>OX637578.1:3763393-6163393 GCA_951800085.1 Comarum palustre
ATTGAAAGAAGAGCATTGCACACATAGAGATTTGAAGCCAAACCACTAACCACCACCTCACCATGAACCCTCCTCCCGATTTCAACAGCCAACAAATCACCACAAGCTTTAAGAACAAATGGGTAGGTAAAATTATCCGCCTTTAAACCCAAACGTACCATTTCACGGTACATTACGATCGAATCAAATCCAGACGCGTTGCAAGCATAGCCTCTGATCATGAAGTTCCACAAGAAGGAATTTTTGAACAAAACAGAGTCGAAAAGCACGTGGGCTTGGGGCATTTTGCCGCAGTTGGCGTAAAAAGCGGCGAGTTTGGTGGTGAGGTAGGTGTTGTGGAGGAGGTTGCCGCAAGTTGCCATGAGGGCGTGGAGCTTCAGGCCATTTGGTAGGGACTTGGTGTTGGTGAGGGACTGTAAGATGGCTCCGCATTGGAGAGAGGTGAAGGGTGGGATTAGAGAATTGGGGGTGGAAATGCAGAGTGGCTTTCTGAGGAGTTTGGAGTTGAGATTGGCGTTCATGACGATTTGAGGATTGAGAACATGGAGGTGTAAAGCTGGACAGTGGCGGGTGTTTCACTTTGAGGCCGGTTGAAATCAGTAATTATTATTATCTATAAAATATGCAAACCACACAACAACGGGGATGTAGTTCAGACGGAGAGGTACGGGGATCAAATGCCAAGTACTCCTCCCCTTAATTGAAAGTTCATGAGTTTTTATGAAATAAGTATCAACATTCGTTTTATCTTGATTTCTGTTTCATTGGACGATCTTGGAGGTCTGTTGGCCTCGCTTACCGGTAGCCGAACATAATATAAATACTGAAATTTAAATATAAAAAAGTAAATTATATGAAAATTAATAGAAGTTGTGGCCGTGTCACCGCACGAATGTGGAAGATTAAGGATGTTGAGAAAATCAAAGGTGCGTGTCACCTGAGTCTCGCATCAAATGATTGTATGTTATTGGTATCACCTTGATAAAATATTTACAGTAGCTTCTTCGCCACCAATATCGATACTCAAAATGAAAGAGCAAAGAAAGTAACGCTCCGGGGAGCTTGAAGGAAAATGTAATGACTCTGAGGAGTCGAACAGTTTGCTAAGTCGTGAGGCTCTAGCATCAGGGTTGTGTCGATGAGGTCGAGTTGTCTGTAAAAGTTATGTATATGTCCTTAGACTGATCCTTAAACATTTCTTTTATAGCAGTTCGCATAGTATATAAGACACAATCTTCTCTGCTAGTTGGTTGAGTTACACAAGGTTTCATTTTACTTGACAACTAAGTAACTAGATGACGCCAGTCCAATTACATAAGTGAGCTTATCTTAATTCTTAAGGCCACATGTATTGACTTTAATCGAGTCAAACACGTGTAGAAGTATTCAACAATAAGATATTGTAGGCAACAAAAATTTCATCTTGATATGATGTCGCTCGGCTAGATTCGTGGCAAGATAGTGTTCGAACCCCCTTATAAAGAATGACCCGCGAACCAAACTCATGAAGAATGATATGTGAACCTTGTGAACTTCTATTAGTGAGCCGCGAAGCATTATAAATATATCAATTAAAGACTATGACTCTTAGTCAATACAACCACGTATCTGCGTGTACATTATAATTAAAGATAATTGTTGGCTCCTTCAATTAAACACTCAGCTAAGCTCGTTTCCTGAAACATCTCACTATGCAAAGTCCTTTGCATGCAGACCTCACAAGCTCGCCATGCAACTAAACAATAATTGATGGGATCAACTTGGATAAGTTATGTTGCACAGTTCTTGTTTAAGTGAAGTCCTTTCCGAATGTAAACTCCCTTCTTCGCGTGCAATACAAACTTCGCTAGTCATATGCCTCGCATCCAAGAATACCAAGCCAACTTGCACACTTTACCCCTCTTAGTCCGTCTTCTATGCGAAGTCTACAAATAAGACTCCCGCTAACATGCGATGTGTACCATGGAATAGAATCTAAAATCTAAACCCAATATTATTGGGGCTTGCTGATAGCACGTGATGTGAACCACGGAGTATATTTTAATACGTGTGAAGTGTTTAGATTTTAGATTCTATTCCATATTAAATTTTGAGACAAACACCCTGAAATATATAATTTCTATCTTTTGCTTAATTTTCCGATTAAAAATTTTCTAACACACATGACATGAGATCATGTTTGTTGAAAAAGGAAAAAAAATTGTAAGAGCTGTTAGAATTATAAGAGTGTTATAGTGCAGGATAGTTTGGTGTTTTAGCTATTTACCCTAGTTCTCTAGCTATATAAACTCTTGTAATCTACATTTTACATCAATGAGAATTGTCACAATGTAGCCTTCAAGGTGTTCTTGCTCTCTTTTACATTTTCAGCATTTTCAATTCAATAATACCATGATTTCTAGCATGATATCAGAGTCAAGTTCTGATCTTGGCTCTCTATCTTTTGCTTCCGCATTTTCCATTTCTTTTTAGTTATCCTCGTTTTCAATTTCTAAGCCTCAATTTCAAAGTAAACCCAAACCCATTTTCAATCTAAAGTCATCTGGGTGTCATCTCATTTCAGTAGATAGCACTACTAGAAGAAATGCTTTAGCCGACGAAAATAAAAATAGGCCGACGAAGACTTTTTTCGTTGGCTAGCTAATTAAAAAATTCGTCAGCTATAGTCAACTTTAGCGAATGAAATTAAATTTTTGTCTGCTAAATTCATTTTTTCGTCGGCTTTAGCTGACGACATATATAATTTTGTCAGCTAAAGTGCCTTATATTTTAAAGTTAGGTCGACGAAATCAGCTATATTTCGTCGGCTAAAACCCTAAACCTTAGCCGACGAATACCCTAATATTTCGTCGGCTATGCTATAATAAATAAAATAAAAAATGTATACCACTGGTTGCGTCTCGTCGATTTGAAACAATTTTTAGTTGAAGTTCCGGCCAAAATACGTAATTTAGATGGCCAAATAACCGTTTACGTGCGTTTAAGGGTTTGACTTACGAGATTGACCTTAAGGATCGAGCCCTTAACGTTGATGGATCAAGTTGATTTTTTTTCCATAGACATAATGATCATATCTGAAGGTCGGATTTTTGTTTCTCAAGTTTGATCATCGGAATCACAACATGCCTATTAATGTTGTATAACTTATTTACTAAGTTTTAAGTAAATGTTCCGTTTCAAAAACAAATTACGTAGAACCTTTAAACGCAAAAAAAGTTGTGAAATAAGATATGACAGCAATGGTGAAATACGTCTACGGTTGAAAAATCACGTAATTCCGGTAAAGTTTCGGTGCCATAGTTGTGGTCAATGTAATTTCTCATTCTTTCTCCCTTTGGGTAGCCCTATATTCGAAGGTTATTTTGTAGTAAATTTTTATACCACTGGTTACGTCTCATCGATTTGAAACTATTTTGTGTTGAAGGTTCGGCCAAAATACGTAATTTAAACAGTCAAATAACCGTTTTTTGTGAAATAAAATATATAAAATAAATAACTATAGCCGGCGAAATTTATTAAAATTCGTCGGCTAAAGTTAAATAAAATATATAAAATAAATAACTATAGCCGACAAAATTTATTAAAATTTGTCAGCTAAAGTTAAATAAATAAATAAATAACTATAGCTGACGAAATTTATTAAAATTCATCGACTAAAGTTAAATAAAATAAAATAATTAAAATAGATAAAATAAGTAAATAAAATAAATAACTATAGCCGACGAAATTTATTAAAATTCGTCGGTTAAAATTAAATAAATAAAATAAAATAAGTAAATAAAATAACTATACCCAACAAAAATAATTAAAATTCATCGGCTAGAGTAGCCTTTAAATTTCGGTCAAAAATTTTAAATTTTTTCTATATCTTTCATCTCTCTTCCTCCTCCTTCGGCTCATCCTCCTTCTCCTCCTCCTCCTCCATCGCGGCTCCTCCTCCAAACACCATCTCCGGACAGTGGTGTGGTGGCGGAAAAATGAAAAATAATAAAAAAAATTATTCTTGCGGATTATTAATACTTATTTTTGAGAAGAAGTTATGATCGTTTTAGTGATCGAATGTCGGTCTGCTTGAATTTCTGAATTGGACCAAAATTTCAATTTCAAGACCCAGACCACATAGGAGAGTCCATAGACGAAAATTAAGGGTTATCTAACCCTAATAGCAGTTGCTCATATATATAGCACAAGTAAAGGACGTGAAGAGGATCAATCTTTTGTCGCATAAACCCTAGAATCTGCTCTTGTCATGTTTCTCCATCTCCTCCCAAATTCTGTCACAAAACAACCTTTAGTTTAGGTTTCTCTTGGAGTTCTTTGTTGTTTCTCTTTTCAAAATGTAATCTTATCCTTAAACTCATGTATTTTGTTTATTTTCTATTTAATAGCAGTACAGATTCTTTGATTTCTTGTTGTTTTGGAATCGGTTTTTGATGGAGATTGATAACATGTTTTGAGTTCTTTATGTATTCATGTTATTGATGATGTTTGATTGATTTAGATTGTTTACACAATTGATTGACAACTTATAGTATGTGATTCATATATATGTATCATTATTTGTGTTGGCTCCGGCCGGTATGACATGACTTCGATTGGTAGAGAGTTTGTAAGTTGCATAATAGATGTTATAATAATTATTCTAGTTGGTAAAAAACATTCTAATATTTTCTTGTTTCTTGCTCTAAGTGACTCTTATGTATTGACTTCGGCTAGTAGGATGTTTTAAGATGATATTAGTGGTTTGAGTAGATAATAGTTAATCCGGTTGGTAAAACTACTTAAACATGAGAATTTGATTCAATTTATAGTATGCATGATCTAGGTTGCTTGGATTGAAGTAGTATGATAGCATGATGAGTCTTTGAATGTTCTTTGCGTGCAAAAGAAATGATCACATATATATAGTAGCGTATGATTTGATTTTCTCTTAGTTTAGGATTTTCGTTAGTTTTTTGTCCCCTGTTTTCTTTGATTTTATTTCTGTACCAATTGATGTCCGAATCCCCTGAATTTTTTTACAGTTGTTCATATGTATGTCTAATATATTCTTGTAAATTTTGGTGATTTTCTGAATAGTCTAGGTTAGGTTTTTAATTTTGTTTTAACTGCTGTTCGTTAGGAATAGTAGTCACATTTGTAATTTATTTTTAGTTTGTAGTAATTGTTAATAATTGTTGGGATTTATACTAACGTTTATTTTGCCGGTACCCTTAATCTGCGGCCTATACAATAACCTTACTTGCCTTACGCTACTAACAATAAAAAGAGTTTATTTGATGCATACTTAAAAACCCGTCGTCAGGTACCTACCGTGGTAGTGCATGCAATAGCATTTATGCTTGATACTCTCTTGAAACTGGCTGATGTTAAAGGAACTGATGGCAAGACCACACTCTTGCATTTTATCGTTCAGGAGATCCATCCGTTATGAGGGCAAGAAAGCTGCATGCCCGCAATGCCAGAGAATCGGGCCAAAGAATGTCACATATGATTACACACGAGTTTGTTAAAAAGTTGGTGAAGAATCAGCAGAGCACTGTCGTAACCTTGGTCTTCAGGCTGTCTCAGGTTTAAGCGATGATCTTCAAGATGTGAGAAAGGCAGCAGTTATAGATGCTGATACCTTTACTGCAACAGTTTCAAGTCTTGGAACAAATCTAAAGAAAGCTCGAAACTTTGTAGAGACCGACTTGAAGAACAATCTGGATGAAGACAGCGAGTTCCATAGGGCACTAACCAGTTTTATGGAACGTGCAGAAGGAGATGTTGCATTTCTTCTGGAAGAAGAAAAGAGGATAACGACTCTTGTGAAGAACACGGCAGATTACCTTCACGGGAATGCAGTGAAGGATGAAGGTATTCTTATGTTTACTATCGTACGTGATTTCTTTGTTATACTAAACAGGGTATGTGCTGAGATCGGAATGCAAGAAATGAAGCAAAAGAAGACGAATTCCAGGAAAGAGGCTCTCGCAGAAGCAAATTCCAAGAAACATGCTCTTGCAGAATCAAGTTTCAAGAAAGAGGCTCCCGCAGAAGCAAGTTCAGAAAACCAGTCACAACTGCAGAAGGAAGAAGCAAGTTTGGAAAAGAAAGAAAAGGCTCCCACAGAAGATAGTTCAGAAAAGAAAGTAAAGGCTCCCAAAGAAGATAGTTCAGAAAAGAAAGGCAAGGCTCCCACAGAAGAAAACTCAGAGAAGAAAGACACGGCTCCCCTAGAACCAAGTTCAGAAAAGAAAGACAAGGCTCCCACAAAAGAACGTTCAGAAATACAGCCAGAAAGTTAAAATTCAGAAAAAGACCGACGGATTAAACAATTCATGAATAAATATGCATTTCCTATTGCATTCGGAAATTTAAACTCATCCGCCTTTTATTAGAAAAATTATCAAGAATTTGATTAAATAGAATAATATTACAACCATAAGAAATATCGGTGATGGGCAATAAGTCGCCACACTGCTCCCTACCCATATATCAGTGATTACATGACCATGAACCAAAACAAGTCTAAATAAAACCTACTCTAAATATCTTCTAGAAGCCTCGATACCGTCTTACAGCCAACCTCAAGAAGAAACAACCTCGTCAAACACTATATACCAAAACCGTCAGTATATATGCAGGGGCAACCTCCCCATTACATCAACCACAAGAAAACACCGACGTTAACACTGATCGTCCATGAACAAGACACCAACCGTGGCCCAACCAAAACCACCAAGCGACACCCACTAAAACCCTAACACCCTCGCCCAACAGTGAGGGGCACCCTCGCCCAAAAAGAAAGGGACACCCTCACCCGAAAGAAGGGACACCCTCACCTGAAAGAAGGGACAACTAAACAACCACCAAACTAACCTACACAAAACAATAAACCAAAAAAACAAACCAGACCACCAGACCCAGGCCTAACCCACTCTCATCAGACCTCAAGAACATGCCATCAAAACCCAACCCAAGGGAACAACAATGCCTTTGAGCATCGTCGTCTTCCACCCATATGTCGTTGTCTGTGCACCACCACCAATTTATCTAGAAGCAAGCCATCGCCTGTCGCCCATGCACCACCACCAACCATCTACCTCAAGACAAGCCACCCACTAGACCTGTAAATGGATCGGATCCGAACTGGATTGACCTAGATCTGGATCCGAATCCGGACTGGATCGACCTAGATCCGGATCCGGATCCATAATAGAAATTTTAGATCCGGATCCAACCCGTTACCCGCCGGATTTTTAATAGTTCGATCCAAATTCGGATCTGACGGGTTAACGGATACCCGACCCGTTAATCCGATCCGTTTATAATAATAAATATTTTAAATTTTAATAATAATTTCATAGTTTTGTAAAAAAATATTGATGAAATTTTATATGAAAATAAAGGTTTACATTAAAAGTTGAATTACATACCTAAAATACTCTTAACTGTACATTAATATAATTAAAATACTTGTTCTCCAATATTTTTTTGGCATAGATACATAGACACCTTCAACTACATCAAATTATACTTTAGAGAAAATTTAGATATGAATGTTTAGATTATCTAGATAATTATCATATTATTTAATATTTATTAATAATATTATATTTATAAAAATATTATTTAATTATTTTTAAACGGATTCGGGTCCTATAAGCACTCGTCATTGTTTTGGCCTTTTTGATTCTATGATCCCACACCACACATGTGCCATCACTCCATCAACACCTGCTTCCTTCAGTTTCTTCAGCTGCTTCACGAGTGTGTCTTTGTCTTCTAAAGCATTATCAATCGTAACAACTCCCAACTGGTACCAGTGAATATTCATGTAAGTATTAGCACCTTACAGGGTGATGAACATCACTTTGTACTAATGTACTGCATATATAATTATATATTATCATATATGTATATATATATATATATGATAATATATAATTATATATGCAGTACATTAGTACAAAGTGATGTTTCCAACTTATAGGGAGCATCGCAAAGATTGGCACATAATTTGCGAGCATCTTCTCGTTGTATGTGAGTATAGGTGCACCCTGCATTGTAAAGAAAGAGGTTTTCTTGCTTGAGATATATCTGTAAGGATGGATACTACTCAGAGTCTGCTTCTTTTTATAGTATAGATTATATCAATATCTTGATAATGGAAATAAGGAAAAGAAAACTTCTTTGGCACCTTATCTTTGCATTAAATCATGTTCATGGGGTTTTATGTCTTATGTCTGCCATTCTTATATGCATCCATATGGTCATCAGGACCACTTCCAACTGCACGATCAGATCATATTCATTTTTTTTTCTCAAATGTATTTTTTTATTTCTTTCATTATTTTTTATACACATTTACAAAATGAATAAGGCCAGTAAAATCATTTGGTTCCTATTTTGCCTCATGAGATTTCCTACAAATCATTTAGCCACATGCATGTTTTAGCCCAACAGCGGTCAGCTATTTTAAACACATGCTGCTATGTCTGTTTTAGTTTCTCAGGACATCAGATATTTATAACAAAATGATTTACTGCAGAAGATTGTAATTTTCAGCCAGTTGCGTACCTCTTTTTTGTGTGGTGGAAATTTCAGATGCCACAGCTTGAGGACTTGTGATGAATGTGGAAGCACTCTTGTTCGATCTTTCCCTCCATGCTTTCTTTGTTGCTTCTGCACTTCCAAGTAGATTCTGAAATGGTACATTTCTGCACAAGTACTTTCCATGATGAAGCTTAGTTTGCGCTCCCAGAGTACCTAGAGTTGTGCTAGCCATGGTGACACCACAGTGGCTTATTCTCCCTTCTTGCTTATGGTCACTGTTAAGGTACAGAAACAACAATGCTATACTTGTTTTGCCTATTCGGCCTAAAGGGGCCTAGAGAAAACCCTGGATCTTCTTCGGCTCTGATTGCAAAGGAGTTGCTGCTTCCACTAGTGAAGTTTTTTCTTTATTTTTTGTGGACTGTAACACTTCTCTGCTGAAGGACAAGAACATGAAAATGAAGAAATGAAACCAGAGGGAAAAGGCGTATTCAAGACCGTCAAAAAGAGGAAAATTTCTATTTGCATTCTTTGGTTAAAGGGCTAAGTCGGCTAACTACATTTTCACCCTTCATGTCAGATGACACTGTCGTTCAAAAAGATCAACATTCCATCTTCAAAGCAAGTAAGCAACATTTTATTACAATGTTAAGCAGGCTAGGACTAGCTTTTGTAAACTATGATATTGCTTTTCAATCCAAAATTTCAAGGGTTTCATTCTCAAACAATTAAACGAGCTAGCTAAATTGATTACTGTGAGCGATTCTGTAGGCTCATTCATAAGGGCTTAGACGCTTCCTTATCCAAGCTCATTCATATATTCTGAGTTTATTAGAAGTTAGTGGCCTAAGTATCCCTCAAACATGCAATGGTTCATGTTCATCCAATGCGGTTCAGTCATTTTCTTCCATTTTTTTTCAAGACTTAATCTATCATTCGCATTTCTCTTCTCAAGTTGTCATTGAAGGCGATTCCAAGATCCTGCTTAACGCCCTCAACCCAACATCGTCTATGACGCATCAAATTTAGCGTTTACAATATTTAGGAGCTCAGTTTACCTTAGCCACTTTATGTCTAGTTTGGTGTGAAACCAATTTTGTTTTACTCAACTAGTTTGGTGTGAAACCAACTGTGTTTTACTCAACAAGTGGGAAAATTTAAATTAGAACTTGCTAAGTTTCTCCTTTCAAAATAACAGCGTTTTACTCAACCCTACTTTCAATTATAGTGTTGGTGCAGAGACAATTTGACGTTGTTGTAACAAAAAAGAAGGTAAAACGGCTATGAAATGGACTAGAATGGTTGGAGCATCATAGCAAAATTGTACATAACGAGTAATCCAAGTCCATCCCTAGGAGTGACCTGGTAGTACTCGCAGACATGTTTAGCTGGCTCGACCCCCGATATATCCTCTTTCAACGGCTTTACTTTACTCTTTCCCCGGATTTATCTCACTCTCACTTACCAACCCACTAGAACATAAAAATGACATAATATGGATAGTGTCATATGATTAGTGTGATAGTAGAATCCCAAATGTATTATTGATATGATAAGAACCTTTTATATTTACATGAATTATGATTTACATAATACATGAGCCATATCTTTACTTGGACCTATGACCCGTATACATAGTATGGACCTAAGACACACATATATATCCAAATATCCTACAACACTCATTTTTGTGTCGTGGATCTTCATGTTAAATGGTGCATCTGGTGTTGGTTCATCAAAACCTTGTCAACTAACAAAAATCCTGTGGGAAAACTAAACCTTGATCGAAGGATAAAAGAGTACAACGCACTAACTGCTTCCTTGAGAATTCCACCATGTGAGACTCCCCCTGACGAATGACTTCGTCGGAGAGACTTCACAATATCCGCATTCTAATACTCTTCACATGCTTCTTGAGAATGTCTTGGAGTTTCAGCATAGGAGGGAGCAGCAGTGCTGTGAGCAGAGATGGAGATTGTGCTCAGATTCGGTGTCGACGATGGTGGTGATAGAAGCATGATCCCGTGACCATCTAGTGCCAAGATCCACAAGGATATCACACTTATTTGCGGCCCTTCTTGAACCTCAAGTGGTGTATGCAATGTTGTCTCAATAAAAACCTTGCCAAACAAAAACTCAGTGGGATAAAAAACTTTGGTCTAAGGAAAAGAGCACAACATGGTTGACAAAATACAATTGCACCCTTCAAATTTGATAATGACATGTATATGCTAGACTCTCTCTCAAGTATGCATCGATCTCCCCCTAATTCTAACATCAATCATAAAGAGCTTCCTAATTCTTAGTAACCACGGAAGTGTCGATAACTTGGCATATCAATGCTCTTTAACATGTCTCCAAATGTGGCATTAGACAATGATTATATCATGCCGTCTTACTTTACGAGAATAGTCATAACTCACTCAATATGATAGCTATGATCAAATGGTTAGTGTCTCTGAAAACTAGACACACATACCTTTCCAACGGTATCAATTTCACCGTATTCAATGGAGTGAGTATTCCTGTAGGCCCTATGAAAGTCGACCTAAGAAACTTGGTAGATTCTGATTTCGCTTTCAATGCATCCTTACTCATACATAGTAGCGATGACATAGATAGCATACATTCTACCATGTCATTGTCAATGTAGGTTTTAATAAGCCCAAATATACTTTGGTATTCAAGTGATGTCCTTATGCTCTACTATTGGCATTGCGTGAGCGTAAAACAACACTTAGCTTTTTATCGAATGAGGGGTCAAGTCTTTCTTTATTATTAGACGAAACGGATCACTCTCTCTTACATGGGAGTATATGTAGGCCTCATAGAGCACCTAAGCCGTTTGATGGAAAAACATCATCAACACACAATCATCGACTCATTACGATACTGTGTATTTTCCAAGATCTTTTTCATTCTAACATCGAATGTTCAATTCATAATGTTGGCATCTCTTTACCATGAAGAGTCCATGTAAATACAGAATCACGCAAGAGAATTATTCATCATATCTCTTCCAAATCAAAGAGTTATTATCCCTTCCAAATTAAGAAGTTACTCAGTATGTGTTCCAACCTCTCTTGCAAACACACGCTCATGTGGTGTGGAGTCACTTGATTTGGACAGATGAAGTCTCTTTAAGACCTTCATGTGTATCTTTGATCTCATAAAGATGTTACTATGACCACATTCATAAGCTGCATGTTCAGTTATTCGGAAACTACCAAACTGATAAAGTAGTGGAGTGCAATGACATCCATTATGAGAGCATATCTCATCGTAGACGATTCCAGTACGTGTTAGTGAAAAACCTTATGCCATAAGGTGAGTCAAAGCTCTTCTTTTCACTACGCTACCCAACAAAGACATGTTTGATAAGGTTTACACTTGCGGTGTTTGCATCACCTGCTTAAGAACCTATCTCTTTGTTTTGGAAGGTATCTTTCCATTAGGCCAATCAACTCTGTTTCATTAACAAAGTACAGTTCGACAAACTCATCATTGCACGTCCTCATGTACACTAGTGTAATTGTCATAGAGAGCTCTATATGGATTGGATTGAGGCGTCCATAAACTATAATCACAATTCAAACTCCATGAGACGAATTTGAGTGTCATTAATTGATCAATAGATCAAGTTGTGCCAAGCTCGCTCTCTCTTTAGTGCGAGTGATTATCGAACCGAAGGGCCTCACCCTAATCCCTGGGGAGCCACAAAGCCTGTGACATCATGTTGCCACATTATGGCGTCACCATATCACCACCCACAATGCTCGAAAGCTGATACTCAGTAGCATCATCAATTACTCGGAATCAGCCCCAACACTTGTCATGGTGATGGGGTTAAGACCACCTCAATCTGGTCGCGTCATGTCCTCTTGATAGAACATCATTCCTTACAGACATATATGCAGCATTGATCTAGTCACTTTACTTTAATCGATTGGGATCAAGACTTGGTGGTGACAAACCACGATAATTCACGTCATTCCACCTGAACACTGGTGTTCATATCTCCCCTAACGGTGGGAATAAAGTCTCAAAGTGACCATCCGTAATATAGCAATGAAAAAGATCGTCTGTCAAGGAGTAAACATAACCGGACTTTAGGTAGAGACTCATATCCAATCTAAGAACTTATTCAACCCACACGACTCATCATTAGGCACTATGACAGTGCAATTTGGCACATTACGGAGCTCAAGGCTTGGAGATCCGTTTCAATCCTGTCGAGCTCAAGGATTACAACTCCATGTCAATTCTTGCACAAGTTGGCATTCAATAACTCAATGATGATAAGTCGTGGACGAATTAGTAATGTTGCATGCATTATAACCTTATTGGAGTATTGGTGCACATCAACCGATCTCAAGACTTTACTTTAGTCTAGTTTCGAGAGACCAATAGGTTATAAAACTTCTCAATGATACGTCCTCAACTCTATGAGGAGAACTTTTTTTTCTTTTTTAATGGGTATTGAGCCCAGAGAAGTATAAGCATCATTTGGTAGACGATAGTGTAACACGTGACCGGTGTGTTAACACTTCAACCAACACCATAAAAGCATAAACTTTGTCCGTACGTTGGTTGCATCTGTCTACACAATCTTTCTTTGGATTTATTGTAAGAATGTATTTTGTGTCATAGCATACAAGCTTTACAAAATGAAACAGTTAGCATCGGTCGAAGCCAATGACGCATTGGAGGAGGACCGGTGCATCTCAACTGAGTGAAGGGGAGGACCGGTGGAACCGCACAAGAAGACCTCAAATATCACCCGGGTTGCCATTTAAAACCAAATGTTTTTTAAGCGGAAGAATGGATGTCTATAAGAATTTCACAACATTCTGACTCACATATCACTTCAGTAATGACCTAAATGGCATAGCATGTTTGATTTAATGTTCTAAAATCTATCTATTTGCCAACATAGGATTTGATCATTGATGCTATTTCATTAGCACTCATGAGACGTATACACAAAAGTTTCTACCATTGTCACAATGATGGTAACCGTTGGCGGTTCTTTATCTCATCAATAATCTCTTTATCTACAAGACACTCAATCTCTATACCTATTAAATAAGGTAGAGACATAAGCAAAAGTCACACATGGACTATGCTTCAAGGATGCAAATCATACAATGCAATCTCGAGTAAAAACAATCTTCTCGGACAGTTTGACCTCTGCTTACTAAAACTGGCATACTCTCTCGCCAGGACAGATATGAACGAACCGTGAAAACCGTTGGAAACTAGACTCGAAGAGCTTTCCATTGATATAAGGTTTATGTTCTAGTTCATTCAGAGCTGATGACAGTGCGTAGACAAAGTTACTTCCCAGTAGGTGCAAGATTATTGGAGATTTGTTTTTGCAGAATTTATACATGAGAGGATTTTGAAACCTCAAGTGATGCCGTAGAGGGATCCTAGGCCACTATGCCTAAGATATAATCTCTTTTTAGAAAGACTTAGAGCGGCATTATCATGTCATTATGCTAAGGATTTTGAGAATATACTTACAGAACCATAGCAGACAATGGAAGAACACTTTCAATCCAACATGAAAAATTTCTCAACATTGCGCCAACCATTCATCGAGGTCTCAATTTGTAAATGTTAAAGGCATCAATATGACATCTATGTATGTATAGCTTGGAAAGAAAATCAAATGCAATTCCTCAATGACGTCAATGTCAGAGTCATCCAAAGTTAGATCTGAAAACTGTGAAATCACGATCATAAGGATGTCATTTTTGTTTTCAATTTGATTTTTCCGTATACTCTTTTTTTTCTCTTTGTATGATCTCACGACTTAATGAGCTTCACCATTATTTTTGTTAATCTGGTGATCTAAAGATCCACAACCATTTTTTTCCTTTTCAGGAGCTGGCATGATTTGTTTTGACAAATTTGGTGTCTACGGCTCGAGGCCTGGAGGCACCGCCACTATGGCTGGTTGTGTCTCGCCCTCTTTTCTAGACAATGTCACAAAGTATCATATATTGACAACGTAGTCAAACCAGTGGTAATCAAGCCACGAGACTAATAACAAAATATGACTTTAAAAACGTGTGAGCGTGTCGAGGGCGCCTCAAACCTCAATTGGGAGAGCAAAAGATGTGAAACTTTGGCATGAAGTATGTCAAAACTTGAATGAGCAGAATGTTACCTATCCCTTGCATACAAAACCAAGCTGTTATGAGACTCGATAGAGGTCACAAAACAATGCTTCATTGGTTTGTCCTTGAACGTTGTCCAACAACGCGGGTGCTTTAAACGACCACTTTAATTCAAATATAGAACGTTGTCCAACAACACAGATGCTCTAGGCTACCACTTTAATCTAATCATCTCAACGTCAGATACCAAACGACATGGACCCGTAACACTATCATTGTCGGGATTTAACCTGCACTCACCAAAAACCAAACATGGAAGGAGATGGGAGGAATGGAGGAACATATTTTATCCTCCACGTTGTTATGGAACTTGAAATAATAGAAAACATAAAACATAAAGCTTACTTGCTAGTCTGCCAAATAGACTGCATTTTTTAAAGCTGCTTTTTAAATTCCATGCTCAAAGCCATGCGTGTGCGCCAAAATTCCTCGCATAGTCCAATTGTAATTCATTGCGTGGTGCTATCATGAAATAAACAAATCATATGGTTAGTCAAATTTACCATGAATCAATAGTAAAACTATTGAAAAACTTGAATCATATGAAAGATTTAATGAAAAACAAGAATTACAACCCGTTTTGTAGCATAGGGGTGCACTCGGGTGCAGTAGGGGTGCCCACGGGTGCAACATGGGTGCACACGGGTCCGTATGAGGTGTAGCAGGGATGCACCAAGGGTGCAACACTGGGGGTCTGGCAGGGGTGTGACCGGGGGTGCACCAGGGTTGCGATACTTAGGGTCCGACAGGGTGCGTCGGGGGCGCGCTGATGGCCTGTTAGGGGTCTGGCAGGGGGTGCGGCAGCGAGCCCTTCAGGTGCGACAGGGGAGGCACTGGGTGCGGCTAGGGTGCGGCCGAGCTTAGGGTTTTTACGGTTTTGGGTTTTTTTCTTTTCGATGGCTTTTTGTTTTAGGACTAGAGACACGGACCTAAGACACACATATATGAACCTATGACCTTTATACATAACATGGACCTAAGACACACATATATACCCAAATATCCTACAACAGTTTGCTTGTTTTATAGAGATTCAATACAATACCTAATGATTTTGAAGTTGCAAGGTTAGCTTATGTGTAGAGTTTGAGTACAGAATAACGCCGATCAATGCAAACAATGACTAATCTAAACATTTCTCGCACTTAATTTGAATACTTGGAAGTAGTATAGAACAACCATTGTATTCTCGGCGAGCTAGAGGTGGAGCATGTGAATACCATGAAGAAGAAGGGCATAGTGTGCAGAGTGAGTGATGCAAAAGAGCACCGCAGCTACTGGTCAGTTGGAGAAACAGCAAATGAATGCACTTGGCGTTGGCAAATGGCATGAACAAATTGTCCCAATCTATGACTACTGCCCTTCACGTGCCAAGCTCACCCTTCTCTCTCCCTCTAATCCTCTCCCCCATTCTCCTCGATCTCTCGTCTTCTTCACCGCTGCCTTGAGAAGAAGACGAAAGAGAACCAAACTTTAGAGACCAGACCCAGTCCCAGTCCCAGTCCCACCATTCTTAGTTCATCTCTGCCAATCTTGCTCTGATACATTTGTTCAACCCAGAAACAGAAACAAAACCCAAAAATGTGTTATGTTGGCAAAGCAACAAAGATCTTCATCTTCGTGGTGACAGTTGTTGTTGTTGTCGGCCTCGTCTTGGGTTTCGGGATTCTCCGCCATGGCTTCCACGACAAGACCCACAAATGCTCCGGCGACTCCTGCAGCTCCCCCGACTCTTCCCCTCTTCTCCAGTTCCCCTCTCCCACTTCCACCTCCCATCCCATTTCCCCACCTCTGAGCCCGTCTCCTCCGACCTCCACTCCATATTTCAGCCAACCTCCGCCTGACCCAACTTCCAATCCACCGCCGTCAATCCCTGCTTCCAGTCCGCCACCGCCAACAACTGCTTCCAGTCCGCCACCGCCGGTTCCGTTGGCAACGCCGCCGTACAGTCCGCCGAGTGATGCGCAATTGACGCCAGGTCCTGTCCATGCTTAGCATGTCATCAGATTCTTACTACATTTGCCGCAATTTCTTTACTTCTTTTTACTAGTTGATTAAAGCAGCAGCCTTTGAATTATTATTTTTTGTTTTAAATTCTTATTCTTGGATGGATCGTGGATGATGGGTTGAGTTGTTTTTGATTTGGTTACTTTGTACATAGAGATGTGGTTGTGAATTTTGTAATGGTGGATTTGGAAGTAGTAAGAGAGTTCAGTGTTCCTTCTCTGTACAGGGAAGTTGGTTTTTACAGTGATCGTGTTTCATCAATTCCGATGCTGGTCACTTGTCATCGGTCACCATATTGACTACGTTGTCTAACTTGTTCTCTTTTCTGCCGGAAGACTGACTGCGCACACGAATCGAAACCAACACGAAATGAATGTATAGTTTAATTTGTTGATTTACCTCCTTAAGTTTGGATGGCATTTGCCTGTATGGTGTCAATATTGTTCTAATTTAATGAGTTCGGACGATTAACAAAGAAGTGTTCTTCGAAATGTCTTCAAATGAATTATGAAATGATCAAAAAGTGCAGAAATCAAAAGTGCATCTGGACAGTGATGATGATAGTATCATGAAATCACAAGTGTTTTTTCGTTTTTTGATTAACAAATGCATTTTTGTTCAAAGGTAGAGATGATCGTATTGGAATCGTAGGTTGTTCTTCCTTTTCGGGTTATGATTGGATTGTTGTTTTCTGATGGGAACGAACAATATTCACATTTGTATGATTCTACCGTAGTTATCAGTCAGGCAGTGCCAGTCTGCCAGTGCCATCAAAACCCAAGAGAGAACATGTAAAGCTGCAACGTTAGTCCAGCCAAAAAAATGCTGCAACGTTAGATTCCATCACATGTACAGTCTACAGATAACACCAGCTAACACCAAGTAGGGAAACGATGACCCGCCATCATCAAATCACGTCTCTACTTTCTAGTTCTTATATGATTGGCTTATTGTTACGGCACCAAATTAATATTAAGAGGTTTTTTTGTGGTTGTTGCAACGACGGACCAAGGATTTTTTTTTTGAGAAGAAGGATTTCAAATTTTAGAGAATTACAGTACAGTTCTTGACTAAACGTCAAAACACAAAAAAATTATTCGAAATAATATTTAAACAAAGAATTGCCCCAACTTCGTCTAGAACCACCGGTTTCAAAACCCTGACTTCTAATTCAGTCTAAAATTACCCAAATACCCATTTTGGTTCAGTATCAATGCGACATACAAGCTCCGATCTGATTAATTTCTTCTCCCCCTCTCTCTCTCTATGTTCATTGCCGATTCAGCTTCTCCTCCTCTTCTTTCAGCATGACCAACACTGCTACCTACACTCCACAATAATCAACCCTATTTTCCCCACCTCTAAGTGAAGCCCCTTTCAGTCCTCTAGCACAGATCACCATACCTTTTTCAGGTCTGTCGTTGGCTCAGATCATCTCTCTCTCTCTCTCTCTCTCAACCTAAGGCTCAATGATGGGTCCGCTTCTGCCCCGACGGTGACTACTCCAACGATCCCTTTCGAGGAGGAAGAGATGATTCGATTAGAGCGGTGTATGAGCATACGACACCGTCAAGGAGGAAGCGATGAGCCGATTTTTGTTCAAAGAATTTCAATTCAATTGTTGCTGAATTTTTGGGGTTTGCGTTTGAGTATATGATTGGATTGAGCATCTGGGTAGCAGTTGGAGGTTGAGATCAGAAGAAGACGATGCATTCAAAATGGAGCTACAAGATTGGGTTGAGGTATGCATTAGAAATGGAAGGGAAGTAGACAGTAGCAAATTGGGATGAGTATCAAACTTAGGCAGTAACAGACAGATTGGTAGTATGTAGTCTCTAGTATTAGAGTTGATAGTAGCAATGCACTAGCATCAAGATCTGACAGTAGCAGCGCTCCAGTATCAAGATCTGGTAATAGCAGTGCACCAGCAGCAGAGTCGAGCAGTAGCAGTGCGACAACATCAAAGAATTGATAGAAAAAATTGGAATAGTGCCAGCAGTAGCACCTTCCAACATGACAATGGCACCTTTAATCTCGGCAGTAGCAGCGCGCCACATCAGCATCAAGAATTGCCTGAAAAAAAAATTACAATAGCGTCGACAGTAGCACTTTTCAACTCGGCAGTAGCATTTTTCAACTCGAGCAGTAGCACCTTTCAACTCAGCAGTAGTAGCTTACCACGTCAGCAGAGAATTGAATATGTAGTGAAGGGTAGTTTGTAAAATATATAATGACAGATGACATGCAATGTTCTAAAACTCGGCCTAGTCGGCCGAGTACTCGATAAGTACTCGCTAGCCGGTGTCCACCCGAGGCGATTGTAAGGAAATCAGAGTACAAAGTCGGCCGGAAGAAAATCGGCCGAGTAGTCGGCCCAACTCGGTATAAAAATAGACCCAACTCGGTAAAAATTAGCCTAACTCGGAAAAAAATTGGCCTAACTCAGAAAAAAAATCGGCCCAACTTGACATTTTATTGACTATTTTTATTGTTTTAGACATTATAATACATTTAAAAAATTATATTTAATTATATGTTTTTAAAATAAAAATAAATCTAAAAATTAAAAACCGAGTACTCCCCCGGCTACTCCTCTATTCGCTAGTCTCCGGCCGACCGACTGACTAGTGACTTTTAGAACCTTGATGGTATGTGGATATCAATTTGAAGAAATTTTGAAAAATAACCACATTTGAGTGTTTAAAACGATTTTTAACTGCTGTTTTAAATTTTGTTAAAAAATAACCACAATGATTAATAAAATATCACAATTACCCTCATTGTTGAAACAAACAGAACACAGTCTAATAAACTCTCGTTAAATCAAGAATACAGTAGTGTTCACCTGGTCAGTTACTGACTAAGAGATTTATGGTCCATTACCGTTAGATCTAAATCCAATGGTGGAGAGTATTATTTTAAAGTTAAATTGTTTTGTTCTCCACCCTTGGATTTAGATCCAACGGTAATTGACCATCAATTTCTTGATCAGTAGCTGACTAGGTGAACACCTTTGTCAAGAACAATATGATTGTTAAGAACTAAGAAATATCACTAACATATTCGGGCTCCAACTATTTACAATAGCTGAGACAACCTTGAATTTAAAATCTTTCTCACAAGATGAACACCTTAATTAAGCAGAGGAACCATATTATTAACCGGGATCCGAAAAGAATACAGAAAATCTGGGGTTCATGATTAATCGATATGACCATAAATCTTTTAAGTTGTTTCAGATACTGCATTGATTAGCTAGAAGGATTGCTTTTATCATTCTGTTGTATGTTCTTGCCTAAAGGAAAATTTTGGGCATCCCATGTCGTCATCAGTTTTTGCCTTCT
Organism: Comarum palustre; assembly: GCA_951800085.1. Taxonomy (NCBI): domain Eukaryota; kingdom Viridiplantae; phylum Streptophyta; class Magnoliopsida; order Rosales; family Rosaceae; genus Comarum; species Comarum palustre. The sequence goes on from OX637578.1 coordinate 3,783,471, forward strand.
GATCAGTATTCATATAAACAAAGAAACATTCAATGGCACTAGGATGATTTCTCTCTCTAAGCCTTAAATCTGATATTCTGATATATGTATGTTGTGTCTCTCTTGCTTCGATTTAGCGTCTAGAAGGGACTTGGGTGATCTGGATGCTTTATCATCTAAAAGTCTCTTCAGGCTTTCGATCTTGCAATGTACATCAAGAAGCACGATAATTATTGATGAATTGATCATTGCAGGCGTTACATTTTCTGGTGTGTATAAAAGACCTTGGTCCCAAACTCGCAATTTCAATACGTTTTATGCATCAAGCAAAATTATTTACAGCTAGGTTAATTCCTTGCTCGATATGGCTTCGTGCGAGAGAGGAAACATATTAAGTGAATGAATACATTAAAGGGTTTTCATGACTTTTTACTTCTTCAAATGGTTATTTTTCAACACAATTGAAATGTATGGTTATAAATCATTTGAAGGACCTAAAAATTGTTATTTTTCCAAAATTTCTCATCAATTTGTTCTAAATTTCATGAAAGATTATTTGGTAAAATATATAAGGCTTATGATAAATTTTTTAGAGGTATGAAATGATAAAAAAGTCACCAATTGTTATTTAATGATAAAAAAAAGAGCTGAAACTTGGATTTTTATTTTTATATTCTACGCTATCTTTTAATTGTTTAATATTATTTTGTCTAACACTTAGTTTTTTTTCACAATTACCCTCACTGCTTCATCTTTCTCCCTGCACCAACCAAAATGTATATTTTCTCTCACATGATTCCCAGACTTGAAATACTGCAAATAGAACGAGAAAGGATGATTTAGATTGCCCAGATCTCGTTTGGCTACAACAGTGCAAAAGGGAACAACTCTTTTGCAATGCATAAGTGATTTTAAATTGAGAAGAAGATGGTCTTAAGGATTCTAAAAATCCGATTTATCACAAAAACTAGAAATTTATATATGATTAGTTTGGATTTCTTGGTATCTTTGATGGAGACTGATGAAGTAATTTAGGGTAGAGGAGATTGGGTTGATGTGAATAGCATAAACAACAAGGAGAAATGGGAATAGCTGAAGCTGTAGTCAAAGAAAAATTGATGCTTTAAAGAACTTTGCTTGTTCTGTCCAAAAAAAAGAACTTTGCTTGTAATTCTGGCGAAGTAAAGGAGTGAACAGTTTTTTTGGCAATCCTACCTCAACAACATGCATTTTAATTGTGAAAATGTGGATATGGGTGCATCAGTTTTCAATCTTCTTAGTGCATCTGAAAGGGGTTGTGATGGTTGTGGCTTGAGAACTCTAGAAACAAATAGCTTGGCAATTAGATGAGAAGCAAACAATATATATGAAGTTGGGTGTATGGGTTTGCCATGGTGGTGTGGTAGTTTTGTTGTCGAAGATAGTATGATCTAACCAGTTCGAATATCAACACAAATATGATGATAATCATCATCTACATAATTGTTTGGGCATGACTAAACACTGTTCAAGGTCCATGTCGTTCTCCTCGCCCCTGAATGAGGAGATTGGATTCAACTACTCTGAAGTGCACTTTGATACTCTCCCAACATCATGAAAAAGTGAAGATTGGTAACTTACTTCTCCACTCTAACCATGTTAGCCGTATATCTTCTGAAGATGGTCTTTAAGGATAATCTGGAAATCATATCACATGAAATGAAATTTAGGAAGAAAGAGTTTGGGACGTTGAGATAGTTAGAGGGCAATTTGGTAAAACAACTAAAAGAGAATGTGGAATGTAAAAATAAGAGTGTAAAATTATGTTTCCTAAAAAACTCTAGCTCTTAAAGGGTTACCCATAAAATTAAAAATAATTACATACCAATGAAGCGGAATTTGAGGTCTGATTCGTCTTCACCAATGAAGCCCAGGTCGGTCTCGTCGCCGATGAAGCCCAAATCGGCTCGCCGGCGCCTCAATACTTGCTCTAATACTTCGAAAAATATGAGATTTGGAATTTATCGTAGGAATTGAATTCGAGAAATGTTTGGGAAAATCGGGAGTACTTAGTCTGTGGTTGTTTGCAGAGAATTGAAAGGCATTTCAGTTAGAAAAAGCCTCAAGCCTTTTGCAAACCACTGGTTGTTGTTAAGTCGAATTGGTCGTAGAGGCAAGCCTTGTTTGAGCAATGTCGAATTAAATTTTGGGAGAAATGTGTTTGTTTTGATTATAAATTAGCAAATTGTGTTGAATTTGTAGATAAGGAGCAAATGAGGATGGTATTGCACTTGTCAACGGTTCCCTCTACCGCCCTGGCAAGCAGAAGAGGGCTCTGGAGTTCTGCCAGTCATGCATAGAGAAAGGGAAGGCTGGGAGTTTATATGCGTGCGGGTGTCCGGGAACTACGTTGATATCCCCACTCCGACCTACGTTGTTCTGACGACTGACTGTAAGTATTTTCTGTCTGACTCTTCATTCATTCATGAAGCTTCAATCTTTCATGCCTATCTGTTTCGATAACATTGTATTCACGTGTTGTCTGTCTCTTGTTTGTGCATATGTCAGAGGATGAGGAATAGTCAAATAACTATTGGGGTTTTCAGTTTTGTTGCGTCCTGCATGAAAAAGATTGAAAATTTATGTGCAAGGAATCCACAGTGGATTTCATATGCTGATTTATAAATTGGGTTTGGATAATACTAACTTCTCTAGATGAACCTGAACTCATTCTGCCTGTTAAAACAACTGTGTGGCCATGGAAGATTGTAGTTGAAGAGCAATATTACTTTATTCATGATCATTGATGAATTTGAATCTGGGGTTGACTATGTATAGTTTGTTTATGTAAGGGTCACACTGGAATTTGATGTCAGAGTCTTGTTTTGATATTAATGAAACTCATCAGAAACTTTAAAGCCAAATAATCACATGTAAAAAGCATTGCTGAGGTTTCTTTGAAAAGAATCTATTTTATTTAAACTAGTCGTTGATGAATGATTTCCACAGGGTCTTGGTTTGTACAAATGATTGCGCTAACTTGACTAAACTTGTTGGGAGCTGGTTGAAATTTGAAGCAAGAGTTCATGGCTGACCTTGATAATGGACAACCACCGATTCAGGTTTGTAATCTTTATCCCATCTTTGAACTAGAATGAAGTTGCTATTAGAGACTCAGAGTAGCTCAGTGTCTCTGTTTGTTTGTCCACAAGTTTCTGATATGCATTTGTTATGATTATCAGGGGAAGTTTGCTGCAATGGTAGTCTGTTGGCTTCTAGGAAATGGGTGTCTCTTTTCATGGAACAGTATGCTTACCATCACCGATTATTATGTTGCCTTGTTCCCGGTAACTTCCGTTTCGTATTGCTGAATTCTTGTTTTCTTCTGTAATGCTATATTTCTTTGATGAATTCATCAATATGCTTTATTCTCTTGTTATTTCATCTGGTGCTGAGTTATCATCCATCAAGGGTCCTCACTCTAGTATATCAGCCATTTGCGCTTTTTACACTCATAGTATTGTAATAGCATGAAGCAAAGATCAATACTCGGAAGCGGAATTTAGGTAGATATACACTGTTTTTCCTAAGTACTCTTTCGGTGCTAGTGGTACGTACTTTTGTTTCAGCTGACATAGATCATTGATGTGAGTGGATTAATCAGCCCTTTAAACCTCTTCCTTCTGTCATATTTAGTTGGATTTAGCTACATCTGGAAAAGGAGGACTTGGAACTTAAATTGGAATCTGTGCCATTAGTGGTGCTTTTAGAGTTGCAGATGCTCATGTGCAAGGAGGAATGATTAGAGACCTCTCCATGAAACCAGAATTCATCCAAGTTAGTAACCTTTGCTAGACATTTCCATTATTTCTGTTTAATTTCTATTTTGCCTCACATTTTCAAAAGCCTCTGCTGTAACTGTGTGACGTTTTCTTGTTTTTAACTGTTCAGTTCTTCCTTGCTGGTCTGGCTGCATCAGGGGCCTTAACCTCTGGACTGAGGCTGGTCACAAAGGCAGTATTTGAGAATTCCCAGAATGGTCTGCGCAAGGGAGCCAGTAGGTTTCTTAATCCTTTAACATTCATGCTTGTTGTGCACATACTAGTGTTTCCTATTATGACAGTTAATGCAAGGTTTTATACTTTATGTTTCAACGGATTCACATCTGTGCATGGTCTTGCTTGCCACATGGAATAAGATAATGCTTGAATTGAATTGATTCAATTGTATTGAACATCAATTTTGTGTGTTTAGCTAACATAAAGTACAATAGACTTCTTTTCATCTTGGTTACTAAATATTGTTTATGTTCTGGTCACTGTAGTTTTGTTCTTTTCCATCTCTACACTCTTTGAGCTGCTATTCACATCTGTGCATGGTCTTGCTTGCCACATGGAATAAGATAATGCTTGAATTGAATTGATTCAATTCTATTGAACATCAATTTTGTGTGTTTAGCTAACATAAAGTACAATAGACTTCTTTTCATCTTGGTTACTAAATATTGTTTATGTTCTGGTCACTGTAGTTTATGTATGTAACTGACAACGGCACTGGCAATTTGGTTGAGTGGTAATGTATCACTCAAGTAATCGGCAATGTAACTACTCAAGTAACTGGGAATGTGATTAGCTATCTAACTGACAATGTAACTATTTATGTAACTGGTAATGTAACTGACAATGTAATTAGCAATTTGACTGAGTGGTAGTGTAATCATTCAAGTAACCGTTAATGTAACTGCTCAAGTAACTAACAATGTAACTATTTATGTAACTGGAAATGTAACTAGCTATGTAAGTGACAACGTAACTAGCAATTTGACTGAATGGTAATGTAATCACTCAAGTAATCGGCGATGTAACTACTCAAGTAACTAGGAATGTGACTAGCTATGTAACTGACAATGTAACTATCTATGTAACTAGTAATGCAACTCTAACTGGTAACGTAACTAGCAATTATTAGTTGAGCATACATATGAGTGCATGAATTTGAATCAAGTCATCAACAATGAACACTTGCTCTTTATTGATCAGATATATTTTCCTAGCCATAGAGATTGTGGCTGGTAATTGGTATTTTTTTTTCCCTTAGATCTTGTGGTTCTGGATTAAGCAACCCCTTTTCTTTTGAAAAATATGATTCACATGCCCATCACATCTAAGCTAAGCAACTCTAGGAAATACCATCATATAATTATGAAATTAATAAAGGTTATCTGCTCCCAAAATTTCCTTCTCTTCGTAAAATAATCTTAACTTGTACTCCGATGAATATTGCCCGTTTCTTGATGACTGGTAGCTTGGTTTGGCCCTGTCCTGTCGGCCACCTGGACGATAGAATCCATTTCCTCTTGGTCTGTTGTAGTCTTGGTCACCTACATCGTAGCCAGCCCTACCAAAACCCCGAGAGATAAAACGACCTCTTGGTGCGTCTGACTGGTAGCTGCCCCTTCCTCTACCCCTTCCTCCTGTTCATAATTCAATCACAACAATTATAACTAAAATTATATGAAGTCTTGAATAGCAGAGAGAAACATCAAGAGCCAGTAAAACCATAACATATTATAACAATCAAGATCAGGTATCTTTATCTAGGTGTAGTAATAAAATTACGATATACTGAAAGGATTTCACAAGAAATCATCACCAAAGCTTCCTAATCATAACAATCTACATGGAACACCCCAAAATCAAATGCAATGGCCAAAACCCCGAACCAAAAGTAAATGGTGGCTTCATGTTTGAACCAATCACAGTGAACCCCGTTAAGCCACTATGTAATCCGACAATTGTAAAGGTTGCACATTCCCTGTCATCGAGACAGTAACAGTGGTATGATATCATAGAATATTGGTAAAAGTAACTTGCTTCCCATTCGAGATGGAATGTGGCTGTTTGGTCTCTGCTCTTCAATGTATACTTGTCGTCCAGCAATCTGAACCGTTAGACAGTTCTGCATTATATTCTCAGGTTCGACAACCTGCTGCAACCGTTGCTCTGCATAGCCATAGTTGTCAACTGGACGAAGCCCAATCAGGATCGGGTCGATTCGGAGAGCTCACCGAACCCGAAATTCAACCTCTCCGAAAACTGCAGCGCGCCGGAGCTACTCAGCTCTCCGGACAAACCATCCCCGGCGACTGGACCACTCTCCGCAGCTCTCTCCTCGAATCCAATCACCGACGTCGGCAAAACCGTCGCCGACTCACACCCCTCGAGCCTCGTGTCTTCCTCATTGCTCCGATCGAAAGCAATCACCGAAGTCGGAGACACCGTCGATTTCAGCTCCTTCGAAAACGTCTTCATCAGCGAACCGGGCGAACTAGAAGTGTAGTCCGTGGCTCACAGGGTATATTGTCGACAAGTAGAAGCCGCCGGAGCTGTGGGAGAGAGGATCTGAAACAAAAAAAAAAGTTACAACAGAAACGAAATGAATTAAAACGGGATCTATCAAATGAAGAATAACTATCGTATTATAAAATAACTGATTTTTTTATTATTTAATATAATTTAAAGAAAATTATTTTAATATACGGAACAATTAAAGACTTCTTTTATCATTTTCACCTTAAAACGGTAATTTTATGTTATTTTCTCAAATATATAATGACAAATGGTATGTGCACATCAACTTGTCCTAATTTGTTAATTTGTGTCCTTAAAAGTGTAAGATATTATCTAAATGATGTATTTGTAAATTGAAATTTAGTTGATAACTAAATTGTAGTTTATTATTCAAATTTATGTGGACGAAATATGGTTAGTAAAATTTATGAAAACAAATTTATAGGAATAGATAATAAAAAAGTATATTTTTTCAATAATAGTAATTATTTATTGCATATTATAAGCTTCATTTGAGGAATTGGTTTGGTGAACGCAGGTAAACAAGTGGTTTAAGGAATTACGAGATAGTAGCACATTCTTGCTATCAAAAAAGTATGTACGTAGTATATCAAACAGAAAATGCTCAAATGTACAAAAACATACAAATCAACACAAGAGAAAGTACGGTGAAATTCTGTTGACCGAAGAAATTCTGACAAGATTCCGTGTTTGAAGTCTAGTGAGAATCAAGTGACCATCGAAAGAAATCCGACAATCGGAGTCCTCGCCGGTGAGGTGCCAGTAAAGTCTTCTAGCTTCCATTTTCTCTCTTCCTATGCATGAAATTGTCTTAAATTTATGCAAAAACTTATTATTTTATTATGACTTCATTAAATGTTTGTATATTTTGGCACAAATTATAAAGAGTATGTAACATGTGATAATTCACATGCTTTTTTGATATACTTAGTAACGAAAAATTATTCATGCATTTCAGTTCGAGACCACATTAACAAAATGCTTGAGTTTCAGACGACATGTCACTTGATCTGTTTGAAACGGTAATCAAAGTTACTAACTTTAAGATTAAAGCTTCCGGTTGTGAAATTAGACTACACATTATCGATCAAAAATTTTGGAATTTCATGATTCTTATCAAATTCAGTTATATCAGTTTTCAGTATTACCAAATTTTACAACAAATTTCAGAATATAACTGTCACGCCCCGTTCCCGACATCGGTGAAATTTTCACTCCCGGTCGCTGTTTCCGAAACGTGAACGAGTGTTACAAAGCAGAATATAAATAAAATACTATCGTCTAGGCTCTTTACTCTAGTCTCATCGTCTACCTCTTTCCCGGCTCGGTCCAATCTAAATACTTCTCACTGTAAAAAATATTAGAAATGGGTGTGTGAGCAAAGTCATGCGCTCAGTGAGTAGACCAATGTAATATGTCCGTAAAGTCATATCGTTTTACACATAAAATAAAATATGTATATATCGTATACACAACAACTCAATCAATGCATCACGCCGCACAATCCTTTCTCATTGGTTATCCTTCAATTTAATCCACCACGAGAACCTAATGGTCATCATGTCCTATACAACCATGTGTCACATCCTTACTTCGGAATAACCAATCAAGAAGTTCACATGTCTCATGACTAATCACGCAATGGATCCAATATATTCTAATAATATATATATATATATATATATATATATATATATATATATATTCCGCATATTTTGCAAATATCGACATGTTTTACTATAAAATAGAGAGATATTTCTAAAAAATACAAAAAACATGATTTTTGACTATTTGAAAACATATAAGAATATTTTAAACATATTATAAGAATCCACTCACCACGATAGCATCGAAACCCCATCGAGGACTCCAATCGTAAACCGAGCCTCCTAAGCGGTCCATCTAAAATTATTAATAACGACTACAATCCAAACCTTAACGGTTGGAAATAGACACTACCAAGATAAGCACTTTAGCCGACGAAATTTTTTCGTCGGCCTGTTTCATCAATTCGTCGGCTATAGCTATAGCCGACAAAATAAAATCCGTCGTCGGCTAAGTGTAACACTTAGCCGACAACATAATTTCAAAAAATTCGTCGCCCAAACTCTTATTTTAGCCGACGAAATATTAATATTTCGTCGGTTTAAACATAAGACTTTAGCCAACGAAATATTAATATTTCGTCGGCCAACTTAAAATACTTTAGCCGACGAAATGTACTATATTTCGTCGGCTAAATATTTTAAAAAATTAAAAATTAAATGGAGAAAAGCCGACGAAATATTGTACATTTCGTCGGCTAAACGTTGAAAAAAAAATACTATAACCGACGAATTATGGTCAATTTTGTCGGCTATAGTACTTTTTATACTAAAAAAACTACAAAATTTCTAAATTACCATCCAAGCAAGCTGCAAATTACCCAACCAATTTGATAACCAACAACAAACACCATCAAAAGTAACATAAACATTTTGCATTAAATTTAGATTTAAGGATCAAAAGTTACAACAGCCTTACCCGATCTTCATATATTAGCCCTTCGTGGAATAAAATTTAGGATGAATCATTGTGGTGTTTTTTTAGGAAATTATCAAGAATTTGTATTAAATAACGAATCAATACAATCATGAGAGATTTCGGTGGTAGACAACAAGTCCTCATATTCCTCCCTAACCACATACCTGTGATTACATGATTATGAACCGGAACGAGTCCAAATGTAACATATTCAAAACCCTGTCTAGAAGCCTCGATACCTAATTACAACCAACCTAAAAAAACAAACCATCAAACACCATATACCAAAATCATCAGCATATACTATATACTGAGAACATCCCACATCGGAGAACGAAAAGGGAACGGCAGTAGTTATAATCTCAATCATCTCAAAATAGCGCACTGGAGTCGCATCTTGTGTGAACCCTTTGGGCTCCGCTGGCTAAGTAAAACGGTTGGTCTCAGAGTCACTTTGTGCTGTAGTCCACTTAAATTCAACTGACATTTCAGCCCAACCTGGCTCAGATACCAATTCTTGCTTATCCATTGAGACCTGTATTATTTTTTTTTAGAGAAAGAAACGACATAACCTAGGGGAGAAACCCTCTCCAAAAAATGTGGAGAAAAAATGATCCTCGTCAGGTATTTATAGGGATACATAACCGACATTGAAGGGTCGGTTTGTGAAAATTGACCAACACCAAAGTGACACATGTCCCTGTCAGATAAGATTTCTATTTTTCCTACACCTCAACGCCACATGCTGCCATCTGATTCAACTATTTCATCTCTATCTGCCAAGTGACAATCATCTATAGTAATCAGCCCCATTTGTCCCACATGGGTCAGCAACTGCGTGGGGACCAAGTCACAAAAGTGGCCCAATCATATCTTGCCACTTCACAAGTCTGAGCTAATTTGGATAAAATGTTGACAAAACAATGAAAAATCGATAAAAATAGACTGAGACCCTGAAAAATTAACCGAAAAATGCCACGAACTCGTGACGACATCTACTTTCTATTTCTAAGAAGAAAAATTGATTTAAAAAAAAATAAAAATTCAGGATATTACAATAACTAAACAATGCAACCACGACCTTACGTCCTTTCATTTATAAAGAGAAAACTTATATAACTAAACAAATTTGTACAAAGTAGTAAAACAAGTATCATGAGCTTAACCATTCTTTACTTAAAACTATATGAATGGAACAAGGTTTGGTATCCATTAATAAAACCGTAGAATACAAGGAGAATGAAGTATTGTCTGAATACAAGGAGAATGAAGTATTGCCTAAACCCAAAATTGCAATGAGCATTGAGAAAACCACCCTAGCTAACTAACAACAAGTGTCTCACCTAAAAATATGCATTGTACCATGCATGATCAAGCAAAAAGTACTTTATAAGCTACTTCATTTGCTTTACATTTGTGGTGACAGACCGGAAAAACAACTCTTACTTGGAGCCATAATTAAGTTACTAATATTACCAGTTTTCCAATATGTTTCCACTGAAAATATAACTAGGTGACCAGCACTAGGTTTCACTTTTCCGTTAGGAAGATGCAACTAATTAACAAAACAAGAAACTTGCCACTTACCTTTGACTGTCGGGGCAAGCAAGGTGTCCCTAGACAGCTTTGCAAGGGAGCAAAAAGGACCGTGCAACTCTCTTTATCCTTTGAAAAAGAAGCAAGCCAGTCTTGGACGTAACTTGTAAGGAACAATGAAAACCACACAATATTAATAAGAGGCAAGCAACAAGCAAGAACACAGTTTTTATATAATTGTGGAGCGAGCGAGCACTCGAATGAAAAGATAGAAATGATCTCAAAGATCACAAATTATTGAATAATCTCTCTCTGGTAAGACGTTTACAGGGACTAAAGTACATGTGCTTATACTAGTTTTGTAGTCCAACTGTCACCAACTAGGAACTCCCTTATAAGGAGCATATCAGTTAAATTCTCACTTGGTTGTGGGAAACAAAAAAAACCAAGATGGACCAAGCTAAATAAAATAAAATACAAGAAAAATAGAAATTACAATAATGTCACTAGCACACAAGCAACTAACCATCTGCTTGACTCATGACCCTAGACAAGATTGCTTGTGGCATTACAAGTTTTGGCCTTAACATCCTCCCCCACTTAAGCTGTTGGCACTCTCGAAGACTGCCTTGGGATTGAATTCCTCTTGAAATCTTCTACTTGAACTTATTCAGTGCTTTAACATTTTCCCAAGATCTATTCCTCTCCCATCTTCTTCACTTCACCAACTATTGCTGCTAGCGTGCTTTTACTAAGTGATTTCTGCACCCGTGCTCAAACTTGTCAACTACTCTTGGCCAAAATTTCTCCCACCTTCTTTGGCTTGTGTGTCTTAAGCTCCACATGTTGCGTAGACTGTTGCGTGCTTGATCTTATGCATCAGGCTGGTACGGTTTAAGGTTGCTAACATGGAAGATATGGTGAACTTTCATCCAGACAAGGATGTCAACTTTGCAAGAGCACTTTCTCACTTTCAAAAGGACCACAAGTGGGCCTTCATATCTTCTGAACAATCGCTTATCTATGGAGCGTAAATTCTTGATATGTTCTGGGAGCAGTTTCATTAGTACCATGTCCCCTTATAGAAACCCGTAAGGTTTGTGACTCTGATCTGCCCACTACTTCATTCTCTTCACCACTTTCTCTAAGTAGCTTCGAGAAATATATGTGTTGGCATTCCACTTTTTGGTGAAGTTGAAAGCTTGTGGGTTTTTCCTCTTGTACACCGTTTCCATTGTATGGGGCAAAAGAGGTTGCTGGCCGGTTACCACTTCAAGCGCATTGTTGTTAGTGGTTGAACACTTCTTTGAGTTGAAACAGAATTGAGCCACATCCAACAACTCCACCTCATTCTTCATGTTCGCGTTAACAAAGTGTCTCAAGTACTCTTCCAGCATGAAATTGAATCTCTCAATCTGCCCATCGGTCTGTGGGTGGTAACTTGAGGAGATGTTGAGTTCAAACCCATACAACCATTCTGGATTTTGGCCTGGGCTTGGGTCTTGAGCCCATACAAGGTATCAATCTATTCTATCTTTACTGCTTTGTTAAATTTAGTTTTCAATTTCTCCAGGCTCTATGTCTGTGGGTCTATGTCACCTTTGCTATGGTGTATTTTCCCTTCATGGATATTGTTGGCTATGTCAAGAATGGGAGAACTTGGTTCCTCACATTGTTGTCAAACAATTTCAAATTTTTCAATACTTTTATGTCAAGAACAGGAGGACTTGGTTCCTCACTCGGTAAATCGGCCATTGAAATCTTAGCTGATAGAAGGAAGTTTTGGTTTTTGGGAGTAATATCTTAATAGAATTTCGTAATAAAATTCTATTAGATATTGAACTTTGGAGAAGAAATTGAAATGGAAAGAAATAACGACGATTTATCATAATTGCCGATATATATATATATATATATATATATATATATATTTGAGAAAAGAAATAATGGCGATTTATCATAATTACCGTTACATAATCAAGGAATGAATTATCGATGATCTTTATAATTGTCGATATAAGCGAGGAAATGCTATGTTTGTATTCATTTTTTGCATATCGGCCTATTAGGCTGAAACCGTTGAGTTCGGTGAAGATTGCCACATTTAATGTTAATTATCGCGATTATTTCGTATAATTATCATCAATATTATTGAGATTTTCCGGAAATCATTATTTGGTGTTAACACAAAAACATACCAAATATTGAAGCAACGACGATATATGACAACAAATCAACATTATGGCTAATTGGACTCATTAAATATCGATATTCAAAATAATTATCGAATTGATTCCAAAGAAGCCGCAAGAAGAAAGAAATTAAGGAGAGAGCAATATGAATCATATCTTTAATTCGGTCATTTAGACTAAAATATTAATTTATTTAATTGTTTTCTCCTTTCCTAATTTATATGTTTGTAATTGTATATATAAGAGACATATAGCTCATTGTGAATGGTCCTTGACCAACACAACACTTCAATACAAACACCAAACTCTATCAAATTCTCTACAATATCGACACTTTCATTCATGTTCTAGCATAGCTTTCTTCTTCTTTTTATCGTTTTCTTTACATTCTGCACTTTATCTTTATGCATTTTACTCTTACTTTCTTTACGTTTCATGCAATTTAATTTCTCGCACTTACTTTCCGCTCTTTAAATTTTGTTATTTTACTTTTCACACTTTACTTCTTGCAAATCGATACAAAAAATCACAAAAAAGTGGAGCGACATCGGTGAAAGCTCCGAAAGTCCTTGAAACAAAGGCTAGAGAACCTAGAGGCCGAGAAGGTTTCTTCCTCGGCCCACAATCGTTTGTAAGAAGTCAGATCTTACGCAAAATTAATCAAAAACCTTGTTTGGCCAATAGGCCGTGAGTTGGCACGCCCACGCAATCAAGAAGGACGATTGTTCTTCAAGTCCCTCGACCTTCCTTTTTAGGCCAAGACGATTTTTGAGGCAAACATATTTTGGCACGCCCAGTGGGATCCACATGCATAGGTGTTTTCACAAATGAATTTCAACAAGCCGAATTTAAACGGCTCAAGTGCATTATATGGTGTCGATGGAAGATATAGTTATGCTACACACACAAGTTTTGTGGATCTCAATAGCCATGCAACATGGAATTCGCAAATTCTAACAACACAACCCGAATTTGTTTCAAATCACCAGCATAATTGTTGGAAAATTTTGGAGGTTATACAAAAGAACAAGGAGCTTTATGCATGAAAGCTTTCAAAAAAGCCAAAAAGAGTTGAATGAATATTTTCAAAGACGTAAAGAAAACCTCTAAGAAGATCGGCGAAAACATGAGATAAAGTATCTTGAGAGGATTTCGAGTAAATCTCGTTTGAAATGGGTCCCACACGTCCTAACCCAGGTTTAGAAAGGTAAACTTGGGCCGGCGCGTGACATGATGAGTAGAGGCAAAACATAAACATCCAAAAACGTTAACGTTGAGGTGTGTATATGCACGTGTTGTGTTGAAGAGCCTTTCAAAAGGACTTTTTCATTTAAGAGAGGCGTTGGAGTTCTATTGATAAGATAAGCAACTGTAAGGATGGTATCCCCCAGAAGGATTTTGGCAGATGTGCCTGGAAGAGAAGTGCTCTAGCTACATTAAGCACATGACGATGTTTACGTTCAACAACACCATTTTGTTGGGATGTGTTGACGCAACTTGTTTGATGGATGATTCCATTTGATGAATAAAAATGAGTAATTTTGAACTCAGGACTGTTGTCACTCCTAACTATCTTGACATATTTATCATACTGGGTTTCGATTAGTCTAATGAAATCGACAAGTAGCTGTCTGGCTTCTGATTTATGAATCATCAAATAAACTCAAGCACTACGAGTGAAATCATCAACTATAGTGAGGCAGTATTTTGCCCCAGAAAGTGATGGTTCATGATAGCCTCTCCATATATCAACATGAATGAAATCAAAAAGAAATTGACTCGAAATAGAGCTTAAAAGAAAAGGTGTTCTGGTGTGTTTGGCCAGAGGACAAATTAAACATGTGTCTGTGTCACAAGACTTATTGGAAACAAAGGAAAACAGTTTCGATAACCTACTGGACGGGCGACCAAGTCTTTGATGCCAGATACTTGGGGACGGACTGAGTACCGAAATGCATGTCACTGGCTTTGCTTGGTCAAGGCAATATAATCCTTCCTTCTCAAGGCCCATCCCAATCATCTTCCCGGATCGTAGGTCATGTATGAAACAAGCATTTTTTAGAAAGATGGATACACAAAGGGAGTCATGTGTCAATTTTCTAACGGATATGAGATTCAAGTAAAACAAGGGTACACATAACACATTGTGAAGAATAAGCTGAGGGTTAAAGATTATCTGCCTAACATGAGTCACTTTTTTCATGGTTCCATCTGGTAATTTAACATACCAATTTGAGACATGGATCAGGGCAGTAAAGAGTTGTGGATTACATCCAATATGGTTGCTTGCTCCGCTATCAAATATCCAGGTACTATTGTATTGTGTGAATTAAAGTGCAAGGCTTTACCTGAAAGGTCCTGATGGGAGGAAGTGTTACCAATGGTTGGTAGATGTTGCGGCGTTCCTACTCAACATCTCAATAAGTTGCCGACAAACTTCTTTAGAAAAGGGAAAGCTAGGAGTTCCTGCTGTTCCTTCAAGCCCTGAGATCACATTATTGCTCTGAGTTAGATCAGCCTTGCACTTGCAACAATGTTCATAGTCGTGCCCTTTCCAATTGCAATGAGAGCACTTGAGATGTGCTCGAAAATTTTGAGCTGTGTGATTCCTCTTATTACATTTGACGCATCTCTTTTCACCTTCAATGCTGGTCTCTCCATTCACATTGTTTTTCATAGTGAACACAGCACCTTCTGGTTGTATCACAGTTTTGTTGCCAAGGGTTGTCGCTGCCTGCTTCTCATGGCGTAAGGCCATAGCATAAGCTTTGTTCACGGTCGGCAAGGGATCGATAGCCACTATGTTACTACGAAGAGTATCATACCCTTCATTCAATCACATGAGGAACTTCATGGTCTTCTGATTCTTGATGTACTCCATCATCTTGACTCCTCCTGCACATGTGCAAGACTCCTTCTCACATAGAACATCTTTCATCCCACAAACTTTTCAGCTTCGTGAAGTATGTGGTGACTGAATCAGACTCCTGTAAGCAAGCCTGGATTCCATTCTGAACATTAAAGAGTTGGACGGTATTGGTTTCGCCAAATCTTTCCTGAAGATCGATCCAGATGTCACGGGACGTCTTGCAATTCTTGACACTACCTGAAATCGGTTTCGACATGGAGGCTATGAGCCATGTCTTGACAAGTGTGTCACACTGCTCCCATTGTTGCTGCTCCTCGAGGTTAACATGGGGTTTGGTTTGTGTTCCAAGGACAAATCCAAGCTTGTTCTTGATTTTGAGTGCCGTGCTCATTAATTGAATCCATTCAGAAAAGTTATTCTCCATCAAGGGCTGTGTAACAAGAACAGCTTCGGGTTGATCTGAATGGTGTAAGTAAAGAGCATGGTTGGAGTTTTCCCATGGTCCGGGTGCTCTCGAAGAGGAATCGGTTGTAGGCTTCATCTCTGTATTGTTACCTCCTACCATGGAATTTGCTCGGAGTTTTGGTTTTAGGTCTAGGATCGAATTGTTCTCTTGATACCATAAAGAAGTTTGTATTTGTATGTATCTCATACATGAATCGATAGTGCCCTGTTACATAGAATATATACTAGAACCCTAACATTAGGAAGCTACAAGCCTAATCAAATAACTACAATCTTGGCTAACCATACAACACCAATAATAATAAAATCACATATCTTTTATCTTCCTTCATCTTTGCCTTCAATAACTTTCATGCATGAACCTATCTTCTGAGGGATCTATGAACTCTTTGAGACCGGAAAATTGGTCATACAGATCATGGAGACTTTAAAACCGACACAGTGCCAATTAAGATATGGTAAAATAGCGCCGGTATAACAACTCGCTAAACAGTAAATGAATAATTGATTGGTCGTACCAATTAATTGAATCAACTAACGAGCAATTGTCCTCTATTTATGGGCGCATATGCTCTAATGACTTCAGACCCGCCAATGATGTACATATGCACAAATTAACTCCGCTTCCTGATGATTGAAAACACATGGATTATTTAAGTGAAATCCGACATCATTTATTAACGGTGCATTTTGATTATATATATATATATATATAATTATTTAAGTGAAATCCGACATCATTTATTAACGGTGCATTTTGATTATATATATATATATATATATATATACACACACACACACGGGTTGCTCAGCTAAACACGTTCGCATCAAGAGTTTTAATGCGGATTTTCAGTTTTGCACTACTTTTCGATTGAATTTTCTCATCTTCATTGTCTAGTATCTATATAATATTGTGTATATCATCTCTATAAAATTTCAGCCAATTTGGTGATTGTTAAAGCCCTCAAAATTGCACTTTTATGTAATAAACATGAACGGTTCATGTTTGACAGATTTCAGTCCGTCCTTTTGTTTTTCGATTTTGAAAGCCTTAACGATCACCAAATTGACTGAAATTTTGTAGAGATGATCTACATAATATTATTTCTAGATACTAGACGGTGGAGATAAGAAAATTTGATCGAAAAGTGGTGCAAAACTGAAAATCCATACCAAAACCCTTAGTGCGGACGTGTGTAGCTGAAAATCCCCCTATAGATATATATAACGTTTTGAATGCATCATAGTGTACATAAATCAACTTAAATAGATGGTTAGTTTACATTTATAATAATATTATTTTCTTAAATAAAAACTAAATATAATTATGAATGATTAAATTTTTTTAATAAATAATTTGTTTACTTCCATCTTACTGCGTTTCTATTGGTTTCTTGTATGATTGAAGAGCAGAGTTCACTAGTCACATGACAACACCAATCAATACATTCTGGCGAAAGAACTAAGAAACTTAATAGCTAGTTATTGCGGACTGGCGTTTGGCTATCAGGCTTTGAGCAACAATAGTGTACCTGTGGTTGCGTGCATGCTCACAGTGTTAATTAGGAGACTATCTATCACGATATTTGTTTTTGTTCTTGATTGGGTATGGTATGTCTTGTAACTAGCTAGGTAGCTGGAGATCGACTTTGATGTATATTTATTGACAGATGAAACCAGAACAGAAAATACCAATGAGAGCTTACTGAATCAATCAGAAAGATAAACTCTAGCTAGCTATAGCATACATGAATTTGCAGGTTTCAACTTAATTAATGACTTAATGATAAAATCATATTGAACTTGTATCGTTCAACAGAGAAACAAAAGCAATGTTCCAATACAGAATATATCAATGTAGTACTGATCATACGATTAGGTTTCCCTTGAATCATTTCACCTTTCTTTCGAACCTTCCCTCCTGCTCCATGCTACTGACTTTGTTTGATAAAGGTTTTCGGTTCTTCTGAAGCTCAGTCGGGAGCTTAACGTCAGTTGCCAAACCAACCATTTCAAGAAACCTTATCAGATACCAGGTTATATCAATTTGCCACCATTCGAAACCTTGTCGAGCTGAATACTCAAAAGCATGGTGGTTATTATGCCAACCTTCTCCATGAGCTAGAATTCCAAATAACCTAAACAACGCAAGTTCAATTCGTTAGATTTCATAACATGTAGAGAAACTATATAAGATTTGTAATAATATCAAGTGCGTACCAGTTGTTTTTGGACAAATCACCAGTATCCCATACTTGGTTTCCCCATATGTGGCAAATCGAATTTATCGAAAATGTTACATGGAGAACAAATATTGTTCTCACAGCCTACAAATAATCATAAAGAAAAAAAGAATTAAACATAGTTTTTTTGAAAGCGGGTTGGGAAACCCCGCTAGGTGAGATCACCCATATTATTATTAAGAAATTAGCAAAAGTAAGAGAAGTTTTATTACCCATGCCCAAACTAAATAAGGCATTCCTCCTATGCGATAGAGCACAGCTCCACAAGCAATACAGTGATAAGGGTAAGTGTAGTGAAGAGACTTATAGAAGCTTTGTTTCTTCAAATCCCCAACATTGTATAGTTTTCCATCATACTGCACAATTTCAAATTTAATTAACAATAAGTACGTGTTGATGCAACAAAATAAAAATTATGCATGTGATTAATCAAGTGAGGAGAACATGAGACTTATACGTACGCTCCCAAAGCGCTTACGAAAATCGAAAATCCAACCAATATGACTAAACCAGAAACCCTTAAGAGGAGTATGTGGGTCACTTGGCGTGTCTGTAAACTGGTGGTGACTCCTGTGCGAGCTAACCCATTCTAATGGACTTCCCTGAGATATAAAACCAAAACCAACTTCAGAACTTTATAATGAAGTACGTAGTAACTAAGGAAGAAGAATGAAAAGGTTAGAGAATGATGAACCTGAAGTGAATGAACGGCACAATAGGCGAAGAAGTATTCCAGCCATTTGGGAAGCCTGAAGCTTTTGTGTGCGAGATTTCTATGGAAAGATAGAGTTACACCCACACCGGTGACATAGTAAAGTGCTACACCCAACCAAAACGCAGACCAGGCGAAGTAAAATGGCGCCAGAAGAGCAATGAGATGTACAACAGAAAGGGTGATGACACTAGCGATGTCGACGCCATTCCATTGCCTCCCCAGAAAATATATCGGCTTCTGCACCACCCAAAGTAGCCTTGCCATCTTCTTCAAGCAAGCTAAGCTTATATAATCAAGCTTACGTTGCTAGCTTCTCTCTTCTGTAGTTGTGTATAAAAGTATCAGTATGTGCTCATATATATACACGCACATAAAGAAGGTGGAAGCTAGTTGGGTTGAGTTACTTGTTAGATTGAGGTATTGGACTTGCATTTACGTCCACATGTTCTACAGGGAACCTACCAATGTACCGATGCAATAACTATGCTCGGCTATTTATCTGAAAGAAGTAATCAATATCTATATGAAACTTAATAATAAGTCGGTTTATTTTGACCTAATGAAACCGAAAGCATCATCTTAGGCAATGGATTCATTTCCTTCTTTGTTTGTTAGTTATACAAAACTAGCAGTGAATCATTGATTCCATTCTGGCATTGGCCTTGTTTTTCTTCTCGAAGGGATACACTGTACCTGTGGTTGTGCAGGTGAGGCGAGCATGGGTGCATGTAAGTCGACATTGATCGATTGATCTTCCCATCTGTATCATACCAAATATGGTCTTTACGTATAAACTTTGCTCTTGGGTTGAATACATAGACATGCAGTTTTGAAGAAAATGGAAACCTTACTGAGTGTGTGCTCTGTTAGTCAATAATACTGGTGATAGCTTACAGGTTCCCAACCTCAATATATATATATATATATATATATATATATATATATATATATATATATATATATGCAGAAAGAAAACCTAAGCAGTAATTTTTTTGAGCTGCAGCAACATTTTGGCCGGTCCCCCGAAACCATTAATATGTCAGAGTATATGGTTGGTGGTTGGTCGATACAGATCGATAATTTCCCTATATACTAAAGGGGGTGCAAGGTTGCCCTGTTCACGGTTCCTGTTCAAATGGAGCCGACTCAATACGAGCCGAGCTGATAGATTGAAATTACTATTTCGTCCTTCTCTCTCTAAATTCTCCACTTTCTGTCGATCACCTTCCTCTTTCTCTCTCTTCGTTTTTTTTTTTCGGTCAAGATCCCTCTCTGAACCCCTTCAGGCCTTCAAATGGCTTCTGCAACTGTTGGAATCTTAGATCTATTCACTTCCAGTCTTACTATGCATATGTATATAATTTCTTGCGGTCCCGACCTGCTGCAGCGACAGAAGCGGTGGTCGTTTCTCCGTCCTCCGGCCGAGCCACGACGTTGTAGAGGTGGCCAGAGCTTCGTCTCTTCATCCCCGACGTCTCTACGGTCTTGGTTTTCAGTGAGAAGCCTCGGGTATGTTGGATTTATTGGTATGTTGGATTGGTATGAGTGATTAAAGGTTGCATAGTTAAAGATTGGTGTGTCAGAACAGTGACGTGGTTGTTGTGCACGGCTGGTCGACGACGGCAGTGGTGGTGACGATTTTGGGTAGTTGTTCATGTTTGGTTGTTGTATTTGGTGGTGGGTGATCCAAGGCTCAGTTTTTATTTCCTTTTTTATTTTTTCCATTACTAGCTAGAACCTCTTTTCTGTTATCAGTAGCATCTCAAAAAGCTTCAAAGTCCCGAACTTTTCTGTGTTTCTCTCTCAAAGGTTCGAGTTTTGATGCAGAGGAACAAGACCCAGAAGGGTTCTTGAGTCATGGATTTGCAGAGGCTTTGTGGGTTGGTGTTTGTTTCAGCTCTGATTCTACTGCGGTGTACAGCTCTGTTGAGGCTGGGGATATAGTGCATGATGATGCTTCAGCTCCAAAGAAGCCTGGTTGTGAGAACAATTTCGTTTTGGTAATCTAATGCTGCTTACTCTTTTGTTGTTTTTGGGTTTTAGCTACTGGGTCTGTGCTGGTTTTGGGTATGGGGGTTTGTTTGTGGAGAAAAATTGATGTGGTGGATTGCAAAGAAATGATATTTTTGGTGTAGTTTGGAGGTGTTAGTGGAGTTCATGAAGTTTGAAAGTAATGAGTTTGCATTTGGTTTAATGTTGTTTTTGGATTGGAATTGGATTGTGGTTTGTTGATTGGATTGACTCAATTTGACTTGAATTTTAGTTACTATGGGAGTGTTTAGTGTAGGACTCATGAGCATGCTTAAATTTCCTCATGTTTCCCCTCACCATGGAAATATTGCCTTTTTGGCTTTCGAGAATTTGGGGTGAGTTTTGGTTGTTTACCTTTAACAAGCTTTATTAACTTTGGTGATGATGTTAAGTCCTTTAGCTGAACTGTACATTGATTATATTACGAACTGGAAATGGTATCCCAAGCAATGTTTTAAGGGCCTTTGAAAGTAGAAGAGAGAAACTATACTTAAGCTTCTTAACTGTTTTGATTCAGAATCATGGTATTTCTTTTTTGTTTTCAATTGTTTGTTGGTTGTTGTAATTGACATGGACGTTCATATGTATCATACCGTTCACATGTAAGTTACTGATATGTCACAACTGTATTGCAGGTGAAGGTACAAACTTGGGTTGATGGTCTGCTTCTTATAATTCTGCAATGTAGTCCGGAAAGTAATTCTGAAACAAAAAATTATAGTCTACATAGTAATTGACATGGACGTTCATATGTAATTGACATGGACGTTCATATGTAAGTTACTGATATGTCACAACTGTATTGCAGGTGAAGGTACAAACTTGGGTTGATGGTCTGCTTCTTATAATTCTGCAATGTAGTCCGGGAAGTAATTCTGAAACAAAAAATTATAGTCTACATAGTAATTGACATGGACGTTCATATGTAATTGACATGGACGTTCATATGTAAGTTACTGATATGTCACAACTGTATTGCAGGTGAAGGTACAAACTTGGGTTGATGGTCTGCTTCTTATAATTCTGCAATGTAGTTCGGGAAGTAATTCTGAAACAAAAAATTATAGTCTACATAGTTTAGATGAGTTGTAACAAATTTGTATTTTATACTATTTGTATTTTATAGTCTACCGAGGAAAAAACGAGTTTTCTTTCTTCAGTTTATAATTTGCGGGTTTGCTAATGGCATAATGCATGGTCAATTGAAAGATCAATTTTTTTTGGACATTTCATGTTATACCTCCTTTAAATTGAATCTGGTCTTATATTTAGATCGTTGCTTATAAATTTATACATATATCGGCAGTGTGGGTCAATTGGTTTAACAAATGGTCTTGGACTTTAAACGAGACAGGTGTGACGTTACCAGTGTTGTATCAATGTAACAGGTATTTCGTATGTATTATGTTATATAAGCTCTCTCTATTTTTGTTATAATCCTTACTTAAAACTATGTTTTAAGTGCAAACTCAAGACGAACTTAATTATTTACATCATTTATTGATAATTACACAATTTCGACCGGCGCTGGCGCCGGTATTTAACCTAGTGGATCCTAGAGTGGCAAGAGTTGCAGGCTACAGAGTATCGATGTACAGAGAGATCTGCATAAATAGTAAAGCAGATCGAGCTGGATATTCACAGGTACAGTGTTGGCAAAAATTGCCTCTCAAATCCTCCAAATTTGTTGGGCAGCCGATTAATTGGTATCTGAAAGGGAATATGCACTAATATATAGTACTAGCTAGGGTTTAGGAATATGCACTAATATTATTATAGTATTAAAATAAATAAATAAATTACTAGCTAGGCTGGGGTGTTTTTTGAATTTTATTCATTTGATTTTATTGCACTTCTTTCAGAGGTTTATGAAATTCTAGCTTGTTCATCTTCATCGCAGTAGTAGATGGGAAGAACTGTTTGGGACTTGGTTAGGTATATATATTTTGAAGTATATAAGATCTTTGGTGGAACCCAAAATATATATGGAAACCAATTATAGTATCAGCAATTCAGCATGTATTAACTAATGACACTACATTCCCAACATGATGATCGATCAGTTTGTACTAGAGTTGAGGACTTTTATATGCACTCTATCCAGACATGCAAATTAAAGCAACTAATTAGAGCCTGTGGTAAATTGGTGCATATTAATTTGACCTTCTGGTAGGTTAATTGATCGATCAGTTCCCGACTTCCCGTTCACTGTTAGTTTGGATTATTTCACTGCAAGATCGATCAATGGTCTTTCTTACCGATCCAGCAATGGAAGAACCTGCATACGTACTCCACCTACCAGAATACGTATTATGAAATATATGCATGGATTAATATACTTATATACATTTTTTTAATATACTTATATACATTTTTTTAATATACTTATATACATGCACATATATACAATATTAGACTTAAACCTTGAGACAGGCGTTCAGAGTTATAGTAGTCATTGAATGTAGTTTGCTGAGAGCTTGAGACACATTTAAACTCACATTACGTAGACCTACACAAAACAGAATAACATTGATCACAAAAACTATTTTGTGGTCATATATATATTATCACGCGACAAGGTCATGTTGCAGCAGTGTCAAAGAACATTGGAAGATAGATCCACAGTGCAAACAACTAGAGGCCACTGCACTTCTAGAACGCCTCCTTGCTCGTGAAAAAGATTTCAAACAACACATCCAAGTAGAGGGAGGTTCAAAGATGGTAAATTATTGATGCTGTTACTGGGAATATAATTGCCCAGATTATTGAATTGCAAAGAAATTTGATGAGACGATTATCTTCAAGCTGCTTGATAAGTTAGGAATAGCCAATAGGTTGTCCTAGAGGCCTGCTTGATAAGTTTGTATTCGATTATATATTATAAGTGGCAATGATTCAATTACATGGGGTAGTATGAAACCCTCATGTATACAGTTCGAGTTTCCACTACCACTAGTTTGTAGCTAACAGATTTGAAGTGTCTTGGGTTTCTGCGTGTGCGGCGGGAGATTAGTCTAGCTTGATAAGATACTTTTATTCACCTTAATATGAATACTAGTCGGGTCAATGTGTTACTAATTTGCTTACGTAACCGAGATGTCTAACTTGATAAGATATTTTTATTCATCTCAATCTAAATACTGACCAAGATGAATGTGTTACTAACTTGCTTACGTAACCGAGATGTCTAGCTAACTGACGTTGTTGGGATACTCTTGTGAACCTCAATCTAAATATTGACTTGATGAATGTGTTATTAACCAAAATGTCTGGACCTCGATCTAAATAATGACTGGATGAATGTGTAACTATATTAGCTTCCTAATGTAATAGATATGGCTTGCTACTCACTCTCAATTTATTATATTAATTTATTATATTAGCCCGAACAACCACGTGCAATGGTCTAAAAATAAATTTTCACCTCCCATTGAGACCTTGGAAAATTCTGTCATATAGTGTTGTATAGCATGCAGAAGAGACAAAAACCGACCCACCAGCCCCGTGCAAAGCACGTACTCCTTCTCCCCCCATGTAAAAATCCTGCCGGTATCAGATACCGATCAGTACAACAGACAAACCCTCAGACTTTAACCATGTATTGAGCTAATAAGGAAAATCGTGTTTATTTGGCAATATTTTATGATCGAGTTGTGTAAGGTGTCGTTTGGCGATATGACCTCACCCATAAGGACAAATTTGTATAGCGTAAATTCCAGCACCGGTACTCAAACTCTTGTGGTACAGTCAAAGTGATACCCAAACTAACAAAACTACTAATGTGGTACCTAAACTTTATTTTTGATACCAACGAAAGGCCTAAGAGCATTTTCCGTCATGACGTCATTTGTTTGATGACGTGTCTTGTATGAGACCCACCAAAAATATTTCTTGTCAGTAAATAACTACATCAGTAGTACCTGAACTCTTTTAGAATGATCAATGTGATACCCATAATGAAAACCTAAGTTTTTTATGTTCAAACTTTGATGGAAAGTGGATTCGCAAGATTTAATTGTGGAGATTTTGGAAGGAATTAAAAATGAGATGTAGGAAAGACAGACGGTTATTTTCACAAAATATAGTTATCTACTGACAAGAAATATTTTTTGTTGGTCTCATACGAGACACGTCATCAAACAAACGGCGTCGTGACGGAAAATAGCCTCAGACCTTTCATTGGTATTAAAAATGAAGTTTAAGTACCACATTAGTAGTTTTGTATGTTTGGTTATCACTTTAACTGTGTCACAAGAATTTAGTTACTCTCCCTCCTAAAAACTCTTTTGTATATTTAGACAGATCGAGAAGAGGCTGATACATTATTCTAACTTCTAAGAAACTTCGCCAAAAGCCATATAAAGAGAGAGATTGATAGTGTCAGAACGTCCTGTAGTTGCGTATGGTGACCTGCTTCTTAAGTTATCTCACATGTTCCTCGACCTAGAATCTCTCAACACCCGGATATTGCTTCCCTTGCTTAGTTATTTCTCTACATTAGAACATGTTTGTTCAAATCAGATTGCTTGAATTCAGGGTTTGTGGTTCCTTAAAATCTCAATCCAATCAAAGGAAGCAGTCAAATTCAAGACTAAACTGCGTGTCAAAATATCATAGGAGTATTCATTTGAAGATATGAACTTTCCTGGAAATGGTTATGATACAGTAACAAAATACCTGGAAATTGTAATACACGTACTTCTTGCAGTAAAAGTATAAAGAATTTTTTCTACTAAGATTTAATGCATGTGTATCAGTTCTTCCTCTTTGCATTCTCTGATTGCAATGTCCATCACCTTCCCACCAGTAGAAGGTAATATATCACAGCAATGCCTTCTTGGAGCCTGCAACTGATTAGGGATCAAGAAAATATGGAGTTCTTAGTATATTGTATAAAGCATCTTCAGGAAATAACAGTGCATGTTATAAGTAATACCTGTTTGATGCTAAGGTCCAGCTTATGTGAGAGCACTCTGACCTCCTCAAGCTTCCTGGGGGAAGCCATGTCATAGGAGCAATTTGCATAAGACTTCTTATAGATGCTCATGATTCCGTCATCTCTCGAAGACACATGATCAAGAAAGAAAACAATCGGTCTTCGACAAGGATCCGGGTGCTGTTCTATTGTATTGAACGTATAAACTCCGGACAATACAGGTCCTTGTTTCCACTGCTTGAATGTCTGTTGCACCGGGAGGACGTCAGGCAGAAGCATGTGATTTCCGTATATCTGAACAGCATAACCCCATGAGACTGAAACTGTCCATGAAAACCATCTATCGTAGCATACCGTCTTCTGTAGAATCCTTTGAGAATCAACATTCACTGCTTTGAGTAAATGCTTCAGAGCTTGCATGGTTGTCATGTTGGGGAAGATAGGGTCTGTGTGCTCAAGATGATGCAGGGACACTAAGGGTGATAATGGATGCGAAGCCAAAACGCCAAACGTATCACCAAGAAGATCATTCTATCAATTTTAAATTTTTAATTACACAAACCAATTGAGAATCAGAAAGATTATTAAACTGAAAATGCTAAGATTTGATTCAGAAGTTTAGGAGCTAAGAAAGTGGTACCTGATGAAAACCAGGCTCATGAGTTAAGCCAACGCCGATCTCAGCCAAGCAAGATGAAATCCTTGAGTCACTTCCATAGACATGTGGGTATCTTTCTATACATGTATCAAACACCTTTGCCAATGCCTTCGCCAGAGGGGAACTTATAGCAAAACCTGCACCACCGAAAGCCATTCCAAATCCGAAAACTCTGTTCTGCTCATATATCTCTGAGTTGGCGCCAATATAGTACCACAGCTCATGATCATACTTGGAAAGAGTCTTCACTAAATTCTCAGGGAAGAAAACTGTGTCATCATCTCCGAAAACATACCATCGCACATTTGAGTGATTGAGTTCCACAGTCTCGGAAACAACTCTCGCCACGCGAATTGCAGACCTGAGACCATGTTTGTAAGTGTAACGAAATCTGGAAGTGTCCCCAGAGATGCATACCGGAGGAAGAGAAGTATCATTGGTATGGTTTTGATGATCAGGTGGAAGGCTTTCGAGAAACACACACCCCCTCATGGAATGTCCCTTCCACCAGAGCCTAACATACTCCTTCCTCTGAGTCGTCCAGGATTTCTGGTTTGAAGCAATTCCAAACACAACATGGTCAAGAGACGTAGAAGTTGCCGCATACCCATCATGGGACGATATATACGAACGATTGGAGCTTGTGAACACCAGGAAGAACGATATGAAAAGAAAGAGCGCGCAGACAGAAGATGAGATTATATAGAGGTTTATCAACCGAGAAGAAACTTGAGTTTTGGTGGGTGACTGAATAAGCTGCATTTCAGGGATCAAAGTATTGAAGAAAAAAAATGAAAAGATCAAGCAGATTTGGAGAGACTGTTGATCTCTACCGTAAAGAAAAAGTCCGTAAATTGTAGCTAGTGCATATGACCAGTGTTAGGCACCGCAATCTCAATGGCATGACACGGCTGCAAACTTTGACATGGGGTTGGTCCTCCTACACTCAAAAGATAGTCCATTCTCTTGCCAACCCCGTCATTCTAGTTGAGTTGCACCTACGTCTGATTCAAGTCCAAGTCCAAGTCCGCAAGGCTTGACTCATGAATTGTGGAAGCACACCAAAGAAACTGAGGACGGGGGTTATGTATGTACCTGTCTTTCTATCTCTATCGATCTATATCTATATACTCTTCGTCGTCGGTGTAATTTAATGGTTAGGAATTAGGACATGGGAGTTTCATGCAAAGGTCATATGGTTTGTGTTCATACAATGCTTGAAAAACGCAGCAACATCAGCACAAAGCATAAACACTTGTAACGGGGCTAGGCAATAAAATTGAGACTACAACTGTTGCTTAAGCAACGTTTCATGTTTATGGTAACCATTATTATGCCTAACGCACGACTATCACATGTAACTCAACATCCCAACGTAGATTTTGTTTGATACTGGAATGAACAAACGCAGATATGCAGCTATAAAGCTTGAGTTTTATTGATAGAGTTCATGGCTTTATATAGAGCCGAAAATAACAGAAGATGAAGAAAGTAAAGGGAAGGGATTACAACGTCTAACACACTGCTAAGATTAAGGAAGAACAATTCAAAAACAACCAACTACCCTTAAGACTAGGATTAATCAAAACAGAAGACAAATTGATGGCTTGAAGCTCGGCACAGTCAGTAACTTGCTGCGCAAGTTATTCAACAGAACCAACATACTTCTTCCAACAGATCCAACAAACCCTCCCATAAACTGAACTGTGATAGGAACATTCAGTTTATCATGCTGCATACCCCAAGCTTTTCTCTAAGCTTTAAGAACACTTCCAAATTCAGCGGTTTGGTCATGATGTCAGCCAGCTGAGCTTTAGTGCCACAGTACATCAGCTCAACCACTCCTTCATTTGATAGCTCCCGAAGAAAATGAAATCGAACATGTATATGCTTGCTCTTACCATGCATAACAGGATTCTTCGAAAGCTTTATAGTGGAACTGTTATCACAATATATGATGCATTTATTCTGCTGCACTCCAAGTTTCTCAAGAACTCGCATCATCCAGATACTTTGACATGCGCAGGCAGCAGCTGAGATAAATTCGGCTTCGGTGGTGGAAAGTGACACCACTGGTTGTTTCTTGGAACTCCAGGCAACTATCCCATTGTTCATCTTAAAAACGTAGTCTGAGGTACTCTTGCGATCATCTGGATCTCCAGCGTAATCACTGTCAGAATATGCAACCAGTTCTTCTTTTTCTCCTCTTCCATAGAACAATCCCAACTCTGTAGTACCCTTCACATATCGAAGCACCCTTTTCACTGCTTGCTTATGTACTTCAGTTGGAGCTTCCATAAACCGAGCCACCAAACTCACCACATACATTAAATCAGGCCTGGTTACTGTCAAATACATAAGACTTCCCACCATCTGTTTATAATTTGTGGCATCCACTCTTTCTCCTTCAGAATCTTTTGTAAGCTTATGTCCTGGAATAATGGGATTATGAACTGGCTTGCTGTTCTGCATCCCAAACCTCTCCAAAACTTCATTTGCATACTTCCTTTGACAGACAAAGATCCCACTAGAACTTTGTGTTACCTCAACTCCAAGAAAGTACTTCATAGTTCCCAAGTCTGTCATCTCAAACCTTTCCTGCATCGATTTTTTGAACTCCTGAAACATCCAATCATTGTTTCCTGTATAAATCAAATCATCAACGTACAAGTTAACAATAAGAACTCCTCCTGCATCATTCCTCTTAACAAACAAGGTGTGATCACTGTGATTTTTCTCAAAACCAGCTTCAACAAAATAAGCTTCAATCTTACTAAACCAGGCTCGAGGAGCCTGCTTAAGTCCATACAACGCCTTCTTCAGCTTGTAGACCTTGTAAATTTCTTCCTTCACTTCGAATCCTTTCGGTTGTTCCACAAACACCTCCTCTTTGATTTCTCCATGTAAGAAAGCACTCTTAACATCAAGCTGAAACACTTTCCAACCCTGATTTGCTGCAATTGCCAAAGTCAATCGAATGGTATCCCATCGTGCCACAGGTGCAAACACCTCGGTATAATCAATCCCAGCTTGTTGTGTGTAACCTTTTGCCACAAGCCGAGCCTTATGCTTCTCAACCTCACCTTTTTCATTCAGTTTCGTTTTGTAAACCC
The DNA here is from genome assembly GCA_951800085.1 of Comarum palustre. Lineage (NCBI taxonomy): Eukaryota > Viridiplantae > Streptophyta > Magnoliopsida > Rosales > Rosaceae > Comarum > Comarum palustre. Next base: position 3,813,081 of record OX637578.1, read on the forward strand.
ACTTTACACCAATAACTTTTGCTTTCTCTGGCAGTTCTGTCAGCTCCTAAGTTCCAGCTTTTTCGATTGCTTGAATCTCACGTTTCATTGCTTCTCTCCAAACTTGACTTTCTATGGCTTCCTCAAACGTACTCGGATCATTGCCTGCAAACATTGCAAGCTGCTGCATCTCCATTGTCAGATCTTCAATTTCTTCTCCAGAAACATAATCTTTCATCCAGACTGGTTCCCTTCTTCTCCTTTGCATCTGATTATGTTCTTCTACTGGATAATTGTCACCATCACTCTCTTCTGCTTCTTCTTCTGTTACTACTGGTAATTCTTTCTCTTCATTAATTTCTTCAGAAATCTGCAACTCTGTGTCTACTTCCTTCTTCCAGTTCCATTTCTCAAGTTCTTCAAATACCACATCTCTGCTGACTATTATCTTTTCAGTTTCAGGATTATACATCCTAAAAGCTTTGGACTTGTCACTGACTCCCATGAAAACACACTTAACACTTTTTTCATCCAGCTTCTTTCTTTTTGCATCTGGAACATGAACATACCCTATACATCCAAACACTCTAAAATACTCTACAGATGGCTTTACCCCATTCCATGCTTCTTCAGGTGTTTTGTTTTGCAGAGCTGATGTTGGACATCGATTAAGCACATGAGTGGCCCAATTTGCTGCTTCCGGCCAGAATTCTTTAGGTACACCTCTGGTAACAAGCATACATCGTACCATGTTTATAAGAGTACGATTTCTCCTCTCAGCAACACCATTTTGCTGTGGAGAATAAGCTGCAGTAAGCTGACGACTGATCCCATTGGTACTGCAAAAACTATTAAATTCTGAAGAAGTAAACTCTCCACCTCTGTCAGTTCTTAGACAGCTAACATGACTTCCAATTTCCTTTTCTACCATAGCTTTGAATCTTTTAAACACTTCTAACGCCTCTGACTTTGCATGCAAGAAGTAAATCCACATTCTTCTACTAAAGTCATCAATAAAAGTAATGAGATACCTCTTGTGTGAGAGAGATTCTAGAGTAAGTGGTCCACATATATCTGAATGCACGAGTTGTAGGGGTCTGGAAGCTCTCCATGCACTCTTCTTTGGGAAGGAATCACGTTGCTGCTTTCCCACTACACACTCACTGCACAGCCTTGAGACTTGCTTGGGAATAGGCAACCCAATTACCATCTTTCGATAGGCCAACGTTCTCAAACCTTTCATATTAAGATGGCCATATCTCTGGTGCCATAATGTTGTAACTTCATCAACACTTGTTTTAAAACAAGCTGATCCTGAGGCATTAGTGGAGACAGAGGCTAACAATACAAACATACGATTTGCAGTCATCATAGTTTGCAGAATTAAACCCTTTTCGTCATGATAAATTCGACAGCAACCATGTTGAATCAAAACAGTTAAATTTTTTTCTTGAAGTTGTCCTAGACTGATTAGATTGTTCTTGAGATCAGGAATATAAAATACCTCAGTGATGATCATAATCTTTCCTTCGACCTCCATTCTGATATTGCCTTTTCCCATGACATCCAGACTAGAATTGTTTCCTAGTTTCACACTCTGTCTGAAAGATTGATCCAGTTCTGAAAACTATCTTTTATCTCCACTCATATGATTACTACAGCCAGAGTCAAGAAACCACACCTCTCCTTTCCTGGATTCTTCCATTTCCATATAGGACATTAGTAACATTTCCTCTCCTTCTTCAAGTTCAGTGTGTTCAGCATAATTTAGAAGACTGGGACATTCCCACTGTAAATGCCCTAGTTTATGACAGCGATAGCATTCAACAGCAGCTTTGTTGAATCCTCTTCCTCTTCCTCGACCTCTTCCTCTATATCCATAGCTGTAACTAGTACGTCCTCTTCCTCGTGTACCACCTCGTTCTTCTTCTCTCATGTCTCGTCCGTCTGTAACTTTCAATGCCTGCTCCTCCACATTATTTCGTGTGAGTTTTTGCTCATGAACCAGTAATGAGCTTTGTAACTCATCCACTGACATATTGTTGATGTCCTTTGATTCTTCGATTGAGCACACTATGTAATTATATTTTTCTGATAGTGTGCGCAGAATTTTCTCAACAATCTTTGCATCTTCCATCTCTTCTCCTGCTCCTCTCATGTCATTCGCAACCATCATAATTCTGGAGAAATAATCATTAACACATTCTCCACATCTCATCTCAAGAAGTTCAAAGTCTCTTCTTAGCCTCTGAAGTTGTGCTCGTTGAACTCTTATGTTTCCTTGATATTTCCTCCTCATTGAATCCCAGAGATCTTTGGAGGTTGACTTCTGTGTGATCGTCTTGAGGATGTTTTTGTCAATCGACTGAAACAAGTAGTTCTTTGCTCTCAGGTCCTTGAGCTTCTGTTCCTCGATGGACCTGCGCTGTGCTGTGGTAAAATCCTCCAGGTTCTCAGGTTCCTCATAGCCATCTTTCACCAAGCTCCAATACTCTTTTGAGCGTAATAGATTCTCCATTAACATGGACCAGTGATCATAGTCCCCATCGAATTTGGGAATACTGAGAAAATTGTTCCCATCTGCCATCTTGCCTCACTCGTACTTTCTAAGTGTATCACTCACGTTTTTCCTCTCTAAAACAGGCCCTATATGAGGGCTCTGATACCACTGTTTGATACTGGAATGAACAAACGCAGATATGCAGCTATAAAGCTTGAGTTTTATTGATAGAGTTCATGGCTTTATATAGAGCCGAAAATAACAGAAGATGAAGAAAGTAAAGGGAAGGGATTACAACGTCTAACACACTGCTAAGATTAAGGAAGAACAATTCAAAAACAACCAACTACCCTTAAGACTAGGATTAACTCAAACAGAAGACAAATTGATGGCTTGAAGCTCGGCACAGTCAGTAACTTGCTGCGCAAGTTATTCAACAGAACCAACAGACTTCTTCCAACAGATCCAACAGATTTTAAATAAATTTATGCTATTTTGGTGCAAGTATCATCACACTTAACATCCAAACATAAATGATCAATTTGGAATCAAGATCTAGGTGTTAAAAATTATACAGTATATGCTTATATTTGCTGAAACTTTATACTTAACATCCCAATACCAGATCCATGGATATAGCTAATACAACCTTAAGCAAAATAGTATGTTTATGTAAGAAAATGAGATGAAGCAAGCGACATCGGTGAGAGTTACTTAGATCCGCAAAAGTCAGATACACCACACCATCTAAGTCGTATCTGCATAGATACTTGGAGAACTCGAAAACTGGGTTACTTGCAGATTCCAAAAAATAAAGAAACGTATGCATATATGATAATGAATTGTTGTACATGTCAAGTGCAGTATACATAAAGGAAACAGGGAGGGAGGAGGCAGAGACCATGGATGTTAGAAGCTTGGAATGGAGGATTAGAGGGCACCCAGGACAACATTCTGGGATTGCCTCTCAGATGTCGGCCATTATCATCCTTATTGAAATGCAATGCACAACAAACTGAAGACTGTAATCACAGTACGCTCTCAACAAAATCCGAACTTTGCATAAGCTCATTTGACGATAATAGACGTGGCAAAATGTAGCACTACAAAGAGAATACATACCTATAACTTCATTGATCAATATCACATTTACTTGGGTAGTTAGGTTGATCTACGTCCCCTAGCAAAATGTAGCACTACAAAGAGAATACATACCTATAACTTCATTGATCAATATCACATTTACTTGGGTAGTTAGGTTGATCTACGTCCCCTAGCAGATAGGTGGTTGGCGTTTTGGTTCCTATTTTCTCTGTTCATGAAATTTCCAAGATAATGGCTGCCAGAAAGTGGAAAATTTAAGAGTGAATCTCATCACATCAAAAAAACAACTGGGCTGCAGATTCTCATAGCTGCTTCCTTCTGACAAGAGGGACCAACACATTTAGCATTATTCTGTTCACAGAACTCGTTCAAAGTTATGAAATTTCCAATTTTGCTCCATGTGTTGATTTGAGGGCAAATGGTTATCTGACTTGTCTCTCAGCATATCGTCTTCCTCCTGACAACAGAAAAAGCAACTTCAGTTGTGTACAGATTACTAAATGTTCATTGTCGCTCAGATCTCTATTCAACAAACTTTAGGAATCACGAGCACTAAAAACTGATAACTAATGTCAAAGAACCAAATAACAAATAATGAACTTGGAAAATGTTAAAATTTCCTTATTGTTTCCGATGTTTTAGTTTACAAACTTACAAAATTAAATAAAAAAACTTACACAATCAAATCAAAACTGTGGTGTGAGCCTTCTATAGGTTAGGTTAGGTTACGCTTGAATCAATATCGAGGTTTCTAGAATATCTTAGGTTACAGTTGTGAGGTTTCTTTTTGAATTATAATGTGACTAGACTAAAATCAACCCAATAGTCTGATTGAATGAAGGGTTTTGTATGTGATTAAGAACAAAAAAGGCTTGACAGCATGAAACATGACGCGGAAGCTAGAAGTGCACTGCGATGAGAGAATTAGGGTTTTCTTGGTAAGGGTTTTTAGGAAATAGAGAGATTGAAGGTGGCTGTTTGGAAAGATGGTTGAAGATTAGATTTGGTGGTCGAAGGCTTAAATGCTTGACAGCTCATTTTAGGCATTTTCTCTGATTTGGTCGATGATGTTTGATGATCTTTTCTATTTCAGTCTCAACAGATAAGGTTTTGATGTAGAGAAACATACGAGTACCTAGATAAAATGGAGTAGTCTTATGGATACATCATTTGTGCCTAAAAATTAGAAAATGTTGGTTAATCTAGAAGAGAATTGTTGCGGGATTGACAATTGCTGCAAGACAGCAAACAACGTGCAAATGTGAAAAATTTAGGGAGAGGAGATTGGAAAGTGTAAGGGTAAGGAGAACGCTTTTGAATGGTTTGATGGCTTATTCTAACGAAACAAGGCAATTACTGATAAAGAGTTTGCTTTGGACTGGAATATACTTGGTTGGTGCGGGGAAGAAGTGAAAGGAGACAAGGGTTTAATGTTGGGGGTTTCATTGCAGATTAGACCTTAGGTTAAAAGATAAAAAAAAGGTAGTCCAATTCTCATATTCACCATATCATTGTCGATTCAAGTCATGAGTTAGGATTCGGACCCAAGACCAAAATCATCAACGACGTTAAATCATCAAAGGAGCATCATGCGTTTTTCGTAACCTACCACTTCACAGTTCACACCTACTTCTGCAAGCCTCAAAGATGCATAAATATGACTTAGGTCCACATTTGATACATGCTTGTTTGATGCGTTAAAGCCTAAAGATTGGCATGAACATTATAAATTCTATGAAACTATAGAATTTTATAATAATTGATTGTTTTACACTTGTTTATACTACTAATCATTGCAACGACAAGCTAATGAATCGTCCGGATATCAACGACAGTGAAAAATAGAGTAAATAATTTATATCAACCTCCAATATTTCTGAATGGGTGCGTTCAATTGTGGTTGGATATGCTTACATACATGCATTACCATTTATTATTCACAATAATCACAGATTCTTCCGAATGGAATATATTAATTTGGAAACACAGCATCACATACAACAACTGCTAGAAGCCTTCAGTTTGAGCCATACAGGTGGAGCAATGTGTCAACGCTAAAACAATAAGCGGTAGTCAAACACACATTTTGTCCATGAACTACGGGATCCAAATTAAAAAAGAAGGTTGTTGATAGGTGTCAAACGCACCTAACAAAGATACCCTATTATCAAATCAATTATGTCAATGTAGTAAATGGCAAATAGGGGTCATTACCCGCAGAGGATTGGTGAAACTAAGACTTAAAGACACAAGAAACACAAACAAATGCAGAAACTATAAATCTGGCAGACTCGACCAACGAGCAGAAACCTAATTAATTAGCTAACCTAGACTCAACCAAAAATTACGAAATTAAATACACACTAACTAGACACAGTGGCGGACTACCACACAAATTTTTAGGGTAATCGGAGTTGGTTTGATCAGTGAACAAAAATAAACAAAACATAAGTACTGCTGAAAACAGAATATTAAAGAAGATAAATATGGATGCAAATATGAGAGGAACAATAGCTAGGAACTTCTCTCCACCACTAGATATGCTTCAATCACCCCAAAACAATGTCAAAGATTATAAATGAATGCACTCACAGTCAAGCCAATGTCGTTAGGTCATTAACCGTATTACATTCTCTTACTTGCCATGTTAAGTGAAATGTCGTTATCGACTTAACTATATTCTCAATTAATTGATCTATGAAATGTCGGTATCTAGACCAAAATAACTGAAATCATGAAGTTCTAAGAACGTTTGAGTAACAACAAGGAATCTAAGGTCAATGTCGGTAGCCTTAGATTACCAAGGAATCACTTCACACAAGTACCTGCAAGGAACATGTTATTTCTCATTAAAGGTGCAACGATATGTCGGTCATAAACACATTCAAAATAATAAACCCTAAAACATGCATCAAAGTGTCGACCCAATGAAACATGCAACAGAATTATCAATGAGCAATCAGTGAAGAAATTCTCATCTAAAAATTATATGAATCAATTGGGGTTTGAAATCAAAGACATATCTAGGGCTTTGATCAGCCCCTAACTATTAAGGAGTTTAGCTACACATAATCTTGAATAAGAACATCAGAGAATACATGGAAGATGAAATTAAAGGAGAAGAAGAACCGGTGCACAGCCCTGCTGCCGCTGGTGCACGTCTGGGTGCACGCTGGTGCACGCTGGTGCGCGCGAGGTGCACTTCTGGGTGCACAGCGACTGGACGCTGGTGCTCTGCTGGTGCGCGCGAGGTGCACGTCTGGGCGCACGCTGGTGCTCGCTGGGCGCACGGTGGTGCTCGCTGGGCGCACGCTGGTGCTCGCTGGGTGCACAGCTGCTGCCCTTTTCTTTTCCTTCTCTTTTTCTCGCCAACTCTTCTGCCTCCTCTATATTTTTTGTCGAACTCCCTCTTATTAGAAAAGCCTAGAGTCCTTTTATACTCCTCTTGGTCTCCCCTTCCTTATGGCACTAGGAATCCTTTTTATTTCTTCTTTTCTTTATTTCTCCACAAAACCTAATAAAACAATAAACATTAATTAAATCACTCAATTAATAGCAATAATCCAAGTGTAATAGTTCAATTAAACACGATAAATACGCATAAATATGCGACTATCAAAATACCCCACACTTAGCTTTTGCTAGTCCTCGAGCAAAACACTAAACTAAGACTCAACAAAACACCAACAACAAGACTCTAATGCCCTCAACACTTTGTCTCAGCAATCTCCCTACAGTTGTAACACCAAGATTAATATGTTTCCACAAAGTTTCGGAAGTTAATTCCAATGCATGACACACATGTAACATGTAGGACACAGACATAATCGCGGTGAATAAAGAGTTTAGCATGCAATGAACAAGTCAAGATTCAACCTCACATAGATATACTCTCAGAAGTGTTTCACTCAAAATGTGTTTAAGGTATCACTCAATTCAATTACTTGCCAAATGGACCGAACCATATGCTCAACTCTTGTGACTTATCTCCACAGATCAAAGACTGCCATCTTGAGGATCAAAAAGGTCTTCATAGGTTGTAGTGGGGCTAGGCTCATAGGTTTAGAGAATAAAAAGGATATGGAATTCAAACACAAATTCTAGAACCTAGTAGAGCACCAAATAAGAGACTTTCTCAGGTTTACAACCATGGAGCTTTCTAATCGTTGAATTCAAATGTGTCACCATTGTGACCAGATTTCATCTTGTTGGGTCTTCACGTCATTCTTTTTGTCAACAATCAATCATGGGTATCAAGCTAGACATCACAAAGAACTGATTTTTTTTCTTTTCTTTCGTTTCATTTTTATTTTTTTATCACAACACATTAGCTTGATACCCCACACTTATTTCTTGGTATCACCTTCACACACTTTCACCTTGGTCTTCATGTATATATGTCTCATGTACAGCTCTACTAAGTTCAAGAACAAAGGTAGAGATATAACTATTCTAAGGTTCAAGGTTAAGGTTATGCGGGTGATGACAAAAAGGCTATAATGTAAGCTCAAAGTGGTTAACTAATGGGTGCACAACTTGTGTGCAAAAATATAGGACACCGGTTATATATGGCAATGATGATAAATCCTAAATGCCTTTATCCCTTCCTCAATCAGAACATGTATTGACTAAAAGCTTTGAAAAGTACAAGAGCAAGTTCTAGTTATATCTAGAGTCCATTAACTTAATCTACGGAAAGCAATTGACACTCAACAATGAAAGCATGTATTTCACATAAAGGCTCAAAATCTCACAGGTTAAATGAATCTCAACAATGTCCAAGCATGCTCATAATTTGTACCATGTTAACTTATTTCTATATCCACTACACATTCGCATATGCATCATATATCAAAATTAACCAAAGAAACTCAAGTCACATAATCATCTCTTAGTCACAATTTCAGAAGATATAAGCACATCATAGACTAGTTAAGGGCTCTAAGACTCAAACAAGACTAAAAACAGTTTTTTTTTTAAAAACTCAAAAATCACAAATCTAAACATAGACGCTAAAGATATCATATAAACCCACCCCACACTTGAAATTTGCATTGTCCTCAATGTAAAACAAAAGTAAAGCATGCAATACATCAAACAAGTATGAAGCAGAATACATATGACATCGCAAAACACACAAAACATGGAGAAAATTAACAAAGGAGAAAAAAAAATTAAGAATGCAAATCTGGAATCCAAGCTTCTCCATCAACATGGGTTGCCTCCCAAGTAGCGCTAAGTTTAACGTCGTCAGCCAGACGGTATTCATCATCATTGCTCCAGCGGCACTGGATCGCGGAAATGTACTTCTTCCACATCTCGCACCTCTGCAGGCTCATAAAACGGTTTGAGCCTATGTCCGTTCACTTTGAACGTGTTCCCATTCTTCGGATTTTTCACCTCTACTGCACCATGAGCAAACACATTAAGTATAACAAAAGGCCCACTCCACCTAGAACGAAGTTTACCTGGGAATAATCGTAAACGCGAATTGAAAAGCAAGACTTTTTGTCCAACAACAAAAGATTTGCTCTTAATCATCTTATCATGAAACATCTTGGTTTTCTCCTTGTAGATTCGACTGGACTCATAGGCATTGTTTCGAATCTCATCTAGTTCATTCAGTTGTAACTTCCTATGAACACCTGCATCATCAATATCAAAGTTAAACCGCTTAATAGCCCAATATGCTTTGTGTTCAAGCTCCACCGGAAGATGACAGCCTTTTCCATAGACCATTCGATAAGGAGACATCCCAATCGGTGTCTTGTATGCTGTCCTGTATGCCCACAACGCCTCGTCTAAGCGTTGACTCCAATCTTTCCGGGTTGGTCCAACAGTCTTCTCCAAAATTTGTTTTATCTCCCTGTTGGATACTTCTACCTGCCCGCTCGTCTGAGGATGATAAGGTGTTGTCACCTTATGATGAACATTAAATTTCCTGAGCAAAGCTGCAAAAGACTTGTTACAAAAGTGAGAACCTCCATCACTGATGATGTACCTGGGAGTGCCAAATCTAACAAACAGTGATTTCAAAAATTTCAGAACAACAGCAGCATTGTTAGTACGAGTGGCCACTGCCTCCACCCACTTTGAAACATAATCAACTGCAAGTAGAATATAAATATTTTGCTGAGAGCTAGGAAAAGGACCCATAAAGTCAATACCCCACACATCAAAAATCTCAACAACAAATATTGGGTGCTGGGGCATCTGATCTCTAGGACCTAAGTTACCTGTGAGCTGACATCTGACACATGATTTATGGAACTCATGCGCATCTTTGAACAAAGTTGGCCAGAAGAAGCCACTTTCAAGAACCTTCATTGCAGTCTTCTTTCCAGCAAAGTGACCTCCCTCTACATATGAGTGACAAAAAGTGAGTATAGATTGAAATTCAGTTTCGGGAACGCACCTTCTTATCAACAAATCTGGACAATGTTTCCATAGATAAGGCTCATCCCACACATAATACTTAGATGACTTCACCAACTTGTCCTTCTGAGCTCTACTGTAGTCATTTGGTACTCTTCCTGACACAAGGTAGTTAACTATATCTGCATACCAAGGCTCAGAAATGTTGAGAGCAAAAAGTTGCTCATCCGGGAAGCTATCACATAGAGGCAAGGAGTCATCCTCTGTGTTAGAACCATGCGTGATCCTGCTCAGGTGATCTGCCACCACATTCTCAGTGCCTTTCTTGTCTTTGATCTCAATATCAAATTCCTGAAGTAGCAACATCCATCTAATCAACCTGGGTTTTGCATCCTGTTTAGTCATCAAGTATCTCAAAGCAGCATGGTCAGAGTAAACAATAACTTTAGTCCCTAACAAGTAAGACCTAAACTTTTCTAAAGCAAAGACCACAGCTAAGAGTTCTTTTTCTGTAGTTGAGTAATTTAACTGTGCATCATTTAAAGTCCTGGAAGCATAATAGATGACATGCGGCAACTTAGCTGGACGTTGACCTAAAACAACACCAACCGCATAATCAGAAGCATCACACATTAATTCAAAAGGTAAGTTCCAATCAGGTGCCTGTATGATGGGTGCAGTTGTGAGAAGGTTCTTGAGCTTGTTGAATGCCTTCAAGCACTCATCTGTGAAGTTGAAAGCTACATCTTTCTGGAGCAGTGCACATAATGGTCGGGCTATCTTAGAAAAGTCCTTGATAAACCTGCGATAAAATCCTGCATGTCCAAGAAAAGATCTCACCTCCTTCACAGTGGAAGGAGGAGGTAAAGTACGCACAATATCAACCTTAGCTTTATCAACCTCAATCCCCCTGTCAGATATCACATGTCCCAAAACTATACCTTGTTCTACCATAAAATGACATTTTTCCCAATTCAAAACAAGGTTAGTCTCAACACAACGTTTCAAAACCATAGATAAATGATGAAGACACATGTCAAAAGAATCACCAAAAACAGAAAAATCATCCATAAATACCTCAATGATCTTCTCAACCATGTCTGAAAATATGCTCATCATACATCTCTGAAATGTCGCTGGGGCATTGCATAGCCCAAAGGGCATCCGTCTATAGGCAAAAGTGCCAAAAGGACAAGTGAAGGTAGTCTTCTCTTGATCATCTCGATGGATGGCAATTTGGTTATAACCCGAATAACCATCCAAAAAGCAATAGAAAGCATGACCTGCAAGACGTTCCAACATCTGATCAATAAAAGGTAAAGGAAAATGATCCTTACGTGTGGTTGCATTTAGTCTACGATAATCAATGCAAACTCTCCATCCGGTTTGGGTCCTTTGTGGCACCATCACATTCTCATCATTCTTCACAACTGTGATGCCAGAACGCTTTGGAACAACCTGCACAGGACTCACCCATTTACTGTCAGAGATAGCATATATGATACCTGCGTCCCGAAGCTTGATGACCTCCTTCTTCACAACATCCATCATCGGAGGGTTAAGGCGGCGTTGAGCTTGCCTTGTGGGCTTAGCTCCCTCCTCAAGATGTATCCTATGAGTGCAAAGTGTAGGGCAGATGCCCTTAATATCTGCTATGGTCCATCCAATTGCTGCTTTGTGTTCCCTGAGAACAGTTAACAATTTCTCTTCCTGCAATTTGGTTAGCTTTGAGGAAATAATAACTGGCAAAGTGTCAGCTTCCAAGAATGTATACTTCAAATGCTCAGGCAATGGTTTAAGTTCAAGTTCAGGGGCTACCTCAATGGAAGGGCAAAGAACATCATCAGAAACTGGTAAAGGAATTGGTTTAGTGCCCTTACCTGTTGGTACAAATGGTCGGGATTCAAGTTCAGCAATCATTTCATAAAATGCATCTTCCATGGCCAGATCCTGAAAGGAATCAATCCTGAGACAATCATCATCCTCAAACCCCACACTTGAAGGTTTGTACTCGAGTAGTTCCTCAAGCTCATCCACCTCCTCTCTTAACCTGTCAATTTCAACCTGTTGAGAGGTTCTCTTGATTTGTCGCACTGGAGTTGCTGGAACATCTTCACCGCCAACACATATAGCCATTTTCAAAGCATCATCCTCAAGGGAGTATTGGATGTATTCCTGCATGAAACCATCAAATGCATCAATAGAATAACAAGAATAATCACAAACATTACCTGTATGTTTCATTGCCTCAAAAATGTTGAAGCGAATTTTCTTCTCATCAATTCTCATGGTGAGAGTTCCCTCATAACAATTAATTTTTGTTCGGGCAGTCCTCAAGAATGGACGACCTAAAATCAATGGTAGCTCGGAAGGCATTGGTTCTCTTTCCATCTCCAAGATAAAAAAATCAGCTGGGAATATCAAGTCACCAACCTGCACAAGAACATCTTCAACAACACCTAAAGGATAGCAACTAGATCTGTCAGCCAACTTAATGGTTACCAATGTGGGTTGCAGTTGTTGTTCCAGATTTAATTTACTATAAACAGAATAAGGCATCAAATTAATTGAAGCACCTAAATCTAATAAAGCACCAGAAAACCTGTTATCACCAATAACGCATGGAACAGTGAAGCGCCCGGGATCCTCCATCTTTGGAGGTAGCTTTCTTTGTAGCACAGCAGACACTTTTTCGCTCAATGCTACTGTCTCAGTTGGCCTATACTTCCTCTTGGTTGTACACAGGTCTTTGAGAAACTTTGCATATTGTGGTATCTGCTTGAGTGCTTCAAGTAAAGGAATATTTACTTGGACTTTTCGAAAGATGTCCAAGATATCATTGGCTTTGTCCTCCTTCTCTTGTTTTCTCAACCTGCTAGGAAAAGGAACTGGAATGTCAGTGGGAGAAGAATAAGGTTTAGAATGTACCTGCTCAATTTTTGAAGTTGTCAGAACGTTGGTTCCAGGTGCATTTTCAACAGGTCGAATTTGGGTTTCCTGAGAATTTTCTAACGGTTTGTCAAACACCAATTCCTCAATTACAGGCTCCCCCAACGTTCTTGTCTTATTTTTAGGCTCTGGAACTGACCCTAAAACCCTTCCACTCTTCAGTTGCATAGCATTTACCTCACGCTCATTCCTTGGGTTAGGTTCGGTCTTGCTAGGTAGTGCTCCAAAGTTCTGTTGCGTCAAAAGTTGTTGTACATGACTCATCTGACGTTCAAGAAGCTCAATGGACTTCCCATGTTGCTGAGTGGTGACCTTGATATCTTGGCGGAATGCACTACTCTCCTCTCGCTCCTTCTTACTGTCAACCATCATCTGTTGTATTAAGGCTTCCAAATTTGATGTACCCGTTGGTGCTTGAGGTGGTGGAGCCTGATACTGTTGTTGCTGCCTTTGACCAAATTGTCCATCCCCTCTAGCTTGTCTTAGTGGAAATCCTGGTGGATTAGTAGGAGGATTAAGCACATTGTTGCTCTTGTAGCTGAGAAACGGATGATCCCTATTACCTTGGTAGTTATTGAATTGTCTTCCAGCAAAGTTCACATCCTCATCTACCTCATCTGTTCTAAACTTAGGACAGTGCTCTGTTCGATGATCCACAGCAGAACACAAAGTACATATCACACCAACGGCTGCAACTGACTTCCTCTTGTTGACTTTTAAGGCACTGGCAATCAAAGCTATGTCGTTCTCCATAGTGCTCAACCTATTTTCCATGGCCCCATTTATTGCAAATGCATTCAAAGATTTTCTGCTTGCACCCATGGATCTATCTCTTGACTGAAATTGTCTTGAGTTCTCTGCTTGATTCTCCACAATTGCTTTAGCTTCAGCTCCAGTTTGATTCCACCAATTTCCTCCACAAGCTGAATCAAGTTTTTGCCTATTGAATGAATCAATTCCTTCATAGAAGTATTCCATCTGAGTGTTGAGATCAAACTTGTGATGAGGGCATTGTCGAAGTAAACCTTTGAATTGACTCCAGGCTTCATGTAGTTCGTCTCCATCTTTCTGCTTGAAAGTACTAATCTGCTTCTTCAAGTTCTTGGTGCGAGATGCAGAGTAGAATTCTTTCATGAACTCAGCAGCCATCGTGTCCCATGTATCAATCGATTGAGATTCCAATGAGTTGTACCATGCCTTTGCCTCTTCCTTCAAAGAGAATGAGAAGAGAATAAGTTTTACAACATCTTCATCCACATTCTGTGATTTCTGTATTCTGCACAATGCTGCAAACTCATTCAAATGGTCTTGAGGGTCCTCAGAAGAAGTGCCTCTAAAGTGTGGCAGATTAGCGATGAGCGATGGGGGTATTGAATAATTTCCCAAATTATCTGGAAGCACGATTGGTGAGTCTACAACACCTGTACCCGGAACAAAGGATTCCTTGAGTTTGGCCATTGGCCGTGGTGATAATGGTGGCGTTGGAATATGCTGATCTTCCTGTTCCTCAATCTCTGAATCAGAATGGTGTTCAGGCTCAGAATCCTCACCACCACTGTTACTCGTGTTCACCTGTAGTCTCTGTTGTTTCCGGTTTTGGCTTGCTGCTTTCTCAATCTCTGGATCAAATAACAGTGGTTCAGAGCTTGTAGAGTGACGAGTATGCATACAAGAAGCTCCTGCACACAGTAAAGAATGTAAGACTCAGAAAGAAATTTAAAAAGAAAACTAAACTAAAAACATAAGACAATATTAAGACTTAGAATTAAACAATCCCCGGCGACACGGCGCCAAAATTTGATAGGTGTCAAACGCACCTAACAAAGATACCCTATTATCAAATCAATTATGTCAATGTAGTAAATGACAAATAGGGGTCATTACCCGCAGAGGATTGGTGAAACTAAGACTTAAAGACACAAGAAACACAAACAAATGCAGAAACTATAAATCTGGCAGACTCGACCAACGAGCAGAAACCTAATTAATTAGCTAACCTAGACTCAACCAAAAATTACGAAATTAAATACACACTAACTAGACACAGTGGCGGACTACCACACAAATTTTTAGGGTAATCGGAGTTGGTTTGATCAGTGAACAAAAATAAACAAAACATAAGTACTGCTGAAAACAGAATATTAAAGAAGATAAATATGGATGCAAATATGAGAGGAACAATAGCTAGGAACTTCTCTCCACCACTAGATATGCTTCAATCACCCCAAAACAATGTCAAAGATTATAAATGAATGCACTCACAGTCAAGCCAATGTCGTTAGGTCATTAACCGTATTACATTCTCTTACTTGCCATGTTAAGTGAAATGTCGTTATCGACTTAACTATATTCTCAATTAATTGATCTATGAAATGTCGGTATCTAGACCAAAATAACTGAAATCATGAAGTTCTAAGAACGTTTGAGTAACAACAAGGAATCTAAGGTCAATGTCGGTAGCCTTAGATTACCAAGGAATCACTTCACACAAGTACCTGCAAGGAACATGTTATTTCTCATTAAAGGTGCAACGATATGTCGGTCATAAACACATTCAAAATAATAAACCCTAAAACATGCATCAAAGTGTCGACCCAATGAAACATGCAACAGAATTATCAATGAGCAATCAGTGAAGAAATTCTCATCTAAAAATTATATGAATCAATTGGGGTTTGAAATCAAAGACATATCTAGGGCTTTGATCAGCCCCTAACTATTAAGGAGTTTAGCTACACATAATCTTGAATAAGAACATCAGAGAATACATGGAAGATGAAATTAAAGGAGAAGAAGAACCGGTGCACAGCCCTGCTGCCGCTGGTGCACGTCTGGGTGCACAGCTGGGTGCACGCTGGTGCACGCTGGTGCGCGCGAGGTGCACGTCTGGGTGCACAGCGACTGGACGCTGGTGCTCTGCTGGTGCGCGCGAGGTGCACGTCTGGGCGCACGCTGGTGCTCGCTGGGTGCACAGCTGCTGCCCTTTTCTTTTCCTTCTCTTTTTCTCGCCAACTCTTCTGCCTCCTCTATATTTTTTGTCGAACTCCCTCTTATTAGAAAACCCTAGAGTCCTTTTATACTCCTCTTGGTCTCCCCTTCCTTATGGCACTAGGAATCCTTTTTATTTCTTCTTTTCTTTATTTCTCCACAAAACCTAATAAAACAATAAACATTAATTAAATCACTCAATTAATAGCAATAATCCAAGTGTAATAGTTCAATTAAACACGATAAATACGCATAAATATGCGACTATCAAGTTGTATCATTATCAACTTGTTCTAAAATGCATACAACTCTGTCACAATATTGGTAGGTCCTTAATAGCAAAGGACTTTAATTATAGACCATACAATAAGCTATTTGCTTGTTTAGAGTTACACTGAATTGACTGGGTAACAACTCAGCAACAAAGTCATGGTTCATAACCTCTCATAAGCTTGATATGTTAATTCATGTTTTAGTGGTTTCTATTTGCCAAAACTAGTGGCTCTCTGCTTGATTATGGTTCCCCTTTGAAGACTCTTTAGTCCAAGCTTTTCTGCATCACAAGTTTAAACATTTGTTTAGGGTTTAGATATTTTGGGAAAGAAACAAGGTGAATATTTAAGAAAAGAAATACAATGACTCTTGTGGCATGTAGTGGCTTAGATGTCATTGTATTCAAGACTTGAAAATTCTAGGACAGAATTCATCTTCATGCACTGCATATATATATTTCCTGATTGTGTTGACATCTCCCAAAGCCAAAACCATTGCTTATAAATAGCCTGGTTTTCTTTACTATCTTCTTGGCCCTTCTCTCTGTTTGATCTTATTGAGCTTCTAAAATGTGTAGAGGTGTAGCAGAAGAGGCCATTTCAGTTAAAGCTTCAAAAGGGTTTGTTTCTTGTGAGCTTTGCAGTTCAAGGGCTTTGTTGTATTGTCCAGCAGATGATGCATATCTGTGTCGGAAATGCGACCGATCTGTCCATGGGGCTAATTGTTTGGCTCTCCGGCATGTTAGATGCCTGCTCTGCAAGACGTGCCAGAATCTTACTGGGAGATATGTGATTGGGATATCGGCCGAGGTGAGGCTTCCGACGATTCTGAGATGGGTAGAGAGAAGCCGGCAGCTGATGCGTATCGGCAGTTCAACACCAATGCCGAAAGAAACTGCTCATTAACATTTGAAATGCCTTTTCTTGTATTTTGATTTTGATATATGTAATATGCACACAGCTTTTCTTTTTGGGTTTTTCTTTTAAGTTTATTTTTTGTGATTTCTTATTACCGGATTGTGTTTTTACATGATTATAGACAACCTATGAGGATGGAGGATTGAAGGGGAAGTCGAAAATTTCATTTTTGTAACTGCAGTTTCAAGGTCCTATAAATTTGCAGAATTAACTTTATTTCTGTACAATCTTCGGGTAGTTGTTTATATATGACCAAATATATACTGACAGATAGTCAATTGTATCACAATGATGAATGTAAGCATAGTGATCTTGAGGCCACCCAAAAGATAGAAACAATGCCGATCAAATTAAATTGCTACAAAATTATAGCCAGAGAATCGAAGATTACCAAGCACACGTACGTAAGGTCCAATATATTGGTGATAATTGGTAATACAATTAGTATATATGTCAATTAGTGGTGAGAACAAGACAGGGAAAATGGGAAATCCTACCATATCAATGGTTCTATCGCTTCCACATACTTTGTTGCTTAATTTGAAGCTTAATTAGATGAGATGAATTGTCAACTTGCTTTGGTGTACGACGATCATTTGAAGACCGGTCTCTTTAAAACGTTTTTTTTAAAGTAAAATTAAGTACAACGAAAGAACAATACCTTACACTAGAACAAAAAAACTTATGAGCTAAACACTTCATGAACAACCCAGACTGTTCAACAAATACGAAAATTTAAGAAACCAAATGCATCCCTCCGACAAAGATCAATGATGGAAGGAGTAGCATCCCACCATGACATACCTGTCAATGTCAAATCAATATTAGCAAGTGCATCGGCCACCTGATTACCTTTTCTAAAAATATGAGAGGACCGAAATGCATCTGTGAGATATGATGCAGACAATTTTTCCAAGCCACCCGTAACCGCCAAGGGACAAGATGAGGATCCCGAAGATAGTGAAGGACAAGAGTCGAGTCAACTTCAAGCCATATAGGTTTCCATTTCCTAACCCAAACTAATTCAATATACTTGAACTGGGACAAGCGTCGCCCGTGGATCACCATTGTACCGATACTGTCCCAACTTAACCACCTTTAAGGTGTTGGGTTTTAATCACAAAATGTCTCGGTACAATTGGATACAATTCATCCACTTATAAGTTATATTTTATTTGTCTCTTTTCTGATGTGAGATCTTTCCTCTCCAATACTCCCCCTCACGTGCAACCTAATTTTTTTAGGTTGACATGTGAAATTCATTCAGTCAAATTCTCACATCCGAAATCGGTACATTCATTCGATCCAATTTCCATTTCAGAAATTGGGGTTATGTGGTCCAAGGCCCACTGCAGGCACTTGGTATGGTATGAGCCAATCAAAATTATTCCGACGACAATTTGATTTGATGAATCCAGATTTGGACTCATTATGCTGAAAGACTTTTTCCCGTTACGCTGGGAGAAGTAATGGAAGAGGTGTTGGATCCAGAAGTAAAAAGCCCATTTATAGAAAGGCAAGTGGACCGATGCCTGCGGTCAAGAAGGTCAGAGGACGCTTGGAGAGTCAAAAGCGCTCGCAAGGAGCACAGTAACAAAGTACGCTCGCGAAAGGGGATAGTTTGTTCACAGGGGGAAACGCGCTCGCGAAGCGGGGCGTGTGTTAGCAAAATACGTTCGCGGTTGGAAAAGCGTTCGCGAGAGTATTATAAGAAATTAGACACGTGGTTGCAGGAGGGTAAGTTACCACCAGAATAGTGTTGGGCTTACATGATTGGGCTTTAAGAGTTAGTCTTGCACTACAAGAAGGATTATTTGAGGCCATACCTTGATTCGCAAGGAAACATCTACCCTAGTATTCACTATATAAAGGGTTGAGGTGCAAGAGAAGAAGACACAACTACATCTATCAACAAACAGACAACAACTTCGCCACGCGAAAGTCTTCAAAGCCTCTCCGGAGCAACCAAGCCTGATCCGTCAGCAACCGTAGCCTGATCCGTCAAGCTGCACAAGAGACTTAATCCGTTAAGTCTGACAGGTTTCAATCCGTTGAAATCTCTCTACTCCCCTGTTCGATCCGTTGAGCAGTGCTTACTCCCACAAACAGTTTTGGAGAACCCGTTCGCCAGTCCATATCCTGCATATCTTGATACCCGCTGCTTAGTATTCTTGCATACTAAGTAAGATTCGGCCATCCACAAGGGGTGGAGAAAAATCCTAGAGGGACTTTTCCCTTGTAGGTCTGAGAAGAGAACCCAGCACAGAGGAAGAAGATCGGCGTCTGTCACGGTCGCTGTGAGAAGAAGTCAGAAGAGGGAAGCAGACAGCATCCAGCTTCAAGGTTGTACCTAACCCAAAGGTACTGGCACGCCTAGCACAAACTTACAAGCCGGTTGTTTGAAGGACTGCAAATTCTAGACCAAACATCTGGCACGCCCAGTGGGACCGTGTCAAGATTACAGGCTTCAGCGAATATCGAAAGGAATATCCTTCGTGTTCCAAACCAGAACACATAACCGCAAGGCCACATAACTCGGCTCACTGTAGGAAACTATCTACGGAACAAGCCATTAGCAAGTTTGGTGCCATGGCTAACGAAGGTCAGTCACAGAACCTTATTGAGCACGTTGGAGCATTGAGCTCATCATTGGATAACCTGACTAAAGGTTTCCAGGAGGTCCGCGATCGAGCCCGGCAGCAGGACAAAAAGGCCGAGATTCAAGACCTGAGATATACTGACCTAGCAACTAAGATGAACGAGAATCAGCAAGCGCTGAATAAGAGGATGGATATGTTCATGGAGGCTTTAAATGCCATGAGAACTGAACAACTTATCCGCCAACAGCCTCCAGAAGAAGAGTTGCTAGAAGAGGTCGATCACCAGGTGGATAGAAGAACCGTGCACCGAGAGGGATTTGGCCCACTTCGTTTGGGTGATGAACAATTAGCGGTGCACAATAATCAGAACCCTGGAGGGGCTAGAGGACGACAGAGGGCTCCAAGGCAGCAACCACGTCGTTCGCCAACACCGAATCAAAGGAGACCTCAGCTGGACTGGGATGTGGTCCAGAATATGATACAGGAGGCAATAAGGGCAACTCCCGTCGTTGCCGTGAACACTGCATACGCACATCCGTATCCAGAATGGGTGGCTGAGAGCCCATGGCCAGAACATTATCGACAGATAAGGTTCACTTCGTTCTCAGGAGAAGGATCTGAAGACGCAGCCACCCACATCGCAAGATTCACAGGCGAGTGTGGCCCATATGGTGCGGACACTGTTTTTAAGTTACGCACGTTTGGGGCCTCATTGTCAGGGTCAGCATTGACATGGTACACCAAGCTGATACCAAGATCGGTCCCTGACTGGAACGTGATGGAAACCATGTTTCGAACCACATTTGGAACCGTGGAACCAGAGGTTGACTTGTCTTCTTTGACAGCTATGTATCAGCAACCTATGGAGTCATCTGTAGAGTTCCTCAAGAGGTTCAAGATTCAGCAGGCCAAGTCCAAAACTCCAATCCCGGAGCCTGACTTGATCAAAATTGCAATTCGAGGGTTGGAAAAGAGGCAAAGAGCAAAACACCACGATGGAGTGTTCTCTAGCATGGCTGACCTAATGAACAGGGTTGGCAGTTACCAGTACTTCCTGAATGAGCTGGACGACGACGCTAACAATTCCAGGAACAACTTGGCTCTCATCCCAGGAACGCTGAGGCCCAGAATGCCTCCAGCAAGACACAAGACTGTGGGGGCAATATATTCACATATGGATCCCTACTATTCGGCCCCACAAGCTATGCCTTATGCAGACCCATACATGATGGGCTATGAGGAAGAAGTCGCAGCAGTTGAGTTAGCAGGCAGACAGCCCATCAAGTCCCAGGTGTTGAAAATGTCTAAGGAGCCAGTAAAGATTTCGTTCGCCGCGTTTGCCAAGCCGGAGTACGAATCCTATACATATAATGCACACAAGACACCGGAAATTTTGGAGGATTTGACGGCATTGGGGAAGGTAAGGAATGACTTTTGGACCTCCCCCTACACAGGAACAGCTCAAAGGAAAGAAGTACTGCAGGTTCCATAATCTCTGGAACCATAACACATCAGAGTGCATTCGCTTGAAAGACACTATCCAGACTTGGATCAACGAGGGAAAGCTCGGAGCGAATGAAGAAAAGACTGCGGCTTGGGTGGACATTGATCCTTTCCCCACAATCAATATGGTTGACCTAGTGCCATATGAGGGAAAGAAGGAGAAGCCGCTACCAGCAAGACCAAAGTTCAAAGAGTACACTTACGACGCCAGTAGGGCTCATGTTATCCTGAACAAGCTGATTATGGCCAACGAGGTGGCCATCCCATGGGGAGTTTACCCCCCAGAAGAAGCCATAGCTGGTAAGATCTATTGTAAGTTTCATAACTTGTGGACTCACAAGACTTCTCAGTGCATGCAGCTCAAAGATCAGATACAACAGTGGATCAATGAGGGGTCAATCACCTTTTGTGATCCAGCGGTAGCAGATGTGGCTGTGGTCGATTTGGCTCGGGGTAGCAGAAAACTGACGCTTGACCTGAGCAATGTCGATGGAGAAACAGAAGTGGTCAAGCGGAAAGAATCAAGAGCAGGTGCATCAGTAGTCATGTTGTGTGATAGGTGCAAAACTGAATGTGGCATTGCTAAAGAGCCACAACAGGAGCAGAAGAGTACTGTTACTACACCCCCTGAAGCGTATCAGCCACACAGTCCAAAGCAGATGAGAAGATCAGCAAGTCCTAGTCAGAGGGATTCCAACCTCTACCTGCGGTTACGCCAGGCGAGAATGGAGCAGAAGAAGCCAGTGGTCTACCCGCAGGACGTAGTAACTAAACCTTACATACCACCAGCTTCCCGGAATATCCTCAAAGACAACGTCTGGATGGTCAGAGAAAAAGGAAAGGTGGTAGAAGCTACGCCTACTCAGACTAGGAACGTGCAGCGAAGATATGGTAGAACCAAGAGGCTTTTGGAGGCTTTGGATAAGGGTCTAGTCAGCCCAGATCAAATCAGGGAAACTCCGGAACAGTTAAGGCGGAAGCTGGATTTATTGTCAGCTAGACCTTTTTGTCCTATCAGGAACGTTCGCGAGACCTCTGAGACTTCTACCACCAAGCATAGCGGACAAAAGAGGGTCTCGCGAGAAGAAAATAGCGGCGAACGAAAGTCTGTATGGTCAAGGGTAGGCACCGACAAAAGTCAACATACGCGAGAATCAGTCTGGTCGCGGGTAGGTCAAAAGAGGGTGGTTAAGATACCTACTTCCACCTGTACTAAGACACCTGAGACGTCTCCGGCAAAAAGGGTTAGGATATCAGAAGGTCCTAAGAACAAAGACTTGAAGGAAACGTCGAAAACAAAGTTCGAATGGAGACCAAAAGCAGTTCAGCGTCAGGATCAGGGGTCTCGAGAAACAGATAAGGCTGAACCTATAATTGAGGTTGAGCAACAGAAACCTGTTCCAGAGGTTTCTTTGGTAAAGCAGATGGCTGAAGCATTTGCCCGCGTAGAAGAAGAATCAGAAGTCGATACACCTCGAGTCATAGAAGATGATATGGAGGAAGATGAAGAAGAAACCGGGGGCATGGACGAAAGTTTGCCATGCAACGTGCTTTACGTGGAAAACGAGCATGGTGAGATGATCTCAGACCAATCTGAATCTGCTCAGGTTTACGTAACGACCGAAGCTGTGATATCCGCTCCAGAGGCAAGCACTTATTGCAATATGGTGTATGTCTTGCCCTCTATGTACGCATTGGATGAGCCAATTTCGTCTGAAGTCTTCCTCAACATGTCGGGAGATGAGACTGGAGCGGAGTCATCCGTTCGCAGAGAAGAGCTTGCTGTAAAGAAGGATAAAGAGGACATGGACCCTGAGTTGAGAAGGAAATACGTTTTGTTCTCCAAGCCCACATTCGCCATGAAGCAACATTTGCGTCCATTGTACGTATCTGCTGACATGATGGACAAAAGGGTCAGTAGGATATTGGTGGATACAGGGGCTGCTGTAAGTGTCCTTACCGTACAGACCATGAATTACCTTCAGGTTCCGAAGGAGAAAATTCTAGAAAGCAAGATGAAGGTAAAAAGTTTTGCTGGAAACATAGCTCAGACACTCGGTGTAGTGATACTAAAAATTAGGGTTGGTCCATCTGAGATGTATCAGACTTTCTTCGTAGCTGAGTGCACTGCTCCTTATACTATGATCCTGGGCAGAGATTGGCTTCATCAAGCCGGTTGTGTTCCATCATCACTCCATCAAGAGCTCGCTATCTGGAACCCAGAGACTGATGAGTCTGAAATAATCAAGGCCGATCCTAGACCATTCTCAGTAGCAGCTTGCTTTGTTGATGCAAGTTATTACAGTGAAGACATGAGGCCTTTAAGAGTCAGTGGTATCACAAAGAAAGGACATCCGTATGGGGTGACCTCCACTGAGCTTACGCAATGGGGATTGGCGCAACTTCAAGCAGACGCCAGTAGACCAATCTCCATGGTTTTACCCCAAAACAATCAATGAAGCCACAACTCAGCAAGGAGGAGTTGGAAGCCTACGCTTCCCTACACCAGAGATTATCTATTTTTAGGCAGGAGCAAGAGGCTTACCAACAGGTGGCAGCAGTAGAGTGCGTTAATGATGATGTTTTGGAATATGACGAGGAAGAGGAGGAGATTATCCAGGCAGCTCCGGCAGCCTTGGATGATACTCCACCTAAGGTCAAGGATCCAGTAGAGAAAGTCAACCTGGGGACCCTAGAGGAACCAATAGAGGTTGGGATAAGTATGTATTTGGAGCCTGAACAAAAACAGAAGCTCATTGAGCTACTTCACGAGTACAAGGATTGCTTCGCAGAGAAATACGAAGACATGCCTGGGTTAGCACCAGAGTTAGTTTGTCACAAGCTACCAATCATGGATGGTTACAGGCCAGTCAGGCAAGAACCTAGACGAATGCATGCCGATACAGCGGCTTCAGTTAAGGAAGAGGTGGAAAAGATGCTTAAGTCAGGAATTATTCGACCTGCAAAGTATGCCAAGTGGTTATCTAACATAGTACCAGTCAGAAAGAAGAATGGTAAGATGAGGGTGTGCGTGGATTACAGGAATCTAAATACTGCCACACCCAAGGACGTGTATCCTATGCCCATGGCAGACATGCTAGTAGACGCCGTGGCAGGGCATGAGCTGTTATCGTTCATGGATGGAACCGCAGGATATCACCAGATTCCTGTGGAGGAAGAAGACAAGCACAAGACGGCTTTCAGATGTCCAGGATTTACAGGAGCATTCGAATACCAAGTCATGCCTTTTGGGCTTAAGAATGCTGGTGCCACATATCAAAGGGCGATGAACCTTATCTTCCATGACATATTAGGGAAGATATTGGAGGTTTATATTGACGATGTGGTAGTGAAGTCCAAGATTAAGGCAGACCATATAGAGGATTTGCGAAAGGTCTTCATAAGGATGCGAAAACATAAACTTAGGATGAACCCAGCTAAATGTGTCTTTGGGGTTCAGTCAGGCGATTTCTTAGGGTTTGTGGTTCATCAGCGTGGTATCGAGATTCCAACGGACAAAGTCAAGTCGGTAATGGAAGCTCCAGCTCCAACTAACAAGAAGGGATTACAGCAATTACTAGGAAAGATTAACTTCTTACGTAGGTTCATCTCGAATTCAGCAGGAAAGATTCAACCCTTTACATCTCTATTAAAGTTGAAGGCAGATACAGAATTTCGTTGGGAAACAAGTCATCAGGAAGCGTTTGACAGGATAAAACAGTATCTTACTTCACCGCCAGTTCTGATGCCTCCACGGCCTGGTCACCCTTTGAAGCTCTACATTTCAGCGTGTGAAACATCCATTGCTGCACTTTTAGCACAAGATGAACGCCAAGAAGATGATAAAGTGGTTGAGCATGCTGTGTATTACCTTAGCAGGACGTTGATGGATGCAGAAACCAGATATAGTGACATAGAACGATTGTGCCTCGCGTTGTATTTCGCCGGTTGCAAATTACGTCATTATATGTTATCTTTCACAACGGTAGTTGTGGCACAGACAGACTTGGTGAAATACATGTTAACTAGACCCATTCTTAGGGGTCGAATTGGTAAATGGGTGTTAGCTTTGTCTGAGTTCTCACTACAATATACACCTTTGAAGGCACAAACCGGACAGGCGGTTTCGGATTTCCTGCTTCATCATCCAGTAAAACAAGACTTACAGTATAGAGAGTTAGACGTGGTGGCCATTCTTCTGCAGCCTTGGGAACTATATTTTGATGGGAGCAGCACCGAGAGTCTATCCGGCGCTGGGATTTCTCTGGTAAGTCCTCTGGGGGCTCGTCATGCGTATTCTTTCCAACTAGAGTGGAAATGCACCAACAATCAGGCTGAATATGAGGCACTCATAATCGGATTGGAAATGTTGCTCGCAATGGGGGCAACAGTGGTAAGTGTTTTCGGCGACTCTTTGTTGGTAATCAATCAGCTTAAGGGAGCATACAAGTGCACAACCTTCACTTTGGTTCCATTTTGGGAAAGGGCTATAGAACTGCTGGAGCAATTCAGTGATGTCACTCTAGATTACATCCCAAGGGCACACAACTTTGCGGCGAATGAATTGGCACAAATTGCCACTGGCATAACTTTGGCTGATGGAGTCTGCGAGCGGATTTTGAAGGTGGAAAGGAGGACATTACCTTCTTTCATGGCTCGGAGGGTAGACGCGGATGAATGGTATGTCGCTACGATAGAGGCTATCGATACAGATTGGCGTCAACCACTTATTGATTACTTGGATAATCCATCTACTCCAGTGGATAGACAAGTCAGATACTTTGCCACTAACTATGTGTTACGAGGTGGCGAACTCCTACGCAGAGGAGAGGATGGAGTTGATCTCAGGTGTATCTTTGGAAAGGAAGCTAAGCGAGTAATGAGAGAGGTACACTTAGGAGTGTGTGGTTCGCACCAGGCTGGACCAAAGATGAGGTGGCTGATCCGTCGTTATGGTTACTTTTGGCCTTCGATCTTAAAAGATTGCATTGCCTTTGCTCGAGGATGTCAGGAGTGTCAAGCGCATGGACCAGTGCGGCATGTTCCAGATGTGCCCATGCAACCCATTATTAAACCTTGGCCAGCAAGAGGGTGGGCGTTGGATTTTATAGGAATTATTCATCCAGCTTCGTCTCAGCAGCATAAGTTCATCCTGTTGGCAACCGATTATTTTACAAAATGGGTGGAGGCTGTACCCTTAAAAGATGCATCTGCTCGTACAGTTTGCAGCTTCATCTTCAGCAACATCATTAGCCGGTATGGTATCCCAGAATGTTTAGTCGCAGACAGGGGGCAGCATTTCTCGCAAAGGAAACTGAAGACTTCATCACTGGCTATGGGATTAAGTTTCTGCATTCCACACCATATTATGCTCAGGCGAATGGACAAGCTGAGGCTAGTAACAAAGTCATAATCAATATCTTGCGAAAGATGCTGATTGACAATCCTAGAGATTGGCATAATGAGCTCGATCATACTCTGTGGGCGTATCGAACATCTAAGCGGTCACCTACAGGAACCACACCCTATGCCTTGATGTTTGGGCATGATGCAGTGTTACCCATGGAGATAAGTGTTAATTCTTTAAGGGTTCGCGAACAACATCAGTTAGTAGGGGAGGATTATGTTCAGGCCATGTTTCAAGAGCATGAACAGTTGGATACTACTCGTATGAAAGCCTTAGATCATATAATGGTTGAGAAACAACGAGTTGCTCGCGCATATGATGCCAGGACACGTGGCAGAAGTTTTGGAGTTGGCGATTTGGTAAGCAGTACTTCCCTTTGGCGAACATGTTCGCGGCAGGGGTAAGTGGTCGCCTACGTGGCAGGGGCCTTTTGTGGTTGACCAGATCGTGGGAAAAGGAGCTTATTATTTGCGAGATTTGGATGGAGAAGTCCATAATAACCCTATTAATGGGAGGCATCTGAAACAGTATTTTCCAAGTGTTTGGGCTTCTGACGATCCTTTGCCGCCACAGTCCACAGAGCAGCCTGTTTGCCAGCAAGGGGGCAGAGTTTAGAGCCTCAGGGTCTCGTTCGCAGAACTGGAATCTCGTCAGTTTCATTCATGTTGCTTAACGCCTAACCTGTTTGAGGTTTTTGGCTTTTTGTGCACATGATAAAACTGGGGGGCACCATAGATATACAAACCAATTAATGTGGTTTTTCGAAATTTTTCGAAATTTTTGACAATTTTTGGGAAGAACAAGTTGTGTTTTTCAAGCCCTAATTTATTTTGAACCAACACCTGTGGTTTATACATTGAACATAAACAATTTGTGTTTATTGCATAATATTCATGGATAACAAATACAGTGTTGAACAAGAACTGGTTGCAACAAATACAGTGTTGAACAAGAACAAAGCTGCTTAAAGAAAGAGCTATTACAACTCCTTTCATAAAGTCTCTCTTCAAACTGTTGCAGGTTTTGCTTCATCTTCCACCTTGCGCGGCCAGCTTGTTGAAAGCAAGTCGACGGTGATGGGAGTAGAAGCAACTTGGTCTGACCTGACGCGGAAGAGGCTCGGCAAGAGGAATCTTGTCGGCACAGAAGCCTTCTTCGGTCCAATACCAGAAGTCAATCCCCTCATCAAGTGGAATTTGGTTCCAGTGATGCACTTTGATGCGACTTCAGGGCTGGGCGCATCAGATCTTATTCCTGAGGTTAGGTTGTGAAGCCTACCCAGGATTTGAGGTTTGGTTGTGAAGCCTAGAGGACAGAAAGGTTGAAGAAAGAGGTCTGGTGGAACTGCTTTGAGACTGAAAGGAGAATACATGTTCTTGGTTGTTGAAGGTGATGAAAGGAATTGATCGATATTTATAAGCGAAACGCTAGGTTTTCACCGAAGGGAACTGAATGGTTTGCTATTCGTTCATTGGTCAAGCATTTATCACGCGTGCTGTGTTTGTTGAATGCGGTAAATGCGCAAGTTAATGGTGCGACGTTGCAGTTAAAGTTGGGAACAGTTTTCGAGAGGTCAAGGATATGGAATTAATTTGAAAAGATCTTCTGCATTCAGAATAATATTCGCGAACAAAGTCAGAACAGATAGCCAGTTAAATAAATTTACTAATGTGCTTAATGTTCGCTAAAGCAGTATCAAGGGCGTTTTGGATATTTTCTTCGTTGATCAGGGAATCCTCGATCCTGTCGTCCACCTGGTTGATCATTTGTTGAAGAGTCTGATAGGAATTCTTCTCTTGCTCCAGGGCGTTTAAGTTGTTCTGGGTTTCCTCTTCAACAATTGCTAGTTGGGCCTCAATCTCAGCTTTTTGACGTTTGAGCTCAGCAAGTCGGTTAGGAAACAACTGGGTCGCGTTATGGACAAGTTTGGCAAGATTGGTGGCTTTGGCAACTCGTTCGGCTTGGAACTTCTCTCTCTGTTGATGATACTGAGGAGCCTCCAATCGTGTGGCTCTGGCACGCTCAGACAAGGTTGCAGCATTGGTTGTGAATTCCCACAGACGCTGCAATTTCTTCAAGAGTCTTTCGTCAGCTTGAACTCGAAGGATACGAACGGCATCTTCAATTTGGATCCTAGTATGTGGGTGGAGAAGATCCTCGTGCTCCAGGTTGCGGAGGAATAATGTCGCATCAGCGATGGATTGGTTTGCTTGAAAAGGATCCAGCATTAGTTGAACTTGCTCGATGAGGGAAGGCGTAGCATGATCAGAAGGGGAGGTCACTGGAAGGTTCTCCGGAATCTGGCAAGTAAAGAAACAATAAGTGTTTGTAAGAATACAAACAGAAGCTGCAGAGTAAAAATTGTTACCTTTGGGTCAGTTTCAGTTGGGATTACCGGTTGAAGCACTGGTTGAGCAATACCATTCGCGCGATCGGCATTCGCAATAGCAGTTTCGTTCGCCGGAGAGACTGCGTTTGCGGGGGGAATTTCATTCGCGCGAATATCAGTCGCTTTTCTCTGAGGCGAACAGGAAATTGTCTCGCAGGGAATTGGCTCATTCGCAGCAACAGTCTGGATAGGAACAAGCTTAGCGCTTTCGCTAAAGACCTCTCCCATCATAGTATCCAGGATCGGAGAAGCAACTGACTCGGAGGAAGAGCTAACTTCAAATACAGGAATCGGTCCCTGAAACGACAGAAGCATAATTGAGCTCAAGGTCATTGAAATATTTCCAATTGAGTGGGTTATCGAAACAGTACCTCTTGATCTGCTTCAGTAGGAGTCCCAGTGTCCAGGTTAGCTGAGGGAGAAGCTGCCTTTTGGGCCTCAGCAGAAGTTACTTCAGCCAGGACAGTCAGGTTCGGAGCGCCAGAAGCAGTAGGATGTTGACTGCATTCCTCGGGGGATTGCACGCCTTCAGGAATAGACTGCATAGGCCGATCTACCTGTAAGACAATCAGAAAGCTAGTTGACTTGACTACATAAACATACGAGCTTTCGAATTAAATGAACCCATACCTGGGGTTGAGGAACAGCTTCTTCTGTAGAAGGACTTGGTTTGGACCTTTTGAGAGGGCGAACACTAATTTTGTTCGCATGCTTCTTGGTTCTTTGGGGACGCTGCAGGGAAAGAAGTTGGTCAGAAGGGTATATAGATCAGGGAGTTGATCATTATAAAGGAGTTTAAAATACCTGGGGGCAGGAGGTACTTCTGTTCGCGCCTCGGAAACCAAGGAAGGATCAGCGTTCTGGCGAGGGCCGTCGATGGCAAAAACAACCAAGTCTTCGGCATGGCGGAATTGCGTCTGATATGGCTGGAAAATCTGTCTAAACACAGATAAGTGGTTTGGGTTCCATTTGCCCTCGTTGATTGATGTCCACCACCTAGTGAACTCATTAGTAGACGCGAAGCTCAAGCGTACTCCGCCAAGGGGATAGGTGTTGACAGGCTGAATGATGTCTTTGAAGCTGGAGGGAATGGAATCAGGATCAATCCCAGCATTATAGGTTTCTCGCCACGAAGTGAAATGGTTGCGGCTAGCCAATGGGGGATATGGAATGCTTTGGCACATTCCAAATTGCCTCGCGAAAAAGTTGGGGGCATAGATTTCTACTCCGGCTCTCCCTGGTAGTTTGAGGTCGCGATTGGAAAGGAGGCGTAGAAAGAAAAAGAGCTGCAGGACGTTGTGGCGGTTGCTGAAGATAAAACCTTCATTTACAAGAGAAGGGTATGTGCGTCTGCAGATAACGGTAATAGAATCTGAAGGCAGGCTTTCCATACTATACAGATGGTGGAAACAACGCGAATAGCTAATGGCTGGAGGATGTGGAGCGGACACGATGGTTTGGCCTAAAACCTTATCTTTTAGGAAACTGGTGACAGAAGAAGAGCGGAAAACAGGGAAATAGGTTTGAAGCCACAAGTCCAAAATCCAAAGAGGACCGCTAACAGATCTGTGTTTAAAGGGCTCTAAGGATAGAAAGTGTAGTGACCTATATAGTAATCCAGTGGCTAACTCTAAAAGGTTGAGAGGGATACCATTGTAAAGTAGCTCAGCCGTTCTGGCCCAGGCGAAGGTGGGTTTGTTGGTGGCGCTACATTCAACATATTTGAGTAGCCAGAATTCCAGAAATGCTAGGCCACTTAGGTCATCGTCAGTACTCCCATAGTGACTGACCCACGCGGTGTATGAGTTGGGGCGAAGCTGATCAGAAGGGATTTGATGTTCCAGAGCAAGGTCGTTGAGAGGACTTGGTGCGTTGGCGAATGGAAACCCGGTAATTGTATACACATCCAGCAGGGTGATACCCATTGGGCCTGCGGGGAAATGGAAGGTGTTTGATGAAGTGTCCCAGAAACAGACTGCTGCTGCCAGGGGAGCTCTGTTGCAGCCAGACTTCAGGGAGAAGCAGAGGTCAATAGGATCGGCGATTCCAACGGCCTGCCATCGTTCAAGGTCTTTACTACGGCGTTGTTGGTACCACTGGATCTCGGCGTCATTAGTGTTCGGCCACTGCCCAAATCTGGTCTGGGCGTCTGACTTCTGCCAGTCGACGAAGGAAGCTTCCTCCTTGCGAAAGATTAAAGGGGGAATTCGGGATGCATGTTGGCGGTAAGGCAGTTCAAGTGGGTTTGGGAAGACATCGACCCAAGGACCCAGGTCGCAGGTTTGATCAATCTTAACTTTCAACCAAGAACCCTTGTGTTTTGGAGCAGGTCGGAGGCCAGCCATGGCTTGGACAAAGTTTAGGGCTTCATGCTCAGAAGGGGTTCTGGGTGAGGTTTTCACAGCAGAGAAGGTGTGTTTGGGTGCCATTGATTTGGAAGTAGGAACGGCGACGGATTATCTCAGGAAGGTTTGAAAAGAGTTGCAGAGGGAAATGATGGTTGAGTGTTCTGAGGAGTTTTGATAATGAAAAGACGTTTGCTTTTGGTTAAATCAATGCCAAGGTATAGCTCTTTTCGATTTTCGCAAACGGGCTTAATCTCAAGAACTGGGGGGCAATGTTGGATCCAGAAGTAAAAAGCCCATTTATAGAAAGGCAAGTGGACCGATGCCTGCGGTCAAGAAGGTCAGAGGACGCTTGGAGAGTCAAAAGCGCTCGCAAGGAGCACAGTAACAAAGTACGCTCGCGAAAGGGGATAGTTTGTTCACAGGGGAAAACGCGCTCGCGAAGCGGGGCGTGTGTTAGCAAAATACGTTCGCGGTTGGAAAAGCGTTCGCGAGAGTATTATAAGAAATTAGACACGTGGTTGCAGGAGGGTAAGTTACCACCAGAATAGTGTTGGGCTTACATGATTGGGCTTTAAGAGTTAGTCTTGCACTACAAGAAGGATTATTTGAGGCCATACCTTGATTCGCAAGGAAACATCTACCCTAGTATTCACTATATAAAGGGTTGAGGTGCAAGAGAAGAAGACACAACTACATCTATCAACAAACAGACAACAACTTCGCCACGCGAAAGTCTTCAAAGCCTCTCCGGAGCAACCAAGCCTGATCCGTCAGCAACCGTAGCCTGATCCGTCAAGCTGCACAAGAGACTTAATCCGTTAAGTCTGACAGGTTTCAATCCGTTGAAATCTCTCTACTCCCCTGTTCGATCCGTTGAGCAGTGCTTACTCCCACAAACAGTTCTGGAGAACCCGTTCGCCAGTCCATATCCTGCATATCTTGATACCCGCTGCTTAGTATTCTTGCATACTAAGTAAGATTCGGCCATCCACAAGGGGTGGAGAAAAATCCTAGAGGGACTTTTCCCTTGTAGGTCTGAGAAGAGAACCCAGCACAGAGGAAGAAGATCGGCGTCTGTCACGGTCGCTGTGAGAAGAAGTCAGAAGAGGGAAGCAGACAGCATCCAGCTTCAAGGTTGTACCTAACCCAAAGGTACTGGCACGCCTAGCACAAACTTACAAGCCGGTTGTTTGAAGGACTGCAAATTCTAGACCAAACAAGAGGGACCCGCTCTGATACCTATATATAATGCATTCCTATAGCGCATTAAACTCTCTGTAACATGGGTATCTCATCCCTAATAAACAGAATAGGACCCCGATACCTAACAGCTACTTCAACATGTTGGGCGTGCACTGCCCCGGGGCAATGTGTAAGCACGCCAAGATGTATTGCACATAAGATGCAAGCGGGAACGATAGTCCGCAATGCAGCTGGTACTCGAACACCAAAGTATATCCCGCAGAGGGTTCTGAAAGTCAACATCCCTTAGTAGCCACAACAATACTTTATCTAGTATGTGCCAGTTCCTCCTCAAGGTCGCGAGCTCCCGCGATGTTAAACTCTCGCCAGGAGGATCAAACGTCATAGCTGCTTGTCGGGACCTCGCCATCACAACCTCTATTTCTTGTAACAGAGGAATAGCAGAGGACATGTGAGAACTCGCGTCCTCGGCAGGGGCCAGCCTATCATAGCAAGAAATTCACCCAGTTCTAATTCCCTCTGGCGTAAGGTGTCAAAATTCATACTAGATATCTCGATAACTTCATTGTTAGACACCTGCGCCAGATCTGACATCTAAAAACCTAAACAGTCAAGCTCTTGCTATCCTACAAAGCCTACCCCTACAAAATTTCAGGCAACCCAGATTTATTTCACTACCAAACAACAAGCAACATCAACAAAAACACAGAAAAACCTACACCCATCTCAGATCCACAACCACACATGCACAACATCACAAAAAAACCAAGCAAAAGGGGGTCCAAGATCATACCTTTGGGTAGCGCACGGTGATGAAGAGATGATGATGATGCTGGTTGCAAACAGCGGAGCCTCTAAACCACACAAATCCCAAAGATGACCAAAAAACTCCCTCTTCGAGCATATCAGGATCTGGGTATGGCTTCAAAGACAACTCTGTCTGTCTCTCTTTCTCACTCTTCAAGCTCTTTTTCAAAAACACAAAACATACTATTTCCCACCTCTTTCTCCGTACCCCTAATTATAATAGCATAAATCCACATCCACCGTTGAATACAAAATGACCAAACGGTTAGATCTGCCACCTCAGCTCCCTACTTATTGTGCATAGTTACCTGCGTCGCGCACGAGGGGCACGCGCGTTAAACACGCCGTAAAAGTGCAGTTACTTAACATAAAGTAACTGTTACCTATGCCATGTACCCATAAATGACCACGTGACCATAATTGGTCACTTATGAAGGCGCGAGAGATATGGACTAGCGTCGGTACCAAACTTTCGTTGCACACGCGACCGCTGCATTACGTGACATCGCTATACACGCGATCCCTCACTGTGCGAACTCTCTCTACACATGCGAACTGTCGCTACACACGCGACCGTTGCATTACGTGACCGCTACACACGCGATCCCTCACTGCGCGAACCGTCGCTACACACGTGACCGCTGCATTACATGACATTGCTACACACGCGATCCCTCACTGCGTGAACTCTCGCTACACACGCGACGGCTGCATTACGTGACATCGCTACACACGCGATCCCTCACTGCGTGAATTCTCGCTACACATGCGAACTGTCGTTACGTATGCGACCGTTGCATTACGTGACAATGCTACACACGTGATCCCTCACTACGCGATCGCCGCATTACATGACATCACTACACATGGGATCCCTCACTGCACGAACTCTAGCTACACATGCGAACAGTCGCTACACACGCGACCGCTGCATTACATGACATTTCTAGACACGCGATCCTTCACTGTGAGAACTGTCGCTACACACGCGACCACTGCATTACGTGACATCGATACACACGAGATCCCTCACTGCATGAATTGTCGCTACACACGCCACTGTTATATTATGTGACATCGCTACACACACGATCCCTCATTGCGCGAACAGTCACTATACACGCGACTGCTACATTACGTGACATCGCTACACACGTGATCTCTCGCTAACCACGCGACGTGCCCCCACAAGAGTGTGGCACTCTTCGACTCCCTCTAAAACAGAACAGCACCTCAGTCGTCATACGAACTCACACATGGAGACTTGGGGACTCACGACCATGGCTCACTCCTAGACGGACTTTACTTCCGGCACAAACTTAAGGAACTCCCCACCTTAGAGTCCTCATCGACTGGGGTCTTTGGGACTTGTTAATAGGAGGAGGAAGACATTCATTTATGCCAGAAAATTTGTCCAATGTCCGGTCACCAGTGGCTTTGAGGCCTACCTACCACCTCAAAAGGCAATTTGGGTAGGTAGGTGACCTAAGTTGGGACCAAACATGCCAAACCATTCCCCATTTTTGGCTCACCTTCTAAGCCTCTCGGAGAGATATGTTGGGGAGAGCCTCCTTGGAAATCTCACATTGGGGAGGAATGACGCGGTTCCCAAGACACAACTATATAGGCAGACTAAAGGACCATGAAAAATGTAAGATTCTTATAGCCCCAAAACTCTACCAAGTCACTTACACCACAGTTCTAACTTAGGTATCAGAGAGTCGAAGACTAAGCCCATCCCGGTCTTACTCCTAACGTCGCTGCTACTTGTGCAGGGTACCGGATAGCAAGATCAGTGGTATTCCATTATTCTAAACCCTCGGTCAGATTCTCAACGCTACGCGGAGGCGCTAGAGTTTTTTAGCAGGTTACATAGAGAAGGACACGAGATGAATCCGTTTGTGTTTACTACGGTTTTGAAGTTGCTTGTGTCGATAGGATTGGGTGAGCTGTTTTGGAGTGTACATGCTTGTGTTATAAGCTCGGACACGGCACCACTGCCTTTGTCGGCACTGCTCTAATTGATGCTTACTCTGTTTGTGGTGACTTTGGTGTTACTAGGGATGTGTTTAAAGAGATTGTTTGTAAGGATATGGTAGCTTGGATAGGGATGATTGGTTGCTATTCTAAGAATAGTGGTTTTGGAGAGGCGGTTCAGCTCTTTTGTCAAATGAGGGTGGTTGGGTTCAGGCCTAATAATTATACTTTTAACGGTGTGCTTAAGGCCTGTCTCGGGTTAAAGGCTTTGGATCAAGGGAAGTGTGTTCATGGATGTGTGATTAAATCATGTTACAAAAAGAACATGTATGTCGGGATTTCATTGCTTGATTTGTACACTAGATAGTCATTGATGGAGAGTTGTCAAATGTGAGCTGGCCTTGGGTCTGGTTTAGCTCGATGTGGATATAGAGAAAGGAGAAGAACAAGAACAAGAAGAAGAGAGAATATGTGTGTGTGTCACATTCCGATCTGAAAATTCTTTTACGGTTGGTTACATTTATCTTTTACCATTTAAAGTAACCATTTTACCGTATAATGACCGTAAAATTGACTTTAAGTTAAGTCAAGAATTTGAGAAAACTTTCTTTATGAAAGTCGTAGAGGATGTCGATACGAGTTCTTAGACACGCATCACGCTCAAATCGGAGATCGTATGAAGAAGTTACTATTCATAGTAAGTGGTATAAAAAGGGAAACTACCGGAAGTAGAAAGTTAAAAATCAGAACTTACCCAATCACTTTCTCTCTCCTCCCTTTCGACTGAAAAACACTGCCGGATCTTCCAACCGCCACCGTGTCGTCGTCGAGCCACCTCAGGCCGCCGCACCAGTCTCAAAATGACCGTCTCTGAGTCGACTTCAATTCTAAGTAAGCCTTTTGACCTATCTCGCCATGATTTAGGAGAAATGTCGATTTGTTTGCCTAGTGTACAGTGTTGAGTTTAGATCGAAATTCTCCCTCCTCATGTAACCAATTGATGAGTTCTATATATGGTTAGAATAAGATTTAGGAGTACTACTCACCCCTAAAGTTTGGTGGATTGATTTGGAGTGTGGAGGGAGAATCGAAGATTGGAAGTTTTGAAGTTTAAAAATTTCAGGTTTTTATATTTTGTTCGATTGACCTAGTTAGAGGCTGAATTGACATTCGAGTTGAACTAGAAAGTTGTTCTAAATGAGGAGACGAAGCTGCTGTTAAATTTGGTGGCGATTGGAGGTGGTCGGAATTTTGGCCGGAATTCCTGCCTGCCTGCCGGCCTCCGCCAGCGGCGGAATTGCCACTTTTCGGGCATATTTTTCTACGAAAAAATAGTATTAAATAAGAATAATTTAATGGTGTGAATCTTATAATTTTCGGTGGAGTTTTTGTTAGGTTGGGGAATTTTTTAATGTTTAATATTAGTAGCAGATAATAAAATGTTATTCCTGTCATCCATTATTGTCGGTTAAGGTTTAAGAAATATTTTATGGCTTTCTAAGTTATTGAGGAAGGTCGAAGATTTTTGGTTGACAATTTGAGAAATATAGAGAGGATGAACAAGTTGTAAGCTCACAAATGTGTACGCCTATGTTATATAATTATTACTCTAACATCTGGAAAATTAATATTAATTGTGCAACAGGACGCAAAGAGACTCTTGTTGTGGAGACTTCGCTTTAGACAGAATTCGGGTTTCGTCAGGCTAAGGCTTAAGTCTATGAATGAACTTTTATTTTAAATATATTGCATGCAACGAGTTTTTATTGAGTTTCTCTTTTATTTAAGAGAATTTACTCCATGTTCATTTTTATGGTTATTTTGGGAATCTTTGCGAATTTAATAGTTTTCAAAAGTAAGTGAGTCGGGAAAGAGGTTCATACCTTTCCTGTGAATTTTAAATGATTTTCCCGAAGTATATATGATTTTAAATCGTTTTCACCATTTTGGGTTATGGAGGGGGGGTTATATTTTAAATGGAGAAACTTAGCTCTTGGATTTTAAGTATTTAAAGTTGTAGTCAGTGAACCAGTTTCTGATGCTTGAAAAAGTTTTAAATCCAATGTATTTGAGAAAAAGTTATGGGTGTTTTGACTTTAGTTTTCGATTTAATTCACCATGAGGTTTTTAAGGATTTTCATATATATATATATATATATATATATTGCTAGCTAGTATGGACAATTTCTGGATGGAGACGGTACCCTCTCCGGATTGTAGCTTGTTAGACCCTCTTCGGTAGTAGCTGGTCGGAATGACCCTCCCGGATAGAGCCGGTCAGAACCATCTTCGGTGATTGCTGGTTAGAAGGACCCTTTTGGATAGAGCAGGTCAATAGGCAGTCTCCCGATAGAGCTGGTCAATAGAATCTCTCATGGATTAGAGCTGGTCAATTGTTTTCTTGTTGTCATGCTGACACTATTCCTAATTTTTAAATTATGGATTTGAGCCAAGGGAATTGTTATGTATTTAATGTAATTGTTTTCTAATAGTTGCGTGCATAAAGATTTTTGTTAAATGAAAGGGAGAGCATTAAAAGAAATTTACCTTTTTCATATTTGATTTTTGTCCACTCACGCTAATGTATTTAAATGTTTCTTCCATGTGCCCTTTGTTTTCAAATACCCAGTGTTGTAGGATTCCTAAGAGGAAGTCGCTCGTACAGAAGTCGAGACATAGTCAATTAATCCGCTGTCGTCGCAAGTTTATTTAGGTATCACTTCCATGTAGATTGATCTAATTACCCCAATTTAGATAGTTGAATATGTTGTTGAAGCGTAGTTGTGATTTAGGAAGCAGGATGACTCAAGGAGTTGGGGGATGATTTAAATTATTCATGGAAGTGCTGAATTGACATGTAGGAATGGTTATCCATTTCAAGGGGTTTCAGTAAGAAGTTCCCTTGAGGTGGTCCCCATATGATTTACTTCGGGTTAAAGAGGTTTAACTCGGGGCGGGTCTTGACAGTGTGTGTGAGAGAGATTTAACAAAAAATATGTGAGGGAGAAAATATATTTTTACTCTTTATACGTCAACAAACAGACGACATCGTGACAGAAATTGGTCTCGGACCCTTCGTTGGTAGCGAAAATGAAGTTCAGGTACGACATTGGTAGTTTTTTAAAGTCTGGGTATAATTTTGACCGTGCCACACAAGTTTGGGTACCAGCCATGTTATTCACTCAAATATTTAAGGGGTATTTGACGTTACACCCAATTTGGTAATTTCATTTTAAATTACACCCACATTTAAGATTGTTTTAAAATACAGCCAAACTTATTAATTAAGTTTGTCTAAACAGAATAAACCTATTATTTATGATAAATAATTTTTTTCTAGAATTACAGAAGTTGTCATTATTTCTAATCATCAATGACATGATATCCTATGAATGTATGAACCCTAAACCCTAAAACCCCACACCTAAAATCCAATTCCTCTATAAACCCTAAACCCGAAACCCTATACCCTAACCCCTAACCTAAAATCCAAAACTCAATTTTTTCTCTATTTGTAACCTAATTTAAAGGTAGAAAACAATATGTATCGTTGATGCATACACCATAAGCACAAATTAAAATGTAGAAAAAAAATGCATGGTTGACTTAAAAATCTACTAAAAAAAGAAAATTAAAATCGGAAGGGCAAAACCGTCTGGAGAAAAATGGTGACAAATTTCAATTTAAAAAATAAAACATATAAGACATGTTAAATGATTTGAATTAAGTATAAATTAAAAATATATATGTGAATAGTTTATCTTAAAAATACTTCATTTTTTTGGATTTTTCTCTAATCTTCTCTTTAATAATTGACATGTATTAAGGCCTCAAGTTAATTTCTAACCATGTGTTTATCAAGATGTTGAAAAATATCAAAAGTCTTAATTGTCCCTCCATTTTATCATGTGCCAAAACCCAATATCTATCTGCAAATACATAGCCGTTCTTATACCCACAAGTCGCTACGGTAAATCGCTCAATTACAAACACAAGAAATCACTCATTTAGAATTGGTAAGCGATAATTGAAAGCTCTTATGCTATGGTATCCCATGCAAGTGTGATACATGGTGGAAGATACATGCTAACACTAACAAAGACCATCGTTTCTATAAAGTCCAAAGCTTGATGAAGGGGAAGAATCATGCAAATGGCTGAGAACCATGGACACAATGGGTAGACTTAAACTGGGACAAGCGTGACCCGTAGATCACCATTGTATCAATACAGTCTCAACTTAACCACCTTTAAGGTGTTGAGTTTTAATCACAAAAGGTCTCGGTACAATTAGGTATGATCCACCCACATATACGTTGTATTTTATTTATCTATTTTCTGATGTGAGATCTTTCCTCTCTAACACCCCCCATCACGTGCAACCTAACTTTTAGGTATGTACGTGTAATTTGATTTAGTCCAATTCCCACATCAGAAATCGGTAATTTGATTCGGAATATGATTTGGTCCAATTTCTATTTTATAAATTGGGATATGCGGTCTAAGGCTCACTGTAGGCACTTGGTATGATATGAAGCCAAAGACTTTTCGATGAACCCAATTTGGGCACATTATGTTGGGAGACTTTCCCCTGTTATGTTGGGAGAAGTAATTGAAGAGAGACTTGCTTTGATACCAAATTGAACTGGAACAAGCGTGGCCCGTGGATCACAATTGTATCGATACTGTCCCAACTTAACCACCTTTAAGGTGTTGGATTTTAATCACAAAAGGCCTCGGTACAATTGAATACAATTTATCCACTTATAAGTTATATTTTATTTGTCCATTTTCTGATGTAGGATCTTTTTTCTCCAACAACTTGAACTGGGACAGACATGCCCCGTGGATCACCATTGTACCGATATTGTCCCAACTTAACAACTTTAAAGGTGTTGGGTTTTAATCACAAAAGACCTCGGTACAATTGGATACAATTCATCCACTTATAAGTTATATTTTATTTGTCCATTTTATGATGTGAGATCTTTTCTCTCCAACACTCCTCCTCACGTGTAACCTAACTTTTAGGTATGTACGTGTAATTTGATTTGGTCCAATTCCCACATCAGAAATCGGTAATTTGATTCGGAATATGATTTGGTCCAATTTCTATTTCAGAAATGCGGTCCAAAGCCCACCGAAAGAACTTGGTATGATATGAAGCCAAAGGCTTTTCGATGAACCTAATTTGGGCCCATTGTGTTGGGAGATTTTCTCCCGTTATGCTGGGAGAAGTAATTGAAGAGAGACCCGCTCTGATACCAACTTGAACTGAGACAAGCGTGGCCCGTGGATCCTCTGTGTATCAATACTGTCCCAACTTAACCACCTTTAAGGTGTTTGGTTTTAACTGCAAAAGACATCGGTACAATTCATCCACTTATAAGTTATATTTTATTTGTCATTTTTCTGATGTGAGATTTTTTTTCTCTCCAACACCCCCTCATGTGCAACCTAACTTTTAGGTATGCATGTGTAATTTGATTTAGTCCAATTCCCACATCGGAAATCAGTAATTTGATTTGGCCAAATTTCTATTTTAGAAATTGGAATATGCGGTGCAAGACCCACTTTAGGCACTTGATATGATATAAAGCCAAATGTTTTTCAATGAACCCAATTTAGGCCCATTATGTTGGGAGACTTTCTTCAGTTTTGCTGGGAGAAGTAATTGGAGAGGGACCCGCTCTGATACCAACTTGAACTGGGACAAGCGTGGCCCGTGGATCATCTGTGTACCGATATTGTCTCAACTTAACCACCTTTATGGTGTTGGGTTTTAACTACAAAAGACCTCGGTACAATTAGATACAATTCATCCACTTATAAGTTATATTTTATTTGTCCTTTTTCTAATGTGAGATATTTTCTCCCCAACACTTCCCCTCACGTGCAACCTAACTTTTAGGTATGCACGTGTAATTTGATTTGGTCCAATTCCCACATCGAAAATCCGTAATTTGATTCAGAATATGATTTGGCCCAATTTCTATTTTAGAAATTAGGATATGCGGTCCAAGACCCACTGCAGACACTTGGTATGATATGAAACCAAAGACTTTTCGATGAACCCAATTTGGGCACATTATGTTGGGAGACTTTCCCCCGTTATGCTGGGAGAAGTAATTGAAGAGAGACCCGCTCTGATACCAAATTGAACTGGGAAAAGCGTGGCCGTTGATCACCATTGTATCGATACTGTCCTAACTTAACCACCTTTAAGGTGTTGAATTTTAATCACAAAAGGCTTCGATACAATTGAATACAATTTATCCACTTATAAGTTATATTTTATTTGTCCATTTTCTGATGTGGGATCTTTTTTCTCCAACAACTTGAACTGGGACAAGCGTGCCCCGTGGATCATTATTGTACCGATACTGTCCTAACTTAACAACTTTAAAGGTGTTGGGTTTTAATCACAAAAGACCTTGGTACAATTGGATACAATTCATCCACTTATAAGTTATATTTTATTTGTCCATTTTATGATGTGAGATCTTTTCTCTCCAAAACTCCTCCTCACGTGTAACCTAACTTTTAGGTATGCACGTGTAATTTGATTTGGTCCAATTCCCATATCGAAAATCGGTAATTTGATTCGGAATATGATTTGGTCCAATTTCTATTTCAGAAATGCGGCCCAAAGCCCACTGAAAGCACTTGGTATGATATGAAGCCAAAAACTTTTCGATGAACCTAATTTGGGTCCATTATGTTGGGAGACTTTCTCCCGTTATGCTGGGAGAAGTAATTGAAGAGGGACTCGATCTGATACCAACTTGAACTCAGACAAGCATGGCCTGTGGATCATCCGTGTACCAATACTGTCCCAACTTAACCACCTTTAAGGTGTTGGGTTTTAACTGCAAAAGACATCGGTACAATTGGGTACAATTCGTCCACTTATAAGTTATATTCTATTTGTCATTTTTCTAATGTGAGATTTTTTTCTCTCCAACACCCCCTCATGTGCAACCTAACTTTTAGGTATGCACTTGTAATTTGATTTGGTCTAATTCCCACATCGGAAATCGGTAATTTGATTTGGCCTAATTTCTATTTTAGAAATTGGGATATGCGGTGCAAGACCCACTTTAGGCACTTGATATGATATGAAGCCAAATGCTTTTCAATAAACCCAATTTGGGCCCACTATGTTGGGAGACTTTCTTCCGTTATGCTGGGAGAAGTAATTGAAGGAGGACCCGCTGTGATACCAACTTGAACTGGGACAAGCGTGGCTCGTGGATCATATGTGTACCGATATTGTCTCAACTTAACCACCCTTATGGTGTTGGGTTTTAACTACAAAAGGTCTCGGTACAATTAGATACAATTCATCCACTTATAAGTTATATTTTATTTGTCCCTTTTCTGATGTGAGATATTTTCTCTCCAACACTTCTCCTCACGTGCAACCTAACTTTTAGGTATGCACGTGTAATTTGATTTGGTCCAATTCCCACATCGAAAATCAGTAATTTGATTCGGAATATGATTTGGCCTAATTTCTATTTTAGAAATTGGGATATGCGGTCCAAGACCCACTGCAGACACTTGGTATGATATGTAACCAAAGGTTTTTCGATGAACCCAATTTGGGCACATTATGTTATGAGACTTTCCTCCGTTATGCTGAGAGAAGTAATTGAAGAGAGGCCCGCTCTGATACCAAATTGAAATGGGACAAGCGTGGCCCGTGGATCACTAT
The DNA here is from genome assembly GCA_951800085.1 of Comarum palustre. Classification (NCBI taxonomy): domain Eukaryota; kingdom Viridiplantae; phylum Streptophyta; class Magnoliopsida; order Rosales; family Rosaceae; genus Comarum; species Comarum palustre. Next base: position 3,856,116 of record OX637578.1, read on the forward strand.
TGTATCGATACCGTCCCAACTTAACCACCTTTAAGGTGTTGTGTTTTAATCACAAAAGACATCGGTACAATTATGTATAATCCACCCATATATAGTTGTTGTATTCTATTTTTCTCTTTTCTAATGTGAGATATTTTCTACCCAACATAGAGAAACTCGCAATCAAAAAGATGAATCCTGATATGGATTCACAATTGTTGTTTATGCTTGATGAAACTCATGAAATGGGTGTCATTGTCATCACGGTTTCACTCATGATCAAACATACATTTTCGTACGGAATAAATTAAACTCATGTGTTTAGTTGAATTAGAGGTGCTACTCGACGGCTTGTGTCCTGTTCCTCAATAATCAAATAATTGCAGACCTCGTGGTAGTTATTGTATGCAGATTTGATTCTGATTGGCTGTAAAACAAGTTAATTAGTCTATTGCCTTTGAACGAGTTATCCAGGAATCGTAGGACAGGGAAATCAATATTGTATTGCAATTTACATGATGTCAAACTACAAACATCCCATGAAACTTTTAATTATTAGATAAAACAAGGTTAATAATTAATTTAAAGCCTAAAAATAGGTCATTTATTAAAATTTCTATAAATCAATTCCAACATCGATCCAAAATTGGTTATTTTTGAAAATTTCTCTTTTTTTTCCATATTCTACGTTTTCTTCTTTCTCTTCTTAGTTCTCACTCCAAACCTTTTGGCACCAGATCAGATTACAGAGACAGATCCAGCGAACCCCTCAAAGGTTCGCATTGCGAGTTACCTTATTTATGTATAAACCCATTATTTTATTTTCAGCTTTTATTTCCATTTGGATCTGTTCCATGTTAATATATCTATTCCCACCAAGTCTCTGTGATTGTTCATATTGCACGTTTCTGATTTTGCTTGAGTTCTTATGAATTGGAATCGAGTGGTGTTTCTGGGTTATGGTTGGAATTGGGTTTTGAAATTTTGATGTTGTGATTTGGATGATTTTGGCAGACATTTGAGGTTGTCTTCATAATTCTCATTCGGATTAGTCTTGTCTGTTGTTGTATCTAGCCAAATGTTGAATGGGGTGCTTGTTTATTTTCATGAAGAAACGTTTTTTCTTTTCTTTTCATAAGCTGAATCACTTGTGGTCAAGCTATGCATGGTTGAATTTTAATCATCATTGAGAAAAGTAGTCTATTTGATGATCAATGTCCCAAGTTTTTAAGGCAATGGTTTAGGTGAACAAGTTAGTGATATATAGGGATGTATTAATTTTCGTGTGATTTGATGCATGTTCTTAGCTGGTTAAGGGGGAAAGATAGATTTCCTAATTTCTAGGCTTATCTATGTTTGGAGGTCTTGCGACAGCTCCTTCCAATAGTCCGCACTTAAGAAAGTCGAGTAGCAGAACTGTTGTCTCTGATCTGGGTACAATTATGTTTTTTAGTTAGTTTGTGAGTTATGGCTACTGATTATATGTATCTACCTTGTTCTTTTTTCTTGTTCCTTGGAACATCTTATAGTTATAGAAAAATCTTTCAGGTACAAGTGAACTTGAGAATGTTGCTGAGGAGGGTTTTGTGCATCTAAATGAGGGAGATGATATGAAGGGTGTAAGCACACCATTGAGTATGAAGGGTGTAACCACACCATTGAGTACAGTTACAATAATGCCGTCTCCGAATTTTCTGTGGAGATTCAAGGTTCATTTGTTTTCTTCTTCTTACTGCTTAGTAAGTGGACAATTTTAAATGTAACAAAAGGAAATTTCAATTACTATGTTTACTGTATCAAAAGATTTTGAAATAGATGGAATGGACCACCAAAGTTTGATTTGAGCGCAAGTGATCCTTCATTCTCTCGTTTACAAAGCATCTGTTATAAGAAATTGTCATGGTTAGTACATCATAGGTCACAGTATGTTAGCACACATATTCTTGTGTGATCACTTGTTCTATTTCTCTGCTTTCCATATGCAGTGTCTAATTTAGTTTACTATACAGGTTCTGCTTTTCTTCGCTTGGGGTTTCATTTGTTGCAAGGTCAGTTATACATATTCCAATAATTCCATCATCTCGTGGCTGGATTTCTGATTTACTAGTGATGAGAGTCAAGAGTTTATTTATTTTCACGCTGCAAGGTCTCTGACGAAAAACTTGTAAACTTGCAGATTGGATGGGATTCTGTTATGAGAATGAGTGTGGACTTGCGAGATTTATTTTTATATGAGGCATTTTTGTACTACAATCCTCTTCTTCTTGTGGTTAGTTATGGTTTATAATCCGAAATTTACTATCTCATGGTACTATGAATACTTTTTCCTTGTATTGATAAATTGCCCTCTGGTTTTTATATGTGCAGACTATGATGGTTTGGTTTTGGGGAATTAATCTATGGGTTTTTGCGCAGTCCAGTGTTAGTTATCCTAAAATTTTCGATCTTGATCAAAATCATTTGACCCACAGAGAAATATGGAAGGTACGAACTTTTATAGGCAGTTATCATTAACTCATTTCTGTAGTTCTTTATTTTCTGATGCTCTTGTCGTATTGCACACTTATATTTAGTCTATACACTAAAAGATTTGTTCTGCTAGTTCACTGTTTTCTGGGAGGCTGACTTATCTTTTTCATTTGTTTGTCCATATGTATGTTGGCATTTGTTTGTTTTCAGTGAGGAAGCATAGTAACTGGTAGTTTTCATTAGGGGGTGCCTGCTAAATATTTCTTTCACCATGATGTTCAAAGAATTGTTACTTCAAGTATATCATTTTGATTTTAACAGCATATCTCTAGATTTAAAAAAACAGCATATCTCTAAAGCTATTTCGTTTTAGTTCATTTTGTATGCTAATCCTCATTATATATTATATTAAAAAAAATTCTTGAAACAGTTGTTAAATTCCTCAACACTCTAATGGAAGTTATATGTCAAGCTGTCATACTGTAGTGATAACCTCAAGCAAACTGGTAGGCAATAAATAGAAGATTGCATGTTTCTTCCATTGAGTGTTGCATGTTTTTTCCAGTATTTCTTGCATATTATGGATCTTAATTTCTACCTACTGTTTCATTGCTCTTACTTTCAATAATTATTTTTGCAGTGTGCCACATGGATGACCATTGTCGTGCCAATAAGCATGACAGCGTATCTTTATCTCTACTCACATGGAGAAGTGTCTCTGGCTGCATCACAACCAGTGTAATAGATGCTTCCAGTCTGAAAAATTCACCAATATGTTGTTTATTTATGTTCTTTCCTACTCTAGTTTTGCGTAATGACCAATACCAAGCCTTATTTATATATTCCTTGCTGAAATAAACAGTGCATTTAGTATCATATTAAATGCTTATAGCTTCATATTATGATTTACATATCAGCTTTTTATCAAAGTCACACTATTAACTGCCATTTCTTCTCTCCTTTAATAATATTTGAAAACTGTGCTGACTTGTATTACATTCTTCTCCAGGTACTACTATATGCTGCAGTTGCAATGATTTTGATATTCCCTTTTGATATCTTCTATCTGTCATCTCGCTTTTACTTTTTAAGGACTCTTTGGCGTATAGTTCTCCCTTTACAGGCAAGTTTGTCTTAAGTTCTTCTCACCATAATTTTACGCATGGACAGCATTTCAGTAACAAATCATTCATAAAATGCTCAGATCCTGTTGAATGCAATTTGTATGTTCTGAATTCATGTTATTATTTCTTGTTTGTATATACTATGTTTCCTTACAGCTTTTTTGTTTGTTTGTTGAGTACAGGCCATAACCTTTTCAGACTTTTTCCTGGCCGATATTCTTACATCCATGTCAAAGGTATGCCCCCATTAAATATATATATATATATATATATATATATATATCTCGTATTAAAATTATTTTATTTCCCTGGATGTCTAATCTTACCATTGTGACTTGTTGATATTTTTTACCTTTATAGCTTACTGTTTTTAGTCAGAATAAGGTTAACGTTTCAGGAGTGTAGAATCAAGAAATAATTTTGTGTCTGATAAGATTTCTGATAGTCACTACTTCCACCGATTCCTTGTGTGATTGTCAGGTGTTTTCAGATTTGGAGCGATCAGTTTGTCGAATGCTCCATCGACAGGTTAGAGTTCCACTTTTGAGCTGGTTCTTATATGATTTCTTTGTCCCCCTTATTTTGTGATCTATTGATGAAAACCACACACTTTTTTTTCCATAAAATTTAAAAGAAAATGACTTTCTAGTCTGCAGGTAGGATGAAAATGTATCTTACCCTGAATACCTTTGTAAAAGGTTGACAGACTAGTGCAGGAATTGCATCAAGAAAATGAGTTTCTTTCTCTTTGAATTTGAGAAATGTGTGGTGTAAGGATTCATTCTCATGTCATGTGTAATATAAAAGTCAGTAAAGAGAAGTCTCGTTGGTTTAGTCAGTCATACGTCAAAATAGTGATGAGGAGCATTATGTGTCAGGATACTCTATTTTCTCAAGTCTTTTTTTTATCAAGTTGTAATATATCTTTATCTTCAAAATTTTGCGTCTTTCGGTTATTCAGTTATGTGGTTTCGTGGCGGTTACTCTTCTTCGGAATCACTCCAGCTCTTTTCTTTTGTCAAAGCTGGTAATACTTTTGTCTTATCTGTTAAGATAACTTTAAGAGTATTGCAGGTTGCCACTATTGCCTGGTTTGAAGCTGATTCAGTTTGTGGCAGTCACTCTGTTGCAATCCCTTTGGTTCTAGTGTTGCCTTATCTTTTTCGTTTGTTCCAATGCCTTCGACAATACAGGGATACTGGAGAGAAAACAACTCTTCTGAATGGTATGCTGACATGCCCATGCTTCTTTTTAATGTTCCTATGGATAGTTTCTCTGTAGCTTCAATTTTTTACATCCATTTGCATGATCATAGTGTCTTCTCTTTACCCTAACCAAATCCTCAATGCTTTAGACATTCGGAGAATTTGGGTGGCATGTCTATGTAAACATAGAATCATAAATTATAAAACTTTTTTAATTGTGTTAATACCTAAACAATTATGGAAAATATCTAAACATATTTTCTTCTCTTTGCCCCTACTTTGATTAATTTGTGCAGTACATTATTGCTTGATGGGTTTGCGGTGTCATTAGACATCACGGTATTGATTTTTCTACTCTGGTTACAGCTTTAAAATATTCGACTGCAGTACCTGTGATTTTTCTCTCAGCCCTCAAATATCACGTCTTCCCAGAGAAGTGGACAAACTTCTATAGGCCCCTTTGGCTTCTCTCGGCCATTTTGAACTCTTTGTACTCATTTTATTGGGATGTGACTAGAGATTGGGACTTGAGGTTTGTGAAATCTTTTCCATTACATATATCATTAATAGTAATAATTGTTGATCTTGTGTTATATATCACTCTGTTTGTAAATATTTAGTAGGAGTGAATAATTTTCAGGATCCATAACTGAAACTTAATTCATGACCTATCAGTGATGCCTTACATGCCCCTTGTGGTACTTACGATTTTAGTGATACAATTACTCAGAAAGTTCTCTGTAAATGAATGAAACCATATGGTTTTCCAAGGCATTTTAAGAACACAGATGATATATGTTTAGAACTTGTTGCATCTGCAAAATGATTTTATTATGTATCTTTATATGCTATTCTCTTTTCTCAGTGGTTTCACTCGGATTTTCAAGTTCAACAAATCACATATCTTGTCACAACTCATACATGGACGGAAGTGGGTAAGTATGCCAGGTTCTGCAAGTTGAGTAACACACCTTCACCCTGTCATTCGGTGGGTTTTAACACCTTTACTGAGGCTTGGACCCTCTACCATACTCTTGCAAACCAAATGATTTGACCTATCCTTAGAATATGTTTCAAGCAGTCAGCCTATTTCGATAGTCTGGAATCTTGATATTGGTGGTGTTTTGTGAAATGTATTGCAGGTTTACTTCTGGGTGATAACTAGCAACTTAATACTGCGTTGTACATGGACGTATAAGCTGTCTGCCCATCTTCGCCACAATTATCTTACTGTATTTGCGATCACTGCCTTCGAGATTTTCCGCCGCTTTCAATGGGTTTTCTTCCGTGTGGAAAACGAGTGGATCAAGATGAGCTCGAAATCTAACATTCAGCTTTCCATGAGTGATATCCCAAATGAGGAAGACGGGTTACTTGCTTCTAATGGCCACAATGTATAGGCTCTTCATCAGTTATGTCTTCCGAGCTTCATCAATATTGTAGATAGGTATAATTTTTTGCCCGACACAAGGATCATCGGTTACTTTCTGAAATTGCAATTTACATGAACAAGAAATGTTTCTTGTTCATAGAAAAATTAGGTTCAAGAGAGATAATACATACCTCATTTTTTCTAAGAATATCGTTATATAAAGATCAATTATGATAATTCCTCCATCACTGTTGGTTTATTCCTATTATGTTATTATCTGTGCTGGACTGCTGGTAGACTTGGTAGTTGTGTTGAAGAATTTCCACCACTTATTTTATGGAATTGGTGATGGCCAAACAAAATCCATCTACCAATTCCCACAAATCTGTGGGTTTCAAATCAAAATCGCTTTGGCACAAATTCTGTGTTCATGAAAACACCATGGCTCCAGTGACCTAAATTGTATGGTATGCACTAGTGTCAAAAACCCAGTTCATGACTGCTCAGCCCCCAATCCAGTTGATATGCAAACTTGCAACACCTTCAGTCATTACCACCCAAAATTCTTCATCACTTCCCCACACAAGAACCACATCACCAGAATGCCCTAAATGTTATCCGTCGGTGTGTTCACCAATCACCTTAGCCCCCGGAGCCGGCATTCCAAGAGTGCTGACCATAGTCCATACTATCTTTTGAACTAGAAAAGCTAGTAGGTCGAAATAATAGTCTAGTAGACGACCTGACCCAACCACTGGATGCTCTGAGCTGCGGCTTGGCTGCCGTCGGAAAGAGGTTGAACCCGTTTCACGGCGTGAGGGCTCCGAGTATAAGCATACCTAAGTACTTGGAGAGGCTGTACAAGTACACAGATTGTAGCCCTTCACGTTTTGTGGTAGGGTATGTGAATATAGACAGACTGGTGCATAAACACCCTGACTCGCTTGTGTTGTCCTTGAATGTACATAGGTTGCTGGTTACAAGCATCATGGTTGCTTCTAAGATGCTAGACGATGTGTAAGTACCTCTTTCTTGTCTTTTCTGAATTGGTGTTATACTCATATACTAAGATCTTCTTAGTCATTAATAGAATAATAGTCCAATAACTTTTGCTCGATTTCTCACTTTGTCCTTCGATTTATGATTAAGAACATTTGATGGATATTATTACGATGTTCCACAATGCAGACTTGATTACTAAGAAAAGTGTTGCAGAGTTTGATTATGTTTGTTCTGTGGTTACAAAAATGGATATGCAGGCATTACAACAATGCATTTTATGCCAAGGTTGGGGGAGTAAGCAATGCTGAACTGAACAGACTAGAAGTGGAGTTTCTTTTCCTGCTGGATTTTGGAGTCATAGTCAGCTGACTACTCAGCTCCAGAGTCTTTGAGAGCTATTGCTTTCACTTGGAAAAGGAAATGAAGCTGAATGGGGCATGACAGACAATTGAAAGGGCTTTAGTACTCCCCATTACAGATGTGGCGGATGTGCGTGAAATTTCTGAAAACAAGCAAAGTTCCTCATCAGAATCTAAGAATCATGGTTAACTCTTATTTTCTCCTTCATAGACTAGGATTGAGTATCGGAAAAAGGAATTGATTCTTGATCATGTATATGTCAGTATGAGTGCATATAAGAAAATGCGCAAACAATATATGAAGTTCCGCATTCAGATTTCAGTTTCATCGGGTAGAATTGTACAAGGCAAACCATGGTTATTTGGCTAGTTGATAAGAAAACAAACTTGGTTCTTGATTACCAACGTACAGTTTGCTTAGGAGTACAAATTTACCAACCACCCTTATTTACTCAACCTAATGCCCATCCATTTTATTTCATGTCATGTGTCATTTTTGTTAACCATATCAAACCATTGTTAACAATATAAACAATAATATTATTGTTTCTTAAAAGACAACAAAATGTACCCAAAAATTACCAGCTTTTTCCTTCTTAAAAGACAGAAAATCATGACTTTTAACTCTGAGAAAATCATGACGATCGATTATTGCAATTGTTTGCTGTTGCTGAGAACTCAACAAGCACATCAAAGAAATCTGGTCTTTTTTTAGAATAAAAGCTGGTCTCTGTTTAAGGGATGAATAATAACTTATTGGGTTATGGTTACTCTGCTTAACCTTGTATTCCATACCCAGCATTCGCGCTGGCCATGACTCCACCATAACTGCCACCAAACCATCTCCCTCAATTCTGTTTTTAAGTGGGAATGGCATACTCAAATTAGGATTCAGTCGGATGGTTCCATTTTTAATCATTAATATTCATATAATCATATCGTGCTTTCTCTCTATCTCTCTTTAGAAGAAGTTTGCTGGGTGTGAAACTTTCGATTATGAACGGACAGTTTTTGCTGGGGTTTTCTAGGTGTAAACTTGGAAAATTAAATCGTGATGTTCATTAATTGTTTTGAACTCAATTTTATCTTTAATAATAAAAGAAAACAAGATTTATTTATTATTGCCCATGGTTTGATACGGTTTATAAAAAGGACATGACATGAAATAAGATGGGTGGACAAGTGATCGGCAAATTTGCACTCATTCGGTTACAAACAAAGAGTCGGTGGTTTAGAACTGTTATGAAATTATTTAACTTTTAGATTTCAATTTGTAACGGAGTTTCTATGTTTTTTGTTTGGATGAATTTATTTAGTTATTGAGATTGTGTTTCTGTATTGTTGTTGATGCTTGAATATTTGTCAAGTTTTCGAGTTTTCAATGCTTGTAGCTTGTCTTTTTTAATGTGTTGCGCAAGCAAGTTTGTAGCTTGTCTTTCCCAGGTCTGCCCCTAATAAGTCGTTTACTATTCCTAGTAGGTTGTCTATTGCCCCTAATAGGTCGTCTACTACGCGTAGTAGAACATGTTAGGTTGGACTGTAATAAGGGTTCCCAAGTCTGTATCAGGGTTCCTAATGCCCCTAATAGGCCGTTTACTACCCCCAATATAGGGCGTCTACTGCACCCAATATATACCTTCCGGATACCCTAGTTTCACCCCAATTGATCCCCTGAGAGGCACCCTACACCTCTAATAAACTCCTTATTGTCCTCTCAATATATACCCTCGACGAACCTCCTAGTTTCTCCTAAATAGAGACCCTTACTGCCTCTAATAGATCTCCCATCGTAGAGTCTGATCATTGTAACCCGGTCAATGGTTGTCGCAGTCCGATCAACGATCACTGGAGTCCAGTCAATGATCATAACATCTTTATTTTAAAATATATTCTTTATTTATCTTAGAATGGTTTATTATAGTTTATTTAATTTATGAACTGTATAATTGTTTTTTTGTGTAAGTGGTTATGAAGATTTAAAATTCTGATTTTGTTAGTGGAAAGAAAAATATTATAATTAAGGTTAGTGAGAATTCACCCTAGATTTTATTTGTCAAGTAAACAAGAAAAGAAAAAAAATTGTTTTCTTAGTTTGAAAAGAAAATAAATTTAAAAGAAAAAAGATTTAGAATTTAGTTTTGGCACCGATAGAGGGTGAAAAAGCTTTAGCTCCTGAGCTAACTAGTATTTAAAGTAGGGGTGGGATCGGTATGAAACGGTACGAGATTTGGCCTATCTCGATACTGATAACGATTTTTTTTGGTATCGGTATGAGACGGGATGTGTGATTTTAAAGCTTGGTACCGAACCATCCTGATCTTGAAAAAATCAGGACAGGTTCGGGACCAATCGGGACATAAGGTTTAAGTTGGAATTTTATATCTATAAATTAAACAATCACTTTTGTATTATATTTATGCAATATTTAACACTTTTTATTAACATAAATCAACAAACTAACCTAATTAGATGACTTCATTACTTTAAGATGATTAGTTATTTATTATAAAATATAAATACATATTTTTTTCTTTAAAACTAGTAAAATTATAAATTTGGGAGGATTAGGGACAGTTCGAGACATTCGGTATCTATTTGACTCATACCGATCTCGAACCAATTACTATATTTGAGATTCGATACGGTTCAGGACAACACTTTTTTCACTTTGTGTCCCAAACCGATCAGGTTCGATACGAGACAGCTGTGATGGGTATCGAGATTTCGGTATCAAAATCTCACCCCTAATTTAAAGCCGCTTTTTGGCCTTTGCCGAATTAGAGTCGGTTTTCCTAAAAGAAAAAGAAGAAGACTTGGAGATGGCGGATGCTTCAAAAGAAGAGCTTCTCCAACTCATCAAGCGCTTCGGCAGTTATCTCACCTTCAAGATGTCCTCTTTATTCTCGATCTCCTCCCAACACTTGGTAATTCTTCCATTCTCTCGCAGATATGATTACCCAAAGATTGTTCCAGCGACAAGTCGTTTTGTTGGCTATTCGATTCTGTTTTTCAATTCCATTTACTTAAGAAGCTTTCAACTTGTGAAAATTTGAATTGACTAAGACAAGGTTATCAACACAAAACCAATTGGAGATGACTAATGTGAAAGAAACTCATTAATCCTCCTTCAAATTCTACCGCAGTTTCGTCTTCAGAAGATACAAGAGCACAGAATGTTGTTGATGAGTTCTTTCAGCCGGTAAGGCTAACTGTTATATGTCTGCCACATGGAATTGTACTCCCCACTTTGTATTGAAATTTGTTGTACTGAATTGTTTTCCTTTGGTTTTCAGCCAACCTTGGGCCAGATAGTTAGACAGAAACTGAGTGAAGGAAGAACGGTACTTTGAAGAGCTTTGTGTGTCAGCTTATATTGATTCTCTTAACTTTTCACTGCATGCTGCGAAAATTCACCGGGATCGCTTCATGTCAAAACTTAAGTCTTTAGTTTCAAAGATACTGTATGAATTTAAATATAATAGTTTATGTTGATTTGTATAGGTGAGCATGATGCAACTATTGATTTTTATCAACAAATTCATGTTTAAAGCTTCTGTGCAGGCGACTTGTCGTTTACTTGGAGTAATCCTGGAGGAAAGTACTCCAGAGGAACATCAGGTAGTCTTATTCTTTTCTAGTAAAGTTATTGATGTAACTTGTAACAAAGATAGGTTAATCGTTTTCTTATTTGCTTTTCTCCTGGCAGAAACAAGTCACTGTGAAGTACTCGGTGCTAGAAACACTCTTGGAGATGACAAAGTATTGCGATCTGTATCTAATGGAAAGAGTTCTGGATGGTGAAACTGAAGTATGTGAGAGCCTCTATGCATCAACCATTACGTTTTTGTTCTGTTATTTAAATGAGATATATCAGTTGCATGTTAAGCGGGCTCATTTCTTTGCTCATCTTTGTATGCTATGTGTGTTAACCACTTAGAGTTCCTAGCCCTTAAAAGCTATTTTCTTAAGCAGTGACATGTTGGTATTCAAAATGGCAATTGATCTCATTGGATGCTGTACTCCATGCTTAAGTATTTTCTTAATTTGGCATGTTTGGTCAGCAATCAAAGTACTGTTATGGACATACTGGCATAGTTAGACGGGGGTGGGTGATACTTTGCAGTGCTTACATGCTAACTCCTCAGATCATGTCTTAGTGGGTATTATCTTGATGACAGCATCAGTAGGATCTTTGATTGCTTTCTGTGCTAAATATTAGTGCTAAATAATGTGCTCCATTTCTAGGGTTCAATGTGACTTGTGAAGATGTTTTCTTTTGTGCTCTACATGTCTATTGCTCATTTATGATATTATTATAATGAGAGAATTATAAAAACAGTACACCAACTTTGCTCCACTGATAATTTTGGTGTCTGAACTTTGTTAAATAACACATTGGTACACGAACTAACAAGTTAAGTCTAATTTTCGTACATGCCGTTATAACACCGTTAAAAGTTACTGTTCATTTTTTTTCCTGAAATCTCTTATCTTTTTTTTTCTCTATAGAGAAAATTATAAAAACAGTACACCAACTTTGCTCCACTGATAATTTTGGTGTCTGAACTTTGTTAAATAACACATTGGTACATGAACTAACAAGTTAAGTCTAATTTTCGTACAAATTAAGTCTAATTTTCGTACAAATTAAGTCTAATTTTCGTACTTGCCGTTACTGTTCAATATATATATATATATATATATATATTTTTCTGAAATCCAGGTTATTAGTTGGTGTACTAATGCCACTGATAATTTTTTTTTCTGAAATCTCTTATCTTTTTTTTTCTCTATAGAGAAAATTATAATTTTGGTACACCTGTTAGATTCTATAGCTTCCATGAACCTGTAATTAGAATTAGAAGTCAGCTGATTCAGACTTGTTGATGAACTCTTTTCAATTTTGGGAGCAAAATTGAACAGTAACGGCATGTACGAAAATTAGACTTAACTTGTTAGTTCATTTACCAATGTGTTATTTAACAAAGTTCAGACACCAAAATTATCAGTGGAGCAAAGTTGGTGCACCTGTTTTTATAATTTTCTCTATAGAGAAAAAAAAAGATAAGAGATTTTAGAAAAAAAAATATCAGTGGCATTAGAACACCAACTAATAACCCGAATTTCAGAAAAAAAAATAAATAAAATAAAATTGAACAGTAACGGCATGTACGAAAATTAGACTTAACTTGTTAGTTCATGTACCATTGTGTTATTTAACAAAGTTCAGACACCAAAATTATCAGTGGAGCAAAGTTGGTGTACTGTTTTTATAATTTTCTCTATAGAGAAAAAAAAAATTCAGAAAAAAAAATTGAACAGTAACTTTTAACGGTGTTATAACGGCATGTACGAAAATTAGACTTAACTTGTTAGTTCATGTACCAATGTGTTATTTAACAAAGTTCAGACACCAAAATTATCAGTAGAGCAAAATTGATGTACTGTTTTTATAATTCTCCCTATTATAATTGATGAGTGATATACTTTTTTCAGAACAAGGTTCTATCGGCTTTGGAAGATGCCGGGGTTTTCACATCTGGGGGTTTGGTCAAAGACAAGGTAACTACATGTGTTGATAGCATTATTTATCTTTTTAAGAATCCTTCAAATGTTTTACGATCCGGTAGCTTGTCTGTTGGTTTGTGACACACTTGCAGTGGCATTCTCCTTTGAAAAATAATGATTGTGTGCTTTCTCTGAAGATATATAGTAACAGATCTTAGTAGCCTACCAGGCAAATCATTTTGTTGTTGTTTTGGACTCTTAAGAATTTCCATACAGCTCGACTGATGGGGATAGCCGAATGGACCAGTATGTAATTTGGATCTTGATTTATCATATGGGTCGAAAGAGACAATGTAACGGTATTGCTAGTGTTATGAAAATTTGGGGTTCATCCCAAATGAGATATTCTGGAAAGGGCCCAATAATGCTAAAAGAGAGATTGTCTGGGGATTGATTGTTGGCCTGGAAAAACGCTTTGATTGAATTTTGGGTCAGCCTTGACTAAATAAAGCCAGATAAGTTAAAGAGTAGTATAAATTTTCCAGTATGCTTTGCAACAATCTTGTTCGGGTATGTTCAAGATGTGCTAATTTCTGGTTTGCTTAATTTTCTTGGTCAAGTTTTGGAAGTCTTGCTGTTATAAGTAGAAACAAGCTTACCATGACTAGGCCTAAAACGTTCACTGAACAGTGTGACTTGCTCTCACTACCTTGTAAAGTTTAGAGTTTTCAATTTTTTTGTTATTTTCCTTACTTCAAAAATCTTGTGATGCAACTGCACAGGTTCTGTTCTGCAGCACAGAGAACGGACACACATCCTTTGTTCAGCAGTTGGAACCAGATTGGCATATCGACACAAATCCTGAGATCATCTTTCAATTATCTGTATATTCCTGTTACTTTGTCTCGTTGTTTCTTCAAAATACAATATTCTGAAGTATATGCTCAGTGGCTGCCATCTATATCCTTCGTTATTTGTTGGTTACAGAGGTTTATCAAGTATCAGCTTCACATCTCTCCGACTAGATCTGAACGCGCTGCTTCCAATGTGTTTAACTCCCCATCCTTGGAACTGTTCTTCAGATGCGTTTGATGCTTAAAGAGACGATGATACAAAACAGAAATCTGTTGGTTTCTATTAGGGTTCTTTTCCCCTATTTCGGGTTTTATGTATTTCATACTTTAAGCTGCAGCTCATTAAAGCTCAGTGTTCTCTTGTCTTCTCGTTGTACTGTTGTTCGGTTATTGGTAGTCACTAGTTAGAAGGTAGACCTGCTCTGTACAACCTGTTTCAAAAATGTTCTTCATTTTAGATTTGTGTAATAGATTGGATTGGATGAAATCCAAGTTCCAACCGGAAATTTGTATGCAAAAAGGTTGATGTATGTAATCTAAGTTAAACCACCATGGATTCTAATTTTGATTTTTCAGACGCCCTAATTTTGACAGGTTCTTTGTCCATGTCTTGCAAACTGCCTTGATGCATTATCAAGCCTTTTCACACTATTTGATAGATAGCAACACAAATCCTAAACCTCTGTTTTCAAAATTGAAAAAGAAGAAAATAGAGAAACAAAAGGCTTGTGATCTGTTGACAAAATTGTTACTAAAAACGTCTTGGATCTGACATACCATATATACTATGTTACCAACCATAATTGACACCCTACTTGTGGGCTCATGAGACTTAACGAGGCCTGACCGTGACATGTATATTGAAGTCTAAAGAACAAGATACGCAACGATACCAAGAACGTGTCAATCCGTTACCCGGAAGTCACCTACTCGGCCTTACCAACATGCTCTCTCACAACATCTTTAAAGGCTAGCAAAAGGGACTCTTGTCCCACATTAGCGATATTGTAAAAGAAGAAGTCTCATTCTCCTATAAAAGGAGGCTCCTCTCCACTCACTCAACACAACAACAACACTACTACTACTACTACTACTACTACTACTACTACTACTACTACTACTACTACGACTACTACTACTACTTGTAATACATTTGAAGAGCCATCAAGGCACCCAACACGTAGTAGAATCTTAATTGAATGTAGTCTTACCCACCGATGGTAAGACGAACCATTATAAACCTTGTATCCGTTATCTAACCCCGCTAAACATACACGTAGATACGTATGCAGCTCCCGCATACTGCTCATGGACACCCGCTCAGTCCAGCCACCTTCAGGTCCTGCTTAGGAAACCCGCTAACATCAATCCCGCTAGCATGATAAACAAGAGAGCGGCACAACACGAAGCCCAGCTCCTCTCCGCTAGCATCCAAAAACTACATGCTCATGCACCCAATAAACTGCCATTTAAGTTTCAAAGTTATCCACTGCAAAATCAATCAGCGACGTTACCCGGCTTTCAAAACGCCAACATTGACCTCTAGTGTCGATAAGCACTAGCACACGCTCAACATCAACCATTGACAGAAACCTGCTCCAAAAAAAGGTGAGCGGGTCACCATGATCCACCAAACAAACTGTGTAGAAACACGAGAAGCAAGAGAGAAACAACTTGTTCATGATCTCTCCAGCAGTTCATCCACCCAAGTTCCAAAAAAGAAGAAGAAAAAGGGAAAGGAGTTCTACATTAATAGCGCCAATGCCAGCGGCTCTTTATGGGGGCACGCCAACTATCAACAGTGGCAAAACGCCATCAAACAATCCGCCATGGATCTCGCCACTCAGTCTCTGATCCTATCAAACTTGGATCCGAAGTTGAATCGCTTGTGCATGCCGCTCATGTCGACAAACGCTAAAGCCTCAAACCGCTCTCTCCATACATCAGACATCGATTCTTTCTCAGAGTTATGCTGCCAGATTGAAAAACCGTCCATCATGGTCACACAACCAACCTCTCTACTTTGAGGAACCCACTCGGCGTCAACTGTCCTGCCCTCCGCCAGCGTTGAACTGCCACCCCTAACCACTGTCACAAGCTACTGGTCGACAACCGTTTGCTCACTAGCTAAACCGCCGCCCTGACCACTACAACTAGCGGATATCCAAAAAAGGGGGAGAGGAAGATGGAAGCCTATGTTTACCACTCAACAATCCGCTCATTGATTTCACTACTCATAACAATCCCGCCATCATGTCAAAATACACGTGTTCAAAATGGTAATGCTACTATGTTAATCCTGGGGACTACTCAGCAAGTAAGGATCCGCTCCATTATTTCAAAGTCCGAGGACTACTCGGCAAGCACATACCACATTTTTGTGAAGCGTGCACGCTACAGATTAAATAAGATTTCTCTAATTATTATTCTTGAACGACCAAGCAAAAAGATAATCCCCAACGATTTAATGTTGCACAAAAATATGACGACTTTCTCATCTCATACAATAAAGAACCCGTTTAAGACCATCTTCACACACGCTAGCGACGTTTATCAGCTAAGACATGACGAACCGTTCGCCAATTCCTCGTAAATACGAGATGTAAGACCCCGTCCCAAAAATTTACCATTTTACCGAGACCATGCGTGTTACAGAGGGTTGTAACTGCACTGTTAGTTTCCCTGAATTAATAACGAGTGAAATAACCTGGAAATTAATTAGTGGTATTGGTGCGTATTCGTACATTTGAGAAGAGTGCGAAAGTGTTCGAAGTTAAGGGACGCTTGGAAATGACTTATTTAAAAGATCAAAGATTGACTTTTTGCTGCATCGAGTTTCTTGAAAAACTTCCTTTACAAAAATTGTAATAGACTGTAAGAATCGGTCTAATAGACTCGAGAAGTCAACATTCACCAAGAAATATTATTTTGGCCCAAACAAGTATCTCCAAACAGGGAGATTAAGCATGTTAGTCGTCTCCTGCTCGACTCCATCCACAAACAAAGTGAGTGATCATCTTACTTCTCATCTCCTACTCAACACCATCGACAATATCTACAATCTCTTCATCACCCTCATGCTGCATAGTTAAACCCTGTTAGAAACCAAATATTATTTGACAAAAGAGAAGTATAATTGACTGAAAGAAAAGGCGCAGGACTATGAAATTATATAAAATACACAATCTACTTTCCAGCGGTAATGATAATTGACTGAAAAGTACACCTGTGAAAAGTTCTTCGGAGGGAATGGGGGAGGTGGAGGAAGTGGAAGTGCAAATGTCCCGGTCTCATATGTAGGTTCCCCCTCTATTCTCCTAGAAGGAATATCAACATTCTCAAGTTTACTGTCCAGTTCAATGTGAATTTCAGTATCTACTGCATGAGCTGCCATGCTGATTGAGGGTACCGCAGGTCCTGACTCAGAAGTCTTTGACTGCATTAGTTATCCAAGGATTTCAATGAGAGGATTAATAACATAAGCGTATTAGTTAGTATTTAGTGTATGCAACCTTTATGTAATGATAGAAACTGGCCCCATGCATAAGGAGAAGACCATTTTCGGAGGCCATTCACACAATACCCTTAACATGAGAAGAACTTGACCATGTCCACAATCTAATGACCATGTCTAAATTTTCAAGAATATGCTCCCATGTCACATTTGGAGTAAAATATATAGCTGCTGGTTTCACCTACTAAAAAGTACTGAAAAACACACCACATCATCATAGATGACACTAGACGAAGAAGCCTTCCTCCTTTCATGCTTGCTGTCCTTTGCTAAGGGCCTTGGACTCCCGATTCGGTTGTTCATTGCATCATTTCCATTCGCAAAATTTGATTGCGCATGGTTTATGTTCCACCGAGAGAGCCTCGGTGGTCTTGTTGAATGAGCTGGTATGTACCACTAAATATAAGGCATCAATAAAATAAACCACATATGCTATCATGAGGGAAAATGAGGATGCATATGAATTTTGAAGAATACTCAACAAGGTAGAATATCAGTTAATTAGCAAAGACTAAATTTACTTCAAATGTCAGCTCTTCGAGTCTAAATTCAGTCACCTAGGTAAATTAACAAGTACATCCAAACAGAGCAGTTTATGGTACGAATTCTGCCTTCAACAGAAAAGGAAAACTCAGCCTCTATGCACTGCCAAGGCTCGTGGTCTTTGGAAACTTAAGCCTTGAAACAATGAAATGACAATTTTTTACTCCATAAAACCACTAAACCTATACAGATAGGATTGTTAAATAACTTACCAGCTTGTTTTTGTTCTTGGGCAGGATCCCTATTTAAATCGAGCCTTTTCTTGATCGGAGAACCATTAAACATCCGCTTCTTATGAAAGATGACTGGAAAATCAGTCTCCCCATCACCGACAATATTAATGCTTGCATCCTCTTCCTTGGCATCAGTGACATAAGTTTCCAAACCATGCTGATCTCCCAACTTATTTAGTCGGACCTGTGATCTACAGGTTTTCAAGAAAAGAAAAAATTCACATTTGCAAGCTCTTTTAAAATTCTGATAATTAATGCAAAAGCAACCAGAGGAAGTTATAATCATATTAAAGAGCTTGCCTTTCAAGTTGGTCTTGTATCCTTGAATGATGAGAATGTGCTTTCACAAACTTCTTAACTTTATGGGAGATCCTGCATGTTTCAGAATCCCAGAGAAGAGGAAGCAAAACCGTTCAGTGATTATAGACCCAGTGACATTCTCTTGTAGAGGGGACAACAAAAATCCATAAAGTATATCAATTACCTCTTACATTCCTCTTTTTCTTTGTATAATTGGGCCTCAAGCTCTTGAATTTTTGAAGTAAGACTGTCCACTTCTTGAGACCTCTCTCCCAGATCGACCTGCAGTAGCAGAAATATAGGCAGAAATAGCGCTAGTCAGGGACAAAAGAAAAAGAAACAGAGAACTTCCAATACATAATTTTTCCCCACCGTACTAACAATTGTAAAACTCATGCATGACGTATTTCATGATGTACACAAACAAATACAGAACGACCAAAACCATGTCAAAAAGAATTTTCATGATGTATCATTTTGACCAAAATTTTCTCTTTGAAGCATATAAACTAAGAATATAGAAGAAAAGTTGTTGTAACAGATGGAAGAAAGAACACAGATTTACGTGGTTCACTAACGATATGTTAGCTACGTCCACGGCAGAAGAGAACAGTTTTATTATCTTGAGGAAACACAACCACCGAGTGCTTAATACAATTATGTTTAGGACGTTTATATACTAAACTCTAAACCCTATATACTAAACCCAATAGGAAACCATAACCCAGCATAACAGGGACTCGTGGGCCTTGGGGGCGTTGCCCCCGATGACACTGGTTGAACAATCTCACTCGCGGGGGCAGTTTCGGTCGCGGGAGAAAGATCCTTCGCGCGACTTTCGCTCGCGCCCCCGAACCTCCAAACCAGGGCACGTTGCCCCTGGACCCCAAACTCGCTGACCGGGCAGCGAGATCCCCGAATAGCTGGTACCCCCAGATGGCTGGTTCAAGACATATATTAACAAAAGTTGACAAAAGAACATTCCTGTAAATTAGACTAACAATCTCATTTCGAACATTCTTTTGAAGCATGTTGACTTTTATATAAATAAAAAATCAATAAGCAAAAGCACACTGGTGTTGATCATAGAGCAACTGACCTCTAATTGAGATCTGTGTTGCTCAGCAATTTTGAGCTCTGACTGCACTACCTGTAACTGCATCATTTCAAAGAAGAAAATGCAAATGATATGTTTCAACTGGAATCGGAAAAGACTTGTGGATGAACTTATGATGTAAACTATTGATACAATATTGTACCTGCTTTTGAAAAACACTTCTGGCTTCTTTAACTTCGTCTTCAGGCTCATTTGGAATTCTTGAACTTCCAGAATAATCACTGTGATCATCCAGGTGCTGTCTCTTCCTTCTCTTACTATAAAAAAATACATACAGATAGATTAATGTTGAGGCAACTCTAAAGTGAAAGAAAAATCTTTCTTCCTAGGTTCAAAAAATTAGAAGGGTGAGTGCTGAATACATCAAAGATCACCCCTTAACCTCCCAATTCAGTTATTAAATGAATGAAAAAAAACATAAATATAGTTAGGAGAACTAGTAACCTTCATGCCTAAACAATTCCAGGACTATGCTTAGATAGTTAGTATACTCAACTATGTGATCTCCCTCTTTCAATCAATATCACCCCTTCCTTCCTCTTACTTAATACAGCACCCTTTTATTTTCTCCCTTTTCCTCTGACTTCACAAGGCATGAATTTATAGAAACTGAAACCAGTAATAACCAGAGGAGAAAAATGCAAATGGAAAATCACCTTTCTTTTTCGAAGGACCTGGATGGACTATATTCTGTCGTTTCAGTGCCACCAATAGAAACATAAGCAAGAAAACACAAAAAGGAAAATTTCAGCTGGTATTTAGAAATGGAAGTAAATTACTGGCTCAAAAAGTTCCATTCACCCCTGAAAGGGTTAACCACAAACTATCACACTTAACCAAACATAAGAAGGATATATCTAAATCCAAATAACTTCCATAACATGGCACACCCGAACTCTGCTCATATGTAACCAAATATGGAAAAAAAAAGTCCTGACCACGAAGTGTATGTTGGCCTCTGGCATCTCTTGCTGGTGAATACCCTCGCTTTGGAGAATAGCTTCTGTCAATTCTATCCCTCAAGTCATTGACTCCAGAGTCCCGCCTACCTGCAATGAGGTAGACAATACCTTCGGTAAAGCAGATCTAATAATTACTGGTTCCGCTATCAGAAGAAACAAAGAGACCTCCCCAGATGATAGTAGGCAAGCTTACCATTTATGGAATAACATGGTATCATAATAATGAACAATAATGTTGCATCCTTGACAGTTTCAAAGGGGCGATAGTAACTACTGCTCTCATATGAGAAATAGATTTTGTAGCTTATGCCATTGAGATAACCATCTTATCACAGAAGCATTTGATATAAGAAAATTGGCATAACCAGCTTCAGGTTGACACAGAAGAATAAGAAGCAATCAGAAAGGCCAGAGGAATCTCAGGTTTCCATACAAGGGTAAAAAATAACCATCTGAAGAACATGTAATAATCAGAATTCTCCCCAATTATAGCATTCTTCTTCATCATGATATGATTCAATTAGAGAAACCAAGAGAACACCATGGTCTCCATGAATCCCACAAAAAGCAGATGTCGCAGATATGGGGGATAGAAACTTTGGATAGTTACCAAAACTAAATACGGTCTCAGGGCATTAGAAGACATATTCCAGAACTAACTAATCTCGATCCAGGCAAACACATCGAAGATGCATTAGCTCCCTCTAGCGATATCATAAAAAAATGACTGGGCACATCCATCCCGAAAATCAATACAACGACAGTTGGTATGAACTCCGAAAGATTTCAGCTGAGACAAAAACCGCAGCTGACAAGGCAATATGTCTGCAAGTCTAAACCTCTGAATCACTAAATAAGCAACCTTTGCGGCATGAACCGTAACTTATGAAGCTCAAATGTGGCTGTGGTCCCATTTGCTCCATCAGATATAGGAAACATATCCAAATTGCAGAACCATATTAGTTTCAGCAAAGGGAGAGAAAGGACCACATTAGATGATCATAACAATGAAACTACAACTTGAACATGCAGAGAGACGACGCATTGTATTTACTGATTAAAATTCATGACTTATCCAAAACAAACAAAAATGTAGCTTCAAAATCATATAACTTTAAATCCGTTGTCACACTTAATACAATTCAAATAAACCCTCCTTATTCTTCCGATATCGAAAAATGAACAGAGGGAGCAAAATGTAATGTACCGTGAGAGGAGCCTTCAAAACGACGTAGCTCAACCTCGCCATGAGCAAAAAAGCAGCTCTGGCGCGAACACCGCCCTCTCTCATACAAAGCACAAAGCTTCGTCTTGAACAGCTTCCTCTGCTCCATCTCCTCCGCCGCGAAAACAAACTCCAACCTTTCAAAACCCCAGTCTTCGTCCTCGCCTTAGTCCTCGTCCTCGTCCTCGTCCTCAATCCTAGTAACAAAGAAGGTGAAAACTAACTATATTAGTGCGTTATGAGCCGTGCACGTGTCATAACAAGAAACCATCCCTGCACACAAATTAACATTGGTAATCCCTTTTGAAAGCATCTTTGCTTTGCTTTGCTTTCTCATTAGTGAATCCTTATCATGTGTCATAGAAGATATATGTAAAACATAGATTGGCTACTTTTTGATCAAGTCCTTTTGTTTTGCTTTGTACTGCAGGTGACGGATCTTATGGGAATTCCTTCACAAAAGCCAGGTTTTTCTAGAGTCGGAGTTCTTAAATCTTGTGGTGTTGTGGTTGCTGGGGCTGCCATAATATCTGGAATATATCTTGCATGAAAGAAATGAGCTCAGAGTTATTTAGCTATTACCGTTCATGATCTGAATGAGGATGCTAGATTGCTAGAGGCTAAGAATTAGTGTATAATTTGGTTATTTGTTCTCTAGTACTTAATATTGAGTGTCAAAGTATCCAAGGAAAATCGTCTTGATGACCAGTTACTAGGTGTTGGAAGTTTTCATCTTCAGTTGGTTCTGAACTTTGAATCCATTTTACAATTAAAAATTAGAAATACAATTTTCTTTTTGTTAATCTCCAATGGATGGTTCGAAACTAAATTATAACCTTTTTGTCAAAACTCATATCCATTGATGGAATAGAACATAAATGTTTCATTTTAAAGTTCTATAATTGATGTAGAACGAAGGAAAGTCGCTTTCCGACGGAAAATAAAGATTGGAGAACCGTTTGATCGTGGAAAATTATTTACGAATATCTAAATTCGTTAGGTTTCCAGAAGACTGTTTTAATTATTTTTCGAGTTTTATTTTTATTGTTTTGTTTTATTTTAATTAATTTGTTTTAGACTTTATTTTATTTTAATCCATTTTATTTTAATCCATAGGCTTTTAGGTTTCATTGTTAGTTGTCTTAGGGTTTGTTTGCTTCTATATAAGGAGCCTCTATCAGTTGTATTTGATAACCTTGATTTATAAAAAAAAAAAACCTTTGAGTTTATCTTAATTCCTGATGAATTCCAGAACCTCTCGTGGATTCGAGATCAAAAACAGATTGGTGGATTCCAATGTCCTATCCCTTTACTTTCTGCTGCATCAATTGGTATCAGAGCTTGGTGGATTCCTGGTGAGTGATCTATCGATTTGATTCAGAAGCAAAAAAAAAGAGAAAAAAAGGAAGCTAGCATGGAACGTTGGATATTTACCTTACCGGATTTTGACGATTTCAGAACAACATGTTTCATCAAAAACAAGGTATGGTCAACAATAATTGATAGTGATTTGCATGAGAATTTTGTTGCCAACAAGGCTGTTCATTCATTTCAATTACCGACAGTGAAGTTGAGCAATCCATTTTGGATTGATGATCGTGCACACGTGACAGAGGTTTGTAAAGTTCTCATCTCTATAGGAGAATTTTATAACGATGAGGTTACTTGTCATATGATTGATATGGATGATAGTGATGTGTTTTTTGAAAAATCATAGCATGAAAGCGTCAACGGTTGTTATTGCAAAGATAGGACATATTTACTCAAGAAGGAATTGAACAAGATTACAATCAAGCCTGCAAAGCCTGAAGTGTGTGAAAAGAATGTTGTAGAAATCACTTTGCAGATTAAAGAAGAATTTTCTCATGTTGACTCGGTTGTCAGTATTGAAGAAACTTCGCCTCATATGACTTTTTCAGAACCAGAATCAGAACCAATGGTCATTCAAGAAGACAATTTTGGGAATCATGAAGACTTCTCTCAAGTTACATTTGACAAACTCGTCTATGATGTTGGATTTATGATTGTGCCTTCAAAGTTTACAGAGTCTACGATTTCTAAACCACAAGTTCAATTATTGGATTTTTTATTGAGTTTGTTTTCTACAAATTATTCTTCTTTATTCAAGAAGAACTCGAGGTCAAGTTCTTTTGAAGTGGAGAAGACTGATGTAGAACGAAGGGGGTCGCTTTCCGACGGAAAATAAAGATTGGCGAACCGTTTGATCGTGGCAAATTATTTATGAATATCTAAATTCGTTAGGTTTTCCAGAAGACTGTTTTAATTATTTTTCGAGTTTTATTTTTATTATTTTGTTTTGTTTTATTTTAATTAATTTGATTTGGACTTTATTTTATTTTAATCATGGGCTTTTAGGTTTCATTGTTAGTTGCCCTAGGGTTTGTTTGCTTCTATATAAGGAGCCTCTATCCGTCGGCTAGGATAGTTGTTTCTTAACCGACGGAATTTCATCATCTAAGACATAGCAGACAATAAAATTTAACTCTTAGCCGACTAAAATTCTATTTTTCGTCAGTAAAAGTGAGATCATTGCCGACGAAAAATCTTTTCTTCCGTCGACTAGGATTATAAAAATATTTTTTTATTTATTATTTTTTCATTTATTTGTTTTGATTTTGAATTTTTTTAGAAATTGTTATTTATTTTATTTTTTTTAAATTTATTTAACGATAAAATTCATATTGGTTTTTGTTGTTATAGAAGTAATTATAATATTTAAACTTAATACTAAATTATTAATAATATAAAAATTATACATTTATAATTAAAAATTTTCATACATAAGAAAAATGTTTATACATTTAAAAAATCATCGGCATCAAATGTCGGAGAAGACTGAAGGAGGAGCTGAAGACGATTGTGGAGGAGTCGTAGAAGGCTGAGGAGGAAGAGTCATAAACAAGTTGAGAAGAGCTTCTATACCTAAACGAGAGAAGATGAAATCCATCCGTCTGTTTACTTCGGTCATCTTATCGTCGTACCACGCATTTCTTGCCTCAGCGTGCTCAGTCCGCTACTTCTAATGCTGGACCTCCCGTTCAAGTCAGTCTGTAACCTCTCGAAGCCTCTCTGTCTCTTCATGTGGAGGCGCACGACTACGCATGGTCGAGCTGGATGAGGATTGGCTCAAGTCTCGCTCACTTTCTCGTCTCATCCCTTTAATCACCTTGCTTTTATGCTTGATCAACACAGCATCCAACACATCAATTTGTTGTGATGCTATGTTTTTCATGATTTGCTCCTCTGTACCTTCAGGATTTTACTCCTTAAAATTTGTTTTTCATGCTTCTACCTCCTGAAGCATCTTGTCCTGCATAAAAAAAATAATGCAATTGTTATTACACTACAAGAACAACCACTTTAGCCGACGAAATTTTTTCGTCAGCTAAACCCTAAATTTCGTCAACTAAAGTCTTAGCCGACGAAACGTCGTCGGCTAAGAAGTCGTCGGGAAAAAGCCGTCGGCTAAGACTTTAGCCGACGAAATTATTGTTCATCGTCGGCTAAAGTTAGTTATTTAGCCGACGAAGAAAATTTTCTTCTCTTAATTTCTGGACTTTAGCCTACGAATTTTTGGACCTTAGCCGACGAAATTTAATAAAATTTCGTCGTCTATAGCTATTATTTTTATTTTTTAAACTTTAGCCGATGAATTTTAGGGTAATTTGTCGGCTAAAGTTATTTTTTTTATGTTATTATTTTTTTTTCTTTTTTAAACTTTTGCCGACGAATTTTTGGGTAATTCGTCGGCTATAGCTATTATTTTTTTTCTTTTTTTAACGTTAGCCGACGAATTTTATTAAAATTCGTCGGCTATAGTTATTTTATTTTTTTCATATTTTTTATTTTTTAATTTCTTGTATTTTTGATTAAAATTTTTGACTTCTTTTTCATTTTTACACCGATGGTGGAGAAGGACAAGAGGAGAAGGAGGAGAAGAGGATAGGAGCAAGGCTAGGAGGAGGAGAAGGTTAGGAGAGGGAGAGGAGGAGGAGAAGGATTTAGAGAATGAGGAGGAGGAGGAAGGAGAAGAATTTAGAGAAGGAGGAGGAGGAAGGAGGAGGAGAAGGATTTAGAGAAGGAGGAGGAGGAAGGAGAAGAATTTAGAGAAGGAGGAGGAGGAGGAAGGAGGAGGAGAAGGATTTAGAGGAGGAAGGAGGAGGAGGAGAGGAGGTAGGATGAGGAGGAAGAGGAAGGAAGATGAAGAGGAGGAGGAGAAAAATGAAAGATATAGAAAATTTTGAACTTTAGCCGACGAAATGTTTTGGAATTGCTCTATTGTTCTTATTTACATGGAATTAATGCAATATATCGGCAGATGACTTAGCTCATTATGGACACTCTTTGAACTTGAGACACTATTTTTTTGAGAATCCACCTCCTTGTATTGTGGACAGGCTTTAACAAGATAAAAATGGTCATTTACGACCGAGACTAGTTATTGTTTAGTTACTTTGTTTTTGAGGCTTTTAGCCTCTCCTTGTAACAAAAAAAATGATCCAAATATTGTCTAACCTTTAAGAGAAGCGAAACTTTGGTATCTTTAAGAGATATGAAGTTTTGGTATCTCACGTTTCAAAAACTTCAAAACATTATCCCACATTCTTACTCCGACTAAAGAAAGGTATCTGAAACCGTTAATTTCGTTAAAAAAACTAAAGACAAACCTTTTTGACATGAAAAAACTAATTTACCCTTTATTAACAATAACTTTGGTCTTTCATGTTTCTAAAACTTCAAAACGGTATCTCACGTTCTTACCCCGACTGAAAAAAAAAGGTATTTATTTGGAACCGTTAGTTCCCTTTAAAAAAATTCTGTTTATTCTTTATTCATCTCTAAAATTTCGTGTCTTTAAAATTAAGAACAATAATTAATTAAAATTTTATGTAAGAATGAATATAACTTAGTAAATAGAATAGAAAAGAAAAGAAAAAATATTGTCATCTTCGTCTCCATCAAAAAAAAAGAAGGGAGAAGCGCCGCCGCCGGAGAAAGAGAAGAGAGATGCGCCATAGAACGAGAAGCTCAGATGAGAGTGATGGTGCAAGACATGTTGATGACTCGGAACTAACAGTTTCAGATATATTTCTTCAGTCAGAGTAAGAACTTGAGATACCATTTTGAAGTTTTTGAAATGTGAGACACTAAAGTTTTACTTCTCTTAAAATGCTTGGATCATTTTTTTCAAAAACAAAGAGTAAATCAGTATTTTCATATCAAAAATGTTTGCCGTTAGTTTTTTTAACGGAACTAACGGTTCAAGATACCTTTAATCTGTCGGGGTAAGAACGTGAGATACCGTTTTAAGGTTTTCAAAACGTGAGACATTAAAGTTTTATTTCTCTAAAAAATCGGACACTGTTTAGATAATTTTTTTAAAAAATATTCCTTAAAAGTGTAAAAACAATAAAACGGAAAAAGGCGGTGCGTTTTGGCGCTAGCCTGTTGTAGCTAACACTACGCATTACAATCATAACCGTCTGTTCGCTAAACGCGCCTCTCCCAACCGCCTATATCCGGGAACCCCCAAACAGGCGTACGCTACTCTGCTTTACGATAACAAAAGCAAACAAACCGACTCTGTGTGTGCGGTTCTCTGTGTTTGTTTACTTTGTTCCTCTTCTTCTTATGTATGTTCTGTGATTGGTACTCACGAAGTGAATGTTAGCATAGGCCAGTTTTGGTTTTGTGCTTTTAGTCAATCTAGATTCATGATTCGTAGAAGGTATTGTTCTGCGTCATAAACCATTGAACCTCTGGAGCAATTATTGGAAAGTAAATATATGAATAGGTCAGGTTTTGTTCTTGTCTGATTGATATTCAAGATGCATTCTTTTTGTCGATAAATGCCTTCTTACTCGAGACGCCTCCTTGTTTGCCTTAAGAAGCGTTATTACTCATCTTTTGTGATAAAAGTCTTTTAAAGGAAGTCTTGAGTAGACAAAATGAAGAAGTCACGACACGCCTTAAGTTTGAGGCAAGCTATATATTTTAAACAAAGGATCAACTATAATATGATCAATTACAAAAAATCACACGAACTATGATGTTATTTTCATTTTCATATCTAACTATCGAAAACTTGCATTTGCATACCCTAAGTTCATTCCGTTAGCATTTTGATACACTGACCATGCACTAACACTAAAATTTGATAATATTCGAGGGCGTTTATGTCAATTCCTGATATATTTGTAATTGATGAAATAAAAAATTTTACATTAAATTTTTTTATTAAAATTAAATATTTTTCATTGCTATTGTTCAAACTCGAGAACATTATTTCTTCACCCAATCAATGGGTTATTGTGACCACGGACTAAAATATTCACTATATCTTTGATATTTTCTTGAACTTTCGGTTTTGTACGTATAAACATCCATACTAATTTTCATATCTTTTCAATATTTTATATTTAATCTATTTGTGGCTAAATGTACCAGTTTTATATAAAATTCGATTTTTTCTCGATATATCCATCGAGATTTTATTTATTCGAACCACCTATATTTTCATGATCGTTGATATTTTAGCCCTTGATTGTGATTGGTTATTCTTATTAATGTTTTAATTTATGTTATTTTTCTTTTATCACTATATTGTTGCAAAAAAATATTTAATTTTGCAGTTTTTTAATATTTTTGCTAAAGTAAATTGTTTTATTTATATTTGATAACCTCAAAATATAAATTATTTTGTTAAGGTAAATGTAAAAATGATACATTTGATGAAATGACGAAAATGCTCTTAAATTTTAATAGTGTTAGTGGGCAAGGTATCAAAATGGTAACGGCATATAACTAATGGTATGAAAATGTAAGTTTTTGATTATTAGGTATGAAAATGAAAATATAATCATAATTCAGATGGTGTTTTGTAATTTATCCACTATAATATTTTGTTGCTTTAACTATGTAACTTGGTCACCTTCGTGTTCTCTTAAACAGGCCGGCATAGTTAAGGAGAATATCAAGCTTCACGGTTTCTGAATAGCACCCTGCCAGCACCAGTCGCGGCGCGATATATGTAGTTTACACCACCTCAGTGTTCTATTGCTAGCAATATATGATCTGAAATTAAAGGTTGCTGCAATCTGTTCCTTTTTATTCACCTTATAAAGGTCTGATACAAGACTTCTGTTTTTCTTGTCGTTCTGCTGGGTTTTGCGTTATGTTGAAGGATAATGTGGATACATTTTCCAGAATAATATAACAAGACTATTTTCTATATTTCCAAAGATCTGCTTGTTGCTATATGATTTTTCGTCGGACGTTGGTGCATATATGAGATTTAGTGGCTTTGAAATGTTTTTGTACTCCCTGGAAAATGACGCAGCCACCATGTTTTAGTGGCTGGAGAATGACACGCTAACTAGGTTTTAGGATGCGACGTTGTTTATGTCCATCCTCCAAGCACATATCGACGTCTACATAGTGAGGCTAATTGTATCATTTTATGTATTCATGCTCTTTTAGTCGATAGAATCAACAACGAAACACCAACCACTGCTTATTACCATAATACCTGTTTTGTGAATTTATGCGTGCCTTATCTCTAAACTCTAGCCGTCTTGACATAGGAAAGAAATCAAGGATACCATCTTCGGCCTCCTGACTATCCTTTTTATCTCCGTTTTAGGATCCTTTGTCAACTCAATCGCATCAGTCGCTGTGGCAATCGACAAAACTCACTCTTGCAACAGAGATCCCTCTTGAAAACTTTCCAAGTTGTGCGACGGCGAGGTGGTGCGTCGATGGCTTTTAGGGAATGATGGATCGGGTCTGATCCGACCTAGTAGAGCGAGGCTCAAAGATGATCCACCATGACCGGAGTTGCATCTGGAATTCTCATTGAAGCAACGAGATTTGTTGTTGGATTTGTTGGGGATTAATGAATTCAAAATGAACTTGGATCCACATATGAGGATCAAGGGGATTTGAGGCTGTTCATCTCTTAGTCTCAGTGTTGGAGGACAGGCGGTGGCGAGGACTCCGTTCGGGCCAAGGAGGGACTCTGACAATAGATCCGGAAGGCGGCCTTAGTTGGATCGGATGCCCACAACAATTTCGATTCTCATACCTAATTTGAGGCCTAGCCCAATTTGGGCGCTCAAAGGGATGAACCTTAATTTTTTAGGGATTCGTATTTGGGATCCAGGAGATACTAATTGTACTACTGGATTCATTTCTGAATTCATTTCAAAACTCTGATAACACACCATACAGACTACTTGGATATGTCTAAGAAAGCTTGTCACCAAGCTATCTCTTGTAATCAAGCTTTTTGAGTATTTCTTTTTATTTACAATAAAATCAGCAGCATCTTCTTTCAAAAACAATCAACAACGAAACACCTTATTAAAATTTTGCTTAAAACCGTAATTTGTAACCAAACAACTATAGACAATAATATACTATTGTAATGCACAATACGCTGTCATTTTGACAACCTAAACGCTAACCACTGGATCACTCGTACGTTTTTGCTATTAAAAAGTTGTTGAATACAACTATCAAAAGCTGAGGTAATCTAATAGGTGCTAAGTGACTCGTATGACCGGTATCTAAAAAAATTTATGTACATTGGAATTATAGTGTTTTGGTATTATTCACCGGTACAGAACATTGGAATTACAATTAAGTATCACCACAGAGAATGCAGCAAAAATGCTTGCAAATGACACAAACTTTGATAGCTGAATTAGTTGACAAGCTAATAATGCTTAGAGAAAACTTGGACTCTCGGTGGAGAATGTTACAAAGTACTGGTTGTATAGTGGCCATCACGGCATTTTCAATCATTGTGCTTAACCAGGGCCGGTTCTGGGTTTTTAGATGTCTTGGGCGAAAATATTTTTGGTGCCCCTATCTTTGAAATAAAAGTATAATAGATAAAACTTTTTTTTAGGGTTTGGAACCCAGTCAAGCTGGACGGCTCATCCCCACGCCAAATAAACACTCAAAAGACAGGAAGTAACAATGTTAAGAAGTATAGAACAACAACACCTGTAAATCAGCTTTTTCTTTTCTTCTGTTCTGATCAAGAATTTGGGATTCAATTGCAACTCGTAACTCCAAATCTCCAATTTCTAACTACAACAAGCAAGCAGAGCACTTGATAAAGCAAGTGAAGAAAACAAGCCAGAATTTCGATATCAAATTTCCTCACCAAACATCAAAATGGAACAGATTATATCAAATCTAATCTTATATTGTTAATGCATATGACAATATATATTGTATTCCATCACAAGCTATTATGCACAGCATGTTTTTTTAGAGTCTATAAGAAAAATATCTATAGATTCTTGATCTACCATGTCCAAAAAAATCAAATTCAAATGCTACCATATGCTTGTCATGGGAGTACCTATGCATTCATGCTTCTTTTTTTTCTCAGTTCTGTATTCAGGAATTTCGATACGGTAACTATTAATAATATTATAAGTATTGACTAGTTCACTGACACTTTAAAGTGGGATTAACGATATTGTGAGTAAGGACCATGTTTAGTACAATAATTCATGGGGTGGGGTGGGGGGAGTAACCAAAACTTATTGATGTAAGAAAGATCATATATAAGGAGCTGACAACACAACCAGCAGCAAGATACAAGATCCACCATTTCCTGTCCAAGAGTCTCTTTGGCTAAACTCAACATGAATCTGTACATAGTACAGCCATAGTAAGATCGCTAGGCAGTACAATGAACTACAACTGGAGCAGTACCTCCATAAATTTCAGAAGTGTAATGTGACATAAATAGGACTGAAACGTCCTATGTTTACGTTGCTTGTGATAAGGTCGCTTGCAGGGTCACATTGTTTCAGTCCTATTTCATACAAAGCAATCTAACTAACTGAATTCTTCAAACCACCATATCATATCCCAAATAACATAAATATGACTGATGCATGACTTGAATAGGACAAAGTTTTAGAAATGATTTTTTTCCTATCCAAACAGAATAAAACGATAATTGACATTCATTTGCATAAGCAACTGCATTAATTGACAGATAACAGTGAAATAAATCTGTAGTAAGCTCAAAACGCATCCAAATTGAATTCTAGAATCTAGGGTGAAATGGCAAACCCTCTTATCTCACGTAGAACAGTAATGACATTTTAAACTAACACGAATTCAGACTACAACATGCAATGACGAAGTAGACAATGCACACAGATATAAACTTAACTAACCTAAGCATCCTCAAGAAAACAACCTCTAAAACATGCCTGCCATGCAGTTACAGGGAAAAACCAACAACATTAACCAATCCAAAGCCCATCACCATATGTTAAAATAATCCTGAAACATCTCAGTAGAAAACCAATCACATACATTTCAAACAACAAGGATTACCTGACACTCTTCTCTCCAAAAAAAACCTCCAAGAAGACACCCAGGATCAACATACTGAGGATCCACATTAATATCTTCTAAATTCAGTGAACAAACAAAGGACTCATCAAATGAATCATGATAATCAAATGAAAGAGGCGAAGCTAGCTAGCTAGGTCATGCAACTTGTGAGATACTCAATAACAATATCAAAATTGAGATACCCATTACCTATTGCGAAACTTGATTGTCGAAAAATCCTTCTGATCACCATAGAACAACAATACAATATAAAAGATTTGATGAGACTTGAGAAATTGGGAATGAATTGGATGGGAGAAAACAACAATTTGTGATTGGTGTGTAAATCGGAAGAGAAAAGGAGGAATCGCAGAAAAGGAGGAACGTCGTTGTGGAAAAAATGGAACGAAACAGATGGTTTTTTTTTTCTGTTTGCTATATATATACGTTCCAGAAGATGGAACGAAACAGAAGGAACAAAACAAATGGTTTTTTTTTTCTGAATTTTGGTGCCCCTTCTTTTTTTTAATTATGGGCCGTCGCCAAGCCCGCCCGTGTATAGGGCCGGCCCTGTGCTTAACATATACATAAATTTAAAATTTGACTCAATTAAATCTATTTTTTAGATATGTTTTGCATCTTTATCCCTTAGAGTCAAAATCTAAACTCAAATTATGTAGACACCACTCATAATTTCACATTCAATTATGAGTGTAAAATTTAGATTTTCCTTCTAAATAGTTGATTTAAAATAGAATATTTTTTAATTTTAAATTTATTTTAACTCAACTTGCATTTGAGTTAGAGATACAAAATTAAAAAACCTAAACCTATTATAGATTTTAAACCTAAGATTAAAAATACCCTTAAAGAACAATTGCCTCTTTACTTCTTTAGTCTTCAAGTCTAAGCCGTCTCTTTTCTTAGCCGTTTAATACTTAATATTCTATAACGAATTAACAAGATTACCCTTTTTTGTTGAATTATTTTAACGGTTATTTAAAGTTTATATAGCATAAGGTATACCCTTTTATATGAAATTTGTGTTTTATACGAATTTATTAGTTCCATACCAATATGCTTTTCATATGACTTCAAGTTCTTCAGTATACAATCATCTTTTTTTCCAACTTTCTGCAGACCTTCCACATCTATTAAGAAAACCAAAGATATTCAAGTTGAGTTGGTAGCTTAAAAAACCCATTTAACAATGAGCAAGTAACCAGTTCAAGATTAGTATCAGGAATTCTATTATTTTTTACTTATGGAAAAGTGTGTCACATTCCCCTAGTGGGGGAGTGAGAATTTCTATCATCAATCTGTTTTTTTATCAATGAATAAAAAAGGGTGTATATTTCAGGTCGGCGACAAAGTTAGATAGGAATCTGAGGGAGAAAGAAATGGATGTAGGGAATTTGCAGTTGTTTAATGTCCACAACAAACATGCTGTCAATTCATATCCCATTGTTTTTGTTTCTTCATTTGGCACTTTCTTAATTACTGCTAAAACACACCCCAATCTAATCCATTTGATAATTCATACACTATTCCTCTAGGGAACCACTTTAGTGTATCTGCCTCGTACTGAAACTAACCTGCATATGTAAACTTGAAGAGGAAACATCCCTCCATTTGTTTCGTTGCCCAATGACAGTTCATCTCACTCATCACTTAACAAACAAGGTCGTCATTCTTCTGCCTCTCTCTGTCTGTGGTTGTGTTGTTGCTCTAAAAAACTATCAAACGACAATTTATCTCTTTTTGGTAAAGTTGTGGTTTCTTTGAAAATCTAGAAATAGAAAGTGTGGGAGGATAAAGTATGTCAATCTCAAAATGTTCTTAGTGCACAAGTTTGGTTTGGTAAGCACCTTCAAGCGAATTCTCTCTCTCCAAAACTCCACCGTCTAAGGTTTGGATGGAAGAAGTCTAATCATGGTTGGTATAGTGTTTGTATGGATGGTGCTCTTGATGTGAATAGGTGGTATTGGCATTATGGTAAGGGATGAACAAGGTCACTTTATTTGAGAGAAGGCTTTATCCTACACTCAGATTTTTACCTCTGCTCAAATTAAAGCTCTAGCTTGAAGAGTTGCTTGCAATTTAATTTTGGAGCAAGGTTATTCTCCGGTGCATCAAATCTGACTCTCTCCCTCTTGTGCAAGCTATGCATTCAATCTATGATTCTGAAATTACTCTGAGTGGTTTATGAGGATGTCTTGCACCTCTTCACTCAGTTGCCTGGTAGTCTTTTCACTCATCTTTTTAGAAAAGGAAATCACGCAGCTCACACTCTTGTCCGCTGGGCTCTTAGTAGTAATTTCGCTTCTACTCCTATTCTGGAGGAGATTATCTCTAGAGAATATAATTGATTCGCAGTCTTAATAAATTTTTCATTTCAATAAATTCTTCATTTCTTCTAAAAAAAGGTCAGCTCAATTCGAAACACGTTTAACTATATAGTTCTCGTTATCTTCGTTGTGATTTCATCAGATCGATATAATACGTTGTTCGAATGGTCAAAATGACTATACATTTTCTTCAAAAAAAATGACTATACATTATTGATTTTCAAAACTATAATGCTGAAACATAATTTGAACGTGTGATGTTTTGATTACTAAAATATTTTTAAATAATAATAATAATAATAATAAAACACAAATTCATGGTGCTGACTGAAAATATGACTATAGAAACAATATAACTTGAGAGTTGGATGCTATATATATATATATATATATATATATATATATATATATATATTCTATTCAAATGTATAGAGGTTGGGAGAGGTTCTATTAAGCATCTTGTTGTTGAGAATATATATATTCTATTCAAATGTATAGAGGTTGGGAGAGGTTCTATTAAGCATCTTGTTGTTGAGAATTAGTTGATGACTTTTTCGTTACATTTTATTTTAAATCGTATATTCACATCTCAACCGTCTAGCTTGTAGATATATATGAGTAGATCATCTCTACAAATTTGCATACAAATTGAAAATCGTTAAGGCATTCATAAATGTGATTCACCGATTATAAACTTGAACGGTTCATGTTTGACATATTTGGATTATCCATTGATTTGATCTATTTCGATATCTTAACGATTATTAATTTGACTGAAAATTTGTATAAATGATCTACTTATATAGACCTATCAACTAAACAGTTGAGATAAAAAAATATAATTAAAAAATAAATTTAATAAATCATTAAAAAAATTTATCTTCAAAATCCTCTATAATTATCGACAAAAAAATCTCAATCAATCCTCCATAATTAGTACAAACCCTAGGCTCTTTCTTATCTTCAAAATCCTATGCCAACAAACAGTTTAGTATTCAACAACCTATCAAAGGTGGACCAAGAAAAAAATCCACTCTTCAACTACCAGTCTTCTCCTTCCCTTTCTCTTCCACATTCACTCCAGCGCCCATTCTTCCCTGTCAATGGAGAGAACGTTATCTTATTGACAATCTTCTTCCTATTTATACCACTTACCAACTGCCTTAAGTTTCAAAAACACAGTTCGTCCTCTGAATAACCAGTTGAAATTTGCGGCTTCTGTTTGTCTCATATTTCAACTCCAATGGCTGACTTGGATCACTCTTCTGATGAAAGCTCTGTGGATTCCAGAGGTACCCATTTGAACTTAGAAGTTTTTGTAATCATTCTAATTCTTGGTTTCTGCCATTTTTTGATTTTCTATTGGCTGACTTTGATCTTTGTCTCTGATTTCTGAAGTAAACTCCTTGAAAGTATTAATCTTTCCAAATGATTTCAATTAGTTGTTCAATTTTTTCCACTCTTATGATACTCTGATAGGTAAACCTTTGAAAATCTTTGTTACTTGGGTTTCACTTCACGAAAAAGTTCTCAAATTTTATATTTATAGAATGTTTGTTTTATGGGTGATTGAACATGATGTAATCTTTCCTAATTATTGCGTTGGGGATTTCTGTTTCAGTTATACTCACAAGTCATGCTTGTTTTTTTCTCTATTTGCAGCAGAGGATACTAGCCAAGACTCTAAGCTTGAGTTTTCAGAAGATGAGGAATTTCTTATCACTAGGATGTTCAACCTGGTTGGGGAGAGGTAGGCTGTTAGTTTTTAATTATTATATTCTTTTCAGGTCTAAATTTTTCCCTACTTTGGCTGAAAGATTTTGTGTTTATTCCTTATACAGGTGGTCTCTGATTGCTGGAAGAATTCCTGGAAGATCAGCTGAGGAGATTGAGAAGTACTGGAATTCAAGATACTCAACAAGTGAATGAAGAACCAAAACCATGATGTTGGAGTGTACTCAGTCTCAATCAGAGCAAGAAATTTTGGGGATAACAATGTGTGGTTGTAGTTATATGCATGGATTTAGTTTTGCCTGTTTTGCTTAGAATTAAGGAGAAGGGATACTGTTTTGCTTCAGGGTTTTGCTTCAGGGTTTTGCTTGCAATCAAATGGGGGCATTCTGCAAGTGATGCCCATCTTTGTAAATTAGTAATTGGTATGAAGTTGTTGGGTTGAAGCTTTCCAATATTTTTTTCCTTTTTACTTCTGTTTTGTGAACTGTAATGAAGTCTACTGGAAGTAAATTTGGTTGGTTAATTAGCTGTGTCATGTCAAAGTGCCATTTTGTTAGAACCCAAATCTTGAACAGAATTTCATTGTCTTCCATGTATTGAAACCAATGGTGTCTTGTGCACACCCTATGTTTGACAAACCAATGCAGTTAATGGTTTGTCACTCCCTATGTTTTACAATACTATGAAATAGGAAATGTAAGGAAAAGAATAATGCACTTAAAGGCCAGAGACTAACAAGTGACAACCTTGGGCAGATTCATTTTTCAAGGCCATTCTGCAGAATCTGTCAATGAGCCATTTTTTGGAAAATAGATTTCATTAAGGGAAACAACCCAAAAGAAGGCCCAGAAACAACTAGAGCCCAGAACAATACCCAGAAGAGGAAAAGGGATGCTATTCCCCTAATCAAGATAGACATAGGAGCAGAAGAAGCCGCGAAAATCAATCTGAGCTATATCAGTATCCTTATTGTTTCATTGTAAAGCTATCATCCGAGCCTCTTAATCCGGGTAGCTAGAAAAAAAGATATATATTCTGTGATATCTTCATGTATTAGACTAAATCAAAATTGTTGTAAGCTTCCCAGTTCTTACAAGCTAAGTTCAATATAAAGTTAGAGAAGACTTGGAAACTCATACTTTACTTTTCTACAGTAATATAGAGGAGCCAACTCTTTTTGGCAGAAAGTTAAGGAATTTTGACATGTAAAGTGAAGAAATCTATATCCACACCTCTGTTCAAATATTTATAGACGAATCATTTAAACATGATCTAAGGTCAAACAGCTCCCTCAAGAAAGATGCATAAAGTAAACAGCACTAATATTTTGTGCTATATAACACATCATCATCACATAGATACACACACTTGTTGTACACTATCGTAATCATATCTTACACTATAGCATGTAAATGATCTCTAATGACTAGACAGTTTGTACATACCAGTAAGACCGTTAGTTCAGTTCCTTTGCATCATCATTATCATCATCATCATCATCATCATCATTATCATCATCATCATCATCATCATCATCATCACAAGATTCCGCATGCAAAACGATCAAGGAAAAAAACTCATACAAAGAGTACAATGTGTCAAAGCATTTTTGTCGATGTTTACCATTATAAAATAGTCTGAGGTTCAACTTCAAAACTAATTGACAATGGAGAGAATAACCCAAACTCTTATAAGCCCACATGCAAAGTCGCATATTCTTGATGTGAAATAGATATCTCAACACACCTCCCACGTGTAACGAACTTTTCAAGCCTAACACTTGGACAACATTTTAGGTTAACGTGGAGTTTGTGTGGCCTTTGGGTTCACACGTGAAAGTGAGTAATACGCTCTGATACCATGATAAAGTAGTCTGAAGTTCAACTCCAAAACCAATTGAAAATAGAGAAAGTAGCTCAAACCCTTATAAACCCACATGCAAGGTCTCATATTCCCGATGTGCGATAGATATCTCAATATACCCTACCCCAATCAGACGTATGCTATAATCACATTCGTCAAAAGTAGGAGATCATGAACAAATTCAAAACTAGCCTTGAGGATTCACTGCATCCTTCAAAACTTGAACACTCGAATCCTTAAGTCATGGATCGGCTCCAGTGACGAAGTCAGGAATTTAATTTGAGTGGGGCGCTGAAAAGCTTATATGTTCTAATTATATTTGTCTCTAATAATTTGTCATTAATTCCATAAAAAAAAATAATAATTATAACAATTTTAAAATAAAAAATAGAATTGTTGATGTTCAATACAAAAAAACAAAATCTATCATACCAAAAACACACAAAAAGTACTTAAAAGAAATAAAATAAATCAGTAATTAGAAAAAAAAAAAAAAAAAGGAGGAAAAATCAATAGGATACGACTTAAAAGGACACACAAAAAATAAAAATAAAAATAAAAATAAAAGGCCTTAAAGAAAAGAAGGAAAACAATCCGTAAAAGAAAAGAAAAAATTAAAGGAAAAAAGTACATGACGGGTTTCGAACCCATTATATTTCACGTATATTAGTGGGGCATAAGAATATTAAACTTTCCTTGCAAAAGACATAGGTTGGGTTTGGTGCAACTGGGCTTATAAGATATAAGCTGACTTTCAGCTTATAAGCAGAAGGTGGGTGTTTGCAGCTTCTCCTTTTTCCCTCAAAACACTTTATACTTTTTTAAAAAGTAGCTTATTTTTGGACTTACCAAACACCAAAACCTTTAGTACTTAAAAGCAAAGGAGCTTATAAGCTCTCCCAAACCCAACCATAGTGGGGCACAAGACGCCTGTGTCTCCCTGCCGAGTCTTATCTTTAAAGTGTACTTGTTTTCAGGACATTTTTGATCTCGTTACGGTATGTGAACCCCAAGGAGAATTATAAAGCTATACCAAGCACGCATAGGGTCTACAATCTTGATTTAAGGCGAAACAAACTTTGGGTGTGAAGGGGTCCGAACCGGAAAATACGTAAGTTCCAACTAGTATGTACGTGTATGTCTGGACTCTCTCATTTATATAGTTTTTTCTAGGGCTCTCTCATTTATATAGTTTTTTCTAGGGCTGGGCATGAGACGGGACGGGATGTGATTCGCCGAATCTCGTCCCGTCCTGAAAATATATTATCAGAACGGGACGAGATTGTATTTTTGAAAACGTCGGACTGGACGAACTCGTTCGATACCGGGACGGGATCGGGACGGGACCGGGATCCCGCAACGATAGAAATTTTAAAAAAAAAACATAGAAGAGATAAATTGATCCTAAATTCTTAAGAAATTTTATATCTATTTTTATAAAGTCAATATGAATACATCTAATATTGATGCGAGTTTTATTATGTATTAATTTCTCACACACACACACACACACACACACACACACACACACACACACACACACATATATATATATATATATATATATATATATATATATT
Organism: Comarum palustre; assembly: GCA_951800085.1. Lineage (NCBI taxonomy): Eukaryota > Viridiplantae > Streptophyta > Magnoliopsida > Rosales > Rosaceae > Comarum > Comarum palustre. Next base: position 3,895,796 of record OX637578.1, read on the forward strand.
CTATGGTGTTACTTTTTATGGTATAATTGTCATAGTTCTAAACTCTTAACTCTATATAAGTACAAGACGAATAAAAATTGTAAAAACGAAAAAGGAATCAACAACCAAATAATTAAATGCTTGTAATTTGTATCTAACTAATTAAGTAAGAGCTCGAGAAAACTCTGAAGTTTGAAAAATCAAAGGAGCTCCAGTTATTACTACATAGCTTCGTTGTGGCGACCGATATCTTTCATATGATCATCATCATCAAATGTGAATGAATTATATAACCCTTGTTGTATGGAACTAGTACTGTGAATTTATATTTAGGTTTTGGACGTCTCATTAAGTGTTTTTGAGTTCATTGTAAGATATTATACACCCTAAAAATCAGACGGTTATGATCGGATACAAGTACATTTATACTTTCGGGATAGTCCCGTCCCAATCCCGTCTTGTCCAGTTTCCAAACTATCAGGATGAGACGGGACGGTACCGTCATTTTAAAATTTTGTCCCGTCCCGCTAATTTTCAGTACGGAATCAAGATTGCGGTACGAAGTGCCCAGCCCTAGTTTTTTCAATGTAAATCATAATTTTAACCGTTTAAAAGTTTCATTAACCAATAAATATCACATATGAAAAAAATCAATATAAAAAAAATCGTTTGCTCAGTCAATTACATGAAACAAATGGACAAGTATATAGAAAGTTAACAGTCTCATGATCAAACGTCAATTTGTTTGATTGTTTCGGCTGAGCAAACGATTATTGCTTATATTGATTTTTTGCAAATGTGATATTCATTGGTAAATTCAACTTTTAAACGGTTAAGATTATGACTTATATTGACAAAGCTATGTAACTAATAAAGAGTCCAGATGCACACTTACATACTAGTCTGTCTAAACCCCTTGAGTTTTCTAGATCTATTCATGGTCATCATATATGCCTTATATAAATGATGATTTTGTGTTAATTCATACACTTGGCCCCCTTTTCAATGACAAGAATAGGTAAGGAAGAATTAAAGAGCATAATTTAGAACTAATAGCACTTAGGGAAAATTCCAATGAAAACCTTAATCTAAGGTCATTTACAATTATTTTTGATAAAATTACTTTTCTACCCTCTAACCAAATTAGCTGTTATCATCCTCTGCCTATCATTCATGATCTCTCTGTCTTCTCTTTCTCTTTGTCTCTCTCTCTCACCGAAATCTGGCCAACGCCTCACTGCAGCTAGCCAACGCCTCGACGACGCTGGTGAGCCGAGTTTCGATCGTTAGGTAACCAGCTCCTCCGATCTTCTCTCATGCCTTCGATCCCAAGCCGGCGATGATCAGAAGATCTAGAGAGAGACATCGTCGTTCTTGTTTCAAATTTCTGGCACAGTAGTCCATGCTTCAAGCTGACTATGACGCGCTCCTCAGCCTCACCGCCTGCTTCCCTTATATATCTATCTCTCTCCTCTCCGATCTTCGTCATCCACAATAGCTACCTCAGGCCTCCTATTTCTCCTTTTTGTTCAGATTCTAATGTCATCGGTTTTCAATAGTTGATCTGCTCGAATTTGTTTACGGCATAAATTTTTTTACCACTGTGATAAAGTTTTACTGTGGTGAAAAAGTAATAAATGTATTATTGGGGTAAAATAGTTTTAATGCGGTAATAAATTTCTATTAAGGTTGAAAAATGTATTGTTAAAGTAGAAAATGTATTACTTGTCTTAGGATATATAACATGTGTGCATATCTTGATCTATGTCGAATACATAGGAGTTATGTTTCCTAGTTGTAATAGAATATCTTCATATGTTTCCTTGTATGACTATGACTTTGTTCCTATATAAAGGGCTCCTATGAAAGAATAAGAGAGAAGTTTTTCATTCTATCAATATTTCTCCCAGAATACGTTATCTTGCACGAGCACTCTAACTCTAGAGCCAACCGATTTTTTTTTTCAAAACCCTAAAACCTAGAAGACCCTAAATCGGTCGCACACCTGTCGCTGCTACACACCCAATGCCACACACGACCATCGGTCATTGCACACCACCCCCTCTCGGCTGCACCTTGCTTGGACGCCGCGGTTGCTGTTGATTTTACTAGTTTTGTGTCAAGTTATTCAACAAGGTAGTGAAGTGTAATTCGACAAGTATGGTTTGGAAAACCCTAACTTTGTAAATATCTAATAACCTCATATATGATACATCGGGTTCCTCCCTTCTTCAACTTCATTTTATGCTTGGGTCGGTGTATATGCAGGTTGTTTTGAAAACTCCGGACCCATATGTGTACATGGCTGCCGACACCGCACGACCAGCTACAGAGCGATGCTGTACGCAGCTCCCTAGCCCTCTTGACCGTTGTTTGCACGTGGTTTCCGAGCACCGTGCACTAGCTTCCATTCTTGGGTCTGCGGTTTCTATATCCAACACTGGGTTGTTTTTATGTTATTAAAGGATTCCTTATGTCAATCCGCGTTGTGTTTAATCAACGTTAGCCTATATTTACGGGTTGTTTGTATCAACTGGAAGGGCAAACCAATAAATCATTGTTTTGTGACCAACAAGTCTCATGATATAAATAATGTCCTGTTGCATTTCCGGAGGTAAGATTTTTCACTTTCCATGTGCATAACTTCTGAAAGAATCTTGACAACGCTACTAACGGCTCCACCACCTGACGGGGAAGGAACGGTCGAATGAAAATAGGGAAGAGACATTGTAGCAGAATATGACAGTCATGACTCTTTAACACGTACATTTTAATGTCCCGAATGTTTACACACCGGGCTATATTTCCTGCGTAGCCTGAAGGGTACTTTATAGAATTCATCCACCTGAAAATTACGTTCTTCTGGTTAGGCTTCACGGTGTAAGGAGCTTAAGACATTTTTTTCTTCCCTTCTATCGACCACAAATGTCTTTGTATCTCCATTTTTTAAGATCAATGCGTGTCTTCAGACCGTCTTTCGTCTTTCCCTCTAAGTTCAGCATTGTTCCCACCACACTGTCACACACATTCTTTTCTATGTGCATCACATCTAGGTAGTGTCTGATCAACAATTTACTTCAGTATGGGAGTTCCCATAATATGCTTTTATGTGTCCAAAATTTATACATGTCGGGTCTGTCAGGTATTGCCGCCATAATATTGGGATGATTGCTGAGCTGCCCAAAATTATACTCATTAAGCACTACGAAAATTTCTTCCCCCGTCTATCTTCTAGGAGGCACACCATTTTCTACAGTCTCATCAAATGCCTTATCATCGAACCGCCATTCGTGATCATACGGAAGGAGAGTACGGTGACCCAATCTGCATATCTTGTTGCAATGACTACTGCTCCCCTCATCGCTAAGGCACTCTGGACAAGCCTTGTATCCCCTAACAACGTTGCCCGACAACATCCCACGGGCAGGAAAATCACTAATTGTACCAACAACCATGGCATGCATCTAGAACATCTCGTGCATGTACTTGTCATAAGTGGGATGACCAACGTTCTAAAAAAACTTAAGCTCTTCAATCAAGGGTCTCAAATGCACATCGAGACACTTCCCTGGATAACCGGGTCCCAGAATCAACAAACTCAACATATTGTATTCCTTCTTCATGCACATCCATGGAGGAAGGTTATATGGTACCAAAATCACCGGTCATACACTATATTGAAGACTCATGTTGCCAAAAGGATTGAACCCGTCGGATGAGAGCCCGAGCCTCACATTTTGTACCTCTGACGCAAAATGAGGAAACTCACAGTCTATATGTTTCCAAGCCTCCCCGTCAGCAGGGTGTATAAGGGTATCTTCGCCATGCAATTCCCTATTAGCGTGCCATCTTATAGCTTTGGCCGTGTGTGATGACATGTACAACTGTTCCAACCTATCCCTCAACGGGAAATACCGAAGTACCTTCACAGGTTTCCTATTGCCTACAGGAGTCAGCTTATACCTGTCACTCTGACATACTGGACATGCGTCAAGGTCACCAAGGTCATTAACTTCTGGATCTTTACCCTAGAAGAGAACACAATCATATCTGCATGCATGGATCTTAATGTAGGAAAGCCCAAGATCTTTCAGGATACATCGGACCTTATGATGAGTGGTAGGAAAACGATGACCGTGGGGCAGCATCGAAGCAATGTACTGCAGATAGTCATCAACAACCTTAACAGTCGATTTTGTTTCAACTTTAATCTTCATAACGTCCATCACACTTTCAAGAACCGTCTTCTGACAATCGGGGTACACAGGGGTCTGTTGGAAAGCAAGTAGTTTGTTGTACCTGTCAATACTAACAGTGTTGACAACTCTAGGGAAGGGCTGCACCGGCTCAGGCATATACGGTCCTTCAGAGCATACACCGCTCTCATAAGGAAACATATCGTTGATGAAGGTCGTTGTTGGATAGTTGGATATACTGCCCGTCTCAAAAAATTGTCCATGATCCTGCGGACCCTCTGATGATGTTTAACTGTGATATATCCAACATGTGTACTTCTCCCAAAACCCATTACTCTTAAGGTGCTGCCAAACCTTGTCAATTGCAAATCGTTACATATCGCTGCGACACTGACATTTAGTGCACGCGCAATAGAAAATTGTATTCCCTTTAGCATTATCTATCACATATTCAATAAAACTAATAACTCCTTTATCATATCTTTTGTCCCATTTTGAAAGCGAAATCCAACTTTTATCCATATCATGAGAAGATAATATAATTTATATGTATAAACTCTAATTAATTAAATAATTAAATTTACAAATCATTTAGTATTCTATTTACAGTTAACGTACAATTAATTAATAACAAATTAATAATTAACACACACACACATATATATATATATATGCATATATATACTAATTACTAATTATATAACAATATTATATATATATATATCAATTAACATCAATCATAATCAAAATAATACTTAATTCATACTATATATATGCATGAACACAATATTATAATCAAATTAATATATATATATATATATATATATATATCTACTACTTAATATATATATATATATATATATATATATATATAACAACAACTTCATATATATTATCAAATTAAAATCGATCAACTCAATCACACTCAAAATCCAATAATTCAACTCAAATTAAAACTCAAAATCAATATATATAACTCAAATAAAACTCATAAATCAACCCAAAAAGAAGACATATACACATATACGTACCTATATATAGCGTCATAAACTAATTTTGGACAGATTTTGACGACACCCAACAATTTCGGCAACACCCAAACTTTTTCTCCTGTTTTTTTTCACATGAGCTGCTGTCTAGATCTGGAAATATAAGGACTTTTAGCCGACGAAATTATATATTTCGTCGGCTAAACTTTAAAAATTTCGTCGGCTATAGTTTACAGACTATAGCAGACGAAAAAATTATTTTAGCCGACGAAAAAACATTTCATCGGCTAAAAATCCACTTTAGCAGACAAAAAATTAATCTAGACGATGATTTTTTGTTTCGTCGGCTTATTTTTTTCGTCGGCTATAATGTTTATTCTAGTAGTGGTAGTACGACATGATAATTATGATTGTAACCCGGCACTAAAGTATCAAGTCTTTTCCTTCTTTCCTCTCTAGCTTCCTGGAGCTTTACCTTGCGTTTCACGCTCTTCGGAGCTTCATACCCTTTTCTTTCTTATGCTCACCGGAGCTTTGCTTTTACTCTCCCTATCTTTTCCTTTGGTTGTTTTGCTCGCTACACAACGCGAGTATCGATTTGGTGGGCGAAGAACTATCGTAAATCCTTATCTGCAAGGTGACTCCTGATGAACCTAGTGACCAAGTTGGTGTTCTCTTGATCTTCAGTCATTTGATTAGAAGCAGAAAGCTAAGCGCTCTACCCTACTACTACGGTTGTTCATCCACGAGCTAGCACACCCACACTACCAAAAGAGACTTTGATGCAATTACCTCATACTCCCTAGACTGAGTTGCAATGCCAAAACAATGGCACACCTAGTGGGATAGGGGTAGTCTTTTTCATCAATCACCAAGGGAAAGGCAGGTGAGTGTCTGTACTACAAAAATCTCCTAAATTGCACCAATTTTCGGATACACAAACGTTCATGATATGTGGCAGCCCGAAGTCACGCATGAAAAAATATGGCAAATTCAGTGGTCAAAACAGCTATGGAGCGAATTTTCCAGATGCCATCGACGCAAATTTGACGGATTGGCGCGACAAAATTCGCTCCCTCAAACCCAAGGAAGAGGAACTTGAAGATAGGTCAGAATAGTCCATCATAGAAAAAGTGACCAGTTCAAACAATGATAACAACATGAACATTGATAATAAAGCTGATCTGTGCTCAACACTTCTAGGTCTGCAATAAAAGATTATGCTTTGTCACATGACAACAACACTTAGGGGGAAACAAGACAGTACTTACAAGCTACCTTGTCAAAATTTTTATGTTTTTGGAAACAAGGGTCTCATGGTGGAACCATAACAACGTCAAAACTTGGGGTGAAGCATCGATGGCGTCCATAGTAGCCTCATGAGGGAACCAATGGTTTTGCCTAGCAAAGGCTTGACCATTATCCGCAGCCTATCCCTGAAGCATGAAGACAGTAGGCATCCCAATTGCCTCTAAGTTGCTGCCAACAAAACAAAATTGAACGAAAAATTGCAATGCTGAAATTTGCAACAGCCACAACAGGACGTTCAACTTCGTGGTTTAGAATATTGAATGATCCAGGAAGAACTAGTTGGCTCTACTTATGTTAACATAAGGCCTTTGATGTCTAATTTCCATTGGTTTTTATGGTTCGTTATTCCGTCATTCCTAGAGAGAGTTATGACAATTTAAATGTAGGAATATTTTAATGCTGAAAAAGGCCACAATCACAGCAGGACAGCCACCTTCGCGGCTTAATCTGGAAACATCTAGGAAGAACTAGGTGGCTCGCCATACATCACCATAAATCCATAAATGTCTACTTTCCAGAGGTTTTTACGATTCTCTATTCTAATGTTTCTGGAGAGAGTAATGGCAGTTTGAATGCAAGGAGGTTCCAATGCTAAAAACTGCAACAGTCACAGTTTTCATCCAACTTCGCAGATCGATCCCAGAAGAATTAGTTGGCTCTCCTTATGTCTACAGAAATCCATGGATGTCTACTTTACAGAGGTTTTTACAGTTTGTCATTCCGACATTCCTGAAGAGAGTTATGACAGTTTGAATGCAGACATGTCAGAATACACGCTAATTGGCAACATGTCTTCTCAATGTGTTCTCATGACCGTGCAACATATTTTTCTACATTAGGGGCATCCATAGAATTTTTATGTAACTTCATCTATGCACCACGGTGTCTACCACTTTTAATGATGTATGGTACTGCAACACCAACTCGCCTCCTTAACTAGGAGCACACTAAAGTTTTAATGTCCTTCGATCTTTCCATGATATCAGCGAAACAGACATCAAAACTGGGGGTCACATATGATATAACTATGTGTTCTAAATATTCAAAAACTTTAGACTTTTAAATGTTTTGGTTAGTATTTAGACCAATCTTTACGGCCTAATTTTTTGATGTCCTTCCTTTGGAGAAACAGACATCAAAACTGGTGTGCACAAGGGAACCAAAAAAAGGTGCATCTCACCACCATAAAAAAATTTGGCATCTTGCCAATAAAAGGTGCACGGTGCCACATCTTCAAGAGCAAGCGAAGCACGCAGTTTCTCTACAATGCTTTGATGCACGGTGCTTGAGTTTCAAGGTCTATTCAATGGCTTGTTTATTCGATGTTATGAGCCGAGCTAATACCAGTGGCTTAGGAGCAAGTTAAGCATAAACCTCTTCGGTCAATTATGAGACTCATGACCTCGAAGCTGGTGGACAATGTTTGCAACTAGAAATTAATAATTTATTAGATATTAATTGTTTAAGTGAATATTAGTTAATTTATGGTCCACGTCACACCGACGAACCCAAATAGTAGCGGATTTACAAGTGATGACTTACAAAACCGTGCGAGCTAAGAAACCTGCATGTAAAGAAAACGCGATAAATAAGGTTCCAAGTGCCCTCGTGTTTAGTACATGAAACACCACCGCATCATATATATATATATATATATATATATATATAGTAGGCAAATTGATGAAGTTCAGAATTAGTACTGTTTAATGTATTTGGATTCTTTGGTCAGTTGCAAAGCCTCCTAAAATCTGATGAATCTGCATGTCTTAATATGATTATTATGGACTTGATGTTTTGAAGCACTCCCTTATATCAATTGTCCAATTAACACAGATTATGGAGGAAGAAGGAAGGTTCGAAGCGGAGGTAGCAGAGGTGCAGGAATGGTGAGGATCCGAGCGGTTCAGGCTAACCCTACTCAGCCAAAGACGTTGTGGCACTCCGAGGCAGCCTCAGGCAGAGCTATGGCTCTAATGAAATGGCGAAAAAGCTCTGGAGAACTCTCAAGACTCACCAAGCCAATGGTACATCCTCAAGAACCTTCGGTGCTTTGGACCCTGTCCAAGTCACCATGATGGCCAAGTACTTGGACACAATCTATGTCTCCGGTTGGCAGTGCTCGTCGACACACACCAGCACCAACGAACCGGGTCCTGACCTAGCTGACTACCCCTATGACACTGTCCCAAACAAGGTGGAGCACTTGTTCTTTCTCAACAATACCATGACAGCAAGCAAAAGGAGGCGAGGATGAGCATGAACACGGAAGAGAGGGCTAGAACTCCTTATATTGATTACTTGAAGCCTATCATCGCTGATGGAGACACCGGCTTTGATGGGACTACCGCGATGGTGAAGCTCTGCAAGCTCTTTGTGGAGCGTGGCGCAGCCGGTGTTCACATTGAGGACCAGTCATCCGTGACCAAAAAATGCGGTCACATGGCTGGCAAAGTGCTTGTTGCGGTGAGTGAGCACATCAACAAGCTCGTCGCGTAGAGGCTGCAGTTTGATGTGATGGGAAGTTGGGAACCGAGACGGTTTTTGTAGCCAGAACTGACGCCGTGGGAGCTAACTTGATCCAGACCAATGTGAACACTAGGGATCATCAGTTCATTTTGGGGGCAACGAATCCTAGTCTCACCAGATTGCTGAGAGGTTGGGGCTCAACAATTTGTTCTGGGACTTGCTTAGAACCAGAGAAGGGTTTTACAGGTTCCAATGGTGCGTGGAGGCTGCAGTTGTCCGCGGCTGGGTTTTTGCTGACCATGCTGATCTTATCTGGATGGAGACAGCCAGCCCTGATATGGTTGAGTGCACAAACTTTACAAACGGAGTAAAGACCATGCGACCAGAGATAATGCTGCCCTATAACCTCTCACCATCTTTTAATTGGGATGCTTCTGGAATGAATGATGAACAGATGAGGGACTTCATTCCGAGGATAGCCAAGTTGGGGTACTGCTGGCAGTTCATAACACTGGCTGGTTTCCATGCTGATGCACTTGTGATTGATACTTTCGCGAGGGACTATGCGAAGTGGGGAATGCTGGCTTATGTGGACAGGATTCAGAGGGAGGAAAGGAACAATGGACCGGAGTCGACACGCTTGCTCATCAGAAATGGTCTGGTGCTAATTTATATGATAGGTACCTCAAGACTGTCCAGGAAGGCATTTCTTCAACTGCTGCTATCTTACTCTAATATCTTGCTCTCTAGGAAAGAGATTACAACCTTTTGGTTCTTATTTCAGTTTCTGTGTTCAACATACAATCATACACTGGAGTCTTTCACTTCATACTTCATCCCATAACGTCCCTCTTACTACAAATCTACAATTGTTTGTTACCATTAATTTTACAGGAGTGACTGAAGAGCAATTTAAGGAACCGTGGACTTGGCCAGGAGCTACAGATCTAAGTGAAGGCAATGTTGTGATTGCAAAGGCTACAATGTAAGATTATGGTCATCAGTGTTGAAGTCACTACTCTCCTGGGATCACTAGGAAACAACAGAAGAAGCAATGACTCGTTGCAAATATTTTCTACCATTTGTTCTACTGTTCACCTCACTCAAACTATAAATTAGATCTTTTATATTTAAGTACATTTCAGATATTTAGTAGATCTTTTAATTAGATCTTTTCTAGATTATCTTGATCTTTATATAATGGGTAAGAATGTTGTGTATTATGTAAGATTACCAGAAGTAAGAAATATAGAAGCTTCAACGATTTGTTTCGAATATTCAACTGAGTTTTCTTTTGCATCGTTCGCCACAACGAATTGATCAACCAATCATACTTTGTTCAAGATACAGAGTACAGGCAACCAAATTCTAACATGGTATCAGAGCTCTGTTGATCTGTACCAACTAGGGTGTACTATCTGTTAGATCAAAACAAAAAAAATTGTTTTCTTTAGTTTTCTACTATTGCGATGACAATACAAGAAAATATTTCAGAGGTTAGAGTTCATATCTTCACAGGAGATAACTTTGATTTCTGGATGGAGACCATGTTCATATCACGTGATCTTTGAGTTTTGTGAATGAAAGCTATGCAGTTCCAGCAGCTGAAGGGATCTCAAACGCTTAGCGAACTGAGCTAAGGGAAAATATTAAAAAAGATGCGAAAGCTCTTGGTATTTTGCAAACATCAATCGCAGATGAGTTCTTTTCAAAGATTGCAAACGAGAGAACAGCCAAAAGAGTTTGGGATGTTCTAAAGTTGGAGTTCAAAGGCTCAGATAAGGTGAGAGCCGTAAAAGTTTAATTATTGAGGAGGGATTTTGAATACAGTATGATGAAATGAAACTGAGTTGCTAAGTGATTATTGCACTAGATTGACTTATTTTGTCAACCAGATAAAAACCTATGCCGAACTCATACCTAAAAAAGAGTTGTACAAAAGATCGTATAAGCTTAAATATGAAGTATGATGTTATAGCTAGTATTATAGAGGATACTAGGGATATAAACAATCTTGGTGTGCAAGATTTGATGGGGTCACTTAAGGCTTTCGATCATAGGTTGATGAGTCATGATGATGAACCAATAGAAACAGTCTTTCAAACACTAAGCCTAAACACTAGAAGTAGTGAACCAACTAGTTCAAATTCCAAATAGAAAAAGACCTAGAAAGGTAAATACAAGAAGTGGGAGGGTATATCAGATCAATCAGGAAGAAAGAAAAATGAGGGAGACAGTTACAGTTCAAGTTATTCGAAGTGTTCAATATGTGATAAGGTTCACATCAACGAATGTTGGTTTAAAGGAAAACCAATGTGTTTAAATTTCAACAAGTTTGGTCATGTCAAGAAGAATTATGACTTCATGTACAATCAGCTGGCTAGCTACAATGAAGAACGTAAAGAAAATAATATGTTCTGTGTCACTTGTACTACCGCGAATCAAATTTCCACATCCGCGAATGAGATTTCCTTAACCGCGAATGGAGCAGACAGTGTATGGCTTGATGATAGTGTCTGCAACAATTATATGACTACGAATGTTGACCTTCTATATGATATTGTATACAACAACATTACAAAAGTGAAGGTGGCGAATGGAAGCCTGATGGATACAAAAGGAAAGTGAAGTATTATTGTTGAAACCAAAAATGGGCGAATGTTCATTAAAGATGTAATGCTAGTGCCAAATCTTAACTCAAATTTGCTAAGTGTTGGTCAACTTGTTGAGCACAAGTATCACCTATATTTTGGTGATGACACTTGCAAAATCTTTGAGATAGGGATTTGCAAGAAGCTGATGGTAGAAATTGAAATGAAGAGTAACAAAAGTTTTCCTCTTACTCTCAAGTATGTAGCGGAGAGTGCAAGCTGAATGAAGATCCTTTGGTTCTGGCATCAAATGCTAGGACATTTAAATTTTCAAAGTCTGAAGGTGCTACATCAAAATGACATGTTGCATGGATTGCCAAAATTCAAAGAAGAAAATCAAGTGTGTGAAGGATGTGCACTGGGAAAGCAGCACATTATCTCATTTCTTAAAGGAAAGGTCTCGAGAGCAAAATCACCACTTGAGTTAGTCAATTATGATGTTTGTAGTCTTATGAAAATGACTACTGGAGGAACTAACAAATATTTTCTTATATTCATTGATGATTGTTCAAGAATGACTTGAGTTTATTTCCTAAGACATAAGTCAGATGTATTTGTTGTATTCAAGAAGTTTCAAGCTATGGTGGAGAGACAATCTGATCTCAAAATCAAGAAGTTGAGATCAGATAGAGGTGATGAATACACATCAAAAGAGTTTGGGAAGTTCCGTACAGATATTGGCTTGGAAATGCAGCTGACAGTAAGCTATACACCATAGCAAAATGGGGTAGCTAAAAGGAAAATAGAACTATCGTTAAAATGTTGAAGTCTATGTTGCATGCTAAGAAAGTGCCTTTGGAATACTAAGGAGAAGTAGTAAATACTGCAGTGTATTTGATGAACAGACATCGAACTACAGCTGTGCAACAAATGAAATCATTTGAAGCATGGAGTGGAAGGAAACCAAGTGTAAATCACTTGAGAGTGTTTGGTTTAATCTATTATGCACACATCTCAAAAGTATTGAGGAAGAAGCTTGATGAATCAAGTGAAATGTATGACTCATGGGATATAGTTTGCATACAAAGGGTTATAGGCTCTTTAATCTAAAAAAATGTGATTATATGTAATGATGTTCTCTTCAGTAAGAATTCATCTTGGGATTGGAAACAAGACTCAGTCTAACAACAATGGGTGCCAGATAACACTGTTCAAGATAAACATGTTCTAGAAGAGTTGGAACTCAATCCACCTTAACAAACTCCACCTCAAAATCCAGAGTAACCATCACTAGCACCTTCAAATATGCTTAATCTACAACATGCTCAACACCAATAAAGATGAGAATCTTGAATGAAGTATATGAAAGCTTCATTGCCTGCTTATTTGAGCTTGAAAGATTTGAAGAAGTTGTGAAAGAAGATGTGTGACGAACGATAATGAAGGAGGAAATAGATATGATTGTGAAAAACAACACTTGAGAGCTTGTTATTAAACCAGACAACAAGGATGTCATTGGTTTAAAGTGGATCTACAAAACTAAGATGAATGCAGATGGTTCTGTGCAAAAAAAAACAAAGTAAGATTGTTGGCAAGAGGGTATTCACAGATACCTGGAGATGATTTCAATGAGACTTTTGCATCAGTTGCAAGGCACGAGACAATTATTTTCATTGCAGCATAAAAGATTGGTTCTTGCACCAGTTATATGTCAAATCAGCATTTCTGAATAGAGTGCTGAAAGAAGTATTTGTGGAGCAACCACAAGGTTTCATCATCAAGGGTAAAAAGTAGAAAGTTTATAAACTGAAGACGAGTCTTTATGGTTTAAAACAATTCTCAAGAGATTGGTATAGTGAGATTGAGTCAAGTAATTATTAAAAAATCTCAACCGTTAATAATTATATTTAATTATATTTAAAACATTAAATAGCGTTTCAATAAAAAAATAATGTTATAAATACAATTTATATATCTATTTAACTTAATTTAAGTGCACGATCATAAATATTCTATGTGTGAATGCAAGAAAATGAAAGAAATGTAAAATCCCTGCAGGCAAAAACAGCAACGACCCCAAACTAACCCAAACATCTCGAGAACCCCATAAAATATATGGTGTAACATTCTTGGAAATTGTCACTATGACTTTAATACTAGACATGCATGCATGTGTTCTTAATCTACATGTTTGCATATAGCACCTGTTTATTGAGCCTATATCTCACACAAGAAAAGACAAACCGAAAACAACAAAAAGCTGCAAACATATATCCCTATCGCATTATATGGTTATAGTGCATCAATCTCAAAACATGCACCGGTTCCATATAATCTCATTTGGATACATGCAACAAATACTTTGTGACAGTATTTTGTATACACAAAAATATTATATACAACCGGTGCATATCTATAAGAAGATATAACCTCGATACATTTTTTCGGCAAACGTTTTTGTATCATCATTTCTCACCAAAGCAAAGTTGAGCCATTTTTGGTCATAAACAAGGGTAGTCTCTAAAATAAAAACCAGCGCAAGGCTTGGGCTTAGTGAAGTATCATCCTGTAGAACATTTCTCATTTTAATACAGTAAAAGAAAACCCTATATGGAAAGTTGCATATAAGTAGAATGTAAATCTAATGATGTTCTATCTTTTGTTCTTCATAAAAAAAATAATAATAAATAAATTTATAGCTCAACTTTTTACAAAAACAGGAGAAAAAGAAAATTACCATAGCCAATTCCATTTTAAAATTTCTTTAAGAAATAAGAGAAAAGAGATCAATATTTTCACCAAGTGAGACGTGCTTGTACTATAATGCTTCGTCTCGCTCTTTAGGATGGTTAGAGGTGACAAAAAATTTCATATAGAAAGGAAAAAAGAATTGTGATGTGTGACAATGTTACTAAAAACATAAGGAAAAAAACAATTAAATTGAAGATTCAAATGTTAATTTCTGCAAGGAAACTGGAATTGTTTGAACCAAAATTATCCCTCTTAGGACAACAATACACAATATATAGTTCCATACTCTGAAATGTGCAGCACCATCAATAAACCAAACTTCACAATAATAAACATAATGAATCACTAAAAAGCCAAATGGGAAGGAAGCACATAAAGAATCAAAACCAATTACTAAGACACACTCTTTGATCCCAAACCAACTCATTTGCAGTCCTATATTACATGGTGAAAAGACTAGGGTAGACTCGAGCACCCTAGCTGCTTTTCCAAGGTTTGAGGACACCGAGAACTACAACAGCTACTATAATTAAAAGAATGATGATGGCAATGCACATCCATTTTCTGGAGTTCTTCTGGAGTTTCTTTGCATTTTGCAGTTGAGTTGTCCCAGATTGCATATAATCAACTGTATTCGAAACCTGAACACGATGCCCATTAACAGACACAAAGTGATGCTCAATCACACATGCGGTACACAGATATTAACACATGATGCAAAATTAGAATCAAACCTGAGTTTCAATGTTATCTAAAACCTCTCCTTGAGCCTCAACTAAGACTGCCATATCAAGGTAGATCTGAAAAGTTAAGACCAAACTATATCAGACATGTTAGCTACAGCCTACAGGTACTCAAGACCCAATGCCTTGATGCAAGGTACAAACCTGATGCAAGTCAAGAAGCTTTTTCTCAATTTCTTTTACAGTGTCATGCCTCTCTTGAATTTCCTCCAAAGTATTTAGTACCTGGAATCAGAGTACGTGGTTTACTTCTCATTTTAGGCAATTAGTTTCCAAGGTGGAAGGCAAGGGAAAGATTTTAAAAATACTACATTAATAGAATATACCTGTCCTCGTCCCTGTTCTTGGACTGCCTTCTGGAATATTTGCTCACTATTCCCAGTTTCTATTAGATTGTCAATTGTCTAAAAAGGTGAAATGAATTGACAGGTTAGAAACACACTCAAAACACGAAGGGGCCAAACTCTATAGTAACGACAAATCTGGCTCACCTCTTCATCTGGTCTAGTTCCAGTAACTGTTTGACCATCAATGGGAAAACATAAGACCAACCATTGATAACTGTGGCAATAGAATTATAACACAAGTATCTTAATATGAAATGTGTTTAAAAGGCATTCAAACCTGTAATGACTCTTCTCTCCACAACCTCACGATATTCATCTTGGATTCTTTGTCTAAGGGTCTAAAACATATATAATACTTTGATAAGAAAAGAGTGGATTTAACTGAGTCAGAGGTAACAAGCTGAATGTGCACATTGTATATTTACCTGAAACTCGATCATTATCTCCCTAAACTTTTTCGTCAAGGAACTGCCATAAAAAAATACTTCACATCAACTCAATAGATTATTAAATCTAACATAAGGATTTAAGTGCTTTATAATTTAAAACAGAAGTACTATCTACAAACTTTGTCATGTTCATCCTCGATCTGTCAACACCCGTTCCCTTCTCACATCCAGGCTTCTGTCGGTTGGCTAAGTTCTAAGGGAGGATAATGAGAGTCAGTAAATAACAGAAAAACTACCAAGCAATATCAAAAAACTGGTATATCAAGGAGAGTTATTAGAGTATTACATCTTTGCTTATTCCTTCTAGTTTTCCTTTGACACCACGGGCAATCTTTCCCACTTCATCAATATCTTTTTCCATCCGCTTTTTTATTGCTGAAACAAGAGTAATTGCCTCAATCTCTCAGAGTACTACATGTAAAACTATGACAAGAGTAAACAAAATAAGCAAATGAATAGATAAAAGAGACCTGGAACAACAAGCAAACAGAATGGAGATATTAAACATCAGATTACACACTGCATCAGGAAACAGTTACTGACAGTATTCCAAGTTCCAAATAGCAGGATACGTATTTTCCGGTTATAGCCTTTCAAAATATGACCTTGTCGGAGAATAGTTTATACCTTTCATGGCAGATGCTTTTGTAACAGCCTTTGATTCCTCATTTGCATCCTATAAAAAGTTCACAGTTAGTTCCTACTTACTATTCTTATACATACAAACATATTCAACCAGCATCATTCAATTAGTCTTTGCATAAGATGGCCTGTGCTTGTAGGATGAAACGCACTAATCGATACACACTTTGTCCGTCAAAATGTGTGGGGGAGATGAGAAAACCACAAGTCTACAAGGGATCATAGGTTCTAACATAAAGATTAAAATGCAGGGATATAACATAGCCATCACCAAAGCCAATGAAACTTAGATCTATCAGACCCCAATTCCAGATATGAAAAACACATATTTATGTCAATACAAACTAGAACATAACTATCGTAAAATAGACATGTACCTTAAGTTTCTTAAGAAGCCCGGAGAGCTTTTCCACCTGTTTCTCAACCTCTTGGATCTACACCAAAAAAAACATTGAAGAGCAGGAAAAAAAATAAACAAACTCTTCACCAAATGAAGTCCATAATGCAACAAGAATAATTGATATGCATTTAATTAGAGAGTTCTTCTTTCATGTATTCTCTTGAGAAACAATAACGATAGAATGCAAAATCCCAAATGATTTGCTAATCATGTAGTCTGCAACCCAAAGATTTATAGTTCTGTGTTGAGGAAAGACCTGCTTATTGAAGCTATCCATTCCAGCATCAGACATGCTACGGGGAATTCCCATTTCGATATCATTTGTTCCAGAAGGCTGAGCTTTTGCCTCACTGACAAACGAATCCTAAAGCCAGACAAAAATTACACAATTTAGCCACTGATTACAGGGCATTGATAACCAATCTAACAATGGGAGATGCAAAACAGATACAAATTTAGCAATCAATTGAACTCAAATTGATGTGTTCTTATTCAAATTTTTAAATGAACAAGTCTTTGATGTCAATAATATTTGATTCAAAAACATACTCCTGCATAAAAAATATATATAACAGAAGTAAGTTATACAAAGGTGTCCTTAGATTCAAAGTACGAAAACTCAGAACTCTGTTTCTATATTTTTACACTTTCCCTTTCGAACAGTCACCTCATCAACTGGAGGGTAAAGTGTCACTGAAACTCAATTGATTGCGATTTTTATAACATCCAATACAAAATTGTCTTAAATTACATCTGATACTCACTAAAAACACGAACTTCACACCTTTCTTCATCTATTTTAAAGTTGAGATTATGAAACTTCATTTCGTTCTTAATTGAACAGACGATCGGAGAAGATTTTTGATTTCGAAAAACAAGTAATTGCTTTGCCCTCGAGTCAATCCAAAATTCCAAACTTCCAATTACATCTGATACTCACTAAAAACACGAACTTCACATAAACATCAGCAAGAAAAGAATCATCAAAAGTCACCACCACCACTAAAAGAGCGCCAATTCAAACCCACCAGCATAAACCCTTTTTCCCAAGCAAAGCAAACAAACCCAGATCAGAACACATTGACCTTCAGTTATGAAACCAAATTCAATCAACTATAACAGTCAAACAGGTAGAAACTTTAAGGAATTGAATCGAAACCCAATTACCGTAAGCAGGTCGTTCATCTTGAACAAAACTCAAAACACAGAAACAGACAGAAAGAGTGAACTCTGAAGAAGATGAAGAGCTGTGAGAGCAATGAAGGTGTTGGAAGCTTTCCTGGGTCGTTGTACGGCGATGGTATATTGGAAAAACGGAAGAGGAAGAACCAAAAATGACAGAGGCAAAGGGAATGAGACCACGCGATCAAAATCGAAGGCGTTACATAAGAATTTGGCAATTAATTGATATTTTAGTATATATCAAGGTATCACGCCTTAGTCTACATATATATATATATATATATATATATATATATATATATATATTACAGAGTCCGCTCATCTTTTTAAATTTAATCAGACGATTTACAGACTTAATGTGTATCATACATATATGTATATGAAACAAACTCTTGGTTAAAGGAGAGAGTCTATGCAACAAAGTTTATGCTTTATTTGACAGTCTAATTTACCTAATGTTTACTGAGCTGTGAGATTTTATTTTTTATTTTTTGAAGAAAAAACTTGTTCTTTTTGGAGTCTATGATAGTATTCGACTTTTCAAGGTAGGAAAATTTCATTAATCATAGATCAAAACGATTAAGACGGTCAAACATAAATAGTTCAGAGACCATATAAACAAAGATACAGAAGTAAAACCTACAACTACAAACAAATGTCGAAAGCAATCGTAATATTAACTAGCCTAAAAACGCAGCAAACAAGGCTGCAGAAAAACAAACGAAAGCAATAAAATATCCCAAGCCTACAAAGTCCCAAAAATGCAACCATAATTTGAATCTTTAGACGCCTAAGAAATCATTGGTGTACGTTTCGGTAGGCCTCATCATGGACCGGGCTAGGATCGGCCCGACCCTAAATTTTAGGATTTAGGGTATGGTAGGGTAGAGCTCGGTCAAAATCAACAAAATTTAGGACCGGGTAGGGTAGGGCTGAGGCTTGAATATGTAAGCCCTAACCCGTCCTAGCGGCCCATTTCGTTAGGGTTAACAGGGTCGGGTAGGGCCGACCCTTTAAATAGGGCTAAACATGGCCGAGATAGCTTGTTACTTTTTTCTCACAATTTAGCTTTACAATTATATGTAATGAACATTATTTTTTGGGTCATATTTAATTTGCATGCATACACATTATACTTGATTTAAGACATATATCTATAAAACTAAGTGTTATACTCATATATCTCATGAACTATTGCTCTAAATCATCAAAATACAATCGTTAATCAACAAAACATAAGGAAATCAAATGAACAAAACTAGAAAATCAACTACAAAAGAAAAGATTAGTTGTATTGTATCCAAAAAATAAGAAACATATTAAAACAGTACAAAAAAATAAGAAATTATTAGGGCCTAAACGATGAGCTTTTAGGGCCAGACTGGATTAGGCTCTAAAGGGCTCATTAGGGTAGGATCGTAGGGTAGGGCCGGGTTTCATTTGTTCAACTCTTATCCTACCCTACTCGAGAAGGGCTAGGGCCGGCCCGCCCTAATGGGGGGCCGGGTAAGACTTCAACCTTAGATGGTAGGGCGGGTTTTAGGACGGGCTAGGATTGAAGGGTCAAATGATGAGGCCTATGTTTTAGGAAGAAAAAATGTGTGACAGCAACACCCAACAGACAGAGAAACCAAAGATGACAAAGCCGACTACCACACAAAGCCCAACCAAAACCAAAGTAATTGGGGAAAGATGGACTGAACCAAAGCAAGCCCAAAGAACATATAGGCTCAAAAGCCATAACCCTATCCTTCCATAGACCAATCTAGCAGGCCAAACTCCGGCATGTTAGTCATCGCAGTCATTGCTCTGGCGACCTTTCTCTTCCTTCCGCCATGTTGCAAAAAAAACCTTTTTCTTACCTCAAATCCGATCATATCTTTGTACCCCCTCACAAAACCACAAATCGGGTCACCGCCCTCACTACTTAAAACCGTCGTCGAGAAAGTCCAATCTATGGAAAGCGGAAGTTCAACCTATCAACATAGAACTCAGGCAAACTAGCCTTCCACCGCAACCAAGACGAAACGATCTTTGAGAAGGAACCTTCGATCAGATCTAATGATCCAAGCCGCCTGTACACCTGTACAACTCCACACAAACCAATGGCGATCAAAGGCTACAACCTCCTCGCCGAAGCCGCTAAAGGAACCACCCACGCCGCCGCTTCCTCAAAATCCTAAGGCTTCGACTCTCAGAGTTTGCTCCAGAGAAAACGGAGCGACTCCCTCTTATTAGAGCATGTCCAACAGTTTCCGCAAAATTTCTCTAAAATGGGGAAGGAAAAGCCAAAATCTCTAAATTCTTTTTGCTTCAACTCCAATAGCTTCCCTATTTTGGAGATTTTGACATCTATTACAACAATAAAATAAGATATATCATTATTAATTATATCAAAAAGTTATACATTTTTTATATTAACAATAACAAACTCAATAAAATATTATATATTTGATAACTTTTTGTTGGAACATGAGAAACATTTTTGAAGAATAAAGACTTTGTTACAAATTTGGGGAAGGAGTGCGTATCTTTAGGTTTATGAAGATGTTTGGGGAAGCTGTTGGGCTTGCAAATTGGATTTATAAAGAATACTTTATACTTCAAATTAGGTTTATCTGGTGCAAATTTAATGTTTCCATATGCTATTGCTCTACTGACTAATTTGTTGAGTAAAGCAGATTGATCGAAGAATTGGGTGACATTTTTTTATGAGAATGAATAACTTCATTGATCATTAATCATTACATTTGGATGAAATGCAAACCTCCACACTACACCACCACTTAGTAGCATCACACAACAAGATGATGTTGTAGCAGCATGCAGCATGATGACACAATAGTAGCACACAACATGCCAATGCTATTTAATTTTATTTTCGGTAATTCTCCGAAACTAAACAAAGATGCTAATGTCACGAATAGAAACTTTCACGAAGTTGCTAATATCATGATTATGAACCTTATTAATGACAAGGTTCATCAAGCCTTTTATTTTTGACACAGTTCATCAAGTCGTCTGTATACACCAATTCATTCTAAGCTTTTCACTATTACAAGTCGCATCAACATATCAACATTTTTCCTCTTGAACACTTCTATACTTGTCCCCATCAACACAGTAGCATCAAGCCTTCCAACAAAGTAGCATCAAGCCTCTGACCAACAAAGAGAGCGAAATAGAAAGAGGACGACAGAGGGAGAGAGAGGGAGAGAGAGAAAGAAGATCGAGAAAGAGAAATAGAAGAGAGAGAGAGAGGGACAAAGAACTCTGGTCGCACCGTTGACGAACTCCAACGTCGACACCGTGATCTACAACAATGTGGACCACACCTTTGATAACTTCGAGCCTGATCTCAGTCTTTCTCCTGCCGTTGACTCGACGAGCATGAAGAAAGAGAGTTGCGAACAACGACGACCGCACTTATACGACTTCAACTATTCAAATCACAGCGTCATAATCCAAAAATCAAACCTCAACAGATCTCTCTTGTTGGTGAGGCTACTGGTTGAACTTTTATAATCCTCATCGGAGGGATTCAAGTCGGAGAAGACGGACTTGAATAAATCATACATCGTCGTCGAAGCATGCAGGATCTGATGGGAGGCTTTCTTGTCATTGGTGGTGACCGAGTCATTGTTGTAAAGGACCCAGGTACGACAGACATGGACGACAACAACAGCTTCACCGAAGAGCATATCTACATGTTGATCGAAAAGGAGAGCTCGAGAGAGAGATCTGATTTGATGTAGATAATGAGTTGAGATATTTTTACGGTAGTTTTTGTAATTTAATTTGTAAAGTAGGATACTTTGGTCATTTGATATGAAAATCAGATCAGGTCTAGTATTATTTGTTTTAGGTTTTAAGCTGTTGTCCTAATCTATTTAAATATTATTAACAATAAATTTTTTATGTTTTAAAATTTAGTGGGATAATTTTCTTTTTTTTGTCCTTGTTGGTGATGGGTTAGAAGGGGGTTCTAGTTGCACCTCCAAATTTACTTAATACACCTCTATGACTAAATACACCTCCTATTTACTTTTTACATGTTTAAAAAGCTGAATACACCTTTTTTATATTTACTACAATACCCTTAAAAGAATTTGTGGTGCTATCACTAAATACACCTCTTATTTACTTTTTACATGTTTAAAAAGCTGAATACACCTCTTTTATATTTACTACAAATTGTGATCGAGTCTGAGCCTGAACATTTTCTGAAACAAATTATGAGAGAAACACCCTGCATATGTATTAGACAAGGTCTTTCAATTTATTGACGTTTGTACACTTTTCATGAATATTCTTCAGGTTTGGCATTAGGGTACTTTGAGAACCCGGCTTTAACTAGATTAGGATCTTCTGGCTTCGACCAAGGATACTTCATGTCTGGATCCCTTGGAAACTTCCTGAAGTTGAGAAATGGTGCCCAAAGCAGTATGCTGCACAGTAGTGTATCAAAATGAAATTGTTATAGAGCAAAACCCTTTGAAAAATGGTGAGATTTAGGTTAGAATAGAGCCTCTCACCCAGGAAAGAAGAGGAAGACAAACATGAACTGAAAATACATCTCTAGGAGATTTCGCTTATACCACCTTATCCGCAGCCAGTTCATAATGACGGGCTGCAGCCATAGAAGTGTGTTTCACTAAAAGACGTAAGAACACGATGAAGAAAGCATCGACCTTAACTTACCGACATGAGTAGGAAGTACCAGGTGCCTGCGATTCCGGATTGTATCAAAGTCCATGTCAAATCTTCCTCATAGTTCATACCAGTCTCATGAGCAAGAGCAGGCAGCTCAATCTAGTAACACAGTACAAACAACTCCTATATCACGCAAATATCGAACAAAGTATAAACAATTTGATGAAGGAAGAACACTGATGGAGTATCTTACAGTGGCCAAAGCTGCTCCAACTTGAATTGCCGAACCAATTTTCTTTAGTTGGTTATGAACAATGCTTGGGGATGCCTTTTGAGGTTTGGCATGGTCGGAACGACTGAGACTAAGATTGATTGTCGGAGAAGCTGTACGGCGAGGGCGGCTGAGAGAAGCCAGAGCCACCTGTGGGATTTGGGAGGTCTATGAAGCAAATTTGAAAAAAAGACCTAGTCTAATACATATGCATTATGTCCCATATGTTGACAAAGTCAAATAAAATGAAAAAAAAAATTAGAGGTGTATTAAGTAAATTTGGAGGTGTAAGTAGAACTCTCGGGTTAGAAACACTACTAAAAAGCGAACTGCGCATCATGCGGGCGAGGTGGCGTGGGCCCAGTCGGGTTGGGGTCCACCATTTAAAACGAGAAGTAGTAAAACTGGCTCCTATTAGTGGGTATTTTGGTCTTTTCGTTTTCATCTTCCATCCTGGCAAAAGACTCGTCGGAGTTGCCAGAATTGGTGATTAGTTAAGAGTGAGGTTCGCATAATCCCAATTCTCAGAGGTGAAGAGAATCATAACTACTGCGAAAAGACCAAACCTTTCAGGAGAAGAAGCTTGGTTTTCACTGTGAATTTACAGAACCAAACTGAGCTTAGTATCGAATTTCAGGGTTTTGCATTTGCAGGAGAAGAAGATGAAAGTCAAGATCTTGCGTATCCTTTCTCACTCCTGTTATGTTCATCTATTTCAGTTATACTTTTTTTACGTACTGGTTTGCATTTGATCAAAGTAGATCGACTCTCTTCTTGATGGAATTGGTTTAGTATGAATTGGGTTTAGCAAGAATTACTATAGGGTAACATGTTAGACACCATGTATCTGTGTTTTATTGGGTTTGAGTATTCTGGTAATATTATGAAAGGCCTATGGTCACTGGAACTTGCAATGAGAGGGTAGACTTAAAGGGTTTGATAATAACATGGAAATCCTTGTATGCTTTTGTTTACATGTTTGCTAGTTATCTAGCTTAAACATGATATATCTTTGTTGTGATTTAAAGAAATGTCGGTGCTGCAAACATTTTAAAGAGTTTTTTCTTGACCTGCCCTCTTCTTTGTGACTTTCTGCTGGGATTTTAAACAGAGTATGTCGTCTTCATCCCTTTACCATCTCTTATCTTTGATTCTAAATTTTGGATAATATGATCAATTGCTATAGTTTGTACCTAACATTGATGTTCTCTTTCGTGAGGTGTGATATATTCGTTTGTTTTGAGTTTAATTCTTGTGTGGCTTTTTCTTCCTGTAGGTGGCATGCCGTTGCTGCATGGACATGGGATGCACAGGACGAAACATGTGGCATTTGTAGGATGGCATTTGATGGTTGTTGTCCTGATTGTAAGCTCCCTGGGGACGATTGCCCACTAAGTAAGTCACAAATATTATAACTTATCATTTCTGTTTGTTCATCAGATGAGTTCATATAGGAGTTCAAACTTCGCTTTTGAGAAGTGGCTCAAATGTTGTCTGTATCCACATATGGTTGTGCCTTTTTAAAAGCGTAATAATATGATTTCTGTGGTACTTGCAATGATCTGTGGTAAAATTGCTGGTTGTTATGGTACAATTTATACAATTGATTATTAATTTACAAGCATCAAGATTTGGATTTTCTTTCTTTTGTCCTACTAAGTATCTCAAATAGGATTCAGATACCTGTGATATGTTTCCAAACAAACTGTGACATCCTTGTTTTCTTTAGGGACTTGAATAGTAGATTTATGATCAAGAAGGCCAACCAAATTGCTAAGCATTTTGCCATTTTTTAGTGGCGTAAATATTATTCTGTGTTGAACCTGAACAGTGAGGCATTTGTGGATTCTAGATTTAAGATTCATAGCAACTTCTACTTTGGATTCTACAGGAAAAATGCCAGTATCTAGCTTGATGCATTTATATGGTAGACTCTAAACTATAGTCTGACATATGACAAGGAAAGGGAGAATCGGTGTGAGGTTTAGGGTCACAGAAGAATGAAAGTTAGGTTTTTTTAAAGAGTAGTTTTTGAAGAAAGAGAAGGCCTATAGCTGCTCTAGTTTCAGAGATCATAGGTGATAGAGAGAAATGGTGGAGAGGAGATACCAAGGAATCCAGTCTTCAGCAACAGTCGATTTTTATTCATTCCATGCTGAATTGGCTTACAAGATATACCCTTAATTATTAGCTTCAGATACATCTGCCTTAGACTCATAAAATACCAAACAGATTCATGTTTTACACTCTAGATGACTGATTACGTTTGTTTATTGCAGCATTTGTGTTTCTCATTAACTTTAGTCCCAGGTTGATGCTTTCAGTTATGTAGGTTTCCTTAAGCTAGCAATGGTTTATGAGCGAAATTTTGTGCTGAAAGCTCCAAAAGCATGTTCTATCTCAGAAGCTGCATGACATGATAACAACGTAAGCTCCTATCCTAACCGTCACCTGATTGTAAGCCTTCATCACCTGTGATGCATGGATACGGCTAAAAGTATAGAATGCTGTATCGTATCCGTATCTGATACGGATACGCTCTGGATACGGTTCAGATACGTATCCTGAGTCAAAAATATGTATCGAAGACTATTTAGTATAGTTTGACTTTTGGATACGGTTTGGATACAAGATGGATACGGTTTGGAAAACCCGAAGCACTGTGAAAAAGGAAGGTTTTCGATTACGCCTCAAATCGTTCGAAACAAGGCATAGGAGGGAAGAGAAGAAGGAGAGGAGCAAGAATATACCTTCAATTCGTCGAACCTCCGCCTGAGTCGCCAGATTTCCGGCGAGAACAGTCGCACTCCTCCTCGGCTGATCTCCGTCGTCGATTGATGACTCTCTGATTGAGTGACTGGGTTTTATAGAGAGTGAGAGGATCAGTTTGGTGGGGGTGCGCCAGCGTGGGTTGGCCGGACGCGCCGGTGGTGTCGATCGGAGCGAAGATGGCGACGCTGAGTCGCGGAAGGGGGAGAGAAGAGAAACTCGGGTTTGACCCGATTTTTTGGTTTTGACCAAGTCAACCAACTAACTTCCTTTTTATACTTGAATGGACGGTCCAGATCAATTCTCCAAATGATCTGACGGTCCAGATTTAAAGAAGGTAAAAAGTGAAAAGGTTAAATGGTAAAACCCCTTTTTACAGGATAGTAATCCAGAATTACCATAAACTTCAGAAATTCACAGAAATTAGCCGGAAGCTCCGAAAAATATTCCGAAAATACCGGGAGACTCGTGTCGACACATACTATGACATCGGGTCATTAAATTAGGTATTTGGAGAACTTTTAAAAACTCGAAAAATGAACGTGGTCGTTCACTCGCGAAGTTACCGAATGCGACTTAAACCTCAGTAACTCGCCATTAACCACGATTAAAACGTGCGGGGTGCTACAGTACTTACAACTTTATACATTCTTTTAGAAGGAACAGAATCACTCCACAAAGAGCTGAAGATCTAGTGTTTGTGCATAATAATCTTCGTCTTCTTTCTAGAAAAACTCCAGAATATAAGCGTGGAGACATGTGGGATATCGGAGGAGATAACTTTGATTCAATGGATTTGGTTAATGGTGGCATGCTTGAGGTGGCCAGCCTCTCTCTTGATGAACCAGACTTTGAGGGTGTGATCTTTGATGATGCTTGAGTTGGACTTATTGTTGTTTCTTTTACTTGAACTTTGTTGAGACAATGTTTTTGAAGTTTGAATTTCTAATTTGTTACATTTTTTTAGTTAAATAGATTTATTCATATATTAATTTTTTATTATAATATATAAAAACGTACCCGTATCCTACTTTTTAAAAAAACTCGTATCCCGTATCGTATCGTATCGTATCCGCACCCGTATCTCGTATCCGTGTCCGTGCATCATAGTTCATCACCTGACTTCCTTAGGTCAAACCGACAGATTTCTTATTGAATGATCTCAAACAGTTAAACTGTTCAAGTACTTTAACAATCTGAAAAGCTATGCCTTTCATTATGTTCTGTTTAGTAGTACTCTGTACTGCCTTCCTTTGGTTTATCCTATTTTGTACTCATAATTGAGCTGTACTAAACATTCTGTGTGGTAATTATCACCACATGACTTGGATCAAATTGACGATCTCTCCTACTGAAAGATCGTAATTTGTCTGAGTATTCAAAATTTTAAAAAGTTCTCATTTCTTGTCAGTTGCAATTCACAGTACCTACTTTTAAATTTTCCTCTGTGCATCAACTTTTAGTCCTTTGTAGCAGTCAGCATTGCTACTAGATTGTGACATATTTCATTCTAATCTGTTTTCCCTTATTTTCAGTTTATCTTGTTCATTATCATTACAACTTAATCATCTTCTTTGCATCCTGATTTGGTAATCCAGACTTCTTAGGCACATTCTCCCATGTGCCATAGGACATTCTACTTACCTAAACCTTAAATAGACTCTTTACAGCGCTAAACACTGAAGTAATATTATTAATAAAACTCAACTTAACTTTTAGAATAATTCTTGACTCTATTGTTTACTGTCTTTCATTGACTTGGATTCTTAGACTGCCTTATGGAGATGCTTTGGACCCAAAACGCCCAAGTTTTTTAGCTGGACCAGTGAGTTTAATCTTTGGTTTCTAAAGACATCTTTTGTAACCAAGATGTGGCTATTGCTCTCTCCTCCAATGAACTCAACTTGGTCAAGTATAGAGCTAGACCATTTACAGAGAACAAGTGCATGCTGTCTATTTGAGCTTTGCAGATGGCTAAACTTTAGTCGGCAGGTGCTACTTATGCTCCCATATATATCGAGGAATTGTACTGTTATACGGCAATAGAATAAATCACCAAAACGGATATGTCAGGCTTTCATGCGCTCACATCTCGTTTCAGTGTCAAACTGTCGACCAATCCTGCAATATGTCACCAAACAACGCTCATTGAAGATGCTTGTATTTTTTTACCCATCTTACCTTGTATAGATATGGATATGGTGCAAAGGCAACCTACTTGAGGTGGCATGTTGTTGCTTAATGGACTTTGAATGCACAGGATGACATATGTGGGATTTGTAGGATGACATTTCAAGATTGGTTTACACTCCATGTGGATGATTCCCACTGATGAGAGACTTATGGGTGTGAAGCCTTTATGCAATCTTTTGCCATTTATGTTGGTTCATAGGATGACATTGAGTGGCCTTGAACCTTTGCTGTGAGAAGCGACTATATTTTGCCTTACCTGTATGATTTCTACAGGCATTGTTACTCATTCATTTAAGAAATAGACTACGGCATTGCTCTTTTTGCCTTGTAGTCTGATATTTGTGGTTTACTAAGTCTTCTCTGTTTTGTTCATTACAAGTGAAATCTACTGTTAATCTGTCATTAACTATTATTTATCTTGCAGTTTGGGGTGCATGCAACCATGCATTTCATCTTCATTGCATCCTGAAATGGGTAAATGCGCAGAATTCTCAAGCTCATTGCCCCATGTGCCGGAGAGAGTGGCAGTTCAAGGGATGAGGGAAAAACGGTAAACCCTTTTAAGGAATTCCTGCCCACCTCTCTCTTTCTTGGTGTGCACAAATTGCCAATGCAGACTTGCAAATGTTGGGTTGTTTATCAAACTGAGGGGACTTGCATTTTGTGAAACGGTTATGTAAGCTGAGGTTTCAGTTCTATTCATTCCAGCCTAGTCGTGTAGTAAACTGTGCTCTATAGAACTTGCTATAAAAGACCAAGTGATCCATATTTTTCTCTTGGATTTATGTGGTATCAGAACCCATCTATAAGGTTATCATAGAGTTTGCATACGATTAAGGGTCTTTATGTGGATTGTGACTGCAATTTTTTAATTTGCCGACTTCTACCTTCATTTATGAAGCATCTCTAACCTCTCTCAATGGTACCTGAAACTAATATCAAAAGTTTTCCTTTGATCCAGTATCAAGGACAGTCGGAACAAAAGGGTGTAAGCTTTTCATCTAGCTTGCTAAATGTCTAAATGCATGACTTACTGCGCTATGATAGCAATGTCACCATATATAGATTTCCTTTGACGAAACATATATAGATTTGTCAAAACATCCAAGCACCGTGCTGCAAAATTTGCAAGGGTTATCCTGAAACTTTGTAGCCATCAAATTCTAGGTTGTCTCAAGGAATCTGTTGCCTTAGAGACAACCTAGGAATATTTGAACTCTAATTAACTCCATACTTCATCCCAGCCTCTGAGCCTCAGAAATCGCCGAACTCGTTATCACACATTTCTTCCTTAGCCACAGAGATCAAAAGACGTCACGCAACAGAAACAACAAGCGCGCCAGGAGGGGATAGCTATACTATCGTGCTCGGGTTAAGGTTTGGAAGTCTAGGGTTCCTTTGAACAATATCATTCGTGTTTAACACTGCTACATTAACAAGCGATATTCCTTGAATCATATATATTAAGGTAAGGATGAATATTTAGGTAGTGAATAGGATATGGGCACATAAATATAGCTCAAATTAAATTTGTAACATAGGACGCCCGGCACTAATCATTTATTCTTCCCAAGTTGTTAATAATCAATACGTTGTACATGAATTTATTTCATACCATATGCCCAGGTCCTTACATATGCTAGCTAATATTTTCTTCATGACAAGACCCGTTGAGACTTATAAGTCGGAGATGAACAAAAGCCAGGGACCCAATATACTAAACCCTTCAATTTATTAGTCTCTGATCCAGCAAGAACATCTGGTTTGGCGGTCTCGTACGTTTTCAATATACTTCTTAATTAACAGGGTTCTATACATGCAGCTTCAATATATTCGATCTGAAAATGAAAAAGGATACTTAAGTTTGACCCATCTGATCGATCACCATTTAATAATTAGGCGGCTTCCTATTTATTAGAGGTAGCTGTGTGCGAGAAGATGATCCCAGAAGAACATCAATAAAGAGAGAAGAAGAAAGCTTCACCTGCGCTGATGGCACTGCTACGAAATACTTATAATGGCGGTGATGGACTGCTTAAAGGCTAGACCGGTAGACTGGTAGAAACTTTCTTCTTTGACCTTATTAATATTCTTATTCTGTGTATATATAAGAAAGGTTGTTAATCCAGTAGAGGAGCTAGCTAGGGTTTACTTGCTCGATCCCGATGTACCAGTTTTTTTGAAACGGGATTTAGAACCCAGCATATTTTGAGAGGTTCAGCTCTAAGCTTGAATTATTATTAAAAAAATACAAATAGAAAAACAGAAGACTAGACCAAAACCGTCCTCATAACCTAAACGGAATAAATAAAAAGAGAATATGATGCCTCTATCTCTTATACAAAAAGTATATGACAACATGCAACTATCTCAAACATGTTAACATTTCTTATGATATGCAAAACTCTTCGCATCCATAGACAGAAGTGAGTGAAGTGCAGGTGGAGAAGAATCATACCAAACTAAAGATGAGGATGTCAAACCAAAACTCGTTATTTTGTCAGTCACTGTGTTACCCTCATGAAGAATATAAGAATATAAAAAGTTCATGACACGAATTCGTTCAAGACAATTAATTTATAGTTTTCGCAATGGTCATGGTTGATTAATTTTTTTAAAAATATGATTAAAGAATTTCACATCTATTCTTATGATGATATATACTAGTTGATATATATATATATATATATATATATATATATATATAAGTTGGCCTTTTCTTCGATCATCGTCTTGACTTCAAGTTTATATATATATATATATATTCAAGTTTTTGGAGTCAAGACGATGATCGAAGAAAAGGCCAACTTCAACTTGTTGTCTTTGTCCCACACTCCAGGTACATGAAAGCTACAGAGGGAGGAGTCCGTAGGATACCAGTAGTATCGCAATTCTGCTAGCTAGGACCATTATGTATGGCACTAATGATATCAGCAGCGAGATAGCAATAGCATGGCCTAGGAGCAATTATAAGGGACACGGTTTTTCTGGCAGCAGCATTTGCTCTATGTGTGACAGGATAAATGGGGAATCATGATTGGCACAACACGAAGTTTGTGACTTGAATTGGTTTTGTGTTTGTTACCATTCACAGTAGTACTTCTCCATGGTGAACTCGAACTTGAACTCTCTAGCTGTGTTTCGTTTGCGGGTCAAAACTAAGAAGCTTGCGGACGTGTAATCTTGTGATTGGAAAATGAAAGCTGCTCTGCAAATTAAGATGATAGCTAACGTCATCCTTCCATGAATTTGGAAAGTATGTCAAAAATGAGAGACAAAATAGTCAATATACTCTCTGAATTTTGCTCTAATTGTCAATTTGCACAGTTAACTTACATTTGTATCAATTTACCTCATCAACTTGGTAAAAGCTGCGGACTTGCTCCCTTTCCGTTAAATCTAACTGTTTCTATCTAATTTTTAATCATATGTTATGCACGTGACGGGTATAACTATGATATTATATATTTTTTTTAATAATAATAAAAAATATTCAAAAAGGAGATTCATATATACTCATGCATATTTTTTTTTATCAAAATGTATTATTTATTTAATATATATATATATATATATGTATTTTTGTACAATTTTGTTTACCTAATCATTCATTTAATCTTTTTAGAGTGCATATGCATAAGTCTCCAAAGATATTTACATCGATAATGTTAATAAGAAAAGTGCATAAAAAGTAAGAATAAAATTGATTTGATGTCAATAACAATGAACACGATATAATTTGTAGAACTCAACAAGTCAAATATATCGACAAAAATAATATTTATAACACATAATTTTTAGATGGATAAGTATATATATATATATTTAGAGATTTTTCTTCATTATTTTAATTAATAAAAGAAAATAATATAAATTAATAGTGATATCGGTCACATGTATGTCACATGACTAAAAATTGGATGTAAACCGTTAGATTTAACGGAGAGGGCGCAAATCCGCAGCTTTAACCAAGTTGAGGAGGTAAATTGGCACAAATGCAAGTTAAGGGTGTAAACTGACAATTAGAGCCAAATTCAGATGGTATATTAGCTATTTTGCCAAACTAAGAAAATGAGAAGAAATTAACAACGTAACAAGCGCTATCATATCTCTTAATTATTAACCAATAACTTTTTTTAATTTATAGTTTCATAGTTCGTACTATGTACTAATAATAGATTGAACGTATGTTTATGCAATTAATGGAATGTCTTTTTGCTCGGATTAATGAACATGTTGGAATTTGTTGTTATCTAGATAGAATAGATAACCAAAGTTCTATGTGTGTTAATCTGCAGTAGCAGCAAAATCTAATGATATAGATCAACAATAGCAGCAAGACTTGATGATCTGCATCAACAGTAGCAGCAAGATCTTTTGCTCTACAACAACAATAACAGTATGACTTGATGATTTGCAGCAACGATAGCAAGAAGACTTGATGATCTGCAGCAACAATAGCAGCTAGCAAGACTTTATGATCTGCATCAACTATAGCAGCAAGACCTTTTGATCTGCAGTAACAGTAGAAGTAGATTTTGATGATTTACAGCAACAATAACAATAAGACCTGATGATTGCAGCAACAGTAGCAGCAAGACTGAAAATTAAGAATTAGATGACGGTAGCTAGAGAGAGAGAGAAGAATCAATTGGAGATGAGAGAGAAGATCGAAGGTGATAGAGCAAAGGTGAGAGAGAGAAGATCGGAAGTGAGAGAGAGAAGAGTAGATCAGATGAATGAGAGAGAGAAAAATAATATATGGCTATAAGTGATTGAGGATAATAAACAACAAGGTGGAAGTTTTTGATATAGAATTAGACATTTTAGTCATTTTTTAACAATAATCTGGGTCAATATGTTATAACTTGTTTTTAGGTTTGGGCTGGTGTCCTAATTATAGAAAAAAGTTTTTTGTATTTACAAATTTGATTGGTTCCTTATATTTAATTCTTCCGTTAATAGCAAACTACAGAGAGAATTACATATCAACACATGACCAAATTTAAAAACATAAAAAACCCCACTTTAAATAATTTTTAGACAAATTAAGATATGGGTCTAGAGCCCAAAACCAAATAAAAACATGTTTGATCCAAATTTAAAAGTAAATGACCACATTATCCTATTTTTAAAAAACAATTACACTAATGCTAACAACTCATTTTTCTTCACATTCTGATCCTAATTTCTTTCTCTCTCAAACTACCAGATCTCGTCATCACTAAAATCAACTATGACTCTCTCTCTCTCTGACCAGATCCCGTCATGTACTTAGATTATGATGACGAGGTGAATGTAAACGTAATTTACCTCATGAAATTGTTATCATTAGCATTTACTTTGTAATCATAAAATACTTTGATATAAAACTCATTTCTCTTGGTCACAAAGAGGATGATGTATTGCAAAAGAATAGTGTCCTTAGCACCAAATCAAAAACTTAATGCGTACATGATGCTGTATCTTGAGAGATCTAACATCAACCCCCGGTTTCAAATTTTTGAAGGCTAAAGTGAAATATAAAAAACAATGATAGTAAAGAAAAATTGGAGGTTCGGAAGTATTTTTAAATGTTATATTTTATATTCACTCTTTATACAAGAATTTGTGTGGACGACTAGCACCAAATAGATCAAAATTTAAGGTTGAACTATCTATAGAGAAAACTCGTATCGTAGGACTTGAGCTCGATCATTATACACATGGCTTAAGGATAGCAGAGCGTTCGCCACGAAGTTTGCTATCTCTTGTAGTGTGGTTAAAAGTAACTGATGAAGTGAAAGAAGAGGCCAGCAGGCCTATGATGTCTCGAATGATATATTCAACATTGAAGTGGCCAAACGATTGAGTTTGGACCTTCAGTTTTTTTTAGAAAAAAGAAAAAGAAAATTACAATGATGTGACTCTAAGGCAACCAATATTATTTATCTAAATATAAAGTCTGAGCAGCCTGAGAAGAAAGAATCCCTAACCAAATCTTTAGGAGAATGAAGGCCCTGAAATTTGTTAGAACATCCGTTAAGAAGTTGGTTTCTCATAAAACATGAACAAAGTTGATATTATCAAACTCCTAGCAATAAGAAAGACATCTTGAATGTGGGCCTTCAGTTCCAAGCACTCTTATATTAAAACAAGATTAATGTATAAAACATTTGAATGAACTGTCTTTTAGTCTGTACAAGTTGAGCCATTTTATCTATATACAGTCAAATATTATCCCATAATCTTTTTTTTCTAATGCAATACAGTACTACTACGTACGTAGTAGAGTTTTTTAATTAACCAATTGGGATTTTTATATACAAAAATTGAGATACTTAGACCTATACTCATTCATCTCGTGTAAGAAAGTGAAGGCATATAGATGATATGCTATATATCATACACCGGAGCACACTTAATTTGGTTAAAAAGAAGTCTATTACGATAACATTCTTAATACTAACTAGATTTGAACTCATGATGTTCGTCACACAACAAATACACTATTAGAAAAGCATCTTTTAAGTGTTGTTTTTTCTTTTGAAATAATATTTCAGTGCTTCAATTTCTTATAGAAGTTTTTATATATATATATTTAGGAATTTTCTATGGTACATTACCGTATATACTTGTTTGTGATACCTACATTTACTAATATAACACCAAATTTGTTATCGTTTTAATAAAGATATTCATTACTTGGGTAATATTTGCTATATTAGAGGTAATTACGTACTCAACTTAAGATAATTTACAAGTTTATATATAATTTGTTGTCGTTATAGTAACTTGGTTACATTAGATATATAAATAAATATAATAATTTTGTTGTTAATATTGTAAAATTTTACTTATTTAACTAGACATTTTTATTCATTTAGTGATAAATGAGTGTACATCCATATAGGTTAGAGAACCCTTTTTATACACTCTTACAGAAGTTAAAGTCAAGACCTTCCTCATTAATAACCTAACATGCACCGGCATCTCCTTTGTCTCCTTTTTGAGAAAAATACATGTATAGGAGGGTATAGGCTCTGTGTTGATATTTCTAATTTGACTACCTCTCAAGATGAACTAGCTTGGATTTCATTGTTTGCATGCGTCTGAGTGTGAAACTTCTAGGAGCTCTTAATTTCTAACTTCTAAGTGAAGGCTGGTGACACTGTAAATTTTTTGTCTCTCTCTCTGCTGCAATCGATCTTCTCCGTCCGAAATAAATGAAACTGAGCTGCCACACGCAGGCAGGCGCTGCAAGGGCAAGAACCATATACTGCATTCATGCCTACCTCGCACACCCCCCTTGAATCTCACATTATATATGGAGAAAATTTTAAAAATAGTACATGAGGTTTGAGTTACAAATTTACCCTTAAAAGATTGACAGATATCACACATAATAACAGAGATTAACCGTGTGTACGTATGTTTGGTCCAATTTCAATTCTCATGGTTAATTCATCTTATTTCTTAGTGACACAAACCTCATGTATTATTATTAAAATTTCCTCTTATATATATACCAGCAAGCATGCATCTCCCATACACATCCATGCATGGACCATACACATGATCTGTCTGTCTCTACCCATCTACATAGCTCCTCCAATATTGTCAAGTAGTCCTGGTAATTTTTTCTATGTTTTCTTGCCTGGTATAAGCAAAGGCCTTGAAGTTTGCACCCAGGAAAGTCAATCGCTGCGTTCCATTCGACACAAAATTAGAAACCCTCTGCTTGCTTGTGTAGAGGCCAGTCGCACCAACTGACCGTATACCGGAGACTGGGGGGAAAGGTTCAGTGGGTCCCGATGTTGTTGTGAGTATACTTCATGTACTTGACACAATTGCTGTCAAAACCCTTCATTTGTATCAGAGGATCGAAAACCATTGGTATTTGGACAACACCGACTCCTCTCTCACATGTACAGAACCATTATTGCTATATGCACTCCTCTCTCATATTTGTTTTTCTATTTGGTATATTAAGCTGATCATGCACTTGCACTCGACGAATTAGGTTTTTTATTAATTATCAAATTAGTATTTACATAAGGGGAATATTTGTTACAAGTCATATGATGATATGAATCGACGGTTTGAGGTTTAGATTAGAATGCTTTTGAATACTGATCAACGTATTGTTTTACTTCATAAGGTACACAGTACATTTGAGACAAGTTAACTTTCTGTAGTAAAAATAAATAATTTAATTACTTTAAAGTAACTAATTTTGTAATTTGGTAAATTATCAAGAAATAGTTCGATTTCCTGAAAATACAACTGATCACGATTTAAACTCATAACCTCTACAATGTCAATTATGCTAGATAACTAACATGCTACGACTCTATGAAGAATGATTGTGAACTAAATATCATGGACAAGAAAAAGCTGAAATAACGAAATTCAATCTTCCATCCCGAACATTTCCCATTGTTTCTTTTTTTATACAAAAACATTTCCAATTGTTTGCTACATGTTTCTTCGATGACTCGCTGTATACGGTACAACCTGTAGTTATTAGACACTGATTGATCGGACGAAGTCGATTTAGGGTTGTTGACCAATAGAGCCAGTCAACGTCATGTTGCATCGCATATCTTGTCATGGGATTGTGACATATTTTAACAATTAGGCCTAGACTTATGGTTAAGAATACCAGTATGCTATCAATCTATACTATTATAAAGCCAGATTTCTTTTTTGGTATTTTTAGTGAAGTATTTGAAATACCAAAAAAATAAAACTCTTAAACAACTATAAATAATATTTACTATGAGTTATCATAAAACATCATTAAAATCATAAAGAAAAAAGACATGGTTATTTCATTTCACATTTCATCGAGTAGTTGTTAAATACCTTTCATTTTTAAATCATCCGTGCAAATGCACGGGTACAAGACTAGTACTATTATAAAGCAAACCTCCATCTTTGGTGTCTTTGGTGAAACATTTGAAATACCTAAAAAATCAAAATAGTAAAACTTTTAAAAAACTATAAATAATATTTATTATAGACTTTACCGTAAAACACCATTAAAATCATAAAGAAAAAACGTGGTTATTTCATTCCACTTTTTATGGAGCAGTTGTTAATTACCTTTCATTTTTAAATCCTCCATGCAAATGCATTCGAAAGTTCTAATCTTATGGTTCCCGATAATCAGTTAATATTGTTGTATCATTCCATTGTCAAATTAGAAATTTGATTATAAGGTATTCTGGCCTAGACTATTTGAATATGTCCCCTTCAGATTAATCAAATTTCTTTAGCCTTTTTGTTTTTCATAATTATATATTAGTTATTCATATCTGTCCCATTCTGAAATTATATGGTGGGTTAGTGGAAACGTAGCCATAATATAGCTCAAACATCTCTTTCAATATTCCATTTCATTCCGAAATCACTCTTTAAGTCTTTAGGGATTAATTAAACAACAAAAACTCGAGGTATATATGCAATGAATTGATATAGATAAAAGGGAATGTGGCATGCATGATAACGAAGGTTAATCTTGTTTTATTAATGCTAAAACAACTCCCTAATCCGCAAGTTATATCCGAACTCTGTTTGTGTCCATAACCATTGAAACCGAAGAGTCACGCATTGCTAGATCTAAAATAGGTGCCGAGCTTTGTCAATTGCTGCAAAGAGATCATCAAATGATAAGTAATTAGAAAAGCAGAAAATGTCCTATAGATCAAATTGTATTAGTAATCGACGTATTTGTGCAAGTAAAATTCAAGTTAGTTATCATGGCTTAAAAACAGCTACATCAGTCCTTTTAAAAAATACAAGTTAGTTATCTTTAATTTACGATAATACAAGTTAGTCCTTCTTTAAAAAATACAACAAAGTTTATGTCATTCATATACACAATAGTATCCACACGTTTTTAATTCAATTATTGATCACTTCTTTGTCATGAATTTCATTCTAGCGAGCAATGATGATCTGTTTGAGAATTAATGTGCATATCAATCATTCCATATGAAGTAAATATACGTACATTTACGATTGACCGAAATTTTATGGTTTTAAAAACTTTCGTCGCCGTATTTTTTTTATAGTAGTGGTAGGTCCAGGTTTTCCGGCTCAAAATTGTTCTCGACAGGTGGCTAAAGTTTCCTGAAAAACTGAGTGGGTCTCATGACAATTTCAACATCAACGACAATTACAGACGATTCCTGCACTAGTACAAGGTATAATGACATAGCATTATTAACAACTTTTGCTCTCAGTAGAATTCTCTGGGAAAAAAACCTTTCCTCGCAGTAGAGCTAGCTTCAGAGCTCCTCCCATGGTGTCTTGACTCTTGATTGTCTTCTGCAACCCTAATCACCCAATCCCTCACACGTGCCTCAAACCCCATCCCTTGAATCCCGTCCTCGATCTGCTCTTTCTCCCCCACAATTGGTATTCGAGTTTGAACTCGAATCAACATTCTTTGGAGAATTTGATCAACATTAATTCAAGTTTCATAATTAAAATTGGAGTTGTGATCGGGGACAGAATAGATCGAGATTCTTGAGAAAGTGAGAATTTGATGCAAGGATCACTTTACATAGAATGGAGAATGAAAATTGGAAAAGGAGATTGTGCTCCGTGCTTGTTTTCTTAGACTAGGGTAAGGAGTTTACACAGATCTTTATTAAATTCATAATAAAATATTTTTTATAGACAAATCTTTATTAAATTCATAATAAAATATTTTTTGTAGACAATTTTACCTTTGTTCCCTATAAACACTTAGAGAAAAAATAAGAGAGAAAATATTTTGTCGGATGAACATTTTCGTTTGTTAAGTGTTTAGAAAAGAGGTAAATACTGTTTAGTCCCTGTATTTTCCTTCACTCGACATTTCAATCCCTTATCTTCTAATTTCATCTATTTAGTCCATGTACTTTTGAATTTTGACTAATAAGTCCCTCCGTCTACACTCCGTTAAAGTTGCCGTTAAGTTAGTGACATGGCCAATCGATTTTACCAAGTCAGCACTTGTCATGCCAAATCACTGATTTTATGACCAAAATAACCTTGTACCTCATTTCCCTTCAATTTTCTCACAGTTCAAGGCTCCAAATGAGTAACAGAACCAAGTTTTGGTTAGCAACAAGCCATAATTATGAATAAAATCTACAAATTGCTGAAACTCAACAAACTCATTGCATCCACATTATAATCCACCACTTTCATGAAAATGAACCCACTAATATCAATCAACTGAATAAAAAGAGCAATTATCTGACAAAACACAGCAAACTTTTGAAATACCACATGGGGCTTTCATTTTCTAATAATCCACAGTATTTTACAAGGTGCAGCATTTAGCCATCCAACAAAGAAGCTCTAATTGACAAAAAAATTGAATCAGAGCATTACAGCCTTAAAGAGTAGCATGGGTGTCATTTAATTAGTTAGCTCTAATCATCTTATCAAAAGATTAGAGCCAGCAACCAAGTCACACAGTACTTCGTTGCACAAAAATAAGATGTCTCAATACATAATTACATATACATATGGGAGGCAAATACTGCACATATTTTCACGACTATTTCCCAACAATTTTACCTGAAGGCTTCCTTACCCTTTGAGATGCCCTTGCCGGTGTTTCATCCTTCTTGTTTGATGGCCTTGGAGGTTGTGGAGGCCTTGAACTTGTGCTAGCAGACGAATTTTGAGGCCTTGAGCTTGTTGAGGCATTTGTGACTTGTTGAGACCTTGGGGTAGTTGGAGCAGATCTGTTTGCTGCCAACTTTGCTGCCTTCTTCGCTGCAAATTTTTTCTGTATACACAATATGTCAAGTTACAATATTTGGAAACATAATTATGAAGTTTTACATGAAAAATGAGATTGTACACATTACCCTTTGATCCTCAGCTCTTTCTCGTACTTTCTTCCTCAATTCATTTGCAGTCATAGGACCATTTTTGCTCTTCTTGGACTACAATAAACAATATTTTTAATTTCTTATCAAAGTTCTACAACTCAAACAACAAAAATAACTCTTTAAATTGTTTTACCTGCTTTTCAGAACCGTCAACTTCTACATTGTTGACATTTCTCTTCTTAGGAGTCTTCTTTTCTTTAGGTGGCAAATGGCTCTTACAGGTCTTGATATTATGTCCTTCTTGCTTGCAATTGCTGCAAGTGAGACTTCTTTGTACCCTGCCAAGTTTTCCAGTTCCATTTTGAAGCTTTTCTGAATTATCCTTGATCCTCTTATTACTCTTTGGCCTTCCCGGCTGCCTAGTGTACTGTGGAGGATGGATTGGTGGAACATCACTTGTAGACCACATGTCCATGCTATTTGCAGGCTGCACCAGATTGCTATAAATACTCATATATGTCTTCTTTAGATAACAAGGAGCCACATACTCATCAGGGTCTTGTCTTTTCAAGTAAATAGCTGAAATAGCATGCTTGCATGGGATTCCAGTCAAGTCCCACATTCTGCAAGTGCACGTTCTCATTGCAAGGTTGACCACATTCTTAGATCCCTCAATGTTCTCCACTTCCGCAATATCTCCACCATTAAATGTGGCAATGCAATCCTCGGCAGCTTTCACCTTATTCTTCTCTATAATATCTCTTGGCTTGGGGCAGATATTTCCATGATATGCTTCCATCTTTGTCCTTCTCAAAGCAACCCTCTTCATTAGTTTGATTCTTATGTCTTCAAACATACTCACCGGGGGCTTATCCCTAAAATCCACAATACATGCATTCCAACTTTCACATATATTATTTATCATAATATCACAATCAACATCTGTGGAAAAGAAAGCTCTACACCAATGTCTTGGAGGTCTCTCCTTGGCTGCAAAGGCAAAAGAAATGACAATTGTAAATGCAGAAGTACTATATGAACATATCAAAAGTCAAGATAACAACTGATACATAAGGTGGATTTTATACCTGTCATCCAATTGTAAGCATCCGGAACCAAACTTCTCATCTCCTCCATTTCTTTAAGATAGTAAGGCATTGTAGTTGATTTTGCACATTTCCACATCTGATCTTTCAGCACTTTTCCAGGAAAAAGCTTTGTAAAGTTGGTCCACATATGTCGTACACAAAATCTAATGTGAGCTCTTGGGACAACTAAATTAAATGCTGACATGAGACCTTTTTGCTTATCACTAATGAAAACCCAGCCAGCTCCTTCTTGCTCCACATTTAGATCATTTGCCAATAACTCAAGAAACCAGATCCATGAATCCTTATTTTCCAGTTCGACCATTGCGTAAGCCACCACATATGTACAATTATTGGCATCATTGGCTACGGCTGATAGTAGACAACCACCAAAGGGACCTTTAAGAAAAGCACCATCAAGTCCAATGACATGTCGACAACCAGCCTTGAAGCCATTCTTCAAAGCCTCCAAGCATATATACATTCTTTCAAAACTGGAAATTTGCTTGATCTTGGAAAGCTACACTTAATGTCAATGGTTGTTCCTGGATCTACTCTTTGCAACTCCCTTCCATAATCATGAAGCCTTGCATATTGCTCTTTGATGCTGCCTTGAACCTCCAACAGAGCTGCGACCTTAGCTCTATATGCCATGGATATGCTTACTTTTGCTCTAATGTCAGATGTCATTTTCTTAGCAAGCGATTCTGAAAAAAGGGAAAAAACAGAAAAGAAAAAAACAGTCATTACGTAGTATAATAACACACATAGCTTATAATCATCATTGAGGGAAACTAGATCAAACACCATGTTACCTGGCTTCCAGGTATCATTAAGGGCAATCTGAGCCTTAAACTTATTAGTCAGATATTTCTGTTTCACCATGCAGTTATTGAACTTTCTGGGGCATTTGTACTTGGGTTCATAACCCTTAATTATCAAAGTGCTCTCGTGTTGCATCTTGCTCGCAAACAGAAAGAATGGACAATTATCCTCTTTGCACAGAACTCTAACCCTTTGCTTATCATTCTTGATATATGTATTCTCTCAACCACCTTGAATTGCATGCTCAGTCAACGCATCCCTCAATATTTGAACAGTGACAAACATCATTCTCAACCTAAATACAGGCTTCTTCATGTCTGTTTTGGGATTAAATTCCAGTCCCACTTCTTCACGCTCACCATCAGAATTTATCCTACAGCCTAACATTTCATCATCAGAATCTATATACCCAAACATGTCCTCATCATCCACCACTTCTCTTTCTTGTCCCTGGACAGTTGAATTTTGAGTTTCACCAACCAGAAGAGCAACAGCTCTTACGTCTTGTTCATCTTCTAATCTCACATCCACCTCCTGCTCATAATCATCATCTACCTCATACTGCTCATAATCATCGTCATCAGCTTGAGGGTCATAGCCATCATCCTCAGCCTCATCATCCTCAGCCTCATCATCCTCCTCAATCCCATAATCAACCTCATAGCCTCCACAATCAAGCTTGTCTAAGTCAAATAAACAAAATTATCATTATCATTCTATATATAGCATCCAACGAATGCCCAGACAAAAATATCATTTTCCAAATCCAGAACCATCTCCATACACACATGCCAAAGCTAGAAACCAATAAAACCAAAACCATTGAAAACCAGTTTCATTATTATAAACCGAGCAGATCTCAAACATAGAAACAGTACCAAAATACATCTACGCTTAAAGTATCAAACCCGAGCAGATCTCGAACATAGAAACATAAACAACCCATCTGAGCTCATACTTACTGGGTTTAGAGACTTCATTCTTCTCCCCTTCAATTCTCGGGATCCACAAATCGGGGCCGTTAACGACCATTTCGACGCCTCTCTCAGTGCGGATTTTTACTCTTTCGAATCACGATGTCGGGTTTCTGGGTTGTAGAGATCACGAAATTGTCGGGTTTATGGTTTCAACGGAAACGGAGGTGGAGTCATTTTGTGAAGGAATTGTTTTCTGTGGAGATTACAGAATGCAGGGTTGAATTAGGTTTAAGATGGTTCCAGGGGTATAATGGCCTTTGCCTCTAAAAGACTTGCCACATGGCGTCAACAGAAATCCACATCAGCTACATAACGGTCAACTTTGACGGATTACTTAAAATTAGACCTCTTGGTCGAAATTTGAAAGTACAGGGACTAAATAGGTGAAATTAGAAGATGAGGGATTGAAATGTTGAGTGAAGGAAAGTACAGGGACTAAATAGTATTTACCTCTTTAGAAAAACTTTATTTTGAAGCTTTAAACGAACTCGGATGACCAAAAAAACTTATATATTATAGCATTAGTGATCCGTTTGACTCGTAGGGCCGTTCTGCGTCTAGATTGGTTTCACAATAATCAATCGGACACCGAAATATCCGTAGTGCAATTTTGTAACTAAAAGGTACTTTAGCCGACGAAATACCCTAATTTCGTTGACTAAACTTTTCAAATTTCATCGGCTAAAGTTCACAGACTATAGCCGACGACAAAATCACTTCAGCCGACGAAAAAATTAGTTTAACCGACGAAAATTCTTTTCGTCGGCCTGTTTTTGGATATTTCCTTGGCTAAAGTCTTTTTTCTGGTAATGTATAATTATTTAACTGTACAAAATCTATATTATCTAAATTTATATCCGCGTCAGGAGGAGGTTGCGGCAGCTGAGGTAAGGTTTAACACTTGGTAAACAAGTTATACAACATTAGTAGATATGTTATGATTGTGATGATCAAGCTTGTGAAAAAAAATCCGACCGTCAGATATCATCATTATGTTGAAATATGTGTATGACAAAATTTTCATCAAGATCCGACAACGTTAAGGACTCGATCCGGACGGTCAATCTCGTAGGTCAAACCCCTAAACGCAAAGAAATGGTAATTTGACCGTCTAAATTACGTATTTTGCTCGGACCTTCATCTGAAAATAGTTTCAAATCGATGAGACGCAACCAATGGTACAAAAATTTAATGAAAAATAATCATCAGAGATAGGGCTACCTCTAGGGAGAAAGAATGATAAATTGCATTGACCGCAACTATCGGCACCGAAACTTTATCGGAATTACGTGATTTTTTCAACCGTAGACATATTTCATCGTTCCGGTCATATCTTATTTCACTATTTTTTTTCGTTTGAAGCTTCGACGTATAGTTTGTTTTGAAACGGAACATTTACTTAACACTTCGTAAGCACGTTATATAACATTAGTAGACATGTTGTGATCGTAATGATTAAACTTCTGAAACAAAAATCCGACGTCAGATATCATCATTATGTTGAAATATGTGTATGAGAAAATTTTCATCAAGATCCGACAATGTTAAGGACTCGATCCGGACGGTCAATCTCGTAAGTCAAACCCCTAAACGCAAAGAAATGGTAATTTGGCCGTCTAAATTAAGTATTTTGCCCGGACCTTCAACTAAAAATAGTTTCAAATCGATGAGATGCAACCAGTAGTATAAAATTATTATTTTATTTATTTAACTATAGCCGACAAAACATTAAGGTATTCGTCGGCTATATTATAGGGTTTAGGGTTTAGCAGACGAAACATTAAGGTATTCGTCGGCCAAGGTAGTTTTAACTGACGAAATAAGATGTAATTTGTCTGCCAAGATAGTTTTAGCAGACGAAATAGGATGTAATTCGTTGGCTAAGTTAGTTTTAGCCGACGAAATAGGATGTAATTCGTCGGCTAAAAATATCTTAGCCGGCGAAATATGGCCTATTTCGTCGGCTAAAACTTAAAAAATATATAAAAACAGGCTATTGAATGTAAACCATACCAATTTCTTGTTCATATATCACCCAAATTAGACAATATTATGAATTCAACAGTTTGTAGCATATAA
The DNA here is from genome assembly GCA_951800085.1 of Comarum palustre. Classification (NCBI taxonomy): domain Eukaryota; kingdom Viridiplantae; phylum Streptophyta; class Magnoliopsida; order Rosales; family Rosaceae; genus Comarum; species Comarum palustre. The sequence goes on from OX637578.1 coordinate 3,940,516, forward strand.
AGTATATCAATTTATATTACCAATTCAAACTAATTAAGAAGACTCGTAATCAGAATCATCTGATGAGTCTTCTTCGGTGTCAGAATTAATTTCTGGCAATCTATGTATTTCCTCATCACAAGAGTCTTCGTTTGTTTCTTCATTTGGATCAATATCAATTAGCCTTGCGTCTAATTCATGAATTTGAACCGAAACGACCCGCTTTAAAATTATTAAAACGAATTGTAGAGGAGTCAGGAATACCTATTGCGCTGGGCTCTTGATACTCAACATCTTCTTCCTCGTCCTCGTCCTCGGCCTCTTCAAGTGTAGTCGCCCGATAAATGCATGTTTCGAGGGTGCACAAGATTGACTACTTTCCACACGTCACCCTTAACAAGGTTATCAAGATAAAACGCGTGTTTTAACGTTGTGGCAAAAACGAACGGGTCATCTTCGTAACAGCTTGTAGCAGTGTTCACCGATAAAATCCTGTACTGATCGATCTTCATGCTCTGCGAGCTGCTAGTATCAAACCATCTACACTTGAAGAGGTGCACTGTCATGCCTTGCCCATAAACGAGTTACACCACTGAATCGAGAACACCGTAATAGTCAACTCCATTCCGCCCACCATGTGCCATCACCCTAGAATTTTGTGTTCTCCATCTGTTGTCTCTCTGTTCACATATAAATTGCACGACATTCACCTTGCACATCTGATAAACTCTTGACATTATCTGCTTCATCGCTAGAAGTCTTAGTTCGTGCGACCAATGCTTCATCGTTAGAAGTCTTAGTTCGTGCGACCAATTTGGGTGACCATCGAATTGAATATGGTTCATCTGCAACAAAATATTCAATGTACCGTATATATGGATAATAATGCAATGTAAGAGTCATGAACAAAAATAAAGAATTACATACCCAGCCGCCAAAATAGTTTGCGAACTCCGTGTTATGGTAGTTGAGATCACCTTGAATGTCTGGACAGTATAAATAGATGTCTTTCTAGTATTCAACTTCTGGACAGTTAATCAATAGCAATAGGCTATGACTAGCTCATGTGGTTGCAACTTGTACGAGTCTGGCAAAATTTCATAAACTTCAACATCATTAGAGACTATGAAAAGGTTGAACTTCGGTACATCTACCGGTATGATTTGTGGAGTTTCCTTCAACACTCCTAAATACAACTTCATGTAGGTAACGCACTCGTACGGAATATATGCTTCAACTATACACCTTTCAGGCACAGATTTATTAGCCATATAAGCTTTGTGTCTCTAAGTTGCCTATAAATAAATTGTTGTAAAGTGTTATGATTATACATTGAACATGTATAATGAAAAATTCAGGTGTAAAAAACATACATTTCCATGGGATACATCTAAGTATAATGTACTGGACCGGTAATCAACAATTGCTCGGGAAGATGAATTATCAGGTGAGGCATGTTATCAAAAAAATTGAAGGAAATATCCTCTCAAATTTATACATGATATAAATAATGTCCTCTTGCATTTCTCGGAGGTCAGATTTGTCACTTCCCGTGTGCATAACTTCTAGTAGAATCTTGACAACGCTACTAACGGCTCCACCACCTGAAGGGGAATGAACGGTCGAATGAAAACAGGGAAGAGACGTTGTAGGAGAATATGACAGTCATGACTCTTTAACCCGTACATCTTATTGTCCTGAAAGTTTACACACCGAGCTATATTTCCTTTATAGCCTGAAGGATACTTCACATAACTCATCCACCTGAAAATTACGTTCTTCTGGTCAGGCTTCACGGTTTAAGGAGCTTGAGGCATTTTTCTTCCCTTCTTTCAACCACAGATGTCTTCGTATATCCATTTTTTAAGATCAATGTGTGCCTTAGGACCGTCTTTCGTCTTCCCCTCCAAGTTCAGCACTGTTCTCACCACACTGTCGCACACATTCTTTTTTCTGTGCATCACATTTAGGTAGTGTGTGATCAACAACTTACTCTAGTATGAGAGTTCCCAGAATATGCTCTTATGTGTCCAAAATTTGTACATGTTAGGTATTTCAGGTATTGCCGTCATAATATTAGGATGATTGTTGAGCTGCCCAAAATCGTACTCATTAAGCACTGCTAAAATTTCTTCCACCGTCTATCTTCTAAGAGGCACACCGTTTTCTACAGTCTCATCAAATGCCTTGTCATCGAACCGTCATTTGTGATCATACGGAAGGAGAGTACAGTGACCCAATTTGCATATCTTATTGCAATGACTGCTGCTCCCCTCATCGCTTAGGCACTCAGGACAAACCTTGTATCCTCTAACAACGTTGCCAGACAACATCCCACGGGTAGGAAAATCACTGATGGTACCAACAACCATGACATGCATTTGGAACATCTCGTGCAGGTACTTGTCATAAGTGGGATGACCAACGTTCCAAAAACCTTAAGCTTTTCAATTAAGGGTTTCAAATACACATCGAGACACTTCCCTAGATAATCGGGCCCTAGAATCAACAAACATAACATATTGTATTCCTTCTTCATGCACATCCATAGAGGAAGATTGTACTGTACCAAAATCACCGGTCATACACTGTATTGAAGACTCATGTTGCCAAAAGGATTGAACCCGTCGGATGAGAGCCTAAGCCTCACATTTCGGACCTCTGACGCAAAATGAGAAAACTCACTGTCTATATACTTCCAAACCTCCCCGTCAGCAACAAGGTGTTTATGGGTATCTTCGTCATGCAATTCCCTATCAGCATGGCATCTCATAGCTTTGGTCGTGTATGATGATAAGTAAACCTGCTCCAGCCTATCCCTCAACAGAAAATACCGAAGTACCTTCACAGGTTTCCTATTGCTTGCAGGAGTCAGCTTATACATGTCACTCTTACATACCGGACATGCGTCAAGGTCACCAAGGTCATTCTCTTATGGATATTTACCCCAGAAGAGAACACTGTCATATCTGCATGCATGGATCTTGATGTAGGAAAGCCCACGATCTTTCAGGATACATCAGACCTTATGATGAGTGGTAGGAAGATGATGACCGTGGGGCAGCATCGAAGCAATGTACTGTAGATAATCATCAACAACCTTCACGATCGATTTTGTCTCAACTTTAATCTTCATTACATCCATCATACTTTCAAGAACCGTCTTCTGACAACCAGGGTACACAGGGGTCTGTTAGAAAGCAAGCAAATTGTTATACTTGTCAATACCAGCAGTGTTGATAACTCTAGGAAGGGTTGTACCGGCTCAAGCATATACTGTCCTTGAGAGCATACACCACTCTCATAAGGAAACATATCGTTGATGAAGGCTGTTGTTGGATCGGTGGATGTACTGCTTGTCTGAGAAAATTTCTCATGATCATGCGGACCCACTGATAATGTTTCACCGAGATATAACAACATGTGTACTTCTCCTAAAACCCATTACTCATCATGTGCTGTCATATTTTGTCAATCGCAAATCGATGCATATCGTTGTAACACTGACATTTAGTGCACGTACAATAGAAAATTGTAATCCCGTTAGCATTAGCCAACGCATATTCAATAAAACTAATAACTCATTTACCATATCTTTTGTCCCATTTTGGAAGCGAAATCCAACTCTTATCCATATCCTGAAAAGATAACAAAATATATATGTGTATAACTCTAATTAATTAATTCCATATATAAAATTTCAAATCATTTAGTATTATACAACAATTAATTAATAATAAATTAATAATTAACATATATATATGTTTTACATATATATACTAATTACTAATCACATAACAATATTATATAACAACACATCAATCATCACAAAATCATAATCAACATATATATAATCAACAACTTATTAATTAATTCATACCCTGTATCAACACAATATTATAATTAAATTAATTAACACATATATATATATATATATACTTAATCAAAATTGACAACTTATTAGCAACAACTTCATATATATTATCAAATCAAAATCGACCAACTCAATCACACTCAAAATCAATTAATTCAACTCAAATAAAACTCAAAATCAATATTATATAACTCAAATAAAATTCTTAAATCAACTCAAAATATATATATATATATATATATATATATATATATATATATAAACATATACTTACCTATATATAGATCTACAAACTAATTTTGGACAGATTTCGACGACACCCAACAATTTCGACAACACCCAAACTTTTTCTCCCGTTTTTTTTTTCAAATGAGCTGCTATCTAGATCTGTAAATATAAGGACTTTTAGCCGACGAAATTATTTATTTCGTCGGCTAAACTTTTATAATTTTGTCGGCTATAATTTACAGACTAAAGCCGACGAAATATTTTTTCGTCGGCTATAATATTTATTCTGGTAGTGCATGAGAATAGCTTTGGAGGAGCTCGGGTTTCAGCTGCAGCCTAAGGATTTTGGAGCTGCGTTTTGGCAGAGAAAAGATGAGGCTGTGATCCATTAAGGTGAGGTGATTTCTGCGTCTGGTTTTGTTACTGGTTTGTGGGTGATTGAAATAGTTTATTGGTTTGATTGAGGAGCCTTGAGGGAGGGCTGAAGCAGACAACAATTATTTGTTCCATTTAAACTGCTAACATAGTTTTTAAGCTGGAAAGGTTTTGGTTAGTTGAGTAATTGCATGGTTTCTCATTAAGCATTTGATGTTTACAAGTTCTGGGAATCCAGCTCATGATGTCAATTAATGAAATGTATTGAATTTCCTAATAACTTATCAATTCGTTCTTTAATATCATATCTTGTTGTTGCTTCATATCATATCTTCATATTATATCTTGTGTATGTGATCATTATTGTATGTTGACTGCACTCACTGTTCATTACAGGCAGTATTGTGCTCAATAAGGATTATTAATCCTGTTGCTGCCTTGAAAGAAAAGTATCATGGTGTTTTAATCACAGGTGTTCAGCTTGACTATTGCATCTTGTTTTCTTCTCTAGTTAAAAAGATACATGTACACACATATATATTGCGCTGCAACTGGAATTCAAATAGATTAATGTCTTTGTGCTGAATTTATCTTATAGACTACGGATTTTCCATGCTGGATCTCTTTTTTTTTCAGAGATGTCAATTATTTGAACAAAACATAATTGTTTCTGCAGAGTATTCTTGGTTAAACTTGACAGTACATGTTGTCTTGACAGTACAAGGATGTTACAATTGGTTTACTGTCCATGTAACTTTCCACTTTGATATCTGAGGACTGGGTCATTCCAATGTGTCTAGAGTTTTTTTTACTTGACTTGGGAGCAGATCCTTGTTTGCAAATCTAGTTAATGTTGGATTTTAATTTAGAACTTGATCAAAATTTTGATTAATAGCTTTAGTATACATGAACTGATTATGTGTAAATTAACCTCCAAATACTAGTTTCCATCATAATTTTTAAATCAACAACGAGAGAATGCTAACATATATAATGTCAATTCTTAAGACATTCTCTCTTTGTAAGATCACTAAGACTATAATCATATTTAATTATTTGAATGTGAGTATGTCCATCTTTAAGATAGAACAATGATATTTTGAGGGAGGACTGAGTTTGTGATTTAAATGGTTTCGTAGAATTTGGTTCTATATATTCCATGTGATATTAAATTATAAATGGTTTTTGTTCTTTACTAATTATTTAGTTTCTGGCTGAGAAAAGAATTTGGTTTCTTGTTTAAGTTCCACAGATTTTATTACTTGTCCAGTGTACATGATCTAATTAACGGCCTAACCTGCATATATATGTCATTGCTGAATAGGTTCACAGGAAATATTGGTATGTGAAGTTAACTCTTTATGCACTGGAGAAGTGATTTGAGGTATTCTTATTTCCTTCCTGTAACTCTTTATGCTGATGCTGCCATATAGAAAGCTAGTGTTTTTTTTCGCTTTGGCATTAATCAATTACCAAGGTTAGTCAAGTCTCTAAATTTTAAAAATACTACACAATTGGAATTTGGAACACTATATAAGAAATTTATATTAGAACAAAGAGCTCTTACATTTTTGCTGCTTTCACTTTTTTCACTATTGATACAAGTGAGGAGGTGACAGAATAGTATAATAGCATTAAGTTTTTAACCCTCTCCTATTATGTAGTTAATGGTTTAGATACAACTATAATTCTTAAAAACCTAAAGTATTGGACATTACAAGCACAAAAAGGGATAGATGACTAATTTATTAATTTAAACCTTAGTACACTTTCTTCAACTATTTCCATTTTCACTTTCACTAATCATAATCTGCAACTGTTTAGACTTTTCATCATTCTCTTCACGACTCCATTTGTTTGGTGATTCTATAATTTTGATTGCTAAATTCTGTACACTTAGGTTGGTTATTTGACGTAGGTTTCTTCATGAAAGTTGTAGCATACATCCGAAGTTTTATTCCAGGATCTTAATCACTTCAAAAGGATTTTTTTGGATTATGTTATGATTTTTCAAAGTAGAAATTCTGCCGTACAAATGTTTGCATATCAATATTTCTTAGTTTTGACACAGCTGTCTTGTTTCCAAAACTCTGTGCATTTATGTTGTGATTTTGAAGTTAGTATCTTCATGAAACTTGTAGTACACATGTTAGACATTATTTAGGAGTTTGAATCTCTTGAAAATGATTTTTGTAGATTAAGTTATCATTTTTCCAAGTTAAGGTTCTGCATAAGCAGATTCATGGAAGTCAGTTTTCCAACTTTAGACCAAGTTACCTTTTCTATTAAAACCTGTACATTTTGGTTCGTAATTTGCAGTTAGTATCTTCACAAAAGTTTTAGTAGACTTCTTAATGATCATTTCAAAACTAGAATCTCTTGAAAATAAGTTTTCTAATTTAAGATATGAATTTTCAAAGTTAAAGATGTGCATCATCAAATTCTGCATTCTATTACTATGCTATTGTTTGTTTGTTTTGATTGCAATGGAAGTGTTATTGTCTTCAAAACATGTTTAGGTTGATCATAAACCGATCATAGACATTCTCAATTTTTCAAGTTAATTGTCCCTTTCATTGATCAAACTAGAAACTAATCATTGTGTTGTTGTTCGGTATAGGAATTGAGGGAGGAAGTTGTGGAATGACATGGAGGCTTACAAGATGGAATTGGAGGAATACAACGAGTTTGGAGGCTTTGAAATAGTTAGTTGCACTTAGTTGGTTTTGTGCTGATGTTAAGGAACTATTTGGTATAAACACTTGTAAATTACTGCTTGATATGCTTGGATTGATAGTTCTATGTAAGATTGACATTTGAGGACTCTAATTGAATATAACAATGTTTTTAGCATGGTTAATTTTTTTTGCATAGCTTTTGTCAAAAAACTCTAGCAAGATAATATGCTTGCTAGGTTTTTTTAATCTATAAATAAAACTTGACGACGGTAAATATGCCGTCGCCAATGGATGAATTGACACGGCGCAAGCAGTCACCATTTTCCGTCACCAAATAAACAACGGCCTTTGCCGTCGTTATGTGTAGTCGCAAATGCTGTGGCGACGGCTCATTGTCGTAGCTTAGAGCAATGACCACGCCCTCAACGGTGACGACAAAAATGTCGTGGCCAAGCTGTCGCTGTTGCCCTTTGGCGACAGCAAACTGACTTTTAGCGATGGTATTCTGTAGTGGCTAATTAAATTAATTTTTGTAGTGCCTCTCCTTCTGCGGGGTGTGTAAGATTCTCTGGATCTACCATATCTAGCCCTTGGTGCCTTTCATGATGCTATCTCATATCTTTGGACGTATGTGAAGACATATAGAGACGCTGTAGACGAGGACCCAATGGGAAATAGCAAAGAACCTTCATTGGAATTGCGTTTGTCTATCCAGAACCAGAGTGTGCTTCATACCTTGGCTCATAGCAGTGTGGGTAGTTAATTGTGTCCTTATAATCTTTGTAGTAAAGGATGCAGTTATTGACGCATGCATCTATCTTGATGTACTCAAGCCCAACGTCACGCAAGATGCTTTTGACCTTGTCAAAATTTTCCAGACAATTGTTATCAACAGGAAGCAATTCCTTCAAAAGTGCAAGGTCATCGTTAAAACAAGCAATAGTGTTGTTCCTCTTGTTTTTGATGCTTATCTGCTTCATGACAGTTTTCAACACAGTATGCTCAATTTCAGGGTACAACGGTGTCTATACTTGCTGACAAAGCCTGTTATAATTCTCATAGTAGTCAGTGCCGACCTGAGACACATCAGATAAGGTTGTATTGCTGTTGTCGTGTGGCACACTTTCATCATATGCAGAGGCGCATGGAAAAACATCATCTTGGAAATTCATCATAGCAGGGTCCCCATAATTGGCACTAGAAGACTGGCCCTGGTTACGTTGTCCTTGAATATCTGCAAGTGTGTGCATCTGTTCAGGAACTTCACCGTTCCATATCCAAGTCGTATAACTGGGACAAAAACCGTATTGTGACAGGTGAAGATACATGTCCTCAAAAGTTACATGAGTAGCAGATCTGTTGCGACATTTTGTACTGGGGCAAATGTGCAAAACTTGTCTAGGAAGAGTGTGTCGACGGACAAACTTAATAAACTCAAACATTCCTCTCATGTATGACATAGACCCTCTATCTAACTGCATTCAGTTCCTGTCTATGTTGTAACCTGTAATAAAGGAAGTTAAAACTTATTATTAGAAACACAAATTTATATAATCAATCATAAACTATAAAATTATCATGAAAATAATTCTTGATTTAATATATCACCAAGAAAATGTCAACATGAAATAACTAAAATTTAATACAAATAATGATTTAAATAGACCAATATTTTCAACAACATATGTAATATATATACATACATAATTAATAATTCACATATATATACACATTAATATATATATACAAACATTGAAACTCTAATTAAACATTATTTTCAACATGTACATATATAAAATATATCCAATTCACATAATAATAATATATAATTAATAATTCACATGCACGCATTAATTTATATATATACATATATAATCAATAATCCACAAAAATAATATATATACATATATACATTCACCTACATATATACCCAATTAATCAACTCATAATATTCATTAATTAATCATATATATGCATGGTTATATATATATGGCTTGGGGATGATTCGGTTGATCGAGTATAAGAATTAAACAAATCTACAAGAAAATATACCTGAAAATTAAATGAATTTCGTAAAAAAAATGTTAAATAATTCATACCAATGATTAAAATGGATGGATGTATGGAGGGATGGAGCTACGAGGATGGAACTTCAATTCATGAATCAAGATTTTTTGATGGATAATGAATAGAGGGATGGAGAATGAATCGACATGAAAGAAATGGATGGAGGAATAAGTTCTTCATACGTTTTGTATTTATCGGTGTTGAAATTATTGATTCCGCTTAGCCGACAGAATATTCAGTCGGTTAAGAGAAAAATCCGTCGACTAAAGAAATATTCGTTCTGTACGGTGTCAGAGAATAATTAAACTTTATCTTCTGAGCCGACGGAATATTTTGTCAGCTAAGAATACATTTCCGTCAACTAAGTTTATCTTAGTCGACGGATAATAGTTCGTCGACTAAGGATATCCTAACGAAATTTGATTCGTCGAATAGGATAAACTTAGTCGACGAAATATGATCCGTCGACTAAGTTTATCTTAGTCAACGAAATATGCCAACTGAATTTATCCATTGGCTAGGATTATCTTAGTCGACGGAAAATGGTCGACGAAAATATTTCGTCGGCTATGATAATCTTAGTCGACGGAATATGTCACATTTCTAACAAATATATTTCCGTCTGCTAAGAGACTCCTAGTCGACGGAACAATAATAGTTCCGTCGGCTAAGAGCCCAAATCCACTAGTGCTACTTTGGGCGGCTTTACCGCTCTCGACGACACAGATTGCATCGGGGTTGAAGAGTGATCTTGTTACTGGTTTTGAGAGATGGGATGATGCTGGTTTCCGTTGGGGTTAAGGCTGACCGTCAAAGGCGACGACGATGGCAATAGCTTGCAGACTGCTTGAGGCTAGGGTGCCCACCACGGGTGCCTTAAGCATCTGGGCCTAAACTCTTGGGCTTCGACTTCAAGTCTCTTTAGGCCTGAGATACTAGATCTAGGGTGGGGACCAATTGCTTGTTAATTTCATTGTTTTTTCTGCTTAAAATAATAGCCTGTAATTTATGTTTCTCATAAATTATAGATTTGTTTGATTGCTTGTAGCTTTGGTTATATGTTCAAGTGTGGTGGTATGAAAGCTGAAAGTTGTAGTGAGAGTGTTATATGCACGTGAGATATTTGATCCTATTTGCCCTTTGTATACGTAAGACAGTGGATCGATTCATGATGTATCATTTATATGAAAATGGAATACCTTTATTAAAAAAAATACAAGATACAACGAATTAAAATCCAAAATACTATCTAAATCAAATTGTCGTCCTGATTCAAAGTACCAACGAAATTTAAAATGAAATGTAAATAGGACTCGGGTGGTAAAAGATTCATAAACTAGAGCAAAGAGATTGGAGAAGAAGAAAACCTAGAGGTTTGGTAGCCGTGATCCATTGCACCACTCTCCTAGGGGAAGAATTAAACCTCCATAAAAATGCTATCTTTCTCACTCCCTACCTCTCTCTCATAGCAATTACACCTCCCAATCTCTCTCTCTCTCCCACCATTTATTGCAATTGCACCCTCTCAATACGCTCTGCAATTACTCCCCGCTGCCATACTTTTCTCCCTCTGCCTCCTCTTTCTCCTTCCTTTGAATCCGACCACTGCTCTTTTGCCTTTTCTTCTTCTTCCTCTTCTTCATCATCATCCGTTTCTCGTATTTTTCAACTTCAACTTCAAAACCTATATATTATTCCTTACCATAAAATATTAACACACCATAGCCGTACGCCGGAAAACTACTTCTGTGGCACCCAACAGTGGTTTTCCGGCTGCAAGTCAGATCTGTAACACGTTCCCTGCCCAGAGCTTTTGCAAGAAGGTACTCCAAGATACATATAGAGGTATATATTTCAAAGTTTCTATTATTTATTCAAATTTTTTTTCTTGTACCTTCTGGCTGATGGGGCTAATTCAAGAATAAGTTTCCATTTTCATACCTGCTGTATTTTTTGTTGATTTATTTGTGATATATATTTTTTCTAACAGCTTATTTTGTTCATTTTAGGTTACTGCAGCGATATACTTGGGTGTGAAAAACAACCAGATATTCGTTGGCGTTATATGTATCTCTATCCTTTTGGTTCTGATTCTGGTCTGGCAAGAAATCCGTGTCCTAAATTGTCAAAGACTCCACCCTATATATTTGCTCTCCTCGGACACTCTCTCTACCTCACTGAGTACAAAACCAGATAGGTTTTTGAGTAAGAGATACTGCTCTGGCCTTTTTCAAAGACAAAACGATTTTGTCTGCTCTCTGTCTTAACCTGTGAAATTTCACAATTTTCTCAAAACCAGTTTCAGACAATCAAATCTAGCTCAAAGCTTCAAACCGTTCATATCAATCAAGCTAGCCATATACAACAGAACCCCCCAGAAATGCACTGTGGCTTTGAAGAGTACTACTCTAGGGTTTCTGGGTGTTGAAATATGCCCGCCGGTATTATGATTCCAGCGAGAAATATGCCTTCGATGATGGGAAGCAATGGGAATCTTGGTGGGTATGGATCATCTTCAGGACTTACTCTTGGTCAGGTCAGTATGCTATATGCTTTTAGATCTAATTCTTTTATCTGAAAAAAAAATTGGGGCACTTTTGATACATCCTCCTGATTTCTCTTCCCCCTTTTGGATTTAATTTTCACTTTCATCTTGAAACTTTGTATTTTGACCCCAGTACTTAAAAAGAATAAAAAAAATTCATTCACGTTTTCATGGGTTTGACTTTGGTAGACCAGAATTTCCTTTTGAAGCAAATCCGTCTCGATATAAGAAAAAAGTTGTATAGATGTTTTCCACACAACACAGAGAGAGGGCACAAAGACAGAGATCTTAGTAAATTCAACGCCTCTTTTTGTTTATATTTTATAATCAGTATTTTTAAATATAATGGAAAACTAGTACTGATCTCCCAGAACCATTTTATGAGTGCCCATTTTTCTGTTTTATTTAAATTTCAAAACAATAAAAACATTTGCTTGCGGAAAATCTTTAAGAGCTAGATATGGATTTGTTCCAGCCAAACATGATGGAAGCTGGAGGTCATTTTGGAAACCCACTGGAGATGATGGCTACTCAGAACACATCAGAAGGCCAGCTGAATGCACGTTTAGGTGATGATTTCGACAGTGGTATGAAATCCGGCAGCGAGAACCTGGAAGGAGGTGGCTCCGGCGATGATGTACAAGACCCTCGCCCTAACAAGAAGAAGCGATATCACCGTCACACCCAACATCAGATCCAAGAGATGGAAGCGTAATAATTTTAACTCCATGCTTTGTTAATAATTTGATTAACCAGTTCATTATCATTGGCGTCTGAGAATATTAATGACCTCATAATATTTGCTTGTTTTGATTCTTTAGTTTCTTCAAGGAGTGTCCACACCCTGATGACAAGCAAAGGAAGGAACTGAGTCGAGAGTTAGGTTTGGAACCACTACAGGTTAAATTTTGGTTCCAAAACAAGCGCACCCAAATGAAGGTTTGTAAATGTTGTCCTTTTGCCATAAACATAAAATTATTTCATTCATTGCTGTGGGATTTACTGCTCAACATCCGATCAGAATTTAATTTCTGATGTGAAATTGATTTTTTCTTTTTCATTACTCTTCCAATTTATATTATTGATTTAATGTTGTTTGTTCTTGTCTTGCAGACACAGCACGAGAGGCATGAGAACACAAACCTTCGTAATGAAAATGAAAAACTAAGAGCTGATAACATGAGATATCGAGAGGCATTGAGCAATGCATCATGTCCTAATTGCGGAGGCCCAACCGCTATCGGAGAGATGTCGTTCGATGAACATCATTTGCGACTTGAAAATGCTCGATTAAGAGAAGAGGTATGTAATATAAACCAGCTCACAAAGACAACCGTGCCATGAACAAATTAGAGAATTTGGAATTTGAATATGAACCACATTCTTTTTAATCAGGGAATATTTTACCTATTCTGTATTTACAAAATCATATTATGCATATTGATTTAAAGCGTAGCTTATATATCTCCTTTTCCTAATCAATTAACTACTTTCAGATTGATAGAATATCAGCAATAGCTGCTAAATACGTTGGCAAGCCAGTGGGGAACTACCCTCATCTGTCTTTACCAGTTCCACCTCACCGTAGTCCACTTGATCTTGGTGTGGGAAACATGGGAACCAGTCCGCACGGCTACTTATTAAACTCAGACATGTATACCTCTGGAGACATTATGCAGTCAATCGGTGCACCAAGTGAGGCAGATAAGCCCATGATTATTGAGCTTGCAGTTGCAGCAATGGAGGAGCTAATTCGAATGGCTCAAATTGGCGAACCTTTGTGGATGAATAGCATTGATGGATCAACCACTGTACTCAATGAAGATGAGTACATTCGAACATTTCCTCGAGGAATTGCGCCAAAGCAATCTGGATTCAAATGTGAAGCTTCACGGGAGAGTGCTGTTGTCATTATGAACCATAATAACCTTGTTGAAATTCTCATGGATGTGGTAAGTTTGTTAACTCCATTGAACTACCTATATATGTTTAGATTATGCTCTTATGGTTGCAAGTTATATGTTGTGAAATTTTGATTTATATCACGTGTAAAAATATTGGATGGAAATATGTTTTAAAATCATATCACGTGTTCTTCTATTTAGCACATATTGGAAAGTAAGATTTAGATGGATCCAAATATAATTTTGGAACCTGTATCTTATTGTTTGGTATGATTATTTTGTTAGATTTAAATCGATTCCAAATTTGATTGCTTAAACAAGGTTCAGATACAATCTTTTGAGCTTATATACGATGTCAGCATGTTTTCTATCAAGAATTCTCATTGGGGATGTTTTTGAGTATATACATTCAATTTGTTGCCTCAGGAATGGAGTACATGGAAATCCTAATATAACTTGTGCTTTTTTGCGCTTACTATTTAGAATCAATGGTCAACTGTATTTTCGGGGATTGTATCAAGAGCTGTGACACTGGATGTGCTATCAACTGGAGTAGCAGGAAATTACAATGGAGCCTTGCAAGTGGTATGCATAATGCTGAAATAATTTTATACATTGTACGGTTCAAATAGTTATCCGATTATCATGAATGTTTGTGTATTTTAATTTGGCAGATGACAGCAGAATTCCAAGTACCATCTCCATTGGTTCCAACTCGTGAGAGCTATTTTGTGAGGTACTGTAAGCAGCATGTCGATGGCACTTGGGCTGTGGTTGATGTCTCGTTGGACAATCAACGCGGCTATACATCTACTCTGAAATCCTGTCAAAGAAGACCTTCTGGTTGTCTCATCCAAGAAATGCCAAATGGATACTCAAAGGTAGTTCGTTGAGATTCAACACTCCGTACATCAGTATTTTGTATGACCATTTGTATCAGATTTCATTACATTTCAAACTCTGGTACCTGGATTAGGTTACATGGGTTGAGCATGTTGAGGTGGATGAAAGAGGTGTTCACAATCTGTACAAGCAACTGGTTAACTCTGGGAAAGCATTTGGTGCAAAACGATGGGTGGCAACCTTGGATCGCCAATGTGAGCGTCTTGCCAGCGCCTTGGCCACAAACATCCCTACTGGTGATGTTGGTGGTACGTAGTCTATCACACTTGACTGACAAGTGTAGTGATATGCCATTGTTTAGAAGCTGCTTATTTAGAACCCTCTGGTTTAATTTAGCTTGATGGTTTGTTTAATCGATATTATTACGTGGTTGATTAGTGATAACAACTCAAGAAGGGAGGAAGAGCATGCTGAAGCTGGCCGAGAGAATGGTTATAAGTTTCTGTGCTGGAGTGAGTGCATCTACCACTCATACATGGACCACGTTGTCTGGAACAGGGGCTGATGATGTTCGTGTGATGACACGAAAGAGTGTTGATGATCCTGGAAGGCCTCCGGGCATTGTACTTAGCGCTGCAACCTCATTCTGGCTTCCTGTGCCCCCCAAAAGGGTCTTTGAGTTCCTTCGAGATGAGAACTCTAGAAACGAGGTACGTGAATTAAGTTTTAGTACAGTGTTCACCTGGTCTGAAAGCTAATGATTAAGATATTTATGATGAATCATATTTTGATCTAAATCTAATGATGAAGAACAAAACAACTTGACTTTTAAATAATACTCTCCATCTTTAGATCTAAATTCAAATATGATTGACCATGAATTCCTTGGTCAGACCAGGTGAACACCACTGAGTTTCAGTAATGTTGTAGTTACCACATTTGTTTCCCGCCTTTTTAAAATATGAACTTCATACATTTCAGACAGCTTAGCAATTCTTATGGCCATTCTTGCATCTGATATGTATCCATAACCAGTTCTAAAACATGAATCTTTTCAAGAACCTTCTTTAATTGGAAGAAATTTCAAATTGGCCAGAAAAGAGAAGATTATTTTCCATTCTAGAAAAAAATTATGGTTATGTACATGATTAAACAAATAAATATGGGAAATGCTATTTTGGATTTGTTTGGCAATTGCTAGGGAGAATCAAGTATCACTGACCAAATGTAATACATGAACCTTTTCAATATAACCTTCTTTACTTGGAAGATTATATTCCAACTTGACCAGAGAAGAGAAGATTATTTTTTCTTCTATAAAAGATTATGGTCATGTATCTGATATAGACAACTAAATCTGGGAAATGTTATTAGCATTTAGGATTAATTACAAAAGATCATCTGTACTATAAAGTTATTTTTATTTTTATACTTAATTATTAAAAACATACATTTGCATACCCTAAGTTTCATTCCGTTAGCATTTTGATATCTTGACCACTAACACTGTTAAAATTTGATAATACTCGAAGACGTTTATATCAATTTTCAATATCTTTGTAATTGATGAAATAACATATTATACATTACAATTTTTATTAAAATTAAATATTTTTCATGGCTATTCTTCAAACTCGAGAACATCATGTATTCACCCAAATCAATGGGTTAATGTGATCACGGACTAAAATATCCATAATATCCTTGATATTTTTTGAATTTTCTGTTTACAAGCATCCATATTAATTTTCATATTTTTTTGATATTTTATATTTAAACTATTTGTGACTAAATATACAATTTTTTTCAAACCACGTACCTACATTTCCATGATCATTGATATTTTAGTATTTGATTGTGATTGATTATTCTTATTCGTTTGTAATTTAATTAATTATAATGAATTCAGTAATGTTTTAATTTATTTTATTTGTTAAACATGAAAGTCCAAATATATATATATATATACACACACACACATATATGAGTTCTACTAACTTTTATAAGTATATTATTGAAAAACAAATATTTAATTTTACATTTTTTTTAAATATTTTTGCTAAAGTAAATTGATCTATTTGTATTTGATTACCTCAAAAAAATATTTTGTTAAAGTAAATGTAAAAATGATATATTTGATGAAATGACGAAAATACCCGACTTTAAAATTTAACAGCGTTAATGGTTAAGATATCAAAATGCTAACGGAATGAAACTTAAAATATGAAAATGCAAGTTAGTTAGGTTGAAAATGAAAAATATATCATAGTTCGAGTGGTGTTTTGTAAATTAGTAATCCTAGCATTTAATATTTTCCTCATAGCCTCATATGTAGTATTCTATCTAGTATGTCAAGAAAGTTTCAACGTCGGAAAACAAGCATTCGGAACCATGCACATTTTAATTAACTGTGAAGAAAGGAAGAAAATCATTTTCTTATCCCACCTAATATGGGAATTTTCTGGGTGAAAATTCAAGTATGTTATAGTAACCGATATGCATATGCTGAAATATGTCTATAAAAGCATAGTGATCTATGAATAAGTAAAATTAACCGATATTGTTTCATCACCGTGTTTGATGTAGTGGGATATCCTCTCTAACAGTGGCGTTGTGCAAGAAATGGCACACATAGCCAATGGGCGTGACACCGGGAACTGCGTGTCACTACTGCGTGTAAATGTACCTTCATATCTTCCTTCTTATGGTTGATGTTATTTAGTTACAATACTTTTATCTTAATTGACCCTGATGAATTCAAATTTTATTTTGCAGAGTGCCAATTCTAGTCAGAGCAACATGCTCATTCTACAAGAAAGCTGCACCGACTCAACGGCATCATATGTCATCTATGCCCCTGTGGACATAGTTGCCATGAATGTCGTGCTGAATGGCAGTGACCCGGACTATGTGGCCCTGCTACCATCTGGGTTTGCTATACTCCCAGATGGAACTAGCGGGAGCAACAGCGGGGAAGCTGAATCTGGAGGGTCCTTGCTGACTGTTGCCTTCCAGATCCTGGTGGATTCTGTACCCACCGCAAAGCTGTCCCTGGGGTCTGTGGCGACAGTCAACAACCTCATAGCATGCACGGTGGAGAGGATCAAGTCCTCATTGTCCTTGGACAATGAAGCCTGATCAGCTCTTGCTGTTCAACACAGTTTTTGATTAAGTAGGTAATATATCATCTTACTTTTGCTATATTATTATTGTCTACATAATCTGAAGCGATACTGATCATTGCTTGTAGTGTCCTGCAGTATTTAGGGAGCTGAAGAGGGAAGGAAAGAAAAAAGCAACGATGGTGGTGGGGAATTCAGCTTAAACTAGAATAGGGGAGAAGTCAAGAGCGCACCCTACATGTTTTTTTTTTCAAATGAAGGGTTTAGAGGGGTTCGGGAATTGACTTCCTCGAAGTCAAAGACAGAAAATTAAGCTACTAATTTATTTCTGAGTTGTAATTTTCTTTCTGTTCACCTTCGTTAACTTTGTACTCAGGATTATATATAGTTTTGCCTCAATTAAGTGGGGTTTAAGCTCTTTTGAAATTAATATTCCCTTCTATCATGTTATGTCTTTTTTTTAGTTTTTTGGTTTTCAGGTTATGTCTTGTTTTCTTCAAAGGAAAGGTAATGGAAAATTTGTTACTTCTGTTGGCTTTATATGTTATCTACTTCTGTGTCTTGTTCCAATGACAAGATGGACAATAAATACCAGAGATGCTTACAGTTCAATGATGCTGGGTAGTTGAGCAGATGATATCAGAGCATGATGTGAATTCTGAGCAATATGGTTACATTTAATCTATCAACTACAACCTGCCATCATAGTAATGTCATTTCTGTTTTCAATTGCAAGCTTGCAAGTCAAAGGAAAATTATAAAAATTCATGGTAAAAAGTTTTCATCATGCTGATGGTAGGTGATTGTAAGCCAATCAATGACATGATTGAAGTACAAATTATCAGAGGGAGGGATATAAAATTAAGGTACTTATGAATAAGGAGGACATGAATACTTATCACAAAGAGGGAAAATGCTTGAAAGTTGTTGACATTGAAAATCTGTGATATATATCATACTTCAAAGAAGCCCAGTACTTGCAGATACAAAAGAAAATGAATGAGAATAAAATTAAAAGGGAACAATAATGAGTAAACTTAATAGGTATATGAGCATGTTCATAGAAGCTGGCATCATATGGCAATGATCTATCAGATCTTAATTTTAAATTCCTTAATGAGAAACTGACAGCAATAACAGCCAGGAAAAAAGGCTTAATAGGTAATGCTGGACAAAAAAATGGCATTACTAGTGCTTCCCATCCCGGTGTAATAATATTCTATTTTCTCCTTTTCTCTTTGGACTCAACTCCTCATTTAATAGTAACAACTAACAAGAATGTCAAAACAAGTACCCAGGAAGGGCATGGATATTTCATCTCCCCATTGTCTACAAGCCATTTTGTGAATTATAATTGCCAGCAAAGGTCACTGATAATTGCAGATCTGATGAGGACCTCAATATGAGATCCATGTCAATCCACATATACAGAAAAGAGATCTAATTTGTTGTTTATAAATCCTACCTGTTCTAGATTTCAAAATCTCAGAGGAAGGCATGGGAATCAGAGAAGGGATGTTTCATGTTAACAAGAATGGAGATGAAAGCAGTTATCCAGAGTATTCATATACAAAATCTTAAGAGTTGAGCATTAAAGCAGAAGACATGTAAAATGGAAGGAAATGAATTTGATCAGATATTGGATATATGACACTACCAATATAACCATTTTTAAAAATCTTCCATTCATCCATTCATCCAGAGTATTCATATACAAAATCTTAAGAGTTGAGCATTAAAGCAGAAGACATGTAAAATGGAAGGAAATGAATTTGATCAGATATTGGATATATGACACTACCAATAAACCCATTTGTAAAAATCTTCCATTCATTCATTCATCTCTGGATAACTGCTTTCATCTCCATTCTTATTAACATGAAACATCCCTTCTCTGTTTCCCATGTCTTCCTCTGAGATTTGAAATCTAGAACAAGTAGGATTTATAAACAAAATCTTAAGAGTTGAACATTAAAGCATAAGACATGTAAAATGGAAGGAAATGAATTTGATCAGATATTGGATATATGACACTACCAATAAACCCATTTGTAAAAATCTTCCATCTATCCATCCATCCATGTAAAATGGAAGGAAATGAATTTGATCAGATATTGGATATATGACACTACCAATAAACCCATTTGTAAAAATCTTCCATCCATCCATGTAAAATGGAAGGAAATGAATTTGATCAGATATTGGATATATGACACTACCAATAAACTCATTTGTAAAAATCTTCCATCCATCCATCCATCATAAGAATAGTTTCATCAATAGATTATGGTTACAGACACAATGAGCGAATTGATCAGATTCAGGATACATAGCACTACCAATGAAATGATTTGTAAACATCTTTCATTCATAAGATCAGATAATCAAAACAGTGAGGTCACCGACACAATGCACATTTCAATCAGAAAAATGACAAATAAGAAACTCTCAAAATGACAATAGAATTACAAAGTCTGAGTTAGTGAGTTGTGTATCTCAAGCCTTCTTTTTCCTGCCCAACATAGGTCTCTTGCTGATCATTAAACTAGTCGTCCTGGACGGTGTCACCAGCCCACGGAGTATGGCCAAAACACCCAACCCCAAGAAAGGGACGTACATAAACAACAGCTTATCAGAAGCCTTGCCGGACTGCATCAATTCCGACAATATAGTCACCTGAAATTTCACAAAAGCAATGAAATGATTAAACAATAAGAAAGTTGCAGAGATGGACAATCCAATATGAAGCAGAACTTCAACATTTCAGACTCCAAGAAAATAGAAGATCTCCACCCCTCACATCCCGATTATAGAATTCTCATCACCATAAGTTGATATTAACTACTAGTCTGCCACTTCAAAACATTTCTTAACCAGCAGTTTCTAATCCAATGCATACTCAAATGATGATTAAAACATAAATCTGACATATGCTGGAAGTTCTTAGCTAATCTTGGCTAAATGCGCAATCACAATGAGCTGACAACTTTTACGCCATTTTGTTGTTACAATTCAACTGATGCTAACAGCAAGTGAAACAAAACAATGTGTAATTTCAGTCCACAATTTCTCACATTTTAAATAAGTAACAAGCATTACCAATGTGCAATCTTTACATTATTTACATAAATATAAACATCTACAAAATAGTGAATATATCCAAACTTAGAGAAAGTTACTAACTTGCAAGATCTAAACAAAACCCAACTGGGTATAAGTAAAAGTAAGATGAAAACTATACCATGGAGGTGAAAACAGAGACGCCATAGATCAAGCAGGTGGTGTTGAACCAAGACTTGGAGGCCAAAATTCCATAGAGATTGGCAAGAGCAAGAGGCCACTGAAACAGTAGCTCAAGCCAGACGAGCCCGACGATGAAATGAGGCTTCTCGGTTAAGAGATAGTCGCCATACTCACGCGCGTACCAGTTCTTGAGCTCAACCAAGACGCTTGGGAAGAGGCTCACAGGCAGACACGTCTGCGCGTCGATCAACGGCGCCGCCACCGCGATTACGATGAAGAAGGCGAAGAGTACGGCGTCCACGAGCTTCAACTGAGCACCCATTTTGGAGGGTATGAAGGTAATTGCGGTTTGTATGGGCGTCTGTATTTCTTCTGGAGGCTCTGTGAAACCGAGGAACCGAGGAAGGAGATGATGGTCTGAAATTTCGACGACAATCGTTTCGTTTATTATCTTTGATGCTTATCTGTTAATTTTAGATTCGGAACTCTTTAACAGATCTTTAATGACTCGATTTAAATTTAGATACCCGATCTGTTTATAATAATTAATATTTTAATAATAATTTCATAATTTTATTATAAAATATTTAAAAAGTTATAAGAAAATAAAGATTTACATAATTAAAATATCTATTAACGCTACATTAATATAATTAAAATACTTGACCTCCAATATTTTTAACATAGATACATAGGCACATTAACAACCTTTAACTTCATCAAATCATATTTTAGAGAAGATTTAGATATGAATGTTTAAATTATCTAGATAATTAGCATATTATTTTATATTTATTAATAATATTATATTTACAAAAATATTATTTAATTATTTTTAAACGAATCCGGGTCTTTAACGGATCAGATCAACCAAGATCCGGATCTGATTTTTAGTAAACAGGTTAACGGATTCGGGTCCTTAACAGATCAATGGATCAAATTTTCGTTTCAACCCCATTTAAAAGCCACAGATCCGGAGTGAGTCTGGATAATATCCGATCCATTTACATGTCTATTTATACGCCTAGTCATTTTTTTGTTTGTGTATTTTTTTAATTTGTTATTCTTTTGGAAAAAGCTAGAAACCACAAAAATTGTACCAAAATCATATATCAGAGTTTTTAGCAGCGCCGGTACCCAAACTCTTGTGCCACGGTGAAAGTGATACCTAAACTTATAAAACTACCAATGTGATACCCAAACTTCATTTTCGATACCAACGAAAGGACTGAAGTCATTTTCTGTCACGACGCCGTTTGTTTGATGACATGTCTCGTATGGAACCTACCAAAAATATTTCTTGTCAATAGAGAACTGCATCAGCAGTTCCTGAACTCTTTTGAAAGGATCAATGTGATACCCAAAATGAAAACTCAGATTTTTCATATTCAAACCCATGTTTAAATGTCTAAACCCTAAGCCCTCAACAAAAAATCTAGAAACCCTAAACCCTTGAAGGAAATGTGATCTATAAAAAATCTAAAAGTCATCTAAACCGTAAACACTAAACCATCTTCAAAAAGTCTCTAAACCCTAAATCCTCGACGAAAATACCCTTATGTTTTTCTTAGATTCCATTTTCTTCCAAAATCTCAAAAACTAAATCTTGTGGATCTATTTTTTCTTCTAGTTTGAACATCAAAAACTTGGATTTTCATTCTAGGTATCATATTGATCATCCGAAAATAGTACGACTCTATGAGTCAGTTGGCCAAAGTTTATGATGGATAATTTCTGTTTTATGCACTTGGGTCCAGTTATTTAAAATCATTCATTGACAAAAAAGTAAAAGTTTATTCAATGTTCTAAAAAACGCTAGGCGCTAGTCGGACGGACAACCGTGTTAGGCGGGCGATTAACTGATTAATCGCTTTTAGGCGGGGGTAATCGGTTGTATGATAAGGATTAATCGGTTTCAACCAAAACGGTGAAGCACCGTCTAGCATAGGAGGAGGATTAATCGGTTTAGGCGGAGATTTTTAGAACATTGAGTTTATTACAAACATGCAACATGACGGTAGGTTTACATATTTTATCTGTAGATGTCTTTAGTCTTTACACGCTCATATAGAGGTGGCAAACGGGCCGTAAAGCACGGGCTCGGCACGAGCACGGCAGATTTAAAAGTGGTCTGGCACGGCACGAGCACGCTACCGGCCCAGCACTGCACGAGCACGCTACTGGCACGGCCCAAGCACTTTATCTTAATAGGCGGTGTCGGGCCTAGAAAAATGAGTCCACGGGCCCGACCCGGCCTGAGCCCGTTATAGGCCCGACCCGGTCTAAGCATGATAAGTTAAGGCCTACGGGCAGGCCCGCTTTAAAATATATATATTTTCTTTATAATATAAAGATTATATATTTGTAAATAATATAAATTTTGTTTTAAGTTGAACAATAACTTATAAATACTAATAATTATTCATTTTGATTCTCTTAGACCCATAAAAAGTTTTGCTAAAACATTACCAAGTATAAATAATGATCATATGAATCATATATTTATTTAGTCCACACTAAATTCCACTAAACTTTGAAAGGATTACAACCAAATCAAGTAGTGACACACCTTGTCACTTTTACAAGTATTACAAACAAACTTGACTTAACTGTTAAACTTCTATGCTTAATACATCAAAGAGAATAAAGCAGAAGAAGGATGTCAACACGCCTCTTCTTTGCTTGTAATCTTCATTGATCTTAAATCACACAAATGATCAAGAATGCAATGAGTATGAACATTGTGAAAAGGAGTTTAAAAACCAATTCTGCTTATGCAGCAACCAACACTGAGCAGAAAATAATAAAACAATGAACTCCACTCAAGGAAGAGTGAGATCGATGTCCTTATATAGAGCACCCTCCCCCTCAATCATATCCCAAGAGATCACTGATTGAGATTGACAAGGAAAACTTACAGAAGAAAAATCAATTTAGAGAAAATTTGAATTACATTCCAAACTAGTTTTTCAATCAAATAATTTCAAAACAGATTTTCCTTTTTCATGGAATTCAAATAAGTTTTCCTTGATCTTTCCAAAAACAAATTTTCACAAAATCTTTTATGAAAGTACGTGGTCATGAATGAAATGCAGTTTTATCTGAGGTGATTTGAGATCAGTAAAACTTGATGTTCTTTAACTTATCCCCCTGTGACCTTACTTCTCCTAGTTGCCACAGGATTTGATCTTCGATGACTGTAAATTCTCCTCCTGGGATCTTACTTCTCCTAGTTCCATCAAGATTTGATTTTTGATCCATACATAGGTTGAATATGAGTGCAATATACTTACAAATTGAAAATGGTTGGAGCGAGGTTTCCAAATCCATCATATGGGAATTGAAAACCTAAAGGTGACTTATGAAATTCTGTAGTAAGAAGCTTGAACAATCAGTTGAAGAATATTAATTCCCCTAGCACCCCTAAACTGTTTGTACCTCCTACGACCGCAATCTCGCTATGTTCGCCGGAAACCAGTCGAAAGTTCCTTGTGTCTCTAACGTGATGCCATTATAGTCGCTGAACACAAGAGGAGGTTTGAAAATTGTACCTTCCGTCTTTTGATGCCCAACACTGCATACATTCAGTATGGAAATTGAGAGTTTGGATAGGAAGCGAGGATCTCCTGCTTTTTGCCTTGCTACTTTCTTCATGAGTCAAGAACTGTAGCAGTTTAGTCGATCTATTATGGGGAAGAGCACATGTTGGCGAATGCCTAGTAGACAACAGAAATGGTTAGGAGCATATAGTTCAAAACCAGCGAGATTTGGCAGAGGCTAATCTATCAAAGAGACGACTTGATTGAATAGAGTTCGCCCTTCAAGAGTGTGTTCTAAAGACCACATAAAGTTGTTCGCTAATGCTTCAGGTTATTTGCGGTTGATAATAAGAGTGCTAGAATCTAAAGCATCTAGCTTGAACATATATTCAAAGGACCTGGCATACCATTTGGGTCTTTGAGAGGATGCGTCGTCGAATGCTCTCGCTAACACATGATGTTTTGGGAAATCTATGACTCGCACATCTCGAAATTGAAGGAAGTTGATCTATAACCAGAGGTCTAGGATCTAAAGTGGTTCTGATACATTAGCATAATTGAGTTGGTGAAGTGACAGTTCTTATAATGCACGATATAACAATCTTAACACCATTTGTGCTAGACCTAATCGGTGACCATTGAAGAGAAGGGTTGTAGTGCGAGCCTAAGTCTGGGTTAGCTTTTGAGTTGATGTGAAAACTACAAATTTGTGAAGCCACATGTCCAGAAAGGCGATTTCACTCTGTTCATCTCCTCGAGAATAGAAGTGCTCAACTCATCCTTTGTAGGACATATTGGTGGGGTAATCCCTTCGGTTGACAGTGTGGATAATATCTGCTTTTACATAGTTATACTCCTAATAAGCCTCTTCAGCGACTGGGAAGCTAGTGATGGTATATAGATGTCCAACAGAGTGATTCTCATTTGTCCAAATCTGAAATCCAAGGTATTTCTAAAAGAATTCCAGAAGCATGCATCAGCCATCATTAGAGGTCTGTTGGCACCTCGACTTCCAAATTTGAGGCTCAAATCGATAGCATCTGCAATTTCTGCTAGCTTCCATCGTTCTAAATCAATAGCTCGACGATTCTCATACCATTGTATCATGAGTTCGCTAGGATATGACCATGCTCCAATTCTGGCTGGGTAGTCGAGTTGCTTTTGCCAAGAGGTGATGTCAGCGATTGTGTTCCAGAAAGTAAATATTGGGGTCCGTAATTCATGGTAATAGTGATGAACATTTGGAAATTTCTTTATCAGTGGACCTAGACCAGTGGAGGCGTCGATGTCCAATTCTAAGTGGGTTTGGTTTGTGTATTTAATGGCTTTCAAACTATCAAAGATCTTTTTTCCTTCGAGGGTCATCTCGGCGGTTGGGATTTCAATCATGGTGGAGTTGTTTTTTGGAAATGAAATTGGTGGTTGGGTATTTAGAGAAACTGAAATGGTTTCTGAAAACGAAGCACTGTTTACTGAAGGTAGACGACGACAAAGAGGGAACGATGTAACGTTTTGATAATTTGAGGAACCGGGTCGGGTTTCTAGCCTATATCAATTTCATAATTGGGCTTGGGTTTAATTTCAAGGTCTGGGTAATATTTAGTCCAAAATAATATCTTTCGATGAATAACCCATTAGATGAGCCCATTAGACTGATACCTGCGGTCTAAATATTTTGTATATATTTTCATTCCTAATAGGTCATGGGTGGAAAGTTTTGCAATTGCTTGAGGATTTTTTCCGTGATCTTTGGAATATAGGTCTGATATGTCTTGATCTGCAAGTAAGACAAAACCCTAGTGTTCAATATATAAAGGGGACCGACGACGAATGAAGAAAAGAGAGCAATCCATCAACAAACAAACCCTTTGCATCCTGCAAAACAAGCCTCCCTTGGAGCACTAGGTCTTTTTATTCCATCAAAACCCTATCCGTAGACATTCCCCGCATTTACCTCACCAAAACACGACCAGTCGACAGTTCCCGCATCTACCTCACCAAGCCTCATCCTTAAGCAAACAATTCATCCCCACTTCATCAATCTCAATCTGTAGGAGAATACCCGCAAACCATTGTTGGAGTGTAACAACTTTAACAAATATCCTTGTTTGTTAGAGAATCCTTTGACGAACGTACTGTGATCCTGATTTATAGCTCCACTTGGCCACACCAGCTCAAATAAGAACCGTCCACTTTACATGAAGTGGAGAAAATTTTGGTCGCTCCTCGGCTAGGTCTGAGAAGAACCTGAGTGTCAGCTTGATCAGGGCCCGCACGTCAGTCGTCTAAGGAGAAAACAAGGTCGCACCTAATCTAAAGGTAAAAGTGTTAGCACGCTTCTAAGCTGATTGTTCAGAGAAATCCAAATTCACCCCGAACAACAAGTACTTAATACACGAAATCAAGAACAAATGAATAACTGCTCCATATAGGAGCACTTTGTTCATTTATTTAGCCATTTATACAGTATTATTTGTATAAGCACCCCATTCTAAAACCAATTGATTGTGATTTCCCAATCCATCATAAAGAAGAGCACTTGGGAAGTGATAACTTGAAGATGACTCGAAAGGTTAAGAAGTCATGTTTGAACAATAGCAATACCACTAGCGCGCTTAAACTTTCAATTCCCTTGCCTCCTACGATAGAAAACTCGCTAGGTTCCCTGGAAGCCCTATCGAATGTTCCTTGTGCCTGTAACGAGCTACCATTGTACTCGTTGCTTGTGAATATAGCAGAGACGGTGACATAGTTGTACACTTGTACCTTCCGTCTATTGATGCCGCCACTACCAAACGTTGGACTCGGCCAACGCTCTGTGAGTATGAGTCTGGGTGTTTAAGCAACATGTCATCAACGAGGATTGGTCCAAACGTGCTCGGGGACCAAACCTGTCCCAGAACACCTGCAACAGCTACCGTTGTTGCATTCAGACCAGAACGGATAAGTTCTTCAGCTCGTATTTCTTCTCATACCCGGACTGCTCAATAGCTGCAGCTTGAGCCAAAAATATAGTCATGATTAGAACGAAGAGAACACACTAGACTGGTTCCACAGAGATGAGTAGTCAACCTTGGTATAAAATTGAAAGCCATTTGAGAAACCGAGAGGTTACTAAGGCTAGGAAGATTTTCAGGATAAAACCTATAAACTGAACAAATGCTTTGTGATTTTTCAAGTGAGCTAGATATGGTTCTCAAGTATAGTATAATATCATGTATATGATAAATGGCGATTATAGTTGAAACATAAAAGTTTACCAACAATTCTTTTACCAAAAACAACAATAGGATAAAAAAGTCCAATTAAAATGTAAAAGTGTAACACAGGTACGTAGCTAGAGAACAGTACGTGTTGGTAAACTCTTAATGTCACACCCCGATCCTAGAATTATTTTACGGTTGGTTACTTTGGTCTTTTACCATTTAAAGTGACCGTTTAACCGTACAATGATCGTGAAGTTGACTTTTCGTTAAGTCAAGAATTTGGGAAAACTTTCTTCTTGAAAGTTGTAGAGGGCGTCGTTACGAGTTCATGGACACGTAGCACGCTCAAATCGGAGTTCGTATGAGAAAGTTATGAACAAAAGTATAAAGTTACTATGCGGTAAAACGGCTATATATAGGAGTTACCGGGGTGAAAAATCAGATTTTTCACCCGGCTTCTCTCTCCTCTTCCCCGACGGAAAACTGCGCCGAGCTTCCGGCCGCCCTAGCGCCGCCGTCCGGCCACCAACCGCCGGCGCACCGGTCCCAAAAGCTCGGCCTCCGAGTCTACTTCAATCCTAGGTAAGCTTTCCGACCTAACTCGCCGTAAATCGGGAGAAATTCCGATTTGTTCTTGGTGTGTACAGTAGATTTTCGGGATTGAATTTCTCCCTCCCTAGATCACCAATTGTTGAGTTCTTTATATGTTTAGGATGGGTTTTAGGTGTACTACAATCCCCTAGAATTTGGTAGTTTGATTTGAAGTGTGTAGGGAGAATTGAGGATTTGAAGTTTGGTAGTGTATTTTTTCGGGGTCTACTGTTCATCGAGTTTTTGACCTAGTTAGAGGCCGAATTGGCCTTCGAGTTGAACTAGAAAGTTGTCCCAATTGACGAGACGAAGCTACTGGTAAAATTTGGTGGCGATCCGAGGTCGCCGGAATTCTGGCCGGAATTTCTGCCGGCGGCCGCCGGTGGCGGTGCCGCCACTTTTTGGGCAGTTTTTCATGCCCATTAATTAGTACATATTGTGAGGAGTCTATGGTTAAAATTTGGTAATTTTTAGAGGTGTTTTGGTTAGGTTTTGGAATTGTTCTAGTTTAGTATTATTGGCGGATAATTAAATATTATTCCGACCATCGATTATTGCCGGTTAAGGTTTAAGGATTATTTTAAGGACTCCTAAGGTATTGGTGAAATGGTTGAATGGGTGTCCATAGTAATTCAACGAATTAATACGTGACACCCTAAAGTCAAGTTAAAGTAATAAATGAAAGTTCGGAAGCTGAGTCGGACTTCCGGTAAATTGAGTTAAGAGTCGATAACCGGGAAAGAAAGTTATAAAGGTTAAAGTGCTATAAGAAAGGAACTTGGTCAACATGTGGTCAAATAGGATTTCCTGGTCAAACTAGGAAAAGACCAAGTCAACTGTGGTATGACTAATGTGATGATTTGTTGTACAGTCTCTGGTCGGACGTGAGACGGGCTTGACTACGCGGGTAGTTCGAGAGTTTCGCTCGAGGAGCTTTCCGAGCGGGAAGAAGGTCGAAATAGTACTGTGAGTTGACATATTATTTTAAATAAATGCATGCCTTAATTATTGAGTTAATTGCATGGTGTTTATGATTGTTTCCGAAAATTATATCCTTCTCGGGTTCTTGAACGTATTTACATTATTACTCAATTTTCTATTTCCTCCGAAAATGGTTATAGACGGTGAGGGCCGTCCATCGAATGGAATTGAACCCGAGACTTCGTTGGAAATTGGTTTTATGCATATATGACAAGGAATTGTTTTAATTAATTGTTTTGGGAAGAGAATTTGATTAATGTATTGTTATGAATGTTTATTTTAAGGGTTGACCAATAAATATGCTAGCTAGAGTAGCGTGAGGGCGCTACTAGAGCTCTTAGCTCCGACCCTAGCCTGAGAGGTCAGGCAAACTACGTAGTGCACTATGAGGGTTGACCGTATCACTTTATTTAGAGCTCTTAGCTCCGACCCTGGTCTGAGTGGACAGACAAGCCTGAGAGGTCAGGTTGATATTATAAGGGTTGACCGTTATCACATATTATAAGGGCGCTACTAGAGCTCTTAGCTCCGACCCTGGTCTGAGAAGACAGACAAGCCTGAGAGGTCAGGTTGATATTATAAGGGTTGACTGTATTATTTTATTTAGCTAGCATAGCGTAGCGTGAGGGCGCTACTAGAGCTCTTAGCTCCGACCCTAGTCTGAGAGGTCAGACTTATTATGTTTGGTGAACATTTCTCTTCCCATATTCCTTGCTGGTTTATCTTATCATGCATTTGCGGAAATTTAGTAATTGTGGGCATGCATAAATGATTTTTAAATTGATATACTTTTGGGAGAGCATTACAGGAAATGGAACTATTATATTTGATTTTCGTCCACTCACTCTAACAGTTTTTAAATGTTTCTCCCCTGGGCCTTTCGTTTTTAAATGCCCAGTGATGCAGGGTTCTTGAGAGGAGGTCGAGCGCGTACGAGAGTCGAGGCATAGTCGATCATTCCGTTGCTGCTCGAAATTCTTTGGGGTAATCATCTCTGTAGACTGCTCTGACTAACCCGGTTTAGTTAGTTTTGTAGGAAGGGTTGGCCATTTCAAGGGGGTTTCGGTAAGAAGTTCCCTTGAGGTGGTCCCCGCAGGATTTACTTCGGGTTAAAGAGGTTTAACCCGGGGTGGGTCCTGTCACTTAACATAGTAGTTTGGCAAAATAACTAATATACCTCCTGAATTTGGCTCTAATTGTCAATCTACATCTTTAACTTGTATTTATGCCAATTTACTTTCTCAACTTGGTAAAAGCTGCGGATTTGCACTCTCTTCGTTAAATCTGACGATTTACATCTAATTTTCAATCTTGTGCTATACACGTGAGGGGTATAACTATGATTTTATTTTTTTGTTTTAATAATAAAAAATATTCAAAAGGGAGATTAAATATACTCATGCATATGTTTTTTTGTTCAGAAATGTATTATTTATTTAATATATTTTTTGTACAATTTTGTCTACCTAATCATTCATTTAATCTTTTTTGGAGGACATATGTATAAGTCTATTTGTTAAATATTAAATTTGTATTGGTAATATTAATAAGAAAAGTGCATAAAAAGTAAGAATAAAATCGATTTGATATTAATAACAATGAACACGACATAATTTGTATGACTAAACAAGTCAAATATATCGACAAAAATAATACTTAGAACACACATAATTTTTAGATAGATATGTATATACGAATCTTCTTTTAAAGATTTTGTTTCATTATTTTAATTAATAAAAGAAAATAATATAAATTGATAGTAATACCTCTCACATGCATGAAACATAACTAAAAATTGGATGGAAACCATCCGATTTGACGGAGGAGGTGCAAATCCACAGCTTTTACCAAGTTGAGGAGGCTAATTGGCACAAATAGAAATTAAGGGTGTAAATTGACAATGTACATTGGTTATTTTGCCTAGTAATTTCGATAATGACATATCAAAATGTGTCACTTGGTTTCATACATTTCAGAAAATAATTCATGAAATTAATTTGTTTTGGATATATATCGATCTGATGTTTTATCATACTCACGAGACAAGTTTAATTAAGCATCTTTTAGCTAGTGAAGTAAATCATATTTAGAAAGTACTCGAACAATACAACTGAAGAGATAGCGTGTCATGAACGAGACATGTATCTCTGCATAGTGTATGCAAATTTGAAACTAAGATAACATATGTCATCAATTGATCATCCTTTTCTCGTTTCTTCTATATAATTGTTGGAGAATAGAGAAATATAAGTTTTTAGTTACGGAATTTGGAAAGAATTTTACGCTTTAAAAGCATGTTAGCGACGCTCTCTTTTGAAGTATAACCACAAATTCACAACTAATCGTCCATATAGCCTTGGTCTACAATGATGCCAGAATCAGTGGATCAGGTCATATACGTTCTCGACATAGAAATTTTAGAATACGAAACATTTTATAATTTTTAAGGTTGATGTTAGAAACAAAAATAGTTCGCGGAACATTTTTAGACCTAATAGAGCATGTTTATTTTTTTGTTTGTTTTATGAATCAAACCTCTAAGATACATAGAGCCCAAAATAGCATAATAACATTTCTGATAAATAATTATATGGACCACAAAATCTCTCGTTAACAACATATATACCAGCCTACAAAATGAACATTTGTACCTGAATTATGTGTCCTCTAGATGCAACAATCGAATTAACTCTTGAGTCTTAACTAGGAAAGAGAAAAATGGCAGTCACAATGGACGGGATACAAAATGTTCTTTGGATGATTATAAACATTTTTTTTTCTTTTGAGAAGATGATGATTATAAACTTTGGGTTACTTGGGTCGCAGAGTAACATTCAAACTCTCTTCTTCTTACCTGAGGCAGGTCTCTTTCCAATGGTTGCCGAAGACAACGAGTTGGGAAGCAATCCGCGAAGTATGGCAAGAACACCCAAACTCAAGAACGTATAGTACACCGTCAATAGTTTTTCCGGTGCCCTTCCTGATCTAGTGAGTTCTGCAAATATAGGAACCTGAAAATGCAAGGAGATGTTCAACATGTTTGAATAAGAAACATAATTAAAAAGATAATCATGCAAAAAAACGTATGTTATAACATAATTCGCGTTGCTGTAGAGAGAAAAATAACAACAATGTACAAAACCAAGTATCTTGCTCCTTAACATTTTTCAATTTAGTTCAAAACTCGCATAAATAATCCAAACATGAATATCTAAATGTTTGCAGAATATTATCAAAACTACAGGTAGAAACAAAAACTTCTCAACTAGCTTTCATTTCAATGGTCTAAGTTACAGTAGTTCTCTGTCAATGTAACATTTTCTTTTTGTACGAGTAAAAGTCTCTACAAGAGCCAACATTAGGAATAATCATAGATTTGACGTTGGTATGGTACGTAGTAGTGAAGAATTGTCACCATGGCAGTGAATAGAGAGATGCCATAACTCAAGCAGGTGGTGTTGAACCAATGCTTCCCTGCCAAAATGCCATAGAGATTCACAAGCACCAGAGGCCATTGAAAAAGAAGCTCAACCCATATGATCCCCACGTAGAAATCTGGCGTCTCCGTCATGAGGTAGTCACCAACCTCTCCGGCATACCAGCTCCGGAGTTCAAGGAGACAGTCGGGGTAGGTGATTGGGAGACATACTTGTCCTTTAAGCAATGGGATTTTGAAAGCGATCGGAAGAAGGAACATGAAGAGCAAAGCATCCATGAGCTTGACAAGAGAGCCCATTTTTGTTGCTTGGTGCCAATTTCTGAGGGGAATGGGAAACCGCGTAGGTAAAAAGGATTGGAAGCAAAAAGTGGATCTTGAAAGTTTAGAACCTTTGGTATTAACACATGGGACAATTTATATGGAATGACTCATGCATACAAAACAGTTATTTTGTAATAAATTGATGATGGATAACCCATTTCATAAAAACTTATATCATTTAAGTGTTTTTTTTCTTTCACAATTTGTAGGGGAGAAAGAAAACTCACAGTTATAACCTACAAACTATAGAAATAAGAAATATCATATCTCTTATTTTTGTGAATTGGAATACGTTGGGCAGCTTGTCAAAGGCGACATAAACCCACTGGCGGACCTACGTTGGGACAAGTGAGGGCTGCTGCCCTCACTGAGTTTACTTCTTCCTTTCCTCAAGTAACTATGTCTTGAATTCATCCAATTTCTCTTAAGATTTAATGTTTACGCCCTCATTTTCTGGCTCTCTTAGATTTGTATGATCATTTCTCCCCCATATATAAAATCCTGGATCCGCCACTGCATAAACATGTTTTTTCTTTTCTTGGCAAAAATGGCAACATAAACTTTGATGTCAAAAACTTTGAAGGATCTTCAATTTTATACGTATAATATGAATTATCAAGATTTTTGACATTTAAATATTCATATAAATATTTATAAATAACTAAGATTTGTATTGTGGACCTACCATCCCTATTTATAAACTTTGATGTCAAAAACTTTAAAGGATCTTCAATTTTATACGTACAATATGAATTACCAAAATTTTTTGACATTTAAATATTCATATAAATATTTATAAATAACTAAGATTTGTATTGTGGACCTACCACCCCTATACATACAAGTATTTTTACAAGAACTTCCCACCATAAAAGGGTCTGGTTGCAAATGGTAGTGAAATTCATTGTCCCATGATTAAAACTATCTACGGTGAAAACAGAAATCAATAAAATCACAAGGACTAGAAATGCAAATACATCCAGGAAAACCGAATATGCTATTTCAGCCAAAACGTCGTCGTTTACGTCAGTGTTGAAGAGAGAAGTGAATTAACGATGAGCGAGACTCGACCGGTGCCGAGAAGGGAGAGCCCATGGGGCACGCCGGAGGGAGAGCCTCGTCAGCCCAAGGCCCATCGCTGCAATGACTGAGCTGAGGACGTCATCCAAGTAAGAACCACACCACAAACCCTATGACCAAGTTTGATGCTTTATATGAGAAATCCAATTATTGTTTATAGCCAATGTTCAAATTCTGGGTTGGAGTTTTTGGGTTTTATCTTGGCTTAATTGAGATTCTGATTGCTCTGTGTATGTGGGTTTTGGGTTTCAATTTGTGGGTTTATCTAAAGTTAATGCAGGTGGATTTTTTTTAGCTGAAATGTACTTCACTGGCTTCCGTTGAGTAGGTTTAGTCGTATGGTTGTGAGTTTTGGAGTATGGGAAAGTGGATGCATGTGATTTTGAGCTGAAATGTACTTCAGCTGCTAGATTGAATTATATTGCGCTATGAACCAAGTCTGACATGTTGGAGTTTTATTCGAGCAATTTTTCCCTGATTGTCGGTTTGTATTGAATGAATTTGTTCATCGATTGGAGATTGTGTCAAGTGATTTACTAGATAGTGAACTACAGAAATGTTTACCATCTATGGAAATAGTCTAAGGTTGTTGAATATGGAGTAGAAACAAGTAGATAGTACATAAGGGACGAGGGGACGGGAGTTTCTGGTGCTGGTTTTGTTAGAATGAGAAGGATCACAAGTAAAAGGTTTTATCTTCAATGTGAAGAACTGGTGAAGTCATTTAGTTTCATGCTTGATTTGGTGATATTAATGGTGTCTTTGATTCGAAGGAATTTAAACTCTCTTTGCCCTGGACTACTAGATTTGAAATGTTACAAATTAACAATAGTGGTCTTCACTCCTAATCTGATTAGGTAACTTGGTATGTGTGTTATGCAGGCCTGTTTTGAGGGAAACCCCTTTAAGACAGTCCCAGGGCCATTCAAGCTCTTCTATCAGTGCATGCGGTCTAAACCTGGGTATGATATCAACCATCCAATGTACTCTTATGGGATCATTTTCACTTTTCAAACTTTCAACTGAGTTTTTAACTACATTCAACATTAACAACGGTTAGCATGTCTCATATTGATGATGCTCCTTAGAGCTTTTACGTATCGAGTCATTGACTGGAGCGATATTGACACCTTTATTTTAAGGCTCCTCTATCTACCTGTTAGTAAACTACATGCTATTATATGATTGTAATGTGTGATATCTGAAACATTTGTGCTCTTCTGCAGGGAGGCACCAACAGAGCCATATACATATTTGCAGCTCGATCCTCCAACAAAGGAGGTGAAACTTGAGTGAAGTCTTCGTATCTTCACTTGAAAAATAATCCTTTGTTTAGGTTATCTGTCTCAAAATTTCCAAACTTGTGTGGCATTTGCTAAATAATATGATTGGAATGTGCTTTAGATTATGGCTATGTTTGTTTTAACACATACAGTTGAATTCAACAGCCTACTATTCTGTCCGTACCATGTACTAAATTCAACTTTAAATGTCTTCATTTACTATGCGTACTGTAATTGCTTTCTTCTGCACTGGTAGCTCTCCCATTGAAAGTTCGAAACCATTTGTCATCTTCATGGTCCCTTTATGAAATGTACAGTTGAATTCAACAGTCTACTATTCTGTCCGCACCATGTACTACTCAATTCAACTTTAAATGTCTTCATTTACTATGCTTACTGTAATTGCTTTCTTCTGCTCTGGTAGCTCTCCCATTGAAAGTTTGAAACCATTTGTCATCTTCATGGTCCCTTTATGAAATGTAGATGACATATAACTATACGTTGATGCGCATGATGATGATTGATGAATATTACTGCATTGTAGGAAAAGGCATGCCTTTTGTTGTTTGATTTTGTGTTTTTGAGCTCTTAAAAATTGAAATAATTCGTGTTTGGAGATGTGGGCTCTCTCCGCCTCTGCCTCTCTCCAAAATCATCAAAAGGAAAACACTCAAACTGTCATCGAGCAAAAGAACTATGAAAATTCTGGGAACCAGTTTACTGCTAACGATTTCTGTGGTTAGAGAGAACTTGCTATCTACAAAAAAGTACAAGGACTAGAAATCAATAATCGGCTCTCCAATGGTCAGATTTCGCTCGACGGTCCATGGCAAGTCGAAGAGCTTGGCTGTGATAAATTTGAAGATCTTGTTCACATTTATGTTGTAGGTTGCACTCGAAAAGAAAAGTGTTGCGTTGAGTGCCTTTGCATAAGCTCTTGCCTGCAGTCACAGTTAACATAGAGACTTAATCAACACAATTTCATATCAGGAACCCAACAGACTAGATTTATCAAAAAACCCAAGACTCGATTATTCCGTTCATAGTGGTGGTAGGTATAAATTCTACGTCAATCTAGTAGGTGAATCAATAAATATGAAAGAGTCCTTGTCCCCTCCATGCATGCTTGCCTTAAGTTTTGTATTAAAACAATTCCTTGATGTAGTTAGTTGGTGTTCATATAGTCCTGTTGAGACGTGAGAGCCGTTTGCGGGACGGAACGGGATAATCAAACGACAGATGTCTGATTTTTAATGAATTGATCATGTCCGTTTAAGTCTGTTTAATTCTGTCCGTCGGATCAATTCATTAAAGATCGGACGGCTATCGCCGTTTCGTCATGTTCCGTCTCGTAAATAGCTCCCACACCTGAACAGTCCTGGGTGATCATATTGCATGAATTGTTCTAATGAGCATTGACCTACATTTCTCCACTTCCCTTGCTAGTTCTACAAGGTTACTTCCATCAAGCTTTACCGACAAGAATAGCCCCTAGAATTGGTATTATTTGACAAAACATCTCTGTTTATGATAAAGATATACGATTGATTTGCAAAACAAATTTGTAAAGCAGAGAAATTTTTCTTTTGCTTTTTTCCTATAAAGATCAAGCACTCACTACCAGAATAAACATTATAGCCGACGAAAAAAAAACAGGCCAACGAAACAAAAAATCGTCTGCTAACTTAATTTTTCGTCGGCTAAAGTGGATTTTTAGCCGTCGAAATATTTTTTTGTCTGCTAAAATAATTTTTTCGTCGGCTATAGTCTGTAAACTATAGCCGACGAAATTTGTAAAGTTAAGCCGACGGTAATTTCGTCGGCTAAAAGTCCTTATATTTCCAGATCTAGACAGCAGCTCATGTGAAAAAAAGGGAGAAAAAGTTTGGGTGTTGGCGAAATTGTTGGGTGTCGTCGAAATTTGTCCAAAATTAGTTTGTGGCGCTATATATAGGTACGCATATGTGTATATATCTTGTTTTTGGGTTGATTTAAGAGTTTTATTTGAGTTATATATATTGATTTTAAGTTTTAATTTGAGTTGAATTATTGGATTTTAAGTGTGATTGAGTTGATCGATTTTAATTTGATAATATATATGAAGTTGTTATATATATATATATATATCTACTTATTAATATATATATATATATATATATTAATTTAATTATAATATTGTGTTCAGGCATATATATATAGTATGAATTAAGTAATATTTTGATTATAATTGATGTTAATTGATATATAATATTGTTATATAATTAGTAATTAGTATATATATGCATGCATATATATATATGTGTGTGTTAATTATTAATTTGTTATTAATTAATTGTACGTTAACTGTAGATAGAATACTAAATGATTTGAAAATTTAATTAATTAGAGTTTATACATATATATTATGTTATCTTTTCAGGATATGGATAAGAGTTGGATTTCACTTCTAAAATGGGACAAAAGATATGGTAAAAGAGTTATTAGTTATATTGAATATGTGATGGATAATGCTAAAGGGAATACAATTTTCTATTCCCCGTACACTAAATGTCAGTGTCGCAGCGATATGCATCGATTTGCAATTGACAAGATTTGGCAGCACCTTAAGAGTAATGAGTTTTGGGAGAAGTACACATGTTGGAAATATCATGGTGAAACATCATCAGGGGGTCCGCATGATCATAGGCAATTTTCTGAGACGGGCAATATAATTTGCACATCCAACGATCCAACAACGGCCTTCATCAACGATATGTTTCCTTATGAGAGCGGTGTATGCTCTGAAGGACCGTATAATTTGTTGATTCTGGGACCTGGTTATGCAGGGAAGTTAATGAAAAAACAAAATTATATGTGTAATTAATAATATTTATAATTTTTTTATGGTGTCTGTAGGTACAAGAAGTGGAAGAACGAGTTACGGACCCACTGGAGTACGCATGGGAACGAACGTTCTGGTACCCCCCTTGAGTTCCAGTTCAGGGAATACGAGTGACGTTGGCTTCTTATATCAGAATTCAACAACCCTTATAAACAAACAATTAAAAATAATAATTTCTTATATTGTTATTAATTAGTACGTTTTAAAATATTTTACTATTTTTTTTTCTTTGTAGGTTGTTTCCCGGGAGAACGCTTAGAACCGGCAACGCAACATAAGGAACCATCATGCTGGTTCTAGACCGTTCGCATCGTTGATGGATGAGGCGGCTAGGGAACACCCAGAAGTCAACCGGTACGTCTATACGTACGAGAAGACATATCCTGACGCCCAGGAGGATATTGTAAGTCGTTTTACGTTTTCAAATTTTTTAAAATGTTAATTAATTATTTTTTTCAAAATGTTACACGTCCATATATATTTCAAAATGTTAATTAATTATTTTTTTCTATCCAAGTAGGCGAGGATGAGGCAGGCTAGTGACGAGGTGATGAATGCTATAGTGAGGGAGACATGGTCAAACACGCAAGAGAAAGACATGTCCGAAGCCATGTCTCGAATCGACACTTCGGATCTCAGGGTTGGGGCGAGGATCATGGACACAACATTCTCACCCGAGGAAATAAATTCTACTGCCGAGGTCTAGAAAAGAAGGGCAAGGGGGTACTGAAAACCACTCCCGGATTTTAAAAAAGGCAGTCTCGACCAGTAGCAGAACGACTCAGTTAAAGGCGGAAATTCAGATGCTACGGGAACACCAAGCCGCTTTACAAGTGTATAATGCGGCAGTATATGCCACCAACCAGGCACAGCAGCAGCAGATGTTCCAGTACTTGCAAGATTTTTCAGCTGCCCAGCTTCAAGGACTTCTGCCTCCGCTCATGCCTACGCCTATTTCCCAACCTCAGTCAACGCAACCTCCTCAACAGCTACCTCCTCCTGGCCCGGATATAGATTTTATTTAGTTTTATGGGTTTATGAACAATTTATAAATTAATAATTTAATGCAAAACGTTTAGACTACTTTTGATGTACGTTGTTGGTTATATGAAATTGTTTGTGTAATTTGCAGATTGCTTGGATAGTAATTTAGAAATTTTGTGGTTTTTTTAGTATAAAAAGTACTATCGCCGACGAAATTTACCATAATTCGTCGGCTATAGTATTTTTTTTTTTTTTCAAAGTTTAGCCGACGACATATGGCTTAATTCGTCGGTTATAGTAGTATTTTAGCAGACGAAATGTACTATATTTCGTCGGCTATATTATTTTAATTTTTAATTTTTTAAATATTTAGCCGACGATTTATAGTACATTTCGTCGGCTATAGTTTTTTAAATTGGCCAATGAAATATTTATAGTTCGTCGGCTAAAATTTTAGGTTGAGGACGACGACAATTTATTTCGTCGGCTAAAGTTATAGCCGACGATTCTTTACCGACGACATCTTAGCCGACGAATTTGGCTAACAGGCCGACGAAAAATTTTCATTTCGTCGGCCAAACTACTTATTCCGGTAGTGACTTGAAAAATAATATATGCTTTCTTAATTAAACGTCATTGTTATTTCTATTATTTCTTACCTGACTTGCGATTGCCCATTGCAAATCTAATGGGAGCTGGATGAAGTCGTCGAACTTTGTTCCTATCAATATTGGGATTGCCGTCTGCAAAAAAACAACCATGCAAAGACAAGAATATCTATCTCAAACCTGGAATAGAAAACTTCGGAAATTTCGAAAATAAAAACGATGCAGCTTGTTTCTTAGAGAGAAAATACTGATATGATGCATAGAAATTTACCTGATTCCATTTCCTGGCTCGGTTAAACCATGTTGGAATA
Source organism: Comarum palustre (assembly GCA_951800085.1). NCBI lineage: Eukaryota > Viridiplantae > Streptophyta > Magnoliopsida > Rosales > Rosaceae > Comarum > Comarum palustre. The sequence continues at coordinate 3,980,598 of OX637578.1, forward strand.
CTGCAATCACAGAAATCAAAATTCTATGGATTCATTTGTAGTTAAGTTTCCTATTTATCAAGGTGATCAAGAATGCCAATAATACAGCATAAACAATGAAAGCGAGACACACCTATTCAACGTAACCCGACTTGTCAAGTCGAACATGAACAAAATTGCTACGGAATCCTTGCAAGCTACGTGCAAATTGTCCTGAGATTTCCTATCTTCTACACCAAAATCAAGCACATAATCATTATCAAAATCGATCGAAAGTTTGATCGTATCGTCAGACGAAGAAGTAGGTGAATGGTTGGAGCTAGAGACTTTCCGGTGATAAAATTACCTCCAACTTCCCAAATACTATACGAAATCCGAGCGTCTCTGACCCTGAGAGTTTTATCCATGAAATTTAACCCTGTGGTCTGTGCCTCTCCTGCTTTCTCATCATCATCTCCTACGTACTTTACCTTCAATGATCGACAAATTTCAATCAAACTTCATTACAAAAATACAAATACATAAGATGAAATGTCTTCTATTATTGGATACATGAAAAGATTACGTACCAGAAAGCTCGTCTTTCCGATTTGGCTATCCCCCAACAGACTAATCTTCAAGGAGACAAGGTTGGAGGAGTCTACTCTTTCCCGACCAGTGCTAACCGTCAACGACTTCTGACGTCGGACGGCAGGTACAGGTGTGTCGACGGGGCTGTTAACTGAAATCGAGCTCGAAGGAGGAGTCATAATCGAAATCGGCAGCATGCGGTAGTGAGCCGGCTTTCCTAAACAGCACGTTAGAATCCTATCCATGACGTGTTTAATGCAACGGCGGAGAACCAAAACGCGACGGTGAACTCTTCGCCGGAGGGTGTACTGGATCATCTCTCTCGGAGGCGAATAAGGAACTAGGGTATCAAGCTTTGTTTATCTAATGAGAACAATGGATGGTAATCCTGTGGAGATGGCCTCAACAACAAGGCTTAGTGATCGGCAAGCTCTTGGTGTTTGTTGGCCATGAAAAATGAAAGCCAGCTTCTCATGCTTCTCATATTTTCATTACTTGATGGTATTTTTAGCATTTTTCTTTTTTTTTTTCGATTCTTAAATCCTTTTTTTCTTTCATATATAATTTTCAGTTACAACTACCTGTTGCTATAAATATGACTGATTTAACGGGACAGTTGACCGGTAACAATGTGGACAAAACTTGCAAAATCCAAATAGGAAGTCCTAATTGCCGTCTGAGATTAGCTACAAATCTTGGCTTTCTATCTTGGACGTCCATTTGGATTGAGCAGCAGGGATGGCAAAAAATAAGGATGATCTAGAACTCACTACTGGATTAGGTTTGACATGTTTTTTATTTCCTTAAATAGTATATAATGAGATAAACGTAAATCATTGAGATAAACGAGAGAAATGTGAGTATATATATGTCTCAATTTTGTTTAAGCTAGTCTTTTTAAGTTTTCTGAATACAACCCCATACATTCCAATTAGATGAGTTTTATGTCCGATTATACAAAAAAGCTATGGCCTGATAGAAAGTTAACTTTCTTGTTTCTTAATTTCCTTGCAAATTACAAGTGAGTTTCCACCAGAAAATTACCAATCAATCCATGCGAATGCAATGGACAGAAACAGATCGAATACTATAATTTTTTAGTTTGTGAAGATATAAACAAGACTTAGGGCTGATATATAAACTTTAAATCATATATTATGGTTGAGAGTTTGTAGACAAATTAACTTGAGTATAAGTGAGAGAGGCATTCAAGTCCTCATCAACTCCAGTACCTTGCTTTTTAATTAGGGAGAATAACCATTTGTTTAAAATAAGAAAAGTCAAATCTTAAATCAATGAATTAAAAAATCAAATGTTTATTCCAATACAAGGTGTACTTACTAATCCCCAAATACACAAATTTTTATTAAATTTATAATAAAATAATATTTTTGAAACAATTTGACCCTAGTTCCTTATACACTTGGAGAAAAAAAAAGAGAATATTTTACCGGAGCATCTCCGGTCGCCGGACTCCGGTCTCCGGTCACTAACCGCCGGACTTTGGTCACCAGACGCTGGAAAATTACTGGTAGCCGGAATTTTGTCGAATTTTTTTTCTACTAGGGGCAATAAACTTTTACATAAAGTTTACTAGGGCAACATCTACATCAAAATTCAAGTCTACTAACCCCAGTATACTCCAAATTTAAGTATAATAACCTTAGTATACTACAAAACCAAATCTACTAACCCTAGTATACTCCAAACCAAGTCTAATAACATATTGTATACATCAAAACCTAGTTTACTAACACCAATATACTTCAAAACCAAGTCTACTAACCCTAGTATTTCATCAAATCCAAGTCTACTAACCCCAGTATCGACGTTTCCAAGCGCCGGCATATAGACGACATGACCAGATCTGGATTTGACGTTGCTCTTCGAACTCAGTGCTGCAACGACCGGCGAGGACGAGGCGGAGATTAGGTGGAGGGAAAGATGAGGTCGTCGGAGATGGTGGAGGCGAGGATGAGGTCGTAGGTGATGGTGGAGACGAAGGCTCTGTGAGTGATAGTTAGAGAGAGAGGAAACTTTTACTACTAATGTTTACTACTCTTAGTAAACTTTTACTAGAGTAGTAAACTTAAGCAGATGAACAAACTCGAGGCATTGGTAGTAAATCATAAGTTTACTACCCCTAATAAACTTGTACCAGAGGTAGTAAATCTTTACCAGATGTAGTAAACTTGCAAAACAGAATCTCCAAAACCCATTACACATGAAAAACAGTGAAAAATCAATTTAGATGCAAAAAACTAAAGTTTACTACCCTTAGTAAACTTTTACTGGGGTAGTAAACTCGAGCAGATGAACAAACTCAAGACATTGGTAGTAAATCACAAGTTTACTACCCCTATTAAACTTGTACTAGAGGTAGTAAATTTTACCAGATGTAGTAAACTTGCAAAACAATATCTCCAATGCCCATTATACATATTAAAAACAGTGAAAATTCAACTTACATGCAAAATCTAAAGTTTACTACCCTTAGTAAACTTTTACTGGGGTAGTAAACTCTAGCAGATGAACAAACTCAAGCGACGTCGTCGAAATCCAATGGTAGAGGCGGAGATCTTCATGGTTGAGCCGATACCGTTGTAGTCGTCGTAGTCCAGATCTCCATGGTCACCGTCCATCGTCCAGATCTCCATGGTCGCCGTCCATCGTCTAGATCTCCATGGTCCTCGTCTAGATCTCTATGGAGAACATCAACCAGTAAAACGACATGGTCACCGGCGTCAAGCTTTGATCTGGAGCTGGCTCAGACTCCGATCTAGAGGAGAGAGAGAGATGAGAGAGAAAAGAAATAGACCGAAGAGAGAGAATATCGATTTGAAATGGGTGATAGAGGAGAGAAAAAGTCACCAACAATGATTCACGATTAAACACACGACATAATTGTGAAACATAAGAAGAGAGAAAAAGAATCTGAATTGGCAATTCCTTCCTTTGTTCGTCGATTGAGACGTGAGTGATTGATTGGGTCTCTCTCTCACTGTGCGCACTGTATCTGGACCTTCTGCGAACTAAAACCCTAGACACAACCACTGAAAATCAATACCACAACCGACTAGACTTCAACCCCAAATCAAACCAAAAAACTACAAAATAATAAAAAGAAGAATTAGAATTGAACCTAGTTTCGAGAACTTGCAGATTAGAGGAGATGAAAATGGCGATCAATCGACCTCTATTCTTCCAATTGCATCAGTCTCTTGTTATCCTCAATCAAAATCGAACCCAACTTCGATTCGATTGAAACCTGATAAACCAGTTCTCTCTAAACTGATAGTGATTAGAAGCAAAATTGTTTACCTGGTCGTTTTTTCTAAATTGATAATTCTCTATAAATTGATAAACCAGTTCGTTTTTTTAATATCAACTTGATAGTAACCGGATATGTATGCTGATTGGCATCAGATATTATTTTATTTTGAAACTTTGGTGCCTGCATTTGATTACTTGGGTTGAACGTGTCCGAGTGGATGAAAGAGGTTCACAATCTGTGCAAGCAGCTGGTCAACTCTGGCCTTGCATTCGGGGCGAAAAGATGGGTTGCGACCTTGGACCTTCAATGTGAGCGTCTCGCCAGAGCCTCGGCGACAATCATCCCTACCGGTGATGTGTGTGGTATGTACACGTAGTTGATCACACTTGACAAATAAGCACGTATACCAGCCATTAATAACCCTAAATTAAAATTTTGTTCATTAAATGGTTTATTTTATCTACATACTTTAAATGCATGGTTGATTAGCGACTCAAGAATGGAGGAATAGCATGTTGAAACTGGCGGAGAGAATGGTTAGAAGTTTCTGTGCTGGAGTGAGTGCATCTACAACTCATACATGGATGATGCTGTCTGGAACAGGTGCTGATAATGTTTGTGTGATGACCCATAAGAATGTGGCTGATCCAGGAAGTCCTCTGATATTGGATTGTCTCCAATATTGTTCAATCTATGGCCTGGAACAAATAATTGTTAACCTTGAGATCTTTCAACTCCATCTCCTCGATCCTCTGACGCTGCTCCTCAGCCTGCTTATGTTGGGCTTCAGTCTGTTGTCCTCTCTCTGCCACCACGGTAGAGAAGGTGACTGGTTGTTGAGCTCTTTGTGTCGCCGTCGGGATCCCATTCTCTATGAGTCCCCAGAGTTCCTTGGATCGGAGAAAATTTTCAGTGATGATCATGGCGTTACCGAATTTGATTACTGCCTTTCGAAAATATGAATCTTCATGCATTTTGGATATGTTTGGCTATTGTTTGGTAGATACGTGCATCCCATATGTATCATATCTTGACCAATTTTATTAAATGAACCTTTTCAATAACCTTCTTTAATCGGAAGATTACATTCCGAATTGGCCAGAAATGAGAAACTTTATGAGATTGTTTCCCATATGCTTCATATGGTTGGTATTCTGGTATCCACAGAAAGTTTTACCATTAGAAAACAGGCGCATATGGGAACGATACGCATTTCAAGTAATTATACAGAAAGGAAGAAAATCATTTTTACAACCCAATATGGAACTCTAGGTGAAAATTCAAGATCCAAGATATAGAAACGCATCTGCATTTTCTGAAATAAGACTAAAAGCGTGGTGTTCCACGAATAAGTTCAATTTACCAGTTCTATTTTTTGCTGTTGTTTGATGCAGTGGGATATCCACTGCAGTGGTGGCTTCGTGCAAGAAATGGCGGCGCACATAGCCAACGGACGTGACATTGGGAACTGCGTCACTACTTCGGATAAATGTGCATTCATATCTCCTTCTCATTATTGATGTTATTTAGTTACAAACTTACAATACTTTTTAACATTATTTACCCTGATGAATTTAAATTTTATTTTGCAGAGTGCTGGTTCTAGGCAGAGCAACATGCTACAGCAGGAGAGCTTCACTGACCGCATGGCATCATATGTAATCTGTTCCCCTATGGATATAGTTCTGTGAACGCTATGCTTAGTTGCAGCGATCCTGACTACGTTTCTATGCTGCCATCTGGGTGTGCTTTACTCCCAGAACCTGAAACTGGAGGGTCCATTGTGACTGTGGCATTCCAGATTCCGGCTGATTCGGTTCCCACTGCGAAACTATCTCTGGGGTCTATGGCACCAGCCAAGATGGTCCTTGGAAAATGAAGCATGACCAGCTCTTCTTGCTGCCTCTACACACTATGTTTTCGTAGGTAATTATGTTCTTACTTTTGTATGCTAATATTTCGTCTAATTGATTTGAAGTGTTACTGATCATTGTTTGCATATCTTCCCAGTAATTAGAAAAGTGAAGGGAAGGAAAGAAGGAACCAAAGTGGTGAGGAATTTAGATTATTCCAAAAGAGGAGAGAAGTTAAGAGAGCACCCTACATGATCATAAGGGATTAGAGGGGTTCGGGAATTGACTCGCCCAAATCAAAGAAAAAATTTAAGCTATGTACTTCTGAGTTGTAATTTTCTTTCTTTTCACCTTGTTTAACTTTGTACTCAGGAATACAGTTTTGCCTCAATTAAGTGGGATTTAAGATCTTTTGAAACAAATATTCCTTCTATCAAAGTTCTTACAATTGTTATGTTGCTTGCTGAGGAATCATCACAGATTATAGGAATTGCTAATGGTGTAAGCCAAGCAGAACACTCAACTTTCTGGGAAAATTTCATAAGAAATTTATTAGCTACAAACTGTGGAACTCTATCATTCAATTAGAACAAAGACCACACGCATTATTGTGCATAACAAAATTTATCTACAACTAATCGAGATTCTCTCGCTCATTGTTTTTCTCACTACCAGAATAAGTATCATAGCCGACGAAAAAAAAAATAGCAGGCCGACGAAATTTTCGTCGGCTAAAGTGGACTTTTAGCCGACGAAAAAAACTTTCGTCGCCTAAGTGAAATTTTCGTCGGCTAAAGTGGACTTTTAGCCGACGAAATGTTGTGTCGTCGGCTAAAATAGTTTTTTTCGTCGGCTATAGTTCACAGACTATAGCCGACGAAATTTTAAAACTTTGGCCGACGATATATATAATTTCGTCGGCTAAAATGCTTTATATTTCCAGATCTAGACAGTAGCTGATTTGAAAGAAAAAACGGGAGAAAAAGTTTTGGGGTTGGCGAAATTGTTGGGTGTTGTCGAAATCTGTCCGAAATTAGTTTGTGGCGCTATATATAGGTACGTATATGTATATATATCTTGTTTTTGAGTTGATTTAAGAGTTTTATTTTCGTTATGCACATTGATTTTGAGTTTTAATTAGAGTTGATTATATTGTGTTTTGAGTGTGATTGAGTTGATCGATTTGGGTTTGATAATATATATGAAGTTGTTGTTATATATATATATATATTAATTTGATTATATTAATTAGTAATTATTATATATATGCATGTATATATATATATATTAATTGTACGTTAACTGCAGATATAATATAAATTGAATGATTTGTAAATTTAATTAATTAGCGTTTATACATATATATTATGTTATTTTCTCAGGATATGGATAAGAGTTGGATTTCGCTTTCAAAATGGGACAAAAGATATGCTAAAGGAGTTGTTAGTTTTATTGAATATGTGATCAATAATGCTAAAGGGAATACAATTTTCTATTGTCCGTGCACTAAATGTCAGTGTCGCAGCGATATGTATCAATTTCCAATTGACAAGGTTTGGCAGCACCTTCAAAGTAATGGGTTTTGGAAGAAGTACACATGTTGGATATATCACGGTGAAACATCATCAAGGGGTCCGCATGATCATGGGCAATTTTCTGAGACGGGCAGTACATCCAACGATCCAACTACGGCCTTCATCAACGATATGTTTCCTTATGAGAGGGGTGTATGCTCTGAATGACCGTATATGTCTGACCCGGTGCAGCCCTTCCCTAGAGTTGTCAACACTGCTGGTATTGACAGGTACAACAAACTACTTGCTTTCCAACAGACCCCTGTGTACCCCGGTTGTCAGAAAACGGTTCTTGAAAGTGTGATGGACGTTATGAAGATTAAAGTTGAGACAAAATCGACAGTGAAGGCTGTTGATGAGTATCTACAGTACACTGCTTCGATGCTGCCCCACGGTCATCGTCTTCCTACCACTCATCATAAGGTCCGATGTATACTGAAAGATCTTGGGCTTTCCTACATCAAGATCCATGCATGCAGATATGATTGTGTTCTCTTCTGGGGTAAAGATCCAGAAGGGAATGACCTTGGTGACCTTGACACATGTCCAGTATGTCAGAGTGACAGGTATAAGTTGACTCCTGCAGGCAATAGGAAACCTATGAAGGTACTTCGGTATTTCCCATTGAGGGATAGGCTGGAACGGTTGTACATGTCATCACACACGGCCAAATCTATGAGATGGCACGCTGATAGGGAATTGCAAGGCGAAGATACCCTTATACACCCTGCTGACGGGGAGGCCTGGAAGCATATAGACAGGGAGTTTCCTCATTTTGCGTCTGAGGTCCAAAATGTGAGGCTCGGGCTCTCATCCGACGGGTTCAATCCTTTTGGCAACATGAGTCTTCAATACAGTGTATGGCCGGTGATTTTGGTACCATACAATCTTCCTCCATGGATGTGCATGAAGAAGGAATACAATATGTTGAGTTTGTTGATTCCGGGACCCGGTTATCCAGGGAAGTGTCTCGATGTGTATTTGAGACCCTTGATTGAAGAGCTTAAGTTTTTTTGGGACGTTGGTCATCCCACTTATGATAAGTTCATGCACGAGATGTTCCAGATGCATGCTATGGTTGTTGGTACCATTAGTGATTTTCCTGCTCGTGGGATGTTGTCGGGCAACGTTGTTAGGGGATACAAGGCTTGTCCAGAGTGCCTAAGCGATGAGGGGAGCAGTAGTCATTGCAACAAGATATGTAGATTGGGTCACCGTACTCTCCTTCCGTATGATCACGAATGGCGGTTCGATGACAAGACATTTGATGGGACTGTAGAACTTGGTGTGCCTCCTAGAAGATGGACAGGGGAAGAAATTTTAGCAGTGCTTAATGAGTATGATTTTGGGCAGCTCAGCAATCATCCCAATATAGTTGCGGCAATACCTGACAGACCCGACAGGTATAAATTTTGGACACATAAGAGCATATTCTGGGAACTCCCATACTGGAGTAAGTTGTTGATCAGACACTACCTAGATGTGATGCACATAGAAAAGAATGTGTGTGACAGTGTGGTGGGAACCGTGCTGAACTTGGAGGGAAAGACGAAAGACGGTCCGAAAGCACGCATTGATCTTAAAAAAATGGAGATACGAAGACATTTGTGGTTGAAAGAAGGGAAGAAAAAAATGCCTCAAGCTCCGTACACCGTGAAGCCTGAACAGAAGAACGTAATTTTCAGGTGGTTGAGTTCTGTGAAGTATCCTTCAGGCTACGCAGGAAATATAGCCCGGTGTGTAAACATTCGGGACAATAAAATGTACGGGTTAAAGAGTCATGACTGTCATATTCTGCTACAACGTCTCTTCCCTATTTTCATTCGACCCTTCCTTCCCCGTCAGGTGGTGGAGCCGTTAGTAGCGTTGTCAAGATTCTTCCAGAAGTTATGCACAAGGGAAGTGACAAAATCTGATCTCCGGGAAATGCAACAGGACATTATTTATATCATGTGTAAATTTGAGAGAATATTTCCTCCAAATTTTTTTGACATCATGCCGCACCTGATGATCCATCTTCCCGAGCAATTGTTGCTTACCGGTCCAGTACACTATACTTGGATGTATCCTATGGAAATGTATGTTTTTTACACCTAATGTTTTTATTGTACATGTTCATTGTATAATCGTAACATTTACCGGGCGGCTACACTTGGAGAGGCCGAAGACGAGGAAGAAAATGTTGCGTATCAAGAACACAGTGCAATAGGTATTCCTGACTCCTCTACAATTCGCCTTAATAATTTTAAACCGGGTCGTTCGGTTCGAATTCGTGATTTAGACGCTCGCCTTATTGATGTGGATCCAAATCAAGAAACAGACGACGACTCTTGTGATGTAGAAATGCATAGATTACCGGAAATTAATTCTGACACCGAAGAAGACTCATCGGATGATTCTGATTACGAGCCTTCTTAGTTATTTGAATTTGTAATACAATTTGATGTGTTTTATATGGTGCAAGCTCTACAATTCATAATGTATCTTAATGTTGGTTATATATGCAGGAAATTGTTATGGGTACGGTTAAACCAACTGTTTTTTTTATCTATTTGACAGTTTTAGCCGACGAAATATAACATGTTTCGTCTGCTAAGATACGTTTAGCCGACGAAATCCATCATATTTCGTCGGCTAAACTTATCTTAGCCGACGAAATCCATAATATTTCGTCGGCTAAACTTATCTTAGCCGACGAAACTTGTTGTATTTTGTCGGCTAAAGGTATCTTAGCCGACGAAATACAACATGTTTCGTCGGCTAAACCCTAACCCCTAAACCCTAAAAGTATAGCCGACGAATACCCTAATATTTCGTCGCCTAAAGTTAAATGAATAAAATAATAATTTTATACCGCTAGCTGCGTCTCCTCGATATGAAACTATTTGTAGTTGAAGGTCCGGACAGAATACGTAATTTAGGTGGCCAAATCACCGTTTGTTTGTGTTTAGGGGTTTGACCAACGGGATTGACCGTGCGGATCGAGCCCTTACGTGTGTCCGATGATGCTGAAATTTTACCCTCACACATGTTTCAACATAATGATGATATCTGACGGTCGGTTTTTCGTTTCACAAGATGGATTGTCACAATCAAAATATGCCTACTAATGTTGTATAACTAATTTACTAAGTGTTAAGTAAATGTTCCGTTTTAAAAACAAACTTTACGTAGATGCTTCAAACAAAAAAAGTCATGAGATAAGATATGACCGGAACGATGAAATATGTCTACGGTTGAAATTTCACGTAATTCCGATAAGTTTCGGTGCCAATACTTGCGGTCATTGCACTTTTTCTATTCGTTCGCCATAGAGGACGCCCTATCTCCGACGGTTATTTTTCTTATAAATTTTATACCGCTAGCTGCGTCTCCTCGATATGAAACTATTTGTAGTTGAAGGTCCGGACAGAATACGTAATTTAGGTGGCCAAATCACCGTTTGTTTGTGTTTAGGGGTTTGACCAACGGGATTGACCGTGCGGATCGAGCCCTTACGTGTGTCCGATGATGCTGAAATTTTACCCTCACACATGTTTCAACATAATGATGATATCTGACGGTCGGTTTTTCGTTTCACAAGATGGATTGTCACAATCAAAATATGCCTACTAATGTTGTATAACTAATTTACTAAGTGTTAAGTAAATGTTCCGTTTTAAAAACAAACTATACGTAGATGCTTCAAACAAAAAAAAGTCATGAGATAAGATATGACCGGAACGATGAAATATGTCTACGGTTGAAATTTCACGTAATTCCGATAAGTTTCGGTGCCAATACTTGCGGTCATGCACTTTTTCTATTCGTTCGCCATAGAGGACGCCCTATCTCCGACGGTTATTTTTCTTATAAATTTTATACCGCTAGCTGCGTCTCCTCGATATGAAACTATTTGTAGTTGAAGGTCCGGACAGAATACGTAATTTAGGTGGCCAAATCACCGTTTGTTTTTGTTTAGGGGTTTGACCAACGGGATTGACCGTGCGGATCGAGCCCTTACGTGTGTCCGATGATGCTGAAATTTTACCCTCACACATGTTTCAACATAATGATGATATCTGAAATAAATTGTGCATGAACTTACTAAATAATTATAAAATATACTTTAGCCGACGAAATTACTAACATTCGTAGTAATTTCGTCAGCTAAAGTCCAACTATAGCCGACGAAATTACTAAAAAATTTTCGTCGGCTATAGTTGGACTTTAGCCGACGAAATTAGGGTTTTGTCGTCGGCTAAAGTCCAACTATAGCCGACGAATTTTTTATTTCGTCGGCTATAGTTCTTCCTATATATTCGATTGCAGCGAGACAGAACCCACTTTCTCCACTCGGCCGGACTCTTTCTCCCTCTCCTCTCGATTTTCTTTCGCCATTTTCGACGGTTTCCGGCCTCCACTCCGCCTCCCTCATCTCCCAAACCAATTAGGTATGCAATTTCATGTTTATATTGTATTATAGAACAAATTTCGGTTGTTTTTTCAATATATTGCATTATATTGATTTGTGTTGAATTATATTGTGATAATGTTGAATTGTGTTATGTTGTGATAATGTTGAATTATATTGGGTGTATTTACTGAATTTGGGTGTATATTTGGGTGTATATTTGGTTGTACTTGGGTGTATTTAGGTGTATTTGGGTGTATTTGGGTGATATTGGGTGTATTTACTGAATGTGGGTGTATATTTGGGTGTATTTACTGAATTTGGGTGTATTTGGATATATTTGGATGTATTTGGGTGTATTTAGTATATTTAATATATTTGGGTGTATTTACTGAATTTGGGTGTATTTGGGTATATTTAGTATATTTAATATATTTGGGTGTATTTGGGTGTATTTACTGAATTTGGGTGTATTTGGGTATATTTGGATGTATTTGGGTATATTTAGTATATTTAATATATTTGGGTGTATTTGGGTGTATTTACTGAATTTGGGTGTATTTGGGTATATTTGGATGTATTTGGGTGTATTTAGTATATTTAATATATTTGCGTATATTACAATATTATTTGGTATATAAAATAAATTTTTGTTAATGTTGTTCATTTTTTATAATTTTATACATTTAACAAAATATTAATTATATTATTTAGGATGAAAGGATTATTCAGCAAATCAAAGAGTTCGAAGGGCCAAAGGGGTGAATCGTCAGAGGGAACGTCTAGCAACCCTCGAGGTTCGTTTCAGGGCCCAATGACGGCCCGACGGACGTCTCTTCTGGAGCCGACACATTCCTCTAGGCAGCCAGATGGCCTTCCCGCCTCCAGGCCGCCTAGCGCCCCTCGCTCCTCCAGCCATCCGGACGCCCCTCGCTCCTCCAGGCAGCCTAGCGCCCCTCGCTCCTCGGGCCAGCAGGACGCCCCGCGCTCCTCCAGGCAGCCCAGCGGCCCTCACTCTTCGAGGCAGCTATGGCCTCCGACTCAGGCATAGGTGTCTGCACCACGTATGCCTGCGATACATAGGGCACCGGCACCGGGCCCTAGTGCATCAGATGGTGGGTCTTCCGGGGTACAGATGCCGCCGCCTCTTCTCTTCCTTCCGCGCTTCATACCGGCAATACCTGCAGTCGATGACTCAGGGGCGCCGATTTATCCACTACCCCCGCAGGTGACCCCATCAGCGGTGTATCTGTTTGTGCCGTTTGCTACAGAGTTAATTTCCGCGAGGGTATCATCGTCGGCGACAGAGTCGGAGTCCGTCGCATCCGCCCCAACGCCCTCAGGTAATAATTATATAAGTAATTTGTTATGTTATAATGTTATAATAAAATTAATTTACTAATCATCAATTTATGATAGGCACCGTCGGAGCCAAGCAGACAAGGAAGAAGAGAGGTCCGGTAACGGGGAAAGCTCTCGAGAAGACAGTGAGTACATCGGGAAGGATCGTCATTGATACTGACGAGGATGAGAACGTAGTATCGGGCGGCAAGACGAGGATGTACTCTGGCCGCGTGGGAGCGCTTATTAGGGATAGAGTCCCTATGTTGTGGTCAGACTGGGGCGAGGTCCCACAGGAGGTTAAGGACATGGTCCAGAACGCCATGTCGGTAAGTATAACAAAATTCATATTTAACATTATTTATTACATTGTAGATTCATGAACATCTAAACTAATAAATGTTTAAATGCAGGTGTGGTTTGACGTTCCCGAGTACTTGAGGAACACCTGGGCGGACGTTGTGCACGGGGGAAGGTACGTTGCAAAGTTAAGGACAAAAAAAAACTATGTATAATTTATAATATTTATATTTGTTTTGGCGTGTTACAGGTACAAGGAGTGGAAGAACGAGTTACGGGCCCACTGGACTACACATGGGAACGAACGTTCCGGCACCCCCCTTGAGTTCCAGTTCAGGGAGTACGAGTGGCGTTGGCTTCTGATATCGGAATTCAACAACCCACATAAACAGGTAATTATAAATAATTATTTATTATATTGAATTATATTTAATACGTTTTAAAATATTTTACTAATTTGATTCCTTTGTAGGCCGTTTCCCGGGTGAACGCTCAAAACCGGCAACGCAACATGAGGAACCATCATGCCGGTTCTAGACCGTTCGCATCGTTGATGGAGGAGGCGGCCAGGGAACATCCAGAGGTCAACCGGTACGTCTATACGTACGAGAAGGCATATCCTGACTCCCAGGAGGATATTGTAAGTCGTTTTACGTTTTAAAATTTAGTAAATTATATGTATATATATATATTTTAAAATGTTAATTAATTTTTTTCCTATCAAATTAGGCGAGGGTGAGGCAGGCTAGTGACGAGGTGATGGCTGCTATAGTCAGGGAGACATGGCCTGACACGCAAGAGGAAGACATGTCCGAAGCCATGTCCCGGATCGACAGTTCGGATCTCAGCGTTGGGGCCAGGATCATGGGCACAGCCTTCCCACCGCGAGGAAATAACTTTTACTGTCGGGGCCTGGGAAAGAAGGGCGAGGGGGTACTGAAAACCACTCCTGGGTTTCAGAAAAAAGGAGCCTCGACCAGCAGCAGAACGACTCAGCTTGAGGCGGAAGTTCAGATGTTACGACAACAGCAAGCCGCCCAAGCAGCATATACTGCCGCTCTACAGGAGTACAATGTAGCAGTCTATGCCGCCCAGCATGCACAGCAGCAGCAGATGATCCAGTACATGCAAGATTTGATGGCTGCACAGCAGCAGGGACTTCCGCTTCCTCACATGCCCACGCCTATTGTCTTACCTCAGCCGCCGCAACCTCCCCAACCTCCCCAACAACCTCATCCTGGAGCAGATATTGATTTAGACGATATCGACTTTATTTAGTTTTTTAAGTTTATGAACAATTATTTATTTAGTTTTTTAGGTTTATGAACAAATATTAATTTACTTTTTAGGTTTATGAACAATTTATGAATTGAAAATTTAATGCAAAATGTTTATGTTACTTTAGATAGTGTGTTGTTGTTGGTTATAAAATTGTTTCTGTAATTTGCAGCTTGCTTGGATGGTAATGTATAAATTTTGTTTGTGTTTCTAGTATAAAAAGTACTATAGCCGACGAAATTTACCATATTTCGTCGGCTATGCTAGTTTTTTTTTTTTTCAACAACCTTTAGCTGACGAAATTTGTCATATTTCGTCGGCTAAAAGTATTATAGCGGACGAAAGTGTGCTAATTTCGTCGGCTATTCTCTATTTATTTTTTAATTTTTAAAAACTTTAGCCGACGAATTTTTTATATTATATCGTCGGCTAAGTGTTGGATTATAGCCGACGAAATAATAAAAATTCGTCGGCTAAGTGTTGGAGTATAGCCGACGAATTACAATATATTATTTCGTCGGCTATAATCCAACACTTAGCCGACGAAATAATATTAAAAATTCGTCGGCTAAGTGTTGGAGTATAGCCGACGACGGACTTTATTTCGTCGGCTATAAGTATTGCCGACGAATTATAGCCGACGACTTCTTAGCCGACGACATGTCGTCGGCTAAGGTTATAGCCGACGAAAATTGTGAACAGGCCGACGAAAAAATTTCGTCGGCTAAAGTGCTTATCCTGGTAGTGTCTGTTCTTCTATAAACCATGTAATGTTATTGAGTTATTCTAATTACCTAATTTTGGGCCTAGGGAGAAAATTAAATATAAATAAATTTTTAAGATTAAATATAAATAATTTTTTAATAAATCAACTTAATTAATAGGTAGGTGTATTTTAAAAGAGTGGAAAGAGATGGATTTAATCTAAAATATGCCTAGTAAATTGGGTGTATTGTCACATACCCGTGTATATTAGTACAGATAAAATCATGATTAACAGTGTGGTTACCAGAGGAGGACGTACTGGAAAATCAACCAGCTGGAATTATCTTTAAGAGGGTGGATGGGACTGGCCACCAGTGCTTGGGCCAGCTTCTTGTTTGTTATCACTAGTCTTTCTCTTCAGCATATGCTTGATCTCTTCTTCCTTCATATCTACAAAATCCATCAAGTTCTTGAAACTAGCAGCCCGGAGTACTGAGCGTCGACTACATCTGGGAGCAGGTTCAATTTCCTCAACATCCCTTTCGACGGTCTCTGGACTAAATCGGCGGTATTGACATACGGTCCTACAGAAGAACACAGCAAGAGCAATGAAGCATGCAACACCACATATAAGAAACAAGCCCCAAAAGCTTGTCAGTGATAGTTGGTCTGCATCAATTCCACTGAGTTGCATAGAGCACTCGTTATTCCTAATCCATTTATCATGGATCTTCTGGAGTTCACCGTTCTCCAAGAGTTGAAGAATGGCAGTTGACAAATCAACAGCAAGAGGAGAGTCCCTTTGGAATGCCTGAGAAAATCGAGAGACTATGAGAAGGCTGTTTTGTGAAATGCTATAGAAAATCATCACTTTCTCACGCATATGTACATTTGACTAAACCATGCACACTGGATTTTTCATGCCTGACTCATCCAGTTGTGTAATAATTGAAGGCAGTAGTATGCTAGCATACTAAGATGAACAACTTCTCAAGCTATATGTGTTCCATTTTTTATGAGTGATATTCAAGTATTGTAGTACTTACAAATCCCCATCCGCTTTTTGTAAACTCCTGCCCCACAGTCCTGAATTTACATTTGGTGGAGGTCATAAACAGCTCAATGTAAGGAAGCTCATCGACAATGGCAGCTACTCCGCCACGTTTTGGCCCATCCTGAAGGGCCTTCAAGTAGTCTTCCATGGTTTTTAAGGTGACAAGTCTAGACTCTGTTATATTCAGCTCATCAATCAAATATTTCCGTATAAATGACCCATCTTGGATTCCAATTTTATCATTACTCGATATCAAGCTGTCTATCCCTTCAATTCGTGATGTCAGCTGTTGTACATTGAGGATCGATGTCAAACTAGCTGTATAGCTCGAAGTGATAATCAACACCACAAACAACCATATAATCAGCACTAGCCGTCCTAGACTGCTCACTGTGTTTTCCCCTGAGCCAAGATCAGTGGTAGATGATGTTAGAAGTGCCTAAGAGGAAGTGCGTTACTGAAATTAATGAAGATACCAGAAAGTACATACTATGTGAGAAGAACATCGTTGAGAAACTAAACCTGCAACGCAAAAGCAGTTTCAGTAAAATTACACAAATAAAAGCAAAAATCTGCAAGCAGCTAAAGAATACTTCCAATCTACATGAATCATAAAGTCTCCACAAATCAGAGGCCTCAATGATAAAAAAATAACGTACTAACCAAATAATAGTCATGAGCTGTTGCCTGGGCGGACCACGGAACTGGTGATTAATCCTGTGCTCAAGAATCCAAACAACCACTCCCACAAGAAGGAAGAATGCACCGGTGACTAACCACATCTGATAAGTGAATGGCTTCAGGAATGCCCAAGGGTCTGTTTTTAACTGTTTGTCTGGAACAACTACAAATAGTCCCGATTCCATGTAAGGCTGTGTAAAATCAACCATTCTTGTCCTATCAGTAGTTATTGTAACATCCCCAACAGCTGCATCAAAGTTCTGCAAAAAGGAAGTGAGCATTAGTCAGCAATCCAGAAATCCCAAACCAAGCCCATTTAGTCATTGGATAATACACTTCCAACAATCCTTTATCAAGAAATGATAACTGGAAGACATACAGGTTAAAATGATTTAGCATCTAAAATTAATCCTAAGCAGACATATTAATCCATAAAGGTAAATTTTTTCCACCTCAAACTGAAGAGCTAAAAAAAATAATAATAATAATAATAATAATCTGAAAAGCTAAAGATTGGACCAAGATACTCACATTTTGAGCAACTTGGGATACAAGATCAGAATAGTCGGGATTCCTCTTGCCACCTCCGTACAACACATATGTGTGTGGCACAGCATAAGGCAACAAATTTATAGCAGCTTCAAATACATCAATACAATATCCTCTGACCCCAGGAGGACTTTTGTCTTTAGACACAAAATCTTTGTAACTTACTCCGTCAGGCACGGCAATACGCAGTGGCTTGCCATTGTTGGGAAATACCCATCCCCGAGGTTTGGCTATAGTTTCACCAGGCCATATAACACTATAAAGATGTGGAGTGCTGCCAGACATATTGAAAGACTTGTCATATAATATCTCTGGCTCAGTTGTTGAAAGACTGGTTGAATTTGACCAATAACCAATTTTACGAAATCCAGTTCCACCGATGTTCAGAACGTCATAAGATGGATGAATTAAATTCTTATCCAGATCAAACTGAAGCTGACCACTTACACCTGTGAAGTTCATCTTAAGAATTGTCTGCAGGTAATGTTGGCCACCATCAAATATTGGGAGTGATGATAAGTGCAGTGCACTTGTATTTTTATCTTTCAACTTGGGGTCATTAGAGAAAGATACAGCCCCTCCTTCATTGAGAAAAATATCAAGGGCACGGGCTGCTAACCAAACAGAGTCATATGCATAGAGAGCATAAGAATTGAAGCCCGGACTCCCTTCATGCTTTAGTTTGTTCCATTTAGATGCAAAACTCTTTTTCAGATCAGTATCCGGGGTATGATGACGAACAGCAACGACTCCTTGTAAAAGATTCATTTTGTGAGGGTCAGGTGGTACTAAAGAATCTAAATGAGTAGGAAGCCAATCTGTTGCAATCCAAACATAGCCATTGGTCATCATTCCAAGATCCTTAGCAACAGAGAAGACTGACAAACCAGAGTCAGGATTTACATGTACAATATAAACTCGAGATTCCAAGAGGTTTACTCCCGCCAACAAGTCATTGATATCGCTTAAGGCGGCCCCAGGAGAGAAGGCAGCCTTGTAAGCAATCTTGGAACTCTTCTTCGCCAAGGCATCACCTAGTACAGAAATTCCATTTCTTCCATAATCATCATCTACAAAAATAGCAATTACTTCTCTCCATCCAAAGTACTCAACCATATCAGCAATTGCATACATTTGAAAATAGTCACTGTGCGTGGTGCGAACAAAATACGGGTATTGTAGAGCAGAAAGGAAGGGGTCTGTTGCTCCAAATGACAGAAGCGGTACATGGAGCTCATTAACAAGGTGGGATATGACATGAGCTATTCCAGAGGATTGTGGACCAATTGCAGCAACTACATCATTTTCAATCAGCTGCAAAGCTACGTGGAGAAAGAGGAAGACATCACCATTACCTTGTTTCCAAAGAGAAAGAAAGACACAAATACCAATTATAAATATGGCCCTAGTCGATACTTTTCTCATCCATAACTTCATTACTGGTTATCAGACAAGAGGTGAGTCAGGCATGAGATCAGCTTAATGAAGGTCCTATTTGGTATACAACTTTAAGAAAGGAAAGGTAATTCATATCTGATGTAAGGGCATATCAACTCAGTAAAATCAGAACCAGTGATCATTCAGCTTATAAAGTCAAAATTGCAGAAACATCAAGAAATTGTGCTAACTATAGTGTTCAAGAAACACACAACCTACCATCTGCAAATTTTAAGAAAAATTCAAGGGAAAATTCTTGAAATATGATGTGAAATATCGTTGACCGAGGAAAAAGCCTGAATTAAAGTGTACTCTTAAGCTACGTTGCACGAAACCTTGTCAGAAGGCACACTTCGCGCTTCCAAAACGGAAGCGTGTTGGAAGCGCGCGAAAGCGCGATTCCGAAGGAGGGTACTTTGGAAGCGTCATGGAAAAGCGATGGAAGTGCGCGCTTCGACTTCAGAAGCTCCAGTAAGAGAAAGGAAGCGCGGGCAAAGATGGGTACTGAGCTACACTTGAGTTCAGCATATCATCCTCAGACAGATGCACAGTCCGAGGGTAAGATTTGTACCTTGGAGGACATGCTTCGAGCGTGCATAGTAGATTTTGGTGAAAAGTGGCATGAGTGCATGTCACTTGCAGAGTTTGCATATAATAATAGTTACCACAATAGCATTGGGATGGCTCCATTTGAGGCACTTTATGGCTGACCATGTAGATCCCCTACGTGTTGGTTGGAGAGAAAGGACAAGGTTTTACTTGGTCCTGATGTTATACAGGAGACTTCGAAGAAGATTCTGATTGTCCAGGAGAGGCTTAGGGCAGTCCAGAGTAGGAGCATGTCATATGCAGATACACGTCGAACACCTCTTGAGTTTACAGTGTGAGACTTTGTGTACCTAAAAGTTAGTCCCCGCAAGGGAGTTAGACGTTTTGAGTTAAATGAAAGTTGGTCTCAAGGTTTGTAGGGCCCTTCCAGATAGCTCAGAGACGTGTTTCACGTATCATAGTTATGGAAAAGCCCACAGGAGCCCCACAGAATATTGTTTGGACAGACGTACAGCTACGCAGTGACACTTCTTACGAGGAGAGATCATACCGCATCTTGGATCATGATGTGAGGAAACTCAAGAATCATGAGGTTCCAGTAGTGAAAGTGCAGTGGGATCATCATAGTGAAGAAGAGGCTACTTGGGAGCTTGAGTCAGTCATGTGGCAGGCTCATCCGCACCTCTTCTGATGTTCAGGTAAATTTCGAGGATAAAATTCAATTTAATGGTGGTAGTGTGAGATCCTGATAATTTTTATTTAATTTTTTGACACTTAGGCATTTAATTCCAGTTACTTTTCAGTACGTCGTAAGTGTATCTAACACTTTTATATTAGAACACACGTCACCACATGCGTAGGAATATTTACAGAATATTTTTCCGGCACTCCACGTATTCTCGTATAATTTTTACGGTTTAATTTGACGTTTTGTTCTCATTTAAATGATTTTCTGAAAATGAATTTGGTTTTAACATTATTAAGTTTTTGTTAAATAGTGGTCGTTGAATCGTGACCGTCGAAAACCTTTATAAAACCCCTCTCTTTCCCCTCTCCCTTATTTTCTTATCTCTCTCATTTCCTTTTCCTTCTCTTTCTTCTTCTGTCACTTTCCCCTTCTGTCTCTCTCTTTCCCTTTCGATCTCTCTCTCCTCGATGGAGACCGACCACGCAGCCCCCTCCACAGTGCGCGTCTAGCCTCACTTACACAACCAATTGCTTCGCCTTGCCCCAGCGACCGAGTATCGACCCTCAACCAAGCCAGAGCCGCCGTGACCGTCGCCCAGCAGAAGAGAGAAGGAGCTCGATCACTGCCCAGTCGAGTTGGACGTTGAACCAGACAATTGGAGGGCCAAGGAAGCTCCAGGCAACACCAGGAGCTGCCAAAAAACACGGAGGAGGAAGGAGAGGCCAGCGGAGATCCGTTGGAAGAGATCCGCTGGAGTTGCAGAGGTTAATTTCAAGGTACGAAAACCTCAACTTATCTCGTGTTTGAAGTGTTGTTAGACTGCGTAGGATATTTAAAAGCTGGAAATGCAGGTATAGAAGCTCGGTTTGGCCGGAAAAGCTTGGTTTACTGTTGACTTTTACTGTTACCAGTTGACCGTTGACTTTGATCGTTGACTTTACTGTTTTAAGTTGAATTTTGACTTTTACTATAGCACTTACTTTTTACGTTTTTAGCGCTACGGTTAAATAATTTAAAGGTTTTAGAATTACCAAAGGGATTGTAACCTTTTACTAGACCCTGTTTAAAAATGTTTTAAATTAGATAAGCGACGAAAAAGACGTAAGTACCGAATAGAAAATAATCTCGAATTCTCGCCGATTCGATAATCGGGGTGTCAAATTAATTAGACTCTAATGTCAAAAAGATAAACGAAAAATGTTTATCGAGTCGTAAATTGTAGATAATAAATCCTCGAAATGCATTTACCTGACTATGTCATTTATATCTCACAAACAGGCCCAGGAGCGCATCATCGTCGACCTAAGGAGAATCGGGAGTTGGAGCACAGCTATTTGCTTCGTCAAATCAGGTAGTAGGGGACACGCCCAATGGGTGAGCCGTAACCCTCCCCGGTTAGTGAATTTTTCTTTTATTATATATATAAAGGTATAAGCTGCATTGTTTTACTGTGTGACCATACACTTTGTTTAGCATTGGTGTACGTGTGTGTGTTTTGAATCAAAAAGTAGTATTGTTGTCCTGATTTCCGGTCATTGGCCTGATTGTGACGGGACCTAGTGCTTAAACTATGCTTCCCACGGTGTCGATGACCGTAAAACTCCAGAAGGGCAATGCCCTGTTTATTTTATTTTCCCGCTTATGCTCGTCTCGCATAGAGTTAAACAAGTCGTAAGTGCGGTCTGTTGTTATGAGTGATGTGTTGGGCATTCACTGTAAATGGACGTTCTTGCTACTATTCGTTCTTGGACGCATAGGTAGTTGGCCCTGGTTTGATGTGAAGACAAACCCAGGATTTCGGCAGCGTGGATCCAGAAATTCCTTCATGTGTGGTTAACATGCTTTTATTTGAGCTTTGTGTGCATGGCTACTACATATGTTTTAAAAGACCTAGACATATACTTATATACATATATCTACATATATGAACTATATGTTTTCTCATGGGTTTTCAAATCCTAATTTGGTTGGCCTTCGGCCCCATTTGGGTTAGCGAGGACGAGTTGCTCACCCTTACATAGAGATTTTTTTCAGCCAAAAAAAAATCTCTGTTGATCTCCACGACTGGGCCTGGCCTCGCCTATCAAGAGACTCCATCTCAACCTCTCCACGACAAAGTTAAGGTACGACTCCATCTCACATGATCTGTGATGTTCAATAGTCTGCAAATTAGACCATGATTGAATCAAATTATAAATATTGATCATAGTTTATAAATATTGATTGAAAGTATACGCAGTCTTTCGTTCAGTGATGTTATCTAATCTCTCGAATGATTTCTTCTTTGTCTGTGAAATCATTTGCAAGTAATCTGTTATGTATTATAATTTTGAGGAGGGGATTCGGGACCTCTTATGTAAAGGAGAGGCATGACTGCCAACTAAACCATGCTTCTACCATATTTCTTTAACTAAGTTTATTGAAGTGGCATACTTGTAGTAGGATCTTGGAAGAGTAAAGCTTGATTGTTGTATGTTATTGGTAAGCATGTATTGAAAATCTATCATTCCCATGAATTGGTGAGCACATTTGTTTACGTCTGTTGCATCAGTGCTACTCATCTTTACAGTTTTACTTGTTTAGTCGCACGCTATTTTTGCACGGTTGGAGATCAACCATTCTGTTCTTTTCTTATGCTGCATAGTACACGAGAAGCTGCTAATCTTTGTTTGTGGCTTCTGGAAAAGTTTTGATTGGGAGACTGTAATGCCAGAATGACTAGGTTTCTTGTCCCTGATACTTAATGTTTGAACAGTTTATCCTATATGCTGTTGTTTAAAGTTGCAGAAGATGCAGTTAGTTTTATAAGTTGTAGTTTGAAAACTAATCGATGTTTTTTTCTTAAGGAATATGAGTCAACCACCAAGTAGTACGAGTTTTGGTGCAAGTGTTAATGTCGAGTCAATTCCGGTTGAACCCGATTATTTGAGTTATGTGATTGTATAACAATAACTTGAATTTTCTATGAATTTAATAATGATTTTAAATTTTCTTTTTATTTATTATTATATATTATTTTATTTTTAACGCTTCCAAACCCTTCGCTTCCATTGAATTTAAAAAAAAACGCTTCCGCGTTTCCGCTTCCATTTCCGTGCAACGTAGTTTTAAGTCTCTAATTTCTTAGCATTTTCAAGTATCTGTGTTCTTGGCATTTTCAAGTACCCCTCCCCCCATCTTTAAGTAGGATAAAAATAGAAATACAAATGAAAAACAAAATGTGCACACAAGGAAAGGACTCAAGATATTCTATCAACATGGTAGTCTACATTCTACAGCAATGAACATAGCAAAACATACAAGTCCAAAATGCATGTGATGCCAAAATTTTAATCTTTAAGACGAGAAAACGGAAATTAAAATTCCAAGATCTCAATGGCAATTGATTTTATTACTACATACGTTCCAAGTTCAGAATATCTTCCAAACCCCATATTTTCAATGAAAATATTATTGGAATTTAGTTTCCTAAAAATGGAGGGAAATCAAAGCTTAGTAGACTAATAAATAAATGAATAGAGTTTCCAGAAATACCTTCCACAGTTCCAAGGAATCCACTGCAATTTGTATCGATGAAAATAATGTTCAATTTAGTCCGCTTGAGAACACTTGAATCAGAATTAACTTCATCAATTGCGGCTAGCATTGCTGGTTTGGCCGACCTTCCAATGTCTGAATTGAAAGTTAACAGAGCCCCAATGTTCAGAGAACTCGGCCTCTTAGATGAGACGGTGGCATTTCCAGCCTGAGCCATCACTTCCATGGGCACCCAAATACACAAGATCAATGTAAGCAGTGTTCTTCTCTTGCATATATCGGTCAAGAAGGCCTCCATTTCTACAAAACTCTCTTGATTCTTGAGCTTTGAACTAGCTACACCAGCATTGGGCAAAAATCTGTCAACAATGGCAGATTGAAGAAACAAAACACAAAGAAATAGTTCCTGCTCAGACCAACAGTAGTCCAAAATTCTCAGAACCTGAATCAGATACAAAGATTTACCTTAAACACTAAGATTCTGCCCCAAATACCCAACAAAAATAACTATATAATATCTGATAAAGTAATCGAGGGCGCAACTCCAAAACTAATTGGCTATGTATAGATGTGAGATAGATATCTCAACACGTTCTCATACGTGTGGCGACCTCTCAAGCCTTACATGTGGACAACATTAGGGATAACGACCCCTCAAGCCTAACACGTAGACAACATTAGAGATGATCTAGAGTGCGTGTGGCCTGTAACGCTAACACACGTAAACGTGGATATCCCACTCTGATACCAGTTTAGAAAAAATTGCTGGATAAGATGATTGTGAGGCTTGATTGTAAACCTAGAGAGATTTGCGTTTAACAACCCCCCTCAAACTTGGGGGTCCTTGACACAAAAGTTTACCTGAGAGAGTGTGATGTCTGGCTTTATGTAGCGGCTTGGTTAGAAGATCAGCTGGCTTGTCGACATATGGAATGAAGCAAACCCTATGACTTCCAAGAGTGACCTTTTCTCGTACAAAATGATAATCAAGTTCAATGTGCTTCGTGCGCGCATGAAACACAGAGTTGAAAGTCATGTAGGTAGTGTTGAGGTTGTCACAGTACAAGAGGATTGGAAAATGAATATGAACTCCAAGTTCGTGTAAGAGATAGTCAATCTAAGTTGTTTATGCACTAGCATGCGCAAAGGAGCAGTACTCATACTCAGCACTAGAATGAGCAATAGTGGTCTGTTTCTTGAAGCACCAATAGATGAGATTAGAGCCAAGAAAGACTAAATAACCAGAGATAGAACGGCGTGAGTCAAGACAACCAGCCCAATCAGCATTAGAATATGCAGAGAGACAAACATGGTGATATTGAGAAGAGAAAAAAAGACCATAATCCAAAATTCTTTTGATGTAACGAAGAATAAGCTTGGCAGCAACCAGATGAGGGATATATATGTTTGATGTAGCTTAAATCCTTATAAACTTACAGACAAGACATTATTTTCTTGATGTGAGATAGATATCTCAACAATATCAAAGTGAGGCCACTTTGGATTATAGAAAATTGATACTCCTTCGGAAACCAGAAGAACAAGTTTCGAAATGGTAATCCTCGAAGCTCAATATTTTATACTCCTATCATCGTTACCAAATCAAGCCAGGAATCTCAAAATAACAAAACACTGAACTATATAAACTAGTTGGTGAGGCAAACACATGCCAGACTGATAAAGTACAAAGAAAAAAAAACAACGCATATATTAAATGATAGATTTGAAGCTGTGTAAAAGTGGAAGATGGCATTTTCAGTTACCTGAAGGCCGAGCTTTGATAAAGGCCGTACGTACCAAGCATATGCTCAAGGACACAGAAGAGAACTCCTTCCCATTATCAGCCAAAAAGAAGAGAATCTCAACAGTGTTCCTAACCTTTTGGGCTACTCACTTCTTTGCAATATTATACCCTTTTGTATTACTGTGGCTCTGATCAACACACATCAGCCAAGAAGATGGGAACCCAGTTTTTGGCTCATGGCACTTCTTTCACAAGTCAAAGCAAAGTGCCAAATAGCTGAGAATGATCCTCCCCTCAATTAAAGAAGCGGGGGAAAACATGTTTGAACCACACAAACATGTGATGTGCATTCTCCTTCTAGATGACAATAAGCACTATATATGAAAGCACTTGACCAAAAAATCAACTGTAGAGTTTTCACTCAAAGGCAGAAACCCAAGAACAATGCGGTCATTTTCAGTTTTATGTTGAAGTTGCAAGTAAGATGGAAGTGTCTAAAGTAATAGACCCTACTACTTCTGTGGACCATAACATTTCAGACGACAGATTAATTCTTACAGTAATTGCTCCTGATAAATAAGATTCAGCATTGATTATATGACATGAACCCACCCAGAAAAATGGATTCCAAGAATAAACGATAATCATGATTATCTGGGTCACTACCTCGTGATGCTAACAAAAGAGAGTGTCTAATCCAACTCAAAGAAAAACCACTGGACTTAAATGAATGAATAACATGATTAAACTTTACAAAGATTGCATCTTTGGAATCACATTACCTAATAATTCACAGTAGAATCCAGATGCTGTAAATTTTAACTCCATTAGATTGTAGGTAGTGAAAACAGTAGTAACAAATACTATGGTATTGCTAGTAAGGGAGCCCTTCTAGTGAGAACCTCTAAGTTGAGGACTTTTCGGTTTATCCCGCTTTTCGATCTTATATCTACATCTTAACCGTTCATTTTATAAATATTTATGAGTAGATCATTTCTGTAAATTTTCAACTAAATTGAAAATCGTTAAGACATTCATAAGTGTGATTTACCAATTATGAACTTGAACGGTTCATGTTTAATAGATTTGGTTCGTCCATTGATTTGATCTAAAACTAGTACTTAACGATCACCAATTTGGCTAAAATTTTGTATGATTGATCTACTTATATAAATCTACAACTTCAACGGTTAAGATGTCAAATTTTGATCAAAAAGTTGGTCTAATAAGTAATTAATTCAAAAGTCCTTAACTAGTCCTCAACTTAGAGGTCCTCGTTAGAATGGCTCCCTTGCTAGTAATATCATGTTACCAATATAGAGATTCTTGGAAAAAGACGTAACAGAGGAGATGTGTGGTGACCGACTAGCTGGGTCCAAATGGACAGTGAGATTATGGGCATCACATCCACATACTTCATCATCATCGTCATGTAAAACCTTTCTCTCATTTTTTTTCTCATAGAATCTAATAACATATGTACAAATGTACTACTAGAATGACCATTGCGAGGGTTTGTAGCGTTGTGTTTGGGTCCAAATTACCGTTTGGAAAAATCATCATTTATTAGAAAATTTGGCATCTTACTCTCATTTTAACATTTTTTTAAGTTGATGATTTGAACTTTTAAAAAGAAATTTGTGTTAATTAGGCCTAAACTCTTAAAAACCTATATTATTTTATTATTATTACACTCTCACTCCTTAAACATGCTTAAAAAGAGAAAATGAGATAGAGAAAGACAAGGGTTGACTGGAACCTCACCGATTCCGATCACCAGACCCGGTCCCCGACCCCCGGATTTTGGTCATCAAAATCTCGCCATTGCCGGATTTTGTTTTCCAGAATCTCGCTGATCGCCGAATTTCGCTTGTCGTAAACTTGTCAGACTCTTTAAAACGTCATCAAAATACTATCGTACTTTGCCGAAATCATATCGTACCTTCATTGGAAGTTTTATTAAGGGGAGTGATGTTGAAAAATGATTTACTAGGGGTAGTAAACTTTATATATATATATATTTTATTAGAGGTAATAAACTTTATAGAGAAACGTTATTACCTCTAGTAAACTTTATCAGAACTTTTACTACAGACAGTAATGTTGATAAATATTTTACTGGGGTCAATAAAATATTTGATATCACTTTAACTTATTGTTTTTTTTTGTAAATTAATCTTGAAATGAAAGAAAAAATAGAAAACATAAGAGATGAAATAGTATTGGCCTTTACTAATAAATTTATTACCTCCAGTAACTTTACTATCTCTAGTAATACATTTAATACCTCAGTAAAGCACCCAATTTTAACAAAAAAAAGTTAAAGAAATTGATAAAGGAGAGATCGAGATCTAAGATGGAGTCCTTGACCACCGATGAAAACCAGAAGACCTAACCAGTTGGATTCTAGTCTTAATTTTAACCAGAATCGAGCAATAAAACAACTACATGATCAAAACTCAATCAATTTTGCTACATAAATGAATCTATCAGAGAAGAAGATTAGAAGTAGTGGTGACCTCGAAAGTTCCATAATCCAGTGACGGAGGGTGAAGAATAAGGGAGGATCATGTGGTTGAATTTGGAGCGTCGTCGTCGATCGGAGACAAGGATGACTCAAATGTGACATGATCTATGAGAACGTCGCCGGCGACAGACCAACTCATATTAGAGCTCCATGAAGGGATTCAAACAAGATCTAGTCTCAAGGATCTCTGGTCTGGTGAGGGTATGGCGACATGGAGGCGAGACGTCATCATCATCGTCAAAGAAGCAAATCGATGCTGGTGACACAAAATTGACAACAATCTGGTTTTGGAGCGCCGTCGGAGGATGATCATTGATCTCTGTTTGCTTGTCTTGTAGCTCTGATGCATGTTGGCTTGTCAACTCGAAGGCGAGGAAGACAATGTGCGACAATCGATGGCAGTGGGAAGCACCGGTGAGGGGTGGTCATGAGTTCCCGTCGGTGAGTAGTGGTCGAGATCGAGCGAGAGAGAGAGGAACATAGAAAATAGAAGCTTAGGGGCAAACTTATCTTTTCATACGTATTTGTTGGAATGGTCACTGTCAGATTTTTTTAGACCTAGTAGACACTTTTTTTTTTCTTCTGTTTTTATAGTGAATGGTCATTATCCTTATTTCTTAGAGAATGATCATAGGATAAGCTCATTGGACCGATACTTGCGGTTAAACAATTGAATATATATTTTCTTTCCTAACGCTAGCTAGTATAAAATAACACTTAGCCGATAGAATTATAATATTTTCGTCGGCTAAGCGTTACTTAGCTGATAGAACCACCTCCGTCTTCTAGGTCAGCACCTAGGAGACGAAAAACTATTTTGTCGGCTAAGTAACTCTTAGCCGATAAAAATATTTAACCTAGCTGACGGAATATTAATATATAAATATAAATGATTATTTATAACAGCCTAGGACGTGGGACACTATTCTGTCGGCTAAGAGTTAATTAGCCTACGAAAATATTCAACCTAGCCGACGGAATATTTATACATAAATTTAAATGATTATTTATAACAACTTAGGCAACATAACTATTTTCCGTCATCTAGGTTAGAACTTAGGCGACAGAAAATTACACCTAGCAGATGGAACAATTTTAATAGAAAATTAATAAAAAGTCTAACCAAAACTTAGTCAACAGAATAAATGATTTCGTCTGCTAAGTTCTGAAAAATTTGAAAAAAAAAATCCCACTAAAAATTTCAGAAATTTTTTTTAAAAGGTTCGATCCGATCCGGATCGAACCAAAACTCTCCCTTTTTCCTCTCTCTCTCTCCTCCCTCCTCTCCCCTCCCTCTCTTCTCTTCAAAACCGTGGTAACGGTGGTGGTGGTGGTGGTGTGTGGTGGTGCTGATGGGTTCGGGATGGCCGGAGATCGATGACTGGCAGTGGATTACCGGCCGGAGATCGATGGCCTTTTTTATAATTTTTTAGGTTTAGCGATGGAATTTATGTCGGCTACGAGCCATAATCCAGTAGTGTAATAGGTCATGCATGGTAAAAACTAAAAATTGCATGTTGCTTGAGGATACATTTTGTGATCTTTTTAGGAGATTTATGTCCTAATTGATTTAGATGTCTGATTTGCCTTGATCCGTAAGGAAGAGCGAACCCTAATTCTCTATATAAGAGATCGATGTGAATGAAGAAACTGTTAGAAAAATAATAGAAATAAAATATTTTTGTAATCATTTTGATAGTTAAAGGTGAATGAAAATAGTCACCAAAGTAATGCATGTAATGGTTGATCTTTCAACTTCCTTGTCTTTTGGTTTTTTGTAACAACATGAATCAATGACATGGTAGAAACCTTATTCATGGCATTCAGGTTTTCCTCCAATCTCACCAATATAAATAGGTGACTTCATCCCTCATTCTAAACACACCAACTCAAAGCTTCTCTCTTTACTTGAGTTCTCTCTCTCTCCCTCTCTAAGTTGTGTTCTGGTGATAGACGAAGGTACTTTAAGTTCGTTCAGTGTCCTTAGTAGCAGTGCAGCTTCAAGGGACAAGCAGTCGTTGTATCCTGGGAGACAAGTGTCATCAAACTTATGCACCGAAGATGGGGCATAATTTGTCTTAAGAAAAGTGTGTGAGACACACGACTCGACTTCCTTCAACATCCTCCTATCCTTGAATCCGAGTTGGTAACATTGGTATTTATCATCATGTTTGTATTATGAGTTTTTAGTTATAATTATTTATTTAATTATAATGAATTTATGTTATTATATATTTACAATATTTGACATATTTTCTAACAATCTTAAGACAAATTAATATTGCTTTTGTTTATAAATCATTCCAATTAGGCGTACTCAATTTGACATGATTTCTAGACTAGAACCATTGAGACAATGTTCTTAAGAGAGCCACGCTCCACTAAAGCTTCATTTTCTTACCTGGTCATGTCTGACTGAAATTACCGAACGGATTGAGGAGTAGCCAAATTAATATTGATGTTGCCTTTATTTTGTGTTACCAATTACGAATATTGTTGATATGAATCAATATTAACTTGTATTGATAACATTTTTAGAAAAAAATGGAATTTAATTCTAATAAGTCTGTTGACGGGAGTAGCTCTTCAACCCAAGTGTCAATCATTCCTGTTGTTGCTGCTCTCATGTACATATGTTGGTGTCTCATGGTGAGAAACCTGAGAAGTTCAATGGGCTGCACTTCAAGAGGTGGCAACAAAAGATGATGTTTTATTTGACCACTCTAAATCTGACAAGGTTCCTGACTGAGAAAGCTCCTGAGCTCAAAGAAGATGAGCAAGATGATGAAGCAAAAATTGCAGCTATGAATGCATGGAATAGTCGTGACTATCTGTGCAGAAACTATATCATGAATTGATTGGTTGACTCTTTGTACAATGTGTACATTAGAACAGCTAAGGAGCTGTGGGAATCCCTTGAGAAGAAATATAAAACTGAGAATGCCGGTGTCAAGAAATTTATTGTGGGCCACTTCCTTGATTATAAGATGGTGGATTCTAAAACTGTAATGAGTCAATTCTCAAAAATCCTGTTGATCCTGCATGAGATTCACGCTGAATGGATGAAGGTTCGAGAAAGCTTTCAAAGTGGCATGTGTTATTAAGAAATTGTCACCAACTTGGAAAGACTTTAAGAATTATTTGAAGCACAAGCGAAAGGAAATGAGTTTGGAAGATCTGGAGGTCAGGCTTCGCATTGAAGAAGACAACCGAGGATCTGAAAAGAAGACATAGGTTAGTGGCTACTCTGCTAAGGAAAATGTTGTGGAACATGATCAAAGCTCCAAGACCAAGAAGTTTAAAAATCAAGGGTCCAAGCTCGGACCAAGAGGGGACATTTTCAAGAAGCCTAAATTTGAAGGCAAGTGCTTCAATTGTGTCAAGACTGGTCACATAGCTGTTGACTGCAATAAGCCAAAGAAGAAGAAGAATAAGGAAACCAACATGATTGAAGATGTCATAAAGGATGTCTCTGACATGAACCTCTCTGTTGTGGTGTCTGAGGTGAATATGGTGGGCTCAAACCCAAAGGAATGGTGGCTTGACACTGGAGCAACTCGTCATGTATGCGCTGATAAGAAGATGTTCTCCAAATTTAAACTCAGCACTGATAGGGAGATAATGTACATGGGGAACTCGGCCACATCTGTCGTTGAGGGCAAATGCAAGGTGGTTCTAAAGATGACCTCTATGAATGAGCTAACTTTGAACAATGTTGTGTATGTTCCTGATATCCGTAAGAATCTTATCTCTGGTACACTGCTGAACACTCATGGTTTATGTATTGTGATCGAGTCTGACAAAGTTGTTTTGTCTAAGAGTTGAATATATGTGGGTAAGGGTTATATGAGTGGTGGAATGTTCAAATTAAATATGAATGAAGCTAGTACTTCCA
This sequence comes from Comarum palustre, assembly GCA_951800085.1. Taxonomy (NCBI): domain Eukaryota; kingdom Viridiplantae; phylum Streptophyta; class Magnoliopsida; order Rosales; family Rosaceae; genus Comarum; species Comarum palustre. The sequence continues at coordinate 4,012,526 of OX637578.1, forward strand.
CTTATATGCTTGAGTCTTCCAATTTGTGGCAGATAGACTAAGACATGTTAATTTTGGTACTTTGCAAAGGCTAATTAACATGGAACACTTACCAAAATTCCAAGTTGATGCGAAACATAAGTGTGAGACTTGTGCAGAGGCAAAACTAACGAGATCATCTTTCAAAAGCATTGAAAGAAACAATGAACCTCTTAATTTAATCCATAGCGATGTATATGCTTTAAAACCAACATAGTCAAGAAATAGTAACCAATATTTCATTACCTTTATCGATGACAGCACGAAATACTGCTATGTGTATTTGCTGAAGAGCAAAGATGAGGCAATAGAGAAGTTTGTTCTCTATAAAAGTGAGGTGAAAAACTAACTCAATAAGAAAATAAAAGTATTGAGAAGTGATCGAGGATGTGAATATGAATCACCATTTGCTGAATTTTGTGCTCAGCATGGGATTATTCATGAAAGAACTGCACCTTACTCTCCACAATCAAACGGTGTTGCTGAACGAAAGAACCGTACATTTATTGAAATGATGAATGCAATGCTACTAAGTTCTTGTTTACCACCCAACATAAGGGGAGACGTCATTTTGTCGGCCAACAACCTTTTATATAAGGTTCCCAAAAAGAAACAAGAGAAAACTTCATATGAACTATGGAAAGGAAGAAAGTCATCCTATGATTACGTGCGAGTGTTAGATGTTTGGCTAAGGTGCTAGTCCCTAAACCTAAAAAAGTGAAAAATAGACCTAGAATAGTTGATTGTATTTTCATTGGATATGCACATAACAGTACGGTTTATCGCTTCCTTGTGCACAAATCAAAAATTTCTAATATGCATGAGGGCACGGTAATGGAATCGAGAAATGCATCATTATTTGAAAATGTGTTTCCATGTAAGTCTAGTTGGGAATCGAGTTCTTCGAAACGGACGCGTGAGGCTGGTACTGGAACTAGCCAAGCTGCTAATGAAAGCAGTCAACATCAAGACACTGAGTCTGAGGTTGAACCTAGACGAAGTAAGAGAGTAAGGATAGAAAAATCCTTTGGGTCAGATTTTTTGACATCTATACTTGAAGGTGAACCTCGTACTTTTAAAGAGGTGGTGAACTCCACTGATGGTCTTTTGTGGAAAGAAGCTATCAATAGTGAAATTGACTCTATTTTGTAAAATCACACTTGGGAACTGGTGGATCTTCCACCAGGTTGTAAACCTTTAAGTTCTAAATGGATTTTTAAAATGAAATTGAAAGCAAATAGGTCAATAGATAAGTATAAGGCAAGACTTGTAATTAAAGGCTATAAGCAAAAGGAATGTCTTGATTATTTCGACACTTATTCTCCTGTGACGAGAATAACATCTATCAGAATGATAATTGCAATTGCCGCATTGCGAAATCTTAAAGTTTATCAAATGGATGTAAAGACCGTTTTCCTTAATGGAGATGTCGAAGAGTAAATTTATATGGAGCAACCTGAGGATTTCTCTGCTCCTAGTCAAGAAAGGAAAGTGTGCAAATTGGTGAAGTCATTGTATGGCTTAAAACAAGCCCCAAAGCAATGGCATGAGAAATTTGACAACGCTATGATCACCAATGGTTTCAAGATCAATGAATGTGATAAATGTGTTTATGTCAAAGATACATAAAATGGATATGTCATTCTGTGTCTATATGTTGATGACATGCTTATAGTTGGAAGCAATGAAAAGATGATCAAGTCCACTAAGGATATGTTAAATTCCAGATTTGATATGAAAGATATGGGTCATGCTGATGTCATATTGGGGATTAAAATCAAACGAACATCAAATGGGTTTGTATTAAGTCAATCTCATTATGTGGACAATATCCTTGGAAAATTCGATAAGGATAATTCTGGAGTTGTCAGAACTCCGGTGAATATGACTCTACATCTCTCAAAGAATAAAGGAGAGTGTCTCTCAGTTAGAGTACTCTAGAGTCATTGAAAGTCTGATGTACCTAAGAAGTTATACAAGACCTGACATAGCTTGTGTTGTGAACAAGTTGAGCAGATACACGAGTAATCCTGGAGTTATACATTGGCAAGCAATTGTGAGGGTACTAAAGTACTTAAGGTATAACGAGAGACTATGAGCTGCATTATACCAATTATCCAGCTGTGCTAGAAGGATATAGTGATGCAAATTGGATTTCTGACATGAAAGACTCAAAATCCACTAGTGGGTATGTGTTCACATTAGGAGGTGCAGAAGTGTCCTGGAAATCCTCTAAACATATAATTATAACCAAATCCACGATAGAGTCTGAATTTGTCGTATTAGACAAATGTGGGGAAGAGGCAGAATGGCTACGCCAATTCATAGAGGATATTCCAAGATGAAAAAAAACATGTGCCTGCAATATGCATATATTGTTATAGTCAATCTGTAATTTGTAGGGCACAGAGCATGATGTACAATGGTAAGTCAAGACATATTCGTCGAAGACATAATACCATTAAACAACTACTTTTTACTGGAGTTATCTCTATTGACTATGTGAGGTCAAATGATAATATTGCAGATCCGCTAACCAAAAGGTTAAACAGAGAGCTAGTTGATAAATCATCGAGGAGAATGGGACTAAAGCCCATGAATTAAAAATCTTTGCAGTGGATACCCAACCTAGATGACTAGAGATCCCAAGATCTATGTTCAAAAGGGACAACCGAATTGTAGAGACCATGTTGGATCACTGTGGGGATTTTCCTCATGTCTATTCCTATGATGAAAATAGTGATGCCCGTAAGGAGTGAGGTTAAGCGAAAGCTTTTAATGATTCTTATGCGTCGGAGATCCTAGCGGAGTAATACGGGTTACTCTTAAGAAATCACCTATGTAAAAGAGAAGTGTGGCCGCTTCTAAGGGAATTGTTTAAGGGCTCAATTCCTATCAAACTCTTACAGAACCAGACGCGTGTTCAAGGCTAAAATAGACTCAAAAGTGAGAACTGTAAGTACCAGGAAGATTCATGTGTGAAGTATGTTATCATTTACACAAATGACGAACAGTTCAAAAACACCGCGTCTACTGTCTAGTTAGTAAAGTCAGCATACTTTCACAAGAGAAGGTTCAAAGGATAAAACCTAACTATCCTAAGAAGGTTTCAACCGTAGATATCTATCACCAAGTTTATCGAGTCTTTGGTCGCATATTTCATTCATATGGGGAATTGTTGGAAAAATGATAAAAATAAAAGATTTTTTGTAATCATTTTGATAGTTAAAGGTGAATGAAAATAGTCACCAAAGTAATGCATGTAATGGTTGATCTTTCAACTTCCTTGTCTTTAGGTTTTTTGTAACAACATGAATCAATGACATGGTAGTGGTTTAATGAAAGGTTGTAACCTTATTCATGGCATTCAATTTTTTCTCCAATCCCACCAATATAAATAGGTGACTTCATCCCTCATTCTAAACACATTAACTCAAAGCATCTCTCCTTACTTGAGTTCTATTTCTCCCTCTCTAAGTTGTGTTCTGGTAATAAACGAAGGTACTTCAAGTTCACTCAGTGTTCTTAGTAGTAGTGCAGCTTCAAGGGACAAGCAGTCGTTGTATCCTGAGAGACAAGTGTCATCAAACCTTTGCACCGAAGATGAGACATAATTTGTCTTAAGGAAAGTGTGTGAGACACACGACTCAACTTCCTTCAACATCCTCCTATCCTTGAATCCGATTTGGTAACATTGGTGTTCATCATCATGTTTGTAATATGAGTTTTTAGTTATAATTATTTATTTAATTATAATGAATTTATGTTATTATATATTTACAATATTTGACATATTTTCTAACAGAAACAACACAACTTAACACACAAACCTTGCACACTGCAAATCAAGCCTTCTTGGAGCAAAAGACCTTCGTAGGCAAACCCCAAGTCCTATCCGTAGGTAAAACAAAAGTCTTATCTGTAGGCGAAGTCCAATCCGTTGGCAAACCCCATTAGCCCGATTTGTTGGCACAAAGTCTACCGTCATTCTATTAAGCTCGATCCGTCAGCGCAAGTCTATCCTCGACATTGTTGCAGTTTACTATAGCAAATATCCTCAATCCTGATATTGAAGCTATGCTTGTCCTCATCGGCGTAAGTAAGAACCGACTGCATGCTCTATAATGAGCAGAGAGAAATCCTAACAGTACTCTGCTAGGTCTAAAGAAGAACTTTGTGGCAGGTTTGGTCAGCACTTGCACACAAGCATTGTAGAAGAAGTTAGACGTGCGAACATCAAAGAAGAACAGTTATACCTAACCCAAAGGTATTGACTAGTAACATAAGCTAATTGTTTAAAAAAATCATTTTCACACCACAATGTTAACGAGAATATTAGCAGATGTGTTGATTATGATTCCCCCACTGCAAGTGAATCGCGGTTGGCTTGGTCTTGAATAATCATAGTTGTTGAGAAAGAAGAAGACGCTAAAACTTCAGATCTGAGCGCTAAAACTTAAAAGCTAGCATGCATAACAGTTGGTGCATTCAATTCTTGTAGGTAACGCAAGGCAATTTCAATGACCATTCAGTCATGGAAGCAAGTAAGAATCTTAGTATTTTCATTGTAGCCTGATCAAAGTTGCTGTTACTCACTTACTCACATGATTACATATCTAAACCGTAACATTGCCAAGTAAACCAGATCACAAATTTCTCAATTTATTTAGAAGAGTTGTTATCACTATCAAAATGTAGTTTTCTTACTTTTGTAGCGTTATCTCAAACAATGATGCATTTTAATTGGTGGTTTTACAAGTGTAAGGTTATCACGCTGCAATTTGCTAGACCAGAAACAAATTCTTGTAGTTGAAGAAAATGGACTCGGTAGGGAAGGCCCAAGTTTCTATCTAAAGAGGGTAATTACGTCATTCCGCAAATGGATAACAAAGTTCCATCCTTTTCTGCTCTTCACATCGTCAAGAGAATTGAAGGGGTTCACAGAGTCAGCTGATGCTCTCAAGCTCTTAACAATGGCTTCCCCGATCACTTCCTCTTTCCAAACCAGGTCTCACATCCCAACCCTTCTCCTTACTACCTTAGTCTATCTACTCTACCTCTTGTCTAATTTACTGCTCTCTTCTGTAATTCAAGCACTGTTACTGAATTTCTTTATCTTTTGGCCCATATATCACATTGCACAAAGTTCATTCTTTATGGGTTTTTGGGTCACAATATTTGCCTGATTATTTGGGAAAGTTGGAGTCTTTATTGCTTTTCAAAACCTTTTCAAGTAGATTGTATAGTCCATGGAGTTGATGGAAAAAAAACTAATCTTTGATTTGATTTTAAGTTTGGCTAAGCTAATCTTTGTTGAGAATTCAGGGGAAATAAAAATCCTTATCAACAAGTGCAAAACTAATACAGAAGTACTTATGTTTATGAAGTTTGTGTACTTCTGTAATGGTAGACTCGATAACTGCTGTGGAGTGTGTTTGATTTTCTGAAGAACTGTTTTGGCGTGTTATGTTTTCAGCAATTTGCGGTCGGCTTTTTGGGGCGAAAGAAAGGGTTTTAGTGTTTACAGTGTTCCTGCAACTAATGTTGGGTTTTTGAAGAAGGCTGTGGAATGTAAGGAATCGAGAATTGGGAAGCAACCGATTGAAGTGCCGGCCAATGTGACACTGAAATTGGAAGGCCAGTCTCTGGAAGTAAAGGGTCCTTTGGGGCAGCTCTTGATGGTTTTACCACGAGAAGTAGTGGTGGAGAAGCAGGAATCTGGGTTTCTGAGGGTCAGGAAGGCTATGGAGACTAGACGGGCCAATCAAATGCATGGCCTTTTCAGGTAAAGTTTATTCCATCCTTCAGCCATATACTTTCATATGACATTAGTCTTTCAATTTTTTGATCTCTTAAATTGAAGGATGTTTAGCCTTCCAAAGAATAAGCAAATGAGATTGGGAATATATAGAGTTGTGGTATTGTACTATTGTTATATTCTAAATTGTCATTGGATCTCTGCTTTCCCATATCATAGGTAGTATGATTAACAATGGAATAATGATATGGATGTTGCTCAGTAGGATGGTAGGTAAATTTATTCTAGAACTGTGGGTATCCACATGTCTGAGTAATGTAGTATGTGAACTGTGTAGTTGTTGCCTGGAATGAAACCAACAGTTCTTTGATGTTTTAGAAGTTGCTGTTCTTCAAGAGGATTCCATATTTGTAATATTCCCGTATTGTCCTTTCATATTGTCTACCTGTTTTTTTAAGGAAAATTTAGCTGTGTCATGGCACATGCATGTCCAATTTGAGATTTGTCAAAGGTTGTCAAATATCTCTAACCCTAGTGCCTGTTTGAATAATTTTCTAAGGACACTTACGGACAATATGGTGGTGGGAGTGTCCAAAGGATTTGAGAAGAGGCTACAATTGATTGGTGTTGGTTATCGAGCAACATTGGAAGGAAGGATCTTGGTATTGAGTCTTGGGTTCTCCCATCCAGTTAGGATGGATATTCCTGATGGCATACAAGTGAAGGTGGAAGAAAACACCAGAATCATAGTAAGTGGATATGACAAGAGTGAAATCGGCCAGTTTGCTGCTTCCATCAGGAAATGGAGACCTCCAGAGCCATACAAAGGTAAGGGTGTGAAGTATGCTGACGAAATTGTTAGAAGAAAGGAGGGAAAAGCAGGGAAGAAGAAGTAAATATATTCTTTCCTTGGCATTGGTTTATTTTTGTATTCTCACATTTGTGCTTGTCAATATGTATCAGAATCGTTGAGATTATTGCGAGCTGTTGATTATTCTTCTGGTATTCACTTGTTAGTCCATTGTAGCTTGTAACACATGAGACTGATGATGCACAATGAGAGATGAAGTTTATGACTACAGTCCTGCACCATTCGCTATTCAAGTCCATTTTATTCTTCTAGAGCACCATTAATAAATATTTAGAATTCAGCAGGTAAGCGATAATGATGCAGGCAATCACTGTTGTAGTTGGACATACCAGGAAATGGTACAAGGAAACACTAATCCACCATTTGCCAGCTCTATCTTCCCTCTCATTTCCTGTTTTCAACTCCCCGAGATGAATTGGCACCGGCCTAGATGGACTTGTGGGAAAACCACTTGTGCTCGATCACATGTGTCCAAGTCCAATGGAATAGCACTTGCACTATATCTCTGATGTCACTTCTACTGTCACATGCCAACGCTTCCCATCAAGCATTCTGGTTTCCACAGGATTACTTAGGAGAGTAAAATCCACTACAAAGGATGTTATGGGTAATGCTTTAAGGACTAGTTCATTCAACTTTATGAATTCCATAACATTCTGGTTTCGACAAATCACTTGGGCCATTCAACTGTTTTCTTCCAACGGTTTCCCATTTCTACTGAGAAACCGACCGGTTACCCCAGCAGCCCAACTGATGCTGGGTCGAACAGTAAGAAGCCCAAATCCGTCAATCCATTACCCACCAGCCTCTCAAATATATAACCCGCCATCTCAAAAAATTCGACACAGATGAAAAAGTATTTGCCGCCTAAACAACCCACTCTCATTCGTCAACTCAACCAGCACGCGGATCGCCATCTACCAGCACTCTCATTCGTCCCACATTCCCCCACCCAAAATTTTCCAACACCACCCCAAATTTCACAGTTTTCATGCCTCACCGCTTTTCACCACTATAAATACACCTCTCAAATCACTCCCAAATAGGGTTGGACTTTTAGGCACCGAAAAAACTGAAACCGATCAAAATCGACACCGAATAACAGAAACCGAATAGAACTGAGATAATCGGTTTTAGAATTCGCAAAAACCGACTAGTGCGGTTTCGGTTTGCCGTTCCGTGCTTTCTAAAAATCGATTAAACTGAACTGAACCGAACCGAAATATATTCATTTACTTATTAATACTTAATTTTACATTATGTGTCATGTTCTTATTGATTATGAGTTACAAATAGTAAAATTCTACAAACATGTTTATATTTTTAAGTGTTAATTAAGACTAACCTAATTCTCTCTCATGTAACATTTCCTTTTGTTATATATAAATATTGGAGGTTTCAAATGAATGATGTAAACATTTTATTAAGGGCTATGGTAAAAAATTCAACTAGATCTGCCAATATTAAGGGCTTGATCGAACGATCAACCATAATTTATCGTCATTTATCACACGAAAACATCTTATTTCATGATATTTTTGATAATTTTGCTTCCTATGTAGAGTTGGTTCACAAAGTTTGTATTTCTCTGTTTCCATAACTTCAAACATCCTAATTTTTTTTCTTTCTTTCATTTACCATGTGTAAAAGTTATTTCAGAAAATAGATTTTGTAACTGAAATCGCACTGAATTTCAGTTAACCGACTGGTGCGGTTTCTTATATGTACTTTACGGTTTCTATTTTGAGAAATATGTAACCGAAAAATGAGGTCTGGTTCTCGGTTCTTGCCCTAAAACCGAACCGATTGGACCGAGTCCACCCCTACTCCCAAATCCACAAATTGAGATCCCAAAACCCTAGTCATTTTCAGATCTCAGACATAGCATGAACCAAGCAGACTGCTAGGAAATCCACCAGAGGCAAGGCGCCAAGGAAGCAGTTGCAACTGGCCACCAAGGCTGCCCGGAAGTCGGCTCTAGCGACCGGAGGTGTGAAGACTGAAGAAACCTCAGGGACGATCCTAGGCTTCTTGGTGCCTATGCCGAAATTTTGTTTGGTGCCCCTATCTTCAAAATAGACATACGTTAAATCATCTGAAAACCTAATGAATATCAAAATTTACAAGAATTTTGATATCAAAATTCATCATCCCAATATCAAAATTGTCTAATACCCAATACAAACATCAAAATTAAGGAATAGCTATACTTGATTGTCTTCCAATAACTAATTAACCAGAGAACAACAAACTCATATAGAGGATTAGAAGAGACTTGAGAAAGAATGATTTGGATGGGATGGACTACGGAGCAACTATTGGAACATCATATTTAAAGAATAAATTCTTTGAAGAGAGTAAAAAGACATTGGGTAGTAATTGCACTGTGTAGATAGAAGAAAAAGAAGAATAAGAAGAAGAAGAAATTGAGAATGATTTCGATGAGAAGGACTACGGAGCAACCATTGGAACATCATATTTAAAGAATAAATTCTTTGAAGAGTGTAAAAAGACATTGGGTAGTAATTGCACTGGGTAGATGGAAGAAGAAGAAGAAGAAGAAGAAATTGAGAATGATTTGGATGGGAATGAGCAACCATTGCAACATCATATTTAAAGAATAAATTCTTTGGAGAGAGCAAAAAAGCATTGGGAGAACATCATATTTAAAGAATAAATTCTTTAGAGATCGAGAGCAAAAAGGCAATTGATAGTAATTGCATGTGTAGAAGAATGAGAATAAGAAGAAGAAGAACGTGTGAATAATAATAATAAAAGACGTGAATCACGTCCGTTAATAGCTTAAAATATTTCTAAACTTTATTTTTTCAGGTTATCTATTAAAGCATTAACATTCTTTCTAGTGAATCGTACTGTTTTATTCAGAGGGCAAATCTCTTGACTTTAAACAGGCGATTCGTGCCTGCCTTTGAACTTGATATATCCACAGATGAAACTTATACACATCATGTTTCAGACACAGGTGCAGGGCCAAACCATATATTGCAGCATATTTCTCAAATAAGTGACAGATGAGAGAAGCAATTATATAGAATGGTGTCCTACTATTGACATCATCACATGATTTGTTCAAGATGCAAACTACTGTAGTATGTTTCTATCCAGTGCTACTCATATCAGAACCCAGTGCTACTCAAAACAGCAGATGAAGATCAGGTACATGGTATACTAGTATCAACACGACACTTGGAGCCGCACACTTGCAACTTTTCTGTTCTATCACGTGTATCGAGAAAATGTCATCAACCTACACAGCTGATATTTATAGTAAAAGGAAAATTTGGCATGTTCCAACATTTATGTGATTGTGTATAAAGGATGGAGTAGCTAACGTATTAAATATAAATTCCAATGCAACATTAAAAGGCAGTCATGAGTAAGACAGTTATCTAAACAACCAGATTATAATGGATAAACAGTGCCCCAACAAATTCAAATACAACATATAGTCTAGGAAACTTACAGCTAAACGGAAATATTTAGAAAAAAATTGCTGCGCCTCATATTGTGTCTAACGCACATAGCTAGGAATCAAGTCTGTCTAACCCAAAGCAGGCAAGGAAGTATCAATGTGATGTTCCATTCCTTATTAGAGACTGTCCATGAGTTTGCATAAGCAGCACATCCTGAGTGTGTGTAGCTGGGAGGTTATAACCAAGGATGAAACACATTTACATCCTAGTTAAAGGTAACTATCATGAGACAACCCTATTTTGGGTACTTATGTTCAGAAGCTACTTCAGTTATTTCACTGCAGCTAAAACTGCTGCAACCTCTTGGACTTACCCTTTACAAAACATATTTAGGAGGATGGAGTGGCGCGAGGATGGTCTATACCCAATAGAGAATTGAACAGATAAGTTTTGTCATCTAGCTGCAGCTAAATGGGAGTATTCGGAGGCAAAAAAGAAAAAACTTGATCGGTCTTGTATCGTGTCTAAAGCTGATAAGAAATTATTAGGTGACATCAATATGACGTCCATTCATTTTTAGAGCGCGCCTATGTACTAGTTTTCGTACACAACTCATCTTGAGCGTGGGTGTGTGCTTGTAGCGTGGAGGTTCTATAAAGAAGAAACACATGTGGATCCTAGCTGAAGGTTATGTCATGGGGATATAAACCCTATTTTGGGTTGAGAGGCTATTTCAAAGTTTTTCTTTGCAGCTAAAAGTGCTGCAACTACTTGGACTTACCCTTTACAAAAAAGCTTCCCCTATGAAATCCACCTTAATAAGTTCATAGCTCAACAAATTTATAGCAGTAAAATTATAAAATATACAACAATAAAAATGTGCCCACAATCACAAATAGGAAAGGAGTGATCCATCGGCGGCAATCCAAGGAATGCGAATGTTCGCTAAAGATAGTTGGAACTTTGAAAGAAACTGTGGAATGTGCAATGTGGATTGAAACGAGCTTTCAATTCTCAATGAACTGAACATAAAATAAATAAAGAACACTAGATTTTTGGCGCTGTGTAAAAACCTTAAAATTGAAGAAAAAGCACAGCGAAACACAAGCTCAGAAGAACGATCTCAACTAGATGAATTTGAATGGAGTGCTACAACTCTTGATACCCTACTCGATTACAAAATTCTATCCCTAGGCAGATGGTGTTCTTCTTCTTGTAATCTTCTTCAATCTTTAAGGAACTGACGTCTTTGATCCTTCAATTCAATCACATAAACAACAAGTTCAACTCAACAAGAAACAGTTGAACTTGTGACCTTACAAAGTTTAGCAGCGGAATTAACTATCTCTCAAATGTTATGCGTGTAGAGATAATGTTCAAAGAATGCAAGCAAAGGTGTCTTCAACTTTAGCTGAAGCACGTCTATATATTGAGCATTTGTGTCTACAACGTATCCTAGTCTTCATTAGTTTCCTAATAGGAAAATAAGTGTCTATTAATCCAAGATTCATATATATATATATATATATATATATATATATATATATATATATATTCACCAGACACTTAACCACATAGACTCTTAATCATATTAGGATCATTTCCCTTCACAACACACCAAGCCGTAATAAGCTTCTTACTATGTACATATCACATATCAATTAAGCATAAATACACATTCATATACCTTAGGGAAAATAAATCTGCTCAGGCACCAACCTAGGAATATAATTCAAATCAAATCACACATATATATAACACATCAATGCTTATCAAATCAAATTTAACCATATATATATATATGAATACGTCCTAATCAAATTAGAACTTCTTTTCTCGCACTTTATATAGGGATGCCAACAATCAATATACCAACAAACTTTAAGATGAATGAGATGCAAAACTCACCTCTGTGTGTTTTCCCTTGATAAGAGGCTGTGTTTTCCCTTGATAAGAGGCTGTATCAGAACTTCTCTCTCACATTTAATTTTGTCAACAGTCTCCAAGAAGATGTCGTTGTCAATCCCCTAAGAGCATATACACACAAAAGAACAAACATATACATAAAGAAAACTCCAAAGCAAGCATGAATACAAAATGAAAGTCTCCACCTCGACTCATTTATTTCGTGAATGACGGTGCAACTCACTCAGCACTTAACAAATATGATCAGTTCTTCTTCTTCTCTCATATCTTTTAATGAGTGGTTGTGTTGTTGTTCTGAAAAGCTGTCAAATGACAACTTTTGTCGCCTTTTGATTAAATGTTGGCTCATCTGAAAAACAAGAAATGATAAGGTTTGGAAAAACAAAGCGTATCATCCCTAAAATTTAAGGCTTAGTGCCCAAGTTTGGTATGCTAAGTACCTCCAAGCCAATGTTGGTCCTTCTCTAGCTCCTCGCCCAATATATAGTTGGAAGAAACCCAATTTTTGTTGGTTTAGTGTGTATGGATGGTGCCTTGGATGTGAATTCTCATGTTTGTGGTGTGGGTAATGTGGTTAGAAATGATTGTGGTTAGTTTGTTTATGGTAAGGCTTTGTCTTTTGATCAGGTTTCCTCCCCTGTCCACATTGAAGCTTTGGCTGGTAAAGTTGCCTGTAATCTAGTGTTGGATCACGGATTTAGTCTAGTCTGATTGGAAACTGACTCTTCTTTTTATGCAAGTCATCCACTCAATTTATGATTCTGCTGTTCTTCTAAAAATGGTCTATGAAGATGTTATACATCTCATTTCTCAGCTTTCAGGTTGCACCTTCACTCATCTCAATAGAGGGGGAAACTATGCTGCTCACACTCTTGCTCGTTGGGCTCTAAATTGTAAACTTTATGATGTCTTTTTTACTTCTACTCCTCCTTTTCTTGATGATATTATCACTAGAAATTGTAATTGACTTCGTTTTATTGAATTTCTTCTAATTTATTCTCAAAAGAAAAAAGATAAAAAAAAGTGAACAGAAAAATAAAGAATATGACATAATAGAGTATCCACCTACCTGATCACACAACATCACAAGGAACATCCTAATACATGTTATATATCCCCATCCAGGAACCACTTATGGGCTTTGATTTCTGAGATTTTAATGCGACAATGTGGTTCATATTCTGTCATCCAACTTATAATTTGAAATGAAATTATGTGATACCATGGCAGTTGCCACGTCATATTCATAATAAATCTACACAATTGTTTGTTTTAAAGTCTAACGGGTGAAAATATGTGTAAAAACTTGCGTAAAAAATAGTATCTCCCGATCTGGACCCTACTTATATATATGATACATCCTATTTTGTAGTTATATTTAACATATATACATACATATATAATTATACATTATAATTAGTGTACGACATCTATATATACATATTAATCTAAGATGTTTTACTTATATATCAAACTGTCTCTCTAAATCATCAAAATACAATTACAAAAGCAAAAGAAATAATCAATTACAAAGAATAAGATGAGTTGTATTGTATTTAAAAAAAAGATACATATTAAAATAATAGAAAATAATAAATTATTAGGGCCTAAATAACGAACTTTTAAAGTCAGCCGGACATGGCTTAGCTCTAAAGGGCTTAATATGATAGGGTCGTAGAGTAAGGTCATGTTTAATCTGCTTGACCCTTACCCTACTCTATTTAAGAAGGGTTAGGGCCACCCAGCCTTAATGGAGAGTCGGGTAGGACGAGATTTAGGACGGGCTAAGGCCGAAGGCCAAATGATGAGGTCTAACTGTACTGATACATGCAAACTAAAAGAAGGACAAAGACAAAGGTAAATTGAGTAGCATTGTATGTTGATTTTGGAGATAGATCATGTAAAACAATACATGGTGCTCAAATACAGTATCCACTAGTAGAGAAAAGAGTTTATACGACGAAAATATATTTTTTTGTCGCATGAGTTCACACTGATGCAACGAAAATAAATTTCGTAGCAAGATTCTGAACTGATACGACGAAACACATTTTGTCACATAGTGCTGACTCATGCGACAAAATTTTTTATTTCGTCGCATAAGTTCATAATCATGCTACAAAATATTTTGAATTTCGTCGCATCAGTTTTGGATTTTCTACCAAAATTTTTCCCCCACCCCCTGACTCATGCGACGAAATATTTAAAATTTTGTCGCATAAGCTTACACTCATACGACGAAATTTTGAATATTTCGTCGCATCAGTTTTAAATTTTTTCACCAAAATCTCCCCCCGCCCCCAAAACTGATGTGACGAAATATTTGTTCATCTTGTCGCATCAGTTTTGTCACATCAGTTCTGATAAAAATTTTGAATTTTGAATCCTTTTACCAAAATTTTCCCCCACCGCCCTTCTTCTTCCTCCCTTTTCTTCTTCTTCCTTCTACTTATTCACCACCACCCTCCACTTCACCACCACCTCCACTTCTTCTTCTTCACCACCACCCTCACCACCTCTTCTTCCTCTTATTCTTCTTCCTCTTCCTCCTCTTGCTCTTCTTCTTCTTCTTCCTCTTCCTCCGCCACCACAACCACCGTACCTCCTCCTCTGCCACCACCACCTTCTCCTTCTTCTTCTTCTTCTTCTTCCTCCACCACCACCACCTCCGACAAAACAAAAAAAACTAAAAAAATCATAATTTTTTTAATTTAAATTATAACTAAATTGATAATTAAATTAATAATTTTTTTTTACCGAAAATTCTTAAGCGATGAAATATGTTTCGTCGCTCGAGTTGAACTGTTGAAGTGATGAAAATGTTTCGTCGTATAGGTCGGAGTGACGAAAATTTTCGTCGCATAGGTTTATGCGACGAAAAAAATTTAGTCTTAGAAGGGGAACTGATGCGACGAAAATTTTCGGTTTCAACGAATAAATCTAATGCGACGAATTTTTCATCGCTTAAAGACTCATGTGACGAAAATTACCTCTTATGAGACGAAATCATTTCGTCGCATGAGGCTTTCCCTTTTCTAGTGATCCCAGCATGTTGTTCTTGAGTTTCCTTTTACAAGCTCTTGATTAGTAAGAAAAAAGCATCAGATCGATCTAGTAAAACAAGGCTCTCGATGAAAGGATTTATGAAGGAGAGATCGAGTTTATCATCTACTATAACCTTAACTTGCTTGCTCTTAGGGTCCAGTGATTGCACTCCATGTAGAAATGTCTCAAGTATTGCATGGCCACTCTTTCTTGTTGAATTACAGAATCCTTGTTTGTATACAAAATATTTTAGAATCTTTGTTTGTATAGAAAATCTTTTGTAGATTTCTATTCCTATAAGAACACATCTTGTAAAGTTATATATTAACCCATAATTGATATGAATAAGAATGTGAAATTCTCCTGAATACCTTTCTTCTTGTCATTAGAGCCGAAAAACCTTGAATTGAATTGAAACCCAGAAATCCACCACCACCAAAATCGATAAAAACCTTGAATTGAAACCCAGAAATCCACCACCACCACCGAAATCTTTTTCGCTGCACCCGAAATCCAAAACTTGATATCTGAAAACTGCAAATCATGGGAGATATCATTCCAAACCCTAATCATGAAGAAGGATCCGCACCTGATCATCAAGTACCGTAAGATCATGGATCAAATAACTAAGTTGGAATTTACTAACTTTATCATATGTGGAGTAACTCATCTCAACACTGCATGATTTATTAAACTGAGAGAATATCTGGGAAAGTTTACTGCTTGTGATCGTCTTCGTTTTAGAATATATCATAGACGACGGCCATGTGAAATAGTCCAATTGTCTTTTGAGGAATTACAAGAAGAAAAACTTTCTCCTGTGCCAAAAGTCAAGCAATTGGTTATGGCAGATGTTCCACGTTCGAGTGACTATACAAGTCTTCTTGATGGCTTACTTTGGAGTTGCATCCACTCACCATATCAGTAGAAGCATATGACGCACCTAACCGTCAATTTATTAAGTTCTTACACAAGATGTTAACAGATAGGGAAGAGCAACCCGTATGCTGTAAAGAATTTAATGTCAAATGTTGGTGGCACTACTTATCTTTGGTTAAGATTAAGAGTAGTGAGGAAAAAGAATATGAAGAAGATGATGATACAGGAGATGAAGATAAAGAAGAGAGAGGGGATAAATAAATGAATGCATGAATGAATGAATGGGTATAGAAATTATGGTGGAATTTTGGAGATAAGGGTTCTTCTTTCAATAAGGATCCTAAGCTGGATTTGGAATAAAGTTATGCATACATTCGCAGACTCCACAACAATTGAATGTTGCACCTTACAGCTGCACCTGAGGCCATAGTCATAGCACCTGAACCTTATTACTAAGAGGGGGAGTTTCAGAGTCTTCCCTTCAGGGGGAGAGCAAGTATGTAGGAAATCCTCTAAATATGGATGAATTTGAAAAGTTGGAGAACCTGAAAAGTCAGTTTGGGGCTATGTGTCCATGGACACAATTATCTTGCTACAAAAATGGCATAGCGAATCATTGAGCTTGATCCTGAGAATTCAGGTGCTTATGTACAGTTTTCTAATACACTTGCAGGCGTCAATGAGTGGGAAGGATCTGCCTAGATTTACAAATGATGAGAGATAGGAGCATACAAAATAATCCTGCTCACCGTGTTGCTATCGATAGAGACATGATTGAAATATTCTGCTCTGACGAGCAGAAGAGCAAGTACTCTTATTACCAGCTTAGGTCTTACATTGAAGCTAGTAACAAGAAGACCAAGTGGTGTCCTGCTCCAGGTTGCAAATATGCTATTATAATTGAAGGGGTTCACAGAGTCAGCTGATGCTCTCAAGCTCTTAACAATGGCTTCCCCGATCACTTCCTCTTTCCAAACCAGGTCTCACATCCCAACCCTTCTCCTTACTACCTTAGTCTATCTACTCTACCTCTTGTCTAATTTACTGCTCTCTTCTGTAATTCAAGCACTGTTACTGAATTTCTTTATCTTTTGGCCCATATATCACATTGCACAAAGTTCATTCTTTATGGGTTTTTGGGTCACAATATTTGCCTGATTATTTGGGAAAGTTGGAGTCTTTATTGCTTTTCAAAACCTTTTCAAGTAGATTGTATAGTCCATGGAGTTGATGGAAAAAAAAACTAATCTTTGATTTGATTTTAAGTTTGGCTAAGCTAATCTTTGTTGAGAATTCAGGGGAAATAAAAATCCTTATCAACAAGTGCAAAACTAATACAGAAGTACTTATGTTTATGAAGTTTGTGTACTTCTGTAATGGTAGACTCGATAACTGCTGTGGAGTGTGTTTGATTTTCTGAAGAACTGTTTTGGCGTGTTATGTTTTCAGCAATTTGCGGTCGGCTTTTTGGGGCGAAAGAAAGGGTTTTAGTGTTTACAGTGTTCCTGCAACTAATGTTGGGTTTTTGAAGAAGGCTGTGGAATGTAAGGAATCGAGAATTGGGAAGCAACCGATTGAAGTGCCGGCCAATGTGACACTGAAATTGGAAGGCCAGTCTCTGGAAGTAAAGGGTCCTTTGGGGCAGCTCTTGATGGTTTTACCACGAGAAGTAGTGGTGGAGAAGCAGGAATCTGGGTTTCTGAGGGTCAGGAAGGCTATGGAGACTAGACGGGCCAATCAAATGCATGGCCTTTTCAGGTAAAGTTTATTCCATCCTTCAGCCATATACTTTCATATGACATTAGTCTTTCAATTTTTTGATCTCTTAAATTGAAGGATGTTTAGCCTTCCAAAGAATAAGCAAATGAGATTGGGAATATATAGAGTTGTGGTATTGTACTATTGTTATATTCTAAATTGTCATTGGATCTCTGCTTTCCCATATCATAGGTAGTATGATTAACAATGGAATAATGATATGGATGTTGCTCAGTAGGATGGTAGGTAAATTTATTCTAGAACTGTGGGTATCCACATGTCTGAGTAATGTAGTATGTGAACTGTGTAGTTGTTGCCTGGAATGAAACCAACAGTTCTTTGATGTTTTAGAAGTTGCTGTTCTTCAAGAGGATTCCATATTTGTAATATTCCCGTATTGTCCTTTCATATTGTCTACCTGTTTTTTTAAGGAAAATTTAGCTGTGTCATGGCACATGCATGTCCAATTTGAGATTTGTCAAAGGTTGTCAAATATCTCTAACCCTAGTGCCTGTTTGAATAATTTTCTAAGGACACTTACGGACAATATGGTGGTGGGAGTGTCCAAAGGATTTGAGAAGAGGCTACAATTGATTGGTGTTGGTTATCGAGCAACATTGGAAGGAAGGATCTTGGTATTGAGTCTTGGGTTCTCCCATCCAGTTAGGATGGATATTCCTGATGGCATACAAGTGAAGGTGGAAGAAAACACCAGAATCATAGTAAGTGGATATGACAAGAGTGAAATCGGCCAGTTTGCTGCTTCCATCAGGAAATGGAGACCTCCAGAGCCATACAAAGGTAAGGGTGTGAAGTATGCTGACGAAATTGTTAGAAGAAAGGAGGGAAAAGCAGGGAAGAAGAAGTAAATATATTCTTTCCTTGGCATTGGTTTATTTTTGTATTCTCACATTTGTGCTTGTCAATATGTATCAGAATCGTTGAGATTATTGCGAGCTGTTGATTATTCTTCTGGTATTCACTTGTTAGTCCATTGTAGCTTGTAACACATGAGACTGATGATGCACAATGAGAGATGAAGTTTATGACTACAGTCCTGCACCATTCGCTATTCAAGTCCATTTTATTCTTCTAGAGCACCATTAATAAATATTTAGAATTCAGCAGGTAAGCGATAATGATGCAGGCAATCACTGTTGTAGTTGGACATACCAGGAAATGGTACAAGGAAACACTAATCCACCATTTGCCAGCTCTATCTTCCCTCTCATTTCCTGTTTTCAACTCCCCGAGATGAATTGGCACCGGCCTAGATGGACTTGTGGGAAAACCACTTGTGCTCGATCACATGTGTCCAAGTCCAATGGAATAGCACTTGCACTATATCTCTGATGTCACTTCTACTGTCACATGCCAACGCTTCCCATCAAGCATTCTGGTTTCCACAGGATTACTTAGGAGAGTAAAATCCACTACAAAGGATGTTATGGGTAATGCTTTAAGGACTAGTTCATTCAACTTTATGAATTCCATAACATTCTGGTTTCGACAAATCACTTGGGCCATTCAACTGTTTTCTTCCAACGGTTTCCCATTTCTACTGAGAAACCGACCGGTTACCCCAGCAGCCCAACTGATGCTGGGTCGAACAGTAAGAAGCCCAAATCCGTCAATCCATTACCCACCAGCCTCTCAAATATATAACCCGCCATCTCAAAAAATTCGACACAGATGAAAAAGTATTTGCCGCCTAAACAACCCACTCTCATTCGTCAACTCAACCAGCACGCGGATCGCCATCTACCAGCACTCTCATTCGTCCCACATTCCCCCACCCAAAATTTTCCAACACCACCCCAAATTTCACAGTTTTCATGCCTCACCGCTTTTCACCACTATAAATACACCTCTCAAATCACTCCCAAATAGGGTTGGACTTTTAGGCACCGAAAAAACTGAAACCGATCAAAATCGACACCGAATAACAGAAACCGAATAGAACTGAGATAATCGGTTTTAGAATTCGCAAAAACCGACTAGTGCGGTTTCGGTTTGCCGTTCCGTGCTTTCTAAAAATCGATTAAACTGAACTGAACCGAACCGAAATATATTCATTTACTTATTAATACTTAATTTTACATTATGTGTCATGTTCTTATTGATTATGAGTTACAAATAGTAAAATTCTACAAACATGTTTATATTTTTAAGTGTTAATTAAGACTAACCTAATTCTCTCTCATGTAACATTTCCTTTTGTTATATATAAATATTGGAGGTTTCAAATGAATGATGTAAACATTTTATTAAGGGCTATGGTAAAAAATTCAACTAGATCTGCCAATATTAAGGGCTTGATCGAACGGTCAACCATAATTTATCGTCATTTATCACACGAAAACATCTTATTTCATGATATTTTTGATAATTTTGCTTCCTATGTAGAGTTGGTTCACAAAGTTTGTATTTCTCTGTTTCCATAACTTCAAACATCCTAATTTTTTTTCTTTCTTTCATTTACCATGTGTAAAAGTTATTTCAGAAAATAGATTTTGTAACTGAAATCGCACTGAATTTCAGTTAACCGACTGGTGCGGTTTCTTATATGTACTTTACGGTTTCTATTTTGAGAAATATGTAACCGAAAAATGAGGTCTGGTTCTCGGTTCTTGCCCTAAAACCGAACCGATTGGACCGAGTCCACCCCTACTCCCAAATCCACAAATTGAGATCCCAAAACCCTAGTCATTTTCAGATCTCAGACATAGCATGAACCAAGCAGACTGCTAGGAAATCCACCAGAGGCAAGGCGCCAAGGAAGCAGTTGCAACTGGCCACCAAGGCTGCCCGGAAGTCGGCTCTAGCGACCGGAGGTGTGAAGACTGAAGAAACCTCAGGGACGATCCTAGGCTTCTTGGTGCCTATGCCGAAATTTTGTTTGGTGCCCCTATCTTCAAAATAGACATACGTTAAATCATCTGAAAACCTAATGAATATCAAAATTTACAAGAATTTTGATATCAAAATTCATCATCCCAATATCAAAATTGTCTAATACCCAATACAAACATCAAAATTAAGGAATAGCTATACTTGATTGTCTTCCAATAACTAATTAACCAGAGAACAACAAACTCATATAGAGGATTAGAAGAGACTTGAGAAAGAATGATTTGGATGGGATGGACTACGGAGCAACTATTGGAACATCATATTTAAAGAATAAATTCTTTGAAGAGAGTAAAAAGACATTGGGTAGTAATTGCACTGTGTAGATAGAAGAAAAAGAAGAATAAGAAGAAGAAGAAATTGAGAATGATTTCGATGAGAAGGACTACGGAGCAACCATTGGAACATCATATTTAAAGAATAAATTCTTTGAAGAGTGTAAAAAGACATTGGGTAGTAATTGCACTGGGTAGATGGAAGAAGAAGAAGAAGAAGAAGAAGAAATTGAGAATGATTTGGATGGGAATGAGCAACCATTGCAACATCATATTTAAAGAATAAATTCTTTGGAGAGAGCAAAAAAGCATTGGGAGAACATCATATTTAAAGAATAAATTCTTTAGAGATCGAGAGCAAAAAGGCAATTGATAGTAATTGCATGTGTAGAAGAATGAGAATAAGAAGAAGAAGAACGTGTGAATAATAATAATAAAAGACGTGAATCACGTCCGTTAATAGCTTAAAATATTTCTAAACTTTATTTTTTCAGGTTATCTATTAAAGCATTAACATTCTTTCTAGTGAATCGTACTGTTTTATTCAGAGGGCAAATCTCTTGACTTTAAACAGGCGATTCGTGCCTGCCTTTGAACTTGATATATCCACAGATGAAACTTATACACATCATGTTTCAGACACAGGTGCAGGGCCAAACCATATATTGCAGCATATTTCTCAAATAAGTGACAGATGAGAGAAGCAATTATATAGAATGGTGTCCTACTATTGACATCATCACATGATTTGTTCAAGATGCAAACTACTGTAGTATGTTTCTATCCAGTGCTACTCATATCAGAACCCAGTGCTACTCAAAACAGCAGATGAAGATCAGGTACATGGTATACTAGTATCAACACGACACTTGGAGCCGCACACTTGCAACTTTTCTGTTCTATCACGTGTATCGAGAAAATGTCATCAACCTACACAGCTGATATTTATAGTAAAAGGAAAATTTGGCATGTTCCAACATTTATGTGATTGTGTATAAAGGATGGAGTAGCTAACGTATTAAATATAAATTCCAATGCAACATTAAAAGGCAGTCATGAGTAAGACAGTTATCTAAACAACCAGATTATAATGGATAAACAGTGCCCCAACAAATTCAAATACAACATATAGTCTAGGAAACTTACAGCTAAACGGAAATATTTAGAAAAAAATTGCTGCGCCTCATATTGTGTCTAACGCACATAGCTAGGAATCAAGTCTGTCTAACCCAAAGCAGGCAAGGAAGTATCAATGTGATGTTCCATTCCTTATTAGAGACTGTCCATGAGTTTGCATAAGCAGCACATCCTGAGTGTGTGTAGCTGGGAGGTTATAACCAAGGATGAAACACATTTACATCCTAGTTAAAGGTAACTATCATGAGACAACCCTATTTTGGGTACTTATGTTCAGAAGCTACTTCAGTTATTTCACTGCAGCTAAAACTGCTGCAACCTCTTGGACTTACCCTTTACAAAACATATTTAGGAGGATGGAGTGGCGCGAGGATGGTCTATACCCAATAGAGAATTGAACAGATAAGTTTTGTCATCTAGCTGCAGCTAAATGGGAGTATTCGGAGGCAAAAAAGAAAAAACTTGATCGGTCTTGTATCGTGTCTAAAGCTGATAAGAAATTATTAGGTGACATCAATATGACGTCCATTCATTTTTAGAGCGCGCCTATGTACTAGTTTTCGTACACAACTCATCTTGAGCGTGGGTGTGTGCTTGTAGCGTGGAGGTTCTATAAAGAAGAAACACATGTGGATCCTAGCTGAAGGTTATGTCATGGGGATATAAACCCTATTTTGGGTTGAGAGGCTATTTCAAAGTTTTTCTTTGCAGCTAAAAGTGCTGCAACTACTTGGACTTACCCTTTACAAAAAAGCTTCCCCTATGAAATCCACCTTAATAAGTTCATAGCTCAACAAATTTATAGCAGTAAAATTATAAAATATACAACAATAAAAATGTGCCCACAATCACAAATAGGAAAGGAGTGATCCATCGGCGGCAATCCAAGGAATGCGAATGTTCGCTAAAGATAGTTGGAACTTTGAAAGAAACTGTGGAATGTGCAATGTGAATGAAACGAGCTTTCAATTCTCAATGAACTGAACATAAAATAAATAAAGAACACTAGATTTTTGGCGCTGTGTAAAAACCTTAAAATTGAAGAAAAAGCACAGCGAAACACAAGCTCAGAAGAACGATCTCAACTAGATGAATTTGAATGGAGTGCTACAACTCTTGATACCCTACTCGATTACAAAATTCTATCCCTAGGCAGATGGTGTTCTTCTTCTTGTAATCTTCTTCAATCTTTAAGGAACTGACGTCTTTGATCCTTCAATTCAATCACATAAACAACAAGTTCAACTCAACAAGAAACAGTTGAACTTGTGACCTTACAAAGTTTAGCAGCGGAATTAACTATCTCTCAAATGTTATGCGTGTAGAGATAATGTTCAAAGAATGCAAGCAAAGGTGTCTTCAACTTTAGCTGAAGCACGTCTATATATTGAGCATTTGTGTCTACAACGTATCCTAGTCTTCATTAGTTTCCTAATAGGAAAATAAGTGTCTATTAATCCAAGATTCATAATATATATATATATATATATATATATATATATATATATATATATATATATTCACCAGACACTTAACCACATAGACTCTTAATCATATTAGGATCATTTCCCTTCACAACACACCAAGCCGTAATAAGCTTCTTACTATGTACATATCACATATCAATTAAGCATAAATACACATTCATATACCTTAGGGAAAATAAATCTGCTCAGGCACCAACCTAGGAATATAATTCAAATCAAATCACACATATATATAACACATCAATGCTTATCAAATCAAATTTAACCATATATATATATATGAATACGTCCTAATCAAATTAGAACTTCTTTTCTCGCACTTTATATAGGGATGCCAACAATCAATATACCAACAAACTTTAAGATGAATGAGATGCAAAACTCACCTCTGTGTGTTTTCCCTTGATAAGAGGCTGTGTTTTCCCTTGATAAGAGGCTGTATCAGAACTTCTCTCTCACATTTAATTTTGTCAACAGTCTCCAAGAAGATGTCGTTGTCAATCCCCTAAGAGCATATACACACAAAAGAACAAACATATACATAAAGAAAACTCCAAAGCAAGCATGAATACAAAATGAAAGTCTCCACCTCGACTCATTTATTTCGTGAATGACGGTGCAACTCACTCAGCACTTAACAAATATGATCAGTTCTTCTTCTTCTCTCATATCTTTTAATGAGTGGTTGTGTTGTTGTTCTGAAAAGCTGTCAAATGACAACTTTTGTCGCCTTTTGATTAAATGTTGGCTCATCTGAAAAACAAGAAATGATAAGGTTTGGAAAAACAAAGCGTATCATCCCTAAAATTTAAGGCTTAGTGCCCAAGTTTGGTATGCTAAGTACCTCCAAGCCAATGTTGGTCCTTCTCTAGCTCCTCGCCCAATATATAGTTGGAAGAAACCCAATTTTTGTTGGTTTAGTGTGTATGGATGGTGCCTTGGATGTGAATTCTCATGTTTGTGGTGTGGGTAATGTGGTTAGAAATGATTGTGGTTAGTTTGTTTATGGTAAGGCTTTGTCTTTTGATCAGGTTTCCTCCCCTGTCCACATTGAAGCTTTGGCTGGTAAAGTTGCCTGTAATCTAGTGTTGGATCACGGATTTAGTCTAGTCTGATTGGAAACTGACTCTTCTTTTTATGCAAGTCATCCACTCAATTTATGATTCTGCTGTTCTTCTAAAAATGGTCTATGAAGATGTTATACATCTCATTTCTCAGCTTTCAGGTTGCACCTTCACTCATCTCAATAGAGGGGGAAACTATGCTGCTCACACTCTTGCTCGTTGGGCTCTAAATTGTAAACTTTATGATGTCTTTTTTACTTCTACTCCTCCTTTTCTTGATGATATTATCACTAGAAATTGTAACTGACTTCGTTTTATTGAATTTCTTCTAATTTATTCTCAAAAGAAAAAAGATAAAAAAAAGTGAACAGAAAAATAAAGAATATGACATAATAGAGTATCCACCTACCTGATCACACAACATCACAAGGAACATCCTAATACATGTTATATATCCCCATCCAGGAACCACTTATGGGCTTTGATTTCTGAGATTTTAATGCGACAATGTGGTTCATATTCTGTCATCCAACTTATAATTTGAAATGAAATTATGTGATACCATGGCAGTTGCCACGTCATATTCATAATAAATCTACACAATTGTTTGTTTTAAAGTCTAACGGGTGAAAATATGTGTAAAAACTTGCGTAAAAAATAGTATCTCCCGATCTGGACCCTACTTATATATATGATACATCCTATTTTGTAGTTATATTTAACATATATACATACATATATAATTATACATTATAATTAGTGTACGACATCTATATATACATATTAATCTAAGATGTTTTACTTATATATCAAACTGTCTCTCTAAATCATCAAAATACAATTACAAAAGCAAAAGAAATAATCAATTACAAAGAATAAGATGAGTTGTATTGTATTTAAAAAAAAGATACATATTAAAATAATAGAAAATAATAAATTATTAGGGCCTAAATAACGAACTTTTAAAGTCAGCCGGACATGGCTTAGCTCTAAAGGGCTTAATATGATAGGGTCGTAGAGTAAGGTCATGTTTAATCTGCTTGACCCTTACCCTACTCTATTTAAGAAGGGTTAGGGCCACCCAGCCTTAATGGAGAGTCGGGTAGGACGAGATTTAGGACGGGCTAAGGCCGAAGGCCAAATGATGAGGTCTAACTGTACTGATACATGCAAACTAAAAGAAGGACAAAGACAAAGGTAAATTGAGTAGCATTGTATGTTGATTTTGGAGATAGATCATGTAAAACAATACATGGTGCTCAAATACAGTATCCACTAGTAGAGAAAAGAGTTTATACGACGAAAATATATTTTTTTGTCGCATGAGTTCACACTGATGCAACGAAAATAAATTTCGTAGCAAGATTCTGAACTGATACGACGAAACACATTTTGTCACATAGTGCTGACTCATGCGACAAAATTTTTTATTTCGTCGCATAAGTTCATAATCATGCTACAAAATATTTTGAATTTCGTCGCATCAGTTTTGGATTTTCTACCAAAATTTTTCCCCCACCCCCTGACTCATGCGACGAAATATTTAAAATTTTGTCGCATAAGCTTACACTCATACGACGAAATTTTGAATATTTCGTCGCATCAGTTTTAAATTTTTTCACCAAAATCTCCCCCCGCCCCCAAAACTGATGTGACGAAATATTTGTTCATCTTGTCGCATCAGTTTTGTCACATCAGTTCTGATAAAAATTTTGAATTTTGAATCCTTTTACCAAAATTTTCCCCCACCGCCCTTCTTCTTCCTCCCTTTTCTTCTTCTTCCTTCTACTTATTCACCACCACCCTCCACTTCACCACCACCTCCACTTCTTCTTCTTCACCACCACCCTCACCACCTCTTCTTCCTCTTATTCTTCTTCCTCTTCCTCCTCTTGCTCTTCTTCTTCTTCTTCTTCCTCTTCCTCCGCCACCACAACCACCGTACCTCCTCCTCTGCCACCACCACCTTCTCCTTCTTCTTCTTCTTCTTCTTCCTCCACCACCACCACCTCCGACAAAACAAAAAAAACTAAAAAAATCATAATTTTTTTAATTTAAATTATAACTAAATTGATAATTAAATTAATAATTTTTTTTTACCGAAAATTCTTAAGCGATGAAATATGTTTCGTCGCTCGAGTTGAACTGTTGAAGTGATGAAAATGTTTCGTCGTATAGGTCGGAGTGACGAAAATTTTCGTCGCATAGGTTTATGCGACGAAAAAAATTTAGTCTTAGAAGGGGAACTGATGCGACGAAAATTTTCGGTTTCAACGAATAAATCTAATGCGACGAATTTTTCATCGCTTAAAGACTCATGTGACGAAAATTACCTCTTATGAGACGAAATCATTTCGTCGCATGAGGCTTTCCCTTTTCTAGTGATCCCAGCATGTTGTTCTTGAGTTTCCTTTTACAAGCTCTTGATTAGTAAGAAAAAAGCATCAGATCGATCTAGTAAAACAAGGCTCTCGATGAAAGGATTTATGAAGGAGAGATCGAGTTTATCATCTACTATAACCTTAACTTGCTTGCTCTTAGGGTCCAGTGATTGCACTCCATGTAGAAATGTCTCAAGTATTGCATGGCCACTCTTTCTTGTTGAATTACAGAATCCTTGTTTGTATACAAAATATTTTAGAATCTTTGTTTGTATAGAAAATCTTTTGTAGATTTCTATTCCTATAAGAACACATCTTGTAAAGTTATATATTAACCCATAATTGATATGAATAAGAATGTGAAATTCTCCTGAATACCTTTCTTCTTGTCATTAGAGCCGAAAAACCTTGAATTGAATTGAAACCCAGAAATCCACCACCACCAAAATCGATAAAAACCTTGAATTGAAACCCAGAAATCCACCACCACCACCGAAATCTTTTTCGCTGCACCCGAAATCCAAAACTTGATATCTGAAAACTGCAAATCATGGGAGATATCATTCCAAACCCTAATCATGAAGAAGGATCCGCACCTGATCATCAAGTACCGTAAGATCATGGATCAAATAACTAAGTTGGAATTTACTAACTTTATCATATGTGGAGTAACTCATCTCAACACTGCATGATTTATTAAACTGAGAGAATATCTGGGAAAGTTTACTGCTTGTGATCGTCTTCGTTTTAGAATATATCATAGACGACGGCCATGTGAAATAGTCCAATTGTCTTTTGAGGAATTACAAGAAGAAAAACTTTCTCCTGTGCCAAAAGTCAAGCAATTGGTTATGGCAGATGTTCCACGTTCGAGTGACTATACAAGTCTTCTTGATGGCTTACTTTGGAGTTGCATCCACTCACCATATCAGTAGAAGCATATGACGCACCTAACCGTCAATTTATTAAGTTCTTACACAAGATGTTAACAGATAGGGAAGAGCAACCCGTATGCTGTAAAGAATTTAATGTCAAATGTTGGTGGCACTACTTATCTTTGGTTAAGATTAAGAGTAGTGAGGAAAAAGAATATGAAGAAGATGATGATACAGGAGATGAAGATAAAGAAGAGAGAGGGGATAAATAAATGAATGCATGAATGAATGAATGGGTATAGAAATTATGGTGGAATTTTGGAGATAAGGGTTCTTCTTTCAATAAGGATCCTAAGCTGGATTTGGAATAAAGTTATGCATACATTCGCAGACTCCACAACAATTGAATGTTGCACCTTACAGCTGCACCTGAGGCCATAGTCATAGCACCTGAACCTTATTACTAAGAGGGGGAGTTTCAGAGTCTTCCCTTCAGGGGGAGAGCAAGTATGTAGGAAATCCTCTAAATATGGATGAATTTGAAAAGTTGGAGAACCTGAAAAGTCAGTTTGGGGCTATGTGTCCATGGACACAATTATCTTGCTACAAAAATGGCATAGCGAATCATTGAGCTTGATCCTGAGAATTCAGGTGCTTATGTACAGTTTTCTAATACACTTGCAGGCGTCAATGAGTGGGAAGGATCTGCCTAGATTTACAAATGATGAGAGATAGGAGCATACAAAATAATCCTGCTCACCGTGTTGCTATCGATAGAGACATGATTGAAATATTCTGCTCTGACGAGCAGAAGAGCAAGTACTCTTATTACCAGCTTAGGTCTTACATTGAAGCTAGTAACAAGAAGACCAAGTGGTGTCCTGCTCCAGGTTGCAAATATGCTATTAGTTTTTTTAAAGGTGATGATGGAAACTATGATGTGTGTTGCCTCTGTAAATACACATTTTTGCTGGAACTGTACTGAGGAATCTCATCGGTCGGTGAAATGTGAGACTGTGAAAGAGTGGATTTTGAAGAATTATGTCTGAAGACCTCCTTCTAACTCCATCAACTGAAGGACCCGTCTAGAATGTCCTCCCAGAGGATGTCCTGGCAAATCCAAAGTGGAAGCAAGCTATGAATGAAGAACTGGAAGCCCTGCAGATTGCTCCTATGCCTCCTGGTAAGAAGACAGTCAGGTGTTGTTGGGTGTTTGCAGTGAAGTTGAAAGCTGATGGGAGTATTGACAGATATTAAGCTCGTTTGGTTGCTAAAGGATACACTCAACGATATGACATTGACTATCAAGAGACGTTTGCTTCAGTAGCCAAAATCAACACTGTAAGAATTCTTATCGCATTGGTTGCTCGTATGATTGGTCACTACGTCACTTTAATGTGAAGAATGCTTTCTTGAATGGAACTCTGAAAGAAGAAGTGTACATGGATACACCGTCTGGTATCAGCGGTAGACCATGTGATGTTGGAAAAGTGTTTTGACTGAAGAAATCTTTGTATGGATTGAAACAAATCTCCTAAAGCTTGATTTGAGAGGTTCTCCAAAGCCATGAAGACATTCAGATGTACTTACTAAGGGAGTGTCACACAAAGCATATGAAGACTCAATTGGCAAGTTAGAAATGATGGACATCTATGCACCAACTTGAGGGGAGTGTTGAATTACATAATCCTTGTTTGTATAAAGATCTTTTAGAATCCTTGTTTGTATAGAAGATCTTTTGTAAATTTCTATTCCTATAAGGACACCTCTTGTAAAGTTATATATTAACTCATAATTGAGATGAATAAGAATGTGAAGTTCTCCTGAATACATTTCTTCTACTTGAACTGAGACAAGTGTGGCACGTGGATCACCATTGTACCGATATTGTCTCAACTTAACCACCTTTAAGATGTTGGGTTTTAATCACAAAAGGCCTCGGTACAATTGGATACGATCTATCTAATTATAAGTTATGTTTTATTTGTCTCTTTCTGATATGAGATCTTTCCTCTCCAACACTCCCCCTCATGTGCAATCTAACTTTTTAGGTTGACACGTGAAATTCATTCAGTCCAATTTCCACTTCGGAAATCGATACATTCATTCGGTCCAATTCCCATTTCGGAAATTGGGTATGCGGTCCAAGACCCAATGTAGGCACTTGGTATAGTATGGGCCAATCGGAATTTTTCCGACGGCAATTCAATTCGATGAACCTAAATTTGGGCTCATTATGCTGGGAGACTTTCTCCCGTTACACTAAGAGAAGTAGTTGAAGAGGGATCCGTTCTGATACCAACTTGAACTGGGACAAGCGTGGTCTGTGGATCACCATTATACCGATATTGTCCCAACTAAACCACCTTTAAGATGTTGGGTTTTAATCACAAAAGGTCTCGGTACAATTGGATATAATCTATCCAATTATAAGTTATGATTTATTTATTCTTTTTCTGATGTAGAATATTTTCCTCTCCAACATTTCTAAAATATTTCGGTCCGTATGGACAATATCCCAAACATTCCGGCACCTGTATTGTTAGTAATTTAGTCCACGATTCAGCCGCACCATATTCGTTCATCCACAGATCAAATACGTTGTTTTCAGGCCGAGGTCTGTCAGACAACAAAGCAAAGGATTCTCTGTATCTTAGTTTAAAACAAGAACGACTCTTCGGTGAATCGTTTTGCAGAGCTTCAGAAATCTTCATCTTCCCAAATAATTCAGTAGACAAGTCAAAGGTCACAATGACGGTGCTTTCGTTGATCTCAGTATAGGGTTGACAACAAATCCAATGCAAAGCACCATTAACCTCCACAGATTTCAGATCATAAATAAATTAAAAGGCATAAATTCTGCAGGAGGTTATGATTCTTCCAAGAGCCCCTGAGTAACGAAAAAACTTCAAACGTACATGGCATTTGTTTACCTTGATGTTTTGGAACCACAATTTGCACAATCTTAAAGTCATTGGTATGCGAATCGTAGCCAAATTCATAGGCCGGAAAACAACGTACATTCGTAGGGGGAAAAACTTGGACTAGGAAGAATCAAAAACTTTCTAACACCAGGATTCCATAGTATTGATACTAAAACTCGGTTTTCTTTAACATGAGAAACAACCATGCATATGAGGCCGTTGCAAGTTCCAACTTGAGTCCATAAACTTGGTTCATCCAGATTGATTTCTCTTCCTCCATAGATTGAAGAAACTGCTCTAATGTCAGAAGTAGGAATCGCACGACGCTTGGTATATTAAT
The DNA here is from genome assembly GCA_951800085.1 of Comarum palustre. Taxonomy (NCBI): domain Eukaryota; kingdom Viridiplantae; phylum Streptophyta; class Magnoliopsida; order Rosales; family Rosaceae; genus Comarum; species Comarum palustre. The sequence goes on from OX637578.1 coordinate 4,043,608, forward strand.
TCATCATCGATATTATCACAATCCAACAGGAAAAACTCCCCACCACGAGGACCCATTTTATTGCGTCGGGCATGTAGTAGAAGGAGGTCGTCCTTCTTGTTGTTGGATTGGATTGGATTGATAATCTGGACTTGAAATGGGTGAGAATGAAAGCAGAACTCTTGACCAGAGAATTCCACGACTTCCATACTGTTCAGCATTTGAGTAACGAATTGGTCGGCAGCCTAACTAGGATTTCATATATAATTTCATCTGGTAGTCTGGGTGAGCCGCACATTTCTATCAATAGATTTCGATCACTAGGTTATGTGGATGAGGAGCCGAGAAGGTACTTATATATAGGGGTTGTTGCCAACAAGCCGAAAAGGATCCCATTTTATAAATGAAACGGCAACGAAGCTGGCATTTCAAATCCACTAGCTAGTAGCTACTTGGAAATGGAATTTATTAGAGGGAAGGAAAAAAACGGAAAGAATCCTATTTCATAAAGGAAAGAGAATTTATTCAAGGATTAATTATAAAACATCACTTGAACTATGATAATATTTTTATTTTTATACCTAATTATCAAAAACTTACATTTTCATACCTAAAGTTTCATTCTGTTAGTATTTTGATACTTTAACCACTAACACCGTTAAATTTCAAGAGCATTTTAGTCATTTTATCAAATGTATAATTTTTACATTTACTTTTAAAAAATAATTTATTTTTTAGGTTATCAAATACAAATAGAACAATTTACTTAAGGAAAAATATTTAAAAACTGTTAAATTAAATATTTTTTTGCAACAATATAGTGATAAAAGTTAGTAGAACTCATGTATATATACATATATACTTCTATGTTAAGAAAAATAAAATAAATTAAAACATTACAACTGAATTCATTATAATTAGATAAATTACAAGCAATTAAGAATAATCAATCACAATAAAGTACTAAAATATCAACGATCATAAAAATATAAGTAGCTCAAAAAAAGAAAATCTTGAGAAAAATCGAATATCCATGAAAATTTTATCAATTTTTGTTAAAATTAAATATAAAAGTGATATATTTGATGAAATAGTGAAAATACCCTTGATATTTAATGGTGTAAGTGGTCAAGATATCAAAATGCTAACGGAATGAAATTTGTGGCATGTAAATACAAGTTTTTGATAGTTAGGTATGAAAATGAAAAGAACATCATAGTTCAGATAATTTTTGTAATTAATCCTTTATTAACTCTGATAAGCAAAGAGTGAAAGACATGTAATTAAGCACTTTAGGGGCTCTTTCACAACATCTTAGGGGCTCCTTCGCGTCCCACTGGTTCAACCTTTTGGCTGTCATCTTCCATACAGACATGTACCTGAATAGAGTCTAAAAAGTTGATAGACTCAGGGCCCTGAACCTTTAAGAGCCCAAAATTTTCTTTTCTCATTGTGTGATCACATTAGTTTAGTAAAAAACAAGTATTATATTACAATCATTAGTTACTATTTTAGAAAAAATGAGTAATGTAAATAAGTATAAAAAAATTTCTAATGTATTATGTCGTTAGATTTTGAATTTATAGCTTTTGTTCATGAATTTTTTGAAAAGAGAAAATAAATTTGAATGAATACTATAGTTTAAGGGCCCATTTTTAAAAATTCGACTCAGGTCTGAAAATCTCAAGTCCGGACCTGCTTCCACGTTCAATGTAATTCTTTTTTTTGTTGAAAAGGAAAAACAAAAAAAGAATTCATGTAAGACTCATAGTATGATATGAAACAATTTGAGACAAGTGAGAAGCTTCGTTCATCCTTACTGGAAAAATGGAATTTTCTCCAAAGACAACTTGATGAACAGAAAAGTGATCTTTTTTTATCCATTTTACCATTTACTAACTCATAATCATATTTTTGTAACTTCATTTCCCGCCTCAGCGGGGGCTGTTTCGCAGTGGTATTTGAGTAAAAAAGCCTGCGATTTATAAATTGCTTCGGCACAAAATAAGAAACGGACTCTCCAACGCATAAATGGTTGAATCAAAAAAGAGAAAATCTCCACTTTTTTGCCATCTTTTTCCAATCGCAATGCTTTTTCGCCCCTCACCCGAACAAAAGTCCCTAACAACTTTCCTCGGTAGGTGAAACGGAGTTCTTTTTTATAATCAGTCTTTTATTAGCTAAATCGGGTTTGACATCATTATGGAAACGCAATTTGAAATTTAAATTTACGAATAATTCATGAATTAATAGTTAAAGATCGAACTTATTTTAAAGGTTCTTGTCTTTCCTTTTTCATCTTGAAACCTCTAGGATATTCTAGGGCACTTTATCCTTCCGGATAAAAACTCTTCCCGCTAATCAATTGAGCATTGGCGGCGAGTGGAGTGCCACAATCTCATTCATCATTTTTGATCTACATAAGCCAAAGCCCATAGCACTGGTGCAAAAATCCCTAACAATTCGCAACATAGCCCTTTATTGAGTGTCATTTGTTTTGTGCGTAGCGCTCTTTCTGAGAATCTCCTGTGCCATATTGTTATAATTGTTCAAAAGGTGATGCTTTTTCCATTTTCTTGGATGAAATCTTGCCTTTCCAAAAATAATTTCTTTTATCGCAAGAAAAATTTTATATCGATGGAGGAAATTACGATGTGGAAAACACCTCTCTTTTCTACGATTAGACGCATTCTCTTGACTTTCATTCATTTTGAAGTTTTAATTCATCCTTCGCATCGCTTCGATTGATTGTATAGTATCTTAAAACCACACAAACATGTAGAAACTTTAGTAAACACTCGTTTTAATTACCTCCATCTTTTATTCCTTTCAAACGGTGATCCACAATAAAATGTTAGTCTGTATTAACGTGTCTGTCATGCATCATCCTCATACAATAGAATATGAAACACAGTCGGTAACTTGGTGAAATATTGGTATTGTATGAAACCATTGTCCTACAAAATAACACCGGGAGAACCACGTTGTCCTAAAAAAATATCAATGAAATCTTTCTCAGCATTTTAGGGGCTCCTTCACGTCCCACAGGTTCAACCTTCTAGCTGCCTCTTCCACCTGCAATTCAATCCAGGTTACAACTAGTAGTGATTATATCATTAATTATTGTAGCCTAAGATGACTGGTAACACAATTTATTAAGTTGTTAAATTCATAGTATGATATAAAACAATGTAAAAATCTAAGTAATACTTGGTTCAACTACCTCCTTCTTCCAGTCCGTTCGAAGGGTGATCCACAATAGAATAATAGTTTGCATTAACGTGCCCGCTATCATCCCTAACCATATTCCCTATCCAATATGAAACACAGTCAGTAACTTAATTAATTAGTAGCACAAAACCATTGGTTAAAATTTAGCTTATATATGTACGTACGTAGATAACACTCTTAAGCAAACCAAATTTGCATAACACATTATCACTAATGTAAAGTCTAATTAACTCGAACTGGCATTACCTTAGCACCAAAGTTGAAGTAAAATCCAAGAAGGGCACCGAAGGGTACACCAACCAAGTAATAACACCCCACATTTACATACGCTACAAAAGCTTGCCATCCACACCCAACAGCAACACCGGACAAGACTGGCTGAACTCCATTAAGGAGGAGGGTGAGGGCAAGCAGAGGGGTGAGTTCTGAGACAGCAGCGGCCACAACTTCACCCTCCGTGAAGGCGTAGCTGATAACGTCTCGGAAAATGAGAACAACTATGGCTGCAATGACGGAAATGATGAAGGAGATCGTAGTTACCACAACAACGGAAAATGCTGTGGACTTGGGATTTCCGGCTCCAAGCTCATTGCTTACTCTCACACTGCATATACATGATTGCAGAACCCATCGTCAAACAACAATAATGCTAAAATAGTTATATCATATATTATGTCTGACATTAACGTACGCTCACTACTCGCTAGCTAACTCATATATATACAACATTATTACTAACCTTGCAGCTGCATTTAATCCGACTGAGATCATGAACACCCATCCTGATATCGTCGTGCTGCATTAATCAAATTATTCATATGTCATATATACGTATATCACGAAATCATGAATTCATATACGTACGTGGTACTATAGATTTTGGTAGGGGTGAGCATATTCGGATCGGATCGGTTTTTGGTCCAAACCGTATCCAATCCGAATTATTCGGATTTGTAAAACTTCTATCCGGAACCAAATTTTAAAATCGGATCAACCGTTATTCGGATCAACCGGAAACCGGATCGGGTTGGATCGGTTTCGGATTTAACCCGAATTTAAAACAATAAGATGAGACATTTTAAAAAAATTATTATTTTGTCTTTTTTCCATATAAAAATTAAAACGTATATAGTTCTAGGTTTTTCTTTCAATTATTATTTTTTCACGAATTTACAGTCATGCTTAAATTATATGTCAAAGTATATATATATATTTTTAATAGTATACTTGTTCAAGAATGTAAGTTATATAGTGTGTATATAAATACGTATAATTTGATAAATAAATTTTGTCTTCTTAAAGTGACACATAATAAGAAATATATTGACTAATAATAAAGTAACACGTATTAAAAAAATATAACACCAAATATAAAATATTCTGTTAATTCGGACCTGTTTTCAGGCTAAACCGGAACCAATCCGATTCAAACCGGTTCGGACAGGTTTACGTTATTTTTTGACCCGTTTTAATCGGTTCGGTTATCCGGCCCGGTTTTTCGGATGGTTTTTTCGGTTTTCGGTTGAAAACCAGATATTTGCCCACCCCTAGATTTTGGCATGTTATACTATGAAATTTTCATGAAACAGACGATAATTGTTTTAGGTTGGAATATCAATAATAACTTTCCTCTTTTTTACAAACGAAATACCTGATGAATATTGAAGAGATGCCATTTTCCAAACATCGTATCAATTGGTGCAAAGAAAAAAAACACAAATATAGCCAACTTGCCAGTCCAAACGGTGATCATAGTATGAATGATGCAAAAACCATCGACTAGATGGCCAAAGTATACATAAAAATGACTCTTGACCATGAAATATCACTTTCACATATGGCTAGAAACTAGTCAAAATAAGGAAGGTTAAATTATTCCGAATTCCATAGTTAACCACCATGATTAGCTATGATAAATATGGTCAAAATATGTGAATAGCTAGCTGTTATGAATTGTCACATTAATATTTTGAGTAGCTAGCAAATTATGTGGTATGATTAACAAGAACCAAAACGAATAAAGACACATACCAAATCGAGAGCGAGTCAAGAGCCAACTCAGGATTTTCCAGCAACCCAGCCAGCAGAACCAGAATCTGAAAATACCACGTCTCTAAACACAGCATCACCGCTGACGCCACCGATAGTTTGAAGAATCCATACAACCCAGTGAATGCTTGCCACGTAAAACCGCTCCACGTTTCCCTGCACCTCTCGCTCTTCACGATATACACAAACTGCGCCACCACCGTGATCCACCACGATAGGCTGAGCACCAACGACGCGCCAAGAAGCCCTAGACCAATCTTGTACACCGCCACCCAGCTCAGCAAGAGGTGTACGACTAGTGTCACTGCTGATATGTATGCACTTGGTGCCACTATGCTTTGAGCTTGAAGGAACTTTTGGATGGGGAAGTTGACGGCATAGGCAAAGATTTGAGGGATCAGTCCGTAGACGTAAACGGCGGCGGCGGAGGCGATTCTTGGGGACTGTCCAAGCAAGATGAGGGCTGGTTCCGAGAAGATGTAGACTAAGGTGACGAGAAAACCGACCAACGTAAGGAGGATGGTTGATCTTTGTAGATATGTGCCTAGCATATCGTACTTTTGAGCTCCATATGCTTGTCCACATAGGGTTTCTACCGCACTTCCCATGCCTAACTGTTTTGTACGAAATCAAACACAAATTTAGATATTTGAATGTTATATACGTTTATAAGTGTTAGACAGTGCGACCGTCACATACCATGAGGCCGTAGGCGAAAACTTGGATTCCATTGTTTCCGAGAGAAGCAGCGGCGAGCTCAAGATTACCGAGGTGGCCGGAGAAGATTTGGGTGGACATTGACATGAGGTAGTTGATCATGTAGACAACCACAGCCGGAGCAGCGAGGAGGAAGAGGAGCTTGGACTCGAGCCACAGAGCAGGTTTGAGACGCTGTAAGAACGGCCTATCTGTGTCGGATAGTATTCTTTCGAGTTCAGTGCTGCCCGAGCAGTGCCCATGCTTATCTATGAAGGATGGGGAGGATGAAAAGGGTTGAAGCAGAGGTTGCTGGTGGCTATCGTCTTGGGAAGAACCCATCAGGATGGGTTAAGAGTTTGTACGTCTAGCCTGAGCAAGGGAGCAACGTACTGAGCATATATAGGCAACTAGGAGGGAGTGGCAAAATCGCATTGAAATGTCGAGTGAGGACTACCATATCTGACCTTTCTACAGCGACAAGGGCACAAGGCTAAAGGCTCCAACAAAATTAGAGGTTGGAGGAAGTCGACGTGGAAGTTGCCAGTTTTGGTTTGCCAGTTATATATCCATCATTTTTCTCTGATAGAATAATCGTAAACACAGTCTATGTGCTTTAATAAAATATATTGACTTTTTCCTTTTCCTGGAAATAACGTCTAGAAGATCATGAATGCTAATTAGGTTCTATTAGAGATGCCAGATCGATGGACCAATGCACTTGTATATGGCAGGGGGAGGATCAAAAGAACTGAACAAGATTTACGTGTCTGGCATTCTCTGGTTAGAAATATAATAGTAAGTTATAATTTAGTTATTAATTAAATTTTAATTTATAAATATACAATTTAGAGTATATTTTACATTTTTAAAGACACAAATTAACAAATTATGACAAGTTGATGTCAGTTGAAAAGAATACTTTAATTCAGGGTTAATTCAATCATGCGAACAAATCAGATTCAGATTCAGGACAGATTCAGGTTGTCAAGATAGTCAGGACAGATCTACTATGATCTACCATAGCTTCAGCTCCCAAGATCAGAACTCTCAACGATCTACATCACACCACTATATCTCTAAAACTATGCCTCTAGGGTCCTATTTATATATAAGAATAGTTGTAATCCTAGAAGGAAACTAATTACACAGAAAGACTTACACAATCCTAGTTTGATTATACTTTCTAATCATACTAGGATTAGGACTCACGTCAACAATGTCCACATGTCATTTGTTATTATATATTTTACCAAATTATCATTCTTGAAATTTTAGAAGAAATTGATGTCCACATGTCATCTGTCATTATATATTTTACTAAACTACCTTTCACTACATATTCAATTCTTTGCTGATGTGGCACTCTGCTACTATCGAGTTGAAAGGTGCTACTGCCCGAGTTGAAAAGTGCTACTGCTAGTGCTATTGCATTTTTTCAGGCAATTCTTTGATACTGACATGGCGCGTTGCTACTGCCAAGTTTAAATGTGCTACTATCAGGTCAGAAGGTGCAACTACCGCAACATTCTAATTTTTTCTGATAATTCTTTGATTTTGTCGCACTGCTACTGCCCAACTCTGCAGATTTTAGCAAGCAATAACAACACGATGATTGTTTACCAAAATTTTCACAAACAGTAGCAATAATAGATTTTGGCAAACAATAGCAGCACAATTATTATTTAACATTATTTTTTCACAAACAATAGTAGCAAGATGTTTTAGCAAACAATAGCAGCAAAATGTTTTGGCAAACAATATCAACAAGATGTTTTGGCAAACAGTAGCAACAAGATATTATGACAAACAGTAGCAGCAAAATGTTTTGACAGACAATAGCAGCAAAATGTTTTAGCAAACAGTAGCAACACAATTCTCAGAAAAAATAGAAATAAATCGAAAGTACATATAAGTTAAACAACAACAGCAAGAGATTTTGGCAAACAATAACAACATGAGATTTTGGAAATGACTTAATAGTAGCAGCACAAGTACATATGTAGATCTGCTACTGCTGTAACTTGTTGCAAATCTGTTACTACTGAAACCTGCTACATATTTACTACTGCTGAAACCTGCTGCATATCTGCTACTGTTGAAACCTGCTGCAGATCTGCTAATGCTGAAACCTGGTGCAGATCTGCTACTACTGAAACCTGGTGCAGATCTGCTACTGCTGAAACGTACTATAGATCTGCTACGGCTAAATGTACAGTAGCAACACTCATCATCACTCTCAATTGAATTTTATTCCAAATCCCACAGATCTGACCTGAAGCTCGGAACGGTACTGAGAGAGAGGAGAGAAGAAAAAGAAGAAGAAGAGAAGCAGAAAAAGACCTTGAGGGGGAGAGAGAGAAGATATATGGACATGAGGGTATTATAATAATTTATTCTATTAATTCGGATCAGGCTTGTTATATCTTAGTTTTGAGTCTAGGCTGGTGTCCTAATTTGTATAACAAATTATGCAAAAAGATTTTTTGTGTTTACAAAATTAGTTGGTTCCGTATAAGTAATTCTCCCGAAATATAATATATGATAGGCTTTGATCTATTGCTTGTCGAGTATTTTTTTTAGAAGTATTGAGTATTTTCTAGATAGCCACATGTATGGCATTAACATTTTGAGTTAATTTACAAATAAAATGGTATCAAATGTATCCATGATGGGTTTCAAAAAACAAAATTACTCTACGGATTTTTTTTGAAAAATATCAAGAATGATATATAAGATCAAGCTATAAAAGACAGTTACATACCCTCATTGTCACATCCCGATCCAAGAATTATTTTACAGTTGGTTACTTTGGTCTCTTACCATTTGTAGTAACCGTTTTGCCGTAAGGGGTCACAAAGTTGACTTTTCGTTAAGTCGAGCTCTCTCTCTCCCTGTCGGATCTTCCAGCCACCACTGCGCCGCCGCACCGGTCACAAAATGATTGCCTCTGAGTCTACTTCAATTCTAGGTAAGCCTTTCCACCTATCTCGTCATGGTTTAGGAGAAATGTCGATTTGTTTGCCTAGTGTACGTGTTGAGTTTAGATCAAAATTTTCCCTCCTCAGGCCATCAATTGGTGAGTGATCTATATATGGTTAGAATGAGTTTTAGGAGTACTACTCACCCCTAAAGTTTGGTGGATTGATTTAGAGTATGGAGGGAGAATCGAAGATTTGAAGTTTAAAAATTTCAGGTTTTTACATTTTTTTCGTTTGACCTAGTTATAGGCCGAATTGGCATTCGAATTGAACTAGAAAGTTGTTTCAAATGAGGAGACGGAGCTACTGTTAAAATTTGGTGGTGATTGAAGGTGGTCAGAATTTTGGCCGGTCGCTGCCGCCGGCGGAGCTGTCACTTTTTGGACAGATTTTTCTACTGAAAAATAGTATTAAATAAGAGAAATTTACTGGTTTGAAGATTATAATTTTTGGAGGGGTTTTGGTTAGGTTGTGAAATTTTTGAAGTTTAATAATATTGGCGGATTATAAAATGTTATTCCAGGTATCGATTATTGTCGATTAAGGTTTAAGAAATAACTTAAGGAGTTCTAAGTTATTAATGAAGGTCAGGAATTTTTGGTTGACAATTTGAGAAGTATAGAGAGGATGAGCGAGTTGTACGCTCATAAATGTGTACGCCTATATTATTTAATTATTACTCTAGCGTCCGAAAAATTAATATTAATTGTGCAACAAGACGCACAGAGGCTCGTGTAGTGGAGACTTCACTTGGACGAAATTCGGGTTTTCGTCAGGCTAAAGCCTAAATCTGTGAGTAGAGTTTTATTTTTAAATAATATAATGCATGCAACGTGTTTTTATTGAGGTTTTATTTTATTTATGAGAATTTCCTCCATATTGAGTTTTTATGGTGATTTTGAGAAAATTTGAGAATTTATTATTTTTCAAAAGTAAGTGAGCTGAGAAAAAGGTTCCTACCTTTTCTGTGGGTTTTAAATAATTTTCTCGGAGTATGGTTTTAAATTGTTATCACCATTTTTGGTTATGGAGGGAGATTATATTTTAAATAGAGAAACTTGGCTCTTGGATTTTAATGATTTAAAGTAAATCAGAGAACTGGTTTTGGATGCCTGAGAATGTTTTAAATCATTTGAGTTCACATGTACTTGAAAAAAAAAGAATTCTGATTTCCTGGGAAAGAAAATTGATTTTTTAAAGAGAGAGTTAAATTCAAAAAAAAGTTTTGAAAAGAATTCATTATAGTTTTTTAATATAAGAAATACAAAATAAATAGAGTTATTGGATTAGAAAGGATACGATCGTCTTTTAACTTAATAATGACATGACGTAATATTTTTAATCGATGATGTGTCTTGATGACATAACATAACACCTAAGATTGAGGCACAAGATTTTGTGTCTCATTGAGGCCCCAAATCATTTTCCTAAATTTTATGGGTTCTCCCATGAAATATATAAATTTTGAGAATTCTATGGATATAGAGAATCATGTTCGTTCTCTTCCCACTTTTTGTATCTTAGATGATGCTTTACATGAACTTTTAGAGCAAAAAAGCGATGTTTTTTTTAAATATAAATAATCATATAGTTTTACAAAAGCTATTAGAAATACTCTAACAAGACAATGATCACTTAGTCTTAACAGAGTTTGCGTGCAATGATGTTAACTTATCATAGTACTCTGTGATTTTCACTTCTTGGTCATTTAGCTTCGACTTCTATCAAATATATAAGACTAAAACAATTAATATACATTTTGTTAGTCTCTCGCCTTAGCTTCAAGCCTTCAACTATTCAAAGGGTACAATTCATGTTTAGTTGAAGTCATGTACTAAAATTTAACTATTGCAATGTAAGCAACGTTGTAAACAAAGTAAAACAAAACTTACATGTTACACCATACATGCATGATATAACCTGAAATACAAGGACAAAGTGTGAACTACAAGTCGGTGTCTACAGTCAAGGCTCAAAGGACATAAAACAATTCATAATTCCTGGTGTTTTGGTGGTTGCCTGCCGTATATTATATATGTTTGAAATGAAATCCTCCAATATTGCATAAGAAATCCCTTATAAACTACTGAAAATACGACTCCAACTCAATGTGAGAGATCCATAATCTGTTTTTGACGCGTGAACAACCCTCTTCCTCAAATGCTTCAAGTTCAACCACCCCAAAATAATGGTCGTACCCCAGAAAAGGGTCACATACTACAGTGAACCCACCACCGCAGGCTCCTCCATGAAGAGCAGCATCTCTCCGTCACAATTCACATGGTGCACTCAACCCCACTCCCCACCATGCATATTAAACTGCTTGTTCTTGACTGACGTACACATTGTGTTGAGAATCTTACAAAAGTGCATGCTGATTTTTTCCGAGTTGTGTTTCCGTGGGGATGAATCCTACGCGTCCCTATAGCTACGTAAGTTGAATATGTGTACTCTACCAAGACTTTATTAAGGTGGAAGATAATAGCTAAAATATTGATAATTATGAAAATTTTGATGATTTGAAAAATAGATATATTAAAAAATTATTGAATATTGATGAAATTTTTTTAAAAAAATTATATATTTGACTAAAAATAGATTAAATATATAATATTATAAAGATATGAAAATTAATTTATGTGCTTGTAAAAAAATAAAAAAATTTAGAAAATATCGAAGATATTTTAAATATTTAAAAGAAAATTAATGAATCCGTCGTTGGGTCATTATATCCGATAAAATGTCTGAAAGATACTTCTCTCATACGGTAAGAAATTATAACTCACTCTTAACCCTAGAACAAATCATGAATCCTTTGGCAACTGTCTAATGTCAGAACCCAGCAAACCCCCACAAACAAGAGATGAACACCACTATGAATCTATATATGATTGAAAACCATTGGAACAGTTCGATTAACAAGTCCTATATATATATTCATGATCATCATACAAACTACTGGTGGTTCTGATGACTCTTGAAACTTCAATTCGTCAGACAATAATGGATACATGAGTCCTACATGGCTACATTAGAATTAAGTGTTCCCTACATGCATGGCTACATGAGTCCTTAAATCAAACTTTGTCTGAAGCCATATTGGGGAGGCCGGAAGAGAAGTAGACGAGAATCAAACACATCTGGGTGAAATCGGATACATCTGACGTGCACGTATTGGATAATACACCGTACACTATTTGGTTCCATATATCGATCATGATCATCTATCTCATGGATCGTCACCAGAATTGGCTACATCTATGTATCAGAATTAGCTAGATATGATAAGATCAGGAATATATTAGAAAAGGTCTGAGCTGGAGGTTAAACTTCCACATTTGTTTCCATACTTAATCCCGATCGATACCAACAAATTGCGTACCGTCATGTAAGGGCTGCAACTGTTTTGCTTGAGTAGTAGTGATTAGAGGGGGACTTAATTATACTACTCTCTCAAGTATTATTGCAAGTTTAAGCTAAACACACGTCTATCATCTATATATCATACATGTGAATTAGACTGGTTAGGAATCTTGGTCTAATAGAAACTTCATTTTGGCAATGCCAGCAGTCCAGCACTATAATAATTCCCCAAATCTCAGTTTCTGGAATTCTGGGTTGACGTTGACCTAAAGTTTTTTAGAAAATGATATATAACAGCTAGTAACGTAAAGTACGGTTTGGCTCTGCTATTTTGTATGAGGAAAGCTTTATTATATATAGGAAAGGTTCCTGGTGATGGTCTGAACCAATATTAGTTAATTTGAAAATACCCGGCGCAACAAACGCAGCTGCATGTGGTTGCTCTCTTACTCCACCTTATTTGGCTGCCTATCGCAGTGTTTATAAATTCTTATGTTTCACTTTGCAACCTCTCCTATCTCTCTCTCTGTGTTCTTCACTTTCTTTCTCTGATATTTTCTGTGAGTTGTCTATTGTTCTATTGTTTGGTTGCATTCGTGCTCTTCTTTCTTTCATCTCTGATCTCAGAAATGGGGAACTGCTTGATGAAAAGCAATAGTAAGGTTTCTGCACAAGATCATGAGAAGCATGAGCCAGCCGAGAAGGAAGCAGGAGTGATACAGCACACAGTTACGCCAATGTCATCGAAGAAGAAGAAGACGGTGAGGTTTAATTTACAAGAAGATGAGGATGGTGATGGTAGACGAAGAAAGAACGGTTCGCATGATGAGTCTAAAAGTGGAGCTGTGAGGATTAGACTAGTGGTGACTCAAGAAGAGTTGAAACAGTTACTAGATTACAAGAATGATTCGATTTCAAACCGATCTTCGTTGGAGCAATTGTTAAGTTCATTCAAATCAAGATCGGGAACGGGAAGGAGGGTTTCCACGGATCAAAATGGAACAATTACAGCTACTAATGAAAGTTGGAGACCGGTTTTAGAAAGTATTTCAGAGGACCAAAGTTGATGGTTTTCTCTCCCTACTAATTGTAAAAATCAGTGTTGATTATATTTGGTGTGGCTGCAGTTGGTAAAGTCTTTATGACAATATCATACTTGTTTTACTTTTAATTTTAATGGGCATTTTTGAGTAACCTCAAAATGGAAATATGTTCATCACTTTTTTTTATTAGGGACACCCATAGAGGTGCACCCTTCCAAAGTATGTCACGTGAAACGCCGCGCACACGGTATTCTTTAATAAAAGACGAAAAAATTGTTCGTTATGTATTCAACGCATGGCTCCCTAATATGTTCTTCACTTCATTCATTTGTTAACTAAATAAATGTTGATAGAAAATCTGAGATCGACTTGATGTATATAACAATCACATATATTTGGTGTAAATGATTGTCAACAGGTTTTCCAGACGTTTATGCTTCCATATTGTGAACATGAGATTAAACTCAGTGATTCCTTGAAGAAAGTGTAATAGCTCACTGATCTAGCTCGATGGGCACCGGCTCAAGTGATTCACCGAAGCGACGAGACCTTGAAAGCTTTTTTTCAAGTATCGGTAGCGGAACGTTGTGTCTCAAACCCATGTGATCGTTGTATGCTTGAAGAAGAAACAGTCAATAATATTTGTCATGTGTTTACTTAATTTGAAATTGAAGCAGTATTTGTGCAGAAATTTAGTGGGTGGATGGCTCGCTACTCGCTAGTCTCTACCTGCCTATCCTTTCCAATAATGGGTGTGTGATGCAAGGTTTGGAAAGTATTGAGCTGATAATGAGCTTTCCAATTTTAAGTTTCTACTCATAGAATGAAGTTAAGCAGGGTTGATCCGAACATCGTACCAAATAAGGATTAAAATATCGACAATCATGAAAACTTTAGTGATTCAAAAAATAGATATTTGTAACAGAAGAAATAAACTAAATGAGAAAATTAGGGAGAATAACAACGTTATTTCATTCATAGAATAAGCTTCTATATATAGAGGATACAATACATAAGGAAAGTGCATGTATTCCTACTACAACATTGATATCGAATCCTATTATGAATATAATTTGACTAAGGCACACACTAGGAAACCTATTTTCATTCAACACTCCCCCTTACGCCGTGTCATAGTAATATGATACATTAAGATGCATTCCATGTTGCCTTATTAAAAACCTTGCTAAGTAACAATAAAACGTTATGGAAAAAATAACCTTGGTCGAAGGAACAAAAAGAGTGCAACGCATCAATCACATTTGAAAGTAACATGTATGTGCTAGACTCTCCCTGATGTCTACCCTCCCCCTGATTTTTACAATCATGGGAACTTTAAACAAATGAAGCATATCATTGCTTTAAACATGTGTTTTCAAAGTGTTCTCAAGTAGTGATCTAGTAAATAGAAATGTCATATTATCCTCATATCTAAATTGATGATGAGGAGAACTCGTTATAGCTGATTACATAGAAGATTTATACTAGGTGTTTCTCAATACATAAATCATTTGGAAACAACCTTCTATGGGTTACAGAGATACCCAATATCAGCAAATTAAACCAAAACATCACAAATTTTTTGTGTAACGAGTAGAAGGCTGCCCAAGAACTCAAAACAAGAGTTTGAGTTGAAAATCAGATTCACGCATGGCATGACCTTCATGTACTAATTAAGTTATAATTTCCTGCTCAAAATAGGTATGAACGAACCGTAAGAAGTTCAGGAAAGTAAACATCCGTACCTTTCCAACCATATATTATACATAATCAGATTCGTTCTGAGTTGATCACAAAGCTCTGTCGAAGTTGACTGATCAGAAAAAGACAGATTTTCTGATTTTGCCTTGGTGCATTTTTCTTCACGCATAGCTTGCGACAATGGCTATGTGGTGAAAAAGATAGAAATTCTGTAAAGTAGACATCCGTACCTTTCCAACCATATATTATACATAATCAGATTCGTTCTGAGCTGATCACAAAGCTCTGTCGAAGTTGACTGATCAGAAAATAACATATTCTTTGATTTTGCCTTGGTGCATTTTTCTTCACGCATGGCTTGCGACAATGGCTATGTGGTGCAATACAACATGCCATATAATTTCTTCTCTTTGTAGGGATAGAATAAGCCCAAAAGTATCATAAATTTTCAAGGATAAATCTCATATCAATTAAATGGCAATGCGTGGGCGCATAGCTAAATCTAGCTAAGTTCACAATATAGATGAGATGTCGAGTCTTGTATATTTAGTTGGGTACAATGATGCGCATATTGTACACGGATTGGACATTTAGCCTCTTAAACATTTTAATCATCATCCCTTGGACGAAACGTATCCCTTCAAGGGTCAAGACTACGAACGATCATGATAATACTCATAGGCCTCACTATATCATCATTAGAGTGCATTAATATCATATAACAAAGCCGATTGATGGACAATACCATCATTATGGTGCTCGAATCTTGGTTCGATACAAAACCGTATTTTCCCAAGATCTTTTATCTCAAAATCGGATTTCAAATATTTAGCGGTATCTCTTAGTTCATCAAGAGTACATAAAAATTCATATCATCAACATAAACCGCAACAATAAAAATCCAAAACTTGTCTGTTTTAATAAACACGCATGGGCATAATTCATCATATTCCTTCCCAATCAAGTTGTCACTTAGTGAACGTTTCAACCTTATTGTAAACGTGCTCTATGGTCTAGAGCCACTTGAATTGGATAAATGAAGTCAATCTTAGATCTTCATGTATGTCTCTTAATTTAGATCTCCATAGAGATATCTTGTGACCACATTCATACTCTATATGTCAAGTTTTTCTGAAACTACCAAACTGATAAGGTAGTGGAGTACAATGAAATCCATTACGAGAGAATTATCTCCTCGTAGTCAATCCCAGGATAATATGATAAGTCTTGCGTCATAAGGCAAGTCTATAATCATGTTTTATAACAAAGACTTATTAAATTGATAAGCTTTAATTTTGGTGGTGTCGGCATCACCAATCCAAATATATTTCTTTTCAATTTTGCCTGGATCGCTTTTTTCCTTTTAGGCCAATATATACTACGTGTCAATTTGCAACGGAGTAAGGTTCGGTATCTCAATATCTCACATCCTCATGTACACTAGTGTAATATATAATTTGTAGAGATCTCTATATTTCAAGAATTGGTTTTAACATTGAGGCGTCCCCCAATGATAACCATAATTCATAAATATTCTCATGAGACGGAATTGATTATCAATGATCAATGGATCATGATGTGCCAAACTCGCTCTCTCACTTGGGCAAGTATTCATCAAACCTATAGGGCCTCCCGCTTTTCCTTAGAGAGCCACGGCCTGTGACACCATTAGCCACGTTATGTAGTCACTATGTCACCATCTATGGTGACGGCGTCAACACCAAGTTTATTAAGTGTTGCATGTTCTTTTAATAGAACATCATTCCTTACAGATATATTTGCAGCATGTATATAAATGATCTCGTCACTTTAACAATATCAAATAAAGTATCAGGCATCGAATATGTTACGTTATGAACATCAATTATTCCACGCACTTTAATATTGTGCGGTTTGAGGATCATGATGAGACAAGTTGGGACAATCTACGATAATTTCCTGTAGTTACTATTGAACATTATATGTTCTTATCTCCCCCTAACGGCAGGAAGATTGTCTCATAAATTACATTCCGCAAATAGCGGTAAAGAGATCGTCTGTCAAGGTTTCAACATAGCAGACTATGGTTGGAGATTTATATCCAACATTAGTACTTTATTCATGTCTAAGAACTCATCATAGTGCGCTGTGGCCGCGCAATGTTGGCACATAAATACGTAAGTCACTAACTTCAACGCATAAAAATATTAAATAATGATGGTTCATAGATGAATTAGTATAGCTGCATGCGATATTGCATAACCTCAAGCGGAAATATTGGTGCGCATTACCAAAATTTAAGCTACATTCGTAGTCATTTAATCATGATTTCCCGCGAGACCTTTAGGGTGTGTACATAGGAACATGATATCAAACATCAATCCATAAATATGTACAATAATCATCGAAAATTGTTGATGTGAATTCCCTCACATTATCAAGTCGAATTGACTAACTGGGATGATATGGGTAGTGAGCCCAATATATAAATTTGAGCTAGGAGTTATATTACAAGCAGCATATATAACACGTAGACGATAATACGGCACGTGACCAGCGTGTATGCATATCAACCAACACAATAAAATATCAAAAGTGTTCGCAAGTTGGTTGAATTTGTCTACAAAATCCATTTGGATTCAATGTAATTAAAACATAATGAGAATACATATGCCCTTTGCATAGGATAGTCTCAATCCTAATTTCTCAAATAAATAGGCTTTATAAGCGAGTGAGTGGCTTTTAATAGTAACCAACAAAGATTTGGTTTAGCCTTAAAGTTAAAGTCATATTTGACTTGAGAAACATAATAGAGAATGATTGCACCAACATGTGCATAGCAAAATATATCCCAAAGTCGCCTAGGGGGAGCGGCGTCATTGTCATAAAAATAGCAGTATTTGCCTACTGAACCATGTTCTTTTGGTTTTTGCTTCTTTTCACTCAAAACACTTAATGTCCGTGTTTTTTTTTCATTTCAATATACGAATTATCATATCATAACCATGATGTCTTAACAAACCATGTCAAAGCCTATATGTGTCAGAATCTCAATAGTCATTTCTTATGACATTGTTGAATCAAATTATTTCCAAAGTGCTTATATATAACTCACTAGAGTGACACATATTCTCTCTAATATATTCACAGTAATTAGAGGTAATGCAAAGGAACTCATGTCTAATCTCACGTATTTCCACAAGAAAATCATTGACAATGTAGTCATAAAGCTTATAGGGGTTCGATTAGCTCTTGAAGCATAAAGAGATTCAATAATATTAATCATTCTGTCATAAGACAATAAAAATTGAGTCGCCTATCGCTCTTTTTATCATCGTGATGATGATCCAATCATCCGAGTCACATAAGGATTATGAGGCATCAAGTCCATAAATAACTGTCTATATTTTTTAGTGTTGTGTGGTTAGGCACACTATCAGTTTTAAACAATTGAACTCTCCAAAGCATATATATACTTACAAATAATAGGAGAGAAGTCAACATGTATATAAGTGAAAATATTCACCAAAATATTATTTTTTTTCACTGTTACTGTTCACGTAAACAATATTTTTTGTTGACTTTTTTTTTCATATGTGACCATTTTCATCACATTTGGCATTTTCACCTTTCACTTTTTTTGATTCTTGCCGAAATATTTTTCTTTTCTCCTTTGAATCACTGTATTGCTTCATCATATATATTTATGGTGCAATTATTTTTTTGAACCATATACCAACATAAGGAATTTTGATGGTTTTCTATGTCATTGCAATAACAAATTCGAATAGAGCTCAATTCTCATGAAAATACATTCGAGACTTTATGAATATGCCAATAATTACATGCATCAAGGTCTTGTAATCAGAATCTTATCCATAATTTGAACTATGACAAAATCGTCATTTATTTATTGAGGCATTTGCCTATACAATATATTCTTGAAAAATAAATGCTCCAATCAAAATCTGCAACATCAATGTGTTCTTGCCAGATTTGAAATATGTAATAGTGATACTGGCATCATTGCCATATTTATCTTCTTCTTCAGCTACATAATAAGTCTTTTGCTCTCTTATGTTTATATGCTTTATATTCTGCAGCTATTTCTTTACACTTCCCTAGCAAAACTCAAAATTGATGTTTTATAGATCCATGTCTATAGCATACCTCATCTTTAATAACAAGCCATATATGTCATGGCAGTGAGGTGTTCTCAATGTCATTCACCCATTGGTGATATCCAGTATCATTGGAGTGCAATTTATGCAAATTCCAGGCTTTTTTTTCACATCTCGAGAAACAAGAAAAAGATTTAGTGTCGCAGTCCCAAAGACTTCCTCGACATCTAATATTTCTAAGAAATTTGGATTAGACCAAGACCAAGATGTGTAAATGGTCGTTTTGAGGCTCATGGAGTTTTTCATAGCCATCATTTTCTTTTCGATGCTCATAGCATATGAATCCCCATGATTCAATTAATTCTCAAAAAAAATTCCACGCCATATGAGGGGTCGGGATGAAAGAAGAAGGGAAGTTGAATAATCCCCGATAAAAACTCAATCTCAAAAAGCAGGAACTTTAATATAAAGCTTACTTGAAAAAAAAATATTTAAGTTCTTACTACATGCACATGTCGATGTAGACGTGTAGGCAGTGTCTTTAAGATTGCAACGTAAAGGCTTCTCAATCCTTGACGTATGATTACATCACAGTACCAGCGTTGAAGTCTCGTAACATCTTTCAACGTGAGCAACCTCAAAGAATAGAAACATGTGATTAGTGACTTATTCTATGTGGCAAACAAAAATGTTGTTCCAAAATCTCATGTAGTAGCATCATGTATAATTGAAGTAAGATTTGTTTGCTTAGCATTGTTTGTTTTCTCATTTCCATCACTGCAAGTCAGCTATCACAATTGAAGCTTGTGTCCCCTTAGAGTTGCATTGGAGCACCAGATTTCGAACTTGGCATAACCCCTCGAGGTCCTTGTGGTGTCGCCATGAGCCCTTGGGTCATATAATTTTTCTTCGATGCTAGCAGCCTCAAATAAACGAGTGATTAGCAATTCGTTCATACGATTTAATCAATGAACTAAATGTAGCAAAATATATGTACAGTAGCATGTATATATAAAAGGAGGAAACTAAAATCATCTTATGGTCAAAAGCAAGATTGCTTATCTTTGTCTTCTTCAGTAGCTGGTTTGGTCGTATAAGACAACCAACTTGACTTGATAGATTGATCATCCAAATCCTCTTCTTCAATCAAGTCGAGACAACATCATCCATTAAACTAACTCGAGACTCAAGTTCTCAAATGGGCATTGTGAAGCTGGGGCTAGTCGAGGAGGAAAGGTTCCCACGTGGTGGCAGTGCGCTCGGGGATTTGGGTTGACAACGCACAAGGCTGGGTTTGTAGTTAAGATGATGGTGCTACCAGCGTTGAGTTGAGGCTGCTGGGTTGGAAGGGCTGCAGAGGCGATTATGGTGATGCTGGTGGAGGGTGCCCAGATCAGAGTTCTTGGCGGTAGAAACCTCTTCTCCTTCGATTCAGCCATTGATGGAAACAGAAGGGGTTAGCGGAACAGAGGAGCCAATTGATCGACCTGCGACCATGCTTTGAAGATTCAAGGGCCTCATCGTCCATGGAAACTGAACTGATATTGAAGCAATAATGCGATCTGTAGCTTGATAGGCATATGGGGGTGCGCTCTTGTTGATCATGTAAAAAAACGGGTCTGGGTGCTTTGGTGGAGCGACGGTGGTGAGCTGGAGGAGGACCGGTGATGCGTACGTGGGTGGAGGAGACGCACGGCGGTAGAAAAAAGTATTAGGATTTTTTTTCGGTTTTTAGGGTTTACTCGGCGTTAGAACGAGTGACCGATAACATGTAAAAAGAGAAATAAACTAAATGAGAAATTTAAGAAGAATAACAACGTTGTTATTTCATTCATAAGATAAGTCCATATATAAATGATACAATACATAAAGAAAATGTGTTTTTATTATTAAATCTTATTATATATATACATTGACTAGATCACACATTAAGAAACTTATTTTTCTTCAACAATATTTTAATAGATATATTAAAAAATTATATTAATTTTTTTAAAAATAGACTAAATATAAAATATTAAAAAAATATAAATTAATATAAATTTTTATTAAAAAAAATTAAAAAAATCAAGAATATATCGACATTGATACCAAAACAGTTCTTTCTTTCCGGTCAGCTTGATATGGTGAACCCGAGGTAAGGTTCTACTCTAATTTTCACCCTAGGAAATTCCTTTTACAATATACAAGCGCAAGAATATGATAATGATTTAAGTTAATAACACAGCGAAGGGGAGTTACGAAAACGAAATCATTATCAATGCCATCGACAAGTAGAAAACGCTTGGACTCTTCAGCTTTGCCATGAACAAAAATCACATTGATGAGGTTACTGTTAAAAGGTATAACACTGCATATTTCACATGGTGGCCTTAAAACCCCAAGGTATATATTTGACTGCTAAGCGTGTAGAGGAAAAAATTATACTCAAACTACTGTTTTTACCCTGTTACCAACCAACATGCCTACACACCCTTGGGGGGCAGTGCTTAAAATGAATTTCTCAAAAATACCTGTCCCTTGAAAGGGATCTTCCAATTATTCGAAACTTTATTTTGCTTCCTCACGTTTTACAACTGAATATGCTTGCATGATGTGGAGCACGTCCTCTGAAACAGCAATTCAATTACTGCTTGCTCAGGTTCCTTATCGCATAGGGAAGAATACCTCCATGGTTGAAATAAGCCAACTCCACCTGCAAAAGCAAACACATTAAATTATGAAACCACCTTGAAAAATCTAAAGAAACCATTCACATAACACACCATTTGCGCAAAAGATGATGAATTTGCAAGCAAAAGAACAAAAAGTTACCTCTGTATCAAAACGCACTGTGCATACAAAAGACTTTCCACTGTCTGTGGTGACCGTCACATCCTGGCCGGGCTTTATCTCACTGATGTTGCTAGGAAGGTCAATGGTATACCGTTCATGGCCAGTCAATCCAAGTGTATCTGCATCCTCACCAGCTTTGAAACAAAGTGGAATAAGACCCATACCAACCAAATTACTGCGATGGATTCTCTCAAAACTTTTAGCAATCACTGCTTTAACACCCTGTTGCACACCAGAAGTGAGTCAGAGAAGTGAACAAAGCAATAAATAAATCCCTGAAGTCATTTGAAACACTGCCATAAAGAACTTACCAACAACATTGGGCCCTTGGCAGCCCAATCCCTGGAGCTTCCACTCCCATACTCAGCACCAGCCAAAACAATGGTGTCCTGCCCAGCAGACTTGTATTTCTGGAAATACAAATACATTTATCGCAAAGATTTAGTCAACAATTTATTTTGGGTAACCATTCTCAGAGAATCTTTTGTGTGAAGCTCTTCATTTTTTTAACACTAAAGTTCAGTTCTAAAGGAAATGGACATGATGCCGTCTCTTGTTCCAAAAAAAATGATGCAAGTCCCTTCATCAAATTTTACCAAAAGAAAAGTTTACACTGCAGAAGCATGAGAAAATGTCATTTGCAACAAGATAGATTTTGTAGGACCGAACAGTAGCAAATATTTGAAAGCATGCTAAAAAAATCAAGGGCATAGAAAAAGGAAAAGAAGGGGGGGCTGCAATTTGTGCTCCCCATTTTACAATCTACATCCTCTTTCCTTTCTTTGTAAAAATTGTAACTATTGTGTTAGTAAAGAAAAGATTTAAGATACTAAAAGAAAGTGTGGATTGTAAAATGGGGGGTGCGAATTTCAATTCCTAAAAGAAAACAAAGACAGTCAATTAATAAGTTCAAAAGTGAGACAAAACTTAGATAGATTCCGGCAAACATTTGGAGAAAGAAACTCACCAATGCAGCATCAAAGACAGAGAGTTTCTCTCCGGAAGGGACATGAACTGTTTTAGGACCCACTTCTCCATTCAATAGCTTGTTGACAAGGCGAATATTGGCAAAGGTTCCTCTTGCCATCACTTCATCATTGCCACGACGACTTCCATAGGAATTGAAGTCCTTGCGATCCACTCCGCGTTCAAGAAGAAACTTTGCAGCAGGACTGTCCTTGTGGATGCTTCCTGCTGGGGAGATGTGATCTGTTGTAATACTGTCCCCAAAGTTTAACAGGCAGTAGGCATCCTTCACTCCATGAGCACCAGGAGGATCCATGGTCATGCCCTTGAAGTATGGGGGCTCATGAATATAGGTCGAGTTAGGGTCCCATGAGTACAGTTTGGTTTCTGGAACTGACAGCTGATTCCACATGGGGTTGCCTTTAGTAATAGACTCGTAAGTGCTTCTGAACATTTCTGGCAACACGCTGGATTGCACAACCTATGAAAAAAAAATTAAAAAATCATAAGTACACTTCATGACCTATAACACTTTCACCAATAAATAGCTGAAGTGAATCTGACTTTTAATCATATACCTGGGCAATCTCTTCTGAAGATGGCCAGATGTCCCTAAAATAGACGCTCTTCCCGTCCTTCCCTGTTCCAATTGGCTCCTTCTCAAAATCGATGTCCACCTGCAACATGATTGATGGTGAATCATTCGAATTAATGGTTCATTCAATGTAATTATTGTGTGCAAAATGGCAAATTATAATTTACTCATGCTATGCAGTTCATTAATACGGAGAACAGGCACTCATGCTATGTAGTTCATTAATAGGGAAAACAGGCAGAAAAACTTTATGACAAGTGATTCAATACAACAATATCATTCGATAAGGAATAATGCCAACTCCCAACATTCGTAACCATGATAGAACCAAAGGAGAACACTCAAGGATTATAAAATGTGATAGCCAAACAACAAATTATTTTCACAAAAAAAATTAGGGGTCCAAATGAAAATGGGGCTCAGATACTGCTAGACATGAAAGTATATCAATTATCCTGCTCTCCTGACTCAATAACAGTCTCTTGGTATAAACTGTTAAACACTTCACCTTCTCAGAGTGCATAGAATAACAGAATATACGAGTCTATTTGTTTATAGGAAGTCATCAATACAAACTAAATAAGTAAATTTCTCTTGGAGGGGGTGAGAAGGGAGTACCGTGCCAGCAAGGGCATAAGCAACCACTAAAGGAGGTGAGGCAAGATAATTAGCTCTTGTCAATGGATGTACACGGCCCTCAAAGTTCCTGTTTCCAGAAAGCACAGCAGCTGCTACTATGTCTGTAACAGAAGCAAAGAAATTTAGAGGCACGGTCAACAGATAAACTAGCAGAGTTGAATATCATATTGGTTCGTTCAAATTGATGTTACCATTTTCAGCTATGGCAGTCGCAACTGTTTCATCTAAATCCCCAGAATTTCCAATGCATGTCGTGCATCCATATCCAACAATATTGAAACCCTGTTCATTTAGATACTTTTGCAATCCACTGCATCAAATGAATGACAATTCAATTGACCATACGTAATGATGATGTAAGTAGCAACAGTCTACACAGAAAACTACCTCTGGAGCAAATATTTTGTAACAACTCCGGAACCTGGTGCAAGACTTGTTTTTACCCATGGCTTGACCTGAATTGTTGGTGAAACAATAAACCAGTACAGAGAGAAGTTTCAGTGTGTGTGTAGAAGAGAGAGAGAGAGAGAGAGAGAGAGAGAGAGAGAATGGAGATGAAAGGTGCTGGATGTTAACTGCAAGGATGCCTTACCCGTAGACCAAGATCACAGGCCTTTTTGGCAACAAGAGCAGCCCCAAGCATAACACTTGGGTTTGACGTATTTGTGCAACTGGTTATAGCAGCAATGACAACACTACCATGCTTAAGCTCTGCTGGCTGCCCATGGAATGAAAACTTTACCTCCTTGTCTTGTACCTCCTTTGGTATAGCAAATCCCTGCATCATATAAGAATGTAAGTTAGATATGCATGGATATAGGTGTACTGAATATCTGAAATCCTCTAACCACAAAATGACATGCCATATCACTTCAATCCACACCTCAGACTCTAACCTGTCACTGAAAATTGACTAGCAGCACTAATAGACAAATAGTGCCTAAGGTACAGATGTAAGGGAATTGGTGTTCATAAAGACAATATGAATGTGATAGGTGGCAGGAGATTAGCTTTAAATGCAAGAGCAGAAATGATGAGGTACTTGCAAATTATGTTCTCTTTTCCTGTTTCTGAGCAAGTTGCAGCTAATAATGTAGGCAGTTGACTATACTGGGATTACTGGGTGACAAAAAAATGAAAACAGCAAGTTAAGGAAAATTATGATTATATAGAGATCAGTTAGACGGTAATCCTTAAGGAACCTAAGGTGAACAATGCCGATTATTCATGGGTCAGAATGTCAAATAACAGAAAATAAAATAGAACGATCAGGGAACATTGGTCGATGACTCACCTTGAACCCAACTTTGTTATCAAGACAGGCATGCCAGTCAGCTTTCATATCCTTCAAGGTCACACGATCATGAGGTCTGCAAGGAACAACAATTATATGTGAATGAAAAATAGAAGTTTATGAAACCAGAGAAATTTACACGCTAAAGAAGCACCTCTTTGGTCCTGAGATACAGGGCTCCACTTGAGTAAGGTCCAATTCTAGGTAAGATGAGTAAACTCTTTCTGATTCAGGCTGACATAACAGAGCATTTTGTCAACATATGATTGTAAGAATTAATAAGGTAATTTATAATGAGAGAAAAGTATGATTTTACCTCGTTATAGTCAACAAACAATTTATTTGCCCGGAGATAACCTTCAATCATTGCCACCTATAATTGAATAAAAGAGGTCACTTATCTGAAACAGAAAAGAAAACATATGGGAAGCTGATTGCCATAATCATGTTATATGGTAAAGTACTTACAGTTTCATCAGTTCTACCAGTCAATTTAAGATATTGTAAAGTGACATGATCTACTGGGAAGAAACCCATGGTTGCACCATATTCAGGAGACATATTGGCAATAGTTGCCCTGTCAGCCAACGATAGTTCACCCATTCCACCACCTACAGACACATACAAAAATCAAACGTCATATATAGCCACTTTAACAAGGAAAGCAATCACTGCTTGAAGTAAACCTCGAGAGAATCAAATTACCATAAAACTCCACAAATTTTCCCACAACTCCATGCTTCCTCAGCATTTGTGTGACAGTCAAGACCAAATCGGTAGCAGTAACACCATTGTTCAACTTTCCAGATAACTTGAATCCAACAACCCCAGGCAACACCATGCTCATGGGCTGTCAGTTTTAAGGCATAAAGAATTAGTAACAGTTCAGAAGAGTGTCAAGCATGCTAGCTTTCACATGCGAGTACGCATCAAGAAAAAACCTGAGACATGAAGCAACCCCTGCGCTTGTAAATTATTTCAAACTTGACATACCTGACCAAGCATAGTAGCTTCTGCTTCAATACCCCCAACTCCCCAGCCAGCTACTCCCAAACCATCAATCATGGTTGTGTGGGAATCAGTTCCAACCACACTATCAGGGTAGAGTAAGCCATTATTGTTGAACACAACCCGTCCAAGATATTCGAGATTAACCTGAAATAAAGAAATGTCAACTAACTCCACCCCAGATACATAATAGTACGAATAAGCAGCATTCAAATTGTTATATAGTTCAGTATATCGATTGTTACTATAGAAATAAAGTGATGGGTCCGGCCATCAAAAATGTAAACTCGAACTAAAGCTTTCAAACTACTTTACCTGATGAACAATGCCAGAACCAGGAGGAACAACAAGCATATTTTGGAAAGCAGTAGATCCCCATTTAAGGAAAGCAAACCTCTCCCTGTTTCTTGAGAATTCTAGCTCCATATTTGCCTGCACTGCATTTTCTGATCTTGCAAAGTCAACTTGAACAGAGTGATCAACAACAAGATCAACAGGAACCTGCACAAGTGTGGAACATGATATAAGAAAAATAAAGCAGTGCACAAAGAGAGTAGAACATACTAAATTAACTTTTACATGTTGATTGAATAAATATTTGAGATCACTGATAACAAACCACAGACAAGTAACTTCAGTACTATTAATTGTGACAGTACACAATAAAAAGCCACATACTAAGGGATTGATCTTATTAGAATCACTGCCAAGATTGTTCATAGCATCACGCATTACAGCAAGGTCAACCACAACTGGCACTCCAGTAAAGTCCTGGCAAGACAATCAGGGAAGAAGATATTAATACCAATAACAGTTGATAACTATGTATACAAAACTGTTGAGTGCTGACTTTGCAAAGAGTAATTCAACCCATGACGTAGAGTGAAATACCTGCAAGAGTACACGAGCAGGCTTGAAAGGAATTTCAACTTGCTTTGGAGCAGTATTTTCCCAATCAAGAATCTTCTCAACATCTTCCTTCTTAACATGGAAGTTGTCACAATTGCGAATAGCAGATTCGAGCAGGATTCTGATAGAGTACGGCAACCTGTCTGTTAAACATACACAAAAACGTCATAATCAATACAAAAACAACAACTAAAATAAATAAGAATCCATCAAGTATACAACAAAATTACCGATCCTCGGGTCTTTCAGTGAAGTAAGGCTATAGAACTTCCCATACTCGCCGCCTCCAGGCTTTGGAAGACTTGTCAAATGCTCTTTGAATGGATGACTTTCCGGAGCTGAATCCACAGACAGTTGAACCAGTCAGTACACAAACTATTTCATCATTCAAAGCTAATGATAGCAATCCTAATCTCGAAAATTTCAGATCCTAAGATACCATAATCAAATCAATTCCACTACGAAATGAACACATACACAAAAAACTCGATCGAATTCACTACAATTCCTTTTCATTTTCTCAGTATCTAAGAAGCAAACCAGCCTACGCAACTAGTATCACACAAAATCCAATCAAAAACGAAACTCCAAGATAATCGGAGCAATCAGGTGGATGCGTACCCATGGTAGCGATCCTACGCTGGACGCGTTCAACGACGGGAGCAATAGCCCTGATCTGAGAGCGAAGCGTGTAAGGAGCGCGCCAATGGACGCCGTGGCTCCAGCGAGAGGCGGCGGAGGAGCTGAGAAGCCTTTGAGCGGTGAAGCTGCGCGGCGGGGAGACTCGAAGCGGTGAAGGAAAGAAGGTTCTGGAAAGAGTGGAAGTAGAGGAGGAGAAGAAGCGGGCCCTGGAAGCTCTGAGAAGAGCGGAGGCAGAGGTGGAGGCTGTGGCTATATACATGGCTGGTGTCAGTGATCACGCATTCATAGACGATTAGGGTTTTGAATGATTGGAGAGATAGAAGAAACCGGTTGTGGGGAGCGAAGGGGGGAGGAAGGCGTGTGGAGACCTAGGGCTGCGTGCCGACTGAGAGAGGAGGAGGGTTTTCTGAGGTGGGTGATGGGCATTGATTTTTTTTATATAATACGGACTAGGAATTTTGGTTTGATTTTCTAGGGTCTATTTTTAGGAACTTTGCATTTCTTGCGCGAAATGAGAATCTTTTTTTTCTTCTTTCTTGTGTTGATTGAAAATGTCAATCCATTTGATTGATTTGGAGACGAGTTAAAGCCAAAATACCAAACTAACGCATCTGCATTGATTAGTGTAGATAATAAATATGGTGAGTTAGGAGAACATATCATGTCTCTTTAATAGAATAACTAATTGTTTAAGGTATGAAATTAAAGAGGTGTATTCGGTTTAGATTTCTACCTTAATAAGAGGGTGAATTTAGGGGTGAACATAAAACCTCAATAAAGAAAAAACATGAACCAGACCGGTCGGCCCGATCGGGTCAGGCCGGGTATTTTATGGTTCTAATTTTTGTTTATGTCAGTCTGGTCTGGTCTTCATGACAATCGAGTCGGGCTCGGTCCTTGATTTTGATTAAAATTTAAAACCCGAATGGTATTATGTAATCATATAAAACCCACTCGAAGTACTTTCATATTTGTTGATACACACAATTTCGGTACTAGTTGTCCCTCACAATTGCAAAAAGTCTCCCCTCTAAATTCACATATCTCTCTCTTGATCCCAAACGACATGCCAGCGCTGCCCACAGCTTCCATGATCGTGAATTATTTCGTCAGATCCTCACAACATAGCATAATGGCTTGATCTCATCTCCCTCATAGAAAGCTCGTGTTAATCATCTCTCAGAATCTCCATCGGAGTCGACTCGGGCCGAAGTTGCTTCTACGGAGCCGAATGATCTGATGATGTTGACTTGGTGATGCAAGTTAGATGCGGAAAATCTGATGATGATGATGATATGATGAATATCTGATTTCATTTGATGGGTATTGGATGATGGGGATTTGGGGAAAGGGCTTGGATGATTGCGGATTTGGGAAAAGTTATATATTTGAAGATTTTAACATTTATTACAACAATAAAATAAATTATATCATTATTAATTATATCAAAAAATTATATATTTTTTATATTAACAATAACAAATTCAATAAAATATTATATATTTGATAAATTTTTGTTGCAGCATATGTAACATTTAATTTTGGAGAATGAAGACTTTGCTATAAATTTGGAGAATAAGTGCTTATCTTTCTTCTCATCCTCATTTTGAGAAATGAGATGAGAAAGCTATTGGACTCAAATACAGCAAAAAATTTCATAAAATTGAGAATACCAATAAAATAGATAAACTGTTAGGCTTGCTCTTACATGTTAACTTTGTCTTAAAAATATGAGTGAAGTTATTCATCAGCTTATTGTATTTTAAAAACATATCACAACTTATTCGTCAAGTTGCCGGGCAATATAATTTCAATCTCTATTTTTTTTCAAAAAAAAAAATATTGAAAATCTTTACTCTTGCACGTTATTCATGAGATTTGAGATCATAATATTACAGTATTAGTTAAGATAGATAAGTCATTTGCAATCATTCACTTATACTAAATTTTTATGTTAAGTTGCTATCTAAATTTATAATCTCAATTGTTAAGCGTCAAGTGGTTTTTTTTGCGATCCAAACAATAATGCAGTTTATTTTTTAGGATAAATCAATAATTTAACAAGAAAAACCAGATTTTGCCGGTGCAACACAATAATAGCTTAATATAATGTGTGCCGTGTGCATGTTACATATTCCGTCACTTATAGAAACGTATCATAAAATTAGGTTCCATGAACGTTGACAATGATATCACTTATAGATTATTCCTCCTTCTTGACCCCAATTGGTTAACCTAGACCATATGACCCTTGTGGATAAAGACCCAATACCTTGACAAGTTGCTCTTTGCTTTCTTTGCTTTTTGCCACTTACCGTTGGGTACACGTAGCATTATATGGCCTCTCACTTTTACCTTTATTCAATCATGACAATAATCAAGCCTCAGGTCAATGCAACGGTTGCAGAATAAACTATTAGGCATAGTGGAAAATGCTTACCAAATCCGTTATTTGTGATATTTTCTATGACTCCATTTAACCCTAGACAAAGACATTTATTAATAACATACTCATGTGGATTTGAATTTGGTATCTCATTGCGTTATTTGTGATATTTTCTATGACTCCATTTAACCCTAGACAAAGACATATTAATAACATATTCATGTGGATTTGAATTTGGTATAAAGGAAGAGATTTAGTTCGATCATGTTAGATGAATGTTACAGTAACTCTTGATAGTAAGGAGACTATTTGTTTGGTCATCAGCATGTGTATAAAATCTGTATGAGGAGAATCAAAACTTAGCATCTCTATAACTTTAAGTGGTCGCTGATTTAAAAAACAAAAAATACATATTAATAACACAATATAATATAGATTTACTCAATTATGAGGTATTATGTACTAAGATAATGTGCTCTTATAAGGTTGCAGGGTCCGCAAGCCTCACCTGATTGAAATTATATTGTATAGAGGCCTTCACAATTCCAGTTTTGCTTTGTCATATGAGCATGCCGGGTTTAGCTTTTCGTTTAGTCCAAAGGCTCCCAAACACAGTAACATACCACGACTCTAATTTGCTTTTCATAGTTTTATTTTATACGATTTTGTTTTCCATAGTTTTGAGTAATTGCTGTTTTTGGTCTGTGACTTCATTTGATAATTAGTAGCTAGAATGTGTAAGAGTAATGAAATCTAGGATGATCTTGTATATAAAATAATCACTTTGTTGATCTTGTATAAAGTTACCACGCTTAATTGATTACTCCAAATTGTAGGGAGTCATGACCTGGTGTGTTAAAGTGTTTAATCGATAATTAGTATAAAAAAATACTTAAGTATTTAGTACAAAATTAGTGCTCCAAATTATTGTTTGAAAAGCAATAGAAAAAGAAAATGGTAAGACAATTTAATTGAGGTGAAATGTAGAGTTTATTGATTTTTACTACAAAATCAATAAACATCCTCTGCAGCCCTTCCACCTTCCATAAACTAGGTGGGTTCACAATTTTGATCTCATTTATCGTTTAAAATTTGAACTACAAAATCATTACCAACACTGTTTATCTGTAACTAGCTCAAGCATAACAATAATTTGCAAGGATATTTTTAGAATATTTGTTCGCTTTTTTTGTTGGTGATACTGACAATGAGTTACATTTAATATACTGGTACAGGAAAAGCGATACTAACCACATCATGTAAAAATACCAACCGGACCACACAGCCACGCGTCACCGTAAAACAAAACAGAAACCCTATTGGACGAAGACAGAAACGAAAACTTGAAAAAAACAAAAGCCCCTCAAAACTTGCTCTTTTGAAACCTCATTTCTTTCTCCCTCCACATCTTCCCGCCTCTCTCTCTCATCTCCCCCTCTCTCCTTAAAAAAACCCCAAAACCTACCCCAAATCTCTCTCTCTCTCTCTCTCTAAAATCAAATCCCCTTTCTCTCTGTAAAATCCAACCCAATCCTCTCTCTCTCTCAGCCATGAACCGCCGCGCAAGAACCGTCCACCGCTCCTCACCCAGCCAATCATCACCGTTCCTCAAGTTCCTCAAGCCCGGAGCCCTAGCTCAAATCCGAGACTCGCGAATCAGCAGCTCCAGATCTCTCAGAATCAACTGGATCTCCCAGATCCGCTCCACTCCGCCGATGTCTCCCTCCTCCGCCGACACGCATGTCACCGTCGCCGCCGACTCATTCCCTTGCTTCTCCGGCAGGATCTACGGCCCGAGATGCCCGCAGAGGAAGAAGCTCGTGGCGGGGAAGTCTGTGATGTTCCTCCGGCCGCCTTCCAGTCCGGTATCCGACTCGCCCGATCCGATTATTGATTTGTTTAGTAGTGATATTCTTACTGCTGCACATTGATATGATGAAATTGAATCCGTTTGGACATGTTGTAGATCAATTAAATTCTATCGGTAGCTACACTGGTGGAGAATTTTCTTAGTTACAACTGAGATTATTAATAAAATTTACCAAATTGTTCTGTAACTGATGCGTTTTTTGGATTGTTGGTTTTCGGTTTTGGTGGATTTGCTTTAACCGTTTTGGATTATGATCTAATTGCGTAGGAATTTTGTAGAGCTGTGATTGCGTTTAAGATGTTGCAAAATGTTCCTTAAGAGATGTGTCGGTTTGTGTTTAATTTCTTGTTTGATAAAGAAATCATTGTGTGGAAATCTTATACAACTGAGTTGATTAATTAGAGTCAAGATAATGTTTATAACTGATGTGTTTGTTGAAAGTTAATATGTGATTCCATGGTGCTTTAGTAGCTTGATATTATGAAGTGATTTTGTTTTAGTTGTGGAAACTAGTTACATTTGTACCTGCAATCTTGCTCTTGTTTGGTTTTGTTTGTGGTAGTAATGGAATCTCATGGATGCTACTTTGGTGGAGAATTTGTTAGATATGACTGAGATTAAAATGCATCAAAATGTTCTATAACTGATGCATTTTCCCAATGCTGAATTCTGTTGGGTTGCGTTTACCTTTTTGTTACTAAAATTTAATCTTGTGTACACTTCAATTATGACACTGGTTATAAATTTATGAATAAGACTTGGCCAAATAATCTAGTTTAGTTTCTGATTTTGGCACTGCATTAGGATTGTGCTTTGAATGCTTTCATATTATGGACTCATATGTTAGAAACATCATCAAGTTCAACAGTGTTTAACATACAGTTTATGATTGATGCATTTGATTCCTATTTATGGCACTACACTCGGATCTGTTACATGTTGCTTTGCTTGATTTATTTTGTCTTTGATAATGTTCACTTCTTCATGGTTGGCTTTTCATCATATAGAAATCTAAATAGGAAGTACTGACAGTAGGAAGAGGGATTGCTTGGTATGGTAGTAGCTCGTTTGCCATAGTCTAGTTTCTCTTGCTTTGTCCTGATGTTTGCATCTTGCTAGTAGCTCATGCTTATTTTCTGCTCATTACCGCCTTTCCTTTCTTGTAGACTTGTAATTGTAGTTAAAATTTTCTCTGCAGTACATGGTTTTTGACTAGAGGATTTTCCTGGTTATTCAACTAAAAGCTCAAAAATGCAGTACCTTCATACTTTCTGATGTTCATACTAGATTGACATATGTTTTAGCTGGTCTAGTCTTATGGCTTTCTCCCATTCATTACTTGTTAGAAACAGGTAGATAATGTTGTGCTTTTACTTCAATTTCGACTGTTGATGTCTTAATTATTCATACTGTAGAAAGATTGTGTTGTTCACTTCAGTGTCTCACTGACTTTTAACTGCTCATTTACACAATTCTAAACTTTTTATTGAGATATGATACTATTTTGGTGGTACTCGTCACCATATCTAGTTGTTAGGTTATGTGGTGATTACAACCATTCCTTGTTGGTGTGAAGATTAATGATGTTACTAGGCTGATTATAGGGAATTAGAAGTATGGCAGCATGACTGTTGGTATAACAGCATGGCTTCTGCTCATGTTAGGTATAAAAGTATGGCAGCGTTGTTGCTTCTGTGGAGAAGGTGATCTGTGCCCCTCCCTATATATTGTTGAGTCTTGTTCATTGATCAATAACATATAAGAAACACTTTGAATCTATTTCTTTATGGTATCAGATTAGGGCCATCTTTAGGCCTGACTTTTTTTGAGTGTGTTCAAAAATGGTTGAGACTGAATTCAGCTCTGTCCAAACTTCTGCTACTTCACAAAACACTGAAGCTGATTTGAATCCAAATCAGTGCCTGTATTCAGTTTTACTCAATGAGTTCAACTATATTTTTTGGTCAAGAGCCATTATTCTTGCTCTTGGTGATAAAACCAAGCTTGGTTACATCAATGGAAGCATCCAAATTCAAACTCTATCTTCATAGTATGAAACATGGCTCAGTAAAGATCATCTTGTCCTGTTTTGGATTCTCAACTCTATGGAGCCTCTTATTGTTACTATTTTTAGCTATTCTGAGTCCTCATTACATCTCTGGAAATCAGTGAAGGAGATGTATGGAAATCAAAACAACTGTGCTAGATTTTTTCAGCTTCTAAGAGACATAACCAATCTCAAGCAAGGAGCAAACTTATTTGTTCATTTTCTTGGCAACATGAAGAGCATGTGGAACAAGGTAGACCTGTATAGACCTCACACTGTTGATCTAACCATACTTCTAAAGAGGGTTGAGGAAGATAAAATCTTCCAACTTCTAGCCAGCTTAGGCCCTGAGTATGAAGATCTTAGAAGCCACATTCTCTTGAGTCCTGAACTGCCAACTCTGTCCAGCATATGCGCCACCATTCAGTGTGAAGAAATTCAGAGGAAGGTCATGAATGAAGAGCCTAAGGCAGCTGTGCCTGAATCTAGAGCCTTTGCAACTGAGAAGAGACCTTATAAAGGTAAACGTCCTGATCTTCATTGCACCTATTGTGATTTTCCTGGATATCTGAGAGAGAGATGTTGGATCTTGCACCTTGAACTCAAACCCGAGTTTGACAAACCAGTTAGAGATGCTAGAGTTCTTCCAAAGTATCAAGGGCATAAGGCAAACCATGTCTCTTCTGCCACTTTGGGTTTGTTGAATTTCACTGCAAATCCAGCTCATTAATTAATGAATTTGCAGCATATCTTCAACTAAAGCAAGGAAATGAAGTTGTTACTGAAGATTCAACAACATTGCTTGGAAAATTTGCTGGGTTTCTAGCTGAAGCAGATGGAGTAAATTAGGATGGCATGCCAGGTATCTTAAAAGCTTTCTCTATAGCTTTACATGCAAGTATCATAAATGATTTTTGGATAATAGATTCTGGTGCCACTAATCATATAGCAAACCAAAACTTTAAGCTTTAAAACTTTGAAAAACTATCTTCACATGTTTTGGTTGCTAATGGTAAAGGTGTACCAGTTTTAGGAAAAGGAAAAGTAAACATTCTTTCAGAAACCATAAAATCCACAGCTTTGTATGTACCATATTTTCCTTTCAAACTAATGTCTGTTGGGAGAATTATTAATTCTCTCAAATGCCTTGCCATTTTCTATCCTGACAAGGTTGTATTTTAGGACCTAGCCACCAAGGAGTGGATTGGTGAATGGTTCTATCTTAATGGTTTGTACTATCTATCAAAGGATTTCAGAGTTCTCAAAGTCTCCCAAACTCATCTTAGCTAGCTCAAGAGCATCAGTTATGGCATCAACGTCTAACACATCCCTCAAACCATGTTTTATCTTTTGTCTTTCTAAATTTATGTAAAGTTTCCCTTCAATGTGAAATTTGTCATCTAGCTAAATCTACTACTCTCTTTTGGATCATCTGTATCTCGAGCTAGCAAGCCTTTTGAAATTGTGCACTCTGATATCTGGGGACCAGCTCCTCTATATTCATTTGATGGTTATAAGTATTTTGTTACATTTGTTGATGATTTCTCTCGAGTCACTTGGTTATATCTTCTAAAACTTAAGAGTGAGTTAGTGTCTCCTTTCAAAGATTTTTATAATCTTGTCACAAACATGTTTTCTGCTAAATTTCAAATTCTCAGATCATATAATGGCACCGAATATATGTCCAAAATCATGCCACAATTGCTAAGCTTAAATGGAATCCTACACCAAACAAGTTGTGTGGGAACACCACAACAAAACGGTGTTGCTGAAAGAAAAAATAGGGATCTACTTGAGAAAACAAAATCATTATTGTTTCAAATGAATGTTCCAAAAAAATTCTGGTCACAAAGGGTTCTTACGGCCACATATCTGATAAACAAATTACCAAGTAGAGTCCTTAACTTCAAAGCTCCTTATGATTACAAAGATTACAATGTGTATTCTTCTAAATATCCTTTAGAAAACTTTGTATCTTACAATAAGGTGTCTAAGTCTCATGCTGCTTTTCTCTCTGCTATTTCTAGTTCTTACAGTTCGTGTCATTCTTTCTGTTGCAGTTAACAAAGAAGAGGTCTATATGCAACCTCCTCCTCGTCATCCTCAGGAAGGTGACTCCAACTTGGTTTGTAGACTTCACAAGTCCTTATATGGTTTAAAATAATCTCCTAGAGCTTGGTACTCGAAGCTCAATTCTGTTTTGGAAGCAAATGAGTTCAGAAGAAGCAGTGCAGATTCATCTATGTTTGTTCGAAGTGGCAACAATGGCATACTGATGGTACTTGTCTATGTTGATGATCTTATTATTACAGGAGATAATGAAGATGAGATCAATACTCTTAAGCAATCCTTACACCATAAGTTTTCCATTAAGGATTTGAGAGTGTTGAAATACTTTCATGGTATTGAAATGTCAACATCTTACAAAGGGTTGTTCCTCAATCAAATAAAATATTTAGTGGATCTTTTGGAGGAAGCTCACATGGTGGACAGCAAGCCTTGTGTTACACCTCTTGACAACAAATTGAGGCTGGAAGTGGAAGCCAATAAACTCAGAAACATTGGTGAGTATTTTGGTGGTACTCGTTACCATATCTAGTTGTTAGGTTGTGTGGTGATTACAGCCATTCCTAGTTGGTGTGAAGATTACTGATGTTATTAGGCTGATTATAGGAAATTAGAAGTATGACAGCATGACTGTTGCTTATGTTAGGTATAGAAGTATGACATAATTGCTGCTTATGTGGAGAATGTGACATGTGCCTCTCTTTATATATTGTTGAGTCTTGTTCATTGATTAATAACATACAAGAAACATTTTGAATTTATTTCTTTACTTTTACTTGTGCCTGGTAACGTATTATAAAATCTTTTGTAGATCATCATCTGATATTGCATTTTCTTGTTATATTCCAGACTTCATGCTTGGTGTTTGTTTGGTGATCCTTGGTTGGCTTCTTGCGCATGTATCAATGGCTAATATCATATGACGTGTTGGTTGAATTCAAGCCATGTGTAAAGACTGCTTTTGTGTGACTAGGATCTAGTTTGCCTCCATGTTTGATTTTTAAGAATCATTGTGCTTACACTATTCAATTTCTGTTTGTTGAAGTGGAACCTATCATGTGATGATTGAGCTAGCTTTGTGTTCAGTTCAGATGCAGAACCCATGTTTTTGTGGTGTACCTATTATGCACTTATTAAAGACATAACAGGTATATGTGCAAATACCTAAGCACATTTAAAGGTTTCAAACCTAATACATTATTTTTAAATAGTCTAACATGAAATGTGCAAATATAATTTTTCTTTACTTTATTCGGCATCAGATTGATAACGCTCAATAATATTTGGTTTGATAAGGTACGAGTCATTTCATCATAATACTAACCAATGCCTTGTTTAAACTTATCAATCTAACATGTATTCCACTACCAGAATAACCACTTTAGCCGATGAAATTTTTTTGTCGGCTAACCATAAATTTTGTCGGCAAAGAAGTCGTCGGGCAAAATCCGTCGGCCAACACTATAGCAATTTAGTGATACTGTTCATTTATTTAGCCGACGAAGAAATTTTTCGTCGCTTAATTTATGGACTTTAGCCGACGAATTTTTGGACCTTAGCCGACGAAATTTTATTAAAATTCGTCGGCTATAGCTATTATTTTTATTTATTTATTTAACTTTAGCCGACGAATTTTAGGGTAATTCGTCGGCTATAGTTATTTTTTCTTTAAAAAAAAACAAAAAAATTTTAGCCGACGAATTTTATTAAATTTCGTCGGTTATAGCTATTATTTTTATTTATTTATTTATTTATTTATTTAACTTTAGCCGACGAATTTTAGGGTAATTCGTCGGCTATAGTTATTTTTTTATGTTATTATTATTTTTTTAAAACTTTAGCCGAAAAATTTTAGGGTAATTCGTCGGCTATAGTTTTTTTTTTAATTTTAGCCGACGAATTTTATTAAAATTTCGTCTGCTATAGCTATTTTAATTTTTTCATATTTTTTTTCTTTTTTAATATTTTTTATTTTTGATTAAAATTTTTACTTCTTTTTCGTTTTTACACCGGTGGTGGAGAAGGACAAGAGGAGGAGGAGGAGAAGGAGAGGAGGAGGAGAAGGTTAGGAGAGGAAGGAGGAGAAGAATTTAGAGAAGGAGGAGGAGGAGGAGGGAAGATGAAGAGGAGGAGGAGAAAAATGAAAGATATAAAAAATTTTGAACTTTAGTCGAAAAATTTTAAAATTTTAAAAATCCCCGCCAAAAAATTTGAATTTTTAATTAACTTTAGCCGACGAAATTAGGGTAATTCGTCGGCTATATTTATTTATTTATTTTATTTATTAATTTAACCTTAGCCGACGAAATACCCTAATTTCGTCGGCTATAGTTATTTATTTAACTATAGCCGACGAATTACCCTAATTTCGTCGGCTAAAATCCTAAACCCTATACGTAGAAGCTTCAAACGAAAAAAAGTTATGAAATAAGATATGACCGGAATGGTGAAATACGTCTATAGTTGAAAAATCACGTAATTCCGGTAAAGTCTCGGTACCGATAATTGCTGTTAACTCAATTTTCCATTCTTTCTCCCTAGAGGTAGCCCTATCTCCGGTAGTAATTTTTCATAAAATTTTTATACCACTGGTTGTATCTCATCGATTTGAAACTATTTTCAGTTGAAGGTCCGGGCAAAATACGTAATTTAGACGGACAAATGACCGTTTCCGTGCGTTAAGGGGTTTGACTTACGTGATTGACCGTAACGAGCCCTTAACGTTGTCATATTAAGTTAAATTTTTTCCTATATACATATTTCAACATAATGATCATATCAGACGGTCGGAATTTTGTTTCTCAACTTTGATCATCGGAATCACAACATGCGTATTAATGTTGTATAACTTGTTTACTAAGCGTTAAGTAAATGTTTCGTTTCTAAAACAAACTGTACGTAGAAACTTCAAACGCAAAAAAGTCGGTAAATAAGATATGACCGGAATGGTGAAATACGCCTACGGTTGAAAAATCACGTAATTCCGGTAAAGTCTCGGTGCCGATAGTTGCAGTCAATACAATATAGAGGTTTGACTTACGAGATTGACCGTCTAGATGAAGGCCTTAAATTTATCGGATAAAGTTGAATTTTTTACCAGAGATATATTTCAACATATTGATAATATCTGACGGTCGTATTTATGTTTGTGAATTTTGATGACCGAAATCACAACATGCCTACTATTTACCATTATTTATCTATATGGGGGAGGCCTATCATGGAGGGGTAAATGTCTCAAAATTTTTAGATGGACAGTTGCATCTCATTATGGTGAGTGTTTGTTGTATTGAAGGTTCGGCCAAAACACCTCATATAGGTGTAGATATGGACATTTTCGTATGTTAAGCGTTTAGAAAAACTTCATTTTGAAGCCTTAAACGAACTCGGATGGCCAAAAAAGCCTGTATGTTATGGCGTTAGCGATGAGTTTTACTCGTACGGCCGTTCTGCTTCCAGATTGGTATCACAATAGTCAATCGGACACCGAAATATCCATAGTGCAATTTTATAACTAAGTTACTTTAGCCGACGAAATACCCTAATTTCGTCGGCTAAACTTTTCAAATTTCGTCGGCTAAAGTTCACATACTATAGCCGACGAAAAAAACACTTTAGCCGACGAAATTTTTTTTTGTCGGCTAAAATTTAACTATAGCCGACAAAAAAATTAGTTTAGCCGACAAATTTTTTTTCGTTGGCTAAAATTCTACTTTAGCCGACGAAATTTTAACTTAGCCGACGAAAAAAAATTCGTCAGCTAAAGTCCACGAAAAAAAATTTCGTCGGCCTGTTTTTAGATATTTCGTCGGCTATAGTCTTTTTTCTGGTAGTGTTCCATGATGAAAACCAATCAATCCAACTGGAGAGGGGCAGTATGCGGTAGTTCAATGCCTATGCCCTTTGATGCCCATAATCCACCATGTAGCATCTCGTTTGCTTTTTTTGGTAATATTTATGTTCAGTTGTGCACTTGTGCTGAGAAGCGAGTTTAGGGATTATATAATATTCAAAAATAAAATATATTATTCCGGAAGGGATGAGACGACGTCGTATAATATAGCGAAGGCCAAGAGCATCAAATTCTCACTCTAGTGAAGAGCTGCGCGTAACTATTAAGCGGAATTATTAGAGCTCTTTTAGGTTTCTCACACTATCAATGGCTGAACCCAAAATCAAATACGATCGTCAGCTCAGGTACTGTTCTCCGTTTTGCCTTTCACCAGTTGGAGTTACTTTTTCGCCGTGATTTTCATGTATTTATGCCCTAAGGTTTTATCTCCGATTGAAAGCGCAGAATCTGGGGCGAACAAGGCCAAGCAGCGCTGGAGAAAGCCAGCGTTTGCTTACTGAACTGCGGCCCCACCGGCTCCGAAACCCTCAAGAACCTCGTCCTCGGCGGCGTCGGAAGCATCACCGTCATTGATGGATCTAAAGTCGAATTCGGCGACCTTGGAAATAATTTCATGGGTGCGTTTTCGCTATAACTTGTTTCTTTTGAAGTATTTTTTAGTGTGGAATTTTCTTACGTGTTTGCCTTGTTCTTTGTAGTTGATGAATCGTGCGTCGGGCAATCCAAGGCCAAATGTGTGTGTCAGTTTCTTCAGGAGCTCAATGATGCTGTGAAGGCTAAGTATATAGAGGAGCATCCTGAGGCTTTAATTCAGACCAATCCGTCGTTCTTTTCTCAGTTCACCTTGGTTGTTGCCACCCAGGTATGGACACTTGACTTTTCAGTTCACCTTGGTTGTAGCCACTCAGGTATGGACACTTGAGTTTCAATTGCGAATTGTGTTTGTCCTCTTTTTGTTTATTTTAGTGTTGCATTCCTGGTTTGCATTGGTTTTGATAATTAGAATCTGATTTATTGTATGTGCATGGATCAGTTTGGTTACTCATATGCCTCACACTTTCTTTATTGTAGAACCTCGAGTAGTTTTATTGTGTACTTATCTCGTCCTCTTTTTGGATGGAGCTTTGCTTTATTTTTATTTGTTCACTTCCGATGGTTTTATTTCATATCATGCACCAGCTAGCTTATGAAGTGAAATCTAGGTTTTTGAAATCCTCATGTTGTTTAATCATATTTCTTAATTTCTATTGCCACACTTGTTAAAGCAGTATCTTTGACTTCCCTTTGTTAATTGCATGATCAGCTGGTGGAAGATTCGATGGTAAAGCTCGACAGAATATGTAGGGATGCCAATGTGCTATTGATCTTTGCTCGCTCTTATGGCCTCACTGGGCTTGTCCGTATCAGTGTGAAGGTAACATGTTAAGGTTTGTTGTTGAAATTGTATCCTGTATTTTCAGAAAGTGAGAGAGATGAGATAATGAACAGTTAAATGATGTTCCTGATCGATTACTTCACAGTATATAGTTGGTTAGCCGAATAAAAGGTACCTTTTTTTAATCTACATAGTTTCTCTATGGTTTTCTGGGAGCAGGAACATACTGTGATCGAGTCCAAGCCTGAACATTTTCTGGATGACCTTCGTTTGAATAATCCATGGCCTGAGCTAAAAGGGTACTTTATTTTCATGTTATTATCTAAGTCTTTTGATTTCTGATAAATAAGTTTTTGCATCTCGTCTTCCTTGATTGGTTTCAGCTGGTATAAAATGATGGCTGGTATATGTCATAGCGCAGAATGGGTATTTGCTGATAACATGCATCTTTTATTTAGTTTCTATTCTGATTTGGAATTTACTTTTTATTTACCAATAGGTTTGTAGAGACTATTGATCTAGATGTGTCAGATCCTGTTGCCCACAAACACACGCCATATGTTGTCATTCTTGTGAAGA
This sequence comes from Comarum palustre, assembly GCA_951800085.1. Classification (NCBI taxonomy): domain Eukaryota; kingdom Viridiplantae; phylum Streptophyta; class Magnoliopsida; order Rosales; family Rosaceae; genus Comarum; species Comarum palustre. The sequence goes on from OX637578.1 coordinate 4,085,816, forward strand.
TGGCGCAGGAGTGGACCAAGAGTCATGGTGGTGTACTTCCAACTACCAGGGAAGAGAAAAAAGAGTTCAAGGTTTACCTTCTTGATTTGCCAAGTATCTTAATGTTTTAATTGCTATTTTGAGCAATCGTCTAATTGCTGTTTAGCAACATGATTTTTTATCTTGTGTTCTTGAATTTATTAGGAGCTTATCAAATCTAGGATGACTGCAATTGATGAAGAAAACTACAGAGAAGCGATTGAGAACTCCTTTAAAGTCTTTACTGCTAGAGGAATCAGTGAGTATATTATTTAAGGATTGATTGAAGCTGTGAGAATATTTCCAATTGAAGTGGGGTATTGCAAATGGAAATTTGCAAAATAGGATAATTACATGTCAGTAAAATCTGCAATGACATTTTTTCTTCACGTCAGGAACAGTTCTAAAAAAATTAGTACTTGCTCAACTGACCTACAAACTGCTCTCAGTTAGTACACCTGCATAGATGCACTGTGAGTGTCACACTAGGTCAAATATTGCTCACTCCTTTGGGTTTGGTATTGGCTTTATGGTTTTTCACGCACTTCTTTGGAGTTTACTGTCATAACCTTTGTTTCAGGCCTGAATATTGCGTGAATATGGGTCCTTATTGAGCAGGTGGTTGATGTTTCTTACTTTATGTCTCAGGTTCAGAGTTGCAACAGATAATTAGTGACAGCTGTTCTGAAATTGATTCCAGTTCATCGGACTTTTGGGTCATGGTGGCGGCATTGAAGGTTTGTGAAATCAAGATTGAATATGCGGCAACTGGATATAGCATGCATAAGATAGATAATGTTTATCTTAGTGAGACTGTTTTTTTTGTTTGTTTATTTTTTTTTTTAATCACATAACATTTTTACAAATTTTCAGAAACTAGTGTCTGGCCTGTCATTTTCACAGTGAAACAGTAGTCTCAAAATGGTTCATTATTCTTAGTTGTGAGTGTTAGGCGATTTAACTTTGATGCATTGGTAAGAAAACATAAAACCTAGTGTTAATGGCTCTGCTTAAATCATATTTTTTGCATACCAAGTGTTTACCTCTAGCCCTATGTTTTCAACATGATCCATGTAAATACAGAACTCAATGCTCATAGTTAAGCATGTTGTCCAATTGAGCGGTCCAGGGAGGGATCACCTGAGTAACCTGACTAGGAGTTTTAGCTTTAACAAGGCCCTTAGAGATCTCTGCCATTTTCTTTGACCGCATGAAGTTGCTATCTTTATTTTCAGTTTTTTAATTTTTTTATGTTATCAAGTAATTGGATGCTCATATTTATCTATCTTTACAATCCATATCACTATTCAAATATTAAGTGGTATAATCATAAATTTTTTACTTTACAGGAATTCCTAGCAAATGAAGGTGGTGGTGAGGCACCCCTCGAGGGATCAATAGCAGATATGACATCTTCAACTGAGTTAGTGATCATCATTTCCTGAATTTTATGTTTCTCTTTAGTGCTTCAAAAAGTAATTTGTTGATACTAGTGCTTTATTGACTCTCTTGCAGGCACTATGTAACCTTACAGAAAATCTACCAAGCCAAGGCTGAGGCTGATATTCTAGTTATTGACCAAAGGGTTAAGACTCTTCTAAAGAAAATTGGTAGAGATCCTGGTAGCATATCAAAGGCAACTGTTAAAAGTTTCTGCAAGAATGCAAGAAAAGTCAAAGTAATAGTAAAAGTTATATTATATTATGTTATGTTATATAAAGCCTCATCAAATTTGCTTACTTGATTTCAATTGACTGATATTTACTTTTAGGTTTGCCGGTACCGGCCTATTGAAGATGAGTTCACTTTTCCATCCTTACCCGACTTGCAGAAGTATCTATCAGATGAGGATTACAGGTGCAGTTACAAAAATACCTAATGTAGTTGTCTTTGCTGGTAATTTTTCTAGCTACTAATTCAATTAAGGTGCTAGAATCATTGTACAGTATTAGTGAATTTTGCAGTTGGTTAAGAAAATTGCATGGCCTGCAGCTCTTGTTCCATTAGAATTTCCTACTGTCACGTTGAAGAACTACATGTTAGATTTTTTTGGTAATATATATTATATTAATAGAAACATATACTGTCTCCCCCCTAAATAGATGCCCTACATTTTGCATCCTGAATTTTCAACACCAAATAGAAAAACAAAAACTACATAGCTAGCGGCTTTTTCTCAGTGCTTCTTATCTCACCATTTTCTTGTTATTTGTATAACAGTGTAGCTGGTGGGTTTTACATCTTGCTTAGAGCTGTTGACCGGTTTGCTGCCAATTACAACAATTTCCCAGGGCAATTTGATGGGTAACTCTCGTTCTGTTTATGGTCATATGCTGTACCATTGTGTAATAGTGCACTGATTCCTGCATGCTCACTCTTTGTGTAGTGTGATGGATGAGGACATATCCAGGTTGAAGACAACAGCTGTTGGCCTTCTTAGTGATTTGGGTTGCAATGGCGTAACATTGACAGAAGATCTTATCAATGAGATGAGCCGATTTGGTGCTGCGGAGCTCCATGTGGTTGCTGCTTTCATCGGAGGAATTGCATCTCAGGAAGTGATTAAGGTTTGTGTAATTCTAGATTATTTGTTTGCTTCTTTTTTCCTTTCTTTAATAATAATATAAGAATGACAACAACATAGAAGTTACCTATTATTGTCTCAGCAGGTGTTGCTAAACTGTGTTGGTTTTCCTTGTGCTGTATCCAATGTATTCGCTAAATAACATTTCAACACTTTACTGACAGCTTGTAACAAAACAATTTGTACCATTGTCTGGGACTTTCATCTTCAATGGCATCGACCACAAGTCTCAATTGTTGGCACTGTAGCACGTCTCAATTAAGGCCCAAGTTGGATATAAAATCATTGTAAGTTTCACCTCGGTAAAGATTGATAGCTGCTGATATTCATAATTTTCTTCAAGGAGCATACTGACCTTTGCATTTCATTTGCAGGTTACCTTGACGGTTAGGAGTAGCCATTTTGTCCCGACTGCTTATTTACATATGTTGTGGCACATTTTGATATGGAAGCTATCTTGCTATTGGTGAGGGGTGTCCAATTTGATGTTCTGCTACATTTTTCACTTTCCTGAATGAAAGAGAGGAGTATATACAGGGAAACATGCAACGAAAAAGAGAAGAAAGTAGGTCGTTTTAGATGGAACCTCTATTCTCCATCTTCCTCTTGTTTCTGTTTATTGGTTGAGATGGTTGTGTACTCTTGTTTCTGTTTATTGGTTGAGATGGTTGTGTTATTCGGCACTTGAATATTGACGAGTCCAGTACATTAGCTGGTAGGTGGCACAATATCTGATGAAATATTCAAGTCTTTCTAACAGCAGAAGGAATAAACCAAATTTAACGCTAGAAGTAGGGGTCGAACATCCGACCTTGTGGTTAACAGCCACACACTAACCAACTGAGCTATTCCAGCTTTGTTGATACTTCAAAAACAGATAATTTTCATTCAGAAATTGAAGCAAGCATTGTTAGACCTTCCTCGGAGCAAATTTAGATTCCTTTGCTATTACACTGCACGTGGAAGAAATTACAAATTGAAACACATTGAACCAGCCATTCTGATAACAGCACAGCATCAACAAAATAACAGTGACATTGTTATACGATTGGCTAGGTTTACTTATGCGGTTATGCCAAAGTAAATTTGATATTATTAGGCTTAGCTGAAATACAACAAGCAGCATACAAATGGAGCCAATTTATGTCATTCTGTCCATGTTCTAAAAAACGCTAGTTGCTACTTAGGCAGACAACTATTTAGAGGATTAATCAGGGGATTAATCGGTTTTATGGTAGAGATTAATCAGTTTCAACCAAAATGGTGAAGCACCGTCTAGCACCTAAACGAGGTATTAATCGGTTTAGACGGGGATTTTTAAAACATTGTGTGGTCAAATAAACAGCATTGTTCTAACCAAAATAGCAGCTTTTATAACAAGCTTGCACCTATAGATAGTACTTGTTGATGTGCAAAGGTAAGTCTAATCACACGATCAGTTGCAAGAGATATCCAGAAGCATGAGCTAAGAAATGAAATCCTCCAAGAATGTCGAGCACAAATTGATGGACTCGTACATCTAAATCTCTGATAGAATATGCATTATGGAATACGGCACATCAAAGTTCACAAATTTTGCGCTCAGGTCAAATCTGCACCAATCAGCATAGGATCTTCCAGTTGGAACCTTATGTGATTTAACGATGAAGTATACTTTCAAACCAATCTCAGCTACTTAACAGACCCTAAGTTCAATCTTAAAGGTATATCCTTTGGTCTGGATATAAGATCCTAAAGAACCACATGTGAAACAAATTGAGAAAAAGATGATGCCATAAGTACCTCCAATCTATTCCATTGGATGTAAGCAACAATATCATGCGAAGCCTCCTCTAGGTTCTTGATTTGTTTCCTCTCTCGGACATCAGGAATAAGCATCACAGGGACTTCCCCAAACCCAAGATGCATTTAGAACTCTCCCTGTATAATTAAAAGCATCCAATACATTTTTGGCTTTCACTTTCGTACGCTTAACATTTGGTGATAACTGCACTCCAATTTTTCCTGTTCCATCATAATTCTCATCAGGGGTGACCCCAATTTCAAAATCCTGCTTTCCCCTCTCAACCTTATGACGCACATTTCTCTTGGGACTTTTCTTGACCACATTAACAACCTCTGTGACAGCATTAGGCCCATCCTTTTGGCAATTGAATTCCATTAACCTCAAGGATCACATCACCAGCAAGTAACCCGTCTCCCGAAGCAGCCGAACAGGGCCTTACCTCAGGCACAATAATCCCAGGATAGCCATCTTGTACAGGCAAACCAACTGACAAGACTTGTGTAAAATTATTGCATAGGCAAAAATGATGTTGGCAATGACACCAGCTGAAACCACAATTACTCTATCCAATATGGGCCTATTCTTGAGCAAATTTACATCATCACTGGAATATCACTATTGGGATCATTATCAGGAAACCCCACAAAGCCTCCTAGAGGAAAAGCTCTACTGGAATACTCTACATTGTTGGCATTGAATTTAGCTAAAATAGGACCAAACCCAACTGCAAATTTACTCACATGGATGCCCTGAAGATAAGCAGCAAGGAAATGACCACTTTCATGAGCAACAATGATGGCTGTTAAAACTCCAGCTGCCTCCAAAACTGATTGAACACTCTCAAAGTTGCTATAATCAAGACCAGGAAGTGCACAAGACTTGAACTTTAACCTTGTCCCATTTGGGTTCCTGTGTTAGAGATAAAAATGGATCCTTGGAATGAAAGCTGAGGTCTGATGAAGAAAATGAGCACTTTGGGAGGTGGGTTTTGGGTTTTGAAGGAAACTCAGACCTTGAATTGGTTAACTTGATCAAAGGCAGAGAAGAAGAGACTAATAACCATGGTCATTCTGGGTGGGTGTATTAAGAAAGGTTGAGTCTGGGTTTTGTGATTGAAGGAATTGGATAATTCATATTTTGTGATTCTCATATTTTGATTCTGTGGAGGGAAAGTTGAGTGGCTCCCTCTTCGTGTCTTGTGTGACGGGTTCGAACCTCCGAACTTGTGGTTAACAGCCACACGCTTTAACCAGCTGAGCCATTCCAATGTAGGCGGAAGAAATTACAAATTGAAACTCATCCAACAAGCCATTCTGATTGCTCTGAAAAAAAAGCCATTCTGATAACACGAATGGCAAATGTCCAAGTTTAACAGATCTGAAATGTTACAACTAATCACTTAAGATACAAAGGAAGAGCAATGAATTGAATATGATTGGCATGAATAGTGTTGTATGCTGTCTGCAATTGCAACATTGACTCAAGCTCTTTAAGTAGGTGTAGAAGCTTTCTTGGTAGGATTGTAGACGCTGAATTCTCCAAAATCTCTCCTACCACTGGAAAAAAGAGTGCCCGAAATCAAACCCTTGGCACAGATAAACAAAAGTTCAGAAGGTAAATGTAACCATGAATAATCACTTGAAAGTTTACTAGGTTAAGTATGTACCTGTGTGTAACATCCCAGCCGGAAGGTAAAAAGCGAGGATGAACAGTTTCAACAAATACTTGTCTCCACCTTTGACAAAACTGATTAATACCATCTTCACCAGATTCCTTTAACAGACGATCCACAACTTCCTTACCATGTGGACCGTGACCTAAGAGAGAGTGTTTTGATTTATGTTTACGTTTAGATGTAGAATGAAAGTCTACTGATCCATTTGGTGTACTTTTATCATCATAATAAATACCATCTCTCGTTATCCCTGAATTCATGTTCTTCTCATTGCTGGGAGAAGCATTTTCATCAATCCTCAAATCTAAAAAGGAGGTGCCTAAATCAGCATCCTTCACTGTGAAAACATCTTCATCTTGGTTCATCGTCGATACATCGTCTTCATTGGTGCAAGATTCATCTACAGTATAAACTTCCAGGGCAAAACGAGTGGCAGATGTTGAAATGTTAACACTATCTTTCTCCTCTGCATTCGAAGAAATACTTCCTTTAGAATGTTGAAAAAGAAATCCTTTCTTCTTCTGAAGTCGTCTTTTCTCATGAGGAGTCATACCCAAAAGCAAAGCCTTTTCTAAATCTTCCTCAGAAATTTGTCTTCCTCCATAAAATGTCATAACAATCTGCAAATTGAAAATACATAACCCCCTTTAAATAAACAGGCAAACAGGTTTTAATAACAGGAACAGTATAATCATGGTATAATGAAGGATGAGTTCAACACAAAGAATAGTAATATCTGGCCACATGTTTGCCGTATCGAACTACAGAAACCCAATCTATGTAGTAATAGTCTTGCAAAAATGAACAACTACATATATATGCCCCTGTACCTCTGTCAGTTCCTCACGGCGCTTGGATGGCATTGTTGGTCCATGGCGTAAAAGAGCCATAGCAGCGGTTCGCAAATGTAAAGGAGATACACCTGCATCCTCAGCATTTGTAACAGGCACAGATACCCCAGATAAAGATTGAGCATGTTGCGGATCAACCACTTTACGAACAAAAAGTGGAATCCCAAATTCTGCAGCAATCGTTCTTTTATACTTCTCTGCAGCGGCATGAGCAACTTCATGACAGTCCACACATAATAGAACGATATCATGAGAACGGTGGCTTTTCAAATGTTCAGGGAAGTGCATTCTGTAGCATGAGGGAATAATTCGGTACCGTAAGTAATGATTTCTTTCTCCGCAGCCAACACATATATTTTTCTTACTTTGAATGTAAAAATCATTGCCTTCATCTTCTGGACGCCCTTTAGGCTCAAACAGAAGCATAATTGCAGGCGGATTGTCTTCAACAATTTTTGCCAAATTCCGACAAAGATACCTGTAAGAACACACCAATGACCATGTCAAATACACATTTTTGTTGTAAAAGATGTAAAGAGACATGAGAATATATGGATGCTAACCATTCAAGCTTCCTGCGGTCACAGTAACAAAGCAAACGCCCATCATTTGCATAGATTCTGCAATTATGATAAACTGGGGATTTGCAAGAAAATTTTTGAACAAACAGCTTTCGAGAAGCCATTCGACCTGCTTGCTTTGGATTTCTGACCCCATTCTGTTTAGAAATCTGCGTCACTTTCATATTATAATTAACCAGTAAAGCATAGTTGAAGACAGAGAGTGGGCAATTCCCTTTTTGACCCAGACAGTTCTGAAGAATCATGGGTAAGAGATCATCAGGATGGCCTAATTTGTTCTGGAGTATATAATGAAAATCATCCAAATGACTGCAGAAAACCGGAGACGGCAATGGGAGACCAGAATTGAAACTTGAGTCCCCATTATCATCAGCTTCTGCAATGGTGGTTAACATGTCTACATGGCTAGTTGGAGTTTTTTTGGCGAGGGCAACAATAGCCTGATCTGATATTACATATCTCAAGCTTTCATCATGTACACGCGCCTGTAGAGGAAGTCAGGGCCACATGTTTATTATGTGTACAACAAATGAGATTTTCAATGAGACCATTTCTGTATCTTTATCAATTTCATTTGTATAAGTGACCTATATAGCCTGAATCTCTATAAATAAACTACACTTGAGGTTGTCAAACTTCAAGAAAAGGTAAATACTAACCATCAAATCTCTCCATGCACAAAACCGGCGCACAGCATTCTGAAACCAAAGCATAAAGTTTTGCATAAGAATGTAGTTTACAAGTAATACAAGTTTATCATATTTCACATATGTGCCAAGGAGATGCAACCCTAGGATACAATGACAAGAATCTAGAAGAAATGCCGATTTTAAATTGAATCTAATAAATTGAAGTGGCTGGCAGCATCATGGTAGATAGAGAACTACATAGAGAGCCGCCTCTCAATGCCAAGTCTACATGGTTTTCCCATAAAAGACCTACTCCGTCTTTCTATAAACTGAAATGAACCAGAACACATAAGTGTATTATATTCCTCAAAGCTATCTTGGATTGTCTTAACGAAAGTATCATGCCATCAGCCTAATATCACTGAACTTAGAATTCTCCAAATCCCCTGGCCACCAAACAAGGACTAGAAAAAATGGTGGAAGATCTTTGTATTATTTTACTGGATGTCATCACACTTTCAACCTAGGAGTAAAAAAACATAAAAGAAAGTGAAAAAGAACAAACAAACCTGGATTTCATAAGATGCTGACAAATTGCCTCCTTGGCCATTTAAATGACGGCTAATTATTGATGAAGCAGCAGACTCTCCAGGTGAAGCTTCTATGTCTTTAGTGTACAGTTGCAAACATAACATGTTTGAACGCCGACTAGCCTCGAGAACAAAACGTAATTTGTCATCGGGACAAGAGTTTTCTGATACATTAAGATGTTCAGAATTTTTGATGCTACGACACTGAGAAAAAGTAGAACATCTTCAACAGGTTATCAACTGGAAAGCATGGCTAAGTTATTAATACTACCATAAATTCTTTTGAGAAAGGGGCGTGAACACACCAAGTGACAAATCACATAAATCCAAAAAGTCATATTGAGGTCATGAACTCTCCAGATTATAAAAATCATAGAAGTGCAAACTTGAGCATAGAATGTTGCGGACTAGAGACTGGGTTATACTTGTTCTGGTATCTCATTTATAATATGTTCATGATTAATATGTTGAAATTATGCCCTTTCTATTCAATCAATCCACCACAACAAGTGAGATTTGAAGTGTCAAAAAAGAACAAGGAAAATAAGTGTGTACCATTATCCAGCATCTCCAGCTCAGCAAGTAAACGGCCTGCAATGTAAAGTAGGTAGTGTGCATCTGTTCGAGCATATTGCACCATTTCCACTGACAAAGGGCGTTGTCTCCAGTCTTCACGCTGCGAACCAATTTGATGATGGTTCAAATGTAAATCCATTTTATATCTTCACCCCATAAATTGAATCAAAGTCATGCTTATAACATTTCTCAAAGATGACTATTACAAAAAAGTGAAAAAGGAGAAAAAGTTACAATATTAAGAAAGCTTCAAGCCTTCAAGGTCTAACCTGAAACAATTTGTTAGTGACGACTCCACAGTAAGTTTCAAGTAAATAAGCCAGTGATTTCTGAGGTTTTGACAACAGTTCACAAGCCTGCAATTAAAACAAACAAAAAACAATTAAAGATAGTCTTCAGCTGACAAACCATCCTCTCCCCCTTCGTCCTCCCACACTTGGTTCAACACAATCGGATATAAAAAGCTCACCTTTGCAGTATCAAACATATTGACAACATAAATATGGAAGTCCCTTTGCAGCCAGAGAACATCACTATCTGCCCCATGGAACACCTACACACACAATACACCACATTGAACTCCGAACAACAACACTGGTACAATCACAGCGCTGTCACTCATAATTACAAGCTACTCCCCAAACTAAATAAGTACCTTGCAAATAGCAGCATCCGCGAAAACCGGCCGCAAAAGGCCCATACTGTCATGTAGAGCAATAGTATCCACCAAATAATCCTCCTTTTTAATCGAAATCTAACCAAACACAATCAAAATCAGAAACCTACACAAACACACCCGCACTCATTCCACTCATTACCAATCAATTTTACCTGTATCAAAGCAGTAAATCCCAAAAACGACCTCAAGCTGTGCTGCTCAGTATCAACCCCAAAGATGTTCTCTTTACTCAAAACCTCAACCATCTCCTCCAACTGACTCTCAGTCTCGACCCAAACATAATCCTCCCTCATCTCCGATTCCACATTCTCCGTCACACTCTTGAGCTCAACCGGCCGACTTTCCAGCAGCGCCGTGACCTCCGCCTCATACGGATGCGAATTCCAATCCTTATCTAACAACCAAATCAAATCAAGGTTACAGGTCATGTATTCTCTATCGAATCCAAATAAACTACGAGTGTACTCATACCTGCGCCGTTGGATTCGTCGAGGCTCAAATGCTTGAACGGCGAGTACGAATTGTCGGCCAAGACTCGCTTGAATCCGTGCTGCGGCTTCGGGTCGTCTCGTAAATAACAGTGAGTTTCGGGGCGTTTACGGCGACTGCGGTAGAGGAAGAAGACGGAGAGAGCTGAGAGAGAAGCGAGCGCCACCACTATCATCTTCACCTTTTCTTTGTTCTCCATTTTTTGGCTTTCTGGGTTTTCGCCGCTTCACAGTTTATGTTTTTATACGACGCCGCGGAGCAGACCGTTTGCCATGCCCTCATTGACCACACGAGATGCCGTTTACTCGCGCGCGGCAATTTTCAGTGCAAGATTGATGATCTTCCTCGTGAACTAAAGTATGAAATCCTATGTCGTCTTCCACTACTGTTGGCTTTTCAATGCAAGTGTGTGTCCCAAGATTAATACAAACTTATATCGGATCCTTGTTTTGGCATCGTTTCTTATGTCTACAAGGTGATACGCCAACCATAATAAGTACGTACAATGATTTTCCAGGCTTAGCATATTTTTTCAGAGGAACAACCCGAGGGTGGAGTACAAGTTTTGTCCCATCTATTGGAAACCTATATTGAAGGCAAGAAAATTTTCTGGTAGTGGCGACTTATAATGACTCAGTGAAGAGCTTACAAGTTTTACTTTTATTTATATTCCGCTTTGTAACACTCGCTCACGTCTCGACAACGGCGTCCGATGGTGAAATCCCACCGACGTCGGGACCGGGGTGTGACATTTTCTGTTGTGCACATATTTTCAATTTAGAAGCTTTGAATCTTCCTACACCACAGTTTTAGTGCACATATTTGAAGAGGTAAAGCTGCATATCCCTTATTCTTGTCATTCAACTGTAAATAGTTTGCAGAAATGGCCATGGCGCTCTCTCTTCTTTCTTTTAATCACAGCTTGTTGCTTTGCAGTTTGATAGTCTTTACTTCCGCAAGAGGCAGGAGCTTGATAAATCGATATCGTGATTGTTGTTGGCTTTTCAATGCAAGTGTGTCTACAAGGTGATACCAACCATAATAAGTACGTACAATGATTTTTTCGAGGGTGGAGTACAAGTTTTGTCCCATCTATTGGAAACCTAGATTGAAGGCAAGAAAATTTTCTGGTAGTGGCGACTTATAATGACTTAGTGAAGAGCTTAGAAGTTTTACTTTTATTTATATTCCGCTTTGTAACACTCGCTCACGTCTCGAAAACGGCGCCCGATGGTGAAATCCCATCGACGCCGGGACCGGGGTGTGACATTTTCTGTTGTGCACATATTTTCAATTTAGAAGCTTTGAATCTTCCTACACCACAGTTTTAGTGCACATATTTGAAGAGGTAAAGCTGCATATCCCTTATTCTTGTCATTCAACTGTAAATAGTTTGCAGAAATGGCCATGGCGCTCTCTCTTCTTTCTTTTAATCACAGCTTGTTGCTTTGCAGTTTGATAGTCTTTACTTCCGCAAGAGGCAGGAGCTTGATAAATCGATATCGTGATTGTTGTGGCTTGTTGTACAAGAGGCAGGAGGTTGACACAATGACATTTCCTGTGAGCACAGCAGCTTGCTGTGGTATCAAACTTTATTTTCCCTGCTTATCATTGTAAACGACTTGAGCAGCTCCTTTGGTGTATGAGTGTGATGTCGTCTTTGATGCAAGTTGTGGTCAAAACGATTTTGAGCGTGGACTTGAGGTGTTATAGACCCTAATTACTAGAAATTGGAACTTCGACGTTTCCGTGACTTGTTCCTTTCTTCTTCAGTTGCAGCAAAGTGTGTGCACCCATTGGCATTTGTTGTGAGGCATCGCCGGTGGCGGCTTTGTCTTTCTTACGTGCTTTTGATTGTTGTAGATCACTTGAGTCATTTTGATGCATTATTATGACGTCCTTGCTGCAGGGAAGAGTCATTGGTGAGTGTTGTTTGGATGTCTGTCTTCTTCTCCCTTCGTGTGGCTTATTATGAAAATGCAAGTGATGCAAGGCCATGCTTCGTCGCAATGAGGGAAGGCACCGAGAGGCTGCTGGCTTCTTTTGGTGGTAATCCGAAGGCGATGGAATGGTTCTCAGAGAAGGTTGTTTGAGCAACTGGGAGGTGAAAGTGGTCATTGAAGCCTTAATGGAGGTAGCTGCTGTGCCGTGAGGCTTCTTGGAGGGCCTGATCAGCTTGACACTTGAAGCTTTTAGTCTTGAGACTTTTGGTGTTGAGGCTTTTAAAGCTTGATGATGTCACAGAAACATAGAGATACTGCAAACAAAACAAAGAAGGTTGAACAAAGAGAGCTCCACCTTTGATCTTCTTGTTGGTGTTGATGAAGAAAGCAGCAGACTCTTCTATTCTTCTCTTTCTTTTCCTCGGCAGGGGTCTTTGTTCTGCTCTCTCTTCTGCTCTTCTTCTGTGTGAGACTTCTGCTTGTGTTGCTGCTTCGTCTCCTCTATTTGCTTCCAAGTGCTTCTGCCTTCTTGCTCCTCTCTGTTTGCCTCCACCTGCTCTCACAAAGCTCTCTTCTGTTTGCCTTTGTCTGCTCCTCTCCGTTTGCCTCTCCCTTCTCTCCCAAAGCTCTCCTCTGTTTGCCTCTGTCTGCTCCTTTGTTTGCCTCCGTTGCTCTCCCCCTTTTGCTTGCAGACTTGTGTTCTTTATATAGATGGCATGGATCAGATTGGATGATCATGAGTTTGAATTTTGAACTCTCACGGAGATAGGGGAGATGAGATGACGAAAGCTTCAAATTTCACTTCTTCCTTTGAATCTGTTATATTTTCTGTTTTTGCTCTTTTTATCCTGTGAAGAACCAGTTTTGTTATTGCTGCCAACTATTTCTCTCTCAGATAACAATCTGTGGCTCACATTTTTTTTACCGTTCAACACCATAATATATCAAAACTTACTTTTAGCACACAAACATATGAAACTATAAGTGCAAGAAATCTAAATGCTAGTATAATGATCCCAAAGCTCTCACTGAAAATAAATAGGTGCTCAAAACACATGATAAGAGCATTTTACGCTATGTTTTTAATATGTTTTTACCCTCATTTGTACCTTGTTTATTCCTTAGTAATGTCGTTTTTACTTATTTTGACTGAAAAGGGTTTTTCTGTAGAGCAATGGCTAAAACGTGCATTTATACAGAAAATTGTGCTTAAGAGTTGAAAATTCTATTTGGAACAAAGACTTAGTTATTTTCTTATGGTTCGTTATACCTTCACATTGTCAATTATGATGAATTTGGTTTAATGTGTAGATGACATGTAAATGAGCATATGAGAACAAGAATCATGAAGAGTGGACTCATGGAAGACAACAAGAGAGGCCATGGAAAAGAAGAAACTCTGAAATATAAGATTTTGATCCGAGCAGAAATTTCCAGAAACCCTACATCAACTTCGGAAAATCATATCTAAAGATCCAGGAGGAATCTGAGGGCGAGCCATATATCATTGGAAAGCTGTATGTGTCTAGTTTTCCGATCTTCTTGAATCGCAGCATTTGGAGTTCAGATGAAGGGGTTATGATCAAAACAATGGACGGAGGCCAAGCTGCAAAACTGGGCAGTTTCTGCCTAAGTTGTCACACGAGTTTGGGAGCTGCCTATGAGCCCAAGAACTTGTGTATGAGGCCTACATTGATCCAATAACATGTAGAGGAGTCCAGTAAATCAGAAATCCAAGGTCCAAGTCGAAATCCTTGTCCAAAGATGAAAGGAGGAAACCAAGTCCAAGAAGGATTCCAAGTCCAACAAAGGTTGTGTCTCCTTGAAGCTCCCGAATTCCCTAGGGTTTTGTTCGAAATTTTCTGTATAAATAGACATGTATAGCTCTTAGTTTAGTGTCTTCAACCTTTGTAATTTTTAGAGAGCCAAGCTCTACCTACAAAACCCCTAAACACTTTAAACACAAAGCTGCCGCATCCATTGTTCACTGGAGAGTTCAGTCGTTCCTTCACCTTAGTCACCGTACCTTGCCGACTTTGTTAGGAGGTTTAGGTATGGATCTTTGTAAGTTTTTGTGTTTATTATTGTTTTTGTCGAACTCATTGACTATATATTATGGTTTTGTGGTTTTATGTCTCATACATGTTCATATATTCTTCTTTGTGATTTTTATATGTGATTGTGTAAACATAACGATTAGAATGCATGTTTAGGTTGTGAATAAAAGACTTAACTTGCTGTGTTTATATGATTAGAGAACTTTAATTGATTAATCATCACCTGTACACGTAATCGAACTCTAGGTTAGCTTGAATCTAGACAAGTTAGTTATTAGGGGGAGTTTCATATGCCGTAGTGTTCTAAGGGTTGAGATCAGGCGATTGTAGGTCTTGATTCTTAGTCACTACCAAGGGTTGCTAGGGTGAGAGATTTGCATGATAAATAGGATGAGTGACGCCATACCTAGGACCATGTTTCCAATGGCTCTTGTTCGATAAGTGTATCTTGTCTTAGTGTCAGGCGATTGTAGGCACTGAGCAAGGAGACACATATACAAATTTAGTGTCAGGCGATTGTAGGCACTAAGTTTACATGAGAAGCCTACATAGTTGGAATTAATCAAAGTATTTGAAAATATAATTGCTGCATTTTTAATCTGTTTCATGAACTTGCATGCTATTTAATCGGTGCTATGTGCTGTTCTAAATGTTGCATTGTTGGATGACCATGTTTTGTAAATACTTGTGTTTATTTTCTTTTAAATTCGAACCAAACTCAAAAATCCCATTATAATTTGTACTCGTATTCTTTTGGAATTACTAACATTCTTTTTTACAGTCAGTGTTCTAAAACTCGGCCTAGTCGGCCGAGTACTCGCTACTCGGCCTCCCAACGAGGCGATTTTAGGTAAATCGTTGGACAAAATCGGCCAGGAGAAAGTCGGCCGAGTACTCGGCCCGACTCGGGAAAACTCGGCCCAGAACCGATAAAATCGGCCCAACTCGCGGCCTAAAGGAACAAAACTGACTGACCTAACTGGCGCAGTCATTCACTCTCGCGCAGCTCGCCATCTCGCTCTCGCGCAGCTCGCCATCTCGCTCTCGCCATCTCTCTCTCGCCATCTCTCTCTCAAACTGACTGGTGAGTTCGATCTCTTTGCTGTTTGTGTTGTGTTTGGTTTTCGGGACTTCTTTGCCTCTTTGGTTACGATTTTCAGTTCGATCTCAAACTGCCTGCTTTCTGTCTTGAATTGAATCATTCATCGGTGTTTTGGGTTTGTGTTCGATCTTGCTGTTTTGTTTTGCTTGCTGTCTTGATTGCCTCCACAGTCCACACGAAAAACCAAATTTAGGGATAAAATCATTATCCAATTTTTTGCTACCCAGGCACTTCAAGCAATTGATCATGTTATGCAGTTGCTGGGTATCTATCTTAGGGGATTGATGGCCTAATTCCAATCTTGATCATGTTGGGATTCTTTAAAGCTCTTAAGTCAGCTCAGAATGTAATGATAGGCAATTGTTCAGATGCTTGTTGTATGCTTCTTGAGTGGAATGATAGGCAATTGTTCAGAATGTAATGATAGGTAATGAACTTCAGAATTACAGGAAGCATTCTTGAACAATTATGATGCTTCATGTATGCTTCTTGAGTGGAATGCTAGAGTTTAGTTATGATTGTTCAGATGCTTCCTGTAATGCTTCCTGTAATGAACTTCAGAATGTAATGATAGGCAATTGTTCAGAATGTTATGATTGTTCAGATGCTTCCTGTAATGCTTCCTGTAATGAACTTCAGAATGTAATGATAGGCAATTGTTCAGAATGTAATGATAGGCAATTGTTCAGAATGTAGGCAACTGTTCAATCTTGATTGAGGTATACGATAGGCAATTGTTTAGAATGTAGGCAATTGTTCAATCTTGATTTAATTATATGTTTTCAAATTAAAAATAAATCCAAAAATTAAAAACCGAGTACTCCCCGAGTACTCCTCCGAGTACTCCTCTACTCGCTAGTCCCCGGACGGCCGACCGACTAGCGACTAGCGAGTTTTAGAACATTGTTTACAGTATATAAAATCTTTCCCTAGTGTCCCCGGTTAGAACGATCCCTACTTGCACATACTACACTGATAGGGTTTTTTAAATTGCACAGGTCAACTTTTGGCAGGTCAACACAAGATGATAAAAAATATAGTAAATGTACCATTCATTCACACTTCCACAATCATCAGTCCATAATTGTACTAAACTTTCTATTACTTGATCAATCAGAAAAGTTTAATTGCAATATAACCAGCTTAATCGTAATCTCGAGGCTTCACCACCATCTGTTCTCTCCACCATGATCGAGCTCCCCAAGCTTCTCCATGCAGCTACCGGGTCTAAGAGCGTCTAGAGTCCATTCCCCATGCTGAAACGACGCTTCAAGCTTCTCCTCGTCACCAGAAACCCAGAAAAAGGAAGATGGATAATGGATTAGATCTAAAACTGAAAGACAAGGCTTAAGAGGCTTCGAAATTGAGAGAATATAGAAGAGATTATCTTTGAGAAGCAAAAACATATCGGAGAAGGATATAATCGGCCTGAAATCGGATTTGGGGGCTAGGGATTTGATTTTCGAATTGAGAAAGGATAGAGATGCATGGTGAATTTGGTGGCATGGATGGAGATAGAAGAGAGGCGATTCTTTTAGTGGTGGTGTGATGTCCAGAGGCGCCTATGGAGCGTCAAGAAGGACGACAGTGACGCTATCCTTTCTCTGTCGCTCTCTAAATCTGAGGTATGAGTGAGGGAGAGCGAGAGAGTGAGGGGGTGAGATTGTGAGGGTTGAGAAAGCGAGAATCGATCTGTTTGAGAGTGAGAGTGAATGTGTTTAGGGTGAGAGAGTGAGAGTTGAGACTGTGAATATGTTTAGGGTTTGGTGGGAGAGTGAATGAGTTATTAATTTGTCTTACTTTTTCACACAATAGAAATTATAATCTAGGAGGGAAATATACCACCTATGAAAAGTTTGAAGCCAAAACAATTTTGTCATGGTGAATCAAATCAGTAGTGGAGTCAAATTTTGGAGCCAAAACCATTTTGGTATAGCACACCAAATTAATGGAGACAAACTTTAGAGCCAAAACGACATTGGCATGCCACCAGATTTTCCAGTCACATAACAGAATGTTTTAAACTGTTGTATATATTTTCTAAACTTGCATTAGGCCTTGTATAAATTATAACAACAACATACAACAAAGAAATAAAAGTCTGTTGTCTAAATATTTTGCATCTTGCACGACTTTTAGATTGGTGATGGGGGGAATCCTTCTGCCAAAATTTTCATAAATCATACAACAGAAAATTAACATTATTGTTGTGTTTTGAACTCTTGAAATATAGCATTTTCAATTTGGACAATTTTGTGTCATCAGATAACAAACTTTGTAACTTGACGTTGTATATAATAGTTCATTTCATCTAACAAGTAGGGAACCCTTAAAGGTTATCTGGTGAGTGTTGTTTGATAACGTTTTTGTAGTAGTGCTAGCTGCGATTCATGGGAATGGAAGATATAGCTAATCATGTATGCATTTGATTATAATGCAGAGAAAGAATGGCAGAAATTAAAGATCACATGTTTTGTGCATGGAGCTGAATAGCTGCTGCAGAGCAGTGGACGGATGGGGCATAATGCTCCCATTTAAGGAGGTCTAGTAAGATGATTGTGGGACATTCCTCATCTTTAAATTTCATGGGCCTGCATGATAGAGATTGGAGAATGGTGGGAGTGTGTGAGAGAGTGGGAGATCGAAAGAGAGGTCGAGATATTTGGGTATTGGCGTATTGCAAGGCTTGTGTTCTAATTTTGAAAGTCTTTTCATCTCAATATGATGTGATTGGGTTCTCTTGTTGATAAAAGTTTTGTCATCTCTATCAATTAAGGAAGATGAGTAAGAGAAGAGGATCTGACCATCTGGGCATGAAAACAGAACACTACTGTGAGAAGTTAAAGAGATGGCATGAGATTTAAATTTGACTTAGGCGGAGCCAGCATAGGACCACATGGTGTCTGTGCCCCAATGAGATTTTAATGTTCTGTCTATATAATGAAATTGTGCCTCATGAGAAAAAATATTCTACCTCCATATATGTATTTTGAGTGAATATTTAGCCGTGCAACCCTTAATCTGGGTAATAACAGTCAATTTTAGTTCAAGTACTCACTTTGATTAATACTCGTCATTGCTATTTTGATGAACATACCTCTCATCTTCTTTACAGTCACCAACTCACCATGATCAAAGGCTAGCTCCTCAAAACCTCAGATTTATTACAGTACTCTAAATCTTCTTCCGCTCCACAACCCTAATTTTAGAATTTTTACCCTCATATTATAGCTTTCTATTACCTATAAAATTCTCAGATTGTTTTGCCCTCACACAAAATTATTTCTCCCTCTCCGCCACACATGAGCGTTTAAAATTGTCAACTTTTAAATTTGAAACAACCCTTTTTACATCTCCACTGGAAATGGTCTAAGCTAACTCCAATTAACGTGCATGTTTCCAAAAACCTCTATCCCAATACATTTAAAATCAAACCTGCAAACCCTAATACGTACAGGAGAGGAGAATTAAAAACCCTAACGATTTAATGTGACGGCACCAAACGATGACACGTGACGCCTCCGTTCTCGTGGTGCGGGCCCCACTCCATGCAGAGAGAGAGAGGATCAATAGACCAAGGGGGAGTGACCCCGCCAATGTTGGTGCGCCACGTGCTCGAGTGCTTAGATCCAGAAAGAAACCCTAACTTCGTGCTCTTTCCTCTTTTTGTTTCAGGTATCTTAAAGCTACATGATTCAGCTTTAAGATTCTCTCTTAATTATTCTATTTTCCCCTAATTGATCTACCAAGTTAAAAAATGACTTTCATTTCCTTTTTAACTAGTTATTTCTCAATCATGGTTCATGAATCATGATAATAAACGACCAGTCTAATCATTTTTTGTTTTGTACCTCCAGAATTACGACCATTTTATCTTAATATTTCGTCTTGTTTACTAGCTAGCTAAAGAGAAGAAAATCATTGGAGGATTGATTTAATTCAATTTTGGATACGAGTAAGGTTAAAGTTGTCCTGGCACGGCCTATCGGTTATTTCATGGATTATTTACATTTGTAGCTTGATATCGATCGAGCTCGAGTTCTATTAATTCTGGTTCACTATTCCTTGATCAAGAATAAGAACGACCATTTTATTTCCAAATTGCGTGTAAACCAAAGCGGATCACCCTTTGCCTTTTTACACATGGTTTGCTTGAACTTTCATCTTCTTGCGCATGCACTTAACTATGCCGAGATCTATATATTCAATTATTGTGTATAGTCTCAACTACGTACATATTGAAAGCTCCCTACAAGACTAGTAAAGTTGAGTAATTTCCATTTTTGTTAATCAAAATCATGAATGATAGATAAAGAACTTAAAGTTAAATGATGTAATAAAAATGAAGTTTGGTTTCTCCATGCCAGCGGAGAAAGGTGGACAAAGTCCAAGAATAATGCATATAGGCTTTCCGCATGTTGTCGGATTTTACCTTATATCCTATATAGAACCCGCTCAAAATGAGATTGATCTAAAATTTAAGCACATATAGGTACCTAATTTATAAGAAATTTACTCCAATAAATTTTAAAAAATTTAAACCCGCTCAAATCACATCAAGTATTAAAAAATGTACAAGAAATTTTATTCAAAACATACTCCAATAGGTACCTAATTTATATCTTAAATTATACTCTATACTAAATTTTATAAATGATTGTTCACTCATAAACAATACTAAATTAACCATTCGTTAAATGAATTGTTCATCAATCCAAATACTCTGATATTATATATTATGTACATGGTTTAATTTTAAAAAGAGAGAGGGAGATCGAATACAATAAAATTAATTTTATTAAAAACAAAATAAGTTCACAAAATTACAATCAGAATTACTGGTTGAGCTTTTATAAGTCACCAGGGTCATAACTATTGTTAAAAAAATGTTTAAAGTCACTTTAACATTTTAGATATCATGACAATATATAAGAGCATATACACCCTTTCTTCTCCGTCAATCCATCAATCCATCAATTTAATTGCTTCCATCAATTACTATTCACTACAAATTGCTTTTCTGATCCAGTTTTTATGCACCGGTGCAACTCCGTCTCAGAGGCAATCACTATTCATCAATTAAGTTTGTAACTTTTAAAATTTTGTATATGATAATCAACCAATAGTGAAGTGACATGTGACATTTTCCATATTTCCTTATCACCGAAATAATGGTATAGATTTTCGATAGGATTTTGGACCAACCAAAATTTGACACGTATATGCTTGTCAACTAAATAATGTCGTTGGATTTCGATAGGATTTTTGATAAGATTTTCGACGAACCAAAAATCGACATGTGTCTGTTTGTCGGTCAAATAATGTCATTGGATTTTCGAAAATATTTTCGACGAATGACGGTTTGACACGTGTAACATGATCTTCAAACTCTATGATCCGAAATTGACCATAAATAAGCTTCATCACACTCTATACTCACTCAACCTTCACAACTCACTTCCAAATTTTTGAAAACACAATCCCTCAATTACTTCTCCACATTTCCTGATCACTACGATGAGCTTCTTTCGCAAATTGTTGAAGCAAGGGCAACAACACAATCAAGAGGATGCTGAGATGATGGATACCATGATGACTAATGCGGCCATGTTGATGACACATCTTAATATATCAGATCAACCACAAGGACGAGGTTCACGCCCTGGTCGCTCTCCTAATCACCCCAGAAATAGGGCAACTGGGGGAGCAAGTCTCATGACTGATTACTTCATCGAGCGTCCTATCTTTAGGAAGGAAGAATTTCGTCGGAGGTATCGAATGCAGAAGCATGTGTTCGACCGTATCATGACGAAGCTCTGCAACCACGACACTTACTGGCATCAAAAAGGTGATGCCGTTGGAGAACTAGGGTTGCTGCCCGAACAAAAGATGACAGGTGCCCTTCGAATGTTAGCGTATGGTGCAGCTGCTGACCAGTGTGCTGAGATATGCAGGATGAGTGAATCTACTACACTAGAGTGCATGAAGAAGTTTTGCCAACAGGTGGAATATCATTTTGGTCCAGAATATCTCTGTGCCCCAACAAAGAGAGACCTCCAAAGGCTTCTTGCTAGGGCTGATCAGCGAGGTTTTCCAGGAATGATCGGAAGCATTGACTGCATGCATTGGGAGTGGAAGAACTGTCCAGCCGGATGGCATGGAGCTTATGCTGGTCGGAAGGGTCGTCCCACCATCATACTAGAGGCGGTGACCTCGCATGACACGTGGGTGTGGCACTCTTTCTTTGGTGTGCCAGGAGCTCAAAATGATATCAACGTCCTCGATCAATCACATGTCTTTGAAGGGCTCATAGCTGGAAACACCCCGGCTGTGACGTTTCACGTCAACGGAAGGAGATACAGCAATGCTTATTATCTGGCTGACGGAATATATCCAAGGTACTAAACATTTGTGAAAACTATTCCAAACCCTGAATCTCAAGCACAAAAACTATTTGCAAAGAAACAAGAAGGATACCGCAAAGATGTAGAGAGGTGTTTCGGCATCCTGCAATCTCGTTGGGCTATCATTCGCCATGGAGCTCGGTTACACAAGAGGTCGACACTAAAAAGCATAATGATGGCTTGTATTATATTGCATAACATGATTGTAGAGGATGAATTTGAGGAAAGCGGATTTATCGAGCCGGAAGAAGAAGATCTTCTAAACCCACAAGCTGCAAGAGTTTATGATGGGCCCGTGGATCATCAGGGCGTTCGAATTCCTTTTTTACCTGTGGGAAGAGATGGACGAAACCAACATGCATTTTGGGATCGTATTGACCACCTCGAGTCAGCTTATATCCACAACATTCTTCAAAATGATTTAGTGGAGCACAACTGGGCTTTAGAAGCCAACCAACAATAATCAATTAGGCATTGTATTTTAATTCGTTAATGTAATTTATTTTGCATTGTATTTTAATTTGAAAATTATAATGAATTAGAAAATAAAGTTGGTGTGTTCTTTGCTGTACCTCATGGTAGAGAAAAAGTCTGTAAGGGTCTTTTAGTTTTATGTTGGTTGGTTGTCTTTTAGTTTTATCTGTTTGTGTAGGTATATATGTATGTATTGGGGGGTCGATCCTTAGAGAATTTGAGAATATGAATCCAAGAGTTGCATGTGAAGATGTAACTTTCATACATGTCTTCATCATTCTCTATATAGTTTGGATAATACTGCCACTTGTGCTGACTTGTGAATTTCACGAATGATGTTATATACGCTTTTTTATCATCTCCTTGTTCATTTATAATTTGTTGCATATTGCTGAAGGCTATTACTAATTTTCTGCAGGCCCTTGAAGTCATTCATGAGCTTCAGAAGCAGTTCCCCATCAAAAGATCTCCCATGAGGTTGCGGCTCACGGTTCCTGAACAGGAAGTCTCAGCACTTCTGGAGAAGCTTACAACTTGGAATGCTTCCATTGTTTCAAAAGATCCATCAGGAAATCAGCTATCCATTGTAAGTCTAA
Source organism: Comarum palustre (assembly GCA_951800085.1). Taxonomy (NCBI): domain Eukaryota; kingdom Viridiplantae; phylum Streptophyta; class Magnoliopsida; order Rosales; family Rosaceae; genus Comarum; species Comarum palustre. Next base: position 4,108,850 of record OX637578.1, read on the forward strand.
GAAATTCCTTACATGGGAAGTCATTTCCTAAGTTGATATGGAAACTGAGTTGCACATATGTATGTTTTGTATTCACTACCAAACTCAGTTGGATCCAATATCATGGGAGTAGTTGTGAATTGTATACGCTGGTCCTAATGTGTTTTATTGTTTTGTAGATCTGTGAACTGGACCCTGGTTTGTATCGGGACTGTGAGGGCTTGTTGATGTCCCTGCATGGAAAGTATGAAGTTCTTGCTCTTTCTGTGCATGCAGAGGGTGACACAGTTATTGATCAAGATGAAGAATATGAGGACGAACAACCACTCTCACTCGTTGAATCTGACTTGGCAAAGGATTCATCTGATCCAGCAAAGGAACTGAGTGAGAAAATGCAAGCACAGAGCATCTCTTCTGAGAATGTGAAGGCAACAGGGGAAGGAAAACAAAGCAAATGCAGCACATGCGTGGGTCCCACCTCAGCTGTCTCCATCACAGAGGCAGGCGCCTCGTGCTTGCCGGCCTGCAGCTCTGCTGCTCTCCGCGTGGGTCCCACCGGTTTCTCTCCCTCCATTTGCTGCCGCTGCATCTTCTTTCTCTATCGATCCAGCACTCCAGCGGCCGAATTGGGGTGATGGAGGCGTCCGTTGCATCTGCTCTAAGCATTTGTTACAAATTCATGTTGTTCAAGAACTCCCAAGTCCCATCTGGCATCCATTACTTATAACCATGATGTAAAACATACTCTCGTTGATTGATTGATTGCGAAAAAAACCCATTTTACAAATTTCAAAAATCATAAACCTAATTACCTTGTGCATGTTTTTGTCATGTGAGTACCAGTGATGAGAACATGCCGACTGTCTCCATGGTCCCATGGAATGTATATAATTAGGAAATTACAACTTAAATTACAAACTATACAAAATTGGTAGATTAAACAAACAATAAAGTCCTCGTCTTCACTTATGTTCAACGTCCCTTGCCTGCAAAGACGGCCTTTTACGACCATGGCTTGCTATTAGTTAGTTAGTTGGTTAGTTTGTTTGCTATTACTTAGCCCCTCTCTGTAACCAAAAATAAAAAAAGAGGAGCTTTCTCGAGAGAGACATGAAAAAGAAGGGAACAAGAATACAAATGACCAGTTAAAAACAGAGAGGCACTCACTCTTGTTCTGATTCTCCCCCCTTAAATCTTGTACCTAAAGCCCTCGCTTTCAAACGTTGTCACGATTTCTTATTCTGGTGCCTGCTTCCTCTTCTCCTGGGGTCTGTTTTTTTGTCCATTTTAGCCATTGTTTTGTTCATATGGGAATATAGTTGTGGAAGAGTTGGTATTGGAAAGTTGGAAGGGAATTTGGGGAGAAGAAGAAGATGTCTTGGAAAAGCAGAGGAGACTCTTCTTCTTCTTCTTCTTCTTCTTCTTCTTCTTCTAGAAGTGTAATTTCACAGAAATGGGCGCTCTTGCTTTGTTTAAGCTGCTTCTGTGCTGGAATGCTCTTCACCAATAGGTATTGCTTGTGTGTTTCAATCTTATTTATAGTTCTTGAAAGGTGTGTTCTTTGGGATTGTTTTGTAATCAATCAGGTAGCTGAGACTTTCGTTCTGAAATGGGTTCAAGCCAATTTCGTGTAGTTCAATTCTGTTCTGAGATCTATGATAAAAGGGTTGTTATTGTTTTTTGATGCTAGATTTTGATAAATTTGTGATCTTTTATGTTCTACTTGGTTGGGTGAGTCTGAAATTTGAAGTCTTTGATGTGGGAATTGCATTTAAGGTTACTTGTTTTCCGAATTACAGAAGTTAAGTTGAGATATTAGTTGTTTTATGATGAAATTCCTGGAAAACTTATAAATTGGGTTACTTGCAGGATGTGGAGTGTTCCTGAAAGTAAAGGTCTCTCACGGAGAACAGCTTTGGAAGAAGAAAAATTAAAATTAGTATCAGAGGGTTGCAATCCAAAGGCTGTAATGACCGATGCCTTCCTGATTTCATGATGTCCAAAATTCGGATTATCAATTCATTTCCTCATCCAAAGTTCTTTTGTGTTTATCTGATTTGGTCATTTTAGTTGCATCAGAAGGAAGTAAAGCGAGACACTATGGAAATTTTTGGAGAGGTTTTTAAGACTCATAATGCTATACAGTAAGTTATGCTCACCACAAAAGCTCTTAATTTTCCCAATTTTGATTTCTAAATGGAAACTAAATGGAACCTATTTGTGTTATTTTGAATCAGGACACTAGATAAGACTATTTCAAATTTAGAGATGGAATTAGCTGCTGCAAGGGCAACACAAGAGTCTATACGTAGCGGCACCCCTTCATCAGGTGACTCGAAGACTGACTCATCTGGGAAGAGAAGGTATTTAATGGTTGTTGGAATCAATACTGCTTTTAGCAGCCGGAAAAGAAGAGATTCAGTTCGTGCTACGTGGATGCCTCAAGGTTAATAATTAATTTCCATATTTCTGATGCTGATTTGTTGTGATCTCACTTGTCTGAATACTCTTGCTTGTGAAAACTATGGATTACAGGTGAAAAAAGAAAGAGGCTGGAGGAAGAGAAGGGTATCATCATTCGTTTTGTCATTGGTCATAGGTGTGTAATCTTGTTTCATTCTGGCTAATACGAATAGCACAATGTATTGAAGATGTGTTCTTGGTGTAGCTGTTAGAGTCTGAATTAACTAAGTTGTTGTTCTACCTAAGGATTTTCAAGCTACCATAGGTTTTTGGATAATATCACCTTACAAATTGTTTCCCCTCCTTGTTCAGTGCCACATCAGGAGGCATTCTAGACAGAGCAGTTGAAGCCGAGGACAGAAAGCACGGAGATCTCTTGAGGCTGGTAATCCTTTTAACTTTTCTTCTGTTTTCGCTTGACACTGTTTCTGTTGTCACTTGACACTGTTTCCATTGTTCTATATGCATGCTTACTCAGTTACTAGAACATAACATTACACTCAGAAAAAACACCTTGTGACTTCATGTCTATATCGCTTGGGCAGGACCACATTGAAGGATATCTGGAATTGTCTGCCAAGACAAAAATATATTTTGCTACTGCTGTTGCTATGTGGGATGCTGATTTTTATGTCAAAGTTGACGATGATGTCCACGTAAATATTGGTAATTTCAAAATTTGCTTACAGTAAACAGCAATCCATATTTTTAATATGATGCTGTTGAGCAGAATAAAAGAAAAACTAAAAACTGAGCAAAATGGTGTTCTCATCTCTTGTACAATTACTGCAGCAACACTAGGAGAAACGCTAGTTAGACACCGAAAGAAATCGCGTCTGTACATTGGATGCATGAAATCTGGTCCTGTTCTGGCACAAAAGTACGCCATTTCTTCCTTATTTCTTTTGCTCTGTACTTCTTTAGAAAGCAAATGATTTGATTTCTTGACTAACCATTTACTTAAACAGGGGAGTGAGATACCATGAACCTGAATACTGGAAATTTGGTGAACCTGGAAACAAGTATTTCCGTCATGCTACAGGACAGTTGTACGCAATTTCAAAGGATTTGGCTACTTATATATCAATTAACCAGTAAGCTTCAAGCTTTATGCCTGCATAAAAATTAAAGCATTGGATATTATTTGCTTGTCCTCTGAGATTCACTTTTGTTTGATTTGTCAGGCATGTCCTCCACAAGTATGCGAATGAGGATGTCTCTTTGGGAGCTTGGTTTATTGGACTTGATGTGGAGCATATAGATGATCGGAGACTGTGTTGTGGCACCCCACCTGGTAAGTGTACTTGTCATCAGTATCATGTTGCTAATGATTTGAATAAATAATCATGTAGTCTGGGAAGATTAAGATAAATATGACAGGTCTGCTGGACAATATTGCTTCAAATCACACACAATCAGTGTCTTCAGTTATAATATTCTCAAGAACAAAAATTTATATAACAAAAGAATCAGAAATCTGTGCTTAAAATCTCAGACCCTGACCTCAATGTACTGCATTATTAGTCTGTGGTTGTTCAGAAGTGATCAAATCCAATTGGTTTAGATTGTGAAAAATAAGAAAATATACTTGTTTCTTAACAGTAGAGTTGTTTTTTTAACTTCAATGCAATTTTTTGCTGCAGATTGTGAGTGGAAGGCCCAGGCAGGCAACGTCTGTGTTGCTTCATTTGATTGGAGTTGCAGTGGAATTTGTAGGTCAGCTGAGAGGATTAAGGAAGTCCATCGACGCTGCAGGGAAGGCGAAAACGCTTTATGGAGTGCTTCTTTCTAAGAAGTAGCTTGAAGCTCTTCCAATCTCAGGAAGATTTTTGGGCTTCAGTATAAAGGCAGGTGTCCTAGTCTTCTTATTTTTCCCCCTTTCTGTGCCTAGTATAGAAAATTATAATTTCACAATTGAGAAATTAGAGAGAGAGATGGAGCTTTGCAAAAATAGGACCACTTCCATTTTAATAGGGATTTGGTCACTGAAGCTGCAAAAATAGGACCCCCACATATATATACAAATTCATTGAGGCTTGAAGAGCCACCTTGTTCTATGCAGTGACGCGGAGCCATGATTTGAACTTTGATGCACAAACAAAATGTAATTATTTTTCATGCAAAAAACACACACAACTAGAAAAATCCTTAAAGAAATACAAGGAAAAAAAATCTATATTTAGAATAAAAAAATACAAGGAAAAAGAAAGGAAAGAAATGCGTCAATATTGGAAAAAAGAAAGAAAATAAATGCAAAATAAATTCAGTATTAGAAAAAAGAAAAAAAAGTGTGGCTAGTTTTGAATCCATGCCTCTTAGGTCACTAACTAAAAATGTTCCACAAATTTTCACCACGCTGAACACGATACGTTGTATAATAGCGAAGTCCAAGTATATAACAATGGGGCAACAATGAAACACGTTCTGCAGTGTCCCAACATCACTCCAACAATGGGGCATAGACTGCACTCAGTGGTAGATCCATGTGTGGGCGAGTCTAGGCACTTTCCTAGACTGAGATTTTGGTTTACATGAGATTTATAGCTTGGATAGAGGCAGAAATGACAGAAACTGGGCAAAAGTTTGGGGAGGAAGGCGAAGCAGATGGTTGCAAGCTAGCAGTTTCTTCCTTGCGATGTCGTTTCACAAATGAATTTTAAAATAGAAAAAAGAGTGATGTAACGGCCAGTCACAAATAATTAAACAATAAAAAATAAAACTGACACAAGAACCAGTTAAATATAGTATTTGGTTTGTTGCTTTCCGTTTCACATGCACAAGGATTTTTTTCTTTTTGGATCAAAGACTTGCATAAGGATTGAAAACATAAAAACTAACAATGAAACATCGACTATAATTTCTTGTACGAACTTTCTTTTGTTTAAATTTTGCCCAATCTAATAAATATTTCTAGATCCGCCGTTGTCTTCATTGTGTCTCAACGTGGTTCCGCCCCTGTTTCTATGGTATCAAGTGCTCAATATGATGTAGAACAGTTGGCATTGGAAGTTGAAGAGCAGATTGACCGTTGCAAATCTAAACCCGGTATGTTGTAGATTTGGCGTTCGGTGTTTGATTGACTATTATGATACATTTCCAGAAGCGGAACGGCTTAACGAATCAAACTCGTTGCTTTGCCACGACATATGGGGGTTTTAGCCATTTGAGTCCGTTTAGGGCTTCAAATTACAGTTTTCTATTTTTCAGATAATTATCTTTAATAGTTTGTTTTGGATTTGGATTTTGTTTAATCCTTGGGCTTTTAGGCTTTGTTGTTAGACGCCCTAGGGTTTGTTTACTCTTATATAAAGAGTCTTTACCAGTTGTATTCGACCATTCCTTTTATCAATAAACCTTGAGTTTTACTCATTCTTCGTGGATTCGAGAAACCTCTCGTGGAATCGAGAGTAGGCTTGTGGATTCAAGTCATATCGTTGGTGGATTACAACACCCTTATAAGTTCCGCTGCATAAAGTGGTATTAGAGCCTGGAGTTTTCCTTGGTGATTATTATACCTAATTACCAACCCTATCTATCAAACCTTAGCCATGGCCGACAACACTCCTGCTACCCGGGGAGATTTGAACGCTCAGAACTTGCGTATTGATCCGATGGCTACACAGATTGGAGAGATCCGAGAGCTGCTACAGGGTCTCAACACTAACAACAACTGCCGAAATCGTGCAAAACCGCAACAACCCGTTGTGGAGGAGGATGGATCAGATGCTGAAAAAGATATGTCAGTTGGTAGTGATGAATAGGTTGCCCAAACTGATTACAAGGTGAAGGCTGAGATCCCAACCTTCTCAGGGCATCTGAAGATGGAGAATTTTCTTGATTGGCTAAGTGAATAGTTGACAGGTTCTTCGACATGATGGAGGTACAAGAGTCGAAGAGGGTGAAGATGGTTGCTTTCAAGCTGAAGAGTAGTGCTGCTGTTTGGTGGGATCAATTGCAACAAACCCGAAGGAGGCAAGGAAAGAAACCGATCCAGACATGGAGAAGAATGCAAGAGCTATTGAGAGAAAGATTTCTCCTGGTAGATTATGAACAACTACTCTATCGAATGTTCATAGCTTATGTACAAGGCAACATGTCGGTGGATGATTATACAGATGAATTCTTAAGATTGGCAGAATGTAATCAGATAAGAGAAACTGAAGCACATAAAGTAGCAAGATATTTGAGCGGGTTGAAAGTTTCAATCCAAGAGAAGATCGGGTTGCAAACTGTGTGGACCATAGCTGAGGCTCAGAACTTAGCTTTGAAAGCAGAACTGATAGAGAAAACAAGGAGAACCTACTTTTTTGGAAGGCAGAACCCTTTACTTGATACGGAGATTGTCTCATTCAAAGGAGGAGAAAGCAGTAACAGGGCTGGTGACAAACAGGGTAACCCTAGACCTAACCCTAATTCTAATCCAAACACCCTACCTAATCCCTATGCAAAACCAACCGGAGACATTTGCTACCGATGTAAGGAACCGGACATCGTTCCAATGTCTGTCCAAAGAGGAAGGTTGCAAATTTGGTGGAGAATGGAGGGCAAGTAGGGAACGAGGCAGAGACAAATATAGAAGGGGAGTACAGGGAGGAAGATGGTTACGAAGGGGCAGAGTTTGCCTTTGAAGAGGGCCGGGAACGAGTAAGTTTACTACAAAGAGTCATGTTGGCTCCCAAGGTGGAAGGACAACGTCACAGTATATTTCGCTCATCTTGCTCTGTGAACGAAAAGGTATGCCAAGTCATTGTAGATAATAGGAGTTGCGAGAATTTTGTATCTCAGAAGCTGGTAGAACTCCTGAAGCTGCCTACGGAACCTCACCCCAGGCCGTATAAGCTAGGATGGGTAAGGAAAGGACCCCAAACCGACATTTTAACGATAAGCAGGGTTCCTATTTCAATTGGAAGGCATTATCGTGGAGATGTTAGTTGTGATGTTATTGATATGGATGCTTGTCACATATTATTGGGTAGATCTTGGGAGTATGATCTAGATGTTACACATAAGGGTAGAGATAATGTAATGTTGTTTACCTGGAATGGACACAAAATTGCAATGACACCGTTAAATAGTGTTGCAGTGCCTAAAAATGAGAGCTCAAGTTTTTTAACAATTAGCAGTAGTGAGCATGAGATGATTGAAGCCATTAGAGTCCGAAATAATCTGTCATGTAGTGGTTAAGAGACTGATGACAACAGAGAAACAAGAGCAGGAAGTACCAAATGAGGTTAGAGAATTGTTGTAGGAATTCCAAGAGCTTATTGCTGATGATATGCCTAATGAACTACCACCCATGAGAGACATTCAACATCATATTGACCTTATCCCAGGAGCTAGTCTATCTAATCTGCCATATTACAGGATGAGTCCCAAAGAGGCCGAGATTTTAAGGGAGATTATTGAAAACCTCTTGAAGAAAGGGCTTATTCGTGAGAGCATGAGCACGTGTGCTGTTCCCGTGTTATTGGTGCCAAAGAAGGGAGGCACATGGAGGATATGTTGGACGAGTTAAATGGTTCCAAGTGGTTTTCGAAGATTGATTTGAGGAGTGGATACCACTAGATTCGTATTAGGCCTGGAGATGAGTGAAAGACTGCGTTCAAGACCAAGGATGGACTGTATGAGTGGATGGTGATGCTTTTTGGGTCATCCAATGCTCCTAGCACCTTCATGAGACTCATGAACCAGGTTCTTCGACATCTTTTTGGAGTTTGTGTTGTTGTGCATTTTGATGACATCCTTATCTACAACGGAGAGAGGGCTGAGCATCTAAGACATGTGAGACAGGTTCTTGAAATTCTGCAGACTAACAAGCTGTACATCAACCTGAAGAAATGCACCTTCTACACCCATAAGCTGTTGTTTTTAGGCTTTGTGGTTGGGGGAAGAGGGGATACAAGTTGATGAGGAGAACATGCGTGCAATTAGAGAGTGGCCTACTCCTAAGACAATCTCGGAGGTGAGGAGTTTTCATGGTCTAGCAACTTTCTATCGTCGATTTGTGAAGGATTTTAGCACCATTACTGCACCTATTACTGAATGCATGAAAAAAGACAAGTTTTATTGGGGAGAGGAACATGAGCAGAGTTTTGCCATAATTAAGGAGAAGCTTTGTACCGCACCGGTTTTGGCCCTTCCAGACTTTGATAAGCTGTTTGAGGTTGAGTGTGATGCTAGTGGTGTGGGCATTGGAGTCGTGTTGTCCCAAGAGAAGAGAGTTGTGGCCTTCTTCAATGAAAAGTTGAGTGAAGCTCGCCAAAGATGGAGCACCTATGACCAAGAATTCTATGCAATAGTGAGAGTATTACAACAATGGGAGCATTAATTAATCAAAAAGGAATTCATTCTGTTTACTGACCATCAAGCTTTGAAGTTTTTACACAGTCAGAAGCATGTGAACAAGATGCATATAAGATGGGTGACATTTTTGCAGAAATTCCCTTTTGTAATCAAACACAAGTCTGGTGTTTTTAACAAGGTGGCAGATGCTTTGAGCAGGCCAGCCAATTTGCTGATTACTTTATCCCATGAGGTAACTGGTTTTGAATTTATGAAAGAGTTATATGTGGAAGATGATGATTTCAAGCAGGTGTGAGAGCAGTGTGTTAGTAAGAAACAACTAGTTGCTGGTTTTCTTACTCATGAAGGGTATCTATTTCGTGGTATTCAGCTTTGCATTCCTCAATCATCTCTTAGAGAGAAGTTGATTCGAGATTTACATGGGGGAGGTTTGGGAGGTCATTTTGGCAAAGACAAAACCACCACCAGTTTGGAGGAATGTTATTACTGGCCTCAATTGAAGCAAAACGTCAACAACATCGTCCGCAAGTGTTTCGTTTGTCAGGTATCGAAGGGACAGTCCCAAAACACTGGTCTTTACATGCCCTTACCAATTCGTAATGATATTTGGCATGACCTATCCATGGATTTTGTGTTGGGTTTACCTCGAACCCAAAGAAGAGTGGATTCTGTATTCGTGGTGGTGGACACGTTTTCCAAGATGTCACATTTTATTCCTTGCAAGAAAACATCAGATGCTGCAAATATTGCTAAACTGTTCTTCAAGGAGATTGTTTTTTTTGCATGGGGTGCCTCAGTCTATTACTTCATATCGTGACACAAAGTTCTTAAGTCATTTCTAGTTAACTTTATGGAAGCAGTTTGAGACAATTTTGAAAAGGAGTACTACAGCACACCCACAGACAGATGGACAGACTGAGGTCACTAATCGAAGTTTGGGAAACTTGATCAGGAGTGCTTGAATTGACAAACCGAAATAATGGGACCTTATTTTACCTCAGGTTGAGTTTGCTTATAATGTTCCATGCACAATGCCCTTGGAAAATCCCCTTTTGCTGTGGTTTATACTTCGGTTCCACGACATGTGGTTGACTTAGTGAAGCTGCCAAAGAATCATGGTGTCAGTGAAGCTGCAATCAAATTAGCTGAGGGTGTATAGACAGTCCAGGAGGAGATTAAAGCCAAGTTGGAACAGGTTAACGCCAAATATAAAGCGGATGTAGACAAACATAGGCGTGTGAAGGTGTTTAAGGAAGGGAATTCGGTTATGGTTTTCCTTAGGAAGGAAAGGTATCCAGTTGGAATTTACAATAAGCTGAAGCCTAGGAAGTATAGTCCGTTTAAGGTATTGAAGAAGATCAAGGACGATGCTAACGTTGTTGATCTGCCAACCTCTATGGGAATTTCGAATTCTTTTAATGTTGCTGATTTGTATGAATTTCATGAGGATGAGTTCTCTTTTAGTGATAATAACTCGGGGTCGAGTTCTTCTGAAGTGGAGGAGACTGATGTAGAACAGTTGGCATTGGAAGTTGAAGAGCAGATTGACCGTTGCAAATCTAAACCCGGTATGTTACAGATTTGGCGTTCCGTGTCTGATTGACTATTATGATACATTTCCGGAAGCGAAACGGCTCAACGAATCAAACTTGTCACTTTGCCACGACATATGGGTTTTTTAGCCATCCGAGTCTGTTTAGGGTTTCAAATTACATTTTTCTATTTTTGGATAATTATCTTTAATAATTTGTTTTGGATTTAGATTTTATTTAATCCTTAGGCTTTTAGGCTTTGTTGTTAGACGCCCTAGGGTTTGTTTACTTCTATATAAGGAGTCTTTACCAGTTGTATTTGACCATTCCTTTTATCAATAAACCTTGAGTTTTACTCATTCCTCGTGGATTCGAGAAACCTCTCATGGATTCGAGAGTAGACTTGTGGATTCAAGTCATATCGTTGGTGGATTCCAACCTTATAAGTTCCGCTGCATTACAATAAATGCATATCTTTGTGGGTACTGTTAATGCCTGCCTTTCTTGTACAATGTAGTTTCACTAGTTTCACATAATATGATGAACAGTTGAGCAACACATTATCTCTCATTTTCATGTCTTTCCCACTTATCTTGTGATACATCTGACCCTTGTCAGATTGTCAGTAATGCCCCTTCTATAATGTCCCTTTACATAAATATAAAGGGTTACAGTGAAGGACTAATCTCACAACTTTTATTTGTAGAGGGTCTTCAGAAATCAGATATAAAACTTAGCTGATAAACTTGTTAATTAGTTAGGTAGGTAGTACATGAACATAGATGAAACTTGAAAGCAACCAATCATTGGGGTAGAGAAAAGCTGAAATGTTGCTTTCATGGTACTTTTTTTTTATTTCTATAGGGACAAGATGAATTTGAAAGATCAAACTTCCCTTTAATACTAATAATCAGCAGTCATTCATCTGAAGAACACTTGATTTACTAAATGGGAATTAGCAATCATGCCCACAATTTTGCTGTATGGGAACTTTACCACATAACCAAAACAACTCCATATCTTCATTACACACAGGCAATGTTTTATTAGGAAATCTTAACCTACAGTAAAAGCTATGGAAACTTTACCACAATATGACCAATGCATATCTGTATTTTACTGCTATATTATCCATAGGCTTCTGATGTACAAATCAGCAAGTAATAACTGGTGGAACTGTCAAGTCTGTCCTTAATCAATTCAGGTTTCCTACAAATCTTACTGACTAAAACTAGCACACAAGATTTCTTAAGCCTCCTCTGTGAGCTTCAATGTTTAGCAACTTACCACATAAGAGAACAAGGAACCAAGACATAGTTCTTATGCAGACCAATAGCATCTGATTCAAGGATGCATGAGAACTTTTTGGTCTCAAGGTAGATGAGAAAACTCAACAGAATATGTCTCCAAGCAATGAAGCCAACTATAGCCAACTAAGTACTGTTATTATCATTTTTCAGAACTATACCAAGGTTAGTTGAGAACACTTTGTTAGAGATACTGCACTGCCTTATGTGAATATTAGTGTTACACAAAATATAAGTAGCTACCATGCTGAAGGCTCTGAACACTATTAATTACACATACACATTCATATCTATCTGGAGACCTATATATCATACACCGGTTATGGTTTTACACAGTCAAGGTTACTTGTGCAATATCTTTCTATCATAGCCTGTTAGAAAAGTTTCTTTGTCACTAAAATTCCGAATTGTTATACACCTATGTGTGATAGAAATTTCCGAGTTTTAAGTCTGGGGCAAAAGGCAGAAACAAACACCAGAAATGAAAAAAGTTTATACCTTTATAAACCTCCGAGGATGGGGACAGCGAGGAAGATATGGAAAAATAGGAGCAGTGGCACGTGATATTGGCACGGCTCAATCAAAAAATAGAGCTCAAGCTCACATCGAGCACTGTTTTCTTATTGAACCGGCCCAATATCCCGTTATATTGATCCATCCATTCTCCTGCTGCTAATTTGGCTTCAAAACAAACAAACCCTTTTCGTTAATAAACACAGAGAACACAGAACAAGCAACATAAAACCATCAGAGAATCATACCAGAGGCTTAGGTGGTAGCAAGAAAATGAACAAACAACAAGCTTTTGGGTGGTTTGGTATGAATGGGGACTGGGGAGGAGGGCAACGTAGAAATGGGGCATTGGCTCAGAGAAAGAGAGAGAGAGAGGAAGCATAAGAGAGAATAAGCAGAGAGGCAGAGAGAGTGAGAGGAAGGGGATGGAGTCTTAAAGAAGGTAATGCCCAAGAGAAACAAAAGAGATGGGTAGCATTGAAGAAGTTGCATTAAAATCCCCAACCACCTCAGTACAAAGGATGTTGGGAACATTTATGGTACAAGAATCAAAGGGAAAAAACTTGAAGCAAAAAAAAATAGAGTTCACGGACACGAATCTGGAGGTTTAAATGTGGACATTAATGGATGATGGGGTAGGAGAAGAAGCTGATGTTCGTTCTGTTCAATCCGCATTTATGTATCAAAACAGAACAAACGGAAAGAATTGGAGGGAAGAAGGAAGAAGAAGAGGGAACCTTTGTCGTGTTTTGTTTGGTTTCAGTTTTTAATCTGGCTCAGTACCTTTGTTTACTCTCCTATCCCATCCCATCCCATGAAGCACTAATTAGTAGGTTTCCCCTTCTGGTTTCGTGTTTTGTATTCAAAACTCTTTGCCCACTTCTGTAAATCGTCTCGAGTTTCTTTGCTTCAAACGTCGTTTGCCTGCAGTTCGTTGGGAAAGGTCCCTGTGTGCAACGCCATTGTGCATTAAATTTGTAAGCCAAACGAGCTCTGAGGTATGCCTAATGTTGAGCAATGTTCTAAAAAGCGCTAGGTGGGAGGCGGACGACGAACCATAGCCTAGCGTCTGGACAGCCTAGGTGAGGATTAGACGATTTACTTTTTTCATATTTATTAATTAAAAATATATATTTTATGTACTATAATATTTGAAAACATTCAAATATGGATAAATTATTCGACATAAATCTTGTTAGACCTATTTATAAAATAGATTATAGCTAAAATTTAGCATAACTTCATGTAAAAGTGAGCAACAACAACAATAAACACATATATTTCTAATTCTAAAAACATCATTTACTCTTATACTCGCATGCTCCCCACAATTTAACAACTCCACCACTAAATGTAAATAAAATTAGCCGGAGAGCTTAGAACCCTAGGTGGCTAGGCGGCTTCTAGGCGGCGATTAAGCGGGCTAGGCGGCCGCCTAATTGCCCACAGCCTGGCACAAAGGCCTTGAAGAAAAGCGAGGCGGCTTGTTGCAGCCTAAAGCCTAAGCAGGAACTAGGCGGTGCTAGACGGAGCCTTTTAGAACACTGGTGTTGAGATATAATCATATATGAAAAAAAAAGATCTTATTTAGATGTTTATAAGAATTTGATATACTTTTTTTATTTTTAATTGATTTTAGATATAAACCTCTCATTTCTTCATCACTTAGTCTTATGACATTTAAACTCATATCTCAAATATACTTCCGGCATTGTTCATGCAATCAATTGATTCTTACTTACATGCTATGACATTTAAACTCATAACTAAAGAACGACTCACTACGTCATATGATCACATCACAAAAAGAGCATACACACCGAGATGACTAGTCGACAGTGATTTAGCTAAAGATTGAGCCACATTTATATTCACATCGCATAGTGTGTTGTAGCCTAAGCCATTTTGCTTCCTCAATGAGATGCTAATTTGGTGCCAAACCATCCTCCTCCTCATCGCCTAAGCAATAGATTAGAGCTCGTGAATTCAACTCAAAACTATTGGAGAAAAAAGATCTCACATCAGAAAAAGGATAAATAAAATACAACATATATGTGGGTGAATCATATCTAATTGTATCGAGGACTTTTGTGATTAAAACCAACATCTTAAAGGTGGTTAAGTTGAGACAATATCAGTACAAATGGTAATACACGGGGCATTCTTGTCCCAGTTCAATGTGGTATCAGAGCAGGTCCCTCTTTAATTACTTCTCCAAGCATAATGGAGGAAAGTCTCCCAACATAATGAGGTCAAATTAGGTTCATCGAAAAGTGGTTGGCTTCATATCATACCAAGTGCCTGCAGTGGGCCTTGGACCACATATCCCCCACGCTTGTCCCAATTCAAAGTGGTATCAGAGCAGGTCCCTCTTCAATTACTTCTTCCAGCATAACGGAGGAAAGTCACCCATCATAATAAGACAAAATTAAGTTCATCGAAAAGCCTTTGGCTTCATATCATACCAAGTGTCTGCAGTGGGACTTGGACCGCATATCCCAATTTCTAAAATCAAATTACCGATTTCCGATGTGGGAATTGGATCAAATCAAATTACACGTGAATACCTAAAAGTTAGGTTGTGTGAGACCCCGAATGTTTTTACCGTGGATAATGATGAGTTACTGAGATTCAAGTCGTGTTCGGTAACTTAGCGAGTGAACGACTACATTCATTTTTGAGTTTTTCAAAGTTCTTCAAATTCCTCATTTAAGGACTCGGTGTTGTAGTAGGTGTCGACAAGAGTCCCTGTATTTTTGAAATACTTTTCGGAGCTTCCGTTAATTTTCTGTGGATTTTCGAAGTTTCTGGTAACTTTTAATTATCATTCCAGTAAAACAGTTTTACCATTTAACTTGTAACTTTTTACCTTCTTTAAATCTGGACCATCAGATCTTTCCAAGATCAGATCCTGACCGTCTATTTTTCTATATATATATATATATAAGTGAGAGGTTTGACTCAGTCAAACCTCCCATTTTGGTCAACAGAGCTCCCCCGAGCTCTCTCTGCCTCCGCTGTTATCCGCCCGACGTCGGTGACTTAGGCCACCACAGGTCGGCGAACCACCTCCAAAAGCTTCCTCTCTTCCTCCTCTATCTAACCCAGCCCTCCAATCCACCAAACAGCCACTACAATAGGAGATCGAATGAGGAGGAGACTTGCCTGTGTTGGCCAGATTCTGGCGATTCAGGCGACATGAAGCCGCGTGACCGGTATATCTCTTCTCCCCTCTTCTTCTTCTTCTTCTTCTTCTTCTTCTTCCTTCTCTTGCCTCTTGATGTTTGATTCGATCTCTAAATCGAAAGCCCCAATTCATTGTTTTCTACCTTTTCTAGGTTTCGGGTTCTTGACCTCTGGCGAGGTTGTACATCGAATTCAAACTGGGACAGAAGTTATGGGTTCGGGGCAGTGGCAGGCAGAGGGTGAGTGGTGGTTTCTGGAGCTATTGTGTTTGTTTGTAGTTACTGTATTGTTGTTGATGATGATCTGATGTTGTTTTCTTTGTCTATTTGTCGATAACTTAGAGACGAAGAAACGAGGGAAGCTCTGCTGAAATTCCGACAGGTTGCCGGAATCCAGTGACCGTTTCAGTGATGTAGTGAATCCGGCTGAAATGCTGAGAGGTAGTCTTCGACTCATTAAGAAGTGTAATGTGTTTCCGTTTAACCGAGTTTAGGAGTTGTAGTCGAAAAACTATGTTTTAAGGAAGCTTACTAAAAACAGAAACTAACAGCAATTAGAATTTTTCCATTTTAGGAAACTTTCTATTTTTGGAAACTTTCTACTTTGCGAAAGTTTTCATTTTGGGACAGTTCCATTTTGGAAAAATGGTTTAGTAAAGAATTGAAGTTCAACGAAGTTCGACACAGTTTGGTTAAATTGGTAAAGTGTTAAATTGTTATCGAAAATGATAACTGAAAATTCTGGAAGTGTCAAGTTGACTGTTTTAAGTAAAATTAGTAATTCACGTAAATCGATGTATCAACTCTTGGTAAATAAATTGGTTAATGTGACATGTTGGGTGTCCAACGAATTATTATGTGACACCCTAACGTCAACTTAAAGTGGTAAAGGGAAGTTTGAAAGTTAAGTCAGACTTCCAGTAATTGAGCAAAAAGTCGATCCCCAGAAAACAAGTTAAAAAGGTTGAAGAGTCAAAAAGGAAAATTGTTGGTCAACTTGATCAATATGGTCATTCCTGGTCAAACTAGGAATGCTGAGGTCTATTGATTGTTTTTGTTTCTTGGTTGCTAAGCTACTCTAATTCTGCAGTGATTCATTGGAAGAAGTAGTTTACACGGTGACCTCGGTTCATCCGAGGCGGTTCCTGGAAGCTTGGAGCTTACGTAAGGAACGGCTATTCCAGGTAGGGAAGCTAAACCCTCTTTGTTAGTGGTTTTGCCTGATATATGAAAGTGCATGATTTTGTATGCTCATGGTTAATGCCTCGGGAAAGTTTTCTTTATATATGTGATAAATAATTTATGATTGGGCCAAGAAAACTCGAGGCTAGACGTAAATGATTTTTATGTGACGACTCGGATCGAAAAGTAGTACCGTTGT
The DNA here is from genome assembly GCA_951800085.1 of Comarum palustre. Classification (NCBI taxonomy): domain Eukaryota; kingdom Viridiplantae; phylum Streptophyta; class Magnoliopsida; order Rosales; family Rosaceae; genus Comarum; species Comarum palustre. The sequence goes on from OX637578.1 coordinate 4,125,513, forward strand.
CCTGATTTTCGGTGCTTGACCTGAGAGTGGCGGGATCTAGTATATAGTACTCCTACAGTGTCGATGACCATGAACCTCTAGAGGGGCAATGCCCTGTTTATTTTATTTTCCCGCTTATGCTTGTTTCGTTCAGAGTTAAGCGAGCCGTAAGTGCGGTTAGTACTACGAGTGATGTGTTGGGTATTAGCTGTAAATGGACACTCTCGTTACTATTTATCTTCGGACGCATAGGTAGCTGGCCCCTGTTTGCTGTATAGACAAACCCGGAATTCGACCGCCTAGATCCGTGAAGCCCTGCAAGCTGTATTCGTAAGTGAGGTTATTGGTGAACTAAAGTCACCAGAGTGTCGGCTGTGACGTCGTCACACGTGTACTAGCAAAGTTGAGTCATCATGATTTCTGAAGGAACAAAGAATGACAGAGAAATTGACCATTAATCAGTGATTAGTTTGGTATGTGAATTTTGCGGGTGAAATTTCTTTAAGAGGGGTAGAGTGTGAGACCCCGAATATTTTTACCGTGGTTAACGATGAGTTGCTGAGGTTTAAGCTGCGTTCGGTAACTTCGCGTGTGAACGACCACGTTCATTTTTGATTTATCAAAGTTCTTCAAATTCCTCATTTATGGACTCAGTGTTGTAGTACGTGTTGACACGAGTCTCCCGGTATTTTCGGAATATTTTTTGGAGCTTCCGTTAATTTTTTGTGAATTTTCGATGTTTCTGGTAACTTTTAATTATCATTCCGGTAAAAACAGTTTTACCATTTAACTTTTTACTTTTTACCTTCTTTAAATCTGGACCGTCTGATCTTTCCAAGATCAGATCCTGGCCGTTCATTTTCCTATAAATATAGGTGAGAGGTTTGACTCTGTCAAACCTCCCATTTCGGATAACAGAGCTCCCCCGAACTGTCTCTGCCTCCGATGTCTTTCCCTCGACGACTCTGACCACCACAGGCCGGTGGACCACCTCCAAAAGCTTCCTCTCTTCCTCCCCTATCTAACCTAGCCCTCCAATCCACCAAACAGCCACCACAACAGGAGATCGAACTAGGAGGAGACTTGCCTATGTTGGCCGGATTCCGGCGATTCAGGCGACCCGAAGGCGCGTGGCCGGTATATCTCTTCTCCCCTCCTCTTCTTCTTTCTTCCCTTGCCTCTTGATGTTTTATTTGATCTCTAAATCGAAAAGCCCCAGTTCACTGTTTTCTGGGTTTCGGGTTCTTGACCTCCGGCGAGGTTGTTCTCCGAGTTCTTGGTGTCTCTGACGTCTTCTTCAAGCTTTTAGAGCTGTTGACATTGAATTCGAACAGGGACAGAGGTTATGAGTTCGGGGCAGTGGCAGTGGCAGGCCGAGAGTGAGTGGTGGTAACTGGAGCTACTGTGTTTGTTTGTAGTTACTGTATTGTTGTTGATGATGATTTGATGTTGTTTTCTTTGTCTATTTGTCTATAACTTGGAGATGAAGAAACGAGAGAAGCTCTGCCGAAATTCCGGCAAGTTGCCTGAATCCGGTGACCGTTCCGATGATGCAGTGAATCAGGCTAAAATGCTGAGAGGTAGTTTTCGACTCTTTAAGAAGTGTAATGTGTTTCCGTTTAACCGAGTTTAGGAATTGTAGTCGGAAAACTATGTTTTAAGGAAACTTACTAAAAATGGAAACTAACCGTAATTGGAATATTTTCATTTTAGGAAACTTTCTATTTTTGGAAACCTACTAATTTGGAAAACTTTCTACTTTGAGAAAGTTTCCATTTTGGGAAAGTTCCATTTTGGAAAAATGGTTTAGTAAAGAATTAATGTTCAACGAAATTTGACACAATTTGGTTAAATTGGTAAAGTGTTAAATTATTATCGAAAATGATAACTGAAAATTCTGGAAGTGTCAAGTTGACCGTTTTAAGTAAAATTGTTGATTCACGTAAATCGATGTATCGACTCTTGGTAAAGAAATTTGTTAATGTGACATGTTGGGTGGCTATAGTAATTCAACGAATTATTATATGACACCCTAACATCAAATTAAAGTGGTAAATGAAAGTTCAGAAGTTAAGTCGGACTTCCGGTAATTGAGCAAAGAGTCGTTCCCCAGAAAAACAAGTCAAAAAGGTTAAAGAGTCAAAAAGGAAATTGGTTGGTCAACTTGGTCAATGTGGTCATTCCTGGTCAAACTAGGAATGTTGAGGTCTATTGACTGTTATTGTTTCTTGGTTGCTAAGCTACTCTAATTCTGCAGTGATTCATTGGACGAAGTAGCTTATGCGATAACCTCGGTTCATCTGAGGCGGTTCCTGGAATCTTGGAGCTTACGTAAGGAACGACTATTCCAGGTAGGGAAACTAAACCCCTTTTGTTAGTGGTTTTGCCTGATATATGAAAGTGCATGATTTTGTATGCTCATGATCGATGTCTCGGGGAAGTTTTCTTTATATATGTGATAAATGATTTATGATTGGGCCAAGAAAACCCGAGGCTAGATGTAAATGATTTTTATATGACGTCTCAGATCGAAAAGTAGTACCGTTGTCCTGATTTCCGGTGCTTGGCCTGAGATTGGCGGGACCTAGTATATAGTACTCTTACGGTGTCGATGACCCTGAACCTCCAGAGAGGCAATGTCCTTTTTATTTTATTTTCCCGCTTATGATTGTCTCGTTCAGAGTTAAGCGATCTGTACGTGCGATGTGTACTACGAGTGATGTGTTGGGCATTAAATGGACACTCTCACTACAATTCGTCTTCAAACACATAGGTAGTTGGCCCCGGTTTGCTGTATAGACAAACTCGGGATTCTGCCGCCTAGATCCGTGAAGCCCTGCAGGCTGTATTCATACTTTGGGCACTCTGGCCCCTGTTTTAGCATACTGCACCATTTTTCCTGAAATATATAAAATGATGTTTTTTGTGTCAATGATTTTTCTAAATGGTTTTATTAAGAGCTCAAATCTATACGTATAAATATATATGGTTTTTTGGTTTTCAAACCTATCATTGATGGGCCTATATGTGAGCACGCGAGGACGACGCTCACCCCTATAACAGATTGTTTGCAGGTACTGTGTACTGTGACGGGATAGAGAGAGAGAGAGCAGTGTGTGTGGAGCCTTATTCCTTACTCGATGTTTGGTCCAAATTGTACTCACTTTTTCTGTTTTACCATTCGAGTCATTTACCCGAGCATTTGACATAAACAGTAAAGGTGTCTTCCTGATTTGTTAATCCTGTTTTATATTTTTATTGTTATCGTTAAAGTTTTTAATTGACCCTTTAATTTGTCCACCTTCCGCGAAATTGAAAAAACTCTGATGAATATTTTAAGAAACTATTGTGGTGTCACTCAAGTTTAAAAGTTTAATTTTATTTTGCTTACTAAAAAGCCTACGACTTTAGGTTAATAAGTTGTTGGCACGTCCTTCGGACGTGTTGGCTTCTTATTGGCTTAAAATCGTGATCACTGTAGTTTCCCCTCCCGGGATGTTACAGGTTGCACGTGAGGGAGAGTGTTGGAGAGGAAAAATCTCACATCAGAAAGTAGACTAAAAAATACAATATATATGTGGGACAATATCAATACAATAATGATTCATGGACCACGCTTGTCCCAGTTCAAGTAAGGACATGAACTAAAAAAAACAAATGAACGAAGGACATGCATTATAAGAGTTGGAAAAGACTAGGCTAATTGAAAGACTGAAGAAGACGAGTTGCTTGACTTGCTTCTGTCAAGTTAACATCAGATTCAACTATTTTAAACCCAAGTCGGCCATTGTCTACATGCCAAGACATTGAAGTTAATGAGTTGTGTTGCTTGGTCGAATCAATTAATATTGACATGACACCAACTAATGCCATTGCCCTCTCTTGAGTCTCTTTCCAATAGTCTACATCATTATATTTGGTAATACATTTCGATCGATCGATCGTATGCCGGCCATATGTGAACGAGACCCAAGATCATATTCACAATGTCAGGTTTTGAAACAGATTCGGACCAAGATTCTTTCATTGCGAGTAGTATAGTTTCTTCATGCGTTTTAGGATGCTGTTTTTATTAACATCTTGAAAAAGATATAGTTCATTAATAAACGAAATTTTTGATGCGTTTTTGCATGTAGGTTTTTTTAAAACAAATAACGGTGTGACCTTTTCCACAATATGGTTGCACCGTCTTATTAGGACCCGTTTCTATTATGCGTAAAGGTTTTGAATTTTTCTTCTTCTTCTTCTTGTTTATGGGTTTCATGTTTAACCTTTGATATGTTTTGGTCGAGTTCGTATTTCATGAAATTGTGATGAATAAACTCGTTTCAATGACAATGTTGTTTATTTTTGTTGCAAGAATCAGAGGAATGTCCTTTGAATTTGTAAATTTTCCATCTGGGTTCTTCTGTAATCGTTAAATTTCTGTTCTTGATTGCTTGAAACTTTGGAACGCTGAAAAAAGAAATCAGTTGCAAGGTCTTGAAATATATATATATATATATATATATATATATATATATATATATATATATATATATATAGAAACCACCTTGTTTGTTCATATGAAGTAAGTTGTTCATAACGTTAGTTAGTGTATTGTAAAGGCAAATTGATTCTACTCTTTGATTAACTAAGATTCAGGAATGTTGATTATTATGCTCTCAATTGTCACACTTGTGTTTTTTTTTCAATCTGTGTTGAAGTTTACAGTTTGTAATTTTTTGGTATTCCAGAGAAAAGGGAAGCAGAAGCTGCTCGCATCAGAGAGCATCATCCTGATCAGTGACGGAGCCAGAAATTTATCATAAGAGGGCCAGAGATTTAAGATTTCTCGCGTTTATCTCTTAGTCGTAAACCAGTTATCCAAAGTCTTAATTATGGGTGTATGACTTATTCATCAACAAATAAAAAAATAGATATAATATAAAAAATATGAACTCAATCAAAATCATTGAAATAAACAAGAAAAAAAATACATTGATACTGTATGTACTTTGTTTTTACTGTCATTGTCTCTGATTGTGAATGAAATACAAAATAGTTTATTAATATGTAATAAAATTGGGACGGAGACTCCAATACAGACAGTGGCGGACGCAGGAAGTCACGTTAGTAGGGGTAAAAAATTTAAGGCTAAAAAACAACTTAAAAATAGCTCACTATTTATTTACTCTCCTCTTCAATCTTCATTTTTGTAGCTTCTGCTAGTTAATCTATATACTATTATAGAATATTGAAGTTTTTTTTTCACTAATCATATGAAATCTTAATCGAACACTAAAATTACAGAATTTCTACATTAGACATCTAATAATTATCATGAACACATTTAAAAATTAACTCATTGTTCTTTTTATGGAGGATAAAGAGATTCTAAATTCACAGTTCATTAATATTTCATTGAAATCAGTCAGTATAGAAAAGTAGAAAACCTACATAAGAAAAAAAATATGAAAATTGATCACTCAATATTGCTTAATTTTGAACTCAATCCTTATCTAAATACCTAAATTTTGACTTTTGATGTGATCAACTGATCCTATAATTATAATAATGCAGTTTTATAATATAAAATATATGTATTTATAGTAAAGTGAAATAAGAATATAAGAATAATCAAGTTTTTAAGAAGAAAAATGTCTTAACAAATATTCATCAAAGTTGAGTGGGGACAATGGCCCCTGCTGGCCCCTCTCGGTCCGCCCTTGAACACAAATAAGGAAAAAATAAAAAATAAATTATATATATAAAGGAAAAACGTCCAAATAAATATAGAATTTTTTATTTAATGTTATTTTGATTTTCTTATCCTATTATTTTACTATTTTAAGTACTTTTTAAATTATTTATTGTTTTTACTTTTACTTTTATAACAAAAGGGCATCATCCTCTGTGAAGGCACGTCTATTATTATTATTATTATTATTATTATTATTATTATTATTAAATACATATAATTATGATAACTTAATTGAAAATATAAATGTTTTGACGTTTTCTACTGAAAATCTGACAGGGGCCGGAGCCACCAGGTCTGACGGTAGTCCCGCCCCTGATCTTGATAGAGTACCAGTATGATTCTTCTTTGCTCTTGCAGTTTTAACTCTTTGTTCTGTTCTGTTTTGTTTTGAAATTTGTTGTCTTCTGTAGGTGATTGTTGAAAAGGCTGACAAGAGTGAAGTGCCTGATATTGAGAAGAACAAGTAAGTTGTCCAATTACATGTATTTATCTCTCATACATTTTGACATGGTCTTCTTCTTTGACAAGTTCATATGCTTAAACAGTATTTATATCGTCGGTGTACATTAATCCTCTAGACAGCAGATTCTTTTGCAGTCATTAGTTTTTGTAAAGATGCCTATTATTAATTTTTTTAAGTATTATTGTTGTTCATTCTGTTGAAGAAGAAGAAGAAAACCAGCAACAATAGAATGTTTGTTCAGGTTGAGATCAATGCTTCTTGGTTGGATAAGAATGTTTTATATATAACTAGAAAACGAGCAACAATAGAAGGAAGTGCTTCGTGAAAATGGCATTTTCCATGTTTGGGAAGTATTTCATTTCAACCATTCAAATGCTGGGATCCCGCGCAGTCAGGGAACCATTCAATGGAGCTCACGACCGGAATACTGAGAATAGACTAATGGTCTTCCTTCGGTTCCACTTTCCATGGGGATCTCAAAGTGTCTTATGCTGTTGTGGACTATAATAGACAAGGAATTAAGAACTGGCCGTTGTTGAGGATTGAGGAACATATAACAATCATGGAAGTTGTATTTTAAAGATTATTGTGGAAAAGCCAATCAATCACGGTTGCTTTGACTACGCAACTTAATGGTATATTTATGTACTTTTAAAACTGTAACAAAAGCTGGAATAGCTCAGCTGGTTAGAGCGTGTGGCTGTTAACCACAAGGTCGGAGGTTCGAACCCTCCTTCTAGCGTTTTGAAAGAATCCAAATTTTCATCACCCTTGGCACCTCCGTTAAGAGCATCCAACCACTAGGCTAGCTTGAAGATACATGTTAGCGAACAAAGAATTTATACACACACAGTTTTTGTATAATTTAATTTCTACATTTCATCTATTGGATAAACTACATGTTATATATGAATTTTTGTCTGACTATTGCAGACCAAAAAAATTATTCGGCAACATGTAATACCTGAGATAAATTATATATATATATATATATATATATATATATATATATAATTTATATAATTCCAATGCATGTTGTAAAAAAATTTTAACTTCATTTGTTGGGTCAAAACTATCGTAAATTGATAAGATTCTTTGGAGTAGGTATTGGACTTTAATTTGTATTTACAGAAAATATATCATACTATAGTTTTCAAAATATATATGTATATACGTCATACCTTATTGACTATTTCATTGCCTATTCTATAGTAGGTTCATTAAATTGTATATTTATAGCATCAAGCATGTTTATATCATATTATCATATGCCTATTACATCAAAAAAATTTCAGTCATGAAAGTTTATTATATAATGCATCAATAAATTTTATATGTGAAGGTAACTAATCTAAAAATTAAATTATTAGAACAACAAAGTCGAATATTTTACGGTAATAACTACGTGCATATCAGGCTTTGGCCTAACAGATTTTTTGTCATTTAGGTACAGTTATAGTCGACGGATTTATAGCCGACAAACTGTTTCGTCGGTACTTGTCACGTCCCGACCCAAGTTTACCTTCCTAAACCTGGGTTAGGACGTACAGGACCCATCTCAAGAGAGATTTATTCTAAATCCCCCTTGAGAAAGGATAACCCTTATAACCAAACCCTTTTTGACAATCCAAACGATACCGGAATAGACCTCACAACCGGAGGTTATCCCGATTTCCGCATTTGGATCTCAAACCATTCACTTAGAGGACATAGGGTTCTAATAATATTTGCGACTGCACCCGAATCACGGTCAGGCTGCCTACGTACCCTATCCTCAGGGATCAAGCCACACGTAGCTCTTATTTTAATTATCGTTCTAACTGGGCGAATCCTGTTTTTCTATTTATCGGTCAAAAAACCTTTTATGGATGACGTACGACTAAAGTCATTCCAAAGTTTAACCTCCCCGCGGAGGCACTCAAAACTAGCTATATGTCGGGATTTACCCGAACATTTCACCACAGTTAAATACAACATTCAAACACCCAAACACATAATTATAATAACATAATAACATCCACATAAATAAGAAATCCTCCAGGGCAAAACAGTAATATCAACTAGAGGTACCTTTATAATTATCTTAAACTATCAAGGGTAATATAGTCATTTCAATCTCAATAGCAGTTTGGTAATTAATCTGAACTACCAGGGTCATTTTAGAAATTTCAGCCTTAGTGGCAGTCTTGTAATTATACAAATATGCCAAGGGCATTTCTAGGATTTTAGCCTCAATGGCATCCCTGTAATTATCCAAAACAGTCAGGGGTAATCCTGACTTTTCACACCGCGGTAAATGGTAAAATTTCAGATCTATAGCGGTAAAAATCCAGATATTTACCCCTTTTTACCTCCAAGATGCTAGGATCGGGCTACAGGCCGATCCTAACCATTTCCGGCCGCCTGACTCTTTCTTCCTCCCAACCACAATCACAACAATAGCAACACTAACACTAACAACAACAACAGAAACTCAATAACAGCACAACAACTCCAGAAAGTCACCACTCACCTCTGCTCGAACCCAAAAACCAGCAGCTCCAGTGCTCACCAAGACTCCACGGAGACTTCCGGGACTCACCAGAATTCCCAGAACCAGTCACCGGAGCAGGGAGTGGAGTAAACCCAGAAAAATCAAAAACACAGAAAAAGGAGTTTTAAATTAGGGCTCTAATCAAAGGATCAAGACCATGGAAAGGAAGAAGAAGAAGAGAGGAGAAAGAATATACCGGTGACGAGCCACCTCATTGCCTGAACGACAAGTTATTGCCGGAAAACAGTCGAGTTTTCTCTTCCTTCGATTTGCCTCTATGGTGGGAGCTTGGTGAATTTTCAGACTAGGTTAGGAAGAGAAAGGAAGGTGAAAGAGAATGAAGGTGGTCCGCCGGCGAGTGGTGGCCGGAGGCGCCGTCGAGGACGACGGAGACAGAGAGAGCTCGGGAGAGCTGATTTGACCGAAGTGGATGGTTTGATCGAGTCAAATCTCTCACTTATATTTATAGGAAAATGGATGGGGTGACCTACACGATTTAGAACCAGAAATATACTTGGGGTGACCTACACTATATATATAGAAGAAATATTAAAGGCACCTTTCTATGCTTATATATATTGTGATGTACCGAGTACTAATCATAGAGAAATAGAGAATGAATGACAGTAGTGAAGAAATGAGGACAGTTGTGGAGAGCAGAGAGTGGTACATGGCTGCTTATGCACCTGAAGGTGTTCCGACCACCGATCATCTCAAACTCCGCACAGTCGAAATCTCCCTTGCTCTTGATTCGATCCCCGACCAACATGTCGTCCTCGAGTCACTCTTCATCTCCCTCGACCCGTACTTGCGGAGCAGAATGACTGGCCTAGCAGACGGCCTCTGCACTCCCCAGTACAACCTCAATGAGGTTAATTAGCTATCGACTAAACATTAGTCACTCTTGTTTATGTGCTATATATGATTTGGTTTTAGTTTCTTCTCAATTTGCACTTGTTAAGCAGGTAGTTTCAGCATTTGGGGTTGGAAAGGTAATTAAGTCAAAGGATAGTAACTTTGGAGAAGGTGACGTAGTGATCGGTCCTTTCCTACCTGTTGCTGAATATTGTGTAATACCATCCCAAGCTTTAACAAGAAAGATTGATCCAGATGCTGGTGTTCCACTGCCTGAATATCTCAGTATGCTAGGTATCTAAAATTACTGAGTTTACATCATTTCTTAATTTCTACCCTACATATATATGCCACAAAATTTCATACTTGGGTGAGTTGGATCCACGAAAAAGGTAAAGTAAATGGATTTATAATTGAAGGTACGCATGAGTACTATTTTGAGATATGGTATAAGGTTTCATGTTCTAATATTAACGTCAATTATTATTTTTCGATGAATTATTTTGGTTAATTATAGGCGTACCCGGGTTCGCAGCATGGGTGGGGAATTGAGGTGGTAGCGGGGGAAGTAAAAGCAGGGTCAAATGTATTCATTTCAGCCGCAGCCGGGGCGGTGGGGATGTATGCAGGGCAGTTGGCCAAGCTAAAAGGGTGTAGGGTCGTCGGAAGCACCGGATCTGATGAGAAAGTAAGTTCCCATTTACAAGCTAATTACATTCTTTGAAATTGATCCGGTGACGATTAGAAATTTTCACTTTGTAGCGGCACCAATGTGCTGTTAAAATTAAGCTCAAATAGACCAGCAGCTGCTCCAGAATAGTCCTAGTATTATTCCCACTACAAGCATTATAGCAATCTGCACAGATGAGTACTGCTTTCTTTTCTTTGGTTTAGTACTTTAGTGGAGTGATATAATTTCAATATTTGAAACACAAGTTAGTGGAGGAGTTTTCCTTCCTCCACCCAGCCCACTACACAGCAACTTTAAAATATCCTACCCTATTTTTATATATTAAAGGAAAAGCGGTGACTTACTGTTTATATAAACAGTGTTCTTTTTAAAAAAAATTTATGTTTTAATTTTTTTTACAGGTAAGCCTTTTTAGAATTAGTTTTTCATTATATCATTTAATTTAAATATATTTCAATTTTGTCATTAAATTTGTTTTTAATGAGATATTTTTTTTTAAATTGAATTGCATGAGAGGACCACAAATTACATTTTCAATAATAATAATAATTATAATGAAAAGAAAATTAAACAGCTCTAAATCTAAATAATTATGTTCATCAATATCAATTGTTCAGTGTTTATATTCATTTCTATCACTTTTTTTTAAAAAAATGTTAATTTTTGCCGTGCATATGAATGCTATGTGGATATGTTAGGTTTCAAATGTAAGTTGGATTTGATTCATGTTTCTGATTTAGGGGTTAGGGTTTACGTGTTGTATTAATTTTTTACAGGTCAGTCTGTCCCAAAATGAATTTCTCGTTATACCGGCCATTCAATTTAAATTTATTTCAAATTTTTCATTAATTTTTTTTTAATAAGAGAGTTTTTATATTTTATTTCAAATTGAATTGCATGAGAGGAAATTACATTTTCAATAATAATAATATTTATAATGAAAAAAATTGAATCGCTCTAAACCTAAATAATTATGTTCATCAATACAGATTGTTCAGTGTTTATATTCATTTCTATCACTTTTTTTTCAAAATAGTCATTTCGAATGTAAGTTGGGTTTGATTCGGGTTTATGATTTAAGGATTAGAGTTTACGTGTTGTGTTATTTTATTTGTTGTACAATTTTGATCGAACTAACAAAAATTTCATATTAATTAATCAAATCAAAAAATGCACGTATTTCCGCGCTAACGAAGCGCGTGGTGAAAGTCTAGTATTTGTTAATTGTTCTATAGTTTGTAAGATGATCCGCATTCTGTTTATACATGAATTTTTATTTATGCAGGTAAAGCTTATAAAGGAGGAATTCGGATATGATGACGCATTCAACTACCACACAGAGTCAGATTTTGATGCTGCTTTGAGCAAGTAAACAATAAATTACGAAAATATAATCATATTGAAAGATCAAAATAAAATACAGTTAGTGCTTATTTCAGAAAAGAGAAGCCCAGATGATGCTAAAAGCCTGAAGTATTTTCAGGTACTTCCCTGATGGAATAGATGTTTACCTTGACAATGTTGGGGGTGAGATGCTTGAAGCTGTTCTCAAATGTATACAATGGCATAAAATGTATGTATGAATTAACGATGTGGAAGTTGATGAATTTATTGACAGGTATTTCCCAAATGGAATTGATATATATATATATATATATATATATATATATATATATTGACAATGTTGGTGGTAACCATGTCAACATGCACGCAAAGGTCTCACTTTGTGGCATGAAATCTGGGTACAATAAGGTGATGAATTTTGTATTGATCTCATTATTATTACATACATACTGTCATTCTGTCAATTTAGGTTACGTTTGTCTAAGCATAGGACACATTCATTTGCACATGGAAATATGATAAAAAGACATGTTATTGAAAATTGAAATGAGGGGCGTGCGTCATGTATGTATGTCAATTATATTTGGCTGTTTTTGATCAAGTAGTAGTGCCAGATTTATAAGTTTGTGCCGATTTTTTGGTGCAGGTTTGGACTGAGAGGGAGGGAGGGAGTGAGGAATCTGCTGAATTTGATCGGCAAACAAGAGAAGAGCAAGGGTATATGTTGGGTTCATATTTTGATCGTTTTGGAGATTTTACAAAGGAGATGGAGAGTCATCTCAAGGAAGGCAAGATTGGTTCTAAGATCAAAATCGTCCAGTACGGACTTGAAAATTTCTTGGAGAGCATGGGACACTAGTAGAATTAAACACTCATCCGACAAATTTTTTTGTCACATCAGTTTGAACTTATGCGACGAAATAGAGCTTGGGACACTAGTAGAATTAAACACTTATGCGACAATTTTTTTCGTTGCATGAGTTAACACTTATGTGACGAAATCAATTTCGTCGCATAAGTTCAAACTGATGCGACGACATTTTATTTTGTCACATAAGTGCTAACTCATGCGACGAATTGAGATTTCGTCGCATAAGTACTAACTCATGCGACAAATCTTAATCTTTCATCGCATAGGTCATTCTGCAAAAAATTTTAAATTTTTCACTCATGCGAAAAAATCTATTTGGTCACATGGGTCATTCCGTCAAAACTATTAAATTTAAAATCTTTCCGCCCAAATTTTTCTTCCCCCCTTTTTCTTTCTTATACACCACCCTCCCCCACTTTCTTCTTCTTCTTCTTCTTCTTCATCTTCCACCACTACCAGAAAAAAAGAATTTAGCTGACGAAATGACCAAAAACAGCCTAACAAATTTTTTTCGTCAGCTATACTATACTTTAGCTGACGAAAATTTTTCCTCATGGGCTAAAGTTTATCGTCGTCGGCCAAAGATTTTCGTCGTCGACTAAAGTATTTTAGCAGACGAGAAAAAAAAATCTCGTTGGTTGTTAGGGAAATAAATCGTCGGCTATTCATAACTTTAGCCAATGCAAATTTTGACTTTAGTTGATGAAATTGGACTTCAGCCGTCGAAAAAAAAATATACTTTAGCCGATGACCTATTAATTTCATCGACTAAAGTCCTTTAAATTTCCAGATAGGGACGACAACTCATTTAATCAAAACTAAATATAAAAAAACACAAATCTCACACTTTCCCACTAAGCGTGAACAATTACTACTATAGAGGTCTAGGACAACAGGGAGAGGGGGTCTTAAAGAACACTCCTGGTTTCTCAAGCAAGTCCTCATCTGCTAAGGCTGCTCAGCTCTAGGAGCAACTTCAGAGGCAAGCGATGGAGCATCAGAGACAGATGAAAGAGGTTAGATTAGTGCAGAAGACTGAGCTTAGGAAGAGAGATAAGCAGATCCAGGCTGAGCTCAAGAGGAGAGATGAGCAGAGCCAGGCTCAGATGTCATCCTGGTTTGCTGCGTTTTTTACATATCTCCAGACGCAAGGACTCCCGCCCCCACCTATGTCACAAATCCAGCCCCTTTTCGATACTCCACAGCAGCAGCAAAATCCGCAAGATAATAGCAATCATCATTCATATTTGAACGACATAGATTTAGATAATAATTAGTTTAGGTGTCTGCATGTTTAATTTGAACATTTAACTTAGTTTAAGTGTTCAGTTTAAAACGTATTACTTGTGTTTGCTTAAATTGAATTAATTTGCATTTGTTAACGAAAATGTGTTTTGTTTTTATTTTAGGTGTTGTTGGCTATTATGGAATTAGACAGGTATGTTGGAATAATAATCAAGTTTTTTTTCAAAAAAAAAAATCAACTTTAGTTGACGATATGCACACTTTAGCAGACAAAATATGCATTTGTTTTTCTAGGAACAACGACTTTAGCTGATGAAAATAACAATTCTCGTCGGATAAAGTTGTTTTTAACCGATGAGTTGATATACTTTTGCCAACGATATATATGAATTTTGTCAGCTAAAGTCCGGTTAGGTTAACCATTTTGACCAGCCGTTGAAGTTTTGTCTGACGAAATTTCATCGGTAAAAGTATATAAATTTGTCGGCTAAAGTCTAAAATTTAAGTCGATGAGGAGTCTGTCGTCGACTAAAGTATGGACTTTAGCCGACGAATCTCTAAACTTTTGTCGGCTAAAGTAAGGCCGACGACCTTCTCCCGACGACATTTTAGCCGACGAAACCTTGTCGGGTTTTACTTTAGCAGACGAAAATGTCTAAGTCGGCTAAAATATTTTCTATGGTAGTGCAACACCACCACCACCACCCCTCCCCCACTTTTCTTCTTCTTCTTCTTCTTCTTCTTCTTCTTCTTCTTCTTCTTCTTCTGCTTCTGCTTCTTTCACCACCACCACTACCAGAGAAAATACTTTAGTCGACGAAAAAAATTTGACCTGCAATTTAAACCCTATCGTGTAGTATTAGTAAGTAGGGTATCGTTCTAACCGGAGACACTAGGGAAGGATTAAATTCTGCAAAACAAACGTCAGTACAAAGAAATACACTATACATATATACAAATTTGATGGGAGATTTATAAAGTGGTGCGAAACATATAAAGAAATAAACAATTTATGTACAGGTGATCATCCAACCATGCAACATTTAGAATAGCACATAGCACCGATTAAATAGCATGTAAGATTATGAAACAGATTAAGATGCAATGTTTAAATTTTCGAATACTTTAATTAATTCCAACTTTTTATGACTTCTCATGTAACTTAGAACTTACGACGCGCATCATCCTAAGTTTATGTGTCATCCCGTTCAATGCATACGACGCGCATCACATTAACACGAAATACACTTACCGTTTACGAGTCGTTGGAGACATGATCCTAGGCATGACGTCACTCATCCTATTAGCATGTAAATCACTTACCCTAGCAACCCTATGCAGCAACTACAATTGAGAACCCGACGCGGTGAACTCAACCCTAGATTACTACGGCATATTAAACTCCCCCCTTAGGAACATCTGACGTCTAGACTACCCTCAGGTTCGATTACGTGATCAGGTAAACAATTAATCAAATAAAGTATTTTAATCATGTAAACACAGCAAATTATTCTTTTATTCACAACCTAGGCATGCATACTAATCGTTATGTTATTAAACAAACACATAAGAAAATCACACAGAAGAACTCATGCATATGCTAGAAACATAAAACCACAAAAACAATGTATATACTTATGAGATTCGACAAAAATATTAAAGTGTACAAAAGCTTACATAGATCCATACCTAAGACCTCCTAGAGATAATTCGGCCAAAGTAGGGTGATTGGTGACAGGATGGATGAACTCGGCAATGACAATGAAATGCGGCAGCTTTTGTAACTAAGAGCTTAGGTAGAGCTTGACTCTCTAAAAATTACAAAGGTTGAAGACACTAAACTAAGAGCTATACATGTCTATTTATACAGAAAATTTCGAACAAAACCCTAGGGAATTCTGGAGCTTCAAGGAGACACAACCTTTGTTGGACTTGGAATCCTTCTTGGACTTGGTTTCCTCCTTTCATCTTTGGACAAAGATTTCGACTTGGACCTTGGATTTCTGATTTATTGGACTCCTCTACATGTTATTGGATCCATGTAGGCCTCATACACAAGTTATTGGGCTCATAGGCAGCCGAATCCATTGCTAGAACTCGGTAGGGACAGACTTTCCTGGTTTGACCGGGAAAACTCCATACTTAGTTGTTTCGGCTGCCATGATGACTTCTTCGAATCTCCTTCTTCAATGCAGCTTCCCATGACTTCATTAAGCTCTTCTTAAGTCCTTTGACATGCTTGAGAAGAATTTTGGTGAAGAAACATCCTCCCAAACTCGTGTGACATCTTAGGCAGAAACTGCCCAGTTTTGCAGCTTGACCTCCGTCCATTGTTTTAATCATAACTCCTTCATCTGAACTCCAATTGATGCGATTATAGAAGATATGAAAACTAGACACATACGGCTTTCTATTGATATGTGGCTCGTCCTCAGATTCCTCCTGGATCTTTAGATATGATTTTCCGAAGTTGATGTAGGGTTTCTGGAAATTTCTGCTCGGATCAAAATCTTATGTTTCAGAGTACTTCTTTTCCTTGGCTTCTTTTGTTGTCCTCCGTGAATCCAATCTTCATGATTCTTGTTCTTATATGCTCATTTACATGTCATCTACACATTAAACCAAATTCATCAAAAATGACAATGTAAAGGTACGGTGAATCATAAGAGAAATAATCAAGTCTTATCCAAAATCGGTTTTACAACACTTAAGCACAAATTTCTGTATAAATACATGTTTTAGCCATTGCTCTACAGAAAAACCCTTTTGACTCAAAATAAGTAAAAAAGACCTTACTAAGGAATAAACAAGGTACAAATGAGGGTAAAAACATAGCGTAAAACGCACTTATCAGGGAGAGACTAAGAGGGAGACCGAGCCAGAAAGGGGCTTAAACCCGATGACTTTAGCCGATGAAATAAAAATCTCGTCGGCTAAAGTAAGTGCTATAGGCGACGATAAAGCACCCCCTATTCCCCCACTTTTCTTCTTCTTCAACCACCACCACCACCCAAAAATTAACAAAAAAAGACACAAAAAATAAAAAATCAACAAAGAAAAGTAAAAAAAAAAGTTCATTTAAAAATCAATAATCAAATTAAATTATTCTTAGCCGACGGAATTTATAATGTTCCTTCGGCTATGATTTTCTTAACCGACGGAACCAGTTCCGTCGGCTAGGAGAAAAAGTTCATCGACTAAGAACCTGTTAGCCGACGGAATACGTTCGTCGACTAAGCTCTTCTTAGCCAACGGATCTGTGATCCTGGCTATTTCCGTCGACTAAGAAAGCTCTTAGTCGACGAAAAATCTCTTTTTCCGTCGGTTAAGATTAAAAATAATATTTACTTAGAAAATTTCACTGCGGATATTTCTGTCTTCGATTGACTATATATTGTGATACCAATCTAGAAGCGGAACGGGTGTACAAGTCAAACTCATGGCTAATGCTATGATATATGGGTTTTTTTGGCTATCCAAGTTCGTTTAAGGCTTCAAAATTTAGTTTTTCTAAACACTTAACACATGAAAACACCTAAATCTATATCTATATGAGATAGTTTGGTCAAACCTTCAACACAACAAACTCTCAGCATGATGAGACGCAACTGCCCATCTAAAAATTTTGAGACATTTACCCCTCGATGATAGGGCTCCCCATAGGGATAAATAATGGTAAGTAGTAGGCATGTTGTGATTTCGATCATCAAATTCACAAACAAAAATCCAACCGTCAGATATCATCAATATGTTTAAATATGTCTATGGTAAAAAATTCAACTTGATCTGATAAATTTAAGGCCTTCATCCGGACGATCAATCCTATAAGTCAAACCCCTAAATTGCATTGACCGCAATTATCGGCACCGAGACTTTACCGGAATTACATAATTTTTCAACTGTAGATGTATTTCACCATTCCGGTCATATCTTATTTCATGACTTTTTTTTCGTTTGAAGCTTCTACGTATAGTTTGTTTTTGAAACAGAACATTTACTTAAAACTTAGTAAACAAGTTATACAACATTAGTAGACATGCTGTGATTTCGATGATCAAACTTGAGAAATGGAAATCTGACCATCTGATATGATTATTATGTCGAAATATGTCTATAGGAAAAAATTCAACTTGATCTGACAACGTTAAGGGCTTGATCGTTACAGTCAATCCTGTAAGTCAAACCCCTTTATACACAAAAACAGTCATTTAACCGTTTAAATTATGTATTTTACCCGGACCTTCAACTTAAAATAGTTTCAAATCGATGAGACGCAACTAGTGGTATAAAATTTTTATGAAAAATAACCACCAGAGATAGTGCTACCTCTAGAGAGAAAGAAAGAAAAATTGCATTGACTACAACTATCGGCACCGAGACTTTACCAGAATTACATGATTTTTCAAACGTAGACGTATTTCACTATTCCGGTCATATCTTATTTCATGACTTTTTTTTGTTTGAAGCTTCAACGTATAGTTTGTTTTTGAAACGGACATTTACTTAACACTTAGTAAACAAGTTATATAATATTAGTTGGCATGTTGTGATTCCGATCGTCAAAATTCAAAAAAAGATCCGACCATCAGATATCATCATTATGTTGAAATATGTGTATGGGAGAAAATAATTCTGTCGGAATTAAATAAAAATAATAATTTTTAATAATTTTTAACCCCTTAACCGACGAAATTAATTACTTCCGTCTCCTAAGGTATTGCTTAGTCGACGAAATTATTTAATTCCTTCGACTAAGGGCAAAACAATTCAGAACAATTTTCCGCGTAAAATTTTAGACCAAAATTTCAAACACTTAGCCGACGGATGCAATAATTCCGTCGGCTAAGAGTTAAAAATTTCAAAATTTTGAATCCCCACGATAAATTTCAGAAAAAATTTCAAAAAAAATCAATTTTTTTTTCTATAAATATTCTCTTCTTCTCTCTTTACGTCTTCAAAATCTCTCATCTCCCTCTTCTCTCTTCTCTTGTGTGTGGTGTGTGGTGGAGTGTGGTGGTGGGTGGTGATGGTGTGTGGTTATGGTTTTTGGTGATGGTGTGTGGTGGTGGTTTTTGGTGATGGTGTGTGGTGGTGGTGGGTGGTTTTTGGTTATGGTGTTGTGCGGAATCAGAATGGCAGGAATTCTTGCCGAAGATCGATCACCGGCGGTGGATTTTCGGTGATCGATCTCCGTTTTTTTAATTTTTTTAGGTTTACCGACGGAATATTCCATCGGCTAGGAGTTTTTCATATTTTTTTTAATTTTTTTTAAAATCAGTCGGCTAAGATGTTAGCCGACAGAAATTCCGTCTCTTAAGATCTTAGCCGATAGAAATTCCGTCTCCTAAGATGATTATTAATTTGTTTTTATTTTAAAATATGCCCGTCTCCTAGGAACTTAACCGACGGAATATGCACTCTTAGCATATTAAAATTTTATGTCACTAGTGGATTTGCACTCTTAGCCGACGGAACAATTCCGTCTCCTAAAAATATTTTTCAGTCTCCTAAGCTCTTAGCCGACGGAAATTTCGTCGACTAAGACCCGTCGGTGAAGACTCTAGCCGACAGAAAATTTTATTCCGTTGACTAGGTTGTGTCTTAGTCAACGGAATAAAATTTTCCATCAGTTAGCGTCTTCACCGACGCGTCTTAGCCGACGGATCTTAATCGACGAAATTTTCATCGGCTAAGAGTGCAAATCCACTAGTGACATAAATGTGATATGGCCACCATTAGCTTCCCTGTCGGCAACCCCCCTTCTCTGGCGACCACCTGCCTCATCTCCTATACTCTTCTCGTCTAGGACACCGACGGAGGCCCTTTGTTGGCATACCCAAATCCGCGTGCTTAACCAGGATAGTCCCTGCCCGTGGACACAGACCCGGATTTGCACTCTGCCCGCACGTTCAACGAGCTTGTACGTTGCCCTGCCCAGCCTCTACACGCCCGGCGCCGTCTGTTCTTGACCGCCGTTGCAGGCTCGATCTTGCCCGGATCATTCTCACCCGTTTCCAAATGAGGGGTAAAATGGTAAATATTCCCATCCGGATAAAAACTTTTTACCCCATGGGCTAAAATTGGTTATTTACTACAGTAATTCTTTCATTAGTTACTGTTTACATATATGGTGAATATGACTAACTATATGCTTCATTTTTCATAACATTACCGCGCAACAAATCAAAATGGATTTACACGAGAAAATTTACCGCACACGCGTGGACTTAAGTATAAAAATTGCAAAACATCTTTTAAAAACACAGTCTGTTTGACAGACTAGTAAGTAAGTTTTTATATGCAAGTTATTTCAAAGTTCAAATGGCTCGGGGGGATAAAATCATTTCCCCCTTCTCCTACTCTTTTCTCCTAGCTATTTGGTTATGTGCACTTTACAGGATTTGAAATCTCTGAATCTAGTATTCGCAGGGTTGTCGTATTGGCTTGCCTCAAAACACCGTTTTTAACAAGCTCAGATACTTCATCTTTGATATTTTATAAAAATCCCTGAATCTCGTATCCGCAAGGTCGCCCTTTTGGTTTGCCTCAAATTCGCGTTTCTATCTTTTTTTGAGAAGCTCTGATCCTTGAGAAAGAGACAAACCTTATAAAGTATCGTATTAGCGACCATAATCAGGTTTGAAACTAAAATACGGTTTTACTTTGTATGGAACAGAAATGTTATATTCTGCTCACATGGATTTGACTTAGATATGGAACCTTTCATTATAAAGGATTTCACCACAAATATTGACCCAAAGGCTAATAAGTCTAGGTGCCGAGATTTGAAATCTCTCTGGCTCAAGTTTTTGAAGCACTATATCGAAAAATGCTCTTAATGACAATATGTGCAAAAAGTAATGATCACAAAGTACTGTGGATGCACTCATAGAGCGTTTCTTGAAACGTTCATATAACTTTGATTTACTCATTTATTTCTCAGTCAAGTGGATTGTTCACCACTTATTTTGACTACATATCGTCGATAATATTTCATGGCATCATGTTCCATAAATCGTTGATGGAATGATCATACTATACGTTCATGGGGTAAGATATATTAGCCTAAACATGTGAGATTTTTCCCTAATGTTATGAAGGCAATGTGGGTCATAGCAACGAAAAAATAAGTCGTACCAATGTTTATAAATGAGGGGGGCGCCTCTGGTCCTTAGTGACGGCACTCCTAGCCTTGACACCGAACTGTCAAATCGAATGACGTCAACTCATGACAATGTAACTGTTGTGGATCATGTGATCACCGGTTCAAGATTTTAAGTTAATTCTACAATTGTGACAACATACAAAAATGTACAAAAGCATCGTTGGAGATCAATTGTATGGAGAATTGATATTGCTTTCTCCTTTCCAAGCCATGTAATAAAGCATCATATGAATTCTATGATTAGTGTTTACTTTTTAAAGTTTCGTGACATCGATATATATCGCTTTATGATTTGTTTCCATATTGTTTGTATTGATTTACAACAAAGATGTATAATTTACATTGTCCTTAGACTTTTACATGATTTATAATGCAAAAGAGTGGATTATGCTGAATTCTATCTCTCTCAGGGGAAGGTGATATGCAGCTATGCATCCTCAAGAAGGATTGCAGCGTGGTTTCTGGTTAAGTATTCTATACATAGCGGATTTACCATCATCAATTTACAAGTAGTCTCATCCGAGCTCAATGTGATGTCTAGGATCGTACAAAATTAAGGAGATAGTAGTTTTAAGTGTGCCTCGCACTACCGACCCTCCACGTATATAACTGGCCATATTGAATCGGAGTTACCAAACGACTATGATTTTGGTTCCCCTATGCTATTTAACTAATTTTCATATTTTATAGAATGTTGAAGACTCTCTCGGGCTCATCAAGCACTACCAGAAAAAAGACTATAGCCGACGAAATATCTAAAAACAGGCCGACGAAATTTTTTTTCGTCAGCTAAAGTGGACTTTAGCCGACGAATTTTTTTTCGTCGGCTAAGTTAAAATTTCGTCGGCTAAAGTGGCATTTTAGCCGACGAAAAAAAATTCGTCGGCTAAACTAATTTTTTCGTCGGCTATAGTTAAATTTTAGCCGACAAAAAAATTTTTTGTCGGCTAAAGTGCTTTTTTCGTCGATTATAGTAGGTGAACTTTAGCCGACGAAATTTGAAAAGTTTAGCCGACGAAATTAGGGTATTTCGTCGGCTAAAGTAACTTTTAGTTATAAAATGGTACTATTGATATTTCGGTGTCCGATTGACTATTGTGATACCAATCTGGAAGCAAAACGGGCGTAGGAGTAAAACTCATTGCTATGCCATGACATACAGGCTTTTTTGGCCATCCGAGTTCGTTTAAGGCTTCAAAATGAAGTTTTTCTAAACATTTAATACACGAAAATGTCCATATCTACACCTATATGAGGTATTTTGGCTGAACCTTCAACACAACAAACACTCACCATAATGAGACGCAACTGTCCTTCTAAAAATTTTGAGACATTTACCCCTCCATGATAGGCCTCCCCGTATAGATAAATAATGGTAAATAGTAGGCATGTTGTGATTCCGGTCATCAAAATTCACAAACAAAAATACGACCGTCAGATATCATCAATATGTTGAAATATATCTCTGGTAAAAAATTCAACTTTATCTGATAAATTTAAGGACTTCATCTAGACGGTCAATCTCATAAGTCAAACCTCTATATTGTATTGACTGCAACTATTGGCACCGAGACTTTACCAGAATTACGTGATTTTTCAATCGTAGGCGTATTTCACCATTCCGATCATATCTTAACGAAACATTTACTTAAAGCTTAGTAAACAAGTTATACAACATTAGTACGCATGTTGTGATTCCGATGATCAAAGTTGAGAAACAAAATTCCGACCGTCAGATATGATCATTATGTTGAAATATGTATATAGAAAAAAATTTAACTTAATCTGACAATGTTAAGGGCTCGATCCTTACGGTCAATCACGTAAGTCAAACCCCTTAATGCACGGAAACGGTCATTTGACCGTCTAAATTACGTATTTTGCCCGGACCTTCAACTGAAAATAGTTTCAAATCGATGAGACGCAACCAGTGGTATAAAAATTTTATGAAAAATAACTACCGGAGATAGGGCTACCTCTAGGGAGAAAGAATGAAAAATTGAGTTAACCGCAATTATCGGTACCGAGACTTTACCGGAATTACGTGATTTTTCAACTATAGACGTATTTCACCATTCCGGTCATATCTTATTTCACGACTTTTTTTCGTTTGAAGCTTCTACGTATAGGGTTTAGGGTTTAGGGTTTTAGCCGACGAAATTAGGGTATTTCGTCGGCTAAGGATAAATTAATAAATAAAAAAAAATAACTATAGCCGACGAAATTAAGGTATTTCGTCGGCTAAGGTTAAATTAATAAATAAAAAATAAATAAATAACTATAGCCGACGAAATTAGGGTATTTCGTCGGCTAAAGTTAATTAAAAATTCAAATTTTTTGGCGGGGATTTTTAAAATTTTAAAATTTTTCAACTAAAATTTTAAACTTTAGCCGACGAAATTTCGTCGGCTAAAGTTCAAAATTTTCTATATCTTTCATTTTTCTCCTCCTCCTCTTCATCTTCCCTCCTCCTCCTCCTCCTCTTCATCCTCCCTCTCCTAACCTTCTCTTCATCTTCCCCCTCCTCTTCATCTTCCCTCCTCCTCCTCCTCCTCCTCTTCATCCTCCCTCTCTTAACCTTCTCCTCCTCCTCCTCCTCTTCATCTTCCCTCCTCCTCCTCCTCCTCTTCATCTTCCTTCCTCCTCCTCCCTCTCCTAACCTTCTCCTCCTCCTTCAAATCCCTCCTCCTCCTACTTCTCTAAATTCTTCTCCTCCTTCCTCTCCTCTTCTCCTCCTCCTCTCCCTCTCCTAACCTTCTCCTCCTCCTTACTCCTTTTTCGGTGTAAAAACGAAAAAGAAGTAAAAATTTTAATCAAAAATACAATAAATTAAAAAAGAAAAAAAAATGAAAAAATTAAAAAAAAAACTATAGCCGACGAAATACCCTAAAATTCGTCGGCTAAAGTTTTTTTAAAAAAAATAATAATTACATAAAAAAAATAATAACTTTAGCCGACGAATTTTAATAAAATTCGATTAAAATTCGTCGGCTAAAATTAAAAAAAAAGAAAAAAACTATAGCCGACGAATTACCCTTAAATTCGTCGGCTAAAGTTTTTAAAAAAATAATAACTTTAGCCGACGAATTTTAATAAAATTCTCGGCTAAAGTTAAAAAAATAAATAAAAATAATAGCTATAGCCGACGAATTTTAATAAATTTCGTCGGCTAAAGTCCAGAAATTAAGCGACGAAAAATTTATTCGTCGGCTTAATAAATGACTTTAGCCGACGATGAACAGTAATTTCGTCGGCTATAGTGTTGGCCGACGGATTTTGCCCGACGACTTCTTAGCCGACGAAATTTAAGGTTTAGCCGACGAAAAAATTTCGTCGGCTAAAGTGGTTGTTCTGGTAGTGAAGGATGAGAATACACTTCCCTTGGCTAAGGCATAAGGCCTCCATGCTAGCTTAGAACGCTTTACACGTGTCGAATCTGCTAAAGCAATAAATCTGTTTTTTTCTAGATAGAAACTTCGAACGAGCATTGTTAACTGCTCCGAATAAACTAGAATGCCTACTTATATCACTGGAAATCTATACGAGTCTAGTTTCCATAAAAGTTGTCTGTTCATTCATATTTATTTTAACGAAGAAGTTATGGCTGTTTTAATGCGCATTTGTCATTCTATGTGGAAATTTTTATGCACTCTCGGGATTGCTGCTTCTTGTAGCACCATTTTAATCCTTATAAATGGTTCAAAATTGAACTATCTATTCATATATCTATCCTTGTTAGTAGATATGTTTCATAGAGATATTGAGTGCCGCGTAAATAGTGGAACTACACATATTATTCTAAGGAACCGACAACTATCTTTGGATTTTGTGTCTTGTAAATCTTATGTGACTACGTTCACCGGTCATTCATGGACGCGGTTTACATAGATTTTTGTCGCCTCATGGCACCATGATAAACATCACATATTCCTTTTATGAATTGAGAGTCAACCAAACCATGTTGAGTTTTAAGAACATTCGCTCTAATGGTTAAAAATGACCAAGTATATCTTCTCATGAATATGGAGCGAAGCACATCTTGAAGAGTTCATAAGTCAATATGTGCACTGTATATCACTACAATTTGAATATCTAATCCTATGTTGTCACCAATAAATGTGATTTTGGTCACTAACTCATATAAACTTTGGTTTGACCAAATGGTCACCATGAAAGAGATATGATGATCTAAATTCTGAGAAATTTTCATGGACATCACTTCAAAACCTCAACATTTGGAAACTAGCATCTCCATGAAGCATGGTCGATCCCTCAAGAAATTGAGGTTTGTTAACCTTCCTTTGATGTTTCATTGCCCCCTTGCAATGCTCATTTATCGTTTTGAAAGCCTATTCTCTAACGAAATTATAAGCGAGACCCTCCTCCGCTAAATGACACAAAATAAAATACTTCATTCTTACATCAAATTATGTAGATCCATACAACCAACTTGCACTCACATTTATACTTTAAGGTATTGGTTTAAGTGTCAACACACCGGTTATGTGTTACAACCTCGTTTTCTTATGCTGCTTATACTTCCACGGGCTCACTACCCATTTTTTAAAGAATTTTTATCGGAAGAAGTTAAAGTGTCCCATATCCCACGTTCACAAGTGATATTGTTTGACCGAGCCTACGATCTAGCAATTCTAGTTTGTCGCTCGAAATTTAGTGATGCACACGAATCTTTGAACATGAGGTTATGTAATTTTGCATACAGCTTTACTATTCGTCTATGATCCACCATCATTGAATATTTTACTACAACTCGTGATTGTGTGCGAGGATTGAAACAAAATTGTAATCCTTGAGCTCGGTATGATTGAGACGAGTCTCCAATCATGAGCTTGGCTAGACTTATTTCTAGGTGTCAAATCACGATGACACTACGCTTAATGATGAGTCATTTAAGATGATCAAATAAGTGTTTAAGAAGGATACTAACCTCCATCTCTTTAAACCATTGACTTGCAGATAAGAACAATATTCTCGTCATTAGGGGGAAATAAGAACATTAAGTGTTTAAGTGGAACGACGTGATTGTCGTGGTTTGTCCCCAATAAGTCTCATCTTGATCCCTAAATGCCCAAGTATTAAAATGATGAGACCACATGCTGCAAATATGTCTATAACGATTGATGTCTTATCAAGAGGACATGGCGTAACCAAAAGAAGTTAGTCTTGGTGCCATCAGCATGGATGGTGATATGGTGACGCCATATACTGGCAAAAATGGTGTCACAAGGCCGTTGGCTGCCTAAACGATATGAAGGCCCTCAAGTTCGATATGTACTCGCACTAGGAAGAAAGCGAGTTTTGGCACAATCTGTCAAGTTTCGTAGGTCAACTTCCACAGGAACTATATGAATGTTAGCTCATCGGAAAAATGTGAAATTAGTATCATTAGAAATGTCTATATGTCTAATTTTCAGAGACATCAAAAATTTGATCGCAACCATCATATTGAGTGAGTTATGACCATTTTTTAAAGTATGACGGATCTATCTAGGAGTCTGATTTTGCAAATAACAACCAAATTCAACAGAGCGTTGTGAATAGCTCTAGACGAACCAGAATATGTATAATATACTATTGGAAAGTTATATGAGTATAGTTTCTAAAAACGTTTACGGTTCAATCATATGTATTTTTTAGAGAAAGTTATGACTATTTTGGTACCTAAATGTCATGCTGCGAGAGAATTTGACTTTCAGCGCGAACATTTGATTTGAGTTCCCAAGTAGTCTTCTCCTCAAGATCTAATTAAGTGTAAGAGATCAGCGTTGAGCCAACCTGGCAGATGGGTGGGTTGGGCGGTTAGCGGACGGACTTTAGCAGTTAGCGGGTCTAGCGGGTTCAACCCGTTATAACTCGCTACGCTAATGGGTTATAGCGGGTTAACCTGTTGGGTTCGCGGGTTACCCGTTGGAACCCGCTAAGAATTTTTTTCATCATTTCTTATATATATATATATATATATATAGTCAAATACCAAAAAAAATTTCTTAGTGGTTGGAAGTTCCAACGATTTAGATAAGATAAAGTTAATAAAATTAAAAAAAAGAAGAAGAATAAGAAATTAGATTAGTAAGGTTTTCTCTCTTTTATTTTTTTATTCCTTAGCGGGCCTTAACGGGTTAAATAGGTTCCAACGGACAACCCGTTTCCGTCCGCTAACTAGCGGGTTATTAACGGGTGACAACCCACTAACACGTTATGTAATCGGACGGGTTTTTAACGGACGGTTAATGGGTAACAGGTTAAACTGCGAGGTTGAGCATTGAGGACAATCCGACATGATCTAGTTAATCATTAACCGATGCCACATTTGAAAACATGATAAAACGCATTGATATGCTGAATAATCCGATCTCCTATGAATGATCTAAGGATCATGGGGAGATGTAGACTTCAGGAGGAGTCTAGCACATACATGTCACTATTAAATTTGAAAGGTGTGGTTGTGCTCTTTTTTTCTTAGACCAATACTTTTGTCCCACCGGGTTTTTGCTCAGCAAGGTTTTTAACGAGGCAACATCGCATGCACTAATTATCTAGTGCAGATATCATTGATCAACATGAAGTGTTCATGAATGATCGAGTTATCAATGAAGTAGTTGATGTGTTGCATCCTTTTTCACCTACGGGCAATGTTTAGTTTCTCCCATAAGGTTTTTGTTACTTGACAAAGTTTTTGACAAGGCAACATCGAAACATCACATGCATGAAGGCACGCGGTACAAGGATGAATATTCTAGAATATTGTACCATGTGTGTCTTTGCCTCATATAACTTGGATTACAATATAGAACAAGATTATGTTTCCTTATCTATACCAGAATGATATTCTGTATTTCTCTCTATAAAGAGACTTTTTATCCATAAATAAAATGATTCTTCATTTTCTTGTGTTATCTCTTCTCTTTCTACCCTATTTCCTTGATTATGTATATATTTTAAACTCAAAAGATTGGAGCTGGTTCCATTGCCGAAACTAGAACCGGTACAACAGACTTACAAAACACACATGCATGAAATTAAACATTACCGGGTTCGGTTTAACTTGAACATAATTAAACACTGAATTCTAGATGAAAGAGAACTCTAAGCTTCCTTGTCTCTTTTTGCTAGAAAAGCTAGCCCTAAGTAAACCTAATTTAACTAAATTAAAACATAAACCCACATATGATCATCGATCCTCACTAGCTAGGAAACGGAACTCCAGCATTGCACATTAAGATCTAGTCTTGATCAGTACTCATATGGTACACTCACTATTTCTAGTCTCTCAAGGGAAATGGACAGCTCACCCAGATCAACGATGGATATCAGGATTATAGAGTTCGAGCTTCGAATCTTAGCAGATTCCAGGCAAGTTGTTCCACAAGCATGGAGGAAGGCTGCGCTTAATTTCGTCGTGAGGTTCGGCTGCACTCATGTTCACCGTGGATGCGTATGTTGATGTATTTTGCTGAACATCTAGACTCACATTCATGTCACTTGCACCATTCAAGCCTGGTGATGCCTGGTCAGCAATGCTTCCCACGTACCATGACTCGGAGACTGGCGCTGTAGGTTGAAAGTTGAGCAGGCTTAACAAGTCATCGTCCATGTCCTCTAGTGGATCTTCTCTTGGTTTCATCCCTGAGACAACAAATTCAAAGGGAAAGAACTTCAGCTAGTAGCTAGTAAACTAATCAGTTTGATGTTAGCTCATCAGGTTTGATCTTTATTAAATCTTAATTAATGTGTTAGAAGCATTACCAACAGATGGAGATGAGGTACCATCCCTTAGGTTTTCAGCACTATTCTCAACGCTGCTCTTCCAAGTTAATTCCTCATGCACATTGTCTTCTTCCTCTTCCTGACCTTCCACTTCCTGACCAGCCGATTCGTCCTCCTCCTCCGCAAAATTTTTGTCTTTGCCTGTCTCGCCCGACGACCTGTCTCCACTCCTTGATCTCTTTTTCCGAGACAGTGTACCAGCTTGCACCAACACATCGTCTAATAGACCACTACCTCTCTTTCCTGGACAGGTTACAGTTTCAATCTCATAGCCATTGGTGTTGCCGGAAGCAGCCTCCATCAAACCCTCATCGCCATTAAAGTTAGCAGAAGAAGCAGGTTTTGTGGGGGTGTATGGCGAGTATGGTGGTGTCGTTTGGTTCGAAGGGAGCTCCGAATTCATTGGCTCATAAGCAGGAGTCCCCATGATCATCGAGCTAAGGTTAAGAGTGTTGTAATTACCGAATCCCCCATGGCCTGAGTTGTAGTACTGAGATGGAGTTGACAATAGGGTTTGGTTTGGAAGAGTGGTCTGGTTGAACAGAGCTGAAGACGATGACGTCCCAAATGCGGAAACCGGTGAAACAGGAGATAGTGGGATAGCAAAGCCACCGTTAGCGTTGAACTGGGCCGTCATGGCGGGGTTGGAGTAATTAAGAGAACCAGAGTTGTGGTGGTTCTGCAGAGGAGCATCAAAACTGATATGGTCATAAAGAGAAAGCGAGGGGGTAGAGCTGTAAGTTGCTTTGCGAGGATGAGAGGACAAGAGTGATGAAAATGAAGAGGACGAGTTTGAGTTATGCCTCTGCTGCTGATGATGAGCTTGCTGGTGATGAAATGAAGCGGCAGCGCCATCATGTTGAAGCTCGTGAGGGTAAATTGGTAATCCGGCTCTCTGGCGTCTCTTCATTCTTGTGTTCCAGTAGTTCTTTATCTCATTGTCAGTCCGACCAGGTAACTGATGATAGAAATCGAAAGTAACATACATATGAAACTAATTAATTAATCACACAACACAGATTTAATTAAAAGAAGGTCAAACTAATTAGAATAAACAGACACATAGGTGTGCGTAGTTCTGAAATAAACAGGTTGGCCCAAAAGAATGGAAATTGAAGAAAACGAACGAGATCATCAGAAAAATGAATTCCGTGGAATCAAAGATCCTAGAATCAAAAATTAGAAAAGAAAAAAGTTTGTAAAAATTAAGGCAGATATAGTCCAAGAAGACCAAGAAAGAAGAAAAGAGAGAAAGCGAAAAGTGATTAACAGGAGACGAAAGATGCTCGGGTCACAATCCGAATCAAGATGAAAAAGAAAGATCGAGAAGAATTCACATCAAAATATAGACATGAATAAAAAGAAGCACTAGCTTAATTATATACATAAGAAGACCTATCTACTCCAAGGCACAAGCAAAGAAATGAAAAATCTAACAAGGGCTAGACTTGACCGAGATCAATAAGCAAGTCATATGTATATACCTGGGAAGCCATGCGAGCCCATTTGTTACCGTACTTGGCATGAAGCTCGATGATGATTCGCTCCTCCTCCGCAGTGAGAGAGCCTTTCTTGAGATTAGGCCTCAAATGGTTCGCCCACCTGAGCCTGCAGCTCTTGCCGCACCTTGCAAGCCCTGAGTTCTTCTGCACGGCGTTCCAGTTCCCCTCGCCGTGTTTCTTCACGTACTCCATCAGAATCGAATCCTCGGCCGCTGTCCATGGCCCCTTCTTCAGCCCCCGGAGAGGTTGATGATGAATCTGGTGGCCCCCACCTCCTAACTGGCTTGCCGCAGCAACCATCTCGCTCAAGTCCATTGATCCATCTCCTCTGTGGTTCATGATCATTCTCGCCTCAAGAAAGCTAGCCTGCTATAGATAGGTGGATGGATAGGTATATAGGAAGATCGATGTGTAACTATAGATTGCTAAAACCACCCTCCACAACCTATTTTGGTTTTCTGGAGTGGTTTGAGGGTTTTGTTTTTTGGGTTCTGCCTTGCAAATGGTTTTATAACTTTGAGGTGGTTTTCTTCGTCGGTGGGTTTAGGTTTGTATCTACTCTCAGAAATGAGATCAGAGAGAGGGAGAGAGCTGGTTTATAGAAGAGTTCTCTCTCCTCTCCCAGTATATAATGAGAGAGAAATATACAGGAAAGAGAAGAGAGGAAAATGGGAGAGAAACAGAAAGACCACGCTAGTTTCTTGTCTCTATTTGCTATCCCTTCTCTCTAATTAATTTTTTTTGGCCATCTTCCTTCCTTGTTTTTGGTGTACGGAGAGAGAGGGTTTCAGATTTAGAGAGAAAAAAAGAAGAAAAAATAAGAGAGACAAAGATAGGAAGCTTTGTGTGTTATTTGGGTCCAAAATTGGGGGCTGCGGTGGAGGTGAGTGTGCTTATTGAAGGGATTTTATTTAGAGGGGAGAGCACCCATTCCGGTCCGAGTTGCATGCTAAGTGGTACGTCCGGGAACGCGTTATCTATCTCCACCCTTCATTGCCAATATGTACACCCATACTTCCCCCTTCTTTCACTTCTAGAACACATCACTTTAGACATTTCACCATTTCTTTTCAAAGTGTGGTAAATTTAGTAATCTTCTTTATGTTCTCTTTGTAGGTCAAATTACATTCTTCTTTATGTTCTCTTTGTAGGTCAAATTACATTTTAAGTAAACTTTGACAACCTACATATTGGGATGGATTAGCATTCTATTACACATTAAATTTTATTTGAACCATACTGTTGACTAAATATATTAAAATCACAAACAATTTATTTATGATTTACGCATGCACGTAGAATGTATCTCAAATTACTAAAATAAGATTATTTTGAAATTTTATTAAAGTCGAATGTCGCGTCTAGTGAAAATTTAACGTATTTTCAACGTTCTTATCCAATTATTGTCAATTCGTTTAATTAGGGTTACGTCACCCTGTGAAGCTGCCAAATTATTAATGTATGTCTCGACATGAAGTGTTCTGGAATGCATCGTCTTTCTATGTACCTTTCTTGTCTGTGCTTACGTGGCAATCATTTATTAGCTCGCCGCAAAATTGAGTCTTAGGCCCGCGAGCAGCATATCGCGAGTGCTGCAGGCGTGCTCGGTAAAAATTGATTGAGAGAAGTCGGGACTTGATTAAGAGTTGTTTATGTTGAGAATGTCAAATTTTCGGTGTCACGCCCTAGCCTGAGTTTACCTCTCTAAACTCGGGTTAGGACGTGCGGGACCCATCTCAAGAGAGATTTACTCGTAAATCTTCCTTGAGAAGGAATAACCCCTTTTAGCAAACCATTTTCAACAGTCCAAACGATACCGGAATAGACCTCACAACCAGAGGTTATCCCGATTTCTGCATTTGGATCTCAAACCAACTACTTTAGAGGACCTAGGGTTCTAATATGAATTGTGACTGCACTCGAATCCCGGTCAGGCTGCCTACATACCTTGTACTCAGGGATCAAGCCACCTAGCTCTTATTTTCTTATTTACGTTCTCACCAGGCGAATCCCGTTTTTCTATTTATCGGTAGATAACCTATTATGGATGGTGCACGACTAAGGTCATTCCAGAGTTTAACCTCTCCACTGAGACACCCAAAAACTAACTATCTATCGGGATTAACCCTAACATTCAACCATTCTGATAAACATCAACAAAACACGTAAATATAATATAAAGACAAACACATAAATATAAATCCCCTTAAGGGCATAAAAGTAAAACCACCTAATGGGCACCTTTGTAGTGAACTTGAACTGTCATGGGTATTTTAGGAATTTTGACTTTAGTGGCAGCCTTGTAAATAAAAGAAACAGCCAGGGGTATTTCTGAGATTGCATCCTCAGTGAAAATTACTCACCTCGAAATCCCGCTGTGTCAACTACCGCCACACGGTAAATCCTCAACACTGGGTCGATCAATATACACCTACAAATATATAATCGACCTTAGTTACCATACGAAGGTAATAATGAATTGATTCGATTGAACATCACAATAAACGATAACCGAAACTGGCAAATTATACATCCACGTGCTCATATCGACGAGTACATGAACCTGGGACAACTCACTGCCCCTGAGGATGTCAAATGCGCCACCACGTGCTGCCACAGGCAACTGCACCTGGGTCCCACGCGCCACCAACCTCAAACCTGTCAACTTCACCAAAAAAACCATCTACATGCAACCACAACAACCCTAGGAAGCCTATAGGAGCAACCAGAACTCCCAGAACCGTCAGACGCGCCTACACACGCAGCTACAACCGGTGGCGCGTGGGCGTCAAGCGCCTCCACCAAAAACACAGAATTTCAACAAACTCCAAACATAAAAGTTGGAGATCAAAGCAAGAGGAACAGCTTTAATACCTGGAGTTTTGATCAACTCGACCGGGAAGTGGCCCAAGACGCCTTGGCCGTACTTTCTGGGTTGGTTTCGCCACCGCCACACGCCGAAGAACCAGTCGGTTCGGGAACCGGGTTTCGACGCCGTATTGTTCAAGCCTAGATACACCGTTCTAGGCTGAACTGGACCACGCCACCATCACAGGGAGACTCGCACAGAGGAAAGGAAGAGTTCCCGACCGGCCTCGATGTTTCCAGTGACCGGAGCTCGCCGCAAAAGTCAGGTCGGGTCAGTTTGAATTTTCGGATAATGAAGGAACGTGCGCGCATGGACGGAGAAGAGAAAAATAGGTTATTTCCATTTTTGGAAACCCATCCCCTCTATTTATATACTTTCTAAAAATAGAAACTCATCTTCTGTTAACCAAAACTTCTTCACACGGTATCCGATTCACACCTGCCGCGTGTCCACAAACTCGTATCGTCGAGCACTACAACTCTCGTGACGTAGTAAAAAGTCAACCTTTGACCCTTTAAATAAATCGTTTCCGAGCGTCCCTTCACTCCGAACACTTTAACACTCTTCTTGAAGGTACGAATATGTATCAATACCACTAATAAATTTCCAGGTTATTTCACTCGTTATCAATTCAGAAAAAACTAACAGCGCAGTTACAACCCTCTGTAACACGCCTAGTCCCGGTAAAAGGGTAAATTTTTGGCACAAGGTGTTACAAACTACCCCCTTTACAAAAATTTTGTCCTCGAAATTTCCATTACGGGACATAGAACTAACCGTCATTCCCAATGACATAATTCAGTTAAAGATGATCCACATTCTAAGACTTTATTTTTCCAGCTGTCAAGGAATATCGTCCAGTGCCACTGAACGGAACTTCAAGCAAACCAGAGTCACAAGCTATATGTGCCAATTCCGTTAGAAACTAAAGTCTCCTCGTAGTTGCAATACGAGATACACAACCACACCCGCTTTGATACACTTTCTTGGGTACGATTTCCTCGTCTCATCACTTTCATAGTAAATCAACTCCACAAGGCTTGCCTCTTAACTCTTCTCGAGTTAATTCCCGAAATGACAATTGTGACAATCTGGTAGCTTTTCAAGACATACTCGTAGTCAACACGTATGCTAAACTTTTGCAGCTGCCACACTTGACACTTCACACCAACGTCTTCCTCGTGGAAGGATGGAAAATAATACAGTCTATCACCGTAGGGGAAACTCACACGTCTCTCGCACCTTTCCAGACAACAGAAGCGTGCACTTTCTATACTAGGCCTTGAGACTATGGACGTATTATCTTCTACGTCCTTCACTCAAAAATTCTCATTTCTCGTTCCTTGTACCTTAGCTTTCGATCACGAGACTGGAACGAACTCGCATACCACAATGCGATCTCAAAACTGCTTATTCGGCTAATGAATCTGCTAAGCGCCTTCATACCAACAAAAATGTCATCTTCGCATATTTAGCCACAAACGAGTTCCTTCATCCTACTCCACTCTCAAGGAAAAGTGTCTACAATAGGGAATTCACAGCAATAAGAGCTAACAAGCTCGCATACTAACTCCTGTGTGCTCAAGTCCTGCCTAAAGGACAAGAGTTCAACTCAAAATCACCTTCCTCATGAGTAGGTTTTCCTCTACGAGATACCATGATCTCTTTTTACCAAAATTCAACCACCACTCATACCCGCGATCACAAGCAAACCAAATCGTCTCCATCAATACCCTTAGAAACCCGAAGTACCTCACTCCTGAATCTTATATACCATCCAGAACCAACGTGGACATGTCAGCCTCCCAAGCTAGGAGTAGAACTTCGCAGAAGCGGAAGGCTTTAGAGTGAGTGACTAAAAATCAATGCCAATAATAATGGTTCAAAATCATAATTTCAAATTTCATTTTCATTTTTCCGAAAACAATCCAGGCCTTACGCCAAAAACAAATAATTTCACGGCCCGCGGTCAAACATAAATCTAATCCCGGTAGGCGATATAAAGCAAATCGTGACTTACAATCAAATATAACTCAATTCGTGGCCTGTAGCCGTATAAAAATCAAATCATGGCCTGCAGCCGTATAAAAGTCAAATCATGGCCTGCAGCCGTATAAATGTCAAATCATGGCCTGCAGCCCTATAAAAGGTAAATCGGGAAAAAACATTTCACAAATGATCTATCACACATAACAGGGTCAGAGCTAAGAGCTCTAGCGTACCTCTCAATGAGGACGCAATCCCGCGCTAACACTACCATCTCCCCTAATGGAAGAGGGGCGCAACGAGGGGCGCGCTTCCACTCTGCCGAACGAGGAGCGTCGCCTGCTTGCTAATAACAAACCATACGTCTGACGACCCTTCATGACATGCAGTGAGCCCTACAGGCTATGGTCGGAGCTAAGAGCTCTAGCGTCTCATCCACTGTCTAGTGAGAACACAAATCTCGCATAAAATCCACTCTCCATAAGAACACATGCATATCTCGCACTTCCACTCTGCCAAACGAGGAGCGCCGGGTAGGCACCCTTCTACTCCGCCGAACGACGCCGCCCACTAGCTATAATCATCTGACGACCCTTTATAGTGAAATTAAAACAAATTCTCGATATTTTCATAAATCCAGGCCCGAAGCCCATTTATAAAATCCAGGCCCGAAGCCTATTTATAAAATCCAGGTCAATGCCAAAAATACTTTAAATCCCGGCAAATGCCAAACATAGAAATCCCAGTAAAACATCGAGTCCTATTCTCATCTGTACGACGGGACTCTCCAGTTGAAAACCATTCAAAACCCAATCGAAAAATAAGCGAGCTGAAATCTATAAATCAAATGGAAACAAATAAAAACACTCCACTAGAGTGCTCACAAAACCAAAGAAATCAAAAATACACAGAAACCCGAAAATCATCTGTTCTGGGAACATTTAAAACCATTAAACTACTAAACCATGGCATGTATTTCGTTAAAACAAATCAAAGGTCCACTCATCCTACTAACCACGCATCTCCTGCTCCAGGTACGGTACTCTAAGCGTCCTCATATTCAGTAATGTCTCTTTTGCCCGAAAGCGGTTCTTTGACAGTCATAAAGTATTCTTCCTCGAGCTTTATGCACCCACCACGCATCCGCTGTGACACTTTGATACTTTACGTAATTCTTTTCTCTTGGACTCAACCAGCATCTAAATCACCGGATCATCCCTGATACTCCTCGAATATAATTACGCAACACTAATGTGTTGCCAAAAGTGACCATAAATACTCTTTTATCCCACCAATCAAATGTGGGACACAAAACGACTATCAAATAGTTTAATAGCCCAATTTTTCTAGTTTGACCAAGAAAAGTCACTGATTGACTTTAGGGTTGACCTAGTCTTTCCTGTGTTGACCAGGAAATTGACCAAAATTTTCTGACTAATCGACATTGATCAAACCCTAAAAGATCGAAAATTGTCGATTTATAAATTCGAATTTACTTTTCCAAATCTAGCTCGTTACTAAACTTACGAACCTGTTGACTTTTTGATCCAACGAAAAATGTATATTGACATCTAAAAGCAAATGATGTTGCAAAATTTACTGTTACGTTTAACTTCACTAATTTCAACCCCAGGTGGCCAACCTTGCCACCACACATACTAACAAGTATAACGACTTATTCCACTTGGAAAGTCGATAACACACTTAAACATTTTCAAGGGTTCTAATTACTCAAACCTTTGGTCTGAGATTTCAACCTAGGCTCTGATACCAGTTGTCACGCCCCTGCCCGAGTTTACCTCCCTAAACTCAGGTTAGGACGTGTGGGACTCATACCATGAGAGATTTACTCGTAAATCCCCCTTGAGAAAGGATAACCCTCTTTTCCAAACAATTTTCAATAGTCCAAACGATACCGGAATAGACCTCACAACCGGAGGTTATCCCGATTTCCGCATTTGAATCTCAAACCAACTACTTTAGAAGACCTAGGGTTCTAATATGAATTGTGACTGCACCCAAATCCCGGTCATGCTGCCTACGTACCCTGAACTGAAGGATCAAGCCACACGTAGCTCTTATTTTTTTATGTATGTTCTCACTAGGTGAATCCCGTATTTCTATTTATCGGTAGATAACCTATTATGGATGGCGTACGACTAAGCCCATTTCGGAGTTTAACCTCTCCGCTGAGGCACTCAAAAACTAGCTATCTATCGAGATTAACCCTAACATTCAACCATTCTGATAAACAGCAACAAAACTCGTAAATATAATATAAAGACAAACACATAAATATAAATCCCCCAAGGGCATAAAAGTAAAACCACCCAATGGGCACCCTTGTAGAGAACTTGAACTGTAAGGGGCATTTTAGGAATTTTGACTTTAGTGGCAGCCTTGTAAATAAAAGAAACCGCTAGGGGTATTTCCAAGATTGCACCCTTAGTGGAAATTACTCACCTCGAAATCCCGCTGCGTCAACTACCGCCACACGGTAAATCCTCAACACTAGGTCGATCAATATACACCTACAAATATATAATCGACCTTAGTTACCACACGAAGGTAATAATGACTCGATTCGATTGAACATCACAATAAACGATAACCGAAACTGGCAAATTATACATCCACGGGCTCGTATCGACGATTACATGAACCTGGGACAACTCACTGCCCCTGAGGATGTCAGATGCGCCACCACGCGCCGCCACAGGCAGCTGCGCGTGGGTCCCACGCGCCACCAACCTCAAACCTCGACTTCACCAAAAAAACCACCTACATGTAGCCACAACAACCCTAGGAAGCCTATAGGAGCAACTAGAACTCCCAGAACCGCCGGACGCGCCTACACACGCAGCTACAACCGGCGGCGCGTGGACGTCAAGCGCCTCCACCAAAAACACAGAATTTCAACAAACTCCAAACATGAAAGTTGGAGATCAAAGCAAGAGGAACAGCTTTAATATCTAGAGTTGTGATCAACTCGGCCGGCAAGTGGCCCAAAACTGCCTCGAAAGGGCTGCCTCCATCTCTGATTCCAAATTTCAGCCAATTTGGTAATCGTTAAGACCCTCAAACTCGAAAACCAAATGGACGGACTGAATTATGTCAAACATGAACCTTTCATGTTTATAACAGAAAAACACAATTTTGAGGATCTTAACGATTACCAAATTGTCTGAAATTTTACAGAGATGATCTACACAATATTATCTAGATACTAGATGATAGAGATGAAGAAATTCGATCGAAAAATAATGCTAAAATGAAAATCCGTACCAAAACTATTAGTGCGGACGTTTATAGCGAAGAAGACCTATATTATATATAGGTTTGTAGCAGACGTTTCTACCGATATGTTTATATGTTTATATATAAACATATCACTAGAATAAGGAAACTACGTATACTGTGCTATAGAGGTAATGGTGGCAAACCAAAGACTCAAATCACAGACAATGGAAATTTACTATGCTTGTAATTCAAACATAATGGAAACAGATACACAAGGATGTGACAATATGGATCATTATATAGGAATTTAAAAACAATCACCTCGGCATGGGGAAGGTGAAATATCTATAGTTTCTATTCGATCAACTACAATGCCTAGGAACAATTATCAACATTGATATAATAACCGCAATGAATTTACAAGTATTTTGATATCAGTCATTAGACCAAGGTGCTGCTTTGTCAAATAACTTGATCCCAGGTTAATTTTATTACTTGAAAACAATTTATGCTTAATGAAAACAAAACATATATTCAGAAGTGCAAGACACAAATTGAATCAAAGCAACTAAATAGCACATAAAACATAGTCTAGAGAGTAAATGAACAGCTAAGACTATCAAGGGCTTTCAGTTGTAATTTTAACTTTGGATTTCCTCTGTACAAAAAACACATATCAACTTATCAAATCACCTCAAGCATTTTTAAAAGTGCTCAAACCTTATATATATGATTCAGACAAGTTCAAAATCAAAAATAGCTATGAACTTACCTTGGTCAATGCATCACTTCTAGTTATATATCCAAAGTCCTCAAAAGAAAAAAAATGTATAAGCAATTAACAATCTAAATCCACCAGAAATCTGAGATTAACATTTCAGATCATGTAATAGTAGAGCATAATTTTCTTAGAAGCTTCACATATATCATCCACTATAGCCTCAGAGAAACCTCTGATTCCAGTCAGGTTCCTACCAAACAGAATTAAAAAAAAAGAACGAATGCTAAACCCACTAGGGCATTTAGTCGAACACTTACTAGGGTGAACCACCTGTGCAAGACTCCAAGCGCAGTACAATGGTTTATATGGTAGAAGAGCGTGAAGATTCCAATGAACCTTCTCGATTTGTTTCAGGTACTACCATTTCCAGATCACCGAACTTCTCTGTCATACTATTGTGTCACAGCAACCACCCAAAGTACAGCTGAATCCTATGCTCCACCTAAAAGAAATTCGAATAAGTTTTATTGCGTGAATAAATATTGAAAAGGAATAAGAATCGAAAATCCAGAGAGTAAAGTAGAAGAACGAGAACTTACTGGTTAGGGCGTGAATCAAAGGGCTTACGAAGTTGAGCTACGGCTACTTCAGTTTGAATCCTCATCTCTTCCAAATCTGAAAGGGAAGAGACTCGTAAGAACTTGTCAAGGAGATGGGTTGTGGTTGGGGTTTATCAAAAGAGATGAGGTTAGGGTTTGTTGAGATCTCGAAAACGAAATCGATCTCTGAGAGAGAATATGGCTTACCAATTTTGAGCCGAATCAAATCTGAGTGGGGTTGATGTTCTAGCGCTTATCGAGCGTCATCATCGCCTTCTTCTCCGTCAGCGAGGTTGTGATGATGTAGGTTGAGAGAAACCCACGGTTGTTCGAGAGAGAGAGAACTGTGTCGAGAGGTAGGCGCTGCGCTATTTTGTCAAGAGAGGCAGGTAAGTTGGCTAGGTTTTCTTTTTTGGTTTTTGCCAGTGTTAGGGAAGCATTTAAGTTTTGAGTGAATTTTCAGAATTAATTGGGGGATGCATTTCACGCATTGATGTTTCTGCGGATTTCGCGTTTCGGGCATTCATTTCAGCATGCAATCACACGACGCAAAACCTCGAAGTGTCATCTGGTTGAAGTTGGAACACATCTCCTTCGATTTTGTACGACTAAAGAAATTGTGGGGGGGGGGGTGATCTGACCACAGTTTTTGACGATAAGTCGTATGACTCACATTTTTTAGTTTTTGATTGTTTGAAACTTGGTGCCAAATTGTTATTAGTCCACATTTCTTATTAAAACTGCCATAGGAAAACCTGAAAATCAATCAGACGATGGTTAAAAATGATGTGCCGTCTGATGAGCATTGTCTAATACAATTTTTACAATGGTCTAAAAGGCACTAGCGGTAGGCGGGCGATGACTCATAAACTAATGTTTGGATAGCTTAGGGAATAACAAACAAGAAGTTCGTCGGCTAATGCCCGAGACAATAGCCGACGACGTAACAAACAAGATGTTCGTCGGCTAAAGTCTTGGACAATAGCTGACGACGACTTCTAGTTTCGTCGGCTAAAGTCATAGCCGACGACTATTTGCTGACGAAGGCTCGTTGGCTATGATCTTAGCAGACGAATGTCATTAACAGGCCGACGAAAATTTTTCTTCAGCTATAGTGCTTGCCCGGCCTGGTAATGGGACTATGCGATTTACTTTTTTATATATATTTAATTAATAATTATAATATTTAAAACTAATAAAATATAAATAATTATAAAAAATTGGCTTAATTAATGTTTTAATAATAATATATTTAAAATTTTATTACATAAGTTATATTAATAAATATAAAAATGAGGCTTAATTTGTTTAATTAATCAATAACTCATGTCCACACGTACGTGTGTTACAAGTTGCAACAATGCAATCTCTTTTAAACAAAGCAAATTTACCGACCAGCAACTGGTCATAATAACTAATCCTTATATATAAGCTAGGTAATGAACACTGACTAATCCTTATATTATAACCCCAAAACTTAACTCCTAAACTACTTCCAACAGGAAGCAACATACTAATCTACATGCATAATACAAAGTTTAATCACACCACATGGTAACTTAAATTAATGGAACTGTCAGAATGTCCCTGAAACCAGCCTCTCCTAAATGACCTTCCCACTCAATTTCAACTTTATGGCAGAAACAACAATCAAGCTTTAATGACACACTAACTACGTTTTGAGCTAGCTGTTTTTTATTGATCCATTCTTCTTCTTGTATCTTCATTTTTTCTATGCTTATTTACAGTCTTGCTATCCTTTTGTTTAGATTCTTGAATTGGTTTTCGAGATCAATACTCATCTCCTGGAGATAAGCGATATGATGAATTGTCGCCTTGATATTATCATGAACTGTTTCTGTAGGAAGGAAAAAGCTTAGAGCTCATCTTTCTACCTTACTTTTAGTTCAACTCTATAATTCATCCCAATCGGGTGATCAGAGTTTCAAAAAGCTTTTTCAGCGATTCTTGAGAAGATTTTAGCCGATAGGGTGGTTATGAGTTACAAATGGTGATGTCTATGATCAAGAAGCCAGGAGAAAAGAGAAAAGAGACGTTGGTATTTGGTCATTGGTATATTAACTTGCTTGGAATAGTAGCTACTAGCCTTCAAACACGCGCTTTGCGCGTGCAGAAGGACTTTGTTCGCACCTATAAAATATTTGGTTTCTATGTCACTGCCTATAACCCTCAGTAGATAATGTATCTCAACTTTAAGACTTATCAATCATATTAATTATATATTTACATTGAGATGTAGATAATTTGAATAACAAATCGATACACGATACATGCGAATTTTGTAGTTCGATCAATATTATATAACAATTATCTGAACCTCTAATAAAAATTACATAATTGATTAAGATGACGTTAACACCGAATTTATTTTAATAACCAAAATATCTAGAATTGCAAGTAAAGAACACCCATCAGTTCATGTCATAAGCTGAACTGATAAACTTAATCAATAGAGAAATTAATTGTTGGCCTAAACCCTAAACCCACATATCAGCATTCATATGCATCGTCAAAATGAATATTTTGAAAAATTGATATAAATGAATATAAACCCTGAAAAATCGATACAATTATTAATCGATATCATAAACCCTAAACCCGCATGTCAACATTAATATGTATCGTCAAAATTAATATTTTGAAAAAGTAATATAAATGAATATAAACTCTGAACATTTGATACAATTATTAATCGGTTAAAATACACTCAACACAATTATTTAGTTTTAGAGCTGATTCAATTTTATTTCTATTATTATTATGGAGATTTTATTAACAAAATCGGGTATTTAACAAACCAATCAACCTATTATTATTATAATTAATATAAAATATTTTTAAATGAGTGGTAAAAATATAAAAAACTGAGGGCAGAACTGTCAATTAATCTATTAATGGTTTGATTATAAAAACAAAAAAAGAGGATGTAATAGTGTATTTTTGTCAGACAAATTTATTATTATGCAATTTTCGGTAGTTCTATTAATATTGTGTAACAACTCACTGAAAACTCAAATAAAAATAAACGCATTTAATTGAGATGAAGTTAGCCCTGATATTGGTTGTTTAGCCGAAGTCGGTTTTTGCTAGTTCGATTAATATTGTACAACAACTCTCTGAAACCCAAATGAAATAGCACAACCCCTAAACTTTAAATCCGAACTCCTAACCCTAAACCCCTAAACCTTAAATCCATAATCCCTAAACCTTAAATTCAATGTGTTTGAGATTTAGTCATATATTTGTTAATAAGCATAAATCTTAAATCCAATGTGTTTGAGATTTGGTCATATATTTGTTAATATGCATTTGAAACATATTAGATTTAATTACAAATTAAATTGAGCAAAACTGAATCTATATATAAAATAAAAAACTGAAGACTAGACCCGAAAAAAAAACTGAAGGCTAGACCCGAAAAAAAGTGACAGCCCTAGAAAAAAATAAACAAGGAAAAAAAGTGCTAGACCCGAAGAAAAAAAGTGACAGCCATGAAAAAAAACTGAACAGAAAAAAGTGGCAGCTGAGGGCACTGTTCACGTGAACGGTAATTCTCCTGCTTCCTATAATATATAAGGATAACAAACCCTAATCAAATAATTTTATTTATAAAGCAAACTACAAAACAAAGTCAAACCTTTGCTTGACATGCTATTCTGGAAACTCCATCACTTATTATAAAAGGGAAAACTTGTCAAACGAGCTTCTTAAACTCATAACGCCCTAGGCAGATTCATTAGCAAGTAGGAAACAAAATCAGAAATTCTTCCAATATATATATATATATCCGACTATTATACCATCTCCCATATGAGCAACCAAGAGGGAATTGGTGAGATTCCTTACAACAAATGTTAGACCATAATTTACACATATATTCATTCCTCTAAATGTTAAATTTGTTTTGTTTTTAAGTTCATTTTAGCTTTCCCTAAATCATTTTCTATTTATCTAGTTATATTAAAAGAGTGATGGAAACATGTATTTTTGACATTATTATGCAGAATCAGAGTTAGGAAGAATGACGATCTAATGTGGAGCAAACATGTAAATTTTTCGATTCCGGTGAACCACCACTTTTGACGGCACAAGTAGCGGCTCACCACCACTCACGGTGGTGTCATGCACTTTCCGACCACACTCACGGTGGTGTCATGCACTTTCCGACCACACTCCACCATACTTTAAACATATCATAATTGTCTACTCTAGCCTATGTCATTATTTCCTACTTTTCCTCTACACTTTTGAGCTCTCAAAACCATTTTCACACTCCTCCCACATCTCCTGTCCGATGATCTGAATCAAGGGGAGTGCCCCTTTCTCTCACTCTCTCTCCCTTTTTCCACCCATCTCTTTTCTTATCTATCTAGCTATCTATCTCCTCCAACATCCAACCAATCACCCATTCACTCACTCCTCTTGTCCACCACACTTCCATCTTCTCTCCCAAAATCCAAACCCATCTTCCTCTTTCTCACCCAATCTATCCCATCTCCTCCATCACCACCACCATCTCTTACCCAAAACCTCCATTAACACCACTACTAC
This sequence comes from Comarum palustre, assembly GCA_951800085.1. Classification (NCBI taxonomy): domain Eukaryota; kingdom Viridiplantae; phylum Streptophyta; class Magnoliopsida; order Rosales; family Rosaceae; genus Comarum; species Comarum palustre. The sequence goes on from OX637578.1 coordinate 4,169,679, forward strand.
TACATCATTTCCTCACTCTCTTTTTCATTCCATCTTCTCCATCCACTCCACATATTCACCTCAAGTATAGAATTACTTTCATTCACTATCATCATCAAGTCTTCAAGACCAAGAAAGAGAGGGAATCACCACCACCACCAAGACGTGAGCTTGGGGACAAATAGACACACCACTAAGCCAATTCTCTTCCTTAAACTCTAGATTCACTTTGATGCTTGATTTGATTATGAAGCTTGTATATGTAATTATGAGTGAGTAGGATTTTGTTGGGCTCAGAGTTGAAAGCTCTAACCAATCTTGTATGGATTGTTGCTTTAATTTGATGTGATGCAATTTTAGTTAACATTTTTCCATGCTAGTTCAAGAGTTGGATGCATATGCTTGAAACTTACCACTTTGAGTATGTGTGTTTGCCATGACATGATATAATGTTTGGAGCTTGGTAACCTTTAAATGTTAGAGCATGAAAGCACACTAGGTGTGCATGTAGGGATTGTGAATTACAATCACATAGAGATAAGTTGGTTTGCATAGTTTCTTCATATTAAAGCTTTATGTACTTATGGTAATGCATTGGGTTCCTAATTGGATTGATGCATGACTGTTTGGGCTAAAATAATATTTATTGACGAATGCTGACTCCTCGAGACTATTAGACCGATTTTTACGGTCTAAGTAATTGTAAATATTTTTTTTCCATTTGAGATCATGCCTGGTGAAGATTTGCAGTTGCTTAAGAATCTAATCTTCAAGAGATTTGATATTCCTTGATCCGCAAATAAGAACAAATCCTAATGTTCACTATATAAAGGGGTTAAGGTGTATGGTTCAAAAAATCTCCAATCACTCAACAAACAACTTTTGCATACTACAAAACCAGCCTCTCTCGGAGCACCTCTACCAAAAATATTCTCTGGGTCTTTTTGTTCATCAAAGCCCTATCTGTAGGCATTCTCCGCTGCTACTCCCCAAAGCCCGACCCGTCGGCAGTTCCTGCATCTACCTCACCAAGCCTCATCCTTGAGCAAACAATCCACTACCGCTTCATAAAGCCCTATTCGTAGACGAATACCCGTAAAACCATTGTTAGAGTGAATAATCTTAGCAAATATCCCCGGTTTTTCAAGGATATCTTTGGTGAACAACCCGTAATCTTGATTTATTGCTCTGCTCAACCACTCCGGTCTGAGTAAGAAACGTCAGCTTTGTGAGAAAAGAAGAAAAATCTTAGTTGCTCTTCAGCTAGGTCTAAGAGGAACCTAAGTGTCGACCTGTTCAGCGCCTGTATGATAGTTTTTTGAGAAGAAGTCAGAAGGCGAATAAGCATCAAGATCACGGTTATACCTGACCCATAGGTACTGGCATGCCTTAAGCTTGTAGTTCGAAGAAAAGCGATTTTCACCTCGAATATTTGTCACGTCTAGTGGGATATAACGTGTCAGGATTATAGAAGAAACGATTTCGTACGTGTTTAGGATGATTACCAGAATAATTAACTTAGTCAACTGGTTGTAGTGAGGTGATCATGGACGACGAGTCGAAACAGATATTGAAGGCTCTCATTGAGAAATTTGAGAAAATCAATGCAACCGTAGCTCGGATAAATGCTTTCATGGATCGGCATAACTAGGAAATTAAAGCAGCCAATGACAAGACCACAAAGCTGTAAGATGAAGCAAACCATGATATTTGCAGTACTAATCAAAAGGTTTTACAATCCCAAGAAATAGAACCTAAAGTTGACGAAGATACTCTCGCCAAAGAGGTTGTATCGGTTTTAGATCAATCTAGTGACAAAATCGTTTCCCAGGTCATGTTAGAAAAAATTGATTTGTCAATTTATGGCGAATCTCATGAGGAGCACAACAATGAAGTCGACAACCAACAAAGCTGCTCCAAAGGCAAAGTCATTCTGTTCGCGCATGATACTGTATATATTGACATAGGCCGAGCCTTACAGATGGTCCTCAATGATGTTTATAGTAGGAATATGTCTATGTCTGAGGCAGAAGTTAAGTCACCAATATGTGGTGATTGTTATTTTGATATTAACACGGAGACAACCTACGATGAATACGATGGTGATTATAGATTAATTCTTGGCTCCAATATCAGCAAGCCTCGTATGCAGAAGTTCGACTTGTATGTTTCTCTTGTTTTTGAAGATATAAACCAGCAAGTGGTTTATTATGAAAAGCCAATTGGTGGCTGCAACTGTACATAACATGCACCACGACATGGTAGTCGGTGATAAGATGAATTTCCACACTGAACCATCCGTGAAGGTGCAATTGATGATCATGCTATGTCAAGCTACAACAAAGATGCATGGGGGCTTTACGACATGCCCTATGAGCTGCTTTTTTGGAATTGTCAAGTCGTTGACACTAAGCACTTGTGCTCAGTTCTTGGAAGTGCTCTCCTAACAGAACATCGTGCCGCCAATATCTAGATGTCAAGGCTTGGATTGAAGCATTGGTGGCCTCTCCCATGGCTATATGAAGGTTAATTAATCATGTTGAGTTTCCTTCACTTTAATTCTTTGCTTTTTTTCATTTCAATTCTTGCATTGAAAACTATAAAAAATCTAAAAAAAGATTATGTGTTTTGCTGAAATGCAAGACAATGTTCTTACCTGAATAAGGTTTGAATTATGTCCTATAATATTATAGATCTATTTCTGAGGTCTTAGTTGCAAGAAACGATATTTGTGTTTCAAAGTTACAACCATTCTGCTAGCAGAGTATAGAAGATTTGAAGCAAGAGTGCAGTTCAGCAAATTTGCAGCAACAGCTTTTGTTTTGCAACTTCACGGGATAAACTGAGAAGATCCATGAATAATTAGAAGATAAGCTTTATATTCACGTAAAGCCTTAGATGTCTACTTTCCAACGCAATTTGCGGTTTGCAATTTCAACGGTCCAAGAAGAGAGTTATGGCAGTTTAAGTCCCGCTAGGTCAGAAGGCACGTTTTTAGAAGTCTATACTACTGTATAGTAACTTCACTGAATCACTGGTGATGATATACTAAGAACTAGTCTGCAAACTTCATATGTGTGGAAAGCTCTGGATGTCTAGTTCATAGCTTGTGATTCTGATATTCTAGTAAAATGTTATTACAGTTTGAAGACAGAAATGTCAGGATGAACGAAAATTTGTAGCATGCGTTTATGCATGAGCAAATGGGCATTGAAGGTCTCGTTTAGCTGTCGAATGTATACTTGGGTCTTCTATACATGTTCTTAAGGAGCTTGACACTCAAGATTCGCTAGCCTCCTTCGCCTAACTATGAACATCAAAACTAAGCAGTTTGTAGCTCAGCCTATTTTAGTGGCAGCTTCTATGCAGATAATTTGCAGATATACCTAGGAAGATCTCGAGCGAATTAGTGAGCAAGCTACATATTGGTGGAAAGGTATGGATGTCTAGTTTCTAACGTGATTTACGGTGCATGCTTTGGACATTCCAGTAGAGAGTTATGACAGTTTGAATACCAAGAGGTCAGAATGCGTTAAAAGCTGAATAATGTGTTGATGATGGCGCGAACGGACCTTGCAAGTCCTTTTGAGTTGGCGAATGCACCCTGGAACCTTCTTCATACATACCTACATGCTTTGGGGGCCTTGAGGTTTAAGTTTTGTTCCCCTCTACTAGCAAATTTCGACACCTAATCTGGAAGTACATATGGACAAAATTAGCTATTTGTAGTGAAGATATGTCACGCCAAATTTGAAAGATTCTCGGTGCATTGCTCCGCTTAAAACGCTCTTTAAGATCCTCCCATACTTCATAGGCGGTGGATGCATATTAAACGCTGCGGTGTATGTCTGGTTCGAGTGAATTCCACAACCAAGATAAGACCATATCATTGCAACGCTGCCATGATGCTAGGGATTCGGGTTTCTTGGAAACACTCGGAGCTTTAAGCATTCCATCAATAAAGCCAAGCTTGTTCTTGGCACTGAGAGAAACTTTGAATGCACGGCTTCATGAATGATAATTTTGTGCATTCAGACAAATGAACACAAGTTGATCGAAGGCCAGGATGATCCGATTGATGAAGATAGTAAGGGTCAGAGGATGTATCTCCGCCCGCAGATTTGTTGGATGGTTCTTCACTGCCCATATTTTGAGGTTGCGGTGAAGAGAAAAAGATGGAAATAGGATTAGGGTAAAACCTGCTCTAAGGCCATGTAGAAAATTATGATTCACTGGAATTAATTTCTCATTGATACAAACGGGATATATATACAAGAGTATCCTTGTGAAACAAAGTAACCTAGAAAGTAGGGGATTACAACAAAGGTAACTAACTAAATACAAATCCAATTACAATCTATTTTCCTAAATATAGTCGAAGACTTTTAACATTACATCAACTATTTAAGACAACCTTTTGGATTTTGCATAATAAAATCTAGTTGGGGCACCTACTCATACCGACCTCCAGTATTCTCATATACTTGGATTTGGCTTTTAAGCCATCATATATGATGTAATTGGGAGGAAAAGTCGGTGACAACCTGCCTTCCTCCGTTTCTCAATGTGTGACCGATGCACTTACTCTTGCAAGAAATGTGTGACCAGGCTTATCTCCGGGATCACGGCAGTCTCGTTTTTTATAGGAATAAATGTCATTAAGCAATACATCGGCCGCCTCGTTAAATCAGAAGTTAAACGGTGGAAATCTTGATTTTGGCAAAGTTAAACGGTTGAGCTCACCTTCATGTAATTCCGGTGGGTTGAGAGGATGAACAAGTATTAGAATAAGGGGGCATACGTACATAAACACAAAAGAGCAATGCTACACACTAATTAGCTCTTGTTTTTAAATTTTTTTGGGTTAATCCATTATGAGTTGGTTTCGGCGTTCAACTAGATCTCTAACCTCATGTGCTAATACCCAGTTTCATGAATCTTATCTCACGAACTGTAAGTATAAAAACAATTAGAATTGCCACCATATAATCTATCTATGAAAATCCGACGTTCATGAACAAGGGCCTCCGGGTATGAGGAAGTGAAGAACTCCAACTCAATTGCACTTGAAAGAAATCACCAATTGATCATGAAATGGGAGTTAATCACACTTATATAACTGTTACAGTTCTTTATTGAAATCTTGAGAGCAACACCAAGTGAAACTGTTGTGTTAGATTGGAGATTTGCCGAGATGAACTCCATTTGGGAATTAAAATGACATAATAAAAAATAATTTCAGAAATTCAAATCCATGTATGATATGATATGGCAGTGCCACATTTAGTTTTGGTATAAATTTTTGTGCTCCTAAGCATTTTTTAACACAAAAACCGTTTCAACTCGTGGTTTTGTTTTCATGACCAATTGAACTTTTGCCTCCCTCTACGCAGCAAATGATGTGTGGAAGGGCCAAAAGCTTGCAAAGTCAATGTTAATTTATAAGGCAGGTCAAAGAAGAAAAGTCCATTTATCGTATGAAAGGGGTTTCAGAGTCTCTATACATAAAGCATAGACATCCTTCGTGTGGAAACTGCAGGTAATATAGGTGAGGAGGATTCTTCTATCATCAAATTGGATCACCCACTTTCCTCCCTTCTGTTTCTAAGAAAGTTTAGGATATGCAGCATATAGGTCTCTCTCCTTCTCTAACTCTCTGTCTGTCTGTCTCTGAGCCGCAGGTGAGGGTTGAAAGCTGCAGTTTTGGGGAAGAAGATGGATCGAGAAGCAGGCTCTGTACACGTACAGATGGAAAAAGGTGTGAATTTATTCAATAACGAAGGTATTGGCGCGTCTCAATTTGAAGACATGGCTATTTAGGCTTAGTCTTGTGTTTTGATTGAGCCGCGTCAATATCTCCTTTTGCACCTCTCGATCTCCGTCTTGATTTTTATACCAGAAACATCATCACGGTATGCATACCCTTCCTCATCCCTTGCTTCCTCACAATCAATTTACATGGCATCTACCCCTAGCTTCTGTGATTTCTAATGTTCTATTACATGATATTAAGAAGATTTGCATGGAGTAGATCAGTGAAAGACCTTTCGGAGTCTCCGGGGCAAATTCTCGGCTCCGGGGCTAGCTAGGAATTTCATATGAGTAGGGCACATAAATAATAATAAAATAAAAATAACATTAATAATATTTAAATTTATATTTTTATCTATTACAACGGTAATTGTCGTCGACGATCTTTCATATTTTGAAATCGTTGTATAATAGTTTCATCTTTTATACTAGTAAAAATGTTCATATTGATATATGAAATTAAGTAATCATTCGTGAACTTGAGCATATTGTAAAAGGCATAGTTGACAAAGAATACGATTCTCCCAGTTGATGGTATTTTTAGATCTTTTTCTTGAAGTTTTGGTATTGGACTTGAAGTTTTGTTGTGAAGAGGAATCGTAAAACTGTAAAAATATGGGTAAAACTTAAATTCAATAAATATAAGAGTTCTATTATTAAAGGGAATGAGAACGAATATTATAATGTGTTGATTAACTAAAAATTGAAAGAAACGACCAAAAATATCATTCACTAAAAACCGCACAAAAAAGATACAAGAATATATCCTTAGTTTTGTAAGAAAACTGTCTATATATAGATATAATAATAATTATATATAAGTATTACTATGTTTTATTCTATAAGACACTGGTCTATGCCAGATTTGATCTAAAAAATCAATAAGACACTGCCCCCACAGGCCCCCATGTGGCTCCGCCCCTGATCATTAGGTGCTAATTTGTTAATCTCAAATTGAAAAGATTTACATTAATATTTTAAGAGGTATTCAAACTATTGTATACTAATAAAACAAAATTCCTAAAAAATGGAGGAAATGGACGATAATATTGGATCATTCTTCTTTTCTTGTGCTTTATTGGATAGGGTCTGCAAGCAAGAGAGTCTCACGTTAGTAATTGTGGGGGCTTGACGACATTAAAACATTGAAATAAGATAGGCTTATCGCGGTGTCCACTATATGTGAGATCGATGCCGATCAGCTCCACCATCTCACATGGTAAGCTCCGACTACATGCAAGATTGACGGCAATTTGAGATGCAGATGAGCCTCTGATGTTCTTGAATCTGACGTTACTAATCATAATGTTCGATGGAGTAGTATCCTCCAGTCTGTTAGACTATGAGGATCAATCTGTCTATGGTCTTTACTTAGCTTAAACTAATTACAATTAGTCTATTTGATTAAACAGTTTCATTAGCTTAATTTGAACAGTGTTGGCACGGCACGTGTCTTTCATGTGTTTCATTTCAGCTGTTTATAAGCTTGTAAATCTCAAATATTTTGTTTTAATCCAATTCTACCCTAATCTTCTTCTAAGCTTTCTCTCTAGCTTTTATGGCATCAGAGCCTTGAACTCGATCTAGTGAAGCTTCAACGCCATAGATACGCTTCGTCTTCTTCCTCACTCGTCTGCACTCTCTCTCTCTCCGTCTCCCTCTCTTTCTTCAACTAAGTCCTCTTTCACAGCTTGTTCTTATTTTTCTCGTAGTAATTGTTGACGAAACTTAAATTGATTCATGTTGTCTGAGACAATTTTAGTAAATCGAAACTTAGGTTTTCTATTCTGATTCTATTGATGCAAATCTTGCTCTTCAATTTTGCCCAAATCAACCTAGATCTAAAAATTTTGCACACCTTACCTTTTCTCATTGTTTTTCATCTTTTATTTGTGTGTCTCTACTTTTAAATAGCTTATCTCTTCTTTCTTTTGAGTCATTACCCCTAGCTTGTTAGTTCAGTGCTTTCGATATGACATTTTCATCTCAGATTCCTACTCAAGCTACAGTGATCCTTCAATATAATTTTAGATGAGAATACTTATCCTGCTTGGCTTCATCCATGGGAAATGTTTTTGGATGGATTAGATCAACATGGTTATGTTGATGGTACTTCACCTTGTCCATCACAATTGATTACCTCTTCTGATGGATCAACTACTGTGTCTGCTGAGTATGTGAAATGGAACTCAAGATAGAAATATTATAACCTGAATTGGTCTGTCTTTGGGTTCCACTGCCTCAAATTGTGCTACTGGTAGCAAATCTTCACATGAACTTTGGAGTAGGCTTAAATTTAAGTTTGCGGATTCTACTAAGCAAAATATCTTGCAACTGAAGTCAAACTTCCAGAGTATTAACAAGGGAAGTGATGATATTGAGTCTTATTTGGATAAGATAAAAGCTGTAAAAGACACTCTTGAGATTGTAGGAGTTACTCTTGATGATGAGGATGTTGTGATGACTGTACTCAATGGTCTCTCTAATGATTTTCCTGCGATAACTGAGTCAACTAAAGACTTTGCTGAAAGCTACAGAAATGGATATTAGCAATGAGAATCAAAGTGTTCAGACCTTACTTTCTGCAATATAACTAACATTAATCTATCTTCATCTACTAGTCTTGGTAGTTCTCTTTCTACCACTCCTTCGAGTTCCTCATTCACTCAATCTCAAGCCCTCTTTCTACTATTACATTACCAGGATCAGTAGTTTGGCTGATGAAAGATTTTCGTCGGCCTGTTAGTCAAATTTATCGGCTAAGCTCTTAGCAAACGAGTTGTCGTCGGCAAAGACTCGTCTGCTATAACATTAGCCGACGAAATAAAAGTGGTTGTTGGCTATAGTTTCACACTAAGTTGACGATTTTTTTTATATTTTTGTCAGCTAAAGTAAGACAACAGCCGATGAAATAATTTTTCGTCGAACTTAACCTGAGAGTTTGGCCCAAGAATATATTAATATATTCGTCGGCTAAAGTATTTAATAAAAAATTAAAAATTAACTATAACCAACGAAATTTACAATAATTCGTCGACTTAATATTGAAAAAAAATAAAAAAATAAAAATTATAGCCGACGAATTATAGTAAATTTCATCGGCTAAATACTACTATACCCGACGAAATAGGTCATATTTCATCGGCTAAACCTTGAAAAAAAATTAAAAAATATATAGCCACGAATTATGGTAAATTTCATCGGCTATAAGTCCATTCCAGCCAAAAAACCCCCAAATTTTGTAAATTACCACTCCAAGCAACCTGTAAATTACATTAAAACAATTTCATATAACCAACAACATCATCAAAAGTGACAACACATTTTTCATCAAAATATTTATAAATTGTTCATAAACACATAAAACGATATAATTATTTAACTATATAAAATCTATATCATCTAAATTTATATCCGCGTCAGGAGGTTGCGGCGGCTGAGGTAGAGGTATAGGCGTAGATATGAGCAGAGCCGGAAGTCCCTGAAGTTGGGCAGTTGAAAACTCTTGCAAGTACTAGAACATCTGCTGCTGCTGTTGTGCTTGCTGGGTGACATATACTGCCGCATTATATTCCTGTAAAGCGACAGTATAGGCTGTCTGGGCGGCTTGCTGTTCATGTAGCATCTGAACTTTCGCCTCTAGTTGAGACGTCCTGCTGCTAGTCGAGGCTGTTTTTTTAAATCCTAGAGTGGTCTTCAGTACCCCCTCGCCTTTCTGTCCTAAACCCCGGCAGTAGAAGTTGTTTCCTCGCGGTGGAAATACTATACCCATGATCCTCGCCCCAACCCTGAGATCCGAAGTATCGATCCGGGACGTGGCTTCGCATATGTCTTCCTCCTGCGTGTCCGGTCATGTGTCCCTCACTATAGCTGTCATCACCTCGTCACTACTATGCCTCACCCTCGCCTAATAGGATAAGAAAAAATAATTAATTAATATTTAATATATATATATATAATTTAAAAAAATTGAAAGCGTAAAACGACTTACAATATCCTCCCGTGCGTCAGGATATGCCTTCTCGTACGTATAGGCGTACCGGTTGACTTCTGAATGTTCCCTGCCCGCCTCATCCATCAATGATGTGAACGGTCTAGAACCGACATGATGGTTCCTTGTGTTACGTTGCCGGTTCTGAGCGTTCGCCCGGGAAATAGCCTACAAAGGAAAAAAATAAAATATTAGTAAAATATTTTAAAACGTACTAATTAATACCATTATAACCAATTAATTATTTTAATGACCTGTTTATGAGGGTTGATGAATTCTGATATCAGAAGCCAACGCCACTCGTACTCCCTAAACTGGAACTCAACAGGGGTACCGGAACGTGTTTTCCCATACGTAGTCCAGTGGGTCCGTAACTTGTTCTTCCACTCCTTGTACCTACAGATACCACAAAAATATTATAAATATTATTAATTACACATATAATTTTGTTTTTTCATTAACTTTCCAACGTACCTTCTCTCATGCACAACGTCTGCCCAGGTGTTCCTCAAGTGTTGGAGAACGTCAAACCACACCTGCATTAAAACGTTTATTAGTTTAGTTTTTTCATAAATCAATAATATAATACATAATATTAATTATGAATTTTGTAAAATTACCGAAATTGCGTTGTGGACCATGTCCTTAACCGGATGGTCAATCCCATAAGTCAAACCCCTAAACGTACAGAAACGGTAATTTGACCGTCTAAATTACGTATTTTGCCTGGAACTTCAACTGAAAATAGTTTCAAATAGATGAGACGCAATCAATGGTATAAAATTATTATTCAACAAACTAATTTTGGACAGATTTTGACGACACCCCACAATTTCAACAACACCTAAACTTTTTCTCCTGTTTTTTTCTCAAATGAGCTGCTGTCTAGATCTGCAAGTATAAGGACTTTTAGTTGACGAAATTATTTATTTCGTCGGCTAAACTTTTATAATTTCGTCGGCTATAGTTTACAGACTATAGCCGACAAAAAAATTATTTTAGCAGACGAAGAAATATTTCGTCGGCTAAAATCTACTTTAGCCGACGAAAATTTATCTTAACCGACAAAAAAAATTCTGCCTGTTTTTTTCTATTTCGTCAACTATAATGTTTATGCTGGTAGTAATTGATTCAGTTTGTGTGAATAAAGGTGTCTCTAGCTCTCAAAAGTGCACTGCATTTATTGGACAGAGAGTTCAACAATCTCGGCATAAGCGATTTGGTCATCCTTTAAATGATGTTGTCAAATTGATGCTCCAGAAGAGTCAGTTAGTGTTTGTTTCTGATGTCGACACATATGTATGTGAACCATGTCTTTTAGGCAAGTTTCATAAACTTCCTTTTCCTATTTCTACTTCTAGCAGTGCAACTCCTTTTGACTTGGTTCATTCAGATGTATGGGGGCTTTCACCTTATGTTTCTATTGATGGCTTTATATACTTTGTTTTGTTCATTGATGATTTTACCAAGTTCACTTGGATGTTTCCGATGAAATATAAAAATGAAGTTTTGTCTTACTTCAAATCTCTTTGTGCCATTGTATCCACTCAATTTCATTCTGCTGTTAAAATACTAAGTGATGGTGGTGGTGAATATGTGAATGCCAAGTTTAAGGAATTACTTCTCAGAATGGTATCACTTGTCCCTACACACCAGAGCAGAATGGTGTTTCAGAAAGGAAGGATAGGCACATAAGAGAAACTGCAGTAGCTATGTTGCAACAAGCATCTCTTCCAGATCATTTTTGGTTTCATGCTTGTGCTACTGCTACTTTCTTAATCAACAGAATTTCATCAAAAACGCTTCAGCTAAAGTCTCCCTTTGAGTGCTTATATCAGAAGCTTCATTCAATTGATATGCTAAGGGTGTTTGGTTGTGCCTGTTATCCACTATTGTCTCCTTACAGGTCTAACAGGTGGAAGCCTAAGACCGTCAGGTGTGTCTTTGTTGGCTTTGTAGCTGGATACAAAGGTTTTGTATGCTATAGTCATACTCTAAAAAATATATCATTTCCAGGCATGTGTTTTTCAATGAAGAAATTTTTCCCTATGCTGTGAGTAAGACAGAAATGCAATGAGCACGGTTAAAGCTTCAGTTTCAAATTCTCAACCTACATTTCTATATTCTCTTACTGTTGTTACACCATGCTCCATCTCAGCTCAGTCTCAATCAATGCCAATACCTGTACCTGTCTCACCCCAGTCAATCTCTTCAGGTCAGTTTCCTACTAATCCAACTCATGCTCATAATATTACTTCAGCTACAGATGTCTCTGATGCTCCTGTTTCTTACACTGAGCCTCCACATGTTAGCAACGCTTATGACTTTGTTGATAATGATCCTATTCTTCATGTTTCTCCTTCCACAAATCCTTGTGATATTTTTTTCTTCAAACAGTAGCACTTGTGTTCAATTTAATGAAGTTGATGGTGTTATTTCTCTTAGAGCTAACACTCCCGGTCATGGTGATATTTCAGTTGTTCTGAACCGTGCTAAAAATTCTATTTTCAGTACTGTTTCAGATGCTAATATTTTACATCCAATTGATGGTATGGAACCTTCATGTCAAAATGATCATGTTATGCTCACTCGCACCAAGAGGAGTATTTCTAAGAATAAGTGTTTCATTTCTCTTCTTAATCATATTTCGTTTGATCCAAGTACTACTGAACCTGCCAATTATAAAGATGCTCTTAAAATTTGAGAATGGAAAGCAGAAATGGATGAAGATTATAGTGCTCTTATGAATCAGAAAATCTGGACTCTTGTTCCTCTCCCAGCTGGTAAAAATCTAGTCTCTTGCAAATGGTAGTTAAAAGTTAAGAGAAATGCAGATGGTAGTATTGCAAGGCATAAGGCTAGATTAGTTGCAAGAGGATTTAGCCAAGAGTATGGAGTTGATTATGATGAAACTTTCTCTCTTGTTGTTAGGCATACAACAGTACAGATTATTTTGTGTCTTGCTTCTTATTATTCCTGGAATCTTCATCAACTTGATGTCAAAAATGCTTTTTTGCATGGTGTTCTATCTGAAGAAGTTTATATGACACAGCCTGGAGGTTATGTAAATCAACATGCTCCAAATTTTGTCTGCAGACTTAACAAATCTCTTTCTGGATTAAAGCAAGCTCCTCGTGCATGGAATGAAATATTCACCAACTTTCTTCCATCACTTGGTTTTACAAATTCATATTCAGATCCGAGCATGTTTGTGTTGCACACTCAAACTGGTCATGTTTTCCTGTTACTCTATGTGGATGACATTATTATTACTGGATCATGTGAGTTTCTCATTCAGAGTGTCAAGTCTGCATGCAAAACGAGTTTGATATGAAGGACTTAGGCAGGTTGCACTTTTTTCTTGGTCTTGAGATTGAGTACAGATCCAATGGCTTATTTGTCTCACAGCAAAAATATGCAAGAGATCTTGTGCATAAGTCTGGAATGGATGACTGTTTTTCTCATTCTACCCCATGCAAGTCTGGGTTAAAGTTACTTGTAAATGATGGTTTGCTTTTGCAAAGTCATGATGTCACTTTCTTTAGAAGCTTAGTTGGATGCTTGCTATATCTAACCTTCACCAGACCTGATATTGCATATGCTACAAATTCTGTGTGCCAATTTCTTCATTGTCCAACTGATATGCATTTTCAGGCTGCTAAAAGAATTATTAGCTATGTCAAGGGTTTTGTGTCGACACAAAGGAACTTTTTCAGGAAGGGTGTTATTGCTACAGCTACAAATGATCTTGATCTTTCTCATCTTTTACATGTTTATTGTGATGCTGACTGGGCAGGAGATCCCAATGACCGGAAATCTAATACAGGGTTTGTCATTTTGCTTAATAATTCACCCATATCTTGATGTTCTAAGAAGCAAACAGCTGTTTAAAGGTCTTCTACTGAGGCTGAGTATAGAAGCAGTTTTCATACCATCTCTGAGGTTCTTTGGTTGTTTCATTTGCTTAATGATCTTCAGATTCAACTTTCAGAGGTTCCAACATTGTTTTGTGACACATTTCAGCTCTGGCCTTAGCTACAAATCCTGTGTATCATTCAAAGCTAAAACACATTGAGGTTGATGTGCATTTCACAAGCGATCAAGTTAAGGCAGGTCATCTACAACTTCAATTCGTCACCTCATAGAATCATGTCAAGGTATTGTAATAAGTACGGATCTCACATACTTATTAGGAATCGATTCCTTATGAACCTTTTAATCTGATACCCACTTGCTCATCAAAATCAAGCTTATCGAATGAACTTTTTCTCCTTAAAATATTCTCACATAATTATAATATTTTCAAATTATTCGACCTTAAAAATATATATTCTATTGGTAACAAGAAAATTGTGTTAATGCCCTCTCACTTCTCACGTTTCATTTAAATTTTTCTTTTTTATTTTCCATATTTCATGATAGAAACAGTTTTGTGTCAATTACATAAGAAGAATTGATTTAATGTATAGAATATATCTTTTTGCAACTATACATTCAGTCTCTGTTTAAAATAGCTTGTCTTGAGACGCACTATAACTTAAGTCATGATGTGGCTTCTTATTTCGCCTAAAGGTTTCACTTGAAAGGCTTCTGTCACAAAAAACGAGCTAAAGGCGCACTTTTTTTGTCTTGAGGCGGAAAAGGCGTCGTAAGTGTAATACCCGAGGAAGTAATTAAATAAAAATAAAGTTGGAGATTAAAAATTAATTAGAAAAAAAAAAAAAAAAAAAAAAGGATGAAACAAAAGGAAGGGAGGAAAGAATTGGAGAAGAGTCGGCCTAAACTGATCTAAGTGAAAAGAAATAATAAAATAAAGAAAGCTTCTATTCATACCTTTAAAAACATTATTTTGACCTCCTTACTAAATGGACCTCCAATAAATTTTAAAATAAAAACTAAAATGCTATTTACACCTCCATATTTTTCCCTAAACGTCCATAGTCAAATTAAATCAATACCTCTTTCTTTTAAATTAAATGTGTTAGAGGTATGAATAGAAGCTCTCTAAAATAAAAATAAAGATCAAGAAGAATGGAAAAACTTCACCGACCTCATTCTTTTTTATCAGATTCTTTTTCACCCGACCTTAGGAAGCTCTCTCACTTTCTCTCTTTTTAGAGAGAAAATCCATAGTCGAGGTGTTTTTGGATCGGCGTCCACGATCTGGACGTCTCTGGCCTCATTTTGGCAACTAGCCATATCAATTAGATCATTTCCGACCTTCTCAGTCGAACCAAAGGTCTTCCTCTCTCCATTGCCTTCTAATAAGTGACAGTGGGTCACTCCAGTTCGAGCCCACATCAGTGAACCAAAGCGGCGAAGTTCAAGCCGCCTCTGTTGAGTTCGAAGTTCTTCGGTGACTCTGATCTGTTATGTGTCTTTTAGAGTTCCTATTCCAATTAAGAACTGGAATTGTAAATTCAAATTTATATAGTTCTATGGTCAGAGTGTTACATTGAGACGCTCCAAGGCGTTGCGAGACGTCACTATTAACGTCTGTGATTTTTTTCTATACCTTAAAAAATAACGTTGTTTGATTTCTTTCATTTCATTTATGAGCAACTTCTCTCATCTTCTCTTTCAGATCATAAAAGAATGATTTTATGTTGTTGTGTGTTTGTCATTAAGAATTTTAGACATTATCTTTGTGATGTAACTACTTAAATTTTAATTTAAATATTTTAATAATTTTATTTCTATAATTTATTTATTTTTATTTAAAAAACAGAGATTTATAATACATGAAAAGCTTTGCCTTTTTCGCTTCAAAACTTTTGTAAGGCAAGGCTCCGACAAAACGTCTCATCTCACGCTTTCGTTATTTAAAACATTGCATTCAATCAATTCTTCTTATGTAACTTACACAAAACTGTATCCATGGTTCTAAAAATCGGCCTAGTCGGCCGGTCACTAAGGCGACTTTGGTCTAGTCGGTCGGGAGAAAAATAAAAAAAAATCGGCCTAGTCGGGAAAAAATCGGTCTAGTCGACTCAACTCGGATTAGACCAAAAATAAGAAAGAAAAAAGAAACGACGACGTTTAACTTATTTTGACTTGGTCAAAACTCAAAACTCAAAACCTAATTCGAGTTTAATATTCTAATGTTTTATTGACTATTTTTATTATTTTGGACATTATACTACATTTTACAAAATATATATATATATATATATATGTTATTATATGTTTTAAAAGTAAAAATAAATCTAAAAATTAAAATCCGAGTACTTCCTGACTACTCCTCTACTCGCTAGTCCCCGGTCAGCCGAGCGACTAGCGACTTTTAAAATCTTGACCGTATCTATATATCATGAAATCTGGAAAATTGATCATATACTAGTAGCAAAGATTGGGTAGGAAACACGATGTCCCTGTCTATTGGAAGCATGATCATCATCGTTTTCTCAATCTCGTGCATTCTCATCACTGATCCCACGCATAGTTGTCTGACTGTAGTCTCCTTCAGGCATGTTATGAAAATTATACCTTACTGAAAGTGGATACTGAATGATGCATTGCCTGACTTGGGGTATTAAAGTTCAGTGTGTTCTATCTGAGCTCACCTACTGGACCATTCCAAGAATCGAAAGATTAGCTCAAATTTGAGAAAACTAAAGAATCCAGAAAACTTGCTCTAATCATATTGAAAGAACAAGCATTCATTAACCACATAGATACTAAACTATGACAAGTATGAACCTTATGAGCACAACAGTAACACGAAACAAATATTAAAACAATCGGAAACGTACACAGCAAAG
Source organism: Comarum palustre (assembly GCA_951800085.1). Classification (NCBI taxonomy): domain Eukaryota; kingdom Viridiplantae; phylum Streptophyta; class Magnoliopsida; order Rosales; family Rosaceae; genus Comarum; species Comarum palustre. Next base: position 4,186,221 of record OX637578.1, read on the forward strand.
ATCCAACGAACAACAGCATTATCGTCTGAATCAAAAACCCAAATCGTCTCTATTTGCAGCATAGAAAAGAATTACCGTCCGAATTAAAAACCCAAATCGCAAAAGTATATGAACATACGAACATAAAAACAAGTTGATGTTATCCAGAATGATTTTACCATTCAGAGTTCAAATTGTAGCAAAGCCAAAGCCCAACAGAAGCTCGAAGAAAAAAAACAAGAGAATGGAAAGTAATGACCTGGCCGGTAACAACGACTGATTTGAGGAGAGTCGAGAATTGAGTAGAGTCCAATTGGTGGTTCAGAGGAGGTAGGCACGTAGGTATCAGATGTCATGACCGGCCAGTATTTTCCCGTGAAATTCTGGATGAACCCTGTAGGGACATCTCTAAAGAAAATTTGACCGGTCCTTATTTTCTCTTGAAAATTCTGAATGAATCATGTGAGATTCATTTCTAAAAAAATTTTTACTAAAATTTTGACATAACCTCTTTTATAAATGAGCAACCATATCTGCACGTCAACCATACACTTTCATAATCAAAACAATCCATCCATAACATCTGAAGTAACCCGGCTCCCAATTTCACATCCTCAAACTAAATTAAACTCACCCTAACCAATTTAAATAGCATCCTAAGATAATCAGATGAATTCTATTAAAGGAAGAAATATATAATAAAATGCAAGATAAAACGATTATGTTGTTTATGCCTCATCTCCATGTATGTCTGACCCCTTCTAGATTAACCTGTGATCTGAGCATTTGAAAACGAATGGCATAAAGGAACAACATTTAAAAAACGTTAGCGTGAGTAGACAAATTAAATATCCAAATATATCATGAACACTTATCTTAAGATTAAAACCATTAATAATGCTTTACCAAATATTATCCAAAAAATACTGATACATGCCATAAACAATAGCCAATGCCTTAGAGAAATAATAATAAAATAATGAAAAAGAATTAATCTATAACTCCCTCGCCCGGCTTACCTCGTGGTGAGGGCCGCTATATCCAAATCTCTCACGCCTAGCTCACATTGTGGTGAGAGCCGCTATATCCATATATCTCTCGCGCTTAGATCACCTCGTGGTGAGAACCGCTATACCCAAATCTCTTGAGCCCAGCTCACCTCATGGTGAGGGCCAATATATCTCCTGCGCCCCGTAACCTTGTGGTGAGGGCTGTTATGTCCATATCTCTTGTGTCAAACTCACCTCGTGATGAGGGCCGTAATATTTTTCCGGATCAACAACGCCTTATTAAATAAATGAAAAAGAAGAGTCTCATTTTCAATAATCTTTCAATCTCGCAAAGCTTTTATATAAATAATCAAGAAAACTTGGTGCATTCATATTATTTAAATCAAAATCAAGTCCACTCACAGTATACGATTATGTTTACCATCGATCCGTAGACTCCTCAAGTCGAGTCTCCTCACGTTCTGTTCCATAAATTAACATTATTTTTCAACAGTAAATAACAAATATTTAAAATAGGCAATAACAATATACGAGCGTACAACTCACTTATCCTTGTCCAACTCCTCACTCTTAACAATATACGAGCGTACAACTCACTTATCCCAGGCCTCCAACACTAGCTTAGGAGCCATTTGAATATCTCTTACAGCTTAACCGATAATCAACGATGACCGAAATAATATTTTTTTTATCTACCAAAACTATTAATCTTGTAAAAATTCACACCCTAACTAAAATTCCTTTAAAAATTATCATCTTCACACAATTGGACTCCTCTCATTATATACAATTTATTTGGCACGATAAACTGTTCAAAAAGTGGCAGCACCACCTCCAGCTACTTCGGCGGCCAAATTTCGGTCACCTCCAATCCTCTCCAAAATTTAGCAGCAACTTCGTCTCAACATTTCGAACAACTTTCATGCAGAGATCAAAGACAAATTTCAAGCCTAACTAGTTCAATTAAGCAAGAACATAAAAATCTCAATTCTAAACACTAAAATCAACAATTCGATCATGCTCCTAACACACAACAAATCGAGCTACCAAATTATAGGGGATTGTTATACTAATGAAACCCATCAAAACCATATAAGGAACTCACCGATTGGTGGCCTGGAGAGGGAGAATTCCGACAAAGAAGGGCGCTGCACAATCGTGATTTCTCTTAAACTGTGGCGAGAGGGACGTTGTCACACTACCAGAACAACCACTTTAGCCGACGAAATTTTTTCGTCGGCTAAACCTTAAATTTCGTCGGCTAAAGTCTTAGCCCACGACACGTCGTCGGCTAAGATGTCGTCGGGAAAAATCCGTCGGCCAACACTATAGCCGACGAAATTACTGTTCATCGTCGGCTAAAGTCATTTATTTAGTCGACGAATAAATTTTTCGTCGCTTAATTTCTGGACTTTAGCTGACGAAATTTATTAAAATTCGTCGGCTATAGCTATTATTTTTATTTATTTATTTAACTTTAGCCGACGAATTTTATTAAAATTCGTCGGCTATAGTTATTATTATTATTATTTTAAATTTTAGCCGACGAATTTTATTAAATTTCGTCGGCTATAGCTATTATTTTTTTTATTTTTATTTTTTTATGTAATTATTATTTTTTAAAAAAACTTTAGCCGACGAATTTTAGGGTAATTCGTCGGCCATAGTTTTTTTCTTTTTTTTTTTAATTTTAGCCGACGAATTTTATTAAAATTCGTCGGCTAAAGTTATTATTTTTTTTATGTAATTATTATTTTTTTCGTCGGCTATAGTTTTTTTTTTCTTTTTTTTTTTTAATTTTTTCATATTTTTTTCTTTTTTAATTTATTGTATTTTTGATTAAAATTTTTACTTCTTTTTCGTTTTTACACCGAAAAAGGAGTAAGGAGAAGGAGGAGGAGAAGGTTAGGAGAGGGAGAGGGAGAGGAGGAGGAGAAGAGGAGAGGAAGGAGGAGGAGAAGAATTTAGAGAAGTAGGAGGAGGAGGGATTTGGAGGAGGAGGAGGAGGAGGAGAAGGTTAGGAGAGGGAGGAGGAGGAAGGAAGATGAAGAGGAGGAGGAGGAAGGAAGATGAAGAGGAGGAGGAGGAGGAGGAGAAGGTTATATAGGAGAGGGAGGATGAAGAGGAGGAGGAGGGAAGATGAAGAGGATGAGGAGAAAAATGAAAGATATAGAAAATTTTGAACTTTAGCCGACGAAATTTCGTCGGCTAAAGTTTAAAATTTTAGTCGAAAAATTTTAAAAATCCCCGCCAAAAAATTTGAATTTTTAATTAACTTTAGCCGACGAAATACCCTAATTTCGTCGGCTATAGTTATTTATTTTATTTATTTATTAATTTAACCTTAGCCGACGAAATACCCTAATTTCGTCGGCTATAGTTATTTATTTTATTTATTTATTAATTTAACCTTTGCCGACGAAATACCCTAATTTCGTCGGCTATAGATATTTATTTTATTTATTTATTTAACTTTAGCCGACGAATTACCCTAATTTCGTCGGCTAAAACCCTAAACCCTATACGTAGAAGCTTCAAACGAAAAAAAGTCGTGAAATAAGATATGACCGGAATGGTGAAATACGTCTATAGTTGAAAAATCACGTAATTCCGGTAAAGTCTCTGTACCGATAATTGCGGTTAACTCAATTTTCCATTCTTTCTCCCTAGAGGTAGCCCTATCTCCGGTAGTTATTTTTCATAAAATTTTTATACCATTGGTTGCGTCTCATCGATTTGAAACTATTTTCAGTTGAAGGTCCGGGCAAAATACGTAATTTAGACAGTCAAATGACCGTTTCCGTGCATTAAGGGGTTTGACTTACGTGATTGACCGTAAGGATCGAGCCCTTAACGTTGTCAGATTAAGTTAAATTTTTTCCTATATACATATTTCAACATAATGATCATATCTGACGGTCGGAATTTTGTTTCTCAACTTTGATCATCGGAATCACAACATGCGTATTAATGTTGTATAACTTGTTTACTAAGCTTTAAGTAAATGTTTCATTTCTAAAACAAACTGTACGTAGAAACTTCAAACGCAAAAAAGTCGTGAAATAAGATATGACCGGAATGGTGAAATACGCCTACGGTTGAAAAATCACGTAATTCCGGTAAAGTCTCGGTGCCTATAGTTGCAGTCAATACAATATAGAGGTTTGACTTACGAGATTGACCGTCTAGATAAAGTCCTTAAATTTATCAGATAAAGTTGAATTTTTTACCAGAGATATATTTCAACATATTGATGATATCTGACGGTCGTATTTTTGTTTGTGAATTTTGATGACCGGAATCACAACATGCCTACTATTTACCATTATTTATCTATATGGGGAGGCCTATCATGGAGGGGTAAATGTCTCAAAATTTTTAGATGGACAGTTGCGTCTCATTATGGTGAGTGTTTGTTGTGTTGAAGGTTCGGCCAAAATACCTCATATAGGTGTAGATATGGACATTTTCGTGTATTAAGCGTTTAGAAAAACTTCATTTTAAAGCCTTAAATGAACTCGGATGGCCAAAAAAGCCTGTATCACAATACGGCCGTTCTGCTTCCAGATTGGTATCACAATAGTCAATCGGACACCGAAATATCCGTAGTGCAATTTTATAACTAAAAGTTACTTTAGCCGACGAAATACCCAAATTTCGTCGGCTAAACTTTTCAAATTTCGTCGGCTAAAGTTCACATACTATAGCCGACGAAAAAAGCACTTTAGCCGACGAAAATTTTTTTTGTCGGCTAAAATTTAACTATAGCTGACGAAAAAATTAGTTTAGCCGACGAATTTTTTTTTTCGTCGGCTAAAATGCCACTTTAGCCGACGAAAAAAAATTTAGTCGGCCTGTTTTTAGATATTTCGTCGGCTATAGTTTTTTTTCTGGTAGTGTCACCACCCTAGATCGATAGAAGATTATCGAAGCTTCAATTTGATACAAACTCGCTGCCCAATTTGGCGAGTCAATGGCGAACGACGGAGACAGTCGGCGGGTCGAGGGGAGGTCATGACGCGAGGGGAGAGAGAGAAAGTGAAATCTGATTTTTTTCACTTTCTACCTTAAGTATGTTTCCATTTTTATACCCCTTTTCGAAAATAGTAACTTTTGTTTATAGACTATAACTTTCTCATACCAACTCTGATTTGAACGTGTTACGTGTCCACGAACTCGTATTAACGTCATCTACGACTTCCACGAAGGAATTTTTCTCAAATTTTGAAGAAAAAAAAATGAAAAATAACTTTAAAGTCCTTATACGGTGAAACAATTACTTAAAGTGGAAAAACGGCAAAAGTAACCATTCATAAAATAATTTAAAGACCGGGATGTGACATCAGACACGCGTCTTGTCTTTTCTTCATGTTGGTGGAGATTTCTAGGTATAAAAGTGCAGATAATATTCACAAAAATAAAAAAGAAAAAATTAAATGAAACGTGGCAATTTCTAATTGTGCCAAGTAAGAGGGTATTGGCTCAGCCATCCATCCAGGTATTGACATAATTTTTTCCCCATTGTTTTTGTTGTTTTTTCTTCTTGTTTCCTCTTTGTTCGTTTGGTTATATTTCATGATAGCTAGATTCAGCCATTCAGGAACGAACAATAAAGAAAGTACATCCCCATCGATAGGATACGGAAGATGAGGGTTCTACCCTAGGGTTTCTACCTAGGGCAGCCACGATCGCGATGTCGGCGACTAGCGCCGAGGCTTCAACAGTGGCTGCTTGTCCTTGGGCCTTCTTATGCCCTTTAGAGGAGGTTCCTCCTTGTCCCCAACCTGTCCCAAAGGCATAAAACATTTGCCTCTGTTCTCTCTGACTCAGTTGAGGCTTTGGTCTCTCTCAGCCAATTGTCTGTTCCAGTTATACGCGGAGACATGACTTACGTCAAAATCAGTGAAGATCTTTACCAGGAACAACTGAAAAGCTTCAAAACCAATCTTATTGGTCGGCTGCTATTGACAAAGGGTTCTGTACCGATGAAAACATTTGCCTTCAATGGAAGCCTTCAATGCCATGGCGCTTAGTTTCGCTGGGGAAGGGCTATTTTGACATTCACTTTGGCACCGAGGATGATATGCGGCAAGTTTGGGGGTGGAACGTGTACTCTACTAGATGGTTTATTCCGATTGACTCAATGAAAACCTGATTTTGTGCTCGGGGATGTCCTGCAAACTCATGCACAAATATGGATTCGACTTTATGGTTTGAGCCAAGATTACTGGCACCCTCAACATCCTATGAAGATTGCGCGTGGAGTGGGTACACCCTTACAGCTAGACAAGGCTACTAGGGAACGTGAATTTTGGAATTATGCTCGAGTTCTAGTGGACGTGGATATGGTTGGTGAACTGCCGTCTTCCATCATGGTTTAGCGTGCAACACACTGCTTTCCTGTTGAGAACTTGAGATTATATATGAAAACATGTGTTCTCGTTGCGGTATGGTCGGTCATGTGGTCGATCGTTGTAGATAATTGCAGGGTACTCCAAAGCCTCGCAATATTGAGAAGCCTTCAAGAATGCCAAAGCCGTTGGTCCGACAAGAGTACATAACTAAAGAAAAAGCTCCCTCAAACACTCATTCCCCTAATACAATCGGCACTAATGTTATGGCTCCATCATGTGTAGAAACGGGTACAATTATTGTGTAAGAAGCTCAAGCTTCTGGGGGACACAGAGCCTAATGATAGTGCGAGAGCAAACAGTCTCGCGGGCACAAATTTTCTTCGAAGTCCTACTGAGAATCAGCTTGCTATTCTAGATATAGAGAACATTGTGGAGACTCACACAGCTTCACCTCCTGTGATCAATAAGAATAATGTGTCCATTATTTCTCCAAGTATTAATCTTGAGAATTCTATCTCAACTCATAGCGATGGCCACCTTGTAGTTGAGGATTTTGTTGATAACGTTTTGGAAGAAGTCGCAACAGATCTCATAGAGTCGGCTGCACAAAGGGTTATGGAAGAGAATGAACAATCCTTTAATGAGCATGATATTTATAAGACTTCAGATGATAACTCTCAAGTTAGTGGCGACAAAACACCCACTTGGGGTTCAGACCACCTAAGCCAATCCTCCTGGTTTCGGCCCTTCGACTTTTATAGTTTCTTCTGAAATGGATTCAATTGCAAGGTTTGTTAATGGTTAGGAGATTGATGGTTTCACTCCTGCTCTAACAAAGTCTCAGAAAAAGTTAGAAGGGAAGAAAAATTAGCAATCAGATACTATTGTTGCACGCAAAAACCCTGACAGGGTCCGTCTCAAACCAAAACTCCTCTGATGAAAGTTCTTTACTGGAATATCAGAGGTATAGGTAATGTTGACTCTTGTTCTGAATTATCTTCTTTTTTTCGTCAACATCACCCGAATTTGGTATGTATTTCAGAACCAATGGTATCTTTTGATTCAGTTCCTTCTTTCTTTTGGGTTTCTTTAAATCTTCGGTTAATCGCTATGAATGATCGAGGTACTAGTACTCCTAATATTTGGTTATTTGGTTCAGTTCATGCTTCTACCCCTTTCATTGTTTCAGTTTCAGATCAACAGATTATTGCTCAGGTTCTATTGGATGAGACTATATGTCATGTTACTTGTGTTTATGCCTCCACGTCTACAGTTAAACGTAAAACTTTATGGTTAGAGATGTTGCATCTTCGACAAAGTACAACAATTCCGTGGATGGCGGTTGGAGACTTTAATGCGGTTCTTGGTGCTCATGAATCTAAGGGCAGGGGCATTCCCACTCAATCCTCATGTAAGGATTTTCGTAGCACAACAGAGCTTTGTAATTTTACCCATCTTGATACATGTGGTGCATTTTTCACTTGGTCTAGGGGCTTGGGGTATTGTCGTTTGGAAAGACGCTTTGATTGATCTCTATGTGATGAAAATTGGTTCAATGTCTGGCCTTGCACATCTTGTATTGCACTACCTCGTGTGGTATCTGATCATAACTGCCTTTTATTTTTGGCTAGCAAGACATCGATATCTGGTCCAAAACCTTTTCGTTTCCAATCAATGTGGCTCCTTCATCCATCCTTCCATGAGTTGGTAGCGAATTGCTGGTCTACAAATACATATTTTGGCTGCCCCATGTATGTTATTTTGCAGAAGTTGAAAGCTTCTTTGAAGAGCTGGAACACTACTATTTTTGGGAATGTGCATACAAACCTTGAGTTAGCACGCACTAAACTACAATAGATTCAGCTTGACATTGCCACTAACAATCCTACTAATACCAGTTTAGAAGCTGAAGTTACTACAAAGGCTGAGGTTCTTGTGGCTACTCAACGTCAAGAGGTTTTTTGGCGTGATCGGGCTCGAGTTAAGTGGCTTAAAGAGGGTGACAAATGCTCTTCTTTCTTCCATGCTTATGCTCGCTCTAAATCTACTCGATCCGAAATTCACTCTTTAAAGAATGGTGATGTTTTTCTCACAGACCAACATGATATTGCCGATCATATTATTGAATTTCATAGGACTTTGTATGGTCTAGGATCTTCTCCAATTGGTGTGGATGATTGCTGCCAGGTAATTCCAAATTCAGTCATTAGTGATGAAAATTCTAGTCTTGTTTCAGTTCCTACTTCTGATGAGATTCGTTGTGTGGTCTTTTCTATGGATTCTGCTAGCTATCCTGGCCCTAACGGCTTTCCTGGGTCGTTTTATGATAGTTGTTGGGATATCGTTGGTGACGATGTTATTGCTTTTGTTTAGTATTTTTTTTCCAACATAATTGGCTTTATCCTAACACGAACTCTAATTTTATTGTGTTTATTCCAAAAGTAGAGGGTGCCTCTATGATATCTGATTTTCGTCCAATTTCTCTAGCCAATTTCCTCTTCAAGATAATTTCAAAGATCATGGCTGATAGATTAAGTCCTATTGCTTTAAGGATTATCTCTCCAGAGCAGACAACTTTTCTTAAGGGGTCGCAGAATTGCATATTGCATTGGGTTGGTGTCTGAGGGTTTTAATTTATTAGACCGGAAAAATTATGGTGGCAATGTGGGCATTAAAGTGTATATTGCTAAAGCTTTTGACACCATAAATTAGAGTTTTCTTCTCCAAGTTTTGGAGTAGTTTGATTTTTCTACCAGGTTTAGAGATATGGTTCTTACAATCTTGCAGTCAGCTAGGCTGTCAGTTTTAATTAACGGATCTCCTCATGGTTTCTTCTCTTATGTTCGCGGGGTACCCACTTTCCTCTTTTTTTGTCTTGTTGAAGAAGCTTTAAGTAGATGGCTCTCTTCTCTATTCTTCTCTAGTCTAGTAAAGTCTATATCTTTGCCAACAGGCTATAAGCTTACCCATATGTTATATGCAGATGATTTATTTATATTCTGCAGGGGTGATGTTTCGTCTGATCCCTTAATAGTTTGCAGTTATTTTATGGTACTGCTTCTAGACAGATTGTTAACAAAAATAAAAGCACATTTTATATGGGAGAATCTTATTCTTATCGGTGCAGATATGTCCAAAAAAAATTAGGGTTCAAGTCAGGGGCAGATCCTTTCACTTAGCTAGGTGTCCCTATTTTCAAAGGTATGTCGAGGCGTGTTCATGTGCAATCTATTATTGACAAAGCAAAAGTGCGTCTTACTGGCTGGTATGGCAAATTATTATCTATGGCGGGTTGGGTTCAATTGGTTCATAATATTTTTCAAAGCTTATTTCTTCATAGCTTCTCGGTGTACTTATGACATTCTTCTTTGTTAAATCATTTGTCTGCTTATACACGAAATTATATTTGGTCTGGTGATATTGCGGTCAGAAAAATGGTCATTGTTTCGTGGCATCAACTTTGTGTTCCGAAGGCTGAGTTTGGGCTTGGTTTACAAGATCTAAAATCTCTCAATACAGCCACTCTCTTGAGTATGGGATGGAGTACCCTCAGTACTAGCTCTTCATGGAGCTCTTATGCTTGTACGAGATTCTCGATTTCCTGTCACGTGAGTTTTTAGTACTTTCGCTCCTCAATTCGACATGGATTAAAAGTTGTTATTCCTATAAGTTTTTAGCATTCATGATGGTTCATAGGAGATGGTGAGTATGTTTTTTCTTTGTGAGACAAGTGGCTTGATTCCTCCATTAATGATAAGTTGCAAGCTAGCTACTTTCCTAAGTTTCCAACCACTATTGTGGCTTCTTTTATTTCTGGTCAGCAATGGAATTTTCCACACTGATTTTCTAGTTAATTCACAGGTTTGATTGAGGACATTCAACGTTGTTCACATTCTATTGACCCTGAAGATGACCTATTGATTTGGGAAGAATCAGTAAGGGCTGTTTTCTTTTTTAGAGGTTTATAATCTTGTTCGTCTATATTATGCTCCTAATGATTTGCATGCTAAGGTTTGGCAACATCTTATTACACCAAGGTTCTCCATTCTTGTTTGGCCCCTTGTACAGGATAAGTTGCCAACAGATGTTCAGCTCCAACGGCGAGGTATTCCTTTGGTTTTGTTATGTCTGTTTGGTCTAGAATTTGCAGTCCTTCAAACAACCGGCTTGTAAATTTGTGCTAGGCGTGCCAGTACCTTTGGGTCAGGTACAACCTTGAAGTTGGATGCTACTTGCGTCCCTCTTCTGACTTCTTCTCACAGCGACTGTGACAGACGCCGATCTTCTTCCTCTGTGCTAGGTTCTCTTCTTAGACCTACAAGGGAAAAGTCCCTCTAGGATTTTTCTCCAACCTTTGAGGATGGCCGAATCTTACTTAGTATGCAAAGAAACTAAGCAGCGGGTATCAAGATATAAACTGGCGAACGGATTCTCCAGAACTGATTGCGGGAGAAAAACTGCTCAACGGATCGAACAGGGGAGTAGAGAGATTTCAACGGATTGAAACCTGTCAGACTTAACGGATTAAGTCCCTTTTGCAGCTTGACGGATCAGGCTACGGTTGCTGACGGATCAGGCTTGGTTGCTCCGGAGAGGCTTGAAGACTTTCGCGTGGCGAAGTTGTTGTCTGTTTGTTGATAGATGTAGTTGTTCTTTTCTCTTGCACCTCAACCCTTTATATAGTGAATACTAGGGTAGATGTTTCCTTGCGAATCAAGGTATAGCCTCAAATAATCCTTCTTGTAGTGCAAGACTAATTCTTAAAGCCCAATCATGTAAGCCCAAAACCATTCTAGTGGTAACTTAACCTCCTGCAACCACGAGATGTTTCTTATAATACCCTCGCGAACGCTTTTCCGACCGCGAACGTATTCTGTTAACACACGTCCCGCTTCGCGAGCGCGTTTCCCCCTGCGAACAAATTATCTCCCTTCGCGAGCGTACTTTGTTACTGTGCTCCTTGCGAGCGCTTTTGACTTTCCAAACGTCCTCTGACCCTCTTGACCGCAGGCATCGGTCCACTTGCCTTTCTATAAATGGGCTTTTTACTTCTGGATCCAACATTGCCCCCCAGTTCTTGAGATTAAGCCCGTTTGCGAAAATCGAAAAGAGCTATACCTTAGCATTGATTTAACCAAAAGCAAACGTCTTTTCATTGTCAAACTCCTCAGAACACTCAACCATCATTTCCCTCTGCAACTCTTTTCAAACCTTCCTGAGATAATCCGCCGCCGTTCCTACTTCCAAATCAATGGCACCCAAACACACCTTCTCTGCTGTGAAAACCACACCCAGAACCCCTTCTGAGCATGAAGCCCTAAACTTTGTCCAAGCCATGGTTGGCCTCCGACCTGCTCCAAAACCCAAGGGTTCTTGGTTGAGAGTTAAGATTGATCAAACCTGCGACCTTGGTCCCTGGGTTGATGTCTTCCCAAACCCACTTGAACTGCCTTACCGTCAACATGCATCTCGAATTCCCCCTTTAATCTTTCGCAAGGAAGAAGTTTCATTCGTCGACTGGCAGAAGTCAGACGCCCAGACCAGATTTGGGCAGTGGCCGAATACTAATGACGCCGAGATCCAGTGGTACCAACAACGCCGTAGTAAGGACCTTGAACGATGGCAAGCCGTTGGAATCGCCGATCCTATCGACCTCTGCTTCTCCTTGAAGTCTGGTTGTAACAGAGCTCCCCTGGCAGCAGCAATTTGCTTCTGGGACACTTCATCAAACACCTTTCATCTCCCCGCAGGCCCAATGGGTATCACCCTCCTAGATGTGTATACAATTACCGGATTTCCATTCGCCAACGCACCGAGTCCTCTCAACGACCTTGCTCTGGAACATCAAATCCCCTCTGATCAGCCTCGCCCCAACTCATACGCCGCGTGGGTCAATCACTATGGGAGCACTGACGACGATCTGAGTGGCCTAGCATTTCTGGAATTCTGGCTACTCAAATATGTTGAATGTAGCGCTACCAACAAACCCACTTTCGCCTGGGCCAGAGCGGCTGAGCTACTTTACAACGGTATTCCTCTCAATCTTTTGGAGTTAGCCACTGGACTACTATATAGGTCACTACACTTTCTATCCTTAGAGCCCTTTAAACACAGATCTGTTAGCGGTCCTCTTTGGATTTTGGACTTGTGGCTTCAAACCTATTTCCCTGCTTTCCGCTCTTCCTCTGTCACCGGCTTCCTAAAAGATAAGGTTTTAGGCCAAACCATCGTATCCGCTCCACATCCTCCAGCCCTTAGCTATTCGCGTTGTTTCCACCATCTGTATAGTATGGAAAGCCTACCTTCAGATTCTATTCTCGTTATCTGCAGACGCACATACCCTTCTCTCGTTAAAGAAGGTTTTATTTTCAGCAACAAACACAACGTCCTGCAGCTCCTTTTCTTTCTACGCCTCCTTTCCAATCGCGACCTCAAACTACCAGGGAGAGCCGGAGTAGAAATCTATGCCCCCAACTTCTTCAAGAGGCAATTCGGAATGTGCCAAAAAATTCCATATCCCCCATTGGCTAGTCGCAACCATTTCACTTCGTGGCGAGAAACCTATAACGCTGGGATTGATCCTGATTCCATCCCCTCCAGTTTTAAAGACATCGCTCAACCTGTCAACACCTATCCCCTCGGCGGAGTACGTCTGAGCTTCGAGGCCACTAATGAGTTTACTAAGTGGTGGACATCAATCAACGAAGGCAAATGGAAACCAAACCACCTATCTGTGTTTAGACAGATCTTCCAGCCATATCAGACACAATTCCGTCATGCCGAAGACCTGGCTGTTTTTGCCATTGACGGCCCTCGCCAAAGCGTTGAATCTTCTTTGGTTCCTGAGGAGCGAACAGAAGTGCTTCCTGCCCCCCAGGTATTTAAAACTCTTTAACTATGTTTATCAATTTTCTGATCTGTATCCCTTTTTCCGACCACCTTCCTTCCTTGCAGCGTCCTCAAAGAACCAAGAAGCGCGCGAACAAGAATGCAGATCATCCACTCAAGAGGCTCAAACCAAATCTTCTTACAGAAGGAAATGCTCTCCAACCCCAGGTATGGGTTCATTTAATTTGAAAACTCGTATGCTCATGTAGCCAAGTCAATTAATCATATAATTGCCTTCTGGGTGGATCAGCTTATGCAGTCTAACTCTGAAGACGTACAATCCCTCGAAGAATGCAATCAACATCCTGCTGTTTCTGGTGCCCCCAACCTAACTGTTCTAGCTGAAGTAACCTCTGCCGTGGCCCAAGAGGCGATTCCTCCCAGAGCTAACCTGGAAACTAGGACTCCTGCTGAAACAGATCAAGAGGTATTATTTTGATAAACCATTCAATTGGCGATGTTTCAATGATCTTGAGCTCAATTGTGCTTCTGTCGTTTCAGGGACCAACTCCTGTATTTGAAGTTAGCTCTTCCTCCGAGTCAGTTGCTTCTCCGATCCTGGATACTATGATGGGAGAGATCTTTAGTGAAAGCGCCAAGCTCGTTCCACTTCAAACTGTTGCTGCGAATGAGCCTTTTCCCCGCGAGGCAACTTCCTGTTCGCCTCAGAGAAAAATGACTGATACTCGCGCGAATGAAATTCCTCCCGCGAACACAGTCTCTCCGGCGAACGAAACTACTGTCGCGAATGCCGATCGCGCGACTGATATTGTTCAACCAGTGCTTCAACCGGTAATCCCAACTGAAACTGACCCAAAGGTAACAATTTTTATTTTGCAGCTTCTGTTTGTACTCTCACAAACACTTATTATTTCTTTATTTGCCAGATTCCGGAGAACCTTTCAATGACCTCCCCATCTGATCATGCTACGCCTTCCCTCATCGAGCAAGTTCAATTAATGCTGGATCCTTTTCAAGCAAACCAATCCATCGCTGATGCGACACTATTCCTCCGCAACCTAGAGCATGAAGATCTTCTCCACCCACACACTAGGGTCCAAATTGAAGATGCTGTTCGTCTCCTTCGAGTTCAAGCTGATGAAAGACTCTTGAAGAAATTGCAGCGTCTGTGGGAATTCACAACCAAAGCTGCGACTTTGTCTGAGCGTGCCAGAGCCACGCGATTGGAGGCTCCTCAGTATCATCAACAGAAAGAGAAGTTCCAAGCCGAACGGGTTGCCAAAGCCACCAATCTTGCCAAACTTGTCCATAACGCGACCCAGTTGTTTCCTAACCGACTTCCTGAGCTTAAACGTCAAAAAGCTGAGATTGAGGCCCAGCTAGCAATTGTCGAAGAGGAAACCCAGAACAACTTAAACGTCTTGGAGCAAGAGAAGAACTCCTATCAGACTCTTCAGCAAATGATCAACCAGGTGGACGACAGGATCGAAGATTCCCTGATCAACGAAGAAAATATCCAAAACGCCCTTGATACTGCTTTAGCGAACATTAAGCACATTAGTAAATTTATTTAACTGTTTATCTGTTCTGACTTTGTTCGCGCATATTATTCTGAATGCAGAAGATCTTTTCAAATTAATTCCATATCCTTGACCACTCGAAAACTGTTCCCAACTTTAACTGCAACGTCGCACCATTAACTTGCGCATTTACCGTATTCAACTAACACAGCACGCGTGATAAATGCTTGACCAATGAACGAATAGCAAACCATTCAGTTTCCTTTGGTGAAAACCTAGCGTTTCGCCTATAAATATCGATTAATTCCTTTCATCACCTTCAACAACCAAGAACATGTATTCTCCTTTCAGTCTCAAAGCAGTTCCACCAGACCTCTTTCTTCAACCTTTCTGTCCTCTAGGCTTCACAACCAAACCTCAAATCCTGGGTAGGCTTCACAACCTAACCTCAGGAATAAGATCTGATGCGCCCAGCCCTGAAGTCGCATCGAAGTGCATCACTGGAACCAAATTCCACTTGATGAGGGGATTGACTTCTGGTATTGGACCGAAGAAGGCTTCTGTGCCGACATGATTCCTCTTGCCGAGCCTCTTCCGCGCCAGGTCAGACCAAGTTGCTTCTACTCCCATCACCGTCGACTTGCTTTCAACAAGCTGGCCGCGCAAGGTGGAAGATGAAGCAAAACCTGCAACAGTTTGAAGAAAGACTTTATGAAAGGAGTCGTAATAGCTCTTTCTTTAAGCAGCTTTGTTCTTGTTCAACACTGTATTTGTTGCAACCAGTTCTTGTTCAACACTGTATTTGTTATCCATGAATACTATGCAATAAACACACATTGTTTATGTTCTATGTATAAACCACAGGCGTTGGTTCAAACTAAATTAGGGCTTGAAAAACACAATTTGTTCTTTCCCAAAAATTGTCAAAAAATTCGAAAAAAGTCGAAAAACCACATTAATTGGTTTGTATATCTATGGTGCCCCCCAGTTTTATCATGTGCATAAAAAGCCGAAAACCTCAAACAGGTTAGGCGTTAAGCAACATGAATGAAACTGACAAGATCCCAATTCTGCAAACAAGATCCTAAGGCTCTAAACTCTGCCCCCCCTTGCTGGCAAACAGGCTGTTCTGTCATCTGTGGCGACGAAGGATCGTCAGAAGCCCAAACACTTGGAAAGTACTGTTTCAGATGCCTCCCATTAATAGGGTTATTATGAACTTCTCCATCCAAATCTCGCAAATAATAAGCACCTTTACCCACGATCTGGTCAATCACAAAAGGCCCCTGCCACGTAGGCGACCACTTACCCCTGCCGCGAACGTGTTCGCCAAAGGGAAGTACTGCTTTCCAAACCAAATCGCCAACTCCAAAACTTCTGCCACGTGTCCTGGCGTCATATGCGCGAGCGACTCGTTGTTTTTCAACCATTATATGATCTAAGGCTTCCACACGAGTAGTATCCAACTGTTCATGCTCCTGAAACATGGCCTGAACATAATCCTCTCCTACTAACTGATGTTGTTCGCGAACCCTTAAAGAATTAACACTTATCTCCATGGGTAAAACTGCATCATGCCCAAACATCAAGGCATAGGGTGTGGTTCCTGTAGGCGACCGCTTAGATGTTCGATACGCCCACAGAGTATGATCAAGCTCGTTATGCCAATCTCTAGGATTATCAATCAGCATCTTTCGCAGGATATTGATTATGACTTTGTTACTAGCCTCAGCTTGTCCATTCGCCTGAGCATAATATGGTGTGGAATGTAGAAACTTAATCCCATAGTCAGTAATGAAGTCTTCGGTTTCTTTCGCTAGAAATGCTGCCCCCCTGTCTGCAACTAAACACTCTGGGATACCATACCTGCTAATGATGTTGCTGAAGATGAAGCTGCAAACTGTTCGAGCAGATGCGTCTTTTAAGGGTACAGCCTCCACCCATTTTGTGAAATAATCGGTCGCTAATAGGATGAACTTATGCTGCTGAGACGAAGCTGGATGAATAATTCCTATAAAATCCAACGCCCATCCTCTTGCTGGCCAAGGCTTAATAATGGGTTGCATGGGCACATCTGGAACATGCCGCACCGGTCCATGCGCTTGACACTCCTGACAACCTTGAGCAAAGGTGATGCAATCTTTCAAGATTGAAGGCCAAAAGTAACCATAACGACGGATAAGCCACCTCATCTTTGGTCCAGCCTGGTGCGAACCACACACTCCTAAGTGTACCTCTCTCATTACTCGCTTAGCTTCTTTTCCAAAGATACACCTAAGATAAACTCCATCCTCTCCTCTGCGTAAGAGTTCGCCACCTCGTATCACATAGTTAGTGGCAAAGTATCTGACTTGTCTATCAATTGGAGTAGATGGATTATCCAAGTAATCAATGAGTGGTTGACGCCAATCTGTATCGATAGCCTCTATCGTAGCGACGTACCATTCATCCGCGTCTACCCTTCGAGCCATGAAAGAAGGTAACGTCCTTCTTTCCACCTTCAAAATCCGCTCGCAGACTCCATCAGCCAAAGTTATGCCAGTGGCGATTTGGGCTAATTCATTCGCCGCGACGTTGTGTGCTCTTGGGATATAATCCAGAGTGACATCACTGAATTGCTCCAACAACTCTGTAGCCCTTTCCCAAAAAGGAACCAAAGTAAAGGTGGTACATTTGTATAACCCCTTAAGCTGATTGATCACCAACAAGGAGTCACCAAACACATTTACCACTGTTGCCCCCATTGCGAGCAACATTTCCAATCCAATTATGAGTGCTTCATATTCAGCCTGATTGTTGGTGCATTTCCATTCTAGTTGGAAAGAATATGCATGACGAACCCCGAGCGGACTTACTAGAGATATCCCTGCGCCAGATAAACTCTCAGTACTGCTCCCATCAAAGTATAATTCCCAAGGCTGCATCAGAATGGCCACCACATCTAACTCCCTGTATTGTAAATCTTGTTCCACAGGATGATGAAGCAAAAAATCTGAAACCGCTTGTCCGGTTTGTGCCTTCAAAGGTGTATACTGTAGTGAGAACTCCGACAAAGCTAACACCCATTTACCAATTCGACCCCTAAGAATGGGTCTAGTTAACATGTATTTCACCAAGTCCGTCTGTGCCACCACTACCGTTGTGAAAGATAACATGTAATGGCGTAATTTGCAACCGGCGAAATACAACGCAAGGCACAACCGCTCCATGTCACTGTACCTGGTTTCTGCATCTATCAACGTCCTGCTAAGGTAATACACAGCATGCTCAACCACTTTATCATCCTCTTGGTGTTCATCTTGTGCTAAAAGTGCAGCAATGGATGTCTCGCATGCTGAAATGTAGAGCTTCAAAGGGTGACCCGGCCGTGGAGGCATCAGAACTGGCGGTGAAACTAGGTACTGCTTTATTCTGTCGAACGCTTCCTGGTGACTTGTCTCCCAACGAAACTCCGTATCTGCCCTCAATTTTAACAAAGATGTAAAGGGTTGAATCTTTCCTGCTGAATTCGAGATGAACCTACGCAAGAAGTTAATCTTTCCTAGTAACTGCTGCAACTCCTTCTTGTTAGTTGGGGCAGGAGCTTCTATGACTGACTTGACCTTGTCCGCTGGAATCTCGATCCCCCGCTGATGGACCACAAACCCTAGGAAATCGCCTGACTGAACCCCAAAGACGCATTTAGCTGGGTTCATTCTGAGTTTATGTTTTCGCATCCTTATGAAGACTTTTCGTAGATCCTCTATGTGGTCTGCCTTAATCTTGGACTTTACTACCACATCGTCAATATAAACCTCCAATATCTTCCCTAATATGTCATGGAAGATAAGGTTCATCGCCCTTTGATATGTGGCACCAGCATTCTTAAGCCCAAAAGGCATGACTTGGTATTCGAATGCTCCTGTAAATCCCGGACATCTGAAAGCCGTCTTGTGCTTGTCTTCCTCCTCCACAGGAATCTGGTGATATCCTGCGGTTCCATCCATGAACGATAACAACTCATGCCCTGCCACTGCATCTACCAGCATGTCCGCCATGGGCATAGGATACACGTCCTTTGGTGTGGCAGTATTTAGATTCCTGTAATCCACGCACACCCTCATCTTACCATTCTTTTTCCTGACTGGTACTATGTTAGACAACCACTTGGCATACTTTGTAGGTCGAATAATTCCTGACTTAAGCATCTTTTCCACCTCTTCCTTAACTGAAGCCGCTGTGTCAGCATGTATTCGCCTAGGTTCTTGTCTGACTGGCCTGTAACCATCCATGATTGGTAGCTTATGACAAACTAACTCTGGTGCTAAACCAGGCATGTCCTCGTATTTCTCTGCGAAGCAATCCTTGTACTCGTGAAGTAGCTCAATGAGCTTCTGTTTTTGTTCAGGCTCCAAATACACACTTATTCCAACCTCTATTGGTTCCTCTAGGGTCCCCAGGTTGACTTTCTCTACTGGATCCTTGACCTTAGGTGGAGTATCATCCAAGGCTGCCGGAGCTGCCTGGATAATCTCCTCCTCTTCCTCGTAATATTCCAACACATCATCGTTAACGCACTCTACTGCCGCCACCTGTTGGAAAGCCTCTTGCTCCTGCCTAAAAATAGATAATCTCTGATGCAGGGAAGCGTAGGCTTCCAACTCCTCCTTGCTGAGTTGTGGCTTCATTGATTGTTTCGGGGTAAAACCATGGAGATTGGTCTACTGGCGTCTGCTTGAAGTTGCGCCAATCCCCATTGCGTAAGCTCAGTGGAGGTCACCCCATATGGATGTCCTTTCTTTGTGATGCCACTGACTCTTAAAGGCCTCATGTCTTCACTGTAATAACTTGCATCAACAAAGCAAGCTGCTACTGAGAACGGTCTAGGATCGGCCTTGATTATTTCAGATTCATCAGTTTCTGGGTTCCAGATAGCGAGCTCTTGATGGAGCGATGATGGAACACAACCGGCCTGATGAAGCCAATCTCTGCCCAGAATCATAGTATAAGGAGCAGTGCACTCAGCTACGAAGAAAGTTTGATACATCTCTGATGGGCCAACCCTAATTTTTAGTATCACTACACCGAGTGTCTGAGCTATGTTTCCAGCAAAACTTTTCACCTTCATCTTGCTATCTAGAATTTTCTCCTTCGGAACCTGAAGGAAATTCATGGTCTGTACGGTAAGGACACTTACAGCAGCCCCTGTATCCACCAATATCCTACTGACCCTTTTGTCCATCATATCAGCAGATACGTATAATGGACGCAAATGCTGCCTCATGGCGAATGTGGGCTTGGAGAACAAAACGTACTTCCTCCTCAAATCAGGGTCCATGTCCTCTTTATCCTTCTTTACAGCCAACTCCTCTCTGCGAACGGATGACTCCACTCCAGTCTCATCTTCTGACATGTTGAGGAAGACTTCAGACGAAATTGGCTCATCCAATGCATACATAGAAGGTAAGACATACACCATATTGCAATAAGTGTTTGTCTCTGGAACTGGTATCACAGCTTCGGTCGTCACGTACACCTGAGCAAATTCAGATTGGTCTGAAATCATCTCACCATGCTCGTTTTCCACATAAAGCATGCTACATGGCAAACTTTCGTCCATACCCCCGGTTTCATCTTCCTCAGTTTCCTCCATATCATCTTCTATGACTCGAGGTATATCGACTTCTGACTCTTCTTCTACGCGGGCAAATGCTTCAGCCATCTGCTTTACTAAAGAAACCTCTGGAACAGGTCTCTGTTGCTCAACCTCAATCATAGGTCCAACCTTATCTGTTTCTTGGGACCCCGGATCCTGACGCTGAACTACTTTTGGTCTCCATTCGACCTTTGTTTTCGACGTCTTGATATTGTCTCCGCTCTCAGGGACTTCTGATATCCTAACCCTTTTCGCCGGAGACGTCTCAGGTGTCTTACTAAAGGTGGAAATAGGTATTTCACCCACCACCTTTTTACCTACCCGTGACCAGACTGGTTCTCGCGTATGTTGACTTTTGTCAATGCTCACCCTTGACCATACAGACTTTCGTTCGCCGCTATTTCCTTCTCGCGAGACTCTCTTCTGTCCGCTATGTTTCGTGGTAGAAGTCTCGGTGGTATCGCGAACGTTTCTGATAGGGCAATAAGGTCTAGCTGACAATAAATCCAGCTTCCGCCTTAACTGTTCCGGAGTCTCCCTGATCTGGTCTGGGCTGACTAGGCCTTTATCCAATGCCTCCAAAAGCCTCTTGGTTTTGCCATATCTTCGCTGCACGTTCCTAGTCTGAGTAGGTGTGGCTTCTACCACCTTTCCTCTCTCTCTGACCATCCAGACGTTGTCTTTGAGGATATTCCGTGAAGCTGGTGGTATATAAGGCTTAGTTATTACGTCCTGCGGGTAGACCACTGGCTTCTTCTGCTCCATTCTTGCCTGGCATAAACGCAAGTAGAGGTTGGAATCCCTCTGACTAGGGCTTGCTGATCTCCTCATCTGCTTCGGGCTGTGTGGCTGATATGCTTCAGGGGGTGTAGCAACCGCACTCTTCTGCTTGTGTTGTGGCTCTTTAGCAATGCCACATTCAGATTTGCACCTATCACACAACATGACTGCTGATGTACCTGCCATTGGTTCTTTCCGTTTGACAGCTTCTGTTTCTCCAGCTATAGTGCTTAGGTCAAGCGTCAGTTTTCTGCTACCCCGAGCCAAATCAACCACAGCCACATCTGCTACCGCTGGATCACAAAAGGTGATTGACCCCTCATTGACCCATTGTTGTATCTGATCTTTGAGCTGCATGCACTGAGAAGTCTTGTGAGTCCACAAGTTATGAAACTTACAATAGGTCTTACCAGCTATTGCCTCTTCTGGGGGAAAGACTCCCCAAGGGATGGCCACCTCGTTGGCCATGATCAGCTTGTTCAGGATAATATGAGCCCTACTGGCATCATAAGTGTATTCTTTGAACTTCGGCCTTGTTGGCAGTGGCTTTTCCTTCTTCCCTTCGCAGGGCGCTAAATCAATCATATTGATGGTGGGAAAAGGATCGATGTCCACCCAAGCCGCAGTCTTTTCTTCATTCGCTCCGAGCTTTCCCTCGTTGATCCAAGTCTGGATAGTGTCCTTCAAGCGAATGCACTCCGATGTGTTATGGTTCCAAAGATGATGGAACCTGCAGTACTTCTTTCCTTTGAGCTGTTCCTGTGTAGGGGGAGGTCCAAAGTCATTCCTTACCTTCCCTAATGCCGTCAGATCTTCCAAAATTTCCGGTGCCTTGTGTGCATTATATGTATAGGATTCGTACTCCGGCTTAGCGAACGCGGCGAACGAGATCTTTACTGGCTCTTTAGACATTTTCAACACCTGGGACTTGATAGGCTGTCTGCCTGCTAACTCTACTGCTGCGACTTCTTCCTCATAACCCATCATGTATGGGTCTGCATAGGGCATAGCTTGTGGGGCCGAATAGTAGGGATCCATATGGGAATATATTGCCCCCACAGTCTTGTGCCTTGCTGGAGGCATTCTGGGCCTCAGCGTTCCTGGGATGAGAGCTAAGTTGTTCCTGGAATTGTTAGCGTCTTCGTCCAGCTCATTCAGGAAGTACTGGTAACTGCCAACCCTGTTCATTAAGTCAGCCATGCTAGAGAACACTCCATCGTGGTGTTTTGCTCTCTGTCTCTTCTCCAACCCACGAATTGCGATTTTGATCAAGTCAGGCTCCGGGATTGGAGTTTTGCACTTGGCCTGTTGAATCTTGAACCGCTTGAGGAATTCTACAGATGACTCCATAGGTTGCTGATACATCGCTGTCAAAGAAGACAAGTCAACCTCTGGTTCCACAGTTCCAAATGTGGTTCTAAACATGGTCTCCATCACGTTCCAGTCAGGGACCGATCTTGGTATCAACTTGGTATACCATGTCAGTGCTGACCCTGACAATGAGGCACCGAATGTGCGTAACTTGAAAACATTGTCCGCACCATATGGTCCACACTCGCCTGTGAATCTTGCGATGTGGGTGGCTGCGTCTTCAGATCCTTCTCCTGAGAACGAAGTGAATCTTATCTGCCGATAATGTTCCGGCCATGGGCTTTCAGCTACCCATTCTGGATACGGGTGTGCGTATGCAGTGTTCACAGCAACAACGGGAGTTGCCCTTATTGCCTCCTGTATCATATTCTGGACTGCATCCCAGTCCAGCTGAGGTCTCCTTTGATTAGGTGTTGGCGAACGACGTGGTTGCTGCCTTGGAGCCCTCTGTCGTCCTCTAGCCCCTACAGGGTTCTGATTATTGTGCACCGCTAATTGGTCGTCACCCACACGAAGTGGACCAAATCCCTCCCGGTGCACGGTTCTTCTATCCACCTGGTGATCGACCTCTTCTAGCAACTCTTCTTCTGGAGGCTGTTGGCGGATAAGCTGCTCAGTTCTCATGGCATTTAAAGCCTCCATGAACATATCCATCCTCTTATTCAGCGCTTGCTGATTTTCATTCATCTTAGTTGCTAGGTCTGCATACCTTAGGTCCTGAATCTCGGCCTTTTTGTCTTGTTGCCGGGCTCGGTCGCGGACCTCCTGGAAACCTTTAGTCAGGTTATCCAATGATGAGCTTAATGCTCCTACCTGTTCAGCAAGGTTCTGTGACTGTCCTCCGTTAGTCATGGCACCAAACTCGCTAATAGCTTGTTCTGCAGATAGCTTCCTACAGTAAGCCGAATTATGTGGTCTTGCGACTACGTGTTCTGGTTTGGAACACGAAGGATATTCCTTTTGATATTCGCCGAAGCCTGTAATCTTGACACTGTCCCACTGGGCGTGCCAGATGTTTGGTCTAGAATTTGCAGTCCTTCAAACAACCGGCTTGTAAATTTGTGCTAGGCGTGCCAGTACCTTTGGGTCAGGTACAACCTTGAAGTTGGATGCTACTTGCGTCCCTCTTCTGACTTCTTCTCACAGCGACTGTGACAGACGCCGATCTTCTTCCTCTGTGCTAGGTTCTCTTCTTAGACCTACAAGGGAAAAGTCCCTCTAGGATTTTTCTCCAACCTTTGAGGATGGCCGAATCTTACTTAGTATGCAAAGAAACTAAGCAGCGGGTATCAAGATATAAACTGGCGAACGGATTCTCCAGAACTGATTGCGGGAGAAAAACTGCTCAACGGATCGAACAGGGGAGTAGAGAGATTTCAACGGATTGAAACCTGTCAGACTTAACGGATTAAGTCCCTTTTGCAGCTTGACGGATCAGGCTACGGTTGCTGACGGATCAGGCTTGGTTGCTCCGGAGAGGCTTGAAGACTTTCGCGTGGCGAAGTTGTTGTCTGTTTGTTGATAGATGTAGTTGTTCTTTTCTCTTGCACCTCAACCCTTTATATAGTGAATACTAGGGTAGATGTTTCCTTGCGAATCAAGGTATAGCCTCAAATAATCCTTCTTGTAGTGCAAGACTAATTCTTAAAGCCCAATCATGTAAGCCCAAAACCATTCTAGTGGTAACTTAACCTCCTGCAACCACGAGATGTTTCTTATAATACCCTCGCGAACGCTTTTCCGACCGCGAACGTATTCTGTTAACACACGTCCCGCTTCGCGAGCGCGTTTCCCCCTGCGAACAAATTATCTCCCTTCGCGAGCGTACTTTGTTACTGTGCTCCTTGCGAGCGCTTTTGACTTTCCAAACGTCCTCTGACCCTCTTGACCGCAGGCATCGGTCCACTTGCCTTTCTATAAATGGGCTTTTTACTTCTGGATCCAACAATGTCAACTTTGCTCTTGTTGTGCTATAGAGGATTCTACACATGTATTTGTTACTTGCTCCTTACCTAAGCATGTATGACAATTGTTGTCTTTGGTACTTCTTTACCATCTCAAGACTCAATTGATGACTTATGACACACTATCGTTGGTAAATCTTTCTCTCCTCAATTAAAGAATGTTTGACTTGCGGGTTGCCTTTTTGCTTTTATGGCTATATGGAGAATGCGTAATAAGCTCTGATTTGATAATACGAAGTCTTCTCTTATGCGTGTTTTTCGATCTATTAAATCTTGGTTGCGGTTTTCTGCTCCTCATCTCCCTGGCTATTCCCATGGTATTTTGGATTCTCAATTATTGTTGAGCTTAGGAATCCAACCAGTTTCTCATAAAGTTGTTGCTCAAAGGTTAGTCATTTGGCACCCACCGGTTTTTCCATGGATTAAGCTCAACAATGATGGGTTAGCTAAAGGTAATCCCGGTTCTGTAGCTTGTGGTGGTGTTTTTCAAGTTGGTAACAGTCCTTACTTTGGAGGTTAGTGTCTAGGCTTGGGTCATCAATCCGATTTCTTTGCTGAGTTAATGGAGGTTATTATAGGGATTGAGATTGCTTTTTAAATGGGTTGACACTGTTTATGGTTGGGGTTTGATTCAACAAGTGTCCTAGCTTGTATCACTTCTTCCTCTTTTTCTCCTCCTTGGCCATTGCACATTGATTGGTTAAACTGTTTATCCCACATTCGGTTAATAACATTTCACTGCACTCATATTTTTTGTGAAGACAACTCAGTTGCAGATAAGTTAACTAACTTGGGCTTGGCTTATTCTTCATTGATTTGACATGTCTTTTCTCCTTCTGAGATATCTTCATACTTGCGAATGGATGTAAAAGTATTCTCTTACTTCCGCGCATAATCTTGTGGTAGGACTATGGTGTTTCTTTGTTTCATATATAGAGTTATGTTATCTCTATCTTTTCGTAGCTTCTCTTTTGTTTTATTTTTTATTCATATTATGTAATTTTTCTTCTTTTAATTTATAATAAAATCTGGACATGTGACTGAGTCTCCCAACTAAGTTGAGTTCCAAACCCTTAAAAAAATTCTTGTGTTGTAGGAAGTATTTTAGTAATCAAACTAATTTTAATTCTTAATAAACAACATCAATCGTAATTAGTTTATTTTTTTTATTTCTTATTGTAAGTAAACAGTAGAATTGAATGAAATATTCTAATACTGATTCTTGTTGATATCGATTCTTGTTGATATTGATTTTTGTTGATATTGATTCTTGTTGATATTGATTCATGATAATTTTTATTTCAATTTTGGTTTCAAGCAAAAAACTCAAGAGCCCAAATTTTTTAGTGTTCCTAGAGCCCAAAAATCTCAAGACGACCCTACTTTTCATGTCTGGACAAATGTTTTTATTGTGTTAGATACGAGGGAAGTCAAGATTTCATGATTTCATCTATCTGATTTCCCTGTTTGATATCTCATAATCTCATTTAGGAATTTATAAATAACAGAAATTTAAATTTGAGGTAACTGGAAGTCTAGATTCTTGTTTTGAATTTCTTTAAAAATACACGTTTTCTGAACTCCAACTATCAAAGCTATATTTTATATTATTATCAAAGAAAAATATTTGTAATGCTTGTCATTTTCAAATTTCTATATAATTATGCCCAAACCATTGCGTACTTTTTACTTGTACTGAATATATACCCAAATTTCTATATAATTATACATAAAAAAACACCCTTCACTGTGACGTCCCATCCATCCCGACTATGGACAAGGCATCAATAATAATCAGCACAAGCAAAAAGTAGGCAATAGTTTTTGAGATTCATTCGACTAACGGTGAATGGGAATTTTTCCCATTTGCTAATCCCTGATTTGGTAATTATGTAACGATATGGTATTAGGCGCGGTATATGCAAGGTCTGAAAAATCAAAAGTTTCGGCAAAATTTCGCCGCAATTTTCGTCTTTTAGACCATGGAAATATCTTTCACATTCTAAATTTTCTCGTCCAAAATTTTCTAAATTTCCAGAAATTTTCCGATATTTTCCGAAAGTTTCCGATATTTTCTGAAAGTTTCCGAAAATTTGGGAAATTTTCCATTTTTTATTTTTTTATTTTTTTTCCCAAAAAATTCTAATCCATAGGTTAATTTACAACTATTTTTATCTCCACTTCTTAATTAATTCATATTACAACTATTTTACCTATATTTTAATGTTTATCCGTAAGTCAAATGTTTATAACTACCCGATTAGGAGGCTCATCAAGTATCAGAGGTGATGATGATAGTGGAAGTCACGGTTATGGTGGAGGTGATGATGGAGTTCATGGTTATAGTGGAAATCAAGTTGATCATATGAGTCCATTCACTAGTGAACTACACTTCACACATACAACACAAGATGAAGATCATGGAAGTAGGAGAGCAGAAGCCGGCATCGGTGCTATAGAAAAAAAAAACTGTATACATTATAGGTCTTCTACGTGGTTTTAAAATAGTTTTTTAATTTCATGTAAAATGTATCATATGTATATAAGGCGTGATGACCTAGTCTTTCTTTGGGTTTTCAGCCATAAAAAATGTTTAAAGTAAACTTTTAAGCATTATTAACCGTTCAACACTTTATTTTTCACTTTAAATTATTACAACTCCCTATAGATCAATATTTATTCAAGGTTTTATTTTCAAATATAGTACATAATATAGTAAACAAACATCTCTTAAAATTTCATTTAAAATTTTCGTGTTTTTCTTCAAATTTCCGTCAATTTTCTCAACTTTTTTACTGCAGTCGATATTTCCTCAAAATTTCCGTCAAAATATTTATTTTTCAGAAGGTCGATATTTTCATAATTAGCAAAATTTATGGGTATATATATGTTCATCTTTGGGTGCGGTTCACCCTACCAACTTTTTTTTTCATCCTATTACCCCCTTTTCGAGCAGAGTATGTGTCAGTATTAGTATTAGTATTAGTATTAGTATTAGCATCGGTATATATACGTATTAGAATACAGCTATATATAGAGGGGAATACATAATGAAAAACATTACGAGACATGAACGGTTGGCTTTATCCATGTGTCCATAACTTGATTATTCCCCTCAGGCTTCAGCTAAGCAAAGCCAAGTTACATAGCAAGGTGCATTCCTCACTATTTGGCCAGGTTCAATGAATCTCAAAAACCATTGCCTACTTTTTGCTTGTGCTGATTATTATTTAAGCCTTGTTCATAGTCGGGATGGATGGGACGTCACAGTAAAAGGTGTTTTTAGAGCACTGTTCATCTTCATGGCCTTGTCCGAACCTTCTCGTTCTTAATCCGATCGAATACTCCTCCAGCAGCCACCCCCCTCTATATAACTTCTTCACCTTCTGCATCTTCAATCTCTTTGATTCCTCCAGCTCCATGGTACCTTTCCTCTTCTTTCTGGTTAAGTTTTCTTCTTTTAATGCACCTATATTGTTTCCTCTCTTGTTTTGGTTTGGTTTCGTTTTGTATGTTTTCATGGATATTTAGATTGCTCCAATGCAAGATTAGATTTGCACTAAGCTAGCTATCAGTGAACGTTTTAGCATTGCGAGGTTGTTCCTACTTCCTTGAGGGGTTTAACTTTTAATGTAGATTAATGTGTATATGCATTTTGTCGCTGAACCGTGGTTTGTTGGTGAACCTGCATGCTGGACAAGATAAAAGTCATGAGTTCAAATCTCACAGACACATATACATATACGTGGAGTGAGTTAAGCACATAAGTACGTGGTGCTATCATCGCTTGATCAATACGTTTTGGTATTCGATAGTTTTATAGTAATTTAGTTCTGATAATCTATATATACCACTATATGCTCCACCCTTCGGTGTTTAAATCACGGTTCTAGCTCTAGTTTAATACCTCCTATGCATATATATAACTTGGTTTTGTTCAGTGGAGCTGAGGAATGTCATCACTTCGATCAAGTTATTACGCAAAATGGTTCTGATGAGGAACTTGATGAACCAAATAGCAAACATGGGTAGCCAAGACACACTGCACCAATTTTGGGACTCATCACTTAAAGCCATGAATCATTCTCAAGATCCAAGTGCAGGAGTTGCATATCAAGTTGGAAGTGATGGCTTAAGCGTCATAGAGAATCTGCTCTTGTTGTTATACAACTCTTCTCCACCGAAATGGTTTCTTTTGCTCTACAATTGTTGGTGCCACCTTTGCCTGGTAAGCTAGTACTTTTACTACTTGGCCAATAATATAGTACTTCTAGATCTCTTTCGAAATAAATTATTTATTTCCAGATTCAATTCTGATAATTTTTTAGGCCAAGTATGAATCACATGTTGAATTGGGTGAAAGAGTACCACAGATGGTAGGAGCTGGTCAGATTAAGTTGTCCAAACTCCTATTGATGGCAGATGGCGACTTCAATTGGCAAAGCAAGAACCGGAGCTTATATCGTCTTCCATATAGAACCCTGTGTGTAATCTCTGGTCTTCTGATGGATTTTTGTTAGGTGCCATACGACTATGATCATCAATGTTCTTAGGATCTCTCAGTTCCTATTACTGAGAAGAGTTCCCCTTTGCAACTTCAAGTCATTCGTAGTTACTGAGAAGAGTTCCCCTTTGCAACTTCAAGTCATTCGTAGCTACTGAAAAGAGTTCCCCTTTGCAACTTCAAGTCATTTGTCTGCCCCTATTGTCCTGATGATCACAAATATCAGAAACAATATGATGGGCAGATTTTTATACATGTCAGTTTTATAGCTTTGTTGTAGTGAGCAAGAATCTCATTCAATTAATGCTCTGTTTTGCTTTGTATTGTTTTTTGCAATCTAGAGAGAGACTTTTCTTTCCAGTTATGAGTTTCCCCTACTTCTGTATTACTGAAGCAGTGAAGCGAGTACTATCAATAATTCTCTCTATCTCAGTTGATCATTCATAGTATATTTACAGAATGGGGTAACAATTTTTACTCTTTTTTGTGGTAATTTTAAGCTCAGTAAACTCTCCTTATTTACAAATCCCTTTGGAAAATAACTGAACAGTGAACACTGTTTCTGTCTGGTATGAAACACAGACAGATCTGGGGTGTCAAATTTTCTGTCGAAAACAAAAACTTCAGGAAATGGCCTTAACGAGAAAGTGTAGTGGAACTTCTTATGGTGACCTAAACTAGGAGACTATGTGTACTTAAACCTGTGTCTTCACTACAAAAACTTGGAAATGGCTTAATACTCACAATTTCAAACCACTAAGTACAGTGCAGGAAACTGTGTTTAGGCCATGTAAATCTTAACTAGATGCCCGTAGATGTTATATGCTGCCACACTAACCTGCTATATTTAACGAGTCTATAGGCCGGTGTATTTTATGTGCCTCCTGGAATGGAGTTTGAGGCGTGTTGGGCAGATAAAGAGCCATTTTATTTGTACTGATACCAAATATTGCAAAGGAACAAATATATGAGGACCAGATTAATACTCTCACAAACACCACCCACCAACCCCAATAATTGAAGGGAATCAGATCTCTTGATTCCCTGATCATCATTTTACATAACCTGGATAGAAAATTCTATCCATTTCAAAATCAAGATTAGTTGTATCTAGATCTTCAATTGCATGAAAAACCAAACTTTATTTACAAGCTCTACTCTTTTCCCAAGAGGCAATGAGAACTAGAAAGAAGGGAATCTAATCTTGATCTAAAACATTCATTTCCTTAATTGAATGAATGCACAACATTCATATATCTGCTACTGAATCACATATTCAAAGTCCTATCAGGCTTTCTTCTCTGTTTCTGGTGGAGGAAACAAAATCTTGAAGACTCAGCCAAAACTGCTCCAACTAGAGGACCAATCCAATAAACAAAGAAGAGCTTCCAAGTATTGTTCGGCGTGAAAATGTATTTTCTTCGAACAACCAAGCTTGAGGACGTGTCAGTACCTATGGGTCAGGTGCACCTTGGTCTTGATGCGCGTTCGCCTTCTGTCTTCTTCTCAAATGATTGTCGTACAAGCGTTAGTCAGGCCAACACTTAGGTTCTTCACAGACCTAGCTGAAGAGCAACTTGGATTTTTCTCCTCCTCTTCTGAAGTGGACGTTCCTACTCAGACCGATATGGTTGAGCAGAGCTAAAAATCAAGGATGCGATGCGTTCGCCAAAGGATCTCTGACAAACTGTGGATATTTGCTAGAGTTTTCACTCCAACAATGGTTTGTTGCGAGTATTCGCCTACGGATAGAGCTTTATAAAGCAGTGATGGACTGTTCACTCACGGATGAGGTTTGGTGAGTAGAAGTGGATAGTGCTCAGGATGAGGCTTTGGTGAGGTAGAAGCGGATAATGCCGACGGGTCGAGCTTTGGTGAGTAGCAACGGGGAATGCCTACAGATAGGGCTTTGGTGGACAAAAAGACTCGAGGAATCTTTCTGGTAGAGATGCTCCGGAGAGACTTGTTTTGCAGTGTGCAAAAGTTGTATTGAATCGTTGAGATGTGTCTTGTCTCTGTATCTTGACCCCTTTATATAATGAACACTAGGGTTCGTTCTTTCTTGCGGATTAAGGCATATCAAATCTTCTTGGATCTTCGAAGTGATCCTTAAGCAACCACAAATCCTTACCAATTATAACTTCCAGTCAAAAGAAAACACATTAATAATAACGTAAACCACAAGAATCGGTCCACTGGGCTCTCTCTTTAAGAATTCGTCAAAAGATAATATTTTGACCGAAACAAATATTGTGCCAGTTATTAACATAAGCCCAGCCAAAACCATTAGCAGGGTTCATCAAAGGCCCTGTGTATCCACTCCCCACAATAGCCAATCCCACAGTAGCCACTTTAACCGACCATATTTGCAGAATAAGATTCTTAGGACCCTGAGCATAACACAGCAGAAAAAAAACAGAGAGAAAAAGTGAACAACCCTTCAGTAATAGCACCACTTTTCACGTCCACTTTCAGAGAAGGCCCTTTGACATATTGCTCATACTTTCCAGGCATCAGTTGCAGGATGGCCTTGGCGCCACCTGCTCCGCCGACGGCCTGAGCCGGGAACTGGACTGCCATCGAGATCAGGGAAGTTTCCGGGTTGAGGCCGGCGGCGTAGAAACTGACAGTGGTGGAGGGATTGAAACTGGCACCTCCCAAAAGTTTGCCAATCATGCTGAATATCAGAACTAGAAATGTGGCATGTATGGTGGTGATGAAACGGCCTATCAAGGACCTTGCTTGGAATCCGAGAAATGGAGCTAAGATGGCTGTGAAAACCCGCATGATTGGAGCAACGAAAACAAATAGGCAAGTCAGAATTGCATCTCCTACAGCTGCTTTGATCAGATTACTCATCCTAACTTTCTAGGGCTCTCAAAAATGCAGTGTTTCTGCTTTGTTTGGTCCTATGCGTGATATATTGTCCCCCACGTATGTCTCAGCCGTCTTACAAACAAACAGACGTTGGGGAAAAATGAACGGAAAACCGGTTGGCATACCCTGCCGACCTGTAGGTTAGAAAAATCCTGAAATATGAATCAAATAAACTCATTTTACTCGACTGTTTTCACTTTTAAATTTCATCAGATACCTTTTTACTCGGACAAAAATAATCAATGTTAATATCATCAAATTGTAAGTTGTTGCGAAAACATCGGAAGCATTGAAACTATATGATTATTTCAATTCTCCAGGTTTCCTTTACGGTAAAGGGTTTACCTCAGCACTCGGGTTTTACAGAAGCACCAGTGCACCACCAACCGCAAATTCATGCAAGATTACATGCTTAGATTTTGAACCCGCCATCAACCATAATTTTCTTTCTCAAGCTTTATCAGATCTGGGTACATCTCAGTTCGCCCATCATGATTCACGTTTCTCCAAGTTATCTAGTTTTAAATCCATCGATGTTTTTCGTAGTTGGCTCACAAGTTCATATGATTCTTGATCAAAGAAATAAAATGCTTTTTATGCCATATAATTGATTCTGATATCAGAACGATGATTAGAAAAAGAGGAGTTTCTCGAACACTACAGTTATCTTCTATCTTCCTGATTTTGATATATCTTCTCTATATTTAAGTAGGATATAATTGATAAAAAAGATAATATTGGGTATATTTAGATACGTTTAGAAACTCTTTTTTTAATGGTGATAGTTTATGTTTGAATTTCTCATAGATACATGGAAGATTAGACGATATCAGAGTATCTTCAGCAGATTCCTCATTTTTTGATTTTGTCAAATTAAGAGAATATTGCGTATTTTTTAAGTCCAACAGTTTCTCATCTCTGTTGGGTAAAAATGTGCACAAAATTGTAGAGTGTCACCCAACGTAATTTCACTCTATCTTATTGATTAAAATAGAGCTTTAATGATGTCTGGTTCAACCCATTCAAGACAGAACATGTCTCTTAATTACAATCCCTCATTACAAGGAAACACCCTTTGATTCAATTTATCAAGAAACCGAGGTGAGTTTGTTTGGCATTACGACTGCACCCGAATGGGTTGCCTACGTACCCTGGGAGGGATCAAGTCATTCGTAGTTTAGGATCCCCAACAAGTGAATGACTCATTGGAGGACTTTGATTTTGAAATGAGAGTAGTGTTTGGATTTGTATTTGAAAGCATATGAGGCATGAGAGGCTTTAGAAAATCCGAGAATTTGTTTGGAGCTGTGGTTGCATCCAGGTGTAGTTCGAAAGGGAGTGATTTTTGAGAATTTGCTTGAAGTCATTTGGACTGGTTGATTTTTGACTGGTGGTCTCAAAGATTCTGTTTGGAGTGGTGAGTTTGACTGATAGAGTCAGGGATTTGATTTTGTGTTTAGGAAATTGGCTTGAAAAGAACCAGGATTTGGTTTTAGCCATGGTTGTATCCAGACTTAAATCCAGACTGCCTACATATTCCTTGAGGGAATCAAACCATTGTAGTTCATGCTTGGATTTGGTTTTGACAGATGTACATATATTTTGAATCCATCAATTGTATTTCTTGTCGATACTTCATTTGGTAGGGTGCCAACTGATTTGATTTGGGCACCCATCATCCTAGGCTTTGCAGTTGGGCCTTGAGACTTGGAGTGGGCTTTTACACTGCTGTATTTGAACTTGTACTCGGCATGTAATTTAGTGAGACTGAACTTGTATTGACAACGACTTTTGTGGGCTTATTTTCCTTTCATTTGTGAGAGGCCCCTAGCTTTTTCTTGTAGACATTTTATTTGATTTGGGCACCCATCGTGTTTTGTTGTTGGGCCTTGGGACTTGGATTGGACTTCAAACTGAAAAATTGGTAGAGTTGGTCTTGTATTGATGATGGGTCTGTGAAGTGGGCTTCCCTTTGTTGAAGGCCCATTAAAAAGACGACCGAAACCCATATGTCTTTTTTTTTGTTGAAGGCCCATCAAGAAGATGACCGAAGCCCATATGTCTTTTTTTTGTTGAAGGCCCATCAGGAAGATGACCGAAGCCCATGTGTCTTTTTTTTGTTGAAGGCCCATCAAGAAGATGACCGAAGCCCATATGCCCTTTTTTTGTTGAAGGCCCATGAGGCAAGCTTTGTTCTCCTCAGTCATGGCCCATCAAGAAGATGACCGAAGCCCATATGCCCTTTTGGTTGCCAGGCCCAATTTGCTCCTTGCCAGGCCTAATTAAATCGGATGCCCAAGGTCAGTGTCTAACCCACAAATACCCGGCCCAAGGTCAGTGTCCACCATCTCTTTCTTTTGCGACAGAAGACAGAAAAAATCCTCAATTTGATAAGCTTGAATGCTTTCGACTTTCTAGTATCCACAGCGGTCAGATGAAGATCAAGTATACTGGTTTAGTTCAGAGATGGAATCTTAGAGCCTAGCTCGTGTATATGGGCGTGTTCATCTTCTCTTTCTCCACTTACTGGGTAAGTTCCTCTTTCTCGCCGGCCTTCCTCTCTCACCATTTCTCCCTTCTGTTCATTTTCGTTCGCTCCTCCTTCTGTCCATTCTTCTTCTGTTTGCTTCTTCACCTTTCATTCTTCTTCCTGTTCATCGAAACCCAGGCGAGAGAGACAGATTTGGGTGTGTCAATCGACTCGGAGGTGGGGTGGCGTTTGGGCTATCTTCAGAACGGATCGAAGATTGTGATTTGAGATTTCTGCACATATTGGGTAAGGATTCCTTGATTCGATTCGAGAATTTCTTTTGTTTTTCTTCAAAACTAATTCAGTTTTCTTCTTTGCCTTGTCCCTGTCGAGGGCCAATTTGGAGTTTGAGATTTTTTCCCAGAAATAGGATTTTGAGATGGATTCCCAGACAGAGGTCAATTCGGAGTTGGAAACACAACCGGGTAGTAACTGTATTACTCGACTCTCTTCTGTTCTTTAATTTGTGGAAAAGCAGAAACTGAGAACTTTGTGGTTTCTGTATTGGGCAGGCGGAATTTCTCCGAGAAGGTGGACATTTGGTTGAGAATTGGGGACACATTTGCAGGAGCATACCGAGAAGGTGAGTTTAAGTTTTTTTTTCGATGAATATATGCTTCTCTGTTTTGTTCTTCCTGTATGTCAATGGTGCTATAGGACAAGGAGTTAGGGGGATTTGGGGAAGTAACATGAACAAACAGGTTGTTAGAGTAGACAGAGAATCAGAACCATATAGCAACCATAGAACCAGAACTTTGAGGGCCATAGTAACCATTAGTAATCAGTAACCATAGTATCCAGTAACCAAAGTAGCCAGTAACCTAATCGATCTGCCAAGGATTTGAGTGACCAAGAGGACAGTAACCATAGTAACCAGTAACAATGGTCAGAGAACATAGTCACCACCAGAGAGCAAGAATGCAGGAACAATAGTCGTCAAGAGCATGAGAGGATCAACTGTACCTCTAGGATTGTCTTGTTTTGTTTTTCCTGCGTCTTCTCCTTCTCTTCTGCGTGTTCTCCTTCTCTTCTGCGTGTTCTCCCTCTTTTCTGCGTGTTCTCCCCCTTTTATATTGTGTGGAGTTGAGGAAGATGAGTCTCAATAGACTATGCAACTTGTATGAGTTATAGGTAAACTCAAATAGCTTTTGTGTAGAAATATAACACCTTGACAAGGAGTCAAAGACTCCTCCATTTGTCTTTCTCTTTATTTGCCTCTCTTTTTTTATTTAAATTGGCTTCCTCCTTTGTATATATATATATATATGTATATTTATATACTTTTTTTTGCGTAACAACAATCTTATTCCTTAAAATGGAGATGGAGAAGAAAAATAAGTATTGTTTTCCCAAATTTGCAACAAAATTTTCATTCTCCAAAATTTAATTCTTCACGGGCTCAAACAAATTTTTTTTAAAAAATAGAATATTTATTAATTATTTTGTTGTTACAATAAAATATATAATCTCTTTTGGTTATAATTAATTATAATGTACTATATTTTGTTGTTCTAATAAATGTCAAATCTTCAAAATAGAGAAGCTGTTGGAATTAGAGAATAATATTTTTGAAGAATTTAGTTTTTGCTTTTCCATTTTAAAGAAATTTTGAAGAAACTGGTGGAGATGCTCTTAGTACTCAATGGAGGAAAAAAATGTGATGAAATAACCGGTCTTGAGATCTTAGATCGATAGAGTATTTCGGCAAACATCACGCCAGTGAACAAAGAGAAAATGTGAGGGAATTAAGATGGTGAACTCTACAATCTTAACCTGCCTCAAACCAAATTTGACAGTCATTTTTGAATCTAGTTTGACTTGTATCGCTTGAAAAATACCTAGATATATATCAGTTCCACCATCATGGGTCCTCATCGGACTGCAATTGCAAAGTGGCAACAAATAAACCATAATACGTACCCAAACTTATCAATCCTTTCCCAACTCTGCAGACCAAATGCAATCAAATTTTGATCCAGAACATTCATTTCCTCAATTCACTGAACAAACACAGAAATCAGAATCTGGATACACTTATGCAGTTACATAATCAAATATAAAAGCTCTTTTTAGGCTTTCTTCTCCTTTGGTTCTGGTGGAGGAAACAAAACCTTGAAGAGCCTAGCAGCGAAAATGGCTCCAACTAAAGGACCAATCCAATAAACAAGGAAGAGCTCCCAAGTGTTGTGCCAGTTATTGACATAAGCCCAACCAAAAGCATTAGCAGGGTTCATAGAAGGCCCTGTGTACCCACCTCCCACAACAACCAATCCCACAGTAGCCACAGAGAGCAGCCATATTTGCACAATTGGATTCTTAGGACCTTTAAGTATAATCCAAAGCAAAGCAAAGCATAGAGAAAAAGTGAACAGCCCTTCAGCAACAGCGCCACTTTTCACATCCACTTTCAGAGCAGGCCCTTTGACAAAGTGCTTGAACTTGTTAGGCATCACTTGCAGGATGGCTTTTGCGCCGCCTACCCCGCCGGCAGCTTGAGCCGGGAACCTGACTGCCATCGAGATGAGGGAGGTTCCCGGACTGAGGCCGGCGGCGTAGAAGCTGGCTGTGGTGGAAGGATTGAAGCTGGCACCACCCAAGAGCTTGCCAATCAAGCTGAAAGCCAAGATGAGAGTTGTGGCAAGTATGGTGGTGATGAAAAGGCCTGTCAAGGACCTTGCTTGGACTCCAAGAAACGAAGCTATGAGGGTTGTGAACACCCCCATGGATGGGGCACTGAAGACCCACAAGGAGGTCAAAACTGCATCTCCCAGCGCCGCTTTGATCATGCTCCCCATCTTCGGCGCTCTCAGAATGAAAGTCTTCTGCTTTTACTTCGGTTGTGTTAAAAATATGTGGACTAATTAAAATCTGAGCCCACAAACAAAATACATGTGAGTCAGTGTGGTTTGATTTGTTGGTGAAATGTAAGGTACATGTCGTTTTCAACCCAATACTTCACCTACCCACAAAAATTAGGAGTGCACGAGATAGATATGTTATAATAACCGGATCAATAACTTATATTATTGTATGACAAGAATGTTAAATGTTTATAAGTTAGTGGTTTTATAAGTTACAAGGTATTAAAGATTAAGTTACACAAGGAAAATGGATGATTTTTCAGAATTATGGTGTCATGAGTTACAAGAGTTACATGAAGCACCATTATGAAAGAGCACTAATAAGGGTTCCTCCGTAAGCCTATAAAAGGAGAGGTCATTTGCTCATTCCATGATCTCATCCATCACAAACATCTTTATCTAAGTACAGAGTGAAGAGTGTTCACTCCAAGTTGAGAGTGTAGTGTAGTTGGTAGCAAAACAATTGTGAGAAAAAATGTTTCCTTCAAGTAGTTCATGAAGTTGTGTATCTCTTATGTACTTATTATCTTATAGTGAAAGTTCTTATTGTTGCTACCCATTAGACGTAGTCTTTTAGACACTAATCAATTGTTATCAGATGGGTTTAGCAATTGTCTTTTAACTTTTTTTCCCTATGTATATATCAAGTTAATTCTCAATTCAAATCCACTAGCTGTCTAGCTTCATCTGTATGAGGACATGAAACCAAGATTGTGGCTGAAGAAACCTGTACGAACACATTTTCTTAATAATAAAAAGAAATTACATGAGGTGAGGAATGGGGACTAGACCAAAACCATTTTAAAATGTTGAAATGTATTTTCCATTGATGAATGATTTACAAGTCTTACACATATACAATAATTACACATATATGTACATTATAACAAAATCCAAATAAAAAAGCCTAATATCAATGTTATGATGGTAACTGTCAATTGATAATATATCAGTATCAATGAGCTTGATTTAAAGAGATAGACTTAATGTCTCTAACAACCCCTTCAAACAGGGTAGTCCTTGGTGCACAAGTTTGACAGACATTAGCTGATGGCGTTGTTTGTGAAGTGGTTTGGTAAGGATGTCTGCAGCTTAATTAATGGAGGAGACAAAATGAACTTGGTGACTTCCAAGTGCAACATTCTCACGAACAAAGTGATAATCCAGCTCTAAGTTCTTGGTGCAAGCGTGGAATGCCAGATTAGAGGCCATGTATGTGGCAATGAGGTTTTCACAATATAACAAGATAGGAAACCGAATGTGAACATCAAGTTCATACAATAAGAAACCTAACCAAGTTGTCTCGAAACTGGAATGAGCAAGAGATCTATATTCATATTCGGCACTAGAGCGAGCAATAGTGGGCTATTTTTTAGAGAACTATGAGACAAGGTTACTGCCAAGGAAGATGAGGTAGCTCGAAGTAGAGCGGCAAGACACTGGGCAACCAGCCCAATCCGCATCTGAGTATGCCGAAAGGTGAATAAGTTGTCGTTGAGGACTGAAAATGAGACCATGGCCAAGAGTTCCTTTCACATATCAGATAATACGTTTATGAGCAATGATATGTGGAGTATGAGGTTGACTTATGAATTGTGACACATGATTGACTACAAAGGCAATGTCTGGACGAGTAATGGTGAGGTATTGTAAGGAACCAACAATCTCTTGAAAAGCAGTAGGATTAGCAAGTAGATCCCCATCATGGGTGTTGAGTATAACTTTAGATGACATTAGGGTGTTTATTGGTTGACTGAGTAATATATCATGCTTCTTTAAAATATCATGAGCATACTTGAGTTGGTTGATATGAAGACCATTAGAGTGAGATGTGACCTGTAAATCAAGGAAACAATGAGGGGAACAATGAGGGAACATATAGCATAAATGAACTCATGCGTTGAAACCAAGCATGAGGTGCTTGTTTAAGACCATAAAGAGACGTGTGAAGCTTACAGACATGAGAGGGGCTGAGAGGCTTCAACAAAACCCAGAGGTTGCATCATGTAAACCTCTTCTTGGAGATAGCCGTTGAGGAAGGCATTTTTGACATCCAACTACCAAAGAGGCCAACTTCTAGACACGACAATAGAGAGAACAGTTAGAATGGTGGTAGGCTAAATAATAGGGTTGAAGGTTTCACCATAATCAATCTCATGTCATTGATGAAATCCTTGGCTACAAGGTGTGCCTTGTAACGCTCGACGGAGCCATCTAGGTTACGCTTTATGTGAAATACCCATTTGCAACCCATAACATGCTGAGAAAGAGAGCGGGGAACAAGAGACCATGTTTATTTCTCAACAAAACATTAATCTCCTGGGTCATGGCTGCTCTCCAATTTACATCTTTAGAAGCCTGAGTATAGCAAGTTGGTTATACTAAATCAATAATAGATAAAAAGAGCTTTTGGGATATGATAGTTTATAGTGCCATATGTGCAAATTCATGGCTGAATGATGCCATCTCGGAGCTGAGTCCTTATGGGATGTGTCGCGGTGGATGAGGCGTCAAGATTGGTGGAAGAGATGTTGAGATTGACGGAGAAGAGGGTGGAGATCGAAGTGCTCGCAGTGAGTGGGTGAGAAGAGGACTGATCATGTGTTATAGCAGGAGTTGCAATTGTGGCAGGAGTGAAGATGGAAGATGCAAGAACTGGGTTCAATGTTTGACACTGGTGTTAGGATTAAAGAGAAGGGGCGGTGGTCCGAGGAGCCACTG
The DNA here is from genome assembly GCA_951800085.1 of Comarum palustre. Lineage (NCBI taxonomy): Eukaryota > Viridiplantae > Streptophyta > Magnoliopsida > Rosales > Rosaceae > Comarum > Comarum palustre. Next base: position 4,226,176 of record OX637578.1, read on the forward strand.
GCGAAGACACTTGTGAAGTTGCTGGTGTTTAGGGAAGAATCAGAGGCTGAGAACCAGTATTGGAAAGTAGGTCAGTTGAGCCAGACTGACATCGGGTTACAAAGCGGCAATTACCGGACTGGTGACAAGTAGCGGCCTGAAAGGGGCTAGACGGTGGAAGAGATCGACGGTTGGGCAGCAGTCAGGGGAAACTCAAGGTCGATGTGTTGTTATTGTTCTAGGAGAGATATTTGACCAAGTGAAGGACTTGGGCTTGTGGACTGCAACTGCGGATTTGGGCTTCAAGATTGATAACTTGGGCCCTCGTTTGAAACTGAACTTGTAGGAGTGAGAGAGCTTGGAGTGGATACTAGTGTGAATTCCAACGGATCAGAAGTAGAAACCTGCAAACCATTATAGAGAAAACTTATTTCGTTAAATAAAACATGACGCGAAACATAGACACGACTCGTTTTTGGATCAAGGTAACGATAACCTTTATGACGTGGACTATAACCTATAAAAATGCATTTAACACTTTGATTTGACAACTTATTGGAAGACCGAGAACCAATAAGATGAGGAAAACATGAACACCCAAAAACTCGAAGAGAGGAGTAAGAAGGATAATGACCATAAAAATGAGTATGAGGAGTATCCCAATATTTAGAGTGAGAGTGGGGAGAAGATTTATGATGTATAGAGATGTTAAGACAGCTTCATCCCAAAGATTTTGAAGAGCATTAGAAGTGAAAAGTAAGATACGTGCCGATGTTACAGTGTGGCGATGTTTTCGTTCATCCAGTCCATTTTATTGTGGAGTATAAAGACAAGAAAAGCGTTGTTGGATGCCCAATGATGCACAATAGTAAGAAAAAACTCGGTTGACATATTCAGTTTCGTTATTACTTTGGAGAAATTTGACAGAACTATGAAAAATATTTCTAATCATGTCAACCAAAGTTTGAAAATGTGTGAGGACTTCGTTGTTCCGACACATGGGATAAAGCCAGGTATAACGAGAGTATTCATCTGTCAGTTGGGGACATCCATAAATCATTATGAATAACATCAAAAAGAGAGGAAGCAGAATGATAATTAGAGGAAAAGGGTAATTGATGCGATTTTTCAAGTGCACAATTATTACAAAATGAATCAGAGAAAACTTTATACTCAAGAGTAGATTCTAAGCGTGCAAAAATTGAAGAAATATGGCCCAAGTGATTGTGCCAAAATGAGGAGTAAATTGACGAGAGTGCATAAGGGACTGGAAACTCGGAAGACAAGTAGAGTGGATAAAGACCACTTTTACATGGACCCTGAAAGAGAAGATGACCAGTACGTAAACTATAAATTTGATAAAAATATGGAGCAACATAAAGTAGGTTTTTACAAATAGAAGGAATGTGAAAAATATTACGTAAAGAAATGATCCTAATGAAAATGGAAATGTGTCAGTATGAGATATTGACATAGAATTACTGTCACCTATATAGATATTGTGAAAACCACCATAAGGTTGGATGTTGTGTAGAGGCATAGATGTCATGCGATGAGTGACGCCGGTGTCAGGATACCAATTTGGATCACGAGAAGAATGTGCCCCCACAAAAGGATAATAAGTGAGGGGTGGTGATTGTTGCATCATTGGGGGAAAATGTCCTAGTGAGGTGGGTCTCATGCCATTGCACCGTTGCTGATATCCATGGTGTTGTCGACCATCGGAGGAAATAAGGAAATTGTTTGCTGCCATGAAAGATGAATTGGATGTTGATGTGTGTGCATGTTTTTTCGATGAGGAAAGGGATGTTGGGGAAAGAAGAAGAAAGACACGAAAATGAATGAAAAAAACTAGTAAGAAAGCAGGAAGATTTTTTTGAGGAAGAAACGACACAACGAAGAAGAGAAGATCAAATGTAAGGATCTTAGGCTAACTGATACTATGATAAAGTCATTTACATTTCACATTCAAAATCAATTGGTAATGGAGAGAATAACTCAAACCCTTATAAGCTCACAAGTAAGGTCTCATTTTTCTGATGTGGGATTATATCTCAACATGCCCCCGTATGTGTGGTAAATCTTTAAGCCTAACATATGGACAACATTTGAGGTGACGTAGAGTGCGTGTGGGCGTTAATGCTAATACAAGTGCATGTGGGTAACCCGCTCTGATATCATGTTGAAATGTATTTTCCATTGCTAAATGATTTACAAGTCTTACACATATATATCAGCCTGACAATAACTACCATTAAGTAAAACGGTAATTTGACAATCCTCCCACTAACCATCATCTTTCATGAGCAATTTCAATGCTAAGATAACAACTTAATGTTCAGAATAAAATGAAATGTTTCATCTAGGTGATTGACAAAAACTTCTCAAAAACTCACATGAGGCATCACGAACACACCACCATAAGTTGCTAGACCAGAATTACCTTTTGCCAAATCATCAATATTTACTTTGATCCATAAGAAAATATGTGATTGTCATAATACATGCCAAACTCTAATGACTAGTGTAGCTTTGGCAGTACCCGGAAGAAGATGAGCTTGATTGGCTCATGGTAGTTCCTCCTAGTAAATGCCAATGACACAGAAAACGCGTCAGTTTTCGATTATTTATGCTACAAAATCCCTTGTGACAATGACTTGTGTCTTCGGGGGATTTTCATCAACACTGAAGAACAAACAATCTCACAAACTCCAGAGTAATAATCAAGTGGGATTTGAGTTGGGAATTGAGATCCCATATTAGAAAAATACTTAATTGTGTCGGTAGGTTGCTTAAACAAAAATGCTGAACCATTAAAAGCCATGGGAGCTCAGTAGCTTAGTGAATATGGCAAGTAGATTATTGTTGATTCTTGATTCTTGACTATTAGCATAGAATAATGAACATATAAAATGTGTACATGGCCAGATTGCTTTTTATATTAATGTTTTGGAACTGAAGTCTTCCATGGTTAGTAAGATCTGCTGCCCCTTAGGACATGTTACTCATATTGCAGATGCACTGGTACTATGCAGAACCAGTTAAATCTGAATCCGAAATCTAACCCTAAACTCATTAACAGTACATGAATTAAGACGTTACCTTGATTTTCACGGTTCACGTTAAACTCTTTTATTTATACTATTATGTTCTCTACAAAAGGAAAGAAAGCTAACAAAGGAAATTACTTACCTTCTTGAGCTCTATGAAAATCCCAAGAGACTAATCAAGAAATTTCTCTACTTTCCTAATAATCAAAGAACGGAAATTCTTATTTGCACCAAGTTATAAGTGAATCAAACATTTATTAATAAATCTCAACCGTTGATATTTATACTTAGTTTTTATTTAAAGGAATCCAACCGTTAACAAATCCAATCATCCGTTTCAATTAATTTAAGGGAATTGAAATGTACACTTCTTAAATTACAATCCACACTCTTTCTTTCCTCTTTTAGTAACTTTAATTTTGTCTTTACCCACATACGTTTGGTCTTTATGTGAAATATTTAACTATAAAAAAATTAAGAGTGTGGATTGTAAAATAAGAAGTGTAAATTTCACTCCGTATAATACTGGCCTGAATACTCCATCAAACAAACCGCCTCTTTTGACAAAGAAAAAAGACCAAAAATTTCACTTCACTTAGAGCATCTACACTGGTGGAGTAAATGACACGAGCAACCGGAGGGACCCGTCGAAAATAGCACAAGCTGCAAAATCTCGTGCAGCAGTGGAAAAGGAGGGAGCTGACCGGTCGTTGATTGAGGTGGCGAGCACGAGCAAGGATTGCTCGTTTGAGAGGAGGTGCTCTGATGGAGCCCACTCACGTGGGTGAAGCTAGAGTTCTTTTTTATATTTTTTTAAATTACACGCATCAATGAGGGTTCGTCACGTGGGCCTATTGTCTGTCAATACTCTCTTAACGGTCAAGTTGATATGGGCTATCCATTTTGATTCGAAAAATCAATCCCTCCCTCTCTCTAGTGGAGAGGGAGGGAGCTAACTGGTTGTTGACCGAGGTGGCGAGCTCGAGCACGAGCAAGGATTGCTCGTCTGAGAGGAGGTGTTCTGGTGGAGCCCACTCACGTGGGTGAAGCTAGAGTTCTTTTTATATTGTATTTAAATTACACACACCAATGAGGGCTCGTCACGTGGGTCTATTGTGTGCCAATCTCTCTTAACGGTCAAGTTGATATGGGTTGTCCATTTTGATTCGAAAAATCAATCGGACGGCCTAGATTCGTCCCTAATGGCTAGAAATAAAACATAATTAATTAAAATCAAACAACATAAAATGCAAACACATATTATTCAAAGACACGAACGACGACGTGTCGTTCCTATACTGGTTGAAAATCAATCAAAGAAATATAATTTAAAAATTAATAATTAATGAACAGTAATAATAGATGATATTTTTTACATTGTTATACGAAAAACATAAACTGCAGCACCTATTCACTAAATAGTGACTGCACCTCTTATTTGAGCACTTTACCGGTGCAAGATGCTCTTAGCCCAAGACGCGCGGTATGTACTGAGGCAGTGACTGCAAGATGCCAAGTAACACTTATTTCTTTCCTTACGTATAGATTGAGATACAGCTCATACACATTAACAATTGGCTACTGATTTTCTTTCTAAAAATTTACGGACCAAATCCCCATCAAGAAAAAGCCAAGACAGATCCAGCATTATGATACTGATAACAGCCCAGACTAGCTGCTTCTGAGAATCTCTATATAACACTATCTTTTTCTTTCCCACACAGAAAAAGAAGAAAAAGCAGAGGGACGTGAGGGCTTTCTAGTGGGAAAGAGAGGCAAAGAGTTAATCTCATCTCTTCTTGAAGGTTCTTATTTGCATTTCAGTAGTCCCATTTGCCATCACCATTGCTTTCAAGAATAGACAAAGGAGATAAAAGATTTGGGTTTCTGGAGAAGAGAAATCTCACATGGAACTCTACACAAGTGTGTGTTGTGTCTTATTGGTTGCTTTGTTTACTGTAAGCTTCACAAATGGTGAAGATCCTTATAGGTTCTACAACTGGAATGTCACCTATGGTGATATCTATCCCCTTGGTGTGAAACAGCAGGTAGCTCTCTCTCTCATTGTCTCATTCATACACACAAACAAGCACATTTTGTCTTTGTATAGATTTTCTCTTATGGGCAATTTCTCTATTGAGAAAAAGAACAATGAGTGATAGCTTAAATGAGCTTGATAAAGTAGTATGTGGTTCAACTCTAAAACCAATTGGCAATAGAGTAATCCAAACCCTTATAAACCCACAGACAAAGTCTCATCTTCCCGATGGGAGATATATATCTCAACACGCCCCCGCACGTGTGGCGAATCTTTAAGCCTAACACGTGGACAACAACTTAGGTGGTCGTGGAGTTCGTGTGGCCTTTGGGCTTCACACGTGTATGTGACCCGTTCTAATACCATGATAAAGTAGTCTGTGGTTCAACTCCAAAACCAATTGGTAATAGAGAGAGTAGCCCAAACCCTTATAAACTCACAGACAATGTCTCATATTACCGATGTGGGATATATATCTCAACAGAGCTTTGAAACAAAATGCTGGGAATATTGATAAACGGGCAATTTCCAGGGCCACTGATTGATTGTGTCACCAATGATAACCTTATTATCAGTGTTTTCAACAGCTTGGATGAACCTTTTCTCATTTCTTGGTTAGTAAAAAAAATAAACGTATGTGTTGTTTAATGCCAAGCACCAATTACTTTATGTATGATTGCTATTACCCTATCAAAAAGTGAAGACATGATCCAATCACCTACTGAATATGCTTGTTTTAGTCACTTTAGTGGTATATATATAGTACTTGGGCCAATTGCATGTGACATAAAGTGAACACCTTTGATTGCCAAAAACTGTAATGATAATTGGTTCGAGTGTGTGACCACTAAATCCTGAAAATTGTTGTATAGGAATGGTGTGCAGCAGAGAAGGAACTCATGGTAAGATGGGGTCTTTAGCACAAATTGTCCCATCCCACCAGGACTGAACTTTACCTATGTTCTTCAAGTCAAAGATCAGATTGGAAGTTACTTTTACTTTCCTTCCCTTGCATTCCACAAAGCTGCAGATGGATATGGTGCTATCAAGATCTCAAGTCGACCTAGAATTCCGGTGCCTTTTGATCCTCCTGCAGGAGATTTCTCCATTCTTGCTGGAGACTGGTTCAAACAAAATCACACTGTAAGTAGCATTGCTTGGAGGATTTGTTAAATAATTATCACGCATATTGTATTGTAGTATCACATTAGAAGTGTGATTTAAGAGAAATGTTCTCTTGTGGGATACAGTTTCTTTGAAGTGAGTGCAACATAATTGATGAAATGTCTCAAAGAGGTCGAAACTTGTATTCTCCTGCCTTCACAAAGAAAATTAATGAATATGTCATAGTTCATAGGCTGAGAATCTGGATTAATTGGTCGATTGATAAAGTGGAATGTTGTTTCATGAGTACCATGTTAGTTTTCACCACAGATCTATAGAAAATGAGGCATTTGATTTGTCATAATTGATGGGTTTGTTTGTATGATGCAGGATTTGAAGGCAATTTTAGATGGTGGGAATAATCTTCCCTTCCCTGACGGACTGCTCATCAATGGCCACGGATCAAATGGGAATACATTTTCAGTTGATCAAGGTAGCTACTCGATGTAAGTTAAGAACCATTTGCGCTTGTGGTTTGGAATATAAAAGAAGACTAACAACTTTGCTTCATGTGTCATACTTGCTTTGCAGGCAAAACTTACAGGTTCAGAATATCAAATGTAGGAATTGCAACATCCATCAATTTCAGAATCCAAGGTCACAAGATGCTGTTGGTTGAGATGGAAGGCATTCACACCTTGCAAAATACTTACAGCTCTCTTTGTAAAATTAACCAAGCAGCTTTGCTGCATTTAGAACTAGCATTATATACAGCCTATTTATAAACAGTCATGAACTATGTAAGCATGTATTATACAGTTGTTATACATAGATATATGAATTATTATCGAATAAGTTTATGTATAATGGCATCTGTTAAGAATTCAAATTCAAAATATAGGTTGTTAAGACGAGAATTGGATTAAGACAGGAAGTTATCTTGACAGTTTCTTGATGGAAGAAACTGTCATGGAACTGTCAAAAAGCAGTTGAAACACAACTGTTAAATCTGCCATTCTGATCCCTTCTAGAGCACATATACACTCTTATATATTGTTCCATCAAGCAATAGAGTATAAAGTGTGAATCTAGCATAAGATCAAGATGGATATGAACACTAATCAATCAAGTTAGTGTCTAAACACATTTTCATTTGATCTAGAATCTGACATAGGTTGTTAGCATATTGAATGTTTACGAAAGATTAGAAACTTACACTCTTGACATTCATTTGGGACAGTCACTCTCTGTTCTGATAACAGCTGATCCAACCACCACAAGATTACTACATTGTTGTCTCTTCGCGTTTCACCTCGCAAGTGCTCTCCACAACCTCCATTTTTCACTACAGTAATTCGGGAGGAAGTGTGTCTGGTCCTCCACCTGGTGGCCCAACTACTGAGGTCGACTGGTCTCTTGAACAAGCTCGATCTTTCAGGTACCCTTATCATTGTGTTCTGTTAGAAAGCATATACCTTTTATATATATGGTAGTCTATAATTTGAAATAGTTTCTACCTTGTTCATGTATTTTTGAGAGTATGAGATGCCATACAGTAAGATTATTTCCTTCCACCATCATTCCAGTAACAGTATGAAGCATGTATCAAACTTCAACCTTCATTAAGCAAGAATATGATATGAACAAAAATTAAGCATCTCAATGATCATGTGTTTTATGTATCAAACCAGGTTATCCTCATGGAAAGAAAGGTTACAAGGTTTATGAATTAAAGAGCATGCAAATCCATGTCTCAAGAGATATCGTATTCTTTGAAACTCACTTTCCATATCAAACTCACATGTCTGTTCCTAGCCAAGCAGGTCTAATTGTCCAGATCCAAAGTCCTACCATGTATGACATTCCTATACCGACCTCACCTCCTCCGAATACTAGCACCAGTCAAACTCTTTCTCCCGAACCAGAGAACTATCAAACTCATGCCGCTACTTCATCTCTTATTTTCGCTACATCACCTTTAGACACCACCTTATCAACCGACCGTAGACATCCTACAGAGCCATCACCTTCCAGCTCCACTGAACCTACAGAAACAATTGATCCATTACTTATCCGAAGATCAAGCCAGCAAACCAAAACCTCTTCCATGCTACAAGGCTTTCATATTGAGGCATCCATTCCCTCCTGTACTGTACCACCAACTTCCCCGAACGTGGTCAACACACAAGGTACTACTCATTGTACTCTCTTATGATAGACTTTCTCCTACATGTAAGGCTTTCACTGCTGCACTTACCTTGTATTGAGAAACAGCTTCTTTCTCACAGGCTGTCCTTGATCCTAAATAACGTGATGCCATGCAGACTGAAATTACGGCACTTCAGGTTAACCATACTTGAATTCTTGTTCTGAAACCTGCCCATAAGCGTCTCATTGGGTGCAAATGGGTGTACAAGATCAAGCACAATCCTGATGGAATTGTTGAACGATATAAGACACGACTTGTTGCCAAAGGTTACAGCCAAGTTGAGGGAATATTGATTACCGATAGACTTTCGCTCCTGTTGCCAAGCTCATCACAGTCTGGGTCCTTCTTAGCCTTGCATCTATTCAAGGTTGGCATCTCCATCAACTTGATGTCAATAATGCTTTTCTTCACGATGATCTCTATGAAAATGTCTACATGCAACTTCCTCCAGGATTTGGACGAAAGGGGGAGACTAGAGTCTGCAAACTACACAAGTCTTTATACGGCTTGAAGCAAGCATCTAGGCAATGATTCATTAAACTTTCAAGTGCATTAAAAACTACCGGTTTTACACATTCACGGTCCGATTATTCACTATTTGTGCGGCATCGACAAGGTAACTTTACAGCTTTGGTGGTCTGTGTTGACGATGTGATTCTAGCAGGAAATAGTCTTGACAAGATCAATGTTGTAAAGGCTGATCTGTCAAACCAGTTCAAGCTCAAAGACATGGAAATTTTGAAATACTTTCTTGGTATTGAAGTAGCTAGGTCGAAACAAGGCCTTGTTCTATGTCAACGAAAGTATGCATTGGAAATCCTAGAAGATTCTGGATTCCTTGGAGCTAAGCCTGCAACATGCCCTATTGAGTACAATGTCTCACTAAGTAAGGAAGATGAAATCTTGCTGTCTGAGCCGGGACTTTACAGAAGGTTAGTTGGTAGACTTATATACCTCACTATTACACGTTATGATCTTGTATGTGTCGTGCATGTTCTCAGTCAATTTATGGACAAACCAAGAGACATCCATCTTAAAGAAGCTTACAAAGTGCTTCGGTATCTCAAATCTACTCCAAATCAAGGATTACTGCTGCCACCCAATGGTTTACCAATTCTAAAAGCTTTTTGTGATGCTGACTGGGTGCGGTGTAGAGATACTAGACGATCTGTGACTGGTTATTGCATATTTCTCGGTAATACACCTGTTTCGTGGAAAACTTAGAAGCAAGGGACGGTTTTGAGGTCGAGTGCAGAGGCAGAATACCGATCCATGGCTTCTACATGCTGTGAGGTAACTTGGTTACAAAATGTTCTCAAGGATTTGAATGTTCCAGGTACTAGTCTCACTCGGCTTCACTGTGACAATCAAGCATCATTGTACATAGCATCAAATCCGGTCTTTCATGAACGCACCAAACATATAGAAATCGATTGTCATGTCGTTCGTGAAAAGATACAACGAGGACTCATCCAGACTGTGCACATTTGAACAGAAGATCAACCAGCTGATCTATTTACCAAGCCATTGCATTCGAAGCGATTCACTGAACTCTTGAGCAAGTTGAATGTTCTCAACATGCATTCCAACTTGAGAGGGAGTATTGAAAGAAAAAATAAACTCTAGTTAATAGGTTTCCTTCTATGACTAATTTTCTATTGTAACTAGGCTTAGGATTTTACACTTATATAAGTAACCATCTTTGTATCGACAAGAAAAAACAATACAAAACTTAATACACAAAGTTTTTCATTAAGAGCTGTTGGATACAGTCATTCCCTACAGCATTGGGAAATATATATATATATATATATATATATATATATATATATATATATAGCCAAGATCCAAACTAATCGTAGAATGTCCACAAACCTGAGACAATGTACGCCTCTTTGGCTAGCAGAAGAGGTTACTGTGAATACCGTTTCAGGCTTTCAGCCAGAGCAAGCATAGTTTTGTTACAGCACTTACATGTTACCAAAATTTCGCAAGCAATTACGAACATAATCACACCATAAACACCTAGAATGATTGCATGTAAATTGCTGACCAGAAACGTTACTGCATTACCAAAAAAGTTTCATAGAATCTATTGAGTTCGAATATGATGGCAGTGAAAGAGAAAGGGACTACTACAAAGTTGACTAATTTCAACAACCAGTTCTATCTCCCAAATCAAAAGCCCCTAATACCCATGAGAAGTTGCTGACAGTTTTTGCTTTTACTTTGTTATTTCCTGCAGTTTATATTCATCTTCTTTGTTTTGCTTAATGAACTCACATCACTTTTAGAACACAATGTATCAAAGAATAGACAACTTTACTTCATATCTTAATCCCACAGCTAAAAGCCACTTGTTTAAAAATACATGCAGTTGTTCCGAAAATTGTAAATTACAGTTTGATCGACTTCAAGATGCTGGTAAAATTACCTGAAACAATAGTTTCAACTTTTAACGAAACGTGGAAGCTAGAAGAGCAAGCAAATTGTACCTCCATGAGCGGTTGAGGAACGCTATTGTCTCAATGTCTGCATCTCATGGATGCAGAACTAGATATTAACCTAAATTATGGCTGCTGTACAACGCGGCATGCCATGCGCATAGGGGGGAAGGAACTGCACATATGGGTTGCACGGGAGGGTGGGGGAACTGAACGGAAAAACCGGTCGGCATAGTTGGATAGAATTTCCCCTATATAGTGTGCCACTTTCAACCATCATCAATCACTCAAGTTAGCACCTAAACAACTCGTACGTCGTAACTCATACCATGATTACTGTATGACAAGCATGCATGTGTGTCGAAAAATGTATTGTGTTGAGATATTAATAAAAAGAATAAAGAATAAAATACACGCCTTAATATACACGTCAGGAGGTCAGGAACCATGTTCATCGATTTGCACTTGTCGAAGATATGTACATGGAGAAGGAACACAGTCGAGATCATCCCACAGGAAGAGACCACTTGGGTTTGCAATTTGGAAAAGGGGAAGGTAGTGTTCATTAACTCCATTCAATTATCTGTGCTAAAGACGATAGAACACTCAATAATGGTCCAGCGTCGGTGGCTGACTTAGCTAGAGTTGATCGACTTCAAGTCTTCACTCTCTCTCTCTCTGGCCTCCACCACTTTAGTTAGGTGTCTGAGCATACGATCATTTTCATCAAATGGATTTGAAGAAAAAGAACATTAGGCTTGCATCAATAGCCTTCGATTCGAGTACCGGAAATAAGATTCAGGGTGAGACATAAGCTCAAGTCAAATGGTGGTTATGATTCGGAGAGAGGGGTTCTATTAAGAACCTTTTTGTTGAGAACTTTTTCATTTTATCATATTTTCTATCGCATATTCACATCTGGACCGTCTAATTTATAGATATATATAAGTAGATCATCTCTATAAATTTTCATACAAATTGAAAATCGTTAAGGCATTCATAAATATGATTAACTGATTATAAACTTGAACAGTTCTTGTTTAACATATTTGGATCATCTATTGATTTGATTTATTTCAATGTCTTAACGATCATTAATTTGACTGAAAATTTATAGAAATGATCTATGTATATAGACTTATAAACTAAACGGTTAAGATAAAAAAATAAAATTAAAAAGTACATATAATAAACTATTAAAATGAAAATCTTCAGCAAAAAAGTTGTTAACAAATTCTCTTCCATATCGTCTGGACATACAAATATGTATGAATATCCATGTCATGTCATGGACCTTCATGGTCTAGTTTGACTAGTTTCATATTTATTGTCCCGCCCAATCCCCCAACGGTTCTGACGCGTCCAATGAAGGCTTGAACATGCAGACATTAAAGGCTGTTTGGTGTTATCGATCAGTGCGTATTGTAGAATTTGCTGGTGATCAATCGAAATGAAGCCTATATAAAGGAGATGTTTGATCGAACAGAGCATAGCAAGCTAGTTCAGACCTAGCTAGCTGAGAATTCGAGTACTTTGAGAGAGAAAAAGACATGGGTGTCTCTCGGAAATGGCTGTCTTCGAGTCTTCTTGTGCTCTGCATTGTCTTCCAGTTGAGTGCAATGCTCGCTCAGGGTGATGACAAGGTCAACAAAGCTAGATTTCGTGGTGATGATGATTGTGGATGGGGTCGCCGCTGTGGTGGTCGCTTTGGTCGTGGTAGGGGTGGTGGCATTGGAAGAGGAGGAGGTCGCGGAGGAGGAGCTGGAAGTGGACGGGCCGGAGGTGGTATAGGTGGTGGAGCTGGAGGAGGTGTAGGAGGTGGAGCTGGTGGGGGTTTAGGAGGTGGTGCAGGTGGAGGTGGTGGTGGGGTTGGCGGTGGTTCTGGGCAAGGAGGAGGCTTTGGAGCTGGGGGTGGTGTAGGTGGTGGAGCTGGAGGAGGCGGAGGTCTAGGAGGAGGAGGTGGTGGTGGATTAGGAGGCGGTGGTGGTGTGGGTGGTGGTTCTGGTAAAGGGGGAGGTTTGGGTGCCGGCGGTGGTGTAGGCGGTGGAGGTGGAGGTCTTGGTGGAGGAGGTGGCGGAGGATCAGGAGGCGGTGGTGGTGTAGGTGGAGGTTCTGGACATGGAGGTGGTTTTGGTGCCGGTGGTGGTGTAGGCGGTGGGCCTGGTGGAGGTGGAGGTCTTGGAGGAGGAGGTGGTGGAGGATCCGGAGGCGGTGGTGGTGTGGGTGGAGGTTCTGGCCAAGGAGGAGGTTTTGGTGCCGGGGGCGGGGGCGGGGGCGGCACAGGCGGTGGTTTAGGCCATGGTGGCGGTGTAGGTGGCGGAGCTGGCGGTGGTCACGGAGGAGGAATTGGAATTGGAATTGGTATTGGCATTGGAGTGGGAAGTGGTGCTGGTTCTGGTCAAGGAGTAGGAGTTGGCAGCGGGAGTGGATCCGATGGAGGTGGTAGACATTAATACTTATTTAATTTAGAAACAACTGCATGCTTAGTCTGTCTTAAATCTAGCCACAGTGAGGCTCTGAATTATCAGAAATCAAAACTGTATTATCAATATCAATACAATATTTTTTCTAATAGGCTACAACAATTTGGTAAAATCACTAAAATGTACTTTCAGTACATGTAGTTTGTTTAATCCAATGTTTTTAACGGTGTGAAAGGCTTAAGGCTCCGCTTAAATCACATCTACTTTGTTGGTAAGACGATGAGGCGCTGAAGGCTTACCTAAAGGCGCTCAAGGCGCAAAAAAGATAGAAGAAAGCGTTGAAGAAGCTTGCGCAGCAGTTTTTTTTTTCTTTTTTTAATGATCGATCCTTTTGAAAATTTCACCTTTAAAGCCCTAAAGATCGAACAAAATAGAAGCTGTAAAAGTACCTTTCATCCTTATTCCGATGTGAATCTAACTTCATGAATTTGAAATAAATTAAGATCTGCAGCATATATGCCTTATGCAGTAGCTTGTCTCATGACTCATCCCTTTAAGCTTCGTGCTGAGGACTTCCATCTAGTCTAACCGTGAAAGCAAGAGAGATATTATAGCTTATATGTACTTGTATATAACTGTATATAGCTAATCAGCCTAATCTGATTAAAAAGTTGAGTTTGATTTAAGTTGTTATTGACTGAGTACAATCAAATATGATGTATATCTAAATTTAATTAAAAATTTAAGGTACTAATATTCTCTTTTTATGTCCATGTATAATTATATATACATAATTATGTTTGTTTATTTAAATTTGTAAGGCTTACGCCTTAAGCCTCAAGGCTTGAGGCTCTCTCGAAAACGTCTCACGTTACGTCTTAGCGTTTTAAAACATTGGTTTAATCTATGACAATGTCTATGCACCAAAATCTCCAACACAAGTGACTTCATGTGGCTCCAACTCTGCATTTAGGCCATAGATTATACAAAGCACTCGGCAATGAAGCTGCTTCTTCCATTTCAAGTTTTGAACACATCCATGCCAGTAGACTTACAATATTGTTCCAATTGTTTACAAATTGGATACAAATTGTGTAGGCAATGCTATATGGCACCTAACCAAAGCAAGGCAAATTGTGTCCTTTACTATTTTTGTTTGTCTATTTCTTATAGACAGTGAGTTAGATTTGGCGAGACTCAAAATCTCGTGCAAAAAAGCGTGGAGGTTCGAGTCCTCTTCAAGGCATTATATTAAATATTGAGAATGCTCATTGACTTGGAAAAAAGTTCGGCAGCGGATCACGAAATCTTGGTGATCTTCTATATCTCATGAACGTGGAGTTTGTATTATGGTTCATCATTCAGACATTCTTGGAGAGAGTTATGACAGTTTAAATACACGAATGTTCTAATGTTGAAAATTGCAACAGGTCACTGCAGGACAACCAAATTCGTGGGTTAAACTGGAACGATCCAGGAAGAACAAGCTGGCTCGCCATATATCAATAGAAATCCCTGGATATCTATTTTCTAGAGGTTTTTACGGTTCATCATTCTGACATTCCTCGAGAAAGTTATGACAGTTTGAATGCAGACATGTCAGGATACGTGCGAATTAGCAACATGCTATTTTCTATGTGTTTCGTGACCTCACAGCATGCTTTCACTATCAGAAAAATGACTTTAGCCGACGAAATAACCAAAAACAGGCTGACAAAAATTTTTTTCGTCGGCTAAGTTAAATTTTCGTCGGGTAAAGCGGAATTTTAGCCGACAAAATAATTTTTCGTCAGCTAAAATAATTTTTTCGTAGGCTATAGTCTGTGAACTATAACCGACGACATTTGAAAAGTTTAGCTGACAAAATTAGGGTATTTCGTCGGCGAAATTACCTTTTAGTTACAAAATTGCACTACGGATATTTCGTTGTCCGATTGACTATTGTGATAACAATCTGGAAGCGGAACGGCCCTACGGGTCAAACTCATTACTAATGCCTTGACATATAGGCTTTTTGGCCATCCGAGTTCATTTAAGGCTTCAAAATGAAGTTTTTCTAAACACTTAACACACGAAAATGTTCATATCTACACCTATATAAGGTATTTTGGTCGAACCTTCAACACAACAAACTCTCATCATGATGAGACGCAACTGTCCATCTAAATATTTTGAGACATTTACCCCTCGATGATAAGGCTCCACATATGGATAAATAATGGTAAATAGTAGGCATGTTGTGATTCCGGTTATCAAAATTCACAAACAAAAATACGACTGTCAGATATCATCAATATATTGAAATATGTCTATGGTAAAAAATTTAACTTGATCTGATAAATTTAAGGGCTTCATCCGGACGGTCAATCCCATAAGTCAAACCTCTAAATTGTATTGACCGCAACTATCAGCATCGAGAATTTACCGGAATTACGTGATTTTTCAACTGTATATGTATTTCACCATTCCGGTCATATCTTTTTTCACGAATTTTTTGCGTTTGAAGTTTCTACGTAGAGTTTGTTTTTGAAACGGAATATTTACTTAAAACTTGGTAAACAAGTTATACAACATTTTTACAAAAAAAACAAGTTATACAACATTAGTAGACATGTTGTGATTCAGATGATCAAAGTTGAGAAACGAAAATCCGACCGTCTGATATGATAATTATGTCAAAATATGTCTATAGGAAAAAATTCAACTTAATCCGACAACGTTAAGGGCTCGATCCTTACGGTCAATCTCGTAAGTCAAACCTCTTAACACACGGAAACGGTCATTTGACCGTTTAAATTACGTATGTTGCCCGGATCTTCAACTGAAAATAGTTTCAAATCAATGAGACACAACCAATAGTATAAAAATTTTAAGATAAGTAACCACCGGACATAGGGCTACCTCTAGGGAGAAAGAATGGAAAATTGCGTTAAGCGCAACTATTTTAAGAAAATCTAAACGTTGCAATACTGCAAAGCTGTTCTAGCTTTGGAGTCGACATATAAATGGTCTCTAGGCGGCACACCCCTTCAGAACCCTGTTGAACTTTACTCACTGGTAAGTCGACTATATTTAGATATATTGACTATAATCAGGGTTTCTTGGTCATCTATTAACATATTTGAATTTGATTTCCACAGGTCCGCTTCTTGCAATTAGTGCCATACTCATATTACTTGTGTAAGGACTGTGACTGCAGAACTCTTGATTATAGTTACATCTTAAGAATGAATGTTACTATAACTTGCATGATTAAGTTGTACGTCTTTAGAACGAATGTTACTATAAGTTGCATGCTTAAGTTGTTCTACACATTACTGTTAGACGAACAGGACAAGTATGTTGTCATAATCTTATCGATACTTTTATTTGAATCACCATTTGGCCTAAATGCTCAATTAATTTCTGGTGTCTATTTGCAGTTCCACATCACAGTGTTCAAATTGCCCTCATTCTGTCAGACATTTTTGTTGGTGGAAAAAAGTGAGTGCAGTTCATTATCCATCTTTCTTCTGGTTATTTTTGCATCGTTTAATATGTATTCACTGAAATGTATATGTGCTTAC
Organism: Comarum palustre; assembly: GCA_951800085.1. Classification (NCBI taxonomy): domain Eukaryota; kingdom Viridiplantae; phylum Streptophyta; class Magnoliopsida; order Rosales; family Rosaceae; genus Comarum; species Comarum palustre. Next base: position 4,242,989 of record OX637578.1, read on the forward strand.
ATGCATTGTGGCTGTTGATCCTCGCAAGAACGTGGCCACACCAATACAATTATTTGGAAACACATATAGTGGAAAAAGAGCCATGATATTGCTAAAACACAAGATCTTAAAGAATATAGTCCTGCGACGAACTAAAAAGGGAAGGGCTGCTGACCTTGCACTTCCTCCTCGAATTGTAAGTTTTGTTGCAATACGCTCATGTTTCAAATCCTGTAGTCTATATCATCTAACGTTAACCATTGGTACTGTTTGCTGGTTTCATTGAGGAAGGATACCTTGGATATTAAAGAAAAAGATTATTATGGGTCATTATATACTGATAGTCAGGCATTATTCAACACGTAAGTCAATTCTTTATATTCTCTTTTTTCTTTTTTGAAATTTCTCATGTTTTATAAGTTTGTTTTTATGTTTGTTGGAAGTTCTAGTTTGAGAATATTGCTTGAATTGTGTTCTAGTTTAGTCCATTAAAAAGAAAGAGGATTGGGTTATATTAGTATGGGAAATTGCCTCTGTTGGCCTATAAATTCTTTTGCCTGGCTCTTATGTAATTTGTTCCTTACAGATATGTTGATGCTGGAACTCTGATGAATAATTATGCTCACATCTTTGATCTTCTCACGCGCTTGCGGCAGGTAGTACAATTGCTGAAATGTATAAGTATAGTTGATACGTTCTTGATTCCAAATTGTAATCATTGCTCATTTTTCTGTTACCTGGTTTAGGCTGTTGATCATCCTTACCTTGTGGTGTATTCTGCAAGTGCTGCATTAAGAAATGGAAACAAGGCTAATATTGATAACAGCGAGAAAATATGTGGCATTTGTCATGATCCAGCTGAAGATCAAGTGGTTAGTTGATCCTTTCTTCAAGATAATAGCTTGGTCATGTAAAGCTGATTTTTTCCCCTTCATGCATATCAAATGTGGTCACTACTTATGATTATGAAGGGGTGGTTCTAGTATATTTTCTTTGATAGTAGAATCTGGAAGATAGACAAACTCGTAACTGGAAATAGATATATAGCGCTTGAAATTGGTTGTTGGGAAGTGGTAATGGGATTTTGGCATTTTGCTCTTGGTATATGTTAGCATGTATATTCTGGATTTTTACCTTGCCGGTTTGTGCATCAGTTACTTTACCGTGGTGCTGATTAGGGAACTGATTTACGAAAAGTACACATTTTCTTGGATTGAAGTTGGATCCTCAGTAATTTGCTGATTTTTTTTCAAAACCTGTACTCTGATATTGAGTTCCTTATGTTATTTCCTTTGATGTTCCAGGTTACTGCTTGTGAACATGTCTTCTACAAGGCATGCTTAATTGAATTTTGTGCTTTTCTGGGACAAGTTTCATGCCCTTCATGCTCAAAATTGCTTACTGTGGATCTGACCACAAGTGTAGGTGCTGCGGATCCGACTACTAAAACTACCATTCAGGGGTTTAGATCCTCAAGCATTTTGAACAGAATTCAACTTGAGAATTTTCAGACTAGCACAAAAATAGAAGCTTTGGTACGTATTGATGTGCATGGCCATTTTTTCTATTTATTCTTCCCTTCCATATTGTTGTGAAAGCCATTGAAATTAGCCTTATATTTGAGCACTAGTACATGTTGGCAATTTTACTGTACACTGCATCCCTGACTTTCCAGTATCTTTTTGTTTAACTCTGACCAGATCATACATCTCCAGAAAGAAGAAATCGAATTTTGGTTTCTGTGGTAATAAAGTACAGTTTGTGATTTAAAGAACTTTTGCAGTTCTAAGTTTTCTGCATGTTTCAGAATTGTGAGATTCGTTATTGAGAACACAATTGAGGAGAGGATTTTGAAGCTACAGGAGGGTGATTTTAACTGTGTACCAAAACGGTGCTCAGATGCCTCCAGGGTGTTCACCAGGTCTTGATTTTGCGGGTTATCTGCATTTAAGTACCTGAGATGTAAAATAGTTACAGCTGAAAATCAAGGAATGAAAATTTTGCGAGGCCTCAGATTTGGAGCCTCAGTGAAACTGCTTGAGCTCTTTGTGTCCTTGCATCAATTTATGAGGTAGTAGGAAATGCCTAATGCACTTCAAGGATAATTGGGTGATTGTTTTCTCATGGTTCAATAACCCAGCGTGTGCTTTCAAAAAGGGTTCTTTTCTTTGATTCCAATTAAAAGAAAAAGTTGACAGCACGGTCTCCAAACTTGTGACACGGTCAAAATGATACTTGAATTTATAAAACTATTAATGTGATATCTAAACTTCATTTTTGCTACCGATGAAAGAATTGAAGTCATTTTTTGTCATATCGTCGTTTGTTTGATAACGTGTCTCTTATGTGATTCATCAAAAATATTTCTTGTCAGCAAATAATCACATCAACAATCCCTTAACTTTTTTGAAATGATCAGTGTGATACCCATAATGAAAACCTAGGTTTTTCATGTTCAAACTAAGAGGGAAATTTGATCGGCAAGATATAATTTGAGATTTTGGCGTGTCCAGGTTATTTTCGTTTAGGGTATAGAGATTTTTCGTCAAGGGTTTAGGGTTGAAGGCTTAGAGATTTTAGAGTTTAGAAGACGTTTAAACTTTTCCTAAATTACATTTCCTTTCAAAATTAAATCTTGCATACCCATTTTCCCTTCTAGTTTGAATATCGAAAACCTGGGTTCGTATTCTACATATCACATTGATTATTACAGAAGAGTTTAGAGACTGCTGATGTGGCTATTTGCTGACAAAAATTATTTTTGATAGATCTTATACACAACACGTCATCAAACAAACGACACCGAAAGATAATGGGCCCACGCCTTTGTCAGTAACAAAAATGAAGTTTGGACAACATATTAGGAGTTTTATAAGTTGGATATCACTGACTATGGCACGGAAGTTTACTTTTAAAAGAAAGCATGAGTGAACTCTTAAATATACGACAAGCTGCATAACCAAATGCATCATCTACAATCCTCAAAGTAAACTCCCCTTGGATCCGGTCTTTACATTTGTATGGGTTCAATCTTGAACTTTAGCATTTTAGTATAGCCAAATCCCAGATTCATTTGGGTTGATAAACAAGATTTGTTTTTTATTAAAACTCCCTCTGAATAACATCAAAGTAATGAGTATTAAGGAAAATGCTTTCAGGATTCTTCATCCCCCTGTCCTATAGAGCATCTCTTCCAATCAAAAAGACATCGACAAACACGTGCCGTCCACAACCTATAGTTTGCAAACCACTAAATCCTTTACACATCAAGGAGAAGTCTGCGAGGGTCTTCCACAACATCTTTTATACGGCGCAAGAAGTAAACAGCCTCTCTTCCATCAATGAGACGATGATCGTAAGTCAAAGCAATGTACATCATTGGCCTGGAAACAACATTTCCCCCGACGACCATGGGACGGTTCACTATGGAGTGCATGCCCAAAATAGCAGACTGCGATAGGAAGCAACAATAAAATAAAACAGTAAAGACAGTTAAATGTGATGTTCTGAAGAGTATAGGATAATACCTGTGGAGGGTTGATGATTGGTGTACTCAAAAGGCTTCCATATACACCACCATTTGATATAGTGAATGTGCCTCCAGCCATCTCATCAATGGATATAGAACCATCTGCCGCCTTTTTAGCCAGAGTATTGATCTCCTTCTCTATCTGAGCAAAGTTCATCCCACCAGCATTGCGGACAACTGGAACAACAAGACCCTTCAATAACAAGAAATTGATTTTATTAGTTCTCATGTGATGAGGCATGTTCATGTCACGAAATTACAATGACAAATTTAAGCATATACTCGCCTACCACACAATTTCTTATGTTGAAAAAACAGGTTAATCACAGAATATGACAAGATATTACATATGACAATCTGTTACTACATATCTATCCACTTGAATTCAAAAATTACATTTCTCTACAACAAGGAACAGAACAGTGGCATACCTTTGGTGTCCCAACTGCAATACTGATATCAATGTAATCCCTGTATATGATATCATCGCCATCAATGACAGCATTGACAACTGGCAGCTGCTCAAGTGCACTAACAGCAGCCTGAAACAAATCTTTATAATACTTAATGATGGCCCACATGCATAATCTGTAGCAAAAAGAAATATATATACTTTGTACTTGCTATGTTCATTTGACAATGAACAACAGTAGTTTATAAACAACATGCTAAAACACACGTACCTTCACAAAGCCTGACATAAATCCCAATTTCACTCCGTGCTTTTCAACAAAGGCATCCTTATAGTCTGAACGGAGCTTCATCAAGTTAGTCCTGCACCACACAGAAAATCAATCACAAGAAAAGTAGACTGCATAACAATGTGATCAACCAACTTAAAACTACCTTAAAACTAAGTGGTTTCTTTATTCACTTTCAAAGTAAGTCAAGGACATTCCCATGCTTCTTTCCCATCTCATGATTTATACCAAAAAGACACTACAAAGTGCTTCAAAAGCCAAATCCCATATTTCCCAAATTGACTTTCTTTCCCACTACAGGAAACAACTTCAACAAGATCTGTAGAGAAAAGGCACCAAAGGTGGGGACTCTTTTTGCATTTTTAGGATGGATAAGTAAAATGTCAACAGAGAATTCTATCATTGGTATTGCAAACTTGCACAATTGATTAATCTTAAAATGTCAGTATAACTGGGAAGGCAAGATACAGCTGTTCTAAAATAGACATCATCCAACCAGAATAATATGATTAATGAACTTACATATCAACCTCGTTAAATGTGGTTAACAAAGCAAATGTATTCTGAGAATCTTTCAAGCGTATTGCCACCCGCTTTCTTAGTCTTGTCATAGGAACCTGTAGATGTGAAAAGCAACTTACATTCAATCAGTCTAAATCAATCAACTTTCTCATACGAACAAGGAAACTAAGACTTACTCGTCTTTCCCTGTCTTTGGGAGGAAGTATCGGTTCCGAAGCCATATGTTTAGGCGGTGGTTGCGAGGAAGGCGCTCTACTTTTGGATGATACCTCCTTGACAGGGGCAGGTTCTGCTTTGGGAACTTCTTTTTCGGCACTTTCCTTTTCTTTAGGAGGTTCTGGTTGACTCGAAGCCTTTTCTGATGGAGCAGCTTGCTCTACACCTTCACCTGATTTTGAGATTATGGCAATCTTAACACCTGGCTCGACAGTCTCACCTTCCTTTGCCACGAACTATTAACCATAACAAGTTCACGATAAAAAAAGCATCAGTATCAAGCAGGACAAGTGATTGTGAGTGGTGTTATAGACATGCTACTTCAAGAATCTTCTGTAGAGATGTTGCTGAAACATTACCTTCTGAATAACACCAGCTTCAGGACTAACAACATCAATTGTCACCTAGTGGTAAACAGGAAGGTATATGTAAATCAATACATAAATATAAAAGAAAACTATTGCATTGGAGAAGTATACAATATACAAGAAAACTACCTCATCCTTCAACCAAAGAAAAGAAAAATACCTTGTCAGTTTCAATCTGTGCTATCGGCTCGTCAATTGCAACTTTGTCACCAGGTTCTGCAATTGTGTCATAAGCGTGAGTTACAAAACAATCAAATACATATATATCCACAGCAGACATACAAAGATTCTGCACACAAAATGTCATCAGCATCAGTCTAAAACTTATCTGTAAACACACATGACACAAAAGGGAATTGGACAGAGACATATAGTAAAAGCATCAACGTACTCTTTAGGAATATTGCCAAAGTGCCATCAGTAATAGATTCACCCATGAAAGGAACAACAGCTTCAACTAGGTCTCCTGCAATATTCACCAGTTGAGAGTTGATAGCTCTGACATGCCCAAAAACATGTTAATATATTAAGAGCCATTAGATAAATTGGGTTGGCTTTCATTACTTACCATCTGAAGAAAATGATCTATTCTGGAATCTGATAAAAGATTCTGTTTGCATTAGCGAAGTAGCTACTCTGCAACGTAGAAAAAAAGATGAAACGTAACATCAGACATTATTATTATTTTCTTTCTTCCTGTCACTCTAGGTGAGGTTTTGGTGACACATTCTGATTCTCACCCTAGATTAAGGTCCTAAACACATCAAGGCATCTCATAACTCTTGAAAAAGGAAAAGTCAGCAAGACTTTTGAACCATATTCTGAATTTTTTTATAAGCATAGTGCAAGTAAAAATCCATGACAAAAAGATAATTCTCTATCCCAAGATATCAAATTGTTGAGTAGTTCTCAACTCAAATTCTAACTCCCAGAAAGAGATGGGAATAATAATTTAAAAGGAGTGAAACCATTAGTGAAGGCACTTTCCTATATGATTCCATATACTCTACTTGAAGTGTTTAAAGTACATAAATTTGTATTGTAAACAGAAAATTTGGTAACAGAAAGATGAAAGTTCAGACAAAACCACGGATCAGATATAAAGAACCTTGGTCACATAGACAAGAGAAGAAAGTTTTTAGATTACACAGATGTAGTGTGGAACTCAAAAGAATAATCAACACAAAGACCTACAACAGAGGTGGTGTTCATAAAAACCATTTTCATGCAAAGCTCGCAGGAGGCGATAAAAGATTGTAACTTTGATAGGGTATCCTCGAAAATACAGAGTGACATGGAATATATGTAACATCAATATAAAAGATCAGAGCACAGTACCTGCTTGACTTTGAAGCATAACTACCTGCAAAGGTCGAGAGTAGGAATTTAAATAAATTAATAGGAAGCCATAATAAATAGAAGTTATGCTTAAATGAACTTAAACTCACCGGAGGCAATATGGTAGCTTGACCTGTGAATACACTCATATCCTCTCCCATTGAATAAAGCCTGCATGACATGAGGTTCAAAGGATCAGATACTCTCCAAGGCAAACAGAACGTAATAGCAACAGAAATTCGTTTATAACTTTTCAATCGAAACAAAGCACAAGAGGAACGGGGAAACTCAATTCCGAGTACCTTTCTCGGCGCAGAGGATGCAGACCTAACCTTCCACGCTTGTCCCAACACCTGAGACTATACACCCAAACATAGACATTAGCACAAAACTCCGCCATGGATTCACAATTCTAATCATAAACACAGAATGAAGCTATTCCTTTCAGTAATCGTGACATGAAAACTACATAAAGCACGACGATATGGATTAAAATAAAACACCGAATATAGTGAAACAGTACCGACGAGACTTTCCGGCGTATAGTCCCCCAGATCATTTCTCTTCAATTCTTCAGCAACCTGACCTGAAACAAAAATAAATCAACGAAAAGAAAGATGATACAACCATGTCTCAAAAACCAGCAGCAGTAGTAATAACTCAGAATCATGACTCAATTTTCAAATAAACCAAAAGAAATATCAAATCAGTCTACATAGCTCTGAGCATACACTAGAACAAGACTTTTGGCTTCATCGATCTAGGTCGAAACCGAGAATAAGATTGCGATTGAAGATTTAAGTATTCGTGTACATACCTAAAACCCGGAGTTGTGGGAATAGTAAACGTGACCTAGATGATGAAGAAGAAGAGGCGAATGCGTAGTTGAAAATGATAGAAATGGTATCACTGGGGCAAAATTGAATAGAGAGAGAGAGACAGAGGGTTTACCTGGTAAGCGGAAAATTGAGTGTGCCGCGAAATACACAAAGAAGAAGAATATGAGCTTCTACCGATTTTGGGTACTCATCCTTTTTTTTCTTTTTTTTTGTTATTTTTGCCCCATATTATTTCCTCGACTCTTCGTGATTATGGCCGAACAAAAAAATAATAATAATATGTAACCAAAAAATAAAAATAAAAATAATAGAAAAATAGATAATTTGTTTTTTTGGGCATAAGTAACTTTGCTCTCCTTATATATTCTTGATTTATTAAAAGACCGAAATGCTGTGTAAAATTACAGTAAAAAATATATTCAATTACCAATAATTATAATTTGGAGACCATATTTACTAATAGCAAACTGTATCAAAAAAGTTTTATCGGCATGCTACACTAACGGAATTGATTAACCCCGTCTTCTTCTTTTTCAGGCTCTCATTCGGCAACGCGATCTACTCCTTCATCTCGCCAAAGCTTTTCGTCGTGGCTAGGCTGATATACGCCATCAACGACGCGACGTTTTGGTTTCACGCTCGCGGTGGGACTAACTGTCGGCCAGGGCATCTCCGGCGTCAGGGGCGGTCAAAATCGGGTCGGATACAGGTTTCAAAATAAGCGTTTGAGTTTCAAAGTCAGATCTGAAGCTTTTAGGGTTTGATGTCGATCAAACTCCAATCCAATTTGTGTCAAATTCCAATTGAGGATATGGTTTGTTACCAATCAATTCAAAATTCAATTCAACATCGACAAAGCAAGGCATCACGGTGACAAATCGACCGTCTAAGCAAGGTGTCACAACGTCAAATCAAATCGACAAAGCAACGCATTACAACGACAAAGCGACCGACCAAGCAAGGAGTCACGGCTACGAATCAAACCGATGAAGCAAGGCGTCACAACAACGAATCGTCCGACCAAGCAAGGCACTGCAACTGAATTTGAGATCGATGCATTTCTAAAGATCAGTAGCTTTAGATTTTTAGATGTGTTTATTTGTTATTTGGAATCGATATGGATTTCTTGTCATCATATTTTATAATTATGAATCGAATCTAAACTGACCTTGTATATGCATGTGATTCAAGTCTCCTCTAGTTTCGAAAATTTAAACTAAGTCATTCTTCCAATGTGCTCATCAAACTTACTAAGGGTTATGTCACACCCCGACCCGGATGGAAATAAAAATTCTGAGTCAAAGGTGTGACTAGTACAAAAGAAGAAGAAAAAAACTAGCTAACAAAAGAAAAAAACAATGCTGTTTTTCAGGAAAATGTGCAGCAGACCTTCAACTTTGAAAATCCATAACTAAATGTAGAAAAATCGGTTTTAGGAGATTCTAATTCTGAATCGATAATTAACATGTCTACTCTAACTTTCATGAAGACTCTAACTACAAAAAAACAAACCAATTTGTACAGTTTTCAGAAAGAAGCCAACTGGTACGAAATTTCAGAAAATGCAGATCTACAGAATTTCCTGATGCAGACTCTAGACTTTGAAAAATCATAACTTAATCTCCACAAACCCTTTTTTAGGTGATTCAAAAACTAAAACGAAGCTTAAGAAGTCAGCTACAACTTTTATAAAGAAACCAACTTCAAATTCTAAATGGAATTGTACGGTTTTCAAAAATAAGTGAACTGATGCAAAGTTTCAAAAGACATAGTTTCAGCTTTTTTCAGATTTTATTATACCTTAAGTTTAACTAATGAATCTTAAAATAAGTAGCTGGAAATCAAAGAACCAATTCGAAGAACTTTAAATTAAGGGCATAACCAATTCAATAAAGAGATCAAAGGTTACAATACAAACTTGCTTCATAGTTCATTATTCCAAATAAAATTTAAAACATAAAGTTCAAAAGGCTAACAACATGTAGCAGCCTTTGTTCTTATTCTAAACAGAAAACTTAGTGACATGTCACACACTTTCTTCACATCATGCACAAAGTCCATCAACAGAGAAATTTAAACTTCACGTTCAATTCCTGCACAATAATTTTAGGGATGAGCTTCAATAGCTCTGTAGGAGGCCAAGCTTCTTTATAAAACAGAACCAACTATAACCATGCATGAATGCAATAAGCCCTTCACAGTAACCCCTTCACCTAAATCAAATTCCCTTTTTGCTAGTCCTCTTGCTTAATCTCGATCACCAAAATCGTACAGCCATACTAGCCCACCTGATACTTGGTCCCTACGAATTAAGCTCAACTACACAAAAGCATTCACCCACAAATTCCATTCCCAATTTCACCAATCTCCTACCTCAATTTTATATTTATGAACATGATAATTAATTGAGTAACAGATCACAAACAACATTTATTTACTAATTCAACAGTTCAAGTTTCATAGAGAACATCACATATAGCAAACCAACACAATAAATTACACACAGAGCATCGTTACATATTTAGCAAGCCAGCAACCAAAAACATGAACTAATAAATAGAGGTTCCCCAATTTTCCCCTACCCCAATTCAGAGCTATGTTTTTGCTTCCCGGATACCTCGTTCACAAAATTCTCTCATTCACTCTTCTTTCTGTAAAACAGATAGAAACTTGATGAATAAAAAGAGAACCAGACCTGGGCTTTTATAAGGTGATGCAAACAGGTCAAAATTTATCCTAAATAGGATTGAATCAGACGCCAGTTCAATCTGAGTTGCCACCTCCTGCTATTAGTCTCCTCCAAGTCTTTACCATAATGTCGACACCTCAAGCTTCTAAACTCGTTCTTATCATCGTATTGGGTCTCCTTTAAGAAGTGTTTGTTTCTTCCTATGTATAGTAGTGGAGGCTCAATAGCTTTACTTATACATATTGATTAGACTTTAATTCAATTGATGTAGTTTTGTGAATGTGAGATACTTAAGTTGTGTTGATCCTCAATAACAGTGTATTCGTTTTGTTATTGAGATTTAGTAGTTATTGTTATTAGGGTTCAATAGTTTAAGTTTTGGGATTGAGATCCATTAGTTTTAGTTTTAGCTTATACTGAACCTCAATAACAATGTATTAGTCTTGTTATTTGAGGTTACTGGTTCTAGTTTTGTATTGCTATTGGGGTTTAGTCGTTTAGGTTTTGTTATTGAGGTTCAACAGATTATTTTTTGTTTGCTTGATTCGATATATGACTACTTTTAAGGAATGCATATAATCGATTGAGTAGATGCGGACACCCGGGAGAGGACTTCGTCGTGAACATCAAAAGATGTCATATAAGGTAGGTTTCTTGATTCTATTGACGGTCAGTAATGTCGTACACAGATCCCACTGAAGGTTAGTATTCATATATCGTAATGTTACTAACATTCAGTAATGTCATACAAAAAATAAAAAAGCAATTTGGTAATTTACGTGTTAACCCAGTTAAAATGGATAGAAAATGAGTTATTACTTATTAGTGAAAAAAGACAGGCTTGTTAATGATAATTATGACAACCAAAGTGTAGAGTAACTCATCTATAATTACAATTCTAACAAAAAAGTTCTGTGATTGCAACCCAGCCACTCACGCGCAGGTCACGTGCCAAACTCCTCACTCGCACCAATCCACAGAGGTCAAGACTCAAGAGACCTAAAGTTCAAATCCACCCTTCTCTGCTCTTCTTGTTTCTCTCAGAGTCTCCGATCTGGTGGACGATGATGCAGCTACTGTACATTGCGATCTTCAGCCAAATGGCGCTGATAGTGATGCTTCTGTTCAAGACGCCGCTGAGGAAGCTGTTGATTTTGGGCCTTGACAAGCTCAAGCGAGGCAAAGGCCCAATCATCGTCAGGACCGTCGGCGGCACCGTCGCCGCTGTGCTCTTGGCCACCGTCTACAATCTCACCGAGCTCAAGAACCGTACCAACGAGGCCGGCACGCTCAACCCTACCGACGAGGTCCTCATGTCCATCAAAATGCTCGAGATTTCTCTCATGGGTACCTCTCTCTCCTTATTGAGTTAAATTGAATTCGGTGTGAGAGTCGAATTCAATTTTTATTAGTTCAAAGGAACACGGTTTATGGTAAATTTGTGTTAATTTATATAATTTATATGGTAAATTTGTGTTAATTTGGGTTTAGTAGTTTAGGTTTTGTTTTAGGTTCAATTTTTCGCAATCAGTTTGGTGGATTAAAATTCCTTTAAGCATGCTATATGTGTGTCTGTTGAAGTAGTTAAGGTTTTGCTCGAGTCAGTCAGTTGAGCAGTTTGAGCTCATATGTGATGACATTTGAAGAATTGGAGTGATTAGACATAGGAAGAGTTCATATCTAGCATTGAAACTGAGAAGTGTGTAGATATCTCTCCTTTCCTGCCCCTTTTGTTTCACATCCGTCAGCATGAAACATATTACCTGAACCAAGAAGTTGGTTTAGGTCTCTAATAGCAAGACTAATCGGGCTCATGTTTGCGCTTCTTAACTAACATTATAAATGCTGTTAGTAAGCAGCAATGTCTGAATTTTCATGTCATTAAACGTGCTCAAATTTTCTTTCCTTTGTTGATTGGTGATTTTAGATATAACATGCTCCCAGATGTCATTGGACATAACGCAATCCTGATATTGTCTATTGTCAATACTTGTATATTTTCTTATGATTTCCTTAGATGTCAATATTTTTAATATTTCCGGTGCTGTTTCTTTGTTTCAGGCCGCTAATATGAATTTTTTATATACCACCTGATTTTAGTTTTACGAAGTACTCTCCCTCCTTTTTGTTTGGCAAAATCTTTGGCCATCAGACAGGGTCTGGGGCTTCCAACATATTTGCGCTGTTATGTATAATATGTAGTTCATTTGAGTTTGTAGAAGTGATGGGAATATCTCACATCTTTTGTTTAGTTTATTTGTCTATTAACTTTCATACTATGGAATGCAGGGTTTTTTCTGTTTCTTTCACTGATGATTGATAGATTGCACAATTACATAAGAGAACTTCGATTTCTGAGGAAGGCAATGGAGGCTGCAAAGAAACAAAACCAGACTACTCAAGAAGAGAAAAACGAGGGCCACAAGACCTTGGTACAAGAAAATGAGACATTGAGGGCAAAAGTTAAGAATCTGGAATCTGAACATGAGACCAAAGAAAAGAAGGCAAAGGCAGCAGGAGCTGAGGTACAGGCCCTAAAGAAGCAATCTGAGGGACTCCTTCTGGAATATGATCGCCTGCTGGAAGAGAACCAACATCTTCGGGACCAGTTGAAATCAATTGATCGGAGCATGTCACACTCTGATGACAAAAAGAAGACGTAAAAGTGTAACTCAGTACTTTTCAAACAGCTTTTGTCAATATCTCTACCTCTATGGGGTACTGTAGATCTGGATTCAGGCAGAAAGGAAATTGAGTGCACTTACCCAATGTGATCTATATGGATGCATCATGGTGCTAATGGTGGTCAAATGATGCAACAATGTAGTTGATTTTCAGTGTTATCAGATAAATATTTATCAGAGTAATAGTTTTCTGCATATTCTACAATCCTTGCCAGAGTCTATTGACACTAGTCCTTTTTCCACTTTTGATTTTTCAGTTGGGCCGTATCTACAAGTTAACTATATTATGATACTGCAGGGTCATTTTCTTTTCTTTTTTAGTTAAAAACCAGTGGTTTGCTAGTCATAGACTTATAGATAGTAACCATATTGATAACACGACTGCTGGGATTATATTAAGCTCTAGTCTTGACTCATGACTGCATGTACTGGCTGCGCTGAATCCGTAGCCATGTACCTACAGAACATCCGTGCTAGTCAGAATGCCGCAGCCATTCCTATTGCGGGTCAGCATTGCTATATTGGTTAGAACAGTTCAACATTACTAGTTTAGGGTCTGTTCTTTTTTAGTTTGTATGTATCCAGAAAGTCTACACAAATCTATTAGTTAAAGGTTCTAGTGCGACTTGGCTACTTCAGAACACCTAAATAGACTTGGAATTTAAACAACTCTAAATTTCTCGTCTATCAGAATAGTCAATTACTGCCCTCTGTGTCCATATTATAAATGAAAACCATGCCAGAATCTTAACTCGAAAATCACAGTGCAATTCGAACACAGCTGCTTATCTCAGTTGCCTTCTTTAGTTTCCCCTAGTTGCTTTCAGTTCAATTGCTTTAAGATCCTTAATTCCTTTAATTGTCATTGCTACCTTTAGGATCTTAAATAGTCTTTTTTCTATTTCATATACGAATAATGGCATTAAACTTGCTATCCAAGTTTACTAATCAATCCCTACTATTGGCACTGGTTCTATCCATGACTACGTTTTCCGGCATCACCAGTAGCAGTGAAGAGTACTTCCAAGAAACCCGCATGTCCATGTACCTTCAGGACTTCATTTCCGGCCCAAATGTCACAGACATACCAGTTGCAGGTGTCGCCGGAAAGCTTTGGAGCTTCAGTCAATTTGGAACATTTTATGTTACTGACAACCCTCTCACGGAAGGCCCCAGCCTACACTCCCCAGCAGTTGGCCGAGCGCAAGGAGTTTTTGTGGCTTCAGCACTGGACGGACTTAATGCCCTTATTGTGTTTTCAGTTAGGTTCACAAACAAGGAGTACAATGGCAGCACACTAGAGATACAAGGAAACAGTATCTTAATGGATCCGGTTAGAGAGCTCTCGGTGGTATCCGGTACCGGAAAGTTTCGGTTTGCTCGAGGGTACGCTACGTGTGAAACCTTTTCTGTGGACAGTTCGATTGGATACGGGGTTGTACGATTCAACGTTACGGTTGAACACAAGTAGGAAACTAATATGATATCTGTGTCTCTAGAGATGAGCTGCATAGGGAGCACTTTACTTGTTTCATTCGTTATAAGCTTTGTTTTCTTTTGGATTTTAGACGGACTATTTGAGCAGCTGGTGTCTAGGATATTTGATATATATATATATATATATATATATATATATATATATATGTGTGTGTGTCTTGATTCATGCCTTGTATACAGGCTTTATGTAGTAATCCATGTTGTAATAGGGTTTTACATATATTCATATAATAGGCTTATTGGCCCATGTAATAGTCCAAGAGACCTATGTATTTCCCTATATAAAGGGGCTTCATTCTATCAATAAGATAAGGAGAATTCATTCCCTCAATATGATTCTACAACACGTTATCGTGCACTTACCTCTAAACACCTAAAAAAGAGCAAGTAGGCCACCGAAAAAAAGGAAAAATTATGTCGTGCGCACACCTGTGCACTACCGCGCGCACCGGTGGGCACCACAGTGCACTGCCGCGCACCACTGCTGCGCATCTTCTGGGCACCGCTGCGCACCTCCTGGGCACGGCTGAGCACCACCGCGCACCCCCTGGGCACCACTGCGCACCCCTCAGGGCACCACTGCGCACCCCCCTGGGCACCGCCGCGCACCCCCTGTGCACCTCATGTGCATCTGCACACCAATAAACCCTAAAATCTGCCTCATGTTTCAAACGCCAATATCGACAAAATAATTTTCGAATTGGTTTTCGTTACCAACAGAGAAGTTGAAGATATTTCTCATACGCTTCTAACGCCGCCGACCTCACCCAAAGAACCGGTCAGAAAGGTACTGAACCGACCGCTGGAATCCCTAAACCGGCCTAAATGTTCAAGCAACCGGTTCGGGCACTTTCTGAACTCCGATTTCCGTGACATTTGGAGAGATTATGCACAAGAATGTCAGGATTCTTCAGTCAAAAGGACACCCCCAGAACCGGAGTAAAAGTGGGTGCACCGGTCCTCCCAATGACTGCAACGCACATCGAATTCACTTTTCCTTGAGAAAAACGGGTTGTATTCCTAATTTCTCTTTGAATCCTTCATATGGTTTATGTTTTTCAATGATTTGCTACTGTTTTATGGCAAGTTTAACTAACCATATATTTTTTATGTGTTTCATGGCCTCCACATGCGATAATTCACAATGGAATTACGCGAACGATCGCCGAACGCGCATGGACTTGAGCATGGAAGCATGGAGCAGCTTATATAAATGTAGTATATATGGCAGACTAGCAAGTAAGCTTAACTTTTTGAGTAATTTCGAATTTCAATTACCTCGGGAGGATAAAATCCGTTCATCCCTTCTCCATCCTCATTCTATGCTTGGGACGTTTGTGTTTGCAGGTTATTATGAAAATCCTAAAACATGTGCATTTGGCTACCGGCACCACTAGCCCACATGCTGCTCGTTGGGCTCTGGCGTGTGCACAGCTGCTGAGCGCTGTGCCCTGGCACACATGCGCTGCTGCCGAGTGATATGCTCTGGTGCGCACACCTACTGACAGCAGTGCTGCCGCGTGCACCTACTGACTGTTGTGTTGCCGCATGCACCTACTGAGCACTGTTGCAAGGGCCTGCCTCTGTACGCGTGCACGCTACTGCAGGGCTTGCCCCTGTGCACGCGTGCGATGCTACCGGGCACCATATGTGCACCTGCCCCTATGCACGTGTGCACTGCTGCCAGACACTGTATGTGCACCTGCCTAGGTGCTGCCCCGCGCTACTGCCGGGCACCACATGTGCACACGTGCGCTGCAGCCAGGCACTATATATGCACATGACTACCAACTGCCGAAGCCTTGCTCACTAATTGCTATGCACTGTCGAGCGCTGACTGCCGATTGCAACCGAGCGCTGCCTAGGGCAGCTGCCGAGCACTGTCGAGCACTAGCTGCGGAGTGACAAGCACTAGTTGTCGTGCACCATGCACCGAAGATGTTTTTAGGTCCACGTTGTGAGGTATCCAACGTCGGTTTATTGTTATGCTATTAAAGAGTTCAGAATTAGAGAATCATCTCATTCATTGAACCCGCGTTGTGTTTGATCAACGTTAGCACATTTCTCCGGGTAGAAGTCCCGTTGAGAACATGGTAGGAGAATTAGCTACCGGTGTAGGATGCCCAGCGTCTAGCTGCAGAGCACCACCGCCAAGCTGCAGAGCAAAGGCTTCCCAGCTACCGAGAGCCCAGCGCCCAGCTATCAAGCGCCTAGTGCTTAGCTACAAAGGACCAATGATGCATAGCTGTCGTGTGCTAGTTTCCAACTACTGAGCACCCAGCTGCCGAGCATGAATTAGATTTTGCTCGAAGATTTAGCCACTGCTTCCTACGCTGAACCTCCAACCAATAAAGCGAGATGACCACTCTCAAGTCTCAAAAGTTTGGTATTGTATGCATGAGCGAGGAAATTTGCCGCTCACTTACATATTGACCCTTGAATGCCGCTCTAATAAGTCTCAAATGGAGATTAGAAACTAAGCAACACTGGTTTATGCTAACGGCATGCAGCTATTGAGCGCTGCCTAGGAGCTACTGAGCGCTACACAAGCTGCTGGCATGGTTGCTAAGCTGTCGTGCACGATGTCGAGCCCATGTGCACCTGGCTGCTAACTGCCGATAGTTACGCGCTTGTTGCCGCCCAACGTGCCTGTTGCTAACCCTGTATGCTACCTACTGCCCCTTGATTGTTTTTGCTCCAATTGTGTGTTAGTTGCCGCCCCTGTGTGTCAATTGCTTCATGTTGTGTGAGGAATGCCACCACCTATATGTCAGATGTCGATTAGTTATATGTTTGTTGCTTTGTGCTCTACACATGAACTATCGTGCACTGTGCATTAGGTGTTGGGCACTAAGCACCAGATGTTAGCACTGAGCACAAGGAACCGTGCACTGATCACCAATGGTTGTGCACTTACATCAAGGACAAGCACTAAGTGAGCTACATAGCACAGCACACTCGAGGATGTGCACAGGACACCAAATGCCGAGCACTGGGCACCAGGGCCAAGCTCTATGCAGCAGCTGCTGAAGCTCTGTGCACCTCATGCTGTGCACTTGAGATAAGCTGCCGAGCTCCCCCCACTGCCCCATACCGTGCGCCATGGGCGCCAGCGGTTGTGCAGCCACCAAATGCACTACCAAATGTTGCCAAGTGCTTAGTGCAATGACACATATGTAGATGCAATACGCTGTCGAATGTTGCCAAGTGCCTAGTGCATTGACATATGTGCAAGCTGCAAATGCGGGCAACCAAAAACAAAAACAATGAATTTGCCACTATCTGTACAGAAACTTCCTAAGAGCTTTGTGAATAGCTCCGGATGAAATAGAATGCAAGCCATAAATCACTAGAAAGCTACGTCTGTCTAGTTTCCAACGGTTTTCACGGTTTGTTCATATGCGTTCTAACAAAGGAGTTATGACTGTATTAGTGAGCAAAGGTCAGGCTGTCAGGAATTCTGCAATGCACACAGTTGCCTTCGATTGTTGCCTTCGGTATTTATATCTTTTTTTTTCACATATCTACCTTGTTCGATAGGTAGATTACGAGAAGAAATTTAGTGTCTTGTAGACCGTGGGACTACCCACACAATCCTGAGCAAAAGAATGAATGCATACAAAGAAACGTACAAAAAGGTGTACGAAACATAAAATGGATGCCTATGACATTTGACGTTTTGCAGGGCTCTTTGATTTTCTCCAAACTGAATGAGATCGATGAAATCGTTGTTTCGACAAGTGTATTCACACTATGACATGATCATGCACAGCCTTATGAAGGTGTGTCGATGTTCTTGGTTTAATCTTCACCTAACAGCAGATTTTCCATCATCTGATGACGTGGTTAACCTCGGCAAAGGTTACCTACTCTCTTGATTTTGGATCCCCCCATGTTGCTGTTACCAAATGTCATCTTTCATGGATGTTGAAGACTTGTAATGCCATATGTACGCTTTGCTTTTGGGTCGAGCAGAAATCCTACGATGCCACTTTAAGTTGAAAGCTTCATCATGTCAAAATCTGTGACCACAGTAAGTTGAAGCTACTGTATCGTGACTTCGTCAGAGTTTTCTGAATGGCTCCAAATGAACTAGAAGCCTAATTTTATATCATTAGAAAGCTACGTGAGTCTAGTTTCCAGTGGTTTAATCGGCTCGTTCATACTTGTCACGAAAGAGTTATGGTAGTTTAAGTGCGTACAGGTCATAGCAGACTGTATCCTACTGTCCCTTAACTTCGTCAGAGGCCCCAGATCCGATACAGATGAACTGGAATGCGCACTTTATATAATTGGAAAACTATGTGAATCTAGTTTCCAATGGTTCAAGCGGTTCATTCATATCCATCCAGACGAGAGAGTTATGGTCGTTTTAGTGAGTATATGTCATACTACACGAAAACTGCATACTCTTCGCAGATTGTGAATCTTTTTTGTGACTAAGTTTGATTGGATCTTCATCATCATTTATGACATGGTTGAATTAATTCTAGATTTCTTTGGCTCGATGATCCAAGTCACAAATGCCCTTCTTTTGGTGAGAGTGGCAATCGAACATTGAAGTGTGTTATGAACATACACTCCAACGATTACCGTGATGAGAATGATTCTCATGAGTGCCGATTGAGAGCATCATGGAGAAGAGCATAAGTCCTAAGGTGTCGCCAATAAGTATTTTTGGAACAATTGACTCAAACAAGCTATGACATTTTGGTCATACTAGGTGAGATATGCGAGCCAGAATTGTTTGATATTCTTGGGCGTCCATTCCCCGATAACAACGAACTACGCCATGATTGTATGTTGTGTTTGTGCGCCGACATGATGTACTCGGCAGCCGCACGGTACTCATGTTTTCGTTGTGTAAGGTTTGTTCTTTAGCTAAGTAAGGTGAAAGATTCTCTTATGCTATGCCACAAAAGATATCATTCTTATTGAAAATCCAAAGAGGAATTATGTAGACCGATGCAGCTAACGTATGGATACCGTATACGCTTTTATGGTGTTGATTGAAGGGCTAACAAACTGGTCATGTATTGCACTATCGTCTACCACATGCTGCTTATGTATCTATGGGCTCACTACCCATCCCTGAAGAGGGACATGCAAACATGTATTAATTCGTCTATGACTTACCATCATTGCATTGATGCACGGCAGCTCATAACTGTGTGCTAGGATTGACACATAGTTGTAATCCTTGAACTCGGCGGGATAGTAACAGATCTCCAAGCCTTGAGTTCCACAATGTGCCAAATTGGACTGCCACAGTGCCCAATGATGATGTGTCGCATGAGATGAATATGTTCTAAGGTTGGATAAAAGTCATTTTATTGCTCTCCACCTAAAGCTCCTTGACAGACGATCTCCTTAACCGCTACACTGCGGATTGTCACTTTGAGACTGTATTCCCGCCGTTAGGGGGAGATACAAACACCAGTGTTTAAGTGGAAACGACGTGAATGTCGTGGTTGGTCACCACTAAGTCTCAACATGATCCCCATAGAACTATAATGACGAGATCAATGTTGCATATGTCTGTAAGGAATGATGTCCTACCAAGAGGACATGGCTCGACCAAATTGAGGTGATCTTGATGCCATGGCTCGGCCATATTCAGATGGTCTTGACGTCGTCACCTTGTGTGGTGATATGAGGGGGCCATAATGTGGCAACATGGTGTCCTAGGCCTTATGGCTCCCTGAAGGTTAGGTTGAGGCCCTTGGGTTCGATATACACTCGCACTGAGAGAGAAAGCGAGTTTGGCACTACTGGTCCATTGATCAGTGATACTCACTCCGTCTCATGTTAGTCTGAATTGTGACTATCATTAGGGGACGCCTCAACGTCAAAATTCAATTCATAGAAAGAGATCTCTACAATAACTACACTAGTGTACATGAGGACGTGGGATGATGAGTTTATCGAACCACACGTTTGTTGATAGGTCGACAAAGTGTATTGACCTAAAATGGGAAGATGCGACCCGGACAAAGGGATAGGTCATTGGGCATGTGTTGCTGACACCGCAAGCATAAACCATATCAAGTAAACCTTTGTGAGTTAGCGTAGTGATAACAAGAGTCTCAGACTCCCTTATGGCGCAAGGTTTCTCATAAACACGCATTGAGATCGATTACGATGAGAAGTACTCTCGTAATGGATGTTATTGCACTCCACTACCTTGTCAGTTTGGTAGTTCCCCAATAACTGTACATGTAGCCCTATGAATATGATCATAGTGACGTCTCAATGGGATCAGAGATATGCATGAAGATCTTAAATAGACTTCATAAGCCAAATCAAGTGGAGTTTGCGTTGGCCAAGTGTTTTAGACGCATAGTACATGACTCCTTGATTTCGTATGGGATATGATGAATAATGTCATTGCGTATTGATTTCGGATGATCGCAGTATATGCTGGATATCCGATTTTGGAATGAAAAGTATCTTGGGAAAGACTCAATCTCGTATTTAAGTCGATCGATTGTGTATTGATGATTTATTTCCATCAGTCGGCTTAGGTCCTCTGAAGAAGAGTGGAACCACCATATGCTCCCATGATTAGTCAAGGTCTTTACTCCAAGAGAGTGATTCGTTTAAAGAAAGACTTGACCTCACCTCCATTTGTTATAAAGCTAAATAGCTTTGCGCCCGCGCAATGCCTATGATATGGCAAATGACATCACTTAAATACTTTAAGAGTATCTGGCATATTCAATCCCTATGGCATGAGAGAAAGGTTGTTACCTATGTCATCGCTAGCGATGCATGAATCGAGATGCATCAGAAGCGGAATCATGATCTAGGTACCGGTTGGTTTAGTGGCTGAGTTGCCGGACATATGTCACGCTGTCTGTGTGCGCTGCCTGTGCACGCTGCCTGTGCGCTGCATGTGCACGCTGCATGAGCGCTGTCTGTGCACGCTGCCTGTGCGCTGCCGAGGCGCTGTCTGTGCACTGTCTGAGCGCTACCTTTGCACTGTCAGTGCACACGTGCACTGCTGACAGGCACTATACGTGCACCTGTGCACCTGCCCGCCGAGCATTGTGCACCAGCTGCCGAGCGCTGTGCACGTCGGCTGCCGAGCGCTGTGCATACAGTTGCTAGGCACTGTGCACATAGCTGCTTGCACTGAGTAATACCACATTTGAGACATGTAAAAAAACATACATATGCTAGATTGTCAAAACAACTCCGTGGTCACTAAGGATCTGGAAGCGCCCTATGAATGATCTCAAGATCAAGGGGAGATGCAGATTTGAAAGAAAGTCTAGCATATACATGTCATGATCAAATGTGAAGGGTGTGGTTGTTTGTGTCAACCATGTTGCACTCTTTTTCCCTTAGTCTATGCTTTTTGTCCCACTGAGTTTTTGCTTGACAAGGTTTTTAACGAGGTAACATTGCATACACCACTAAGACCATTGATCCCCATTTGTGGTTGATCATGGCAGACTTGTTTAAGTCTTGGCTCACATCTACTCTTGAGAAGCATGTTGGAATGCACCATATATCAGGAAAATCCGATTGAAGTACACATCAGGGGGAGCATCACATGGCGAGTTCTTAATGGAGTAGTTGGTGCGTTGTACTCTTTTTCTTTCGACCAAGGTTTAGTTTTCCCACATGGTTTTTGTTACTTGGCAAGGTTTTGATGAGGCAACACCGTAAGCACCATACTGGCATGAAGACACGCGACACAATATGGAGTATTCTAGGATATTTGATATATATATATATATATATATATGTGTGTGTGTGTGTGTGTGTGTGTGTGTGTCTTGGTCCATGTCTTGAGGCTTCAAAGCTTTGAGGCTCCACCTCCACACCGATAACAGATCTCAACCGCCAAAAAAGTACAAATGGTAAGTGATTATACGTAAAAAAAATAAAGATTTATAAGTACAGATGTATATATGGATCTTCTACTTCTACATTATGTATGACTAGCCTTTAAAAGCGCGTGCATAAGGACTTTGTTCGCGTCTGTAAAATTTTGGTTTCTATATCATTGTCTATAATTCTCAGTAGATAATGTATTTCAATCTTAAGATTTACTGATCATATTAATTATATATTTACATTGAGATGCAGATAATTTGAATAACAAATCGATACACTATATATGCAAATTTTGTAGTTCGATCAATATTATGTAACAATTATCTGAAACTCTAATAAAAATTACACAATTTATTGAGATGACGTTAACACCGAATTTATATTAACAACCAAAATATCTAGAATTACAAGTAAGGAACATCCATCAGTTCATGTCATAAGGTAAACTGATAAACTAAATTAATATGAAAATTAATTGTTGTCTTAAACCCTAAACTCACATATCAACACTCATATGCATTGTCAAAATTAATATTTTAAAAAATTGATATAAATGAATATAAACCCTTAAAGAGTGGTTGTGTTGTTTGCATTTTGATTAAATATAATGTTGGCTCCTCTCGAAAGCAAGAAATGACAAGGTTTGGAAAAACAAAGTGTGTCATCCCCAAAATTTAAGGCTTAGTGCCCAAGTTTGGCATGCTAAGTACCTTCAAGCCAATGTTGGTCCTCTGTTAGCTCATCATACAAGGTATGGTTGGTACCTTCAGACTATCTTCTTCTTATGTAAGTCATCCACTTAATTCATGATTCTGGTGTTCTTTTTAAGAGTGGTATATGAGGAAGCTCTACATCACTTTACTCAGCTTTCACTTTCACTCATCTCTGTAGGGATGAAAATTATACTACTCAGTGCTCACATTCATGTTCGTTGGGCTCTAAATTGTAAACCTTGTGATATATTTTTACTTTTACTCCTCATTTTCTTGAGGATATCATCACGAGTGATCGTAACTGACTTTGTTTAATGAATTCTTCTTGTTTCTTCGAAGAAAAAAATTGAAACACACCTTAATGTGTGTATGGACTTTCACTTCTTAAATTGAAACCATGAATTTGAGTACAAATCACGTACACTGCAACTTCAGAAGCTCTTCATATTTTTTCAGCCAGTCGTTTCTCAGTTTAGCTAACCGCACATGTCATTCAACTTCATCATGTCGAGGCTCACTCAACAATCCCTACCACCACTACTACTTTTGGATTTTGCCATGAGTTTAGCTAAAGCTAGTGATCTCAAATTAAGAACCCCAATCAGTCTTGTACATCCAGAACTTCACTGCAGATATACGTGGGGCATACCAGTTGCAGGCATTGCCGGAAAGCTGTGGAATTTCACTCAAGTTATACTTATAACACGGACGACATATGACCCAAGGCCAAAACCTAGCTAACGTCTCCCATATGGGGCGGGCTCAAGGCATAACGGTGGCATCTGTCTTGGTGTCTCCAGGCTCCAGCCTGTGTTTACAAACGTGAAGTACAATTAATCTATGTATAATTTTTTAAACGTAATGAATAGTTTAACGTACTCAACGTAGAATACTATCCTAATGAATGAAAAGCTTCACTGTCTTAGCTTCACATCTATCATCATCCATGTATGAGTTTTCATCCCAAATTTGAAATCTCTATCCATATTCATAAGTTAGAAGTTAACAAATATTGAGGGCATCATGCTTTAAGTTCAACCTCGTCACATGATACACTCATCATCTAGAAAACGTCCCGAAGACGTCTCGATCAAAGTAACAGCTAGCACTAATCTTGTGCTCAGTCCACATTTACTTAACGGCTCGTACAAATTTGAAGCCTTTATTTCCCCTTATAAAATAACCCCGACCATGCCATTTCACCCATACTATTGCACATCTCTAACTTAAACTTTTCCTCGCTACATAATTTGTTCCCTGCTTCAACAATGGCATCTTCAAGACCCATCAAACTCATGTCTTTACCTTCACCACTGCTTCTAGTTCTCGCACTCATGCTCATATCCCTAGCCATGGCTCAAAGGCCTACCGAAATCATTACGGAGTTCTACCTGCAAGACTTAGCATCCGGTAATAATGCCACCGTTCAAGCTATCACCGGCATAATAAACAAGCCTTTGTCCTACACCTCATTCGGCACCATTTTCGCCCTGGACGACCCAATCACAATAACCCCGGACAAGAGCTCGACCGAAATTGGTCGAGCTCAAGGCATCATGGTGGCCTCATCGCTCTCCGGCTCTAACGTCCATGTTTCATTGTCGTTTGCTTTTGCCAATGGTAGCAGCCTTGAGGTACAAGGCACGAGCCGTCAATTCGAGAGGTACAAGGAGCTAGGTGTGGTTTCAGGGACAGGAACGTTCAGATATGCGAGGGGTTATGCTACATTGGAGAGCATCTACTATGACAATAGAACTCAATACTCGATCATTCGGTGCACCACTAGGATCATTATCTCCTGAACGAACCAGCCCTAATAGTGCTGTGTTATGCCTGTTGTTTTTATTATGCAAGTGTTTGGGCTTTTGGTCCTTTATGATTCTTCTGGGCTTCGTACCTCCTTGTTCATTTGGGCCATTTCTGCCGTTAACTTTATCATCTAGGGCTTTTCTCAGTCAAATGCCTCGTACTCTTTCTAGTTTCTAGTTTCTAGTTTTCTATCTGAAAAATTTTGCCAATTAGAATTAGTCCTGAATAGAAAACAAGAATCCATACTAGAAAAAAGACTTTTTGCCGATGAAATAACTAAAAACAGGCCGACGGTCGGCTAAAGTCCACTTTAGCTGACGAAATTTGAAAACTTTAGTCGACGAAATTAGTATTTCGTCGACTAAAGCACATTTTAGTTACAAAATTGTACTACGGATATTTTGGTGTCCGATTGACTATTGTGGTACCAATCTGGAAGCGGAACGACCCTACGAGTCAAACTCATTGCTAATGCTATGACATATGAGTTTTTTTGGCCATCCGAGTTCGTTTAAATTTTCAAAATACAGTTTTTCTAAACACTTAAGACACGAAAATGTCCATATCTACACCTATATGAGGTATTTTGGTCAAACCTTCAACACAAAAAACTCTCACCATGATGAGATGCAACTGTCCATCTAAAAATTTTGAGACATTTACCCCTCGATGATAGAGCTTCTCATATGGATAAATAATGGTAAATAGTAGGCATGTTGTGATTCCGGTCATCAAAATTCACAAACAAAAATACGACCGTCAGATATCATCAATATGTTAACATATGTTTATGGTAAAAAATTCAACTTGATCTGATAAATTTAAGGGCTTCATCCGGACGGTCAATCCCGTAAGTCAAATCCCTAAATTGTATTAATCGCAACTATCGGTACGAGACTTTACCGGAATTACGTGATTTTTTAACCGTAGATGTATTCCACCATTCCGGTCATATCTTCATGACTTTTTTGTGTTTGAAGTATCTACGTAGAGTTTGTTTTTGAAACAAAACATTTAAAGCTTAGTAAACAAGTTATACAATATTAGTAGACATGTTGTGATTTTGATGATCAACGTTAAGAACCAAAAATCCGACTGTCTGATATGATCATTATGTCGAAATATGTCTATAGGAAAAAATTCAACTTGATCCGACAACGTTAAAGGCTCGATCTTTAGGGTCAATCCAGTAAGTTAAACCCCTTAACGCACAGAAACGGTCATTTGACCGTCTAAATTACGTATTTTTCCCAGACCTTCAACTCAAAATAGTTTCAAATCGATGAGACGCAACCAGGGGTATAAAAATTTTATGAAAAATAACCACCGGAGATAGGGCTACTCTAGAGAGAAATAATGGAAAACTTGCATTGAGGGTTTAGGGTTTTAGCCGATGAAATTAGGGTAATTCATTGGCTAAAGTTAAATAAATAAAATAAATAACTATAGCCAATAAAATTAGGGTAATTCGTCGGCTAAGGTTAAATAAATAAATAACTATAGCCGACAAAATTAAGGTAATTCGTCGGCTAAAGTTAAAGAAATAAAACAAATAAATAATTATAGCCGACGAAATTTATTAAAATTCATCGGCTAAAGTTAATTCAGAATTTTTGGCGGGAATTTTGTAAATTTTAAACTTTTTCCAACTAAAATTTTAAACTTTAGTCGACGAAATTAGAGTATTTCGTCGGCTAAAGTTCAAAATTTTGAATTTTTTCTATATCTTTCATTTTTTTTCCTCCTCCTCCTCCTTCTCCTCCTTCCTCTTCTTCTCCTCCTCCTCTCCCTCTCCTACCCTTCTCCTCCTCCTCCCCGACCTCCTCTGATCCCCCTCTCTCTCTCCTCCCCGACCTCCTCTAATCCCCCTCTCTCTCTCCTCCCCCTCCTCTTCCTCCTCTTCTTCCCCTCCTCTTCTCCTCCACCACCGGTGTAAAAACGAAAAAGAAGAAAAAAAATTTAATCAAAAATACAAGCAATAAAAAAAGAAAAATAAATAAAAGAAATAAAAAAACTAACTATAGCCGACGAAATTTATAAAAATTCGTCGGCTAAAGTACACCAAATAAATAAATAAAATAAATAACTATAGCCGACGAATTTTATTAAAATTCGTCGGCTAAAGTGAAAAAAATTAAATTAAATAAATTACTATAGCCGACGAATTTTGATAAAATTTCGTCAGCTAAAGTCTAGATTTTAAGCCACGAAAAATTTATTCGTCGGTTAAATAAATGACTTTAGCCGACGATGAACAGTAATTTCGTCGGCTAAAGTCTTGGCCGATGGCTTTTTTCTGACGACTTCTTAGCCGATGAAATTTAGGGTTTAGCCGACGAAAAAATTTCGTCAGCTAAAGTAGCTGTTCTGGTAGTGATCCATAATATGCAAAATTATTCATAGATGATAGTGACAATTGAACTTGAACTTCACCATATACCGATAACAAGGTACACAATTTAATGATTTTCGGGTCTTTTTTTTTGAAAACCGGTTGGGACTCCCGTTAGGTTGGAGCAGTAATACTCCTCTCTATATTATTATTAGAATTTGATTGTGAATACATTGAGGGGGACATGAAACCTGAACCTCGCATAATAGTACACACATCCTCAACGAGCACATCTTGTATTATATCAGGTGTGTCACCGTCTTATAGCTCATCCAAAACGGATATATTAGCTAGGTGTGCTAGTCTATGTACAACACCATTAGCTTCACGAAAAACATGCCTAACAGAAGCATTCTCAAAAGCTTGTAAATAAACCTTACAGTCGTTCACTATCAGTACCACATCAGACAAATCTTCCTCTTCTGTAATTATTGACTTCAGCATAATAGCACTATCACTTTCTATTTCGACTTTCCTCCATTGATGAAAAATGGCTATTAGCAATCCGGCACGGAACGCTTCCGCCTTGACATGCAACGTCGACTGGGCATGGTTAACATGTCTGGACAAGGCTGCAACACATGATTTTCCGGTCATTAATCGAACGAGATTTGTATAATTTATGTTTACATATTGTCACAAGTAAAATGTCAGCAACGAAGTAGTAGGCGATAGACTTTTCACAAGTAAAATGCTAGCTCCATTACCTGTTGCAAGTATAAAGGTAGCTCCCTCTATAACGGTAAGCCTCTACAATGATCTAAAAACTGTTGGCATTAACAATAGGGAATCAGCGTCGTATCGAAATGTTCTGGTACATTTCAGATCACTCCTCATGATGCAAGCCGGCCAAAAAGAAAAAGTTTAGGCACAGTTCAACCTGTAAGAACTAGAGCCACTGAACTAGACCAATGTTTTTGAAGTTATTTATTCCTAATGAATATCCCAACATTACCTGAATCCAGTTCCAACTGTTGGAAATTTCAGGTTTACCAAATTTAACTTGCTAGCTATCCACTATCCCATCTGTTCTGGCAGTTGCCTAAAGATTGGTTATAATTTCTCAGCCACTTGAATTTGAAGAACTTACACCCAACTTCAGCTGCAGTTGGCAAATTTGAATTTAAAACGACCCAGTTTGGCACCCTCTTTACCTACCAAACAGAGAAACTGCTAGCACAAGAGGATGATGATATGATCATTATGATGGCTTTCAATTTTAACTTATCTACCAAGAATAATCTCACAGTCCCACCAAAACTTGATAAAAGTGAAAGTAATAAGTAAGAAAAGCTACCAAGGAAGTCTGACTCAGTTGGCAAGGACGAGCTTGTGGTGGAGACTCATTCAAGTTCGATCTCCGTTACCAACATGTCTCGTTCGTTCGCGATTTATAAATTCTCCTGTGGAAATTCATACTTGAAGGCTAATGTGACAGACGTGTGTTCATTATAAGTCCCTCAAGGTTGAGGGTACAGATTTGTCTTAACGATGATGGTGTAACGTAACCAAGCTCTAACCTAAACTTTTTGTGACAAAAAAATCATAGACAAAAAGATGATTAAGTTTTTTTCTCTCATGTTTACTAGAAAATTGGTATTGAATGAAACAACAAATTCTCTTTGTGCCTCTCAAAAATGAGATTGCTCAAAGCTACTAAACTACTACTTCTGCTACTACTAGTAATTTTCGTAATTTTACAGGCTCCTAAATTATTCAAATTAATATCTCTACAGCTAATTATGCTATCAATCACGTCAGCTTGACCTTCACCATCATCCACTATTGGTTTGCTTTCCCCACAATCATTCCTTCTAACTGTGATCCAGTAACCCTCATCAGAACTCCACCTGGGCATCCCAGAAAACAATGACAGCCATCTGATCCTATCCTCGGGGCACCAGTTTTCGACACTTGGGTGATCAACAAGATTGTCCAAAGTTTGTGATTCTTGTAATGAATTCCATATCCCTTGATCGAGAACACTTGTAGGAGAAAATGAAGTTGTAGTGGATTCTTGAACCTGCTTTGTAGTACTAGTGGAATTGATGATCATCGTTTCCTCAAGAAACGGATGCTTTAGAAGTTGTGTAACCGTCCACCTCTCTTTTGGGTCCCTCATGAAACACTTTCCCAAGAAATCGCTTGCTTGATCTGAAAGAAAGCTCGGTATCTCCGGCGATTCACCGGAGTATGCTATCCGGTAAAGAAGAGTTACAGGGTCAGCTGCATTAGGCCAAGGCACTGATCCTCCGGTAGCCATTTCGATAACTGTGCAGCCAAGAGCCCAAACGTCACAAGCAAAACCCTGCTCCTCCCCACGCGCCACCTCCGGTGACATAAACATCGGCGTGCCGCCAATTGGCACCGCCTCCGCCGTGGGATCAGCCCACCTGGCGCATCCAACGTCGGCAATTTTCAGACCATCTTCACCAACCAAGATGTTCCTCCCTTTTACGTCACAATGTACTAATCCAACTGAATGCAAGTACTCTACCCCCTTGGCAATTTCCCTCGTGTAGAACCTCACTGCCGACTCTTCAAACTCCCCACCACGGTTGCGAATGGCATCGATGATCGTGCCACCGGCCACATACTCCATGAACATGTTGTACATAATCTTGTTGTCCTCTCTAGTAATGTCATGTCCTAGGTAGCTTACCACATGAGGACTGCTCAAAGAAGAGAGTATCTTCTGCTCCCTTTGCAAGAACTCAGATTGGGAAAGCTCGGCGGACTTGACTGCGAAGACTTTGGATCCGGCGGTGGCGAGGAAGACGGAGGCGGTGGAGCCACGGCCAATGGTCTGGCCTCTAGTCCAGTCCATTAGGGGGGGATGAGATGATACAGCTAAGAATAGAATGTACAAATATATTTTTGTGTGGGTTAAGATGCCTATGGGGGTTTGCTTGCCTTTATATATAGTTGGTTTATTTCATTTTCTTTTCACAAGAGCTATCATTACAAGGTGGCATTTTTTAAAAGGGGAGAGTAGTTTTATTAGTTGGTTGGGTCTCTCATCCTTCAATTTACAGCCAACTGGGTTGACAACACCTTTAACGCAAGTCCACCACCTGGCAAAATGGGTGCTTGGACACTTAGATTAGGGTTTAAGAGTTGGGGAAGGCTCCAAATGGAGCACCATTTTTGGTTTTGGTTTGGTAGAGTAGATTGGATTGGATAAAGTCTCTCACAAATTGGGATTCTTTGATTTGTTTTGCAAGGTGGGAGTTTTGAAGATTATAGAATTCGGGGAAGGGGTAGGGGTGTGTTGAACCACCAAAATGGGGTTGAAATTTAGTATCACTTTCAGATTTAGTTTTGGTAATATGGTTGATATTAGGCATGTGGCCAAAGTCTTGTCAAAATTGAAGTCATTTTGGTAGGAGGATAAGTGTTTAGTTAGAATGTCAAGTATGGAATAATATCAGAATATGCCAACATGGGAATTTTATCAAAGTTAAGAAGATGTCAAAAAAGCTGTGTTTTGTACCTGGGTTTTGGTCAATTTACACTAACCTAGCAATAGTTCTCTCTTTAAAATAGTATGATCAGTGAATGAGAACGCTAATGATATTTGTGCTCATTGATCCAACCCCTTGTTTGTCAATTTAAGCAACTTATTTTTATTGACCATATATAATTGAATTCAGGGATGAAACTAGAGATGGGCTAAGGTTTTCTGCTGCCTACCTCATTTTTTTGAAAGGTTGAGTGTGTGTGTGTGTATATATATATATATATATATATATATATATATATATATATATCAGCCTCCTTCCAAGAAAAGAAAAAGATAGGAAGTTTGCATGTTGTCTGCAAAATTGAAAAACAACAAAGACTTGCAGCATATCATCATTAAGCTCTAGATGACAAGAAATCAGAAGTTTTCTCTCTCAAAAAAATGTGGTAGTACGTGTTTTTTTACTATGGAAGAAGATGTTGAATTTTGATGCATATGCTGCTGATTTTTGGCTTTCTTTCGCTTAAAAATCTATAGAGCAGTTCTGCATATATGCATATGGGTGCCTACTCCAATATGTGGTCCGTACACAACATATTTTATTTTCGAAGACATACACTAGACCTTCACCGGCACCAGAAGCAGATCAAGAGGTGAGGTTCGTGAGCCTTACGACATCAAAGACGACGAGAATGAGATAAAAATGCGGTTTGACATTTCCAGGACTCTCTAAAGAGGATGTCAAGGTCTCTAATGAGGATAATGTGCTTGTTATAAAGGGGAAGCAAAACATGGAAGATAATTAGGATAATTCATGGTCTAGTAGAAGCTTCAGTTCCTACAACACACGACTTCGACTTCAGGATAAGTATGACAATAGAAAAGAGAATGCAGAGCTCAAGAATTAATAGTTTTCTCCACATTTCCATTCCTAAGACCAAAGTGGAGTGCAAGGTTGTTGATATAGAAATCAAGTGATCATATAAATGGTCTGTTTGTATAGGCTTGTACAGGTGAATGGGAAAACAGAACAAGTGTGTTGTAAACTTGCATAGTTGATGCAAAAAATTAAGCAACTAAAGTCATCTCTCAAAATACGTCTCAAAACAAAAAATAACAGAGACTTTTGTTCACAGCATAAGGCAAATCTATCTCATCTCAATTTTCATTTCTAGTTCTGTCCCTGATTGAATTGATAATGCTTCTTTACCATTATTTTGCTGAATTTAGTGACTGGTACACTTCAAAATTCAGGAAAGTAACTTTCATCAGCATAAGCATTTCGCTCACCCAAATACTCATTATTGATATAACTTACCCGCATGGTCATTATCAAGTTAAAATGTTCATTTTTATGTTAATTTGTCAGGCTAGATCGAAAATAACTAAAATACAGGATTATTTACTCATTTATCGCTAGCTACATAGTGATTATGATGGATTTACATGTATATATGAGAGAAATTTGTGCGTCTCCTAAGCAAAGCAATCGTGATTACTCGGTCATATACAGTAAAAGTCGGTCTTAAACATTCACACTCGGATCGAGCTCCATGTTTGATTGTATACCAAGGAATCGAGACTATGATCCACACTGTTGTATATCCACATTATGCACGTGTGGGAATTTGATTATTTCTACCAAAGCTAAACAAATTAAGTTGATACTTAATTAGTTGAGAATATAAACTAAACATTTTTTTAAAGTAATAACAAGTTTCATTAACAGTGATACAAATTACAACCCTGAGAGACAATGGTGGTGGAAATAAATTCTTCACTCTCCTCTACCTACCCGAAACCCCAACGATTACAGTGACTAAGAACCGAAATGAGTTCAACCGTAACCTAAACTAATCCAAAAATACTGATACATCCTTACAGTCAACCTCAAGAAGAAACAACTTTTTCAAACACTACATGCTAAAACTACCAGCATATATGCACATGTAATCTCCCAATTACGTTGACAATAAAAATTAACCGACATTAAAATAGTCCTTGAAAACGACACAATAATCATGACCCCCAACGACACGACAACATCACCATACCAAAACCCCGACCCTCGCCCAAACGAGGAGGGAAGCTCAAAACCCTAACACCCTCACCCAAAGGGAGGGATGACAACCAACACTAAAACCATAACCAAAACTAAAAACACCAGCCTAAAAAAGAAAAAGCTGACTTAGGCCCAAAGAGCTCAGGTCCACCACCAAAACCACAGGCCCACCAAGCCCGTTGACATTCAAGACTGCTAGATCGGAGCTATCGACCTCATCGCTCCCGATTCATTGTCATCCCTGCATCACCACCCCATCACCTCTGACACCGTTGTACCATCGACATCGGACCTCAAAACGCCACTGTCAGTGACCGTGCCATCGGAAAGTCATCCACACGACCATAGAAACAAAGCAGAAACCAGAAGTCGATCTCAACTCAGTCATTCATCCTGTCATGCTACCGTCCTCCTACCCCTCGCCATCGACCGACTTTCCTCCTGCCACAACCAGTCAACTCAAGCCATCAAGAATCCGGCCTCAATCCATCAATGTTCCAACAAGCCATGCATGATGCAGTACATCAAAACAAGAGGTGCAGAGGCACAGAGATCTGCCTCTTCAATCCCGGGCAACGAACCTAGTTACCATCCATCGTCAAAAGTCTCGTCCGGCCATGCCAAATCAGGCATCGGAACGACCAAAGGACAGCACCAGCGTTGCGACGTAGCCGGACAAGAGAAAAGAAAATTTTCCTTTGAAACCCTAGTTCCAAGTTTTTTGGACTTAGGATTAATTGAGGAATTATGTATCCTAAACTCGACATTAAGAAAGCACACGTAGCACAAATCCTTGATTTCAATATATGCTACGTCTCATTGCTTAAAACCTCATATTTTTGCATCTTTAACTATTAAAGGGTTTAATTAAACCATCGTTCTCCAACCTCCACCGTGCCTGAAAGTACACTACTATTCTCTAATTATAATCCATAATTAACAATGGGAACGCAAAACTGGTAGATGAGCTTGATAAGTAAAAAATAGAGGAACCTAAAACTTGAAGTGTGGTGGCTTGGCTTGGTTTGGTTTGGTTTGGAACTAGAAGACTTGAGAGTTGCAAAAGAGAGTTGGAGGAAAGGGAATGCAAAATTCAAAGAGAAAGTGCAAAAGAAGTGGTAGGAGAGGTTGAAACCAATTTATTATAAATGGACCAAAGTAGAAACTAATAAATACTTATGGTGGGGTTTTGAGTTAGCTAGATAGTTGATTTTGTTGTTATAAATTAAAAGGGCAAACAACAACCCTAATTAAGAGTTCCCCCAATTGTGTTCTTGCACTTGCCTAATTCTTGTCAATGAATTTGTTCAAAATTTTAATTAGTTGGTAATGAAATCTTATGCGTGGCTTGTAAACTATTTGTTGATACATCATTAGATATATTCTCAATATAGCCCTCAACAACTTGATAAGTTTTGAAATTCATAATGGTTTGTTTAATTAGTTTCATGTAAATACATTTGCAAAAATAAATAAAAGTCAAAAAGTCAATTATTTGGTCATGTGAACTAAAAAATTCATGTATACACGACAGTGTAAATGCATAATACAATTTTGGACAAATTACTGGTAACTCCAGTAACTTATATACACTTGACAGTTTATTCCGTTAACTTTCAATTGCAACGGTTTACTCCAACAACTTTTCAATATCATATAGTTTAGTCAATTTTTAAATTTCTGGATAATACCAACTTTCTAAAAATTAATTAAAAATAGTTTTGAAGTCCAAAGGATGCTCCAAAAAACCTTACAAACTCGTAATGACGTCTAGTTTAATCATATGGGCTCGAAAGACAAAAACATTATTTTTATTTCTATTATTTTTATTTAAATCCTAGTAGTTTTTTAAAATTATTCAAAATTTTAGTTTGCCAATTTTTGTCTTTCAAGCCCATGGAATTAAACTAGACATCGTTACGAATTTGTAGGATTTTTCGGAACATCGTTTGGATTTCGAAACTATTTTTAATTGATTTTTTTAAAGTTGGTATTATCTAGAATGGACAAAATAGATTAAACTGTAGGATATTGAAAAGTTGTTGGAGTAAAATGTTGTAATTAAAAGTTAATTGAGTAGACTGTCGAGTGTATATAAATTACTGAAGTTATCAGTAATTTGTCCTACAATTTTAGTAGTTCATATTATATGTGAAAACCACATACTATGTATATGTATTAGTATCCATCATCTAATCTTTGTCATCGATGAACTAGGTTTGTAAAAAGATCATATATATATATATGGCATTTTTACTAATATATATATATATATAGTAAAAAGGTCACTAATATATATATACATATATATATATATATGTATATATATATTAGTGACCTTTTTACTAACCTAGTTTATCGATGTAACTTTGGATTTGTTCGATCTAAAATATAAATTATTACAATCATTTAAATTAGATATCATGAAATAGAGAATTCGCAAAACGTCACTTGAAATTCTTTCCATCAATGCAAGTGTTTAATTTCTTCAAAAAATGGAAGCAAAAGAAGATTGAGATGAGCCATTGGAGATGGAACACGTTGGTGTTGAACTGTTTGAACTATTGAAGCTCAATAAAAAAATGCACGTTTTGTATGTGGATGTTTCATGTTTTGCGAGCGTGGCAAAAGGCTTACGTGCGTTTGATGCAACTGAAATAATAAAAAGAAAAGAGTAACGTACGTGGTCCTCGATCGAGTCCATCCTATTTGAACCCTAATGATCATCACATATCATTTTCAAAACCCAGAAAGTAAAACGCCATACATGTCAATTCTCTGTATAGGTGCGTTGCTTGCTTCATTTATTTATAGCTTCCATCAGTTTTGGTAGCTTAGCTTTCCTGATTTATTTGAACTCTACTCAAGGTACTGAAGCATCTGATCCCATTTTTCGTCTGGCAAATTTTTATTAGATGGAAGAACAAACAACTCTCTGCAGCACTGGATCGGTTAAGTTTGGTCCCATTACTCTATCTTAATTCATACCCCATTGCCCTATTGTAATAATGATCTAAAGTCTTGGAAGAATTAACGGATTTTAAAGAATGGCGTCGGTGGCCATGAAAATTTCCAAAGGATATTCTAGCTCTAGTTACTGTATATTTTGAGTGAAAGAAAATTGCTCTTAAAGTTTCCATCCCACTTATCTAATGCACTCATGTTTCACGCAAAGTAGGACTGTAGGAGTGAAGAAGCAATGCCCTACTCATACTAAGGAAGCATTTTGAATTTTGAACAAGTGAACTAACAAAAGCAGCATCCCACTTTCATTCGAAATGAATCACATAATATGAGTTTAAAGTAAATGAACAATCCCTTTTGTGTGATGAAATGGTTAGAGGGCAAACGATTTCATATTTGTTGGGAGAGAGAGGATCCAAAACACCGAGACACACTTAAGCCAGCATCAGCTTTATTTGAAGAAACGCCGTGACTAAAATCGGACTACTCTCAAATGACTCGCTCCGCCAAGAAAGAAGAAACCTTGACAAGAATTGTAGGTTGTAGTTAGTTTTAGGGTTGTTGAGTAATAAATAGAGTGTTGCTTTGGTTAAGCATGATAAGGATGTTAGCCGGCATTTCAATGACTAGAGAAGGATGGAGATGTCGTTACTTGTGTTTGCCTTGCTTGCTTGGACGTGCAGTTATAGAAAGTCCTTCGTGGTGATTAGACAGACAAAACCTCATCACCCGTAAGACGTTTGTTAAGGTGTCAATTGTGCAACTCTTGTTGGTTAGAGACTTAACTCCTAAAAGAGCTCATTATTGTTTATGCGACTCTTTCTACTACGTAGATAAATTCTCACTGAAAATGAAATCGTATCACATCGCTTCTAGAAGTGCTGGATTATGTGCTCAAATTTCAAAGGTCAGTTGCTCACACAATGATATGTAAAAGAGTGCAGGAGAAGTCATAGTGAATGGTATAAGAGCACCCCAAGTGTCGATTTTAATCACATTATGAAGCAACGGATATTCAAAAAACCAGTTTTCTTGTACAGATGCTAACAATCATGATTTTTGATTTATTTACAGATAACAAGGCTCATGCCCACGGCTCATCACACTAAAGAGTTCCATTGTTTCAAGCTTTTTTTTCTGGTAATGTCAGATGCTTTTACATAGGATAGATATAGATAGAACTAAGCTGCTACTGCAAATCCAACAGTAGCGTTCCCGTAGTCGAACACCGTGTGATACTGACCCATGAAAATATCTCCCAGAATCCTGAAACATAAGCACCATATTAGTAGGTTATTGTCTTGATGAAGAGGTGAAAATAATACTACTCTGATAGTAAAAGGCCTTAACGCCACTGTCATCGTTGATACACTAAATGGAATATGTTCCACAATTGAAGTTGTATACTCAAATCTGCAACAAGGGTGAGAACCACTTTTCGTGATAGAAATAATGAAAGCAAGTTGTGCAACAACAATGATTTATATCAGTTACAGCATAAACTATTCCCATGTCATGTAGTTGGAAGATAAAAGCTAAAAGATGCTATAAGCAAAGATAGGCAGAGATAAATACCACAGTGGTCCTCGAGGTGGAGCCACATCTAGAGCTATAAATCCACTAAGGCATTGTGCTGCAGCTCCCTCACCCATTTTGAGAACATACTGTTCAACAAACCAACGTTCAGAAAAATATACATTAAATTCTAGGAGTGGTAATATGTGAATTAAATGAGTGAATATTAGGACAACAATGACAATG
Source organism: Comarum palustre (assembly GCA_951800085.1). NCBI lineage: Eukaryota > Viridiplantae > Streptophyta > Magnoliopsida > Rosales > Rosaceae > Comarum > Comarum palustre. The sequence continues at coordinate 4,280,360 of OX637578.1, forward strand.
ATGCATATAGTAAAATTTAAATTGTAAAAGCTTAATAGAATCATAGTATAAATTTTCTTTAGCTTGAGCACATCGTTGTAGAGATACATACAAAAAACAAGAGGGAGTATATAACACCTTGGAGCTCACATGGCCCTAATTTAATGTAAAACATAGCATGTAAGGCATATTAAATAGTGTATAACAAATTCCAGGCAGAGAAGTCATCATCACAAGTGACAGCTTGAAAGTTGCGACAGTTCCCACTTCCCAGAAAATAAGTTTTTTCATGGTGTGAATTCATTGTTAACTCTATTCTGATACCAAAACAGCAGAGTAACTGTTGAGTCTGCAACCTTAGCTATAACCATTCATTCCTAACTGAAGCAGTTATTAATGCTCATTCTAATTTGGGTGGTAAATAGACCCTATGAACTTTTAAGGCTCAATAGAAGCCACTTTATGGCAAAACACAAGTTGACCTGCTACAACTAGTATCGAGTTTGTTGGGCAGCCATCATAACTTCAATGTATTTAATCATCTGTATCCTCATAAATGTGTGTGTGTGTGTGTGTGTGTGTCAATTTCCACACAGTACTCAGGCTCATTTTGGTAAATTCAGCATCAATACTGTTCTATATTCATAAAGACCAAAACTTAGATGGGATTTTATAAGACTTGGCTCATATTTTGCAGCATATATGGATGCACCGATTGCAATTGCTGATCAGATATATGAATACTAGATTTCCAGATATTACAGTAATGAACCTCAAACAATAAATTATAGGGAAAAAGAGGAAAAGCCGGAAATCTTTTCTGTAATCAGCAAGGCACTCATAAGAAAGATTAAATGATTATGAATGATAAATGATTAAGGTCATGACACCATACCTGCTCTGGAGCAAGGTCAAATACTTTATCACCAATGGTAAATGATATAGTGGGCAAGGAGGATAGAGCGTTACATTGAACAGCTGATTCACCATTTGGACTGGGCAGTCGTTCACAGAGCTGCAAGTCATATTAGCATGAGATTTCTATAAAGAACTTCTCGCAGAAATATGATTAAATGAAAAGTTTAATCACCTCATTTGCATAGTTCAAGATCTGCTCCTCTGTCTGATTAAGATTTAGCCTTAGCTGATTCTGTATCCATACCACTGCCATCTCACAAACAGTACATGCAGCATCATGCACGCCATCAGATTTAGTTTCTGTATTCTGATCCACCACAGTTTCAATGCCCATACTGTAAAGATAGACACATTTACATAAAGATGAGAAGAGCAGTGACAAAGTTGCTATGATAGTCATATTTTATTACTATCTTCACTACAACAACATCAAGAAAATAGGTTGAACTGAATCTGACCTCACACCACGAGTCCCGTCAAAAGTACATACACCAATTTGAGAGCAGATTCTTTGGGGTTTAACCTAGAACATGTACCCAGTAAAAGAAGAAATCAAATTAGTTGTAAGGAGTTTTATGGAAAACTGGATCTTATATATATAAGTTGTTTCAGGTGCAGATATCGGCATTTATTAAAAAATGCGGATTTTCGCATTTTGATCCACTTTTCGATCATGATTTATCATCTTAACCGTTCAATATGTAGATATGTGACTAGATCATCTCTACAAAATTTCATCTAATTTGGAGCTAGTTAATTTATTCAAATGTGATTTAGAACGAAAAAACAAACAGTTCCGGTTGAACAATTTTATTACGTTCATAGTTTTAATTCATTTTAGATGTCATAATGATCTCCAAATTTGCTGAAATTATTATCTGCTCACATATATCTACATTGTGAACGGTTAAGATGAGAAATCATAATCGAAAAGTGAGATAAAATTGCAAAAGTCCGCATTTTTTAAAAAATGCGGACCTCCGCACCAGAAAAGCCCTGTGTATATATATATATATATTATTTTTATTTTTTTGAAAAACTCGATCTCATATATTTGAACAAGAAATTAATACTGGGTTTTTAAACAGGGAATAAAAATTAAGCAACTCATATGAATTATCGTAATATACCTGAGCCAGCAACATTTCCAGTATAATTTTTCCATACTGGTCAACAACTGCCTTACATTCTTGGCTTACAATACCAGATGCTCCAATTGCATGATTTATTTGAGTGATAATGGTCTGAAAACGAGATGTTACAATGACATTAATCATGAATTTCAATAGACATATGGCTAAGTAAACATAAGGCTTGAAATGGTTTCCAATAGATTGTTATAACTACATAATTGAAACGGTTATAAAGTTATGAAAATGGAAACTGAAACATTATAATCTGTACATATGTAACTGACAGGCAGAAAATTCACATCCCATTGGAAAGTAAGAGATGATCTGTGTATGTCTCCTGTCATGCTTCTTGATAATGTGAAAACTTGCTTACTTTATTCTAATTACTGAAGGGAAAAAGAATATGGTATACCGTTGGCCCAGCCAATAAGGAAGTTCCTGAATCAGCAATTGCTGAACAACCACTAGCGCAAAGTCCTGCAGAATGGCATGCCAATTTTTCAATACATAACAAGCAGGCTGAGTATATAAACTATCCATTGTTTCAGCATGGTATAATTCCGGCCAAAAAGCAAAAAGAGGAGAGAGTATCAATACCAGATGATTCACCACCAATTAGCACATCCCCCATATCAAACTGCAAATAATAAAGAAAATGATTAGTGACCAAAAGAAAAACAAAGACTACATCAAGTGGAATTTACCTGCCAATAGCCTTTTTGAGTCACTGGGACATATGTATGCTCACCCACATAGTGGTTAGAATCCATCCCACCAAATACAATTTCACCCCCTTCTTCCCCTTCAGTGTTGCGATTTAACCAGAATGAAAAAACTGGTTCTTTAACAAGACCTTGACTGACCATATTATACCTGTTATAATAGCGAAGTACAGTCAAACAATCAACAAACTAGCATCGAGGACTTGCAAGAGGAGGGAAAACGTTAAAACCATTCACGCCCGGCATAATTGTGTTAAGGGTACAAGTATAATTACACCATGTGGTGTTTTAGTGCTTAGTATATATATATAGTTCCTAGTCTTATTTTCACGACTGTATCAGTCTTCCTATTATAATAGAAGCCTTTTCTCTCTCTTTATTTTGCTTTCTTCTACAAGCTTTTAATTTGGTTATGTTAAAAGTATGAAGCCATGATTGAAAAGAACCAAGAAGGAAGCTTGTGCTATGAAGGAAGAAGTGCAGTTGAAAGATAACATGAAGGAAATAAAATCAGAGAGTGTCTGTTTGCAGAAAGCTCTTGTTGAAGCAAAGGCTGAGAACATGAAGCTAAGGAAAAGCATGTTGGACCAGAAAAACAAGTTCCAGACTGTTATGTATGAACATGAAGAGCTTCAGAACGAGGTTGTTTATCATAAAAAGTTGGACGAATTGTCAAAGTTTCTTGAAGAAATTCTGTCCAAGATCCAAGCTGAGGAAACTGTTGAGCTTACAGAAGGTGAAAATGCCTATGATTTGGTTCCTAAGGTAGTGAAATTTTCTAAAGACAGTGGGCTTGGAAGAGAAGAGAAACTTAGTGGAGTTTCCACCAACTCAATGTGCAGAACTGCAGATTATAAATTCATGTAGAGGATTAATGGCTTGAATGGAAACACTAAACATGTGGATTCAGCTCTAATTGATACTCCATAAGGGAAATCAAGAGGTAATGAAAACAAAGCGGAAAAAGATGATTCAGCAAAGTATATAGTCAAATAACAAATAATTTTGATACTCAGAATAACCAATGTTCAGTTTCACCTTGGTGGATAAGTCATCTTATGAGTCAACATATGTGGTGTGTGTTTTTCACTTCTATTGTGGCTGTTTTGGTGCATACGGTAATGGAATGGTGCAAAGTTGGAAAATGTGGATATTTTGGCTCAGGTTTTGGCTTAGTTGTCTTCACATTGTTGATCATATCATGTCATCAAGATGGATATTCATATCATGTAGCAATTGTGGCGGTTATTTGGGTCATTGGACCTTTACTGGGGGTCTAGTTTAACCAAAGGAAATATGCAGTACTTGGAGCAGAAACTTTAATGGAGACTGTTGGTGATGCATTTAAGAATGGTATGTATGTAGTAAAGTTGCAGTTTAGGAGCATTGCTCAGTTAGAATCAAAACCCCAATATCAAAAGCAGAAGATGACAACAAATGGGGCTTGTGGATTAAAGATGGATTCTTCCCTTGAGTTGTGAATGCTACACATTTGGTTTCTATTCTACATGGAAATTTTTATAAAGGCTTTCTTGTGGTTGATCAGCTTCGTATTCAGTTGTTAGTACTTCTGCAGAACTTGAAGCTAAGGCTTCTATGTTGCTCTACATTTTTCATCTGCTGCAAGCTGATGTTAGGCTCCCTTCCATCAGCTTGAAGGGGGATGTTAAGGGTACAAGTATAATTACACCATGTGGTATTTTAGTGCTTTGTATATATATAGCTCCTAGTCTTATTTTCACTAATGTATCAGTCTTCCTATTATATTTGAAGCCTTCTCTCTCTCTCTCTCTATTTTGCTTTCTTCTACAAGCTTTTAAATTGGTTATGTTAATAAAGCATTTAGATATTAACAAGAAAATTAATGGCATCTTTAGGTTTTTGAGTTTAGAGAATCAATCAACTGACTCGCTCTATTAAGAGCTAAGCAGCAGTGACTTACCAGACGGGAACAGCACCTCCAACTGAGATCTCCTGGTATCCAAGTCCAAGTATGCCATCAAACTTAGCTGCCAAAAATGTGATGCCAGGCTCCTTGGTTGCCTCAATAAAATCCTAATAATCAGTAGTAATAACAAAGGTTAAATCCCCAGCTCTGGAACTCACTGATGTACATTCTATCAAAACTTACTTGATCCTTAACAACAAGATTCCCAACTGTGACATGGTCCTGGCTGAAAAAACCTGCAATTGCGCCAGTTCCATACTGTATAGCCGCAGATGTTCCTACATCAGACATTAGAGTGGCATTTAGTTCTAAACATGCAACGTACTATGGATATTTGGAAGACTCAAGAGATTGGCCATCCCTTTGTGAATACTATCAGGATGTGAATGCAGTAGAACGAGGAACAGGAAAATATACCATTCTTTGTGTGTGAACTTGACTGGCTAGACTTATACTTCGAGTGAAAAAAGCAAGCAACCTGCAATCAAATTCCAAAACAAAACTAATTTCAACTACATTTTGCGCAAAGTACATTACATGCATATCCAATCCAGCATAACCCACTCAATAAAATTACCGAGAAGTAACACTTTGCCGAGGGCACCCAAAGGTTAGAACTTCCAGTATCAAATATCACAGTAAACTTCTGAACAGATGTGCCGATACCAATCTCCCCAAAATACTGAGCATCCATATAGTTCTTCAGTTCAACAATATCAGTGTCCCCAGAATAATCCCCGCGGAGACGATACTCCTTCAGAGGAGCTCTAACCCGTCCTTGTGCATTCTGAGCATTAGTTTCCCTCTGAATTTGAGATGTCTGATCCAATTTCACCTTCTTAAGTCCAATTCTGACCAACCCATCATTGGGTGTGGACAGTACCACATGGGACAGTAGCAGAAACTGAAACAGAGTCACCAAACATGCCCTAATTTTGGTACCCATTTTTCAGCACTGCAAAACAAAATAGCCAAATTTGTATCACTCCTCAGAATACCCAACAAATTTGACTTTAAAAAATATCAAAAGGGTCTCAACAATAACATGATCAAGCTTCAAATTTCTGTTCTTGAATCTTTTCCCACAATTTTCTCAGCAACCCAACCAAGCATAGAAATCCCTAATAACTAAATTTAAAAAGAAAGGAAAAACCTATTGATATGGAATTTGTGTAAGAGCAGAACTATAAAACATGAATTGAAACACAAAAGTAAAATTTGGGCAAAATTGGAATTAGGAAATGGACTTACAATTTGAGTTGATCAGAGACGAACACTGAAATTACGAGGAAAATTCTAGTCAGAGGACAAGTAGAAACGAGGGAGGTTCGTCTACAAGTTGCGGTGTAGGTACTCTCACTCGTGATCAGGTCAAAACGGGTTGATCACACGGTTTAGAATTTGTTACAGTTGTGAGATGGTGAGGTGTCGTGTGTCTATTGGTTTTTAGGTTTTGGAGTGTGAGAGTTCACGTCGCTGTCCCACTTCTCGGGGTCACCTACCGGTCTAGTTTTGAAACTTAGATACTGGCGCCTTTATGTGAGTCGCAAGCCCACGAAACAGAACTACAATGGATAATGCGGATGGCTCTGGGTCTTTTTAACTCTGAAATGATTGGTATTGGGGAAGTGATTAAAGCCTATAGTGGTAAATAGATGGCAGGTTTTCAGGTTAATTTTGGTTTTGGTGTAATTGTGAATGCTATAGCTTGGGGCATTTACTATGGTTTGAAAATTGTCAAAGAGTTAAATTTGATGCATCTGGAAGTAGAATCCGACTCAGCTGTTTGAGTTAAGATAATATTTATTGGCGAACGTTGACTTCTCGAGCTCATTGTACCGATTATTGTGGTCTAAGTAATTGTATATATTTTCTTTCAATTTGAAGTCATGTTTGACGAAGATTTGCAGTTGTTTAAGGATATAATCTTCAAAATATTTAATATGCTTTGATCCGCAAGTAAGAACAAATCCTAGTGTTAACTATATAAAGGGGTCAAGTATGATTCAGACACATCTCTAATCAATCAACAACAACTTTTGCACACTGCAAAACAAGCCTCCGGAGCACCTCTACCAAAAAGATTCCTTGGGTCTTTTTGTTCACCAAAGTCCTACCCGTAAGCATTCACCACTGCTACTCACCAAAGCCCGATCCGTCGACAGTTTCCTCTTCTACCTCACCAAGCCTCACTACCGGAATTAGTAGTTTGGCTGATGAAAAATTTTCGTCGCCCTGTTAGCCAAATTCGTCGGCTAAGATCTTAGCCGACGAGTTGTCGTCGGTTAAGATGTCGTGGCAAAGACTCGTCAGCTATGACTTTAGCCGACGAAATAAAAGTGGTCGCCGGCTATAGTGTTACACTTGGGCTCGCATTAATGACATAGAATATCAGATTCGCGATATGTAGATATAATATCACCAAGTGAAAATAACGAAATTATCAATTTTTAAAACTCTGGCCCCTATATTATATTAAAAGATGGAACACCTTAAACAAAAACACCTGTTTTTGGAGTCACCAGAGTTTACAATATGAACCTGTAAGCTTCAAGAAGCCGGCCTGACATAAGAGCACGCATAGGCCATCAGAGCATATGCAGCGGTGGTTAACTGTAGCACGAGCAGAGGGGAGGGAGACGGGCCCTGCAGCGGCTACCGCTTGTTGACCGAGCTAAAATGCTCTTACACGAGCAATCTTTGCTCACTCGAGAGCACGAGTAGAGAGAGGAGCAGCACGAGCAGAGGGAGGAGGCGGACACCGCTGCAGATGCTCTCAGCTAAGATTTAAGTTGACTCGCCTAAAGTTTGATGACTAACTACATTCACAGAGACCTTTTGCCTACGAGATAGCTAGACAAGGTCGAAACATGTTTGCGATCTTGATGATACAAACCTATGTAAATCACTTTCGCGAATCAAGAATAATGTGTTAGACAGAAAGTCTCAACGAACCAAGTAAGTTTTTGAAGAAAATGCATAACAAACCAGTGTCCGTCTCTCTTTGTCAAACATCAACTCTGAACTCAAAGCCATCAGTGCATCGATGCCAAACGATGACTACAAAAGTCGGACGCCAAATCTGTGAAACTAAAGACCCTCCCAGGTGGCTCTAAAATGGCAAAAGAAATCATACAGGGAAAAAAATGTAATGAGAAAAAGGTCACTCCCAGACGTTTTTGTTGACTCATCTATTGACCGCCATTCGTATAACTCCAAGTCTCCAAGCAAAAGGGAGGAATATAAACCCTAATAATCACCTTTTGTTCTTTTCCCCCAAATCCCTATTTTCCCTTATCCTATCCTTTCCTTTGTCCTTTCCCATCTAATGGCTTTTGTTCGGTCTTTAGGAAAACATGGAACCTTGACATATATATAAACAATGGCTGCCAAAACTCCAACCCCTCCATTTCCAGCATACAAACAAGAATTGGAAAACCAACTTGCATAATCTTAGCTCTTCCGTTTTTTCCTCAACACTTTGTAATGACATAATTTGGACATATTATTAGAATAACAAAAGATTGGAAACCTATGTTTAACTTTTATCCCCTCAAAAATCCCAAAAAACACATGTATATTTCTCATTTTCTTTTCATCCCCCATCTCCTAAAAAAAGAGCAAGAAAAAACCTAAAAGGAACAAAGGAAAGTGGCTTCCTTTAGTTCCTTGGATAACTGGATTTGCTATTCTTACTGCTGCAATTTGCTGTTGTTGTTTCCATTGCCATTGTTGCTGCTTGTGTTGTTGGTAGAATTGTTACCATTGGTGTTTGGATGAGCATTTCCAATGATGGAGGTGATGGCGGCTGCTAGAGCGGCAGTGAAGATTGGATCAGTTGCGATAGCGGCAGTGGCCGCACTGACAGTATCGGCCAACAAGTTTTGCTGCTGTCCTTGCTGATCTTGCTGGGGTTGGGCATTACGTTCCATGTCCTGTGACATTTGAAGGCCGGAGAACTTAGACTGGTTATAGAGCGCCTGACCAAAGATTTGGGGCAGCAATGAGGCAGGCCCGTTGGTCTGAGACAGGTTTGGGAATGGGATGTTAAATTGACCTGGTGGCGTTGGGAACTGTAACGGGTTGGGGGTCTGTGTTAAGTCCAGTGTAACAGTAGGAAATGGGGCTGAGGCTGAGATTGTAGCCACGCTTGAAGAGCATGGGAGGATGGTCCTTGTGAGGAAGTTAGAGTCTACCAGGCCATCAGCACTTGGCATCGACCCGGAGAGCAACATCCGGGCAGCCGATGATGTGGTCGATGCCATTGCCATGGCGGCTGGTGGCAATGGGTGGTTGTGATTGCCTTCATATGTTGTGATGAGAATTGTTCTATCATCAGCACATCTTTGTACCTGTTTGATCATTATAGTAATTCAAATTAATAAATAAATTCACAATGAAACAACAAATCATAAAAAACCTAGCTAAACAAGAAAGACAACCTTTTTAGTACAAAAAAGAAAGAAATGAGATCTTACTTGCTTTCGAACTGGGCAACCAGCAGCCATGGTGCATCTGTAATAAGCTCGAGGACATGGGTTTCCTTTCGCCATCTTTTGCCCATACTTGCGCCATTGACATCCATCAGTGATCTGAAACCAACAAATTTCTTCATTAACGAACATTTTGGTACATATATAATGTCTTACAAAATAGTACTTGCTACTAGTCCCGAAAACAATGAATATCAATCGAAATTAGACTAACCATGGCCGCCTCTGATCGAGCTCTGACAGAAACCCGAGCCTTCCTCATTGTAGCCTCAACCTCCTTTGGAGAATTGAGCCTCGGAACTTTGTTAGGCCCCCAACTCTGGGTTTGTTGATCAGGACTCTCCTCTCTCCCATTAATCCCCCTACCGATTTCCTTCATCTCCTGATCAAACGCATGCCCCTCATCACCAACATGCCCCGCACCAATCTTCCCACTGTCTCCTGATCCAGACCGTTCCCGGCTTCTTTCATCCGAACAAGACTGCGACGGCTCTTCAGCATCCCCATTTGCAGCCAGACCAAGATCCATAAACTGCCTCGGAACCTTTAACTGCGATCCATTGCCAGTATTAACGTTCTTCTCTTCCACTTCCACACTGTTGTCAGCCTTCTGGTTTTGCATCAAACTCAGCAAATGCACTTGCAGAGCATTGTAATTGGTAGTAACCTGACTAAGCATCCCTCTTAACCTTTGATTCTCCGCGTTCATCCTCTCCAGCTCAGATTGCAGAATAACCAGCTGCAAATTAATTGGAAATCTAAAATTAACAAAAACCCAGAATTTCTCATTGACATAAATTAAAGAATCAAACGTTTTCACATTGGTATTTACCTCATTTTTAGCTCTTTTATCCTCCAAGCTCGATGAAATGCCATCATCCACACCTGACTGGTCACTGCTAGCGTTTGTTATAAGAAGATTCAACCCAGTCTGCAAAACCCCACGAAACATACGAATTAGCTAAAACCATTACAGTGATATAAAAAAAAATAAAAAAAACATGTGCATGTTCATCAAACAAATAAACAAATGGGTTAGTCTCCAAAAGCTTCATGCTTTAGAAAACCCAGAAAGCTAAAAAGCTCGGGGGTCTATAACAATAGTCCCCACTTTTTTAGACAAAAAAGAAAAAGAGGGTGGTGGCTCACGTTAACGTTGAAATCCATGCCGGAAGGGCCGTCGTCGATGTCCATTTTGTCAGCGGAAGCTTCCTCGGCTATGGCCTTGTTGTTGTTATCGGCGAAGAAGTCCCGCTCATCTACGACCTTGCGCTGGTAGTCGTCCGACTGCGGCGGCGAGTTCATGAGTCTGTCGTTTTCTCGGACGTCGGTGCAGTTGAGGTTGACTGTGAATTGCAGAGTCTGGGGAGGCAGCGGAGGAGGAGGGGGAGGAGGGTTGTCCATGGAAGAAGAAGAGAAGGTAGAGAAGTGGTTGGTAGTAGAGGTGGATTTAGGGTAGTGATCTTGGAAGGAGTTGAGGACTATGGCTTTGTGGAGAGACAAGTAAGCAAATGGATCTGAATCAATGGAGAGTCCACCTCCTTTGGCCATAAAATTATAAGGGAAGGAGTAAGACTAGAGAGAGAAGAAGGAAGAGGTGAATGTGTGTAGGTGTAAGAGCCTGTGGGTGTTGAGAAAAAGAGTGCATATGACTAGGCAATAAAACAGGGAGGTTGGACTTTGGAGAAGAAGACCACCCCAACCAAAAACAAAAAACCCAAACCCAACAAAAAAAGGAATTTCAGTCTGGATCAGCAAGAGACTACTACTATGTTGTAGTTTCTTCTTCCATCATGACGTACTAGTTGTTTATGCTGTTGAATATTGAATTCGGTTGAGCTAGTGAGGAACAAAAGAGAAATGGAAAATGATAAAGATGATGGGGAATTTAGGAGAGGTATTAATGGGTAGCAAGCAAGTTGGATATTTGCTTTTCAAAAAAATCACATGTGTGATGTTTGAGCAATTTTGATAAATGATACTTTATTAGAGCAAGTTTAAAAATACTATTAATATTTAAGTTGAATTTAAGCTAAATAGCTAGAAAGTTATTTTGGTGAGCTACTTCACAAATCTCTCTATTTCAACAAATTTTTCATTTATATTATTGATTAAATAAGTAAAAGATAATCTAAATGTGTTTTAATAATACATAGAATGGCTTAAAATGAATACTATAAATTAATATAAATTATAAAGAGTCTCATCTCACTAGTTATATTTAGATAAAGAGATAGCTAAAAATTAAAATGGCTACTCACTTACATAAAATAGCTAGTCTGCTAAAACTAGTAAAATTGATAAAAAAAAATAAAACTCAATCTATAAAATAGCTAGAAGTTAAAATGACAAGTCTGTTGAAGTTACTCTTAGACACTGAGTTGATTTATAACCATATTTTTTAGTTTAGTTGAAAAATGACTTTTTAACTGGACAAAAAGGCATTTAAACCCTTGTAAAATTTTCCCATTTTCTGTCTATTCATCTTACGCTTTATGATCTCTTAAATATCTTCAAAAAAATTGAAAGCATGCTTTATAAGAGCAAGTCCAACGGCTTCCCCATTTTATTGATATTCTTAAATTTAGAGAATTTTTGGCTGTTTTTAGGTCCAATAGATTCTTCATCTCATTCCCTAAAATGGAGATGAAGTAGAAAAAGAAGCCTTCATTCCCCAAATTTAATTGCAGCAATGTTTTCTTTCCCCAAAATTTAATTATCTACATTCTTCAATGAGATAAAGACATCAATATAATATTTTATTTGGTGATTAATTGTTACAATAAAAATAATATTTTTTAGTTATAATTAATTATGATATAGTATATTTTGTTGTTGCATTAAATGTTGAAATTTTCAAAATAAATAAGCTGTTGGAGTTTAAACATAATTTTTTAAGAGATTTTAGCTTTTATTTTCCCATTTTAAAGAAATTTTAGAAAAGCTTTTAGACATGCTCTATAAGACCCAGAACTTTATTAAGTTATTTCCAAAATGGCATACAATATATCTACAGTGAAAGATTGTACTAGAAGGTTAGGCCCTGGTTTTGTTGCTACTGCTACTACTCCCAATCATGACCTTCTGAGCTTCCACTACATCCTTCTCGTGCCTCTTAATCTATACCTTGTGAAAGCGAGTTGTTCTACTCCTCGATTGCCTTATCATGTCACCGTGAGGAACATAAACAAAATAATGATCAAATTTTAAGATACCAAAAGATCATTAAATGGATACACCTCTGTTTAAAATAGCGTACCCCAAGACGCGTCTTAAGCGTAAGACGAGGCGTGACTATTTCGTCTCAAGACGTCATCTAAAAGGTATTTGTCTTAAAATGAGAGTAATAGCACGTTTCAGGACGAAAAAGGTGAAAAAAACGCGCTACAAGCGCTCTAAGGCGCGCCTTGAGGCATTACCTTTTTTACTACAACAGTTAAAACCTTTAAACTACGTTGTTTTATTTTGGGTTTAAAGATAAAAACTAGGATTTAAAGAGAAAATAATTAGGTTTCAAGACATGCAAATGCTCTTAATGACAAAGAGGGAAGATAATGCAATGAGTGAATGAATTTACGTTAAATTTAGACATTATGTTCGTATTGTAGCTACTTAATTTCAATTTTAAATATAAGAATGTATTTTTAATGGCTTTATATCATTAATTAATTTATTTTTTATTTTAAATATTAGAATGTCTCAAAGGCTTCGCCTTTTCACCTCATGACTTTCAAGGCTTGAGGCTCCGACTCGACGTCTCGTCTCACGCCTTCGTCTTTTTAAACATAGGGATACACACGTGTTAGAAAAGACTTTTTATCTTGCTAACAGATCATTTTTCAACTAAATATGGTTATTAAATCAACTTGGAAACAAAAAAATGGTCATTTATCAAATATTTTCTGCAACTTTTGAATTAAATTTTAGTCAAATTAGTTGGTCACTTAAGAAATGTGGCTGTATCAATGCTATTGATTTTAGCTAGTATTACATCAATATTATTATTTAAGTAAATATTAAAATAGTTTAAAATATTTATATATCACATAAAATATCTTATAAGGAATGTATTAAATTATATCTAGCTCTTTATATTTAGCTAGCGAGATGACTCAAAGTTATAATAGCTAAAATTTGACTAACCTATTAAAGCTCTGAAAATATAAAAAAATTAAACACGCTCTTAAAAATAGCTAAAAAATAAATTAAAAATTCTACTTAAGTCTTAAGTCTCATGATTTTTCTTTTTTTTTTTCAACGAAGATGAAAGACTTTTGAAGAAAAAGGAAAATGACATCCTCAAATGAGTCCCTAAGGTGTCAACCGTTTCTATACCCAAAGTTATTTATGTTTCAATATTTAATATTGATGATTGCAATTGTATACAAGATATTTTTTTGAACAAAACATCAACGGACTCACCCAAGAGTCCAAGACAGAGTTACTCAATACTTTCCATCTCAACACTTCGGCCCTCGGTATCCTGTTTAAAGACAAACCTCTGTACCAAAGTTGGGGTCTTTGATCACGACCGAGAGAGAGATACCGAGGCGAAGATAGAGGGGATGAATTGGTCTGGTTGAATTGTGGATCTGAAATTTGGGTATGAGAGAGAGTAGTAGTGAGGGCCAGGGTCAGGGACATGGTTTGGATCGGGTTTCATGTCGTTGACAAAAACAATTTGGGAGCCCAACACACGACAACCCATTTGTTTGGGGAGTTCATCCCTAGTCATATAACCGACCTGTCGTAATTGCAAATGATCAACCGAAAACAATTGTCGTAATTGCAAATGATCAACCAAAGACAATTTTAAGTGACCCAGTCTTCGTCCTCATGTAGTTCGTTGAAACATATATATAGTGTCTTGTCCTCCTCTCCTTGTCCATCTTGATAGACTCTGATTCATTCAGTCTCCTCTTCTTATCCGTCTTAATAGAAATTCGATTCATTTAGCTTCTCACTTCTCTTCTTCTTCTTGTTGGACTTACGCGGTGGTTGACGGCAGCGTCGAGGGCAGTGACCACCATCATCAGTGGCGCTTTGAGGTTAAGAGTGTTCTTAGGAGCCATGGAACTACAAACAGATTGCTTTCAGCCTTTCTTTGTCTATTAAAAACTGGCTGTGGATCTGATATTTAGGCAGAGGAGAGAGAGAGACAGAGTGAGTGAGTGAGACTCGTCACATATGTTTGTTTCTATGGAAATTCATTGCCGGAAAGCTAAGTGCTTGGCTGTTATGAAAAGCGAATCCATTATTAGTGACGTGAAGTCGGCCAAAGAAAAAGGTTCGGCAGCTGTTGAAAGGGAACTCCGACGTTGAAGACTAGAGAGATAAAATTTTTATTTGAAAAGAGGATGAAAAGTTTAATTTTGTGCGAGAAATTACAGGACTAAAACGAGCAGTTTACAAAACCTTAGAGTTGTCCTTCAAAAGAGAGAGAGAAAAGGAAAAAGAGTGTTTGGAAATCCAAAGCTTGTCTGCAAAGAAAAGCAGAAAATTCACGGCTGAAATCGTTTCTCAAAATATTTGCTACATACTTTTCTAAGAATTGAAACAAAGAATTCATATAAGGTTGCGATTGTTCTCATTGTGACATATTTCCAATGTCTCCGGTGTTGGAAAATTGTCACTTCGTTCTCAATTATTCAAACACAAATGATGTTAGGAAACATGTGAAAGTCCAATTGGCCTCCCTCTTTATGCGACTTGTGGCCATTTAATCATCTTATAAATATATACGCTCCAGAGTGCAGAGAAATTAAAATCCGTCACACAAAAAGATGATCATATGCGGTTGGATTATGTCATGTGAATTTGCAAGAGATTGGACACTACTAAACTAAATAGTTGGTATGCAATGCCAATCCAAAGCAGTAGTTAAACAGTGTTATTCTTCAGAATTCAAGAGCTTCATCAACTTGCTCACATGCATTTATTCGAACCATATCAGTCGGGAGCTTTTGGCCACACAAGAAGCATTTCAACTTCGACCTAAGATTTATAGAATCATCAATCTAAGAATAGATTGATAATAGAAAGGAGATATAGAGTACTGTGATAGTATAGTTAGGGAAACCATAGTGGGTAATTACAAGCACACAACTTAGAGGCATCGAGTCTCAATGAAACACCCACATCCAACTGATGGATGTGTACTAACTACCAAGCGGTGAGTAGCATATGATGGGTACATAACACCACTATGCTTAAGCAGACAAATGGCCGGTCATCCATGACTGGAAGCGAGACCAAGCAAGCTGAACTGCAGCTTCATCCTCATCACGCATTCCCATGCTTTTCCTGCGCTTCACACCGTCTTCAGACCTATTCATGAAAGCATGGGCATTGCCTGGATACAGGTGCACCTCATATGGGACTCCTGATGCTTTCAGCTTCTCCTCCAAAGACTTAGCAGCCTGAAAACAAAATCCAGTGATACGATGACACTTTTTTTTCCCAAAGGATATAGTTCTTCAAGTATGTACTCTAGAAAGTTAATCACTAGTGCAGTCACATCAGTTATAATATGTGTCACCGGTATTCATTATTTAACTTCCATAGTTGGATGCAAAGTAGCATAGATACGGGTACGTGTGTCCGTATCCGACACAATACGTGAACATGCCAAATTTTTTTTATAGTATATGGACACGTTATTATTTTAAATATTATATATATGCATAATAATAAGAAATGGATGAAATACAAATAATATAAGTTCAAAAATAAAAACTTAGTCAATCTAAATCCAAACAAAGTTTCATAATCAAATTACAATGTAAATAAAAATGAACTAAATGGTCTCATTCATCTCCATCAAGTCATTAACAAGATAATTGGTAAAGCCCTTCTTTGTATTGTAGTTGAAACCTGGTTCAAGGATAGCCCTAAATCCCCTAATTCCCCTAAAGGTTCGATATTACAAACACAAGAAGCTAGCAATGAACTTTCTGGGCAAAATGACATTGGTACTAACTACAAAGCAATGCGAAGGTGTGGTTGGAAGCATCAAAACTCAAACACCAGCAGACACAACATTAGTTCAGAAGTAAAGAAAATAGATTATATACCCAATCGAAAGCATCAAAACTCAAACACCAGCAGTTTTCACGGAATTGGTTTATATACCCAATCGAAGAGAGCTGAGAGAAGTAAGGAAAATAGCCAGTAGGGAAGTAAGGGAACATACCCAATCGAAGAGAAAAGGTGATGGTGCGACGGAGATGGCGCGAAGGCGATAGCGCGAAGGAGCAGGAGATGTCGCGAAGGAGCAGAAGATGTCGCGAAGGAGCAGAAGATGTCGCGAAGGCGACGGAGATGGCGTGAAGGCAATGGCGCGAAGGCGATGGAGATGTCGTGAAGGAGCAGAAGATGTGGCGAAGGCGACAGAGATGGCGCGAAGGCGATGGGGCGCAAAGGCGATGGAGATGTCGCGGCTATGGCTATGGCTATGGAGATATGCAGGTTTCTTTGTGCCTATTTCGTGTGGACTGTTGAGGTTTCTCTGGAGGCGATGAAGAGTCTGGAGGCGAATGAAGGCGATGAAGAGTTTGGAGTGGAGTCTGGAGGCATGAAGAGCGGAGTCCGGAGGCATCTTGCCCTAATTGGGTTATTTGTTGCTCAATGTCCAATTTACCCCTCGTATCTTGTTTATTTTCGTGTCCTACCCAGATACTCACGTATCCAACTAAAATACGCGCGTGTCTGCAGCGTGTCCAAATAAGATACGCGTTTCCGATCGTATCTCAGTGTATCGTACACGTATCCGTATCCGATACGCGATACGGACCCAAAATCACGTGTTTGTGCTTCAGAGGTTGGATGATGTTTAGGAGTGAACACGGATTGAAAACTCAGGCCACCAGTCACCATCCATCATTTCCACTCAAGTAATCCTACTTATGGCTCATCCCATTATGGTTAGAGCAGAGCTTGACAGGAAAGAAGATGAAGACGAAAACAGTTATGAAAATATGGTTGTTTTAAGTGGTACAGTTTCCAGTACATGAAACTAGGTAACCTATGGACTGCAATGAAGGTTGCTTGTGCCTACTCAAAAGAAAATTGAAGGACAGGGAATTACTGTTCCCAAATGAAAAGTAGAAAAAAATGATTCAATATTGCCAATCTCAGATCTACACATGAGTGGTTTACATACGACTCATATCCCCACTTCACTTCTTGGGTTTCCCTATTTCGGTTTCACATGAGATGTTTATATGTTCTAGTTCAACTAGACTATTCCAATGAGCATATTTTCCAAAATCACAACCAAGGTGCTCAACAAACTTAGCAAAAATATCAAAAATCTTCAGAACAAAAAACTGATACTGAAAGAAAAGCACTTACCGTTACATCTGAAAATCCAACAAAACTATCAAGCTCTCCAAAATGAGCCTGAATAGGAGCCTTAGCTTGAGCAGGGTCAGCAAGCTCTGATGGTGGTACTCCATAGAATGCAACAACAGCATCGACCTCTGGGACCAAAACAGAACTTGCAATTGAGAGAGCACCCCCCATGCAAAATCCAGTAACACCAACCTATTTTGATCAAGACGCGTGTTTAGCAATTACAGTGGTATAGGAGGACCAGTGACATCACAGAATTTCATGAAATATATTGTGCACCATGGGATCTTTGGTAAGAATCCTTCAAGTAAAAACAGTTTTAAACTTACTATTATGCATGACGTTGGTTTGAAGTTTGAACATACAACTCAAATTTACAAATCCAAGCACCTGATCTACATTTTGGATGAAAGAGAGGTACACAAATAACATATTGTTTGAGCCTGACAATTAGTTTAGATTCACTTCATCCATTCAGTATTTGGTACAGCAAGAAACTACTTTTCGTAAGGCAAAACAGAACTGTAAAAGCCAAAATTTATAGTGAATCAAATCTTACAGACTGAATATATGTTTTGTCATGTCTATTCTGTTTTGTGACAAGTTTACGGATCTTTCACTGTTTCATATGCATGTTAACGTATTCTTCTCACATGTCTTCCGTATTCCGATTTACAGTCTCTAAGTTGTATAACATGTAGATATAATTTGCATAATTACAAAAAAAACAGCCAAAAGTTGTAGCTTTTAAGAAACTCATTTTTAGTTTAAACAAAAAGCAGACCCAGACATACCTTCTTCGAACCATTTCCCTTCAGCCAATTAACTGAAGCCTGGATATCCTTTACCGCGCCTTGCCAGTCAAGACCGTCCATCAAATGTTGTGCTTCTGCAACATCCAAACCAACCCTTCCGCGGTAGAAGCTAGAACAACAAAGGCAGAAAATAGTTAGCAATGCAATGCAGCACATTAGTAAAATAAGCATGCTAATATCTACAAAACTCAATTAGGCTCAACAAACTTACTCAGGGATAAGTGCTTTGAATCCAGGAGCAAGTTCAGAGATTTTGACAGCATGGTTCTTTATCTCATAATCTACACCCCACCACTCTTGAAGTACAACAATCCCAGGAGCATCTTCCTTGCCAACAACATACGCATCAAATGCCTGTCAACATAAAAACAGAAAGAAACAACAAACGATACAACATTCAGTAGCAGCCAAAGATTGAAACGTTCAACAATTAAAATTTCTCAAGTTTCGAGTCACATCATATCATACATGAATATCTATACACTAGTGGGACTACATTGCTTTGCGGACTTTTAAAAACTGATAACATGCGGTATACTGATCAAAGAATTAAACTTGGGCAGCATGAACAAAAAGTAAGGTTTGATAGTCAGTAATGGGTTTTCATTATCAAGCTTCCCAAGCTTCACTGAGAGGTCACAACATGGATCGCTTCAATCAAATACCAAATTAAAACACACAGAAACCCAAGAAATCCTTACAACCCATTTCAATTCCCCCCTAAAAGATTCCAGCTTTAATAAAAAAACCAATCAATTCCTAATACCCATTACTTAAAATTGTCCAGAAAATCCACACATCTCAAACAAAAACCAAAAAAGTAACAGCAAAAACTTACAGTATCGTCTCTCTGGATTTGGACTTTCTTGAAAGGCCCAGCCGAATCAGCCATGGAGCGAATTGAGAACCGAGAAAGCAAAGGAGACAGTGAAAAAGTTGAGTTTGGTAGAGACTTGGAGAAGGCTCTGGAAGCTGCTGATCTCAAATTGACAGCAACCGCAGCTAGCATTCTTCACTGGTTTTACCCGACAACTGAGGTTTTTAAATATCGTCACTGACCCAAAACGACGTCGTTATGATACTAAAAAATAATCAAAATTAAGGATTTGGATTCAATTTTTGGGATTTTTAGTTTGCAAAAATTGATTATCTCTCTTGAAATGTCTGACATCACGTGAACACCTGACCGTTTTTTTCTTTAGAAATTGGGTCAACTCTTCAGCAATGACGGGATCCAACTGAGCCCTAATATTCACCGTCCTTTTAGAAAATTCAACAGAAATACTTATCACCCTTACAGACGTTTTCGGATCATCAGTTGGCATCTTGAGGAATACTTCTTATCCTGCTCTCTTGGATCGTTAAATTTGTTAGTTAACTCCTTCCCAGCTCAAACCGATAAGATCTCTTTCCGCTTTTTGGATTGGAGGATGAAGGTATATAAAATTCGCTGGCCACCATATGGCTTCCTCTGACAAACCTGGTGCCATGGGGGTAGATCTGTAAATGGACCAGATCTTATCTAGACCTGGTCTGGATCCGTAGTTTTTAAACGGTTTTGAATCGAAAAATTTGACCCGTTGATCTGTTATGGACCCGGATCTGTTAACCCGTTTACTAAACGGATCCGGATCTTAGTTGATCCGATCCGTTAAGGACCCAGATCCTTTAAAAATAATTAAATAATATTTTTATAAATATAATATTATTAACAAATATTAAATAATATGATAATTATCTAGATAATCTAAACATTCATATCTAAATTGTCTCTAATATATGATTTAGAGGTCAAATATTTTAATTATATTAGTGTACCGTTAAAGAGTATTTTAGGCATGCAATTCAACTTTTGATGTAAACATTTATTTTCATATAAAAAATTTCATCAATGTTTTATGATAAAACTATGAAATTATTATTAAAATTTGAAATATTTATTATTATAAACGGATCTGATTAACGGGTCGGGTATCCGTTAATCAGCCGGATCCGGATTTGGATCGAGCTATTAAAGATCTGGCGGGTAACGGGTCGGATCCGGATATAAAGTTTCTATTACGGATCCAAATTAAGGTCGATTCGATCTAGATCCGATCAATTTACAGGTCTACATGAGGATGGGAAACTTTATGAGCAACATGTATCCCGCTATTATGCATTTCATTATGTTCAGAGCTGGTCGTCCTATGATGGTGTTATAGGAATTGTAACAGTCCATCATTATGAACTGAAAATCCAACCTAGCTGTACTAGGGGCGGTTCTTATTTGACCAACCATCATATCTGACCCCAAATGTTGTACAATGTCTCCTGAGAAGCTAAGGAGCGGCTCATGGTTTTGTACCAACTTCTTCTTAGATCACTCCAACTTTTTGTGACAATGGCAGAACATGACATTGACTGCTAAACCGTTGTCTATCAGCACGCTCTCTAAACTAAACTCTCCAAAAATAACGATATCATAAAGGAATGGATCATCGCATGGTCTACTGACGCCATGCTCTTCTTCTACTTATTCAGTGACTTAATTAGGGTGATATCCTTGCTTCACCATCTTCACTGCCCAGTCACACAACTTGAGATTGACGCTCCTTGGGTGTTTCGCTCTTACATATCGATTTCTGGATTTATTAGACATGTTAGTGAGGGACGCTCCGCCCTCAATCATGTTGATTCTTTTCAATCCAACATTTTATACTACATGTGCTCTGCGCTCTTCCTTGATGTTTCATCCCAGCTTCCCATCTAGCTGTATATTGTGGATCACATTTTGTAACTTGTAGCATTTATTTGTTTCATGGTGGGCGTCTTCATGATAATTGCACCATTGGCCTCTTCTTCGCCTATTAGGGAATTTAATTGGCTGGGGGCAAGAAAACTGATGTTTGTGTTTCTCAAAAGCTTCTTCATAGCTTCTGGCTATAACTACGTGGATCTTCTTCTTCCTCGCATTATTTGTTGTCCCACCATCATTTTGTTTTTCTGTCCATCCGGGAGGTTGCTTATCGCTCCAATGATTTGTCCTTATGACGCTTCTCACTTTTCTTTCCTTATACCACTCTCTTTTAGGCTCCTGGCTCCGCGACCCATATGGTGCTATTGGGGCTAGGCTGGAGTCTTAGAGGCGACAACAACGTTTCTCGGAGTAGCGAGGGGGGGAATTGGCTCTTCTTTTTTTCACTCCAAGTGACGCATTCCGTCTGGGCTGTTTTTATAGTATCTGTCAGGATTTCATAATAGCTGACATCTCTAAACTTCTTATTCAACCGACAAAGGTACTTCCCTTTAAGGAGCCCCTCTTTAAATGCTATTAATCCTAGCATTTTGCTGAAGTTTCAGAACATGGATGTTGCTGTCTGCCAGCACATGACGAAAGAGTGAAGTGTCTCCCCTTGAGACTACATTACTTTGAATAATCGGTCAGTGTTATGCTCTCCAACATCGTTTAGTATGAACCTGGTGAAGAAGACGTGAGTCATGCAATCAAATGAGTCCACCAAATCGGCGGGTTGTTCGAAGAACCAACTCATGGCTTCCTCATATAATGTTTCATAAAACAACTGACATAGGGTGGCGCCATCATAATCACTTTCATGAATCCATCTATGTGAGCATAAAGACAACTTTTTCCTGTATAAGTGGGCAATTTGAGGCTTTTGAAATTTGTTGGCTGATTTGAATGGCAAATTCTTCTTATGAATGGTCCAGACCTAGCTGTAAAGAGGGGAGGGACTCTGTAACACCCCGTTCTAAAAATTTACTTTTTTACTGGGATTAGGTGGGTTACAGAGGGTTGTAACCGCGCTGTTACTCAACCCCGATTTAATATTCGATTTTAATATCGAGATATTCTCGATTCTGGGGGAAAATAGAATTTATGTCCCGAGGGGTAGATTGTGTTAATACGAGTTCTCCGGTATGTCCGGAAAATTTTCCGAAGTTACGAGTTATTAGTTATGAATTTATCTAATTTACGGATGTAACAAATGTTAAATTATTTTACCGTAAAAATATGACTTTGCGATAAGTCAAGAATTTGAGGAAGTTTCTTTGAGGAAAGATGTAGAAGACGTTAATACGAACTCGTGGGTATGTCCTATGAATTATTCGGAGTTCGTATGCAAAAGTTATGCGAGATAATGTGTTGTTACCGTGTGATAAAAGTAAATAGCAAAATATCTATTGACTGTTCACGGTAACTATTTATTGTCAAATCTGGACCGTTGGATTTGTGAGATCAAATTTGGGCCGTTGATTTTCGTTTATATATAGGTTGACTGGATTATTCTCTCTCCTCCCTCGATCACTCTCTCGCTCTCTCTCCTCGGCGGAGACTGCCCAGGCGAGCCTCGCCGGAGCGCGTGCTGCCTCACCGCTGCCACCACCTTGTTCGCCAAGCTCCAGTGATCATTTCCTGACCACTAGATACACCAACGCCGCCGTGGTGATGTCCAGCAGAGGAGGGAGAGAGGGGGAAGAACTGACCTCTCTGACTCGAGACAGAATCAGGCGAAAGGGGGTGCTGGGGACATCCTGGCAGCACTAGGAGTTGTCTAGAAACGTGGAGGAGGGAGGAGGAGCTCAGCGGCGCTCCACCGAAAGAGAATCACCGAAATACGAGACGCACGGGTTAGGGTAAGAAAAATTCGACTTTCTCTCGTGTTGTGATGTTTTTGGATAGCTTAGGTTGTTTAGAAGGTGGATTGGCAGTTGTTGGAAGCTGGTTTGGCCTAAAAACCCTGGTTTTCCGGTGAACCAGCTAATCGGGGAAACAGAGGGTAAACAACCTGGTTGTTATAGCGGTAAAACTCTCTTTTTCCTATTTTACCGAGAGGTAGAATGTCAAAACTACCCCTGGCAGTTTGGGTATTTACAAGGGTGTCACTAGGGTTGAAATTCCTAGAATATCCCTGATAGTTGAGATAATTACCAGACTGCCACCAAAATTAAAAAGGCTATACTACCCCTGGCTGGTTTGTATAATTACAAGGGCTGTCACTAAGACTGAAATTCCTAAAATGCTCCTGGTAGTTTAGATTAATTATAAACTACCACCAAAGCTTAAATTTCTTTACCAAACTGCCATTGAGGATAAATTGACATTATTGCCTTGGCAGTTTTAAATATTTACAGGAGTGTCATTTGGGGATAAATTGACTATTTTATCCTTGGTGGGTTTATATAATGTAATGGTTGCCTTTATGTTATTTTACGTGTTTGTGTGTGGCTGTTGTGTATTTGTACGATGAAATGTTAGGATTAATCCTAGAAAAATAGTTGATCGTTAATTACCTCAGCGGAGAGGTTAAATTTCGGGTATGCATTAGGCGGTTGCTACCCTTTATATTAGATCGACTGATAATTAGAAAAGTGGATTTTGTCCAGATAGAACGTTAGTAAATGTAAGAGCTACGTGTGGCTTGATCTCTGAGGACAGGGTACGTAGGCAGCCTGACCGGGATTTGGGTGCAGTCACAAATATTATTAGAACCCTAAGTCCTTTGATTGATTGGTTGGAGATCCAGTTACGGATATCGGGATAACCTCCGGCTGTGAGGTCTATTCTAGTAACGTTTGGATTGTTTGAAGTTGGTTTGAAATTAGGGTTATCCCTTATCGAGGGGGATTACGAGTAAATCTCTCTTGGGATGAGTCCGGCATATCCTAACCTGGGTTTAAGAAGATAAATTTGGGTCAGTGCGTGACAGACTCTGTGGGGCGCTGCTTATTCAGTCAATCTTCGCTCTATATTTTCCAATCTCCTCATCCATTGTCCTACAGCCTCTTCTTCTTCATAACGTATTTGTGCTCTTAGAGGATTAACCCGCTCTCTGATACTCATTAGGGACAAAGGGTGCTAATCACCCAGCTTGTCAAGCATGAGGGAGAAATCGATATGCACTATTCTTTGATCTCCTTTCCTAGTCCCATTTCCCTGGCTCTCTATTGTCTTGGAACTGACTGTGACAGATTCGCTTTCTGCCGTTCTTTCGGTTCCTTTTTCTCTTCTTGCTTCCGGTAAGCGAAGTTCTTTCTCCAATGCAAGCCTCGCTTTCTTCTCCTCTTGGAGATCCCTGATGGCCAATGCTAGTTTGGCGACGTCTTCACCAACATGTGGTCTCTCACTTCTTGCTGTTAATGCTCCCAATTTCGAGGATGACGATTCTTGAGCTCTCCTTTCAGGGGACGGATTCTCGAAATTTAACCTCATTGCAATGTTACTGATATCTGGTGGCGTTTGATTCGTTTGATTGTTTTCTTCTGACTTGACGTGAGGATCCTTTTGCTCAAGTTTCTCACAGACGAATAGTCAAATAGCGATATACGATCACTGATACCAATGCAACTCACAACGTCCTATTTTCCCAATTTGTTAGCCTATCAACAAGAATACAAATCACTTAGAGGTCTAAACCGTCAAAGGACGATATTCAACTCTCCAACGGTAAGTCAGTATTGGTGTTAACATAATAACAATAGGTAAGAAGTAATTGCTTAGTAAATGAGGAGAGAGAGAGTTACTATTTATAACATGTTGAGAGTTTCGACATGTTCGATGTGGGAAGCTTAGTCCATTTTGTTATTAGAGGGCGATATCCGGACCATTTGTGAGGGTGTGTCACTGTATCATTCGGGTGGTAGGTCATGGTTAATAATAGCTGACACCACCATCTATCTGTTACATGTCTTAGTTATAACGAATTTAACTGTTATGGTTGATTAAAGTGCAGTTACAGTATGTTAGTTAGCCATATGTGCATCCATCATTATTTATGCTCCAAAGCCACCGGCCTTTCTAGGAGGCGCCTATCGGTGGGCCTGCTTCAATGACCCAAAAAAGATGGGCCACCAGCTTGCTTGAAATCCTCAGTAAAAACTGCCCCATATTTGGTGTTCTCTACTTCTCTTTGCAAACCTCCAGTTTCAGGCAGTGCTTGGGCTACTTCACGATCCATTCATGGGGGCTACGCTCAGTTGTCGAGCTATGCTATGCTTCTCTGCCTGCCTATATTATTATCACCGACTCACACTTCTTACCCATGGTGAGAAATTTTTTATGCGAAGTATCCTACAGAGTATATGGAATTATGATCTGTGAAGCTGTAATTAATGAGCTTCTTATTCAGAGGAATTAGCACATACAAGTTTTGGTGTCGTCTCTTCTCTTGGCAGACAATGACAACAGTTTATTTTTACTCCTTTGACAGCTCATGTGTTATACATGCAGGGCCAAGAACCTGCTTCCTATATCCACATAACTGTGTTTCTGATCTACACAGAATACACTTTATCTGAGTACCTTAGAACCGGTCAATCAATCCGAGCATGGTGGAATAACCAAAGAATGGGAAGAATAATCTCAATGAGTGCATGGCTTTTTGGATTTCTTGATGTCATACTCAAAGGGGAGACACTCTTTGAAGTAACCCGAAAGGACAGATTTACTTCAAGTGATGAAGGCACTGAAGCCACTAAATTCACATTTGATCAGTCCAGAGTTGTTGTACCTCCCACGGCAATGTTGCTTGTGCAATTAACAACACTGGCCACCGCTTTGTTGGGGATTTAACCACCAGCCAGCGATGGGGGATCAGGCTCTTTGGAGACCAATTGCAGTGTTTTGTTAGTGTTATGCTTACTACCATTTTTGAAAGTGTTTGGGCGTAAAATAAACTTTCTCGAACGGGCCGTGTTATGAACCAGTTTAGTGGTTCATATGATCGAGTATCTTGAGAAATATCTATGATCGGGGTCATATTAGGCCTATCTTGGAGGTCAAGGAATATTGGTATAAATCCAGGTTATTATCGATAGATCACGTATCCGGTTATTAATGAAGAATTTAGTTACCAAGATTGGACAATGTTTGGGCCAAAATAATATTTCTTGGCGAATATCCATGATTAGAGCCAATTTGATTGATTATTGCTGTTAAAATATATGTACATATTTCTTTTTCCTCTGAGTTCATGCATGACGCGATTAACAGATTGCAGGGATCTGTTTCATAATCTTTTCGGGAGATTTCTTTTCTAATTGATTTAGAGAATCTGGTTTACCTTGATCCATAAGGAATGGCGAACTCTAGTTTTCTAAATAAAAGGGTCGATGGTGAACAGAGAAGACACACATCAACTTACAAACAACCTTGCAACACTGCAAAACAAGACTCCTTCAGAGCACATCTACCAAAAAGACTAAGGGTATTTTATTCCATCGTAGCATGTCCAGTCAAAAAATCTTTCTTCTACCTCACCAAGTCCGCCCAGTTGGCCACAATCCACCCCCAGTTCATAAAGACTCATCACAAGCGCAAATCCGCCAAAAACCTTTGTTAGAGCATAAAACCTTTAGCAAATATCCATGTTCGATGAAGAGAAATCTTAAGTGAATGCCATGTAATCCTGATATAGCTCTACTCGACTACACTGGCTCGAGTAAGAATCGTCCACTTTACGTTAAGTGGAGAAAAATACTAGCTGTTCCTCGGCTAGGTTTGAGAAATAAGCTGAGTGCCTGCTTGATCAGCGCCCGTACGTCAGTCGCTTGAGGAGGAAGTCAGAAGGTGAACAAGCATGAAGAATAAGGTTGCACCTAATCTAAATGTGCTGGTACGCCAAGAGCTGGTTGTTCGAAGGAAAATATGTTTTCACCCCGAACATTTGGCACGCCCTTAGCGGGACATAACTTGTCAAGATTGCGAATAAAGTTATAACTGCGTTTTGATCTCGAAGTGATGAGACTACCATTGGAACATCTAGACAAGAAGCGAAATGAAGTTTTCAAGAGGGTCTGGACAAGGTTCTATGATAACCCTAAGAACACCAAAAGTTGGAGGGAACTCTGTGTTGAGGAATAAGCCTTGTATGATGCTTGACAGTGTTTCCTTCGCATGACTCCTGCCATGTGCAAAGCAGCATGGAGGTTTTACAACCCCAAAAAGTAGAACATGATATAATCCGGAACCTAAAAAAGGAGTTGTGGCTTCAGCAGGAGGACTTAGAAAGGAAGATGCAAGCCATCAATAAAAGAATGCAAAATAGTATGCAAAGAGAGCATACAAGAAAGCATGTAGCAGGGTATCTTGGAGATGAGAGAGAGCATGCAAGAAAACACCAAGTCTTTATTGGAGAATCTTTGAACCTTCTCTAGCCAATCTGGCTCGTCTCTTGTACATGATATCTCACCAGTGCGAAACAACAAAGAAGATTTATAGCCCCAAGAGAATGTGCTTGAAGCTAACGAAGACAATTCAACCTGTGAGGGTTCTTTTTGAATTGATAGTGACTAGGCCGAAATCATCCTAATAATTCGATTAAAAGGAGGATTTTGTATGTGATTCAGAACTAAAGAGGCTTGACAACATGAAACATGGTGTGAGATCTAGAAACACACTACGATGAATAAGAGAACTGGACTGGTTCTCGGAATTGGGTTTTCTGGGAAAAAGGATAGGTTTCAAGAACAAGGATTAGGCAATGGGTAAAAAAGATTATTGCTTGAAGACATAAAATCATGTGTTTATGGGGGTTTTCTAGGTACATGAAATCTGGAAAAATAGGGAATTGAAAGGATGACTATTTGGGCAGAAGGAAGCTGGAAAAGCTTGGTGCTCTACGCATGAAGGGTCGAGAGCTTGAGATTGAAGGCTTTTATTTCTGGGTTTGCTTGGGGTTTGGTCGAATGATGCCTCCCCCATGCTCAAGTGATATGTTAGCCCTTTTGTAGGCTCAATTGTAAGGTATTAGGGTGAGTTAAAGCCTCTAATTGTCTGGGCAAATCACTTCATCTTCCACTTATCCATGATTTGTGCCTCAAATCATGGAAAAGAAGGCTTACTTTGATGTTGTTCTGGGGAGTAGAGGATTAATGCAGTGACATCGACAATAGCAGCACAAAAACTGATGCGATATGGACAAGAGAGATTGGAAAGTGTGTGCTCGTGGCTTAAGGGAGAAGGATGATCCTTTATTTTTTTTTTCTGGGTATTCATGTGTTGTGGGGAAGAAAAGATATGAGGTAGAGATTGGAAAGTGTGAGCTTGTGCCCAATTTCAAATCCTAAAACTTCAAATCTTTAATTCTACGATTGTATCTATAGGTACAACAAGTGGCATTGACTTCAGACATCAGAATTCAACAACCCTCATAAACAAGTATTTAAAAAAAATTAATTGGTTAAATTGTCACTAAGTACGTTCGTTTTTAAATATTTTACTAATATTTTATTTTTTCCTTTGAAGGTCGTTTCCCGATGAATGCTCAGAACCGGCAACACAACACAAGGAACAATCATGCCAGTTTTAGACCGTTCGCTGTCTTCATGGATGAGACGGTCAGGGAACATCCAGAAGTCAACCGGTACGTCTATACGTACGAGATGATATATCTTGACGCTCAGGAGGATATATATTGTAAGTCAACTTACATTTTAAAATTTTTAATTTTACTTATATATATAATAATGTTAATTAATTATTTTTGTTCCTATCCAATTAAGCGAATGTGAGGGAGGCTAGTGACGATGTGATGAGTGCTATAGTGAGAGAGACATGACCGGACACACAGAAGGAATAGATGTCTGAAGTGTTGTCCCGGATATACACTTCGGATCTGAGGGTTAGGGCGAGGATCATGAGCACAACCTTCTCACTGCGAGGAAATAACTTCTACTGCCGGGGTCTAGAAAAGAAGGGCGAGGGGGGTCCTGAAGACCACTCCAGGATTTCAACGAAAGGTAGTCTCGACCAGCAGCAAGACGACTCAGCTAGAGTCAGAAGTTCAGAGGCTACGAGATCAGCAAACCACCCAGACAACCTATACTGTCGCCGTACATTACCATAATGTCGCGGTATACGCCGCCCAACAACAGCAGATGTTCCAGTACTTGCAGGACTTTACAACTTCCCTGTTTCAGAGATTTCCGCTTCTGCCCATGCTTACTCCTATACCGCTACCTCAACCGCCGCAACCTCCTCAACAACAGCAACCTCCTCCACAACAACCCCCCTGACGTGGATATAGATTTAGATGATATAGATTTTGTATAGTTAAATAATTATATAGTTTTATGTATTCATGAATAATATATAAATTTTTTAATGAAAAACGTGTTTTCACCATTTTTGGTCTTTTTGGTTATATGGAATTGTTTTGGTGTATTTTACAGGTGCTTGGAATGGTAATTTAGAAATTTCGTGATTTTTTGTTGAAATAGACTTATAGCCTACGAAACTTGCCATAATTTGGCTGTTATAATATTTTTTTAATTTTTTTTAAGGTTTAGCCGCTGAATTATTGCAAGTTTCATCGGCTAAACCCTACTAAAGCCGACGAAACGTGCCTTCCTTCGTGGGCTATAGTTGTTTTTGTTTTTGTATTACATACTTTAGCTGATGAAATATTTTCTAGTTCGTCGGCTAAAGGTTCAGACTATGGTCGACGATATATTGTATTGTCAGTTATAGTCTTAGACTATAGTCGACGAAACAGACAAGATGTTCGTTGGCTAAAGGCTAGGACAATAACCGACGATGGGTTTTAGTTTCGTCAGCAAAAGTCATTGCCGACGAACATATAGCTGACGAAGGCTTGTCGGCTATAATCTTAGCCGAAGAATTTCATTAACATGACGATGAAAATTTTTCGTCGGCTAAACTGCTTGCCCTAGTAGTGTCTCCTTACACAAACCTAATCGAGTTACCAACTTTTAAGGGAATGTAGTACTAATCAAGCCCAAAAAAACCATATAAGGAACTCACAAAGTAGTGGTCTAAGGAGGGAGAAATCCGGCGAGAATTGAAACTACACAATCGAAGCTTTGGAACTCAATTTCTCCCACACGACGGCGTAGCTCGGCGAACTACCTACCCAGAAATGAAGTAGGGATGATAGCGCGTCGATTGGGACCGGTGAGGGTGGCGCATGGTGGTGCTGAAAATCGGCAGCGAAACTGGGTCGAGAGAAACCTCGTTTGATTTTTTGAATTTTGACTTTCTACTTCGGTAAGTTTCCTTTTATAACCCTTTCTAGAAATAGTAATTGTTATTTTTTAACCATAACTTCTTCATACGAACTCCGATTTAAGCGTGCTACGTGTTCACGAACTCATATTAATGTCCTCTTCGACTTTCATATAGAGATTTTTCTCTTATTTTGATTCTATAAAAGGTCAACTCTACGGTCCTTATACGATGAAACAGATACTTAAAATGGTAAAAGATAAAAGTAATCAACTGTAAAATAATTTAAGGACCGAGATGTGACAAGATAACCAAAGTACAGAGTTCCCCTAGTATAGTGTGGATTAAGAGTGTGAGTACTGTTTGAAGAATTCAATCTGTAATTTTTTCGGTGTGGTGTGCTTTTATTACAAATAAGTATTTGTGCTCGTAATTATAATCATGAGTAGCTAATCAATTTATAGATATTTGCCTGAAAGCGAGGCTCTGAGTTTGATGTTTGTAATTATATTGAATTAAATAAATTCTAGTCTGGTGCCCTCCTAAATATGTCACAAAATAGTTGTTTTTAATGTTTTGGCTTCAGATATGTTTAAGTTTTTGAATTTTAGATACCTTGTTCATTAAAATATAAGAACCTTCCAACCTAAGGCAGCAGTGATTTCGCCAGTATAATAGTCGTTTAGACAAGAGGTCGTTAGATTAAGTTTTGATATGTTGAATGCTAGTTCTTAGTTGGGGAGATGAATTGTTTTGATAAGCTTGTAATGTACCCTAAAATCTCAAAAATATTTATACTAAGGTATATTGGATTAAATAAGACATTCTTTTGGGAATGCACCATAGTCACATTGCACATAATTGTCATTTGTTTGTTCTGCGTACCTTTAATAATAATAAAAATGTTGTAGGAAATATGACATGTGCGTGTGTGCACTTGGTCTTATGCCGTGTAGATGGGCTTAGCCTATGGGCCTTAGATGTAATAGGAAATATGTAGTACTTACCATATATGTATTGTTGTACTACACATAGTACATGTACTACACATATAGTACGTTTCCATACTAGGCTTGATGTAAACCCCTATATAAGGGGCCTCTCATTTGATGAATAAGACACAACGAGATTCAGCTCTCATATATTCTATAACACGTTATCAGCACGACGCTATAACCTTAGAGCGAAGCGGCCACACCCGAGTGCCAACTGCTGCGCACCTCCTGTGCACTGTGCGCGCACTACCGTGCACCACCGTGCACCGCGCGCACCACTGCTGCGCACCACTCCTGCGCACCCCCTGGGCACCCCCTGTGCACCCCCTGGGCACCCCCCTGCGCACCGCCTGTGCACCCCCCTGCGCACCCCCTGGGCACCGCGCGCACCCCCTGTGCACACGGGTTGTATTCCTATTTTCTTTATGAATCCTCCATATGGTTGAAGTTTTCAATACTTTTGCTACTGTTTTATAGCAAGTTTAACTAACCATATATTTTTCATGTGCACACGGTCTCCCCGCGCGACAATTCATAATGGAATTGCGTGAACAATCGCCGAACGCGCATGGATTTGAGCATGGAAGCATGGAACAGCTTATATAAATGCAGTCTATTTGGCAGACTAGCAAGTAAGCTTTAATTTTGAGTAATTTCAAAGTTTAATCTATGCTTGGGACGTTTGTCTTTGCAGGTTATTATGGAAAATCCTAAAACATATGTGCATTTGACTACCGAGCACCGCTGCCGGGGCCTGCCCCTGTGCGCGGGTGCACGCTGCTGCCGGCGCGCATGCGCACCTTCTGTGCACTGACGTGCACTGCTGCCGGGGATCAACCCTGTGCACGTGCACTGATGTCAGGCACCATATGCGCACTTTCTGTGCACTGCTGCCAGGGATTGACCCTGTGCACGTGCACTGATGTCAGGCACCATATGTGCAACGGTTTGGCTGGTGCCAAGCACTGCTGCCAGGGATTGGCCCTGTGCACGCGCACGCTGCCACCGGGCACCACACGTGCACCTGCCAAGCACAGCTGCCGAGGCTGGGCCTTCGCACATGCACGCGGCTGCCAACACGTGTGCACTGCTGCCAGGCACTATATGTGCACATGGCTACCAGCTACCGAAGCCTTGCACACTAATTGCTATGCACTGTCGAGCGCTGACTGCCAATTGTTACTGAGCGCTGCCTAGGGCAGCTGCCGAGCACTGTCGAGCACTAGTTGCCGAGTGACAAGCACTAGTTGCCGTGCACCATGCACCATGCACCGAAGATGTTTTTAGGTCCACGTTGTGAGGTATCCAACGTTGGTTTGTGTTATGCTATTAAAGAGTGTTCGGAATTAGAGAATCATCTCATTCATTGAACCCGCGTTGTGTTTGATCAACGTTAGCACATTTCTCCGGGTAGAAGTCCTGTTGAGAATATGGTAGGAGAATCAGCTACCGGTGTAGGATGCCCAGCGTTTAGCTGCAGAGCACCACCGCCACGCTGCAGAGCACAGGCTGCCTAGCTGCCAGCTGTAGTGCGCCTAGTGCCTAGCTATAGAGGACCAGTGCTGCATAGCTGCCGAGTGCTAGTTTCCAACCACTGAGCACCCAGCTGCCGAGCATCACATAGATTTTGCTCGAGATTTAGCCACTGCTTCCTACGCTGCACCTCCAACTTATAAAGCAAGATGACCACTCTCGAGTCTCCATAGTTTGGTTTTGTATGCATGAGCGAGGAAATTTGCCGCTCACTTACATATTGACCCTTGAATGCCGCTCTAAGTCTCGAATGGAGATTAGAAGCTGAGCAACACTGTTTTATGCTAAAGGCACACAGCTATTGAGCGCTGCCTAGGAGCTACTGAGCGCTACACAAGCTGCTGGCATGGTTGCCGAGCTGTCGTGCACGCTGCTGAGCCCATGTGCACCTGGCTGCCAGTTGTCGATAGTCACGCGCCTGTTGCCGCCCAACGTGTCTGTTGCTAACCCTGTATGCTACCTACTGCCCCTTGATTGTTTTTGCCAAAATTGTGTGTCAGTTGCCGCCCCTGTGTGTCAATTGCTTCATGTTGTGTGAGGAATGCCAGCACTTATATGTCACATGTCGATTAGTTATGTGTTTGTCGCTTTATGCTCTACACATGAACTATCGTGCACTGTGCATTAGGTGTTGAGCACTAAGCACCATATGTTAGCATTGAACACAAGGAACCGTGCACTGATCACCAATGGTTGTGCACTTACATCACGGACAAGCACTAAGTGAGCTACATAGCACAGAACACTCGAGGACGTGAACAGGACACCGACTGCCGAGCACTGAGAACCAGGGCCAAGCTCTGTGCAGCAGCTGCCGAAGCTCTGTGCACCTCATGCTGCACACTTGAGATAAGCTGCCGAGCTCCTCCCCCCCACTGCCCCATACCGTGCGCCATGGGCGCCAGCGGTTGTGCAGCCACCAAATGTTGTCAAGTGCACGGTGCACCGGCATATGTGTGGCTCCTCATGCACTACCAAATGTTGTCAAGTGCTTAATGCAATGACATATGTGTAGGTGCAATAAGCTGCCAAATGTTGCCAAGTGCCTAGTGCATTGGCATACGTGCAAGCTGCAAATGCGGGCGACCAAAAACAAAAACAGTGAATCTGCCACTTTCTGAACAGCAACTTCCGAAGAGCTTTCTGAACAGCTCCGGATGAACTAGAACGCATACCAAATATCACTGGAAAGCTACATTTGTCTAGTTTCTAATGGTTTTCGCGGTTCGTTCATATCCGTTCTAACGAAGAAGTTATGACTGTTTGAGTGAGCAAAGGTCATGCTGCCAGGAATTCTGCAATGCACAAGGTTGCCTTCGATTGTTGCCTTCGGTGTTTATGTCTCTTTCTCACGTATCTACCTTGTTCGAGAGGTATGTTATGTGAAGAAATTGAGTGCCTTGCAGACGGTGGGACTACCCACACAATCCTGAGCAAAAGAATGAATGCATACAAATAAACGTACAAAAGGACGTACGAAACATCAAATGGATGCCTCTGACATTTGACGTCATGAAGGGCTCTTTGATTTTCTCCAAACGAAATGAGACCTCGATGAAATCGTTGGTTCGATAAGTGTATTCACACTACGACATGATCATGCACAGCCTTATAAAGGTGTGTCGATGTTCGTGGTTTAGTCTTCACCTAACAGCTGATTGTCCATCATCGGATGACGTGGTTAACCTTGACAAAGGTTACCTACTCCCTTGATTTTGGATCCCCCCCATGTTGCTGTTACCAAATGCCGTCCTTCATGGACGTTGAAGACTTGTAATGCCATATGTACGCTTTACTTTTGGGTCGAGGATAACTCCTGCGATGCCATTTTAAAGTTGAAAGCTTAATCATGTCTAAATCTGCAACCACAGTAAGTTGAAACTACTGTATCGTAACTTCGTCAGAGTTTTCTGAATGGCTCCGGATGAACTAGATGCCGAATTTTATATCATTGGAAAGCTACGTGAGTCTAGTTTCCAGTGGTTTAAGCGGCTCGTTCATACCTATCCCGACGAAAGAGTTATGTCAGTTTAAGTGTGTACAGGTCATAGCAGACTGTATACTACTGTCCTTTAACTTCGTCAGAGCCCCCAGATCAACTCCGGATGAACTAGAACGCACACTTTATAACATTGGAAAGCTATGTGAATCTAGTTTCCAATGGTTCAAGCGGTTCGTTCATATCCGTCCAGACGAAAGAGTTATGGCTGTTTTAGTGAGTATAGGTCATACTGCACGAAAACTGCATACTCTTCGCAGATTGTGAATCCTTTTTGTGACTAAGTTTGATTGGATCTTCACTATCATTTTATGATATAGTTGAATCAATTCTTGATGCCTTTGGCTCGATGATCACAAATGCCCTCCTTATTGTGAGAGAGGCAATCGAACATTGAAGTGTGTTATGAACATACACACCAACGATTACCATGATGAGAATGATTAAGACTTTTGTGTATACTTCTCATGACTGCCAATTAAGAGCATCATGGAGATGAGCATGAGTCCTAAGGTGTCGCCAATATGTATATTTGGGACAATTGACTCAGACAAGCTATGACATTTGGTCATACCGGGTGAGATATGCGAGCCAGAATTGTTTGATATTCTTGGGCATCCATTCCCCCGATAACAACGAACTACACCATGATTGTATGTTGTGTTTGTGCGCCGACATGATGTCCTCGGCAGCCGCACAGTACTCATGTTTTCGTTGTGTAAAGCTTGATCTTTAGCTAAGTAAGGTGAAAGATCCTCTTATGCTATGCCACAAAAGATGTCATTCTTATTGAAAATCCAAAGAGAGATTATATAGACCGATGCAACCAACGTATGGATACCGTATACGCTTTTATGGTGTTGGTTGAAGGGCTAACACATTGGTCATGTGTTGCACCATCGTCTACCACATGCTGCTTATGTATCTATGGGCTCACTACCCATCCCTGAAGAGGGACATGCAGACATGTATTAATTCGTCCACGACTTACCATCATTACATTGATGCACGACAGCTTGTAACTGTGTGCTAGGATTGACACATAGTTGTAATCCTTGAACTCGGCGGGATAGTAACGGATCTCCAAGCCTTGAGTTCCACAATGTGCCAAATTGGACTGCCACAGTGCCCAATGATGATGTGTCGCATGAGATGAATATGTCCTAAGGTTGGATAGGAGTCAATTTATTGCTCTCCACCTTAAGCTCCTTGACGGACGATCTCCTTAAACCGCTACACTGCGGATTGTCACTTTGAGACTGTATTCCCGCCGTTAGGGGGAGATACGAACACCAGGGTTCAAGTAGGAACGACGTGAATGTCGTGGTTGGTCACCACTAAGTCTCAACATGATCCCCATAGAACTATAGTGACGAGATCAATGCTGCATATGTCTGTAAGGAATGATGTCCTACCAATAGGACATGGCTCGACCAAATTGAGGTGGTCTTGATGCCATGGCTCGGCCATATTGAGATGTCTTGACGCCGTCACCTTGTGTGGTGATGTGAGGGCGCCATAATGTGGCAACATGGTGTCCTAGGCCTTGTGGCTCCCTGAAAGTTAGGTTGAGGCCCTTGGGTTCGATATGCACTCGCACTGAGAGAGAAAGCGAGTTTTGGCACTACTGGTCCATTGATCAGTGATACTCACTCCGTCTCATGTTAGTCTGAATTGTGACTATCGTTGGGGGACGCCTCAACGTCAAAATCCAATTCATAGAAAGAGATCTCTACAATGACTACACTAGTGTACATGAGGACGTGGGATGATGAGTTTATCGAACCACACGTTTGTTGATATGTCGACAAAGTGTATTGACCTAAAATGGGAAGATGCGACCCGGACAAAGGGATAGGTCCTTGGGCAGGTGTTGCCGACACCGCAAGTGTAAACCCTATCAAGTAAACCTTTGTGTGTTAGCGTAGTGAGAACAAGAGTCTCAGACTCCCTTATGGCGCAAGGTTTCTCATAAACACGCACTGGGATCGACTACGATGAGATATACTCTCGTAATGGATGTTATTGCACTCCACTACCTTGTCAGTTTGGTAGTTCCCTAATAACTGTACATGCAGCCCTATGATTATGATCATAGTGACGTCTCTATGGGATCAGAGATATGCATGAAGATCTTAAATAGACTTCATAAGCCAAATCAAGTGGAGCTTGCGTTGGCCAAGTGTTTTGGATGCATAGTACATGACTCCTTGATTTCGGATGGGATATGATGAATAATGCCATTGCGTATTGATTCCGGATGATCGCAGTATATGCTGGATATCCGATGTTGGAATGAAAAGTATCTTGGGAAAGACACAATCTCGTATTGAAGTCGATCGATTGTGTATTGATGATGTATTTCCCTCAATCGGCTTAGGTCCTCTGAAGAAGAGTGGAACCTTCATATGCTCCCATGATTAGTCAATGTCTTTACTCCAAGAGAGAGTGATCCGTTTAATCAAAAGAAAGACTTGACCTCACCTTCATTCGTTATAAAGCTAAGTAGCTTTGCGCCCACGCAAAAGCCAATGATATGGCAAAAGACATCACTTGAATACTCTAAGAGTATCTGGCATATTCAATCCCTATGGCATGAGAGAAAGGTTGTTGCCTATGCCATCGCTAGCCATGCATGAATCGAGATGCATCGGAAGCGGAATCATGATCTAGGCACCGGTTGGTTTAATGGCCGAGTTGCCGGACATATGGCGCGCTGCCTGTGCACGCTGCCTGTGCGCTGCCTGTGCACGCTGCCTGTGCGCGCGGCCTGTGCGCGCTGCCTGTACACTACCGGGGCACTACCTGAGCGCTGCCTGTGCACTGTCTGTGCACACGTGCACTGCTGCCAGACACTATACGTGCACCTGTGCCGAGCACTGTGCACCAGCTGCTGAGCGCTGTGCACGCCAGCTGTCGAGCGCTGTGCATACAGCTGCTAGGCACCGTGCACATAGCTGCTGGCACTGAGTAATGCCACATTTGAGACATGTTGAAAGAGCATACATATGCCAAGTTGTCAAAACAGCCCCGTGGTCACTAAGGATCCGGAAGCGCCCTATGAATGATCTTGAGATCAGGGGAAGATGCAGATTTGAAAGAAAGTCTAGCATATACATGTCATGATCAAATGTGAAGGGTGTGGTTGTTTGTGTCAACCATGTTACACTCTTTTTCCCTTAGTCACAGCTTTTTGTCCCACTGGGTTTTTGCTTGACAAGGTTTTTAACGAGGTAACATTGCATGCACCGCTAAGACCATTGATCCCAATTTGTGGTTGATCATGGCAGACTTGTTTAAGTCTTGGCTCACATCTACTCTTGAGAAGCATGTTGGAATGCACCATTCATCAGGAAAATCCAATTGAAGTACACATCAGGGGGAGCATCACATGGCGAGTTCTCAATGGAGTAGTTGGTGCGCTGTACTCTTTTTCCTTCGACCAAGGTTTAGTTTTCCCACAGGGTTTTTGTTACTTGGCAAGGTTTTAATGAGGCAACATTGTAAGCACCATCCGGCATATCGACGCGCGGCACAAGGGGGAGTGTTGTAGGAAATATGACATGTGCGTGTGTGCACTTGGTCTTATGCCGTGTAGATGGGCTTAGCCCATGGGCCTTAGATGTAATAGGAAATATGTAGTACTTACCATATATGTATTGTTGTACTACACATAGTACATGTACTACACATATAGTACGTTTCCATACTAGGCTTGATGTAAACCCCTATATAAGGGGCCTCTCATTTGATGAATAAGACACAACGAGATTCAGCTCTCATATATTCTATAACAAAAAAGTCATTTTTATCTTTATAATTAACAAAATAAGTTAAAAAAGATATGTCTTTGATAAAAAATAATAGTTTAGGTATCACATTAATTACTCTGAAACTCTGATCTTACCATAAAAATTGAAGGACCGATGAAACGTTTCTCTAAAATCTTATTTAGTATGATGATGCGTATAGTTTACGTATACCTAAAGCATATCTAATATTAACTTTCTGATTTGTGTGGACACAATAATGTTTTTAGAACTCCATTTGATGTGTTCTTTTGGTTAGTGGGCAGCAGTTGGATCTGGTCCAACATTTTAAAGAAAATAATAATTTCACAACTAATTGTCTAACTCAACTCATAGGTAAACCAGTTTTACTCGTGGGTAGCTAGTGTCGAATTTGTTAACCATTAACATCGATCATAGAAAAAACACCACAAAATAGAGGTTTAGCGCTCTTGTGCTAACTTGACATAACACTAGGAACATGCTTAACTTGGATTTTGACATAGGTTATCGTCTCTTGTAGATCATTTCTTTTGGTACGACTGGCTTCAAGTCAATGAATGAGTGCCACATTTCCTATATCTTCAATCACAACCAAATAGATCCACTTATCAACCAATCGGGGTAACGTAGGTCTCTATTGCATATAACAAGGTGACAAAATAGATTAACTTTTGTGTTATATTTTGTTATAGATAATTTTTATACGACATATCGCAATTTCAAAAAATACTACAATATTATGGCATATTAGAATGAATGGTTAATACCACCGATGGACAAATAGTCTGAAACTCTCAGATTAGGAAGAAGAGGGTTGATCAGTAGCTGGAGATTAAACCAGGTCATATACGGTGAAATGAATAATAGAAGTGCCGGGCTAGTTACGTAGTTGTTGCGTACGTGCTATACCAAATGTTATTGCATGATGATGTTTCTATAATGGATAGTTATATACATAACGGGTGGCAATTACCTAGAGCTATGCTATGCTGCTACATTTTATACCAACACTTCCCAGTTCTGGACTTCTAGTCAGACTAGGAAAGTTTGTTGAAGAATTATAGTTATTAACGTGTAGACCAATAATGGAAAGTTTCTATTTATAAGCTTTCGTGGCACTAGAAAAGTAGCAATAGCATGATGAACGTGTGTAATATTATATCTATATCCTAGCTATAGTCTATATATTTATATAGATTGTCAACTTTTGTGTATTTAAATATTCCAAAAAATATATTTGTATATTAAATAAAGAGCTTGAAAATGAGAGAAATAAAAGATGACAAACAACAAAATTGACATCCGATCTAATCGATACTGATTCAGTCATTCAAGGATCAAGTATTTGTAAAAAAAATAAAAGAAATTGACAGAAGAGCGGTCGAAGTCTAAAATAGCGGTACTGGAGACCAACTCATACCAGAGCTCCATGACGGAATTTGAACCAGATCTGGTCTCAAGGATCTCCAATCTGCCGAGAGTATGGCGGTGTGGAGGCGAGACGTCATCATCGACATTAGAGAAGCTGATCGATGCTGGTGAACATGGGCGAACAAGTATTTTCACGAAGGAACACTGGTGAGGGTCATGAGTTCTCGTCAGAGAGAGAGAGAGAGAGAGAGAGAAGAGAGATCGGGAAGTGATAAGGAAGAAACAAAGAAAATATTAGATTAGAGGGCAATCTTGTCTTTTCATACATATTTGTTGGAATGGGTAATATAAAACTCTTTTAGTTGGAGTGGTTATTTTTTTTCTCAATTTGTATGAAATTGTCAATACCCAAAAAAATACGTATATAAAATTCTGGTACATTTTTATACCAATTTGTATTAATATATCACTATTAGAAAGACTTTTACACCTTTAAACTTTTAAATAATTAAAAAACTCTTAATTAATTGAGTCAGCAGTAGAGCTAAAGTCCTATGAAGCACGCATATTTATCGAATAAAAATAAATAAATATTTTATTTTAATAATAAATAAAAAAAATTTAATTTTTTTTTCAATTAAAAAATATATGTACGCGAATAATATGTGTATTATATATTTGAGGTAAAAAAACACGTATTTAATTTTCCATGTCTTTGAAAAAATACAAGAAACATGTGTTTTTTGAATGAACCATACGTACACGTATAATACACGAATTAGCAAACTAGGCACATAAATGACAGAAGGACCTCATATATAAATCGCTATGATCAAACATATTACTTACACGTCATGTATATAAAAAATTATAATTTTATGTGAAATATTTGGTAAAAAGTCATAATTGGATCGGAGGGTACAGGGTATTTTTTGTGTAAGATATAGTTGATGCTACATAAATAATGGGGCTTTTTTTTCTGTGTTATATTAGGGGATTCAATATAGAGTTTTTATTAGCATTGATACCCGAACTTATGTGTCTCAGTTATTAGGGTCCGAGACCAATTTCTGTCACGGTGTCATCTATTTGTTGACGTGGTTATGATGAGACTTAACGAAAAAAAAAAATAACAAAAATAACCTCAGCTTCTATCTCTCTTTCTCTCCTCTCCCCCACTCCTTCTCAAGTACCACCTACGCTCCATAGCAGAGCCGCCCCCGCCTCCGATCCCAACCTTCAGCAACAAAATAAGAAGAGAGCAATGTCAGGACTGAAGCTCAATATTGACTCCATGTGATGAACAACCAGGAGTTGTACTTGCACTGGGAGCCACCACCACCATACCCCAACAACAGCTACAACAACAACCCAATCGTTCCTTCTCCCCTACTTGCAATGAAAGCAACCTGCAGCCTCAACAGCACCACATTTCCCAGGCGGTACAACAACAACCGCAACAAAACTTATCTTCCCCGGCTGTTGCTGAGTCTCCACAAGCTGCATCATCATCAGCAACTCCAACCCCAACCATGCAATCCCTGGCAGTTGAGCATGGGATTGGAATCGAGAAATCAAAGAGCAAAGAAAGATAGAAGAAGAAGAGAGGAAGCTCAATGTGGATTCCAAGAGGAAGAAGATCAAGTATTGTATTAAGATGAAGACCCAACATCCTCAAAATCTTCTGCATTCACAACGCGACCCAGCTGTGCCTTGAGAATGGAGATAAGCCGCTCTTCTTCTTCGACCTCCATGAAATGCTGAAGCCAGGGATCCAAATCCTAGTCAGGCTCCTCACCGTGGGGCTATGGGTTCAAATTGATGTAGGAATCGAGGTGCTTCATGGCGGTTCTCATGAGGTGCTTCATGGTGGTTCTCATGAGGTGCTTCATGGCGGTTCTCATGAGGTGCTTCATGGCGTCGAGTCCCACCTCCACTGGACGGAGTCAGAGGAAGGGTTACGACAGCGGCAGATGGAGGAATCATAAAACCTAGAGGAGGAGAATGAGGAAGGGTAGAATGAGGATTTTGTGGAAGAGGGGTAGGATTTGGGGATGGGGAAGGTGAGGTTGTGAGGAGGTTGGGTTGGAGCGGAGATGGAAGCCATAACACGTTGTGGATGCAGTGTGGCCAGTAGACGCTGCACTAAACTAAAATAAGGTGGATTCTGAGAGGATGAGGAGGAAGAAGAAGAAGGTGGATTTAGGGGTTGTGGGTTTGAATTGACTTAGGAATCGATGTGCTTCATGGCGGTCCTCAAAAGGTCCTGGAGCGCCAAGTCCCACCTCCTCTAGACAGAGTCGGAGGAAGGGTTGTGGCGAAAGAAGAAGAAGACGAAGAAGAAGAGTGAACAAGCGAGAGAGAGATATTCGACAACAAAAAATTATGAGAGAGAAAAAATATTTTACCCTTTACAAGTCAGCAAATAGATAATGTCGTGACAGAAATTGGTTTCGGGTCATTCGTTGATAGCGAAAGTGGAGTTTAGGTACCACATTGATAGTTTTTAAAGTATGAGTACCACTATGATTGTGACATATAAGTTTAGGTATCGGTACTGATAAAAACTTTTCAATATATTAGGTAAAAAGTCACATTTGGAACGAAGTTCAGGAATTTTAAGTATAATGTTTTTGGCTACTATATAAGGCATCCAAATAGTATCATAATTGAATTTCTGTAAAAATACAATGCAGATGAACATTATTTCAAATAAAAAATGATCTAAAGCATATGTTAGATTTTTCAAATAAAAAAACCATAACATAGTTTGTCAATGGAAACAACTCCAATGTAGTCTAGTGGTTCTTATCTAGTTTGGTGTGTTCCTTAACCTAGGTTCGAGCCACGACACTGTCAAAAGTGGCCATGGAAGAGGCTGCAATGTCATGTTACCTGCTAGCTGTCTGGACCTCCAGCAGATTAGTCTGGATTTCGACTTTGAGTATCAGTTACATTTTACATAAGCATCGGTCTTGGACTTCATAAACTAGACACTTAGGTAAAAAATTTGAAACTTTTTTTAGGTAAGCGTCGAGAGACTATCACCGTTTCGCCACAAAAATTTATTTAAAAAATAAAA
Source organism: Comarum palustre (assembly GCA_951800085.1). Taxonomy (NCBI): domain Eukaryota; kingdom Viridiplantae; phylum Streptophyta; class Magnoliopsida; order Rosales; family Rosaceae; genus Comarum; species Comarum palustre. The sequence continues at coordinate 4,323,456 of OX637578.1, forward strand.
GCAGTAAATTTAGTGTGCTACCCTGAAGTTTAGGTCAGTTATCAGTTGTTTCCCTATACTCTTGAAATTAATCAAGATAAGACAAAATTTCAAAATTACTCTAAATATGATGTAATCATCTGATGTGGAGGGACAAAGAGGCCCATCCATTCAGATTTTAACCCTCCTAGATGGCATAAATGTCATTTTCTAGTTGTTTTTTATTTCTTTTTTTTCTTCTCTCTTTTTATCTCTCACTCTGAAATCTGTATATTTTTCTCACCCAGTCCCATCTTCTCTCTCCAACCTAATTTCAAAATTAACCATGGCTGCCACTCTCTTTACTCCCACACTCAACACTCCTTACCCCGCAAACACCTCTTCCTTCCCTTCTCACACTCCCAAATCTACTCAACTCCTTTAACCCCAAAAAACCCCCACCCTTTCCCGCCGTGACCTCGCCGCCGTCACCGCCAAGAGAAGACCTCATATATCTCTTTGTATTTCGACATCACTTGGGCGAGCGGTAGTTCAGCTCGAACCGACGCATCAAATTTGGACCGGGTCCCCATCTCAGATCTCGAATTCCGATCGTCATCTTCATTATCATATGAGCTCGTGATGGTGAGTCTTGGTCGGAGCTGGAGGATTACTACTATAGAGGAAGAAATAATACTCTTCGATTGAGAATAGGAGTGGTTTTTTGGGGGAGACAATTAGGGATTTCAGGATTTTGCAGATGCAGAAGGGTTAGAGTTTAAATATGGTGGTGACAGGAGGTGGGGGCATTCTGGGCAGTGTTTGATGGTGGGTGTAGTTGGATTTGGTGGTGGCGGGATTATGGGATTTTGGTGAGGCTTTGGTGTTGGGTGTGGTTGAGTTTGGTAGAAGAAGGGTAGGAGCCTTTGGGACGATGACGATTAGATTTTGCAAAAGGGGAAGTGAAATTGAGGGGGGAAGCTGCACAAAGAGAGAGGAGGAGCAATTAAAAGAAAATAAAAAATGGAAGACAAATTGAGGAAAAAAATATAGAAAAAAGAAATTGACCCAAAAGACATGTTTGTCCTCTGTGAAAGTTAAAATCTGAACAGTGGACCTCTTTGTCTCCTCCATGTAAGATGATTGCATCATATTTGGAGCAATTTTGAAATTTTGTCTGATCTTGACTAATTTCGAGAGTACAAGGATACACGTGATGAAAAAAAAGTATTGGGACACAACTGATGAGTGTCCTAAACTTCAAGGTAGCAAACTGAATTTAATTCAAAATGAAAAATGTACAATAAGCTAGAGGACTAGGCCAATGTCAGCCATAAAGTACAAAAAACGTCTAATACCAGAAGAAAAACAAATAAAAAGCAAAACAAACGAATTAACGAAATCAAAACTATGGCAGACCCAAAAGATTATGCTCGTAATGTGGCAAGATAAATGGAGGAGATACTTCCCACCATACCAGTTCAAATAGAGATGATCCATGATTAACTAGAGCATCGACTACTCTATTTTCTTCTCTGCATATGTGAGAAGATTTAAAAAGTCATTGCAGAGATCTTGTATAGAAAATTCAACCACCTAGCCCGAAGTTGCATGGCACAAGTGAAGGAGGTAAAAAATTTAAAACTTTACACTGACATGTATTTTTCTGATGAGTGGCGTGAGTCAGTGGCTGCAAGTTGATTTGTAGCAAGGAGGAGCAGCAACGAATGCAGAGAGACATGTGAGAGTTTATTAGGTGATAGTAAAATTGGATGTGCAATATGAATGCATTTTAGTGGTTTAGTGAGAGTTTATTAGGGGGTAGTAAAGTTGGCTGTGTAATAGGAATACAGTTTAGAGGTTCAGTGAGAGTTTATTAGGGGGTAGTAAAGTTGGTTGTGTAATAGGAATACGGTTTAGAGGTTCAGTGAGAGTTTATTAGGGGGTAGTAAAGTTGGTTGTGTAATAGGAATGTGGTTTAGGGGTTCAGTGAGAGTTTATTAGGGGGTAATAAACTTGATTCAAAATTTTGGTGACCGGAGTTCGGCCGACGGGCGGCGGTGACCGGAACCGATGAGGTGTCGGCCATGCCTCCTCTTACATTCATTTTCTTTTTCTAAGTATGTTTTAATGGGTTACAGTAGAATGAGTATTGAAATATTATAGGTTGTTTAAAGTTGTTATGAGTTTTGTTGGAATTGGTACAAATTAAAAAAAAGTTGAAATAATCAATGTTTTTAAAAAACTGTTGGAATGAGAAATGAGATCCAAAAAATTGTAATAAATGGATATTTTTTTGCATCCTGTTTAAATACACACGTACTATATTTTTAAATTTACCGAATCACTATTTTTTGGTTGAATTGTTTTTTACCAAAATATAACTAATTATATGTGTACGATTTTTTTCATCTTTAATTCTCGTCCCTACTTAACTAACCAGTTTATATGTATGAAAGTCACAATGTAGAGTGACTTTACATCACTTGCACGTAGGAGAAATTTGTCAATGGTGCTACAATGTAATATTGAAAAATTCCTCTGCAAGTAGATCACCTCCTATTCCCACTCATATATTTGGTCAAACAATGCTTCCCCAATGCTCTCTCAGCCACTTGGATCAAACATGTCCCGCCACTTCTCATTCCACCACCTGGCCGCATCCTATCGGCCCTCTGTTCACAGAAAACGCCACGGGGCAACGCGGATGCACATACGCGCTGTAAAACTCAGTCCACGTATGGCTAGGACAACTCCACCGAATCCGTACCCGAAAAAAGGTTATATTCCACCACGGAAAAAACGCCTCTAAATAACCGGCCTAACTTTCAAACCCTCCTCTCTTGAATCTCTGTTAAGCTTTCATTTACGTTTTTTTTGGTTTCTGAAACAGAAGCTAGCTAGCCCGAAGTTTTGGTTTTGCAGCTTCGTTGAGGTTGTTGTCTGGTGGGTTTCTGAGTTTTGTTGTTGGTAGTGTTTTATGTCACAATCTCGGAGTTTGTTTTCGCATGAGGTGGCCGATCTGTGCCTCGGGAAGCCCCCGCTGAAGTCGGTGTCGATCGCCGCCACAGTCGGCGAGGCATTGTCAGCGCTGAAGAGGCTCGGCGAGGCCTTCCTCAGCGTGTGGAGCTGCAACCACGCTGACGGCATTGTGGATGAGGAGTGTCGGTGCGTAGGGAAGGTTTGCATGCTCGATGTGATTGCCTATTTGGGGAGAGAAGAGAACCTTTCTTCACCGGCCAAAGCTCTCGAGGCTCCGGTCGACGTCTTGCTTTGCAGGAAACCGGCCGCCGGCGCCCTTGTCAGGCATTTGGAACCACACGCCTGGTACTAGATTCAATTTCTTTAATCTGTTCAGTTCAGAATACACAAAAAAATGATGAAAATTGATGGTCATGTATAATAGCAATGGGTGTAGTAATGTACTGATAGCAATTGATACTAAATGAGGGAAAGAACTTGGCTATTGGACTATTGGTATATTTTAAAGTTCTGACTCATTCAGGTTAAGAAGGATCAAGGTTCGAGGATCTTCAGGAAAACGTCTCCAGCCACGCCTTAACGTTTTAAAACATTGCTGAATACCGAAGCTTATGATGAATTAGCTTTGAAATTATAGAGGAGAGTTTGGAGTTTAGATGTTCAAGAACCAAAAGAGAAAATCTATTCTATGATGCTTTGTTTAGATTTTTCATTTTTATTTAAAATGTGCTGATTTTTTTGCTTTGCCTTTGATTCCCAGTTTGGTGGAGGCTATGGATTTGATTCTGGAAGGTACACAGAATTTTGTGATACCACTGGAAAGCCAGAGGAACGGAGGCTCAAGAAAAAAGCTTATCCACAGCAACTCCTTCAACCCCACCGTCCACAACCGGGAATACTGCTGGCTCACCCAAGAAGATGTTGTCCGGTACCTACTGAACTCGATTGGCTACTTTAGCCACGTATCGAACCACGCCATCAACACCCTGGATATCATAGACTCCAAAAACATGCTCGTAGTCCATTATGATGACCCTGCCTCAGCTGCATTACCTCTCATCTCTCAGTCCCTTGTCGAGCAAACTTCAGTTGCTATTATTGATGGGGAAGGCACGGTGGTCGGGGAGATCTCCCCTTATACCCTAAACACCTTCCATGAGTCTGTGGCAGCTGCCATTGCGACGCTTTCTGCTGGGGAACTAATGGCGTACATCGACTGTGGTGGTCCGTCGAATGACCTAGTGCAGTTGGTGAAGGACAGGTTGCAGGAGAAGAAGTATGAGGGGTTATTGGAGTTGATGGAAGAAGACTTCACATTCTCGTCTTCTTCTTCCATATGTTCAACTTCATCGGACGAAGAGTTTGGCCAGGGAAGGAGTTGGAGGGTAGGGGGGTACTCGGCAAGGCTGGTGAGGAGGTCAGAGGCAATCGTGTGCTATCCACGGAGCTCGTTGGTCGCGGTGATGGTCATAGCACTTTCTCACCGTGTTAGTTATGTGTGGGTTGTTGATGAGGATAAAACCTTGTCTGGTATTGTTTCCTTTGAAAGCATGTTCAAAGTGTTTCGGGAACGTTTGAGGTTCATGGCATAGGTCTGAAGCAAAAAAATTGTAGGCTGCTGTAATGGTGCATATTTTCCTTTTGGGAAATCTTAGACATCTTTATTTGGAAATGGAAACTCACTTCTGTTTCTCGGATACACCTTATCTAGCTTATTCTATAGCTAAGCGCAGAGTCTTAGACATGCACGATGATAAGGCTCGTCTTACTTGGACATTGTTTGAAGCCGTCTTGATACAGCCGCTTTGCTTGCTGCAGCAACTTCACCTTCTCCTTTCTATTTCTAGGTTGTAGGCTTGCCAAGCCCCATCTAAACAGAGCTGCCATTTACAAGTTATCAATGTAGTTACAACTTGGAAACTTGGTATATCTTCTTAAAAACTAAAAATAAAAGGGGAACAAAAAGTTTCAGGATAAGTAAGGCTAACTGTGCCTCACAAAGGCTAAGCACACTGAAAGATTCCAAAGGAGTCCGAGAAATTCGTCAGGATAAGTATGCTATATATATCTTCTTAAAAACTAACTATTTCAGGATAAGTATGTTTTTCCATAGGAGTCCGAGAAATTCAAAATGTGTGCCATCACTTGGAATGTCCTAAAAACCATGCTTTACCAATAGTGCAAGTGCAACTATGGCACAAGACAATATTGTCTTTAGGTAGTTTCGTATTAAGGAAACATGGAAACTAATGGAATCAGAAACATAGCATCAGATCCATAAACATAAGCCAAAAACACTTGATCAACATTCCTGAAATTCATGGAAAATAATTTTAGAATTTGTGTGTCTTACTAATGTATTTTGAATAAAAGTATGATTCGTTGATCAATTCGTTATAACGAATGAGACAAAAGAAACTCAGTTGAATATTCGAAGCAAATCGTTACAGCCTATAATATTTCTTACTTCTGAAATTCTTGTTAGATTACATAAATTTTTTGCCCTTATATAGGAAACAAGGTAAACTACAAAAGATCAAATTTAAAGATCTGCTGAAGATCTTAAATGTCTTTCACCAAAAAAAAAGATCTTAAAAGTCCTTAAATAAAAGATCTAAGAGATAATATCCATTTAGTACAAATTTTGAACATTATTTCACCATTTCAACTTTTTTTTAAATTTGTGTCAATTCCAACAAAACTCATAACAACTCTAAACAACCTGTAATATTTCAATACTCATTCTACCCTCACCCATTTGGAAGCGAGAGGAGACATGGTCACCGGTCGCCGGACTCCGGTCACCAGAATCTCGTTAGATTTTGGAATCAAGTTTACTAACCTCTAATAAACTCCCAATGAACCTTAAACCACATTCCTATCGTCACAACCAACTTTACTAGCCTCCAATAAACTCTCACTGAACCACTAAACCGTATTTTTAGCGTCACAACCAGCTTTATTACCCTCTAATAAACTCTTACTGAACCCCTAAACCGCATTCATGTCGCTACAACTAACTTTACTACCTCCGAATAAACTCTCACTGAACATCTGAACCACATTCCTATTGCACAACCACTTTACTACCCCCTAATAAACTCTCACAGAAGTGAATAAATGTTGAAAGAATTTTACTAACCCTAGCTAATAAATGTTTACTAACCTTAATAAATCGATTGATTACGCTTCATATTTGGCCAAACTAAACAATTCCACCAAACCTCCATAATCATTTATCTCCAAGAAAAAAACAAAAGAAGCAAAAGTAATTTTACTGAGACAAGTAAAAACAAATGTGTGATTGCTCAGTGTACGTCACCCATAAATCTTCTCTCTAACTATCTTCACAACCATGACACTACCTCTCTGTTCTTCTTCCACCTTTTTTCTTAACTCGACAGGGAAGATCTCTGACGAGGAGCGAACCAAAGTATACAGCTGTGTCTAAGGGAGAATCACAGTTTGAGTTAGCTTCAGCAGAGATGATAGAGGAGCGGTCGAGGTCAAAGATGGCGGACCAGAGTTGGAGCGAAGCAGGAGTCCTTAACGAAAACGATCTGGTATGGCGGTCCTTCGTAGCGACAACGACGACGTCATCGAACTGGAATGATCTGTGTCGTTTGACGGTGGCTTGGTGGTGGTGCTTGAAGTAAACAAATCAGAGTTTGTTATTATGTAATAGATCAAAGCTTCAGAGGCGATGAAAATGATCGGTCAGATTGATCAAGTTGATGACGATGATAATTTCAAGATATGCTGTTGTTGATGACGACGACGATTCCAGGATCTATTTCTGTTAAAGACGGCGACGATTCTAAGATCTGCAGTTGTTGATGATGACGACGATGATTCCAAACTAATGACGACAATTTGCTCCATCTGATGATGGCAGTGATTCCAAATTCTGATGATGACGGTGAAAGAAGAGGAGTGTCGCGATGGAGAAGTTTGGGAGAGAGGGAGAGTAGATAGATCGTGACTAGGTGAGGGAGAGTGAGAGTTATATACACATAAAGGGTGAGATTGTAATTTTATTGTTAAAAGTTGGAATGATCACTCCTAAACTAATTTAGACATAATGGACACTTTTTCTGTTTTTGTAATGAATGGTCAATACCTCAAGATCTATTTCAAACTTTGAGTGGAGATGAATAGTAGAGCAAGTTGAAGAAAATATTTATAGTAAGTCATTGCTTCTTCTGTAGTTTCCTAGTATTTTCAGGAAAACATTAACTTCAACGCTCCATCTTCATGTTTTTCTTATCCACAATTAGTAGGCCTCTGAGGTATTTGAACCTCTCTTGGCAAAGCTTTAGTGAAGATATCCTCAACTTGGTCATCTGAGAATGGTTATCACTGAGAATGGTTGTTGCAGATCCTTGTTATCACTGAGAATGGTTGTTGCAGATCCTTGCTTCTTGCCAAATTCTTCAATGACTCTTCTGAGCCATATTGCTTGAGAAGTGACAATTGATGTAGATACATACTCTGCTTTAGCTGTAGACAATGCTACTGATTTTTGCTTATTTGAAGCCGAAGAGAACACACCAGTTTCAAGTGTGAAAGTAAATCCAGATGTGCTTTTCAAATCATTAACACTTCCTCCACAATCACTATCACAAAAGCCAAACAGTTTTGGTTTCATATTCCTCTCATACAAAATTCCAAAGTTCATTGCACGTTAAACATATCTCAGGATTCTCCTTGTGTCTCTATAGTGAATCTTGGTCAGATTGTGCATAAATCTGGACATCAAACTTATAGCATACATTATATCTGACCTTGTTACTGTCAAATATAGCAGACTTCCCACTAAACTTCTGTTTAAGCCCTCATAAGCACTACCAGTTCTATCTTTTTTTGACAATTTTTCATTGACAACTAGAAGTGTTGCAATTTTATTGCAACCAAACATCTTTAACTTCTATAGAATTGTTTTTGCATGTGTTTTCTGTGTGATGGGATTCCCTTCACTCCTTGAATAATTTGTATTCCCAAAAAATAATGCAGGATTTCCAAATCACTCATTTTATATTTCTTCATCATATCAGACTTGAAATTTGAAATCAACTTTTACAGCTTCCAGTAAATACCAAATCATCAACATATAAGGAGACAATAAGTATGCTTGATTTACCTTCAGTTTTGGTGCACAGATCAGGTTTATTTTCACTCATTTGTAATCCTTTAGCTGTGAAATAAGAATCGATCTCACCATATCAAGCTCTTGGAGTTTGTTTCAAACTATAAAGAGTCTTTTTTAGTTTATAAACTTTCGGCTCTTTACCATTGATGAGGAAACCTTATGGTTGCTCCACAATACTTATTTTTTCAGCACTCCATTCAGAAATGCTCATTTGACATCTAACTAGAACAAGTACCTGCATTTTGTGCTGCAATGGAAATAAGACCTCTTATTGTCTCATGTCTTGCAACTGGTGCAAAAGTTTCATTGAAGTCAACTCCAGGTATCTATGAATACCCTTTTACCACCAATCTTGCTTGCTTTGTTTCTCTGCATAGAACTATCTGTATTCAGCTTGGTTTTGTAGATCCACTTCAAACTAATGACATTCTTGTTGTTTTGTTTATTAACAAGCTCCCATGTGTTGTTTTTAATAATCACATCTATTTCCTCCTTCATTGTCGTTCACCGCTCATCTTCCTTCACAGTTTCTTCAAATCTTTCAGAATCAAATAAGCAGGCATTGCAGCTTTCATATACACTTCATTTAAGCTTCTCATCTTTATTTGTGTTGAGCTTGGTGTAGATTGAGCATTTGAAGATGCTGATGATGGTTTCTCAAGACTTTGAGGTGGATTGAGTTCCAACTCTTCTAAAACATCTTCATCTTGAACAGTGTTATCTAGCACCCATTGTTGTTGGACTGAGCCTTACTTCCAATCTCAAGATGAATTCTCACTGAAGAGAACATCTTTACAGATAATCACTTTTTTCAGATTAAAGAGCCTATAGCCTTTTGTGTGCAAACTGTATCCCATGAACACACATGTTAACATAGGGTGAATACCCTCCTCTTGTGCCGGACAAGAGACTTATCGCTCGGTCGCCGAAGGTTGTAACTTCCTACACACCGCCTCCTGCGGTGATCCATGTGCATGAACTGCTAGAATCACAACTATACGTGCCGATCCAATCCCCCTCGGGACCACTTTCGAACCCCTCAAATGGAGGTGCTCGGGAGAACCTCTCTGCTAGTCCCACATCAGGGAGAGAATGCGCGGTTCCCAAAGCACACCTATATTAACAAGAAAATGGCTCTGGAAAATGTAAGGTTCTTCTAGCCAAACTTTGTCAAGTCACTTACCCACAGTGACACTAACTTAGACGTTTGAGAGTCGAAGGCTGGGTCCACCCCAGACTCGACTCTTGACACTACTATTACTTGTGCAGGACCTCAGATAGCTAGACCAGCAGTATTCCTCTGTCCTGAGCTCTCGGATGAGGGCAGATCTTTCTTCTCTTGATTGGAACTCCCAGCTTTTTTGCTTTCAGGCTGCTCTACGTACGACTTCCGCATCCCGGTTCGTTGATCTATTTCCCTTGGGTTCCAGCCTTGAACATTTCTTCCTATCCCTTACTGTAAGCAATGTGCAGCTGCTTCTTATAGTTCTCACTCTCCCGAAATGCTCTTACCCTAACTTTGCCAGCCCTGGCTCACTTTTCCTTCGATCTTGCCTCCTGGGATGTGAGGTCTTGCTGCAGCTTCTGCACCTGGCTCTCCAACGGTGCCAACCTAATGAGTGTTGCCTCCCTTCCTATAGCATCTGATCTTTCTTCTCTGTCACTGCTTTCCACTGCTGGGCATCAGCCTCCGCCCTTTCAGCACGACTCTAGGCCTCCCTAATACTTGCTTTAATCCCCGCCGACCGCTGGGAGAACGCTTGGTTCGACTGCTACAACGATAATATTTGCCGCTCCTTTGCATTTATCGCTTACTGCAAGTGCTCTACTGCCCTCTCACTAACAATGTACACTATCAGTTTCGCCTGTCCACATGACAACAATAGTCAGTACATGTATAAAGAAAAATCACTGCCAACATATATTATGAGGTGTCGGCTTACCCGCGTCAGTTTTTTTTTGGCCAAGTTCAACCCAGCCAGCGGATTCGGAACCTCGTCTAGTGCAACGATGTCTCAAGATCTGTGAAGCATGTCATACGCCATCTGTGCCAAGTACAGCTGCATATTACCGGTGACTTCCAGAGCTTGGGTGATCTCGGCTAGACTCCCCAAGCTCCTGAAGTAAGCCTCCCTCCTCTTCTTGAGCATGTCATCCTTAGCAGGCTCCTTACCCTTCTACTTTCAGGACCTTGTAGCTCCTGCCTCGGTCTCGGGAGAGCAGTCATCGACCTGCTCTACCACAGGCTCCTAATGCAGGGCAGGCTCATCGATTTCGAAAGGGCTAATACCTATTTCTTGAAACGCACCGGGATGGATAAATAGGGGTGCTTCTAGATCTTGTTACTTCCCCCCTACAAGGAAGCACTTGTTTCTTCAGTTGTCGAATGTCGATGTTGGCAAGTTATCGATCATCACACCGAACTTCCCTCATATCTTCAAGGTTACACATCTTCGGCTCCCTTTCTTTGTGGATGGCCCCATGTGCCAAAGGGCATTGAACTCATTGTAACTTACGTATCCCATCCTTAATAACTGGAATAGGACCCCGGTACCCAATATCTACCTTATCATGTTCGGCGTACATTGCTCTAGGGTGATATGTAGACATGCTAATATATATTGTACATGGGACGCCAACAGGAATGCCAGCCCACAATGCAGTTGGTATTCGTAAACTGTGTACCCAGCGGGCAGGTTCCGAAAGTCTGTATCCCTTAGCGGTCGCATCAACACTTCCACTGGTATATGCCGGGATAGTAGAGGACACGTGAGAACTCGCTTCCTCGGTAGGGAGTTTATTCTCAGCCCATATTAAAGCGAACATCTCATCAAATTCCTCTTCTCTCTAGCGCGAGGTATCAGAATCCGTACGGAATATCTCAATCATCTCATTGCTCGACACTCGCAACAGATCTGACATCTACACCTAAAACACAGTCAAACTCTCGCTATCCTAAAATCTAGACTCTAAGAACAAAGATCTCACCATCTACCCAGATTCATCCCAAAACCAAAAAACAACCCAGAAACATGCAAATATCAAAGAAACCCATAAAAACCCTTATTTCATTCACACAAGCAAAGGTGAAAACACAAAATATGTGGAAATCATACCTTTGACGATTGAAAAGTGTAGCGGATCAGTGACGCTGATTGCAAACAACTGAGCTCTGCCGTAGAATAGGTTACAGGTAGAATATACGATCTCTGGATTCCCTTTGTGCCGCTTTGCTCTGCTTTGAATGATTCTCACTTTGAAACTCTTTAAATCGCCTCGCTCTCCACTCTCTACTTCTCAATTTTAAAACAACTCAAAAACAATCAATTCTCACCTCTTTTCCCATACCCCCTATTTATATTAACATAAATCCATATCGATCGTTCAATATAAAACGACCCAACGGCTCGATTGTTGCCTCAATCGTCGCGCGCATTAACCTACGACGCACGTGGGCAGCGCGCCCACTACGTCACGCGTTGTAAATGCATCTTTACTATGCATAGTAGACTATTACCTGTGCCACGTGTCTCATAAATGACCACGTGACCCTCATAGACTGGCCACCTATGAAGACACGAGAGATATGGACCAGTGCCAATACCGAATTCCTGCTACACATATCATGGAGCCCCACGAGCGTGCATTCAGACCCTAAAGCAGCACAACCCGATAGCGGCACAGTGCCACTTCACTCCCGCTGCCCCGGTTGCGGGCCACCTCTATCTGATCTTAGCTTCTTGATTTTGAGATCAGATTGCCTCCACCATAGCTTGAAACTTTTTGAACAACGAGAATACATCTGACTTCTGTCTTAGGAAATAAATCTAAGTCATTCTTGAAAAGTCATCAATGAATGTAGGAAAATATTTATTATCTCCTTCAGTAGTCATTTTTATAGGACCACTAACATCAGAATGGACCAACTAAAGTGGTGTTTTTGCTCTCTAGGCTTTCCCTTTAGAAAATGAGATAATATGCTGCTTTCCTAGGGCACATCCTTTACACACTTCATTTACTTCTTTGATTTTTGCCATACCATGCACCATTTCATTTTGATGCAGCAGCTTCAGACTTTGAAAATTCAAATGTTCTAGCCTTTGATGTTATAGACAAGGATATTTCTTCAGCTCCATTGTTTTTGCACTCTCAACTGCATACTTGAGAGTAAGAGGAAAACTTCTATTCCTCTTCATTTCGACTTTTACCATCAGCTTCTTGCACTCCCTCTTTCAAACATTTTACAAGTGTCATCACCAAAATGCAGGTGATACTTGTGTTCCACAAGTTGACCAACACTTAGCAAATTTGAGTCAAGATTTGGCACCATGATTACATCTCTGATGGACATTCATCCATTTTTTGTTTCAACAGCAATGCGTCCCTTGCCTTTTGTATCCACCAGGCTTCCATTTGTCATCTTCACTTTTGTAATGCTGTTGTAGACTTGTAGTCATTATCATATAAAAGATCAACATTCACCGTCATATGATTGTTGCAGGCACTATCAACAAGCCGAACATTTGCATTCGTCACAATGTCTGTTGCATTCACGGTTGAGGAAATCTCATTCGCGGCAGTAAAAATCTCATTCACGGTAGCATAAGTGACACAAAACATATTACTATCTTGCCGTCATTCACTGTAGCTTTCCAGTTGATTATTTTTGTAGTCACAATCCTTCTTGACATGACCAAACTTGTTTCAATTTGAACATTTTGGTTTTTCTTTAAACCAACATTCACTGATGTGAATCTTTTCACAGATTAAACACTTTGAATATCTTGAAGTGTTGTTGTCTCCCTCATTTTTTCTTCTTCCTGATTGATCTGATCTACCCTCCCACATCTTGCATTTACCTTTCCAGTTCTTCTTCTACTTAGAATTTGAACTAGATGGTTCAACACTTCTAGTATTTAGGCTTTTTCTGTTGGTTCATCATCATGGCTTATCAACCTTTGATCGAAAGTCTTAAGTAAGCCCATCAAATCCTACGCACCAAGAGTGTCTATATCCCTAGTCTCTTATGTAATAATAGCTATAACATCATACTTCCCATTTAAGCTCATAAAAAACTTATGTACAACTTTTTTTTTCAAGTATAGGTTCAGCATAAGTTTTCATCTGGTTGACTAAATCAATTAATGTAATGCAATAATCCCTTAGCAACTCGGTTTCATTCATCTTATTATATTCAAAATTTATCCTCAAGGATTGAACTTTTATGGCTCTTACCTTATCTGAGTCTTTGAACTCCAACTTCAGAACATCTTAAGCTCCTTTGGTTGTTCTCTCGTTTGCAATCATTGGAAAGAACTCCTCTGCGATTGATGTTTGCAAAATATCAAGAGCTTTCACATTTTTCTTGATATTCGCCCTCAGCTCCGTTTGCTGAGCGTTTGACATTCCTTCAGCTGCTGGAACTGCATAACCTTCGTTCACATAGCTCAATAGATCTCGAGATATGAACATAGCCTCTATCTTAATAACCCATAAATCAAAGTTCTCTCCTGTGAAGATTGGAACTCTAACATCTGAACAATTTTCTTGTGTCGCCATCGCAGTTGCAGAAAACTAAAGAAAAGTGTTTTTTTGTATGATCTAACATATGGTACACCCACTTGATATTGATCAACAGAGCTCTGATACCATGTTAGAATTTTTGTGTCTCTACTAATGTATGTTAAACAAAAGTATGATTCGCTGATTAATTCAATGTGGAGGAAGAAACATAAGAAACTCAGTTGAACATTCGAAGTAAATCGTTGCAGCCTCTGATATTTCTTACTTCTGAAATTCTTGTTAGATTACATAACATTCTTGTCCCTATGTAGGGAACAATGCAACTTACAAAAGATCTAATTTAAAGATCTACTAAATATCTTAAATGTATTTAAATAAAAGATCGAATTTCAAAGTTTGAGTGGAAATGAATAGTAGAGCAAGTTGAAGAAAATATCTGTAAAGAGTCATTGCTTCTTCTGCAGTTTCTTAGTGTTCCCAAAAAAGCATTAACTTTAACACTCCCTCTTCATGCTTTACTTATCCACTCGTAGTAGGCCTCTGAGGTATTCGAACCTCTCTCTTGGAAGAGATTTGGTGAAGATATCTATAACTTTGTCATCTGTATTACAGTACACCTGATCAATTTCATAAACTTCAATTGCATCTCTTATGTAGTGGAATTTCAAGGCAATATGATTTGCCCTACTATGATACACATGATTCTTGCTCATGACAATTGCAGACTTGTTATCATTATGAATGGTTGTTGTAGATTTTTGCTTCTCGCCAAAGTCTTCAATGACTCTTCTGAGCCAAATTGCTTCAGAAGTGGAAATTGATGCATAGACATACTATACTTCACATGTAGACAGTACTACTGATTTTTGCTTATTTGAATCCCAAGAGAACACACTAGTTCCAAGTGTGAAAGTATATCTAGATGTGCTTTTCAAATCATCAACACTTCCTCCCCAATCACTATCACAGAAGCAAAACAGTTTTGATTTCACATTCCTCTCATACATAATTTCAAAGCCCATTGTACCTTGAATGTATCTCAGGATTCTCCTTGCAGATCCTAGTGAATCTTTGTCGGATTGTGCATAAATCTAGACATCAGACTTGCAGCATACATTATATCTGGCTTTGTTGTTGTCAAATATAGTAGACTTCTCACTATACTTTTGTATAAACTCTCATCAGCACTACCATTTCCAATTGGAAATCTATTGTGACTTCACTACAACTGCCTCTCTGACAAGAAATTCATTGTTATTGCTTTCCCAACTATCAAGTCATTGCAACTGCTTCTCAAATTGAAAATTTATTGCTACTGCTGCCTACCAAAAAACCTGTTGCTATTGTCGACGATCGAAACCTTCTACTCCTGTCACCTATTGAAAATTCACTACTCCTGTCACCGATTAAAAATCCACTGTTACTGTCGTAGACCTGAAATTTTTTGCTACTGCACCGACTAGAAATTCGCTGCTACTGTGTTGACTGCTTGTGGTGATCTTTGTCTATGTTATATAGGCTTCATTTCCTTCATAAAGTACATTATTATTATTATTATTATTATTATTATCTTATTTCAATGAATTAGTATCGACTCGTTAAAACGTTTGCACTGATAAACTTAAGAAAAAGTTGTTCACTTAGCATTAATTATTTAAACCGTAATAGGAAGGATATCAAATGTACTGACCAGGTTCTTTCAGGCGGTCAATGAAATGACTTTTGTGAATATATATATTTTTATCTTTTTTTTAAAAAAGAGGATAAAAAGATTTCACTCATACCCTCATGGTAGCTTGAACTCATGACTTCATCAATAAGTAGTGGATTCACTTAGCGCTGCGCTATAACCACTTCGTCACTTTTGTGAATATATCTTTCACTAAAAACATTGACTCGTATTTTTGCCAAGTGAAAAAATGTTGTAGACTTTATCCGAAAAATGAACGCTTTAAACTCAGAAGTTCTGTTTATTTGTAAAATTGTGACACCAAATCAAAAATTAGAGTAGTGCACATTATGAAGTGCAGACTAAAGTATTTCCATTCGAAAAACAATTCTTTTAAACCAGTTCATTATATAGTAAACTACAGTTAAATTACTGACAAAATATTACTTTACAATTATATTCATTTCAGAAGTTTTTAAACACATAAAAACAAAATTTTACAAATTAGGACAAATTGTTATATTCATTTCATGTGGCAGCAACACATTTACAACTTTGTCTTTAATTAAAACATACTTCACTTCCGATTAGAAATCCATCGTGACTTCACTGCAACTGGCTCTCTGACAAAAAATGCATTGCTACTGCCTTTCCAACTATCAAGTCACTGCTACTGCCTCTCAAACTGGAAATTCATTGTCACTGCCTCTCCAACTGTCAAGCCATTGCTGCTGCCTCTCAAACTGGAAATTCATTGTCACTACCGAAAAACCCGTTGCTAATGTCACAGATTGGAACCTGCTACTGTCGATGATCGAAACCTTCTGCTACTGTCGCCAATTGAAAACCCACTGTTACTATCGTCGACCTGAAATTTTCTACTACTGCACTGACTAGAAATGCGCTGCTACTGTGTCGAATGGAAAATTTCCTGCTGCGCTGATCAGAAATCTCCTGCTACTTTGACCAACCAAAAATTTGGCACAGTAGCAGCACGCAGCAGGATGACACAGTAGCACATACAACATCACTGCACAGTAGCAGCAGTGCAATACAAATCACCACCGCATGCAAAAGCAGCACATCCTATGACGATGCAGTGCAATAGCAGCACATCCTATGACGACGCAGTAGCAGCACCATCTACGCTACCAAATCCCCAAATTCTCCTCTTTCAATTTCAATTCAAACCTTCCTCATATTGTGACAACAAAGCCTAAACCTCATTAATTCAATCACTACCTCAATTCAAGAACCCAGATCTAATTACTCAAATTCCTCAATAAAAAAAGACACACAGAGATTTAATCCCTAATAATCAACCTAACTTACCTCATAGAATGAAAAACGAATCCTGACCGACGAGGCATAGATGACGTTGTGACTGAATTGACATTGTTTAGCAAGCGAGATTGAGGATCGACGTGGCTACGGATGACGAGGTTGGTGAAGCCCAGAGCTTTTGACTCCGACGAAGCTCACCAGGCCATGGTGGTCGGTGAGGGACAAAAATCATTGTGGATCTACTGGAGAAGAAGAAAGGCGAGGTAGGATTTGGGGTTACAAAGTGAGAAAGGGAAAGAAAGATCGATCTAAGCAAACGTGGAGAGAGAGAGAGAGAGAGAGACGAGGTCAAGGATTTGCAGAAAAGCAAGATGAGGTAGGGGTGGGAATTTGGACCCGAAATCCCGATCCCGAACCCGTCCATCCCGTACCGATACCGAACGGGACGAGACAAAAATTTCAGATACGACGTCCCGATACCGAACCCGATCCCGAATTTCTTAAATGGGTCGGGATCGATATAGGCTTTATCCGTCCCGATCCCGAACCAGTCCCGAAAATCCCGTCCCGTCCCGAATTTTTTGTTCCGAACCAAACTTACCAAGACAGAAGAACCAAATTAAGGGGTCCAAATTCCCACCTTTTTGGATTGGTTGAATTGTGAGGATATTTGGCTATACTTTCTTAATCACATGCCTATTTATTCCAGCATTGCTGTGTACAAGGCATTGTACGAAAGCTTTGGAGGCTTTGCTGCTGATGTTGTTGCTGCAATAGACCAGGTACCCCTGCAATATGCTAGGCATTTCTGAAAACTATAACCCATCAAACAGCTGATGAATCTTCAGTGGGGTGTCTTAACCAAAACGAAAAACAATCTTTTATATATGTATGATTTGCCAGTTTCTTGAATATTAGATCTTGACAATGTATTTGCATCCCAGGCTGCTCAGGATGGGGTTGACATAATAAGCTTATCAATCACTCCCAATAGACGTCCTCCCGGGGTTGCAACATTTTTCAACCCCAAAGATATGGCATCACTATCAGCTGTAAAGGTTGACATATTTATATGAAGCAGAATCTGCAACATATGTGTATGTATATATTTATAAATGTATATAGTGAAGATTGATATGTTCGGTACCTCATGCTGCCCGATATATCTTTATGCCTACTTGAACTTTGAGATAACCTACTAGAAATTAAGCAGATGCAGGTTTTGGCAGTTTTGCTTTTGGTTCTGTCCCGATTGGTCCCGAACCCGTCCCGAACTATTCGGGATCAGGACGGTTCGGTACCAAATCTCAAAAACACCAATCCCGTCCCGTACCGATCCCGAAAAAAAACATCAGGATCGGTTTCGGGATGGGGTGAATCCCGAACCGTCCCATCCCGATCCCACCCCTAAGATGAGGAATGGAGTATGAAGAGTGTCATTTTGCATAATTTTGTTTAAAAAACTGAACAATTCGTTATTTTTGCAACAAAAAAAAATCAGGTTAAGTTTGTCACAACTTATTTTTGGATTTGGACTCGTGTACTAATTTGTACAAGAAATATAAGAAATGGGGTTTTTATGTTTTGAAATTTGGTCTATTACTCGTATGTAATTTACCCTTCATTATATTTATCACCTCTAATCTAAGAGCCTTAATCTTTCTAAAAAAAGTCTAAGAGCCTTAGTAAAGCTCCCTGGATGCACTGTGTTAGGTATAGTCAAATAGTGTTGTATGGTCACTGATACCGATTCAACTCACTACGTCATCTTTTCCCGTCCTGTTAGCCTATCAACAAGAATACAAATCACTTCGACTCTCCAGCGTGTAAGTCAGCGTTGTTGTTGATATAATAACATTAGGTAAGAAGTAATTGTTTAGTAAAAAAGAAGAGAGAGAGATAGAGAGAGAGTTACTATTTATATTTTGTTATTAAGAAGGCTTCGATATATTGTTCGATGTGGGACGCTTTAGCCCTTTCTATTACCAGAGGACGATATCCGGATCACATGTGAGAGCGTCTCACTGTACCATTCGTATGACTGATCACGGTTAATAATAGTTGACACTGTCGTCTGTCTTTTACATATCTTAATTGTGCGAATTTAAACGTGTGCAATCAAAACATGTTTTTTAGTCATATGTGTCTATACACTTGTCGGGGTTTCGCATGTATGCCACGTTTTTAAACAGGTAAAACTATTTGTACACCCAATCACGTCATATTGGCCATGCTATAAATCGCATCGAGTCCAACGCCTCCATACAAAAATGCCTTCTGACTCTCTCTATCAGTCTCACTCTCCTCTACAGAACCTTACCAGATGAGTCCAAATACACCAATGGAGAGAGATCTGTGGAGAGGCAGCAGTATTACTACTGCAATCGCCAGCCTTCCAGAATCATCTTTGGGCGATCAACCATCGCCACCATCAGGTAGGGCGAGTCCAGCTATACCTGAGTCGGAGTTTTCCCCAACGATGAACGCCGACCAGTCCAAAAGGGAGGACGTAGAGCAGTTGATTGAGAACCTTCTAGATCACGATCGTTGCACCCGAGAACTGGCTCTAAAGAACCTTCTAGAATAATTCGTTTATATCTGACACCAGCTTCACTTGCGATTCTTGTTATTTTTTCTTGTAATTCTTATTGATTCTATGAAAACCGCAGACTTGTTTTTTTATCTCTTTTCTTTTTATCTATCTCTTTGTTTTTCATACCAAGGATTTAGAAGATTGCAATGAGAATTATTCTCAGGTTTCATGGTGCAGTTACACTGGTAATCTGGTAGTCTTATTTATATGTTGTTTAGCTTTAATTTACTAATTGTCATATAATTCTGGTTTCATATATCTAGTCTTATTTGCAATTAAAACTTGGTTTTTTTTCTTGATCTCTCTCTCTCTCTCACTTTCTTGAATTCAGCTGAAAGAGCATCCTGGGTGGCTCTATTACTGTGGCATACCTGTGGTATCATGTTTATGCTCCTCAGGTATGTCACTTCACCTGCAGTCTTTGTATTTTCTTTTTCCATTTTCAATTTTTTTTACATTGACTTAATTATGTACAATAATATTGTTGACCTAGAAACAAGTTTATATACAGTTTTATGTGTGACTACTCTATATGTATATGTAGCATCTATTTCTGAATCTGTGGTATGTTGCCTAGATATATTGACGTTTTTATCACATATGAATGAATGTTTTAGTTTGTTTGGTTTATGTCAGGAAATAACCGGTGTATACCACCTGATCTCAACCCCAAATCTTACTCAGGAAGTATCAAACCGAGTTTGCAATACTATAACTCTATTTCAGGTTATTTTCCTTGTGTTATTTTCTTGTTTTCTCTTTAAACTAGCTTCATCTGTTTCTTTCATATATATGTGCAGTACTGCAAAACCTTAATTTTTATTTTTCTTCTTCTTAACAGTGCATAGGTTTTCATCTAGAAACAAGAAAGCCATTTGTCATAGGTCATTTCATTAGTGGCCTCAGTCAAATCTACTGATTCCATAAACTGCTGAAAAATCTTCAAGAAATTTACCTTGTAATCAAAATACCAATTCCAAAATGACTTGAAGGAAATTGTAGCATCATAGAAAACTACTCAGCTTTTCAAAAAATAAAACTCAGAAAGGACCTATATTTTATTTGATGTGATGCATACTTGTGCGCAGCTATCTTGCCGTTCTATCTCTACCCTTTCATTGCCAATGAGAGCAGACACAAGCCTCATGAATATCTCAGACTATCTAGCTTAGGTGCTATTGGGGCACTAGTGAAGGTATATACATATGTATGAATTATGTTTCGTTTTATTGTTAAGCTAAACTAAATCAAATTTGGATCCCCTTTTACCCTTATTCAGTGTCACCCGCCAAATCGAGACGAAGTCGATCCAGAAATTATGCACTTCCTCCTAGAGAGCCAGATACTTTGCCTCTGCTTCCGCTGCATGGAGGTTGGCACGGTATTGTCAAGAACTGTAAGTAACAAAGATTGAAATGAAGTTTATATTCCGTTGTATGTATTAAATTTATTGTGTTTTATTCAGAGGTTTGAGAATATTTGTGTTCCTTTGAATGTACTCGGACATTTTCTGCAGGTGGCTACATTTGTAGTTGAAAGAATTCTGTCAACTGATGCGGGACTCAACTACTGTTGCAATTTTGGCGATCGGTTTTATGTTACTACTAGTATTCTTAGAAGGATGACTGATAGGCTTGTTGAAGAACCTTCACGTCGGCTGCTCAAACTAATCATCAAGTGTTTTATTGAACTGTCAAAGGGTCCAAGGTATTCCATCACTAATAAGAGTATTATTCTTGACGATTAACATTGAAATCGGTTAACTTGCTTGCCAAGCCAACCTCGACAAGCACCTCACCTGTTGGTAATGTTGTGTTTCAAGTCTGTGCAGGGACAATGAGGGTTTAAGATGCTGTATTCCTAGGAGCTTAACTTATCCCGATATTGTTATCCTCCTCTCTGTTAGTTCTCTGAACTACCGGGGCCAATTTAAGGGACTTAATCAGTCAACCTAGTTACAATTGCGTTAGATGTTCTATATAAGAGCATAGAGCATATATGCATGTATTGTATATATTTTCCCAGTTCTTATTGAAACAGTTGGCACTTTAATTTTCAGGATGACGGAGACGGCATGCGGGGTCTGCAACAGCTCTTGAAAAATGTTCAGGGTCAGATATCATCCACTGGAGACCTAGTTATTGGTCACTTTATAGAAGGGCTGAACTAAAGAGCTAACTTGCATTGCAACATTATCATGTTACCAACATGCACACAGAATGAAGAAACCTTGTACTTTTCTCATCTTTTTATCTTTGATGTTGTATTATGTGGGTTTGTGCTTTGTTGTCAAGAGATGTAACCTCATAGGTATAAACTAGTGTTGGATGGTATCTGATCCGTTTGTGATGTTAACTAAGTTTCATGTTGTTTCAATAGTAGTCTTGACCTGAATTTCAGAACACTGATTCCTTCAATGACAAAGTATTATCCCTTTTCAAATATGTGACATGTGCTTTTGTTAATGGACTCAAATACAGTGAAAATATACCACAGTAAACAAAAGGGCAAATCATATATGTTCAAGTCTAACTCAAAGATGACACAAGAAAACTTCACATTCGGCAGTGGTGTATCACAAAAACTCAAACAAATTATGGGTGATCTTGGGAAAGTGAATGTACATCTCGCTTGACAGGTATTGAAAGATTGCTCTCAAGCATAAAGGAGAGATCATGCATCTGTGACATTATTTTCTCCAAATCATCAGACTTTGATCCTGGTTTTGCACTGAAAACATTTACTTAGATAGTCCAAGCGCACACACCCGTCGAAAGCAGAAGCCTCTGGCTGGGTTATATTCACTACTGTAGAACCATGTGAACCGGCAGAGAGATCTGGCTGTAAAAAGCTGCCAAAATCCAAGTCCTGTGAGTCGGTCGCTGAGCTGAACAGATTTGTTACTGAAGTCTCATCAGCAGGTCTCATCTGATCGGCAGTTTGTTTTAAGGAGCTAGAAGCATTATGTGCACTACTCAAGCTAGTAAAATCATTCCAAGCACCAAATGAATCATCAGCTTGTTAGTTGCTAGCTGTGCTAAACAGATCTGTCTCGTCAGCAGGTGTTGTCTGATCAACAGTTTGTTTTGAAGAGCTAGACGGATTCTGTACACTACTCAAGCTAGTAAAATCATTCCAAGCACCAAACGAATCATCATCCTCATCAGCAATCTTATTATCAGGAGCCTCCTTGATAGTAGTCTGCCATTGAGTGTCTTCAATCAATACCTGTAGAATGTAAGTTATTTTCATTTTCAGCTATTATGTCATCCTTCACCGTAGCATTTGATTCTAATGGTTGGGCTGCCCAGCTAACCCCGAGTTGGAAATACTCAACAGATCATCTGAAAACCAATCATTACTAGTGGACGTACTATGATTTGATTTTACTTTAGTCGAGTCCCCGACAGATCCAAACACCGTGTCTATATGGGCAGAAAGATCAACTGTAGAACCTACATAGGGGTCAAGTGATTTTGATTCTTGAGGAAGATTTTCAGTGGAGATAGATTGAAAACTTGCCGGCCAACTAGAAATGGAATGACCACTCTCACCTTGAGTAGACTTCGCAGCTGTTTCCGAAGGCTGCACATTCTCAAATAAGCTAAGAGTTTCATTTCCTTGGAAAGCAGTACCCTCTACAGTGATAATACGTTTGCTCGACTCCAATGGCTTCTCAGATGCAAACAAACTAAGATTTTCACTACCTAGGAAAGCACTACTCTGCAATAGCAATCTGTTTACCCGGCTCAAACGCAAACAAACTATGATTTTCGCCACCTTTGAAAGCATGACTCTTTGCAGTGGCAGTCGGTTTGGTCGGCTCAAACGGCTCTTCAGATGCACTCAAAGCAGCATGTTTCTCTCCAGAAAAGAAACTGCCCAGATTCACTCCAGCCAAATCCAAAAAAACTTTTCGGCTGAGTGGGAGTCTTCTCTTTTGAAAGTCCATCTTATTTCTACACCTAAAATCTCAGACAACGTCAACTCCTCTTTAGAGGCAGCCTGGCCTCTACTGGATTCGTTCGCTTCAGTGGGTTGGTCCACTATCTCCTGTAAACCCAAGTTCCGAACTTTACCAAGTATTCTATACTCAACAAATCCCTAGAAATTCATCTCAACACCACCCTACAGTCTACGTCGATGAACTTATCCCGACACAAATCTTGATTTCTAGCAAATAAAACAACATTCTAATCGTCCAAAATACAACAACATATAATCCAAAAGTGTGAGTCACTGGTTCAGTGTGTTGTTTGTGGATTTTGGTTCAGTGTGAGTCACTGGTTCGCAGATTTCCCACCAGTTTCTGCTCAACTGTACCAGTCGGTGCGTAAATTACATCAGATTTCCAAAAAGATTTATTTTCCGATTTTATTTTTCAATTTTCATAATATAAATTTCACTTGGTTTCTTTTTTTGGTCGTCACTTAGTTTCAAAAATATTAATATTAATAAATAATTCACTTAGTCTGGAGACAGTACGACTATTTGGAACCAATAACGTATAGTATGTGAGGCAGAATTTTGATATGTTTAATACCAACATATGATTCCTCGAAACAACCGATTATTTGTTTCAATCTACATTCAATATTTTTTTCTGCACCATGTTTTATTTGGTAGGAAATAATATACGAACAGAATTTAACCATATTGGCACTAAAATGTTAAAAACCGCGTGATTATGTTTGTTAGCATTTTATTTGTGTATTTACACAGACTTAAAATTCTTATAAAATATTTATTTTTATAGTTATAAAATTTATTATCTATTTTTCTCTTATTAATTATTTATTTATTTTATCATATTAACTTTTACTCTAATATCTAAAAGCAACCTAATAAGAATAATAATGTTAGAACGTAATTTAATAATTTTATTAAGGTTCAAACATTATTATAATAAATGTTCTCAAAATATAATTTAATAATTTTATTGAAACTTGACTCTATCAAAATAGAGATGTGAATCTTTAACGAAGTGGGGCAGTTCTAAAACCACCGTCACACCCTTCAAGTCTCACAAACACACACATCTCTTCTTCTTCTTCTTCTTCTTCTTCTTCTTCTTCACTATACCAGCGCTGCCGGCTCCTCAATTTGCCGAGTTCCAGTCGAGACTCAGAAGCAGAAGAATCCATGACGATGAGGCCGGCGGTTCTGAAGGCGGGGCTGGTGATAGTGGGCGTCTGCATAGCCGGCTACATTCTAGGCCCACCTCTCTACTGGCACTTGATGGAGGGCTTGGCCGCCGTCTCTCACTCCTCTTATTCTTGCCCTCCTTGCACCTGCGACTGTTCTTCTCAGCCTCTCCTCTCTATCCCCATCGGTAAATTTCCTCGATCCAATTTTCACTCCATCTGATCAGATCTCGTTTCCTTTTTTACCCTCCGATTCACCTCTAGGTTTTCGTTAATGAATTAGACTAGTTCATTCGGCTAATGGTGACTGTGTTGTTATTTGTTTGGGTGTAGCTTTACTGATCTTGGTCTTGTTCTTGTTTGTTTCTGCAGGACTCAGCAACATTTCGTTTGCAGGTTAGTTTCTAATTTCGGATTAGCTATTGTTTTAATGATTGAGTGCTTTGTGATGCTGTTTGTGGTTTGATCACGATTTTAGCTGAAGTGCTACTTAGGACAGTGTTTGATCATCGATTTTCGCTGCATTAATTTTTTTTATTAGTTTTGATGCCGCTACTTGAAAACTGTAGACCTTTTTATCGAAAACTTTTCTGCTAAAGCTAATTGTGTAGGTTGTGTGTGGTTTGTCGGCATCACAGTATTTGAAGTTGACTAGTTGTTCTAGATCAAGAGCTCTCGTCCTAGTAGTTTTCTTGAAGGATTGTGGTCCCTTTTGTTATTCCTATCATTGAGGGAGATGACTTCTCAGCTACTTCTTTTCATCAATTTGAATTCCCTTTGAATTGTTGGTGTCACTTTGAAGGATGAGTTTCTGTGTTTCATCGTTATTTGCTTGTTCGTGTTGAGCCAACATCCGCGTACTTTATCATACAGGAGGTTGAGTTGCAAAATGTTCTTGCTTTTTTGATGTTTGGTTTTGGATATTCAGTTTATTTAACCAGCATCTCTATAAGTTTAGGGCTACAAATGGTTTAAGACGGTTCCAAAAAAATAGAAAAGGCTGTATCACATCGAGATGTCTATTCGTTTTCCGCTCGCAATGAGATGGGGAAGATTTTATTCAATTCTTATGTGCAGACTGTGCAAAGCGTGATCCGGAGGTGAATGAGGATACGGAGAAGAACTTTGTTGATCTTTTGACTGAGGAGTTGAAACTTCGGGAAGCTCAAGCTTTGGAGAATCAGCAGAAGGCTGATATAACTTTACTGGAGGCTAAGAAGATAGCATCCCAGTATCAAAAGGAAGCTGACAAGTGTAGTTCAGGGATGGAAACATGTGAAGAAGCTAGGGAGATAGCTGAAACTACATTAGAGGCTCAAAAGAAAATGACAGCAATGTGGGAGCTTAGGGCTCGTCAGAAAGGATGGAAAGAAGGAATGACCAAGTCTACTGCTCAGATGCAAGGAAATGTTCAGACTAGAAACCACTCCACGGATTGATTGAAAAGATCGTCTTCAACATGGTACTTCCTCCCTCCCTTGCTTAGTGATAAACTTTACTTGGCTTTTCTTCTTCACATTAGAAGTGGCGCATAATATTCAAGAATGTAATCAATTATATTCATCGAATCGAGTTGTTTATTACTGTTTACAATTAAAAAGTATAGAAAACTAAGTTGTTATCCAATTGTAGTAGAATGTTGGCAAGAGCCTTGATCATCAATTTCTCAACCCAAATTGTGGTTGAATGTTCCACTTGTAAGACTGGAAGAAGAAATTCTTCATTAAATGTCAGAATCAAACTATCGATGGCCATCGAGCCCCTTGCATGATTGGTTGATGCTCAACTTTTTTTTGTTACTTCTCTTTTTCCTTGGTCCATGTTGTATGGAACATCTAGGAGATTTCTATTTAGCTAAAGATATTGAGGCACAAAATTAGATTTCTTGACCTCTTGGGCTTGGAGGAATGGCGAGGGCAAGAACCCAAACAGCTGAACAGCCAAACAGCAGAACAACAAGCAACCCTCAGCGTTCCGTTCATGCATCCTAGAATGCATGAACTGCACCCCTGACCCTCCACAACACACTCTAAGTCTCTAGGTCCTGCCTTTTTAGGAAGAGGAACTAGAGACTAACAGTGTTATATGAGCCTTGATTCTGTGTACTCCAGGTCCAATAAACCCTGTTCATTCATGATGCCAGCCCTGAGGTCCTGGTTCAAATTCCATTAGCACTGTTATACACTTCTAATTACACACAAGATATGTAGACACAAAATGCTCAAGGAAAAAGATCCTGTTTGTTGCCATCTGCCAATTTAACCGAGTCAAAAAATAAGTGGAGTGGGCGACCCATGATCCACCCCAGAGTGAACTACCATGCACAAGTTCATTTTATTTATGTACCTATCCCTCTTTAATTGACTACAACCCCTCTCTAGACTCAGAAAATTTACACTCAAAGAAATCCCATAGAATAGAATCATGTTCACTTTCATTCCTTGAAGGGACTGGTCACACTGCTTTCTGCTTGGCCTTCTCAACGGCTGTGATCGAGGAAGCAGTTCTGGTGATCGAGTCATATCTTTGACATACATGAGCAACAAACAAACAAGCAGTGAGGGTCACTATGTCCTTGCCGGCGCACTGTTAGTTTGAGGCGCTGGGTGAACCAGTTTGCGGTCCATTAGACAAGTACAGATAGTTTTGTAGCTCTTTGTTTTCCAGGAACCTGTCCGGTTTAAAAGTCTCCGGATCATCAAAGATATTCTCATCTCTCATGACCTGTGCTTGAAACCCACAAAGCATCTCTCCCTTTTTGATGTCGAATGCCGAGTCATAGGAACCGAGTTAGAAGAACGTTGTGGCTCGAGCAAATTGGAGAGGAACCGGGGGGTTGAGCCGGAGTGTTTGATACACCACAGACTGAACCAGTGGCAAGTCTTTCACTCATTCAAAACTCAGTTGAACCAGCATTTTCCCCGACTTCTTTGACTATTCTTTGTTGCAAACCAGTGGTGTCACTGGCTATTGCATTTTACTAAACTCGGAAAGAACACTGAAAACCCACCAAATGCGTTGAAGCCAAGCACAAACAGAAGGTTGTGAATGACTTCTTTACATAGTCCGAACTCGGTTTGACCTCTGTTTGCTACTTTACCTGCACAACATACCAGGAAGAAGAGTGATTATTTGTTTCAACTAATGCTGCCTTACTACTAGTAATTTCTAATACCACTATAGAGAAACAATGTGGGTGTTTATTTTATATAACTTCAACTTACCATGTTCTTCTATAAACTTACAAAGCTTGTTGTAGTCTCCACTCACAAGAAAAGATGGGTATGCAAAGGAATGAAGAAAAATCTCCTCCAGAGGCTGAAGCACACTGATCTTCACAGTGGGGAGTAGCTGAAGCGATAGCCAGCGGTCTAGCATAGCGTGACCAGACTCAGCTATTTTGGGTGAGTTTGAAACGTCAGCTCCAACTAAGCATTTTGTAAGGAACTTGAACATGCACTTCTGGAGTGGGATCAAATAGCTAGCGCTCCCATCATTGGTGACATCTGCATCTATCGTATCCCAGTGTACAAAGGTTGGCAGTGAGCTCAGGTACCCATACCTTGGAGCTTTGTTTCAAGATGTCCATGGCGAAGTTCTTGATCTGTGAAGAAGAAAAGGTTAAGAGATGGCAGTTCAGTTGCTCCTTCAGAAAAAAACTTGACCAGATTTACCTCAACCTAAATAACAAGTTGGAAGCGAAAAGCACTTGAAGTTGAAAAATCCAATTCACTGAAAATTTGATGTAGTGACAATTGATCTCTCGATCAGTTCAATGAAGCTCTCAACTTTACCCTACAATCCATCTTATGTTACTAACTCAATGACTAGATAAGACAAAACGCAAGCTGTCCTAAACCATGAACGTAGCAGAGAGCATTGGCATGGTGACACATTATTAACCTCAAAGCCAAAGGAGCGTTCAGTTATTTCAGTGTGAGGCATATCATACATGTTCCAGAAAATGGTAGAATTTCCGACCTATAATGTAAAAAAGTAAAATCCCACAATCAGAGAGACCTCTCTCCATTGAACAATCTGATCTTCTTAACAATGAAAATTCGAGACCGGGCCTCTGATCACATATTTCGGATTTTCTGATTTGGCAAATAAGGCTAGGACCACCATCAACAACTGTAATGGACATGGGCTCATTACATTTTTAGTAAAATGTAAAATAATGTTCAAAATAATAAAAATAGTTAATAAAACATTACAATATTAAACTCGAATTAGGTTTTGAGTTTTGATCGAGTTAAAACGAGTTAAACGATCTCGTTTTCTTTTTTCTTTTTTTGGTCTAATCTGAGTTGAGTCCGACTAGCCCAATTTTTCACCGACTAGCCTGATTTTTTTCCGACTAGCCCGATTTTTCCTGATTTTTCTTTTGACCGACTAGCCCGTCCGACTATACCAAAATCGTCTCGTTGACCGGCCGACTAAGCCTGAGAGAGTAACCACCACACACTCAAATTCACACCAAATCTGACCTAAATTTTACAAAAAGATGAGATGGAGCAGAGACAAGGAAGTGAAGAGCTTGAGGAACTGAGTGTCGGCGCAGGCAAAGAAAGTGGAGATGATGACAGGGAAGATGACATCATGGCTGCGTCAGACGATGCATCCGTAGAAGGAAATGAAGAAGTCCCAGTCAGAGCTGAGTTGGAAGGAATCGACTGGTTGGCTTTTGTTGTTCGTTTTCTCTTTTTTTCAAAAAAATAAGTAAATAAATGAATCTAATAAATGAAATGGTGGATTGATGAAGAAGCAAGAATAAGGAAGTTTGGAATGCATCTCTTTATACGTTTTAGATAATTTGTACTATAAAAAGTACGGAGAAAATTGGATAGACATGTTATTGGTGGCTTTGTTAGGTTACCCTCTAATAATTACTAAGTGCAAAATAAGTTGATAAATTTAGAAATTAATAATGAAAAATTGATAAATTTATCAATTTTGAAGAGAAAATTAGTTAAAACTTAGCAAACACCAAATGCCCTACATTTTTGTTTTGCTCTAATCCTAAACCCATGCAACAATGTGCTTTAGCAATAAACTCATTTATCAATACTAATAGATATGCTCTTTGATAAAGAGTGATTGCAGCAAAAGAGCATTACCCTTCTTATCTATAAATTGCAGTTGCTACAAAAAACTTCTAAAAAGTCTACCTATTCCAAACACCAAATGCCCTACATTTTTGTTTTGCTCTAATCCTAAACCCATGTACCATCATCTACACTTCTGAACTGTCTCCCTGAGCCCCAAATGTACAGCCAACAAAGTTTTACATGCAGTCTAAGGCTGGATCATGAGAACATCTTCGGCTTCAGACGAGCGTACTGAACCACTATATTTGCTGGGCACGGGTGTGTTCCTTCGAGACTGGCGTTTCGTTGGGACAACAACAGGCTCCTCTTCCAATTCTTCGGCGGCTCCATCACTGTCACTGTCATCTGCACCCTTGAAAACTGGGTGGATGTATGCACTTTGAAGGAAGCCTTTTAAGTTGAGATTAGGCTCTCTCACACGTTCTAATGTATCTTTCCTCATTGCCTCCTGAAATTCACCATACACGAATGCGTATGTCTAAGCATCAGAAGTTTTGACTCATTTTAATCAATTGAGTCAACCTAGAAAGAATGTCTAGCAATGATCAAACCTGTAATGGATTCTTTTTGAACGCAGGTTCATAACGGCCTTTGCAAAATAGATGGAACGATATGGTTAGCACTGGGAGTGTGATGAGCAAAGGAGTGGACTGAGCAGCTTCTTTTGCACTTAATAGTCCCATCAGTAGCAGTTGCGAGACAACAAGTGCGGTTATGATCCGCCCATGGACATCTGGCCAGAATGCAGCAGCACTCTCATACTCTTGATTGTAGACATTTATAATCTAGAATGGATACACAAACTCGGTCAAGTGACTGCATATCATTAACCAATAAAATCACAAAAAAACCATCTCTAAGAATTATCGAAATTTACCTGATGGCGATAAACAACATATGCCAGGCCAAAGAATACTATTATGAAAGGTAGAAGGATTGGGGACACCACAGCATAAACAAGGCCAAGTAGGAAATAGAGTTGTATTTGTGGTTCACCAGTGTTGAATCCAAGGGTTCCTGGATCCATGGCCTCTTCCCTATCCTTTTCAGTCTTCACCAAGAAGGTATTCTTTAAGTGATACATGATCAATGGCTTCAACCTTAGAATCTCCCCGGCAACTCCAGCCCACCCATCAACCATTATATATGTTATAAAGAAGGTCGCCTTCATTGGAATTGAAACACCAATTGTAATCGGGATACTGCACAAACAGCCAATTAATTCAAATACAATGCACATAAGGTGTAGTGAGGAAACCATTAAATTGCAAGTTAAAAAGTAGAGGGGGTAACTGTAAGGACATACTCATTAGCAGACTGGTGGATGAACTTATCCAATTGTTGAAACGCAGTTCCAGTGATTATGCTCCCAAGAAATACATTAATAAATTGGAAAATGTAATATCTAGTTGCAGATCTCCTCTCCAAGGCTGATGTACTAGTAAATCCTTCAAATTTGGACATCATCATCAATATAGAAGGAAGAAATATCAGAAAAAGCTTCAAAGCAATTCCCGGGAGGAAGCCTTGGATAAATGACTTTACGAATTTCCTGCATGAAAAATGGGACACTGTTAGCAAAGTAAAAATGTATGTCCCAGTGTACGGTTAAAAAGATATTGCAAATGAAGATATTTACAAACGAAATACTCACACTTCAACAATGGCCTTTAGGAAGGGGGCTGCTCTCTCAATACCCTCAATGTTCGCAAGGGACTGAACAAATGCGATGGGAATCATGAAAAAGAAGGTGAGGAAGAAGAAAACAACAGCAACTATAAGCCTCCTAATTGTCAGTGAAACATATGGAATTGCCAGGTTATCCCAATAAACATCACGAGGTTCTGGAGCCCACTCAGTCAACCATAAAGTTGGATTTCTGGTTTGTTGAGTTTGTGCGCAAACAGCAGCACCCCATCGAGTTTTGAAGGACACAAATGATGATGGCAATATAGATTTTGGATTATTTGTAATCTTATCTCTCTCTGAAGATATCTGTTAACATTTCACAGTAAAAAGAAAATGTATAAGTAATCAAATGCTTTCAGTGAATAACGGTCTACAAAATCATTTGCCATATCAACTTTTCTTCACTCTCAAGTATCAGATAGACAAAAAACAGAGCAAGTGAGATGAAATATTTTTTACAATAGTGAGTAATTGATGCATACCTCTTTTGACAGTCTTTCAACCTCAGATGTATGATGATCAATTGCATCCACCCTCTTACCCAAAAGACCAAGAAATCCAGTCTGCTCACAAAACATTGTTAACATAAATGTGGAAAGAGAAGAAAGTGAAAAGGAAAATTAGATGAATATCATTTCATCAGGAATGTGATACCTTTGTTAATGGTCTTTTGGATGGATTTCTTAAAAATTTTAGTTGATAGTAGTCAAGCCAATTCTGTACTTTCTTCTTTTCATTGACTAATTCAGAAAGTTTATTTGCATTGTAAACAACCTGCTTGCAAAAAATTCAGTAAGAAACTAAAGGAAAGCAAAACACTTAGTAAAGGGGAAGGGGTTAAACCTGATGAGTGAGATAGTGGTCTGGGTGGTTGACAAGAAAAAAGTGTTCCACAAGCTGACTGACAGTTTCATCAGGGTCTGGTGGCACATTTCTAACTAGTACCTATAGAAAATACATAATATTATTTCACTAGAGTTAGTAATAGTATAAATAAGGAGCAACATAGAACTGTAAGTTATTGATTAAGAAAAAGAAATATGTGTGTGCCATAAAAGAAGGCTTACTAATGGAATGTCACATCAGTTCTTGTTTGAGAAGCACAAAAACATAAAAGAGACTTTGTACATCTTACGAAATTTACTAAATCTCCCTATAATTATTGCTTACAACATAACAAAAAGTCAAGTTCAAGTAGATCAACAGGAGGTGACTTTTCCCCTCTTCTAATAAATCCAACACGAAAAAGGTCATTTTGGGTCAATAACTTTACCCCCTTTGACCCCACTCCACCCAAGTAGATCTAGTGTCTGACTACAGTGCCTTAAGGGCAACTTACTCATCAAATCAGCTATAACATAATGTGTCAAGTGAATCTTACTGTGAACTGATCAGGACGTCGCTGTTCTGATGCAAGAAAATGCAATCTCATTGTTGCAACAATCTCATACTCCCTTTTCAAAACATAGCATGTCCAGAATGTAAAGGCATAGGCCATTACTAAATGAGTCCAGAATCTGTATCACATGGTAAATAATCATCAGAAGGTGAATCTCCTTAAATGAGTATGCTACACAATCAAATTCCACTAATCAAATAGAAGTGAATCTAAAACTGCACTAATAGATTCATTATGGTTTACTTGGCAAAGATTGTTTCTATGACCTGTTCCAAATTCATAGAACAAAGAAGGCACAACTGAATTAAAATAGTGTTGCATTCTTTGCATAAAGCTTAAATGCAGATTATTGTTAGTTGAAAAACAATGAAAGCGTCTCCAAGGGCTAACAATTCTCTATAATCTGACATAGTGTGCAAACCATACACGTATACCACCAAGTACAGAAAAAAAGAAAAAAAGAGAAGATAATCTGGAGCTTATTGTACAGTGTTTTGCATACCTATGAGATGCAAGAGGAACATTTGAAATAGAAAGCTGATCTAGGTTGCTGTAAACTAAATTTGACTTCTTTAGGGTGGTATTGGTCCAATTGACAGGGACCATGACTGAAAAAGCCAGCAATGCGATAGGAACAAAAATCTTTAGCCTGCATTATAATGACCAGAAAAAAAATGTCAGAAGAAAAACATCAATGAATCAAAGACAGGAAAACAAAAAATAATAAATATCAGCCAATAGGCAATGTAAAATGAACTCTATACAAAAATAAGAGTTGCTAGAGATGATACGATTTGACAATGTACATGAAAGACACACGTACCCTGTCAAGTAAATCCTCAGGTAAACAGCCGAATCCAACCCTGCATGGTCAACCAGTTCAGGTTCCGGCATTTGCAATGCCGCGGGCATCCAGTTCAGAAACCTCAGATATGACCTGTAGTCCAAATTCACAAACTTGCTTACAAATGCCCCACCCAACGGACTGGCCCTCACTCCTTTGAGATACCATTTCGGAAAGTAGACCCTATCGTTCACAGGCTGAAGCCGGAGTATGGCAAACGCCACAAAGAAGGCAAATGCAGTCAAAATATTGATTGCTGCGGCCATTCCTATATCACTCAGTGTAGCCATAACTCACTTCAAACAAATCTATCCAATTATAGCCTCCTGTAAATTTAAGAATCAACAACAAGCACATACTTCAAATCTTTTCACTTCAAATTTCAATCTACCAAACACAAAATTAATTAACCTCTCAACAATCAAAAACTAAACCATCCCATTAGCAAACTATAAACTCAAGCCCAAAAAAGATGGCATCTTTTCAGTTTTCTGCACCAAATTTCTCAAAAACCGAAACAACGCCAGAATCCAAACACTTTACAGTTACAAAACATCAAATCAAGTACAGAACAAGCAATTCAAACCGTAATGTTTCTCGGTAATCACAACACACATTGGATCAAACACTAGTTCAGCAACCAAACAACAGCAAAACTACAAAAAAAGATTCAAGATTTAGAACCCAAACTACTCTTTACCTCTATTCCCAACTGAACTCCGCTCCTTGAAACTCCAACTAGACCAAAACGGCAGCGTTTCTTCTCAGAATGTGATACAAACCGTAAGTTCCTATCAGAATGCAAGAACAGAAAAGCATAAACTGGCTATGAACAATGAGAGAGAGAGAGACCAAGTTGGGGGATTCAAGAAAAGACAAAACGGTTGTGACTGAAGTGTGGTTACCCCTACTACTAAACAGTCGCATCGGTTTTATAAATTTGATTAAAAACTTTAATTTCATGATTAATTAGCGAATTAAATTTCCTTAAACATATTATTCATAATAATAATACCTGGGGACCAGCTTGGATTTTCTTGTCGTTGTTTAGGTGTCTGTCTCCGGTGTGTCTCTGTTTATTGGCTGTCCCTCTCAACTCCAACGGCTACTATTCTTCTCTTCTCTTTAATTTGTTGTTTCTGTGCATCAAATTTTTTTTGACGAGTGGAGAGCTAGTCAACTATTCTGGGTATGAATTATTGTGTATAAATGGGCAAAAGCTAAAATGCGTAAATAGTACCGTACACCATACAGAAATTGTTAACGGAGGGGCAATTTTGTAAATTCATACCATCAAGATAACTGCTTTATTTCATTGCAAAATTGAAGCAATTTTTTTTTCAGTCCACCACATGATCAACCCCATTGACACCCTCCCCCTCCCATGCAAATTCACCACCTACCTACGGCAATAACAACCTCCCAATCTGTACTTCCTAATCTATATTGCTACAAGACCAACACCTCCTACTGCACCAAGCACCAGCACATCTCAACACAATCTTACTACTACCCTCACTAGACTGGAGCTCAAATTGGCCCGGTAAATCAGAGCCACCTGCCGCCAGAAATCATACCCCCTCCGGGACTCGAAACCTTCCAAATTCAAAAACTTTTGTTATAACGGATGGAAGAAAGAACACACAGATTTACATGGTTCACTAACGATATGTTAGCTACGTCCACTGCAGAAGGAGAACTGTTTTATTAGTGTGAGGAAGAACACTGAATACAGAATACAGAGTGCGGCGCTAAGCTTTACTGAGTAGTGGATACAATTAGGTTTAGGACGTTTATATACTAAACGTCCGCGAACGAAAATGTCCGCGAGCGAAACTGTCCCCGCGAGCGAAAACTGTCCCCGCGAGCGATAGTTCGCGAGATCCCCGAATAGCTGGTTCAAGGCATATATTAACAAATCTCCACCTTGACTTGAATCCTCTCACAAATCTCCACCTGAAGTACCAGATGCACCATAATAGTGCCAGATGTACAAACAACTCCTCTGCCTCAGATGTTACACAGATGTACCAGATGCACCACAGTAGTGCAAGATGTACCAGATGGCTCCTCAGCCTCAGATGTTACCCCCAAAGGGCAACTAACAGCTTGTAACATTTAGCAAGTCCAAACAGTGTTGGAACTTGCTATGCAGAACCGGCTTGGTGAACATATCAGCGGGATTATCAGCAGTACCCACTTTCTTCACCTTGATTCTACTCTCACTTCTCAGAAAATGATACCTGACATCAATGTGCTTAGTCCTCTCATGATGGACCTGATCCTTTGCTAAACATATTGCACTCAAGCTGTCACAATATACTATAGCCTGATCATGATGCAAACCAAGACTGCTGACCAGTCCCTTCAACCATATTCCTTCCTTTGCAGCTGCTGTCAAAGCCATGTACTCTGCTTCAGTAGTAGACAAAGTCACTGTAGGCTGCAGAGTAGCTTTCCAACTAACAACAGAGCCACCAAGAGTGAAAACATAACCAGTCATAGATCTCCTAGTGTCAACATCTCCAGCATAATCGCTATCTGAATAGCCTGTTACTAAGCATTTTGTATCACCTCCATAAATGAGACCAACATCAGACGTACCTTTGAGGTACCGGAAAATTCTCTTCACGGCTTGCCAATGCTCCTTTCCTGGATCACCCATAAATCTGCTGACAACACTAACAGCATGTGCAAGATCAGGCCTAGTGCAAACCATAGCATACATCAAACTTCCTACTGCACTTGCATAGGGAACTCGAGACATGTATTCCTTCTCCTCAGCATATTTAGGTGCAAACGCAGTAGACAGATGAATATTTGCAGCACTTGGAGTATCTATAGATTTTGATGTAGACATACCAAACCTGGATAGAATTTTCTCGATGTAACCTTTCTGTGATAAGAAAAGCTTCTTCTGACTTCTATCCCTGTAAATCTCCATTCCCAAAATCTTCCGAGCTGCTCCCAAATCCTTCATCTCAAACTCTGCACTGAGGAGACCCTTCAACTTCTGTATCTCAGACTTGTTTTCTGCAGCTATCAACATATCATCTACATACAGGACCAGATAAATGAGAGACCCATTTGTGACCTTGTTGTAGTAGACACAACAATCATACGGACTCCTGATGTAGCCTATCTCTATCATATAGCTATCAAACCTCTTGTACCACTGTCTGGGAGACTGCTTTAGTCCATACAAGGACTTCTTCAACTTGCAAACATAGTCTTCTTTTCCAGGAACTTGGAAACCATCTGGCTGAGTCATGTATACCTCTTCTTCCAACTCTCCATGTAGAAAAGCTGTCTTCACATCTAGTTGTTCAAGCTCCAGATTCTGATGTGCTACTATGGCTAGTAACACCCTGATAGAGGTATGTCTGACCACTGGCGAGAAAATCTCATTGTAGTCTACTCCCTCTTTCTGATGGAACCCTCTTGCAACTACTCTAGCTTTATACTTAATGCCCTCAGCAGGTGACATCCCTTCTTTCTTCTTGAAGACCCATTTACAAGTAATGATCTTTCTCCCCTGACCAGGTCGTTTGGTCAATTCCCAAGTCTGATTCCTCTGAAGTGATTCCATCTCATCTCCCATTGCAGCAAGCCATTGGGTTGACTCTGGACATGTAACTGCTTCCTTATAGGTGGATGGCTCATGAGGATCCACCTCTTCAGCAACCTGTAGTGCATAAGCCACCATGTCCTCAAACCCATACCTAGTGGGAGCTTTCCCAAAATTTGCTCTCCTAGGTCGCTCATGAGTCAGAATATGCTGATTAACTACCGTTGGTTCTGTTTCTGAATGTAAGTGTTGATCTTCCTGTTGTGGTTCAAACTCATCTTCAATGACTTGTTGCTCCACCTGTCTCTCAACACTACAATTTTCTGATACTACAGTAGACTTCACAGTAGGGTTAAACATAGAATTTTCATCAAATACTACGTTTCTACTAAGTATAACCCTCTTTTCAGATGGAGACCAGATTCTGAAACCTTTAACCCCATCCCAATAGCCTACAAACACTCCCTTTTTAGCTCTTGGTTCTAACTTACCCTCACTTACATGATAATAAGCAGTACACCCAAAAACCCTCAGATTGGAGTAATCAGCAGACTTACCAGACCACATCTCATAAGGTGTTTTGAGATGTATACCTGTGTGAGGTCCACGATTTATCAGATAACAAGCAGTACTCACCGCTTCTGCCCAGAACCTTCTTTCTAATCCAGCATTAGAGAGCATGCACCTAGCTCTCTCCAGAAGTGTCTGATTCATACGTTCTGTTTATATGTGGAACCTAATATTTCTCCTTTACCGGGTTACAATTCAAGAAATAACACCAAGTATGGTCAATTATTAAATATGCATCGTTTATTATGCTTGAACTACTGTTTACAGGGCCAAAGGCCAGTCAGACTGGAGAAGCCATTCTGGGTCCTTTGTCAGGGCCCAGTTCATTGTAAGTTTGAGGCAAAGCAAGGGAGTTCATTCCCACATTGGAAAAAGACAAAGTGCAGCCTTTAATGCTACTATAAATACCGGTGAGGACCTCCCGGTAAAGAGAAAAAAGAGGACCTTAACTACTCGAGCTTTCTGCTTATCTGACAGTGTCTGACTTAAGCATCGGAGTGGCTTCCCTCGGTAAACCCGGGGACGCCCTTTGACGTGTTTGTTCTTTGCACAGGAAAACTCGGGAGTACAAGGAAGTTCGCTATTTCTGGAACCGTGCAACCCGTTAAAGGGGCCACGAGCATCCCCGGAAACAATTGGTGCTCTCGTTGAGAGTCGAACTCAAGACCTCCCAAACACGTATTTCGAAGAACGATGGAAATGGCAGGAGAACAAGATCCAACTGGGAGGCTTAATTTCTCAGGGGATGATAACCCAGGGACCTCCGGGACCCAGTTTGGCCAAACAGATTTAGCAGCAGCGTTCGAGCTCTTGAAAAAGGACTTTCTCGCTCAAAAGGAGCAATCTACTCGAGAACATGCTGAGTTGATAACGGTAAGGGAGCAGTTAGCGACTATCCAGGCCGAGCATGGGCTTCTTCAAGCAACCTTAACTCAAAGAGCGAATGCCATGGGGGCGTCAGCCAGACTTGCTGATATCATCACCCCAGAAGGGAATCCTCCGGGTTGTGGAAACCCGCGAACTTTTGACGGTGCATACATACCATCCGCTATTCTCCCAACCACTGCCCACCCTAACCCAAATCCACAAATGATCCATCTCTCCAATCCTTTGTTTAATCACAATCTTACAGGACCTCCTCCACTCCCAGAGCCGTTGTTAAATCAACCCCTTCCCCCAGCAGATGCCCAGACCCAGCTGCTGTTACAGTTGACACAAACTGTGACCCAACTTGAGCAGCGGCTAAACTCGGGAACGGGACCACAACAATATCAACCCTTTATTACCCGTGCGAGCCCATTCTCCGCACGGGTTCAAGCAGACAAAAAGCCACCAGAAGCAAAGCCATTTAAGATTAAGAGATATGCCGGAATGGGGTGCCCGTATGCACACCTTGAGTTGTTCCAGTCTCAGTTAGATTCAACCCGGTTCACAGACGCCCAAGCATGCCATGCTTTCCAGGAAACACTCAGTGAGGAGGCGTTGAGTTGGTTCCTCAAGTTACCGGCTTTGTCAATAGAGACCTATGGTCAGTTGACACAGAGGTTCCTGTCCCGGTTTATCCTGCTGTCAAGTGCCAATCGAAGCACCACTTCGTTATTCAAAGTCCAACAAAGGGATGATGAAAGCTTGAAAATTTTTGTAACCCGTTGGCTGTCCACGACTTCCAAGTGTGGGCACCTGGACGAGTCAGTGGCATCAGAGGCGTTCTTACAGGCGCTCAAACCAACCCGCTTTGTGGTAGAGCTCAGGAAGCAGCGGTTCAGGTGCTACGACGATCTAATTAATGAAGTAACTCGGCAAGCTCAAGCCGAGTACGACACCTTCGGGGAACGCCGGACGAACACCGGGTTCACAAGCCAGCGAGCTGATGGATGGAAAAAGGAAGGGCAGCATAAGAGTGGCCAGGGATACTACGGCAAAAGTTCAAACAGACCAAGGGAGAAACCAAGAGAGGCTCCATACCTTCGTCATCCAACCCGGGAGGAAAAGAACACTTACATCCCTCGATATGAAGTGTTAACCAACTTGACTGCCTCCTATGAAGAAATTTGGAACCGCCATAGGAATGAAGTTCCCCCGGCTCCAAAAAGAAAGTTTCCCAAAAGGACAGGGCCGGACAACGGGCAACATTGTGCCTATCACAACGAGTCTGGCCACACGACCGACCGGTGCTTTTCTCTTCGGAACGCCATTGAGTACATGATCCAGAACGGCAAACTACAGCAGTATAAATCACCCGCCACAGGTGTCAACCTCATTGAAGTATATGGGGAGATAATGACGATTCACGGGGGTGGCACCCAAGGGGTGTCCGGTCACCGGGCCAAAAGACTCTGCCCAAGAGGCCCGGAGTTTGAGATAATGCAGCTTCGTCAAGAATGCCGCAAGGAGCTGGTTCCTTGGGATACCGTGTCATTTTCTCAGTCTGAAGACACGCTGAAAGTGCATCACAATGATCCCTTCATAATCACTCTTCAGATTGACCACTGGAGAACTCGGAGGGTTCTAATAGACACGGGAGCCGCTGTCAGCGTCATGTTCAGCAGTTGCTATAAGGGGTTTAAACGAGGACGAGATAAGCTCTATAGGAACCACGAGCCATTGATCAGTTTTTCAGGAGAGACGACTCAACCGTTGGGGTCTGATCAACTAACGGTTACAGTTGGAACCGGCCACCAGTCCACAAGAATTGTAGTTCCCTTCATAATTGTGGACTGCCCATCCTCCTACAATGCCATACTCGGGAGAGATGCACTCTGGGGCCTACAAAGTTTTATAGCGGGTCACATGCTGCTTATGAAAGTGCCTACACCCGGGGGTTGGGTTACAATTCGTGGAGACCAAGAAGCCGCTGTCAGATGCAACGCGATAGCAACTCAGTCCCAGCACGAGATGTTTTCGGCCGGTTTCTCCTTGTCTCCATTTGACAAACCCGATGACCCCAGGGATGACCCGGATTCTTTGCCCATCAGCAAGACGGCACAAAAGAAGAGCCAGAAGTATCCTGCCAAGTTCCCCCGGCCAGCCCCAATTGAAGCAACAGAATGGATTCATATTTCAGAAGAATACCCGGAGAGGAAGATTTGCATTGGCACAGGCCTTGACCCCGAGGTCAGAAACCGAATGGTTGAGCTGCTAACCCGGAAACAGAAGGTGTTCGCATGGTCATATGCAGACATGCCCGGGATTTCTCCAGACGTTATGACACATTCCCTCAATATTATCCCGGGTGTTAAACCGGTAAGACAGAAGCGTCGTGCATTTTGCGCAGAGAAGTACAAGGCCATTCAAGCAGAAGTTAAACGTCTTAAAGACATCGGGTTCATTGGAGATGCAACATACCCGGATTGGTTGGCCAATGTGGTGATGGTCAAGAAGGCAAACGGAAAGTGGAGGATGTGCGTCGACTACACAGATCTGAATAAGGCTTGCCCGAAGGATAGTTTTCCCCTTCCAAAGATTGATCAACTGGTGGATTCAACCGCGGGCCACCCCCAGTTGAGTTTTATAGATGCATACTCGGGATTTAACCAAGTTCCGATGAATCCCGCGGATCAACAGCACACATCTTTTACAACAGACAAGGGGATGTATTATTACAGAGTGATGCCTTTTGGACTCCGGAATGCAGGAGCCACGTTCCAGCGCCTCGTAGTGGGCATGTTTGCAAACCAACTCGGGGATACTATGGAGGTTTATATAGACGATATGCTGGTCAAAAGCCGGGAAACAAGCAAACACCCGGATGACTTGGAGACCGTCATCGACATTGCCTTGAGCAAGGGGATGAGGTTAAACCCGGAGAAGTGTGTGTTCGGTGTTTCAGGAGGAAAGTTTCTCGGGTTCATGGTCAGCGCTCGGGGAATTGAGGCAAACCCCGACAAAATTCAAGCCGTCCTGGCCATGCAACCGCCGAAAACCAGGAATGAAGTTCAGCAACTTACTGGCAGGCTGGTAGCCTTATCCCGGTTTATATCCAGGTTAACAGATAAATGTGCACCCTTCTTCAAAATTCTCAAGAGTCAACACCGCGAACGGATTACATGGCAGGAAGAGCACAATCAAGCTTTTGAAAAGTTGAAGGAATACTTGGCGTCAGTCCCTTCTTTATCCAGACCAAACCCTGGGGATATACTATATCTGTACCTGGCGGTGTCTCAAACAGCTGTCAGTTGTGCCTTGATAAGAAAGCCAGACTCTGAAGAACTGCCGGTTTACTATACTGGGAAAGGATTCAATGATCCTGAAACTCGTTATCCAGATATTGAAAAACTGGCCCTGGCCTTGGTTGTAGCAGCAAGGAAGTTAAGACCCTATTTTCAAGCACATTCCATCCATGTACTCACCAACCAACCGCTACGGCAGGTTCTGCAAAACCCGGCAACTTCGGGCAGACTGGTCAAATGGGCAATTGAGTTGGGGGAGCATGATTTGCACTTTAAACCGCGAACGGCAATCAAAGGGCAAGCAGCAGCAGACTTCATTGCCGAGTTAATCCCAGCAGATTCAACATTTGCTGAAACTCTTCCTACACAAGCTGAACCGGAGAGTTGGCAAATATTTGTAGATGGATCAGTCAATCAGAGACAATGTGGAGCAGGCATTACGTTGGTAGACCCGGAGGGTAATATGTTTGACTATGCCTTACGCTTTAACTTCAAAGCATCAAACAACACGGCTGAGTACGAAGCTCTAATCAAAGGGCTCCAACTCGCTAAAGATATGGGCGCCCGGCATCTCCGCATACTAAGTGATTCACAGCTGGTAGTGCAGCAGGTTAACGGCGGATTTCAGGCAAAGGAAGCACATCTTTCGTCCTATCAAAAGTTAGCGGCTTTCTTGCTGGAGAAATTTGATAGCTTTGAGGTTACTCAGATACCGAGGCAGCGGAATGTGAGAGCAGATACCCTGGCTAGGATTGCAACAGGGGACGATTCCAATACCGAGTTTAAAAGCTTACTGGTCGAGACATTGGAGAAACCAAGCATCTCACTCTCCTTTTCTGAGATTTTCGCGGTAGAGGCAAACCCGCCACCGTCTTGGATGGATGAGTTCATCAACTTCATCCAACATGGAACCCTACCTGAGGACCCGGTAGCGGCCAAACGACTACGAGTTCGAGCGGCTCGGTATAGTATCCATGATGGGAAACTGTACAGACGAGGACAAACTTTTCCTGATTTGAAGTGTATTACACCCGAGGAAGGAGACCGGGTTTTGCAGTCGCTTCATAGCGGGGTATGTGGAAATCACTTTGGAGCCCGTAACCTGGCTTTCAAAACCCTAAGAATGGGATATTACTGGCCTTCTTTGGAACACGATGCCAGAATTGTCGTAGATTCCTGTCTTCAATGTCACCGATTTGCAAGCTTTCCACGTGCACCATCAGTCCCACTATCAGTAATAATTTCTCCATATCCATTTTGCATGTGGGGGATCGATTTCATCGGACCGCTACCCA
This sequence comes from Comarum palustre, assembly GCA_951800085.1. Taxonomy (NCBI): domain Eukaryota; kingdom Viridiplantae; phylum Streptophyta; class Magnoliopsida; order Rosales; family Rosaceae; genus Comarum; species Comarum palustre. Next base: position 4,366,403 of record OX637578.1, read on the forward strand.
CAGCTCCGGGACAGCTCAAACATGCCATTGTCTCAGTGGACTATAATTCCAAGTGGATAGAAGCTCAACCCCTGGCACGGATCACGACCGCAAATGTTAAGAAATTCCTTTGGAACAATGTCTTTTGCCGGTTTGGAATCCCGGAGACGTTTATCACAGATAACGGGACGCAGTTTGACAACGATGAGTTCCGGGAATTCTTACACTCTAACGGGACAAAGGTCCTATATGCCTCCCCTGCACACCCGCAGACTAATGGACAAACTGAAGCCGTTAACAAGCTCATCAAGCAAGTTCTGAAGAAGAAGCTGGAGGACGCAAAGGGTTTATGGGCTGAGAAACTTCCAGAGGTTTTGTGGGCACTAAGGACAACTCCAACAGAAGCCAATGGGGAGAGCCCATTTCTTATGACTTTTGGATCTGAAGCAGTGATCCCGGTAGAGATGGAAGTCCCGAGTGACCGGGTACAACTGTTTGACAGGGAAACCAACGATGAAGGCATCCGCCTTAACATGGACCTCCTGGAGGAACGCCGGGAGCGTGCACATCTCCGAAATATCAACAAGAAGCAAAAGGTGGCTAAACACTACAATTCCCGGGTTATCAACCGCCCACTCAAACTCGGGGATTGGGTAATGAAGGAGGTTATCCCTAAGCCAACGGGGCTTAAAGCTCCATGGGAGGGTCCATATGAAATCGTTGAAGTCGTGGGCCCGGCAACGTTTTACATCCGGGGTACAGATGGAGTTACGCTTCCGCGACCATGGAACGCCCAACATCTGCATCTCTTCCCCAAATAGGTACCGAGTTATCTATGAATGTCCAATTTTATTGTTTATGATGTTGTATATAAAGCCTTTCAGGCCCACAATGCATGAATTACCCTACCGGGTAATGTTTTATTAAAGAGTTTGTTGAAGTGAATGCAGCCTTTAGCGGCCCTACTTGTATGCCTTAATCGCCAAGCTCCGATAATCTCCGATAATCTCCATGACATGAAATATTGCAAGCCTTTCACGGCCTTATTTCATGGTCAAAACTCGCCAAGCTCCGATAATCTCCGATAATCTCCATGACATGAAATATTGCAAGCCTTTCACGGCCTTATTTCATGGTCAAAACTCGCCAAGCTCCGATAATCTCCGATAATCTCCATGACATGAAATATTGCAAGCCTTTCACGGCCTTATTTCATGGTCAAAACTCGCCAAGCTCCGATAATCTCCGATAATCTCCATGACATGAAATATTGCAAGCCTTTCACGGCCTTATTTCATGGTCAAAACTCGCCAAGCTCCGATAATCTCCGATAATCTCCATGACATGAAATATTGCAAGCCTTTCACGGCCTTATTTCATGATCAAAACTCGGCAAGCTCCGATAGATCTCTAATAATCTCTGATTACCGTGTTTGTTTGGCAAAGACGCCCTTGGAAGTCCTAACGGACCCGTAAAGCCTTACTGCCCCTACTTTCACTTTATAATGTTAATATGCCAACCCGGCACTACGTGTGAAGTTGTCAACACTTGCAGGTTATGCATCGGGTTGAAAGTCCTTATGAACCCGTAAAGCCCTAGCGGGACTATTTTTATTTCCCACAAACCGGCATTATATGTGTGAATTTTATCAACACTTGCAGGTTATGCATCGGGTTGGAATTTCTAACGGATCCATAAAGCCCTAGACCTTTAAAGCCTTAGCAACACTATCTTTATTCACACAGAAAACCGGCGTTATATGTACATTTTTGTACTTATCAGGTTACCGTGTTTTGGCACAGGAAGGATTGCGAGAAGGAAAAATTTTATTACTTCAAAAATATCGATTACAAAAAAAGTAGCAAACCGCTACAGGTAGACTAATCTCATAGAAATGAAAAATATCCTAAGGCTCCGTTGACGACCCCCTACCCCGGCCAGTGCTAGAACCGCCACGACCTCCCCGGGGCTGTATAATGAACTGACCCCTACGCAGAGGTGGCCGATTCCTAGGACCACCCACAATCCCACCACGGGAAGCACCTCTCCCGGCTGCTGAAGAACGAACTGGGGGACTCCGAGCCGGGTTCGCAGGAGCCCTAGGGTTCGCAGCCACGGCAGGAGTCGACCGGGAGGTGCCTGCAGCCTCGTCGGGTCTAACATGACCTTGATGACCGTCATAACCCGCCTTGTCCAGCCAGCCTTGGCGAATACCAGCGCTAACTATTTCGGCACGAGCCTCGGCCCTGGCCGACCGCAGCTTCAGGTCAAACTCTGCGCTCGCCAGAAACTCGGAGACCGCTAAGTCCTTGGCCCGGGAAACTGCCTGGAGCAAGTCTCCTTTTTGTTGCTCCAGGGAGGTGACCTGTTGCTGCAGCCCCTGGTTTTGCTCGGTCAGCTGGGCTATCGCGGCGTCTTGAGCACACCGGTCCTCCCGGTGACCTTCGATAACATTCTCCAGTTCAGAGTTCTTGGCCACCAGGTCTGCTATGTGTTCTTCCGCCTCGGCCAACTTCGCACTCGACGCGATCGCTGATGCGCTTGCGAATTCCCGGACCCGAGCCAGGTTTTCTTCGCTTGCCGTCACCTGGTCCCGGGCGGCCCGGAGATCATCCCTGAGGACTCTCTCTCGCTCGGGGATGCCTTCGGTTATGAGCCGGTCAGTCGCCAAGTACGACAACCTGACAGCCTACACAAATAAAACAACGGGTTAGTACAAGGAAACAAAAACAAAAAGATAACGAGTTACAGCAGAAGACTAACTTACCCGCATCAGCTTCTCCTGCGCCCTCCGGGCTACAGTCAACGGGTCCTCGTGCTCCAGGACATAGGAGTCAGCGGCGCAATTCTTCAAATCCGCTACCATCCTTTGGATGGCCGCGTCCGCCATTCCTGCACTCGCCAACTCCTCCATTATCTCAGTAGTGTCCCGCTGCTGCTTTCTCTCCCTCCTCTCCTTCCTCTCCTTCCTTCTCTTCCTCCTTTCGGACCTCCCCGAGCTGGATGCCTCCCGGGTACGCTTGCGGGAAGGCACGGGCTCCACTTCAAGAACCTCGTCACTCCCCTCACTCCCCTCCGGGTTCTCACTACCTATTTCCCTTTCCAACCCTCCGACCTCTTCACCCCCTTCGTCATCCTCCTCGGTAAATTCCTCCTCGCCCGGGAACACAGACGAGGGAACCGCGCTCATCACCGGTTCTTCAGTCTCATCGGCAAACGGTTCTGCAAATACCGGGTTGTCGTCCGCCTCCGAGGGATTCCCTTCAACCTCCTCTCCTTCTGGGTAGACTTCCGGCCCGAGAATCTCAGCCAAGTACGCGGGAACCTCGTTGTAGTAGGAGACGTCAACGTGGAACTGCCGAGTTTCCCCTTGCTCGGCGTCTGGGCGCAGAAAAGCCGCCTTCGATGTCAGATCGATATCGTACGCCAGCCCCTCCGTGCCTTGCGCCCGGATCCCGGCCCATACAGCCTTGTCCTCGAACCCGTCGTATATTCCCGGGTTCTTTCGCTTCGTGAACTCCATCGGGAGAAGAGCTGCAACAAAAGATCTAACCTATTAGACCGGGGCATGTAAACAAAAATTGTAAAGGAAACGAGACAAACCTGGAAGCTCCATCAATCGGCAACGGCTGTACACATACAGCCTGCAAAGCCGGTACGAGCTCCGGTCATCTTGACCTCTGAAGGCCCATAGCATCCTCCGGATCCTCTTCTCCATCACCGGCTCCAGAGGAATGTCGGGAACATCTGCAACACGTACAATATAATTATAACCCGGGAAAGATAAAGGAAAGAAATATCCGCAGAGAAAGGACTTACTCATCAGTGGCTGGAAGTCACCCGGTACTTGAAACGCGTGTCCCGGGTCTTGAAAGTTTCTTATCAAGAAACTCTTTTCCCTCCAGGTCCGGCTCACAGAGGTAGGCAGGTCCTCCACGATCTTCTTGAAGACCCCTTTGGACTTCAGTTGGATGGTCCCACTGAAACCCGCCTTCCGGGAGTACTCGGCCCGGTACATGGCGTGTAACTCGTGGTAACTCGGCATCTGCTGCTTCAACACTTTGTACATCACGCACAATCCCAGCAGCTGCCTCCACATATTCGGGCCAACTTGCCCGATGGCGAAGTTGCTCGCAGCCAGGAGATACTGCACCTCCACCTTTAGCGGGAGTGACAGACCGCAACGTAGCTGGTACTCGTGGCATAGCGTCCACCCATCCCCGGGAGCGAAGAACTGATCCTCGGGTTCTAAAGTCCGAATTTCAACAGACTCGGGAATCTTCCAGTTGCTCCTTAGCTCCACAATCTCCTCCGCGGTCAGCGAGTACCCGGGAGGGTCAAGAGCGGTACCATCAGTGAAGGTAACTGAGGCAAACTCGGGGACGTGAGCATCCATTGCGGGGTTTGTCATCTGCAAAACAAGAAACAAGGGGACATCGTCAAAACCCCAGATAAACCCGGCGACCACAACGATGAACGCACACACTAACGCAGCAACCCAGTTTGGATCCCAGAAAACAGTACACAATATCGACCCAAAACATTCAAAAACATCGTAACAGAGAACAGTACCTTACTTGTAAGGGTTTCAAAGGATTTGGATGTCGATTTGCGTTTGGAAATCCAACAAGCACAGCGACAGCAGAGGACGAGAGCAAAGGCACGAAAAAGTTTTCGATTTCGAAGGTACGACAAAACGGTCACCCTCAACCCCTATTTATACTGTTAAGAGACGTACACTGAAGCGACGTTTGAGAGACGTACATAGAAAGGACGTTTCGGTTTTTCGAGAAAATCGACACGTGTCGCGCATGCCGCGTCCCAAAACCGAAAAACTTTTCTGTTTCCCCCACTTTAAAACCGAAAACTTTTCGTTTTCCCCCACTTCAAACCGAAAACTTTTCATATTCCCCCACTACAATACGGAGATGTCATTTTCAGTTCCCATAGTCAACGTGTCTGCGGGGCACCCTTGCGTACGGACTTGGGGGACTGGGTACACCGGGTCTGGATGATACCCTTGTAACCCGGTAAAGAAATGGTTTCAAGTCCCCACCCAAGCGTACCCCTTGACTGAGGACTTGGGGGACTTGTTTATATGTGGAACCTAATATTTCTCCTTTACCGGGTTACAATTCAAGAAATAACACCAAGTATGGTCAATTATTAAATATGCATCGTTTATTATGCTTGAACTACTGTTTACAGGGCCAAAGGCCAGTCAGACTGGAGAAGCCATTCTGGGTCCTTTGTCAGGGCCCAGTTCATTGTAAGTTTGAGGCAAAGCAAGGGAGTTCATTCCCACATTGGAAAAAGACAAAGTGCAGCCTTTAATGCTACTATAAATACCGGTGAGGACCTCCCGGTAAAGAGAAAAAAGAGGACCTTAACTACTCGAGCTTTCTGCTTATCTGACAGTGTCTGACTTAAGCATCGGAGTGGCTTCCCTCGGTAAACCCGGGGACGCCCTTTGACGTGTTTGTTCTTTGCACAGGAAAACTCGGGAGTACAAGGAAGTTCGCTATTTCTGGAACCGTGCAACCCGTTAAAGGGGCCACGAGCATCCCCGGAAACACGTTCTGCTACACCATTTTGCTGTGGTGTATCCCGGACTGTATGATGTCTTGCAATGCCTTCAAATTTACAGAGCTCATCAAATTCAGCAGAACAGAATTCCAGACCATTATCAGTTCGCAGCCTCTTGATCTTCTTCCCTGTTTGATTTTCCACTAATGCCTTCCACTGCTTGAAGTTCTTGAAAGCGTCACTTTTATGCTTCATCACGAACACCCAAGTCATTCTTGAGTAGTCATCAATCATAGACACAAAATATCTGTGACCTCCCAAAGAATCAACACGAGAAGGACCCCAACAATCAGAATGGATATAATCAAGCGTGCCTTTAGTTCTATGAACTGCTTTAGAAAACTTTCTGCGATGTAGCTTCCCAAAGATACAGTGTTCACAGAAATCAAGATCCTTGACCTTGTGGCCACCAAGGAGATCATCTTTTGACAGAATTTGCATCCCTCTTTCACTCATATGACCGAGCCTCATGTGCCATAGCTTGGTCATATCATCCTTGTGAAACTCCGATGATGCAACAGCAGCAGAACCTGAAAGCGTAGCACCTTGCAGAAAATACAAAGTACCCCGCTTGACACCTTTCAGGACCACATTAGAACCCTTGTAGACATTTATGACTCCACGTAAGCCTTTGTAACTGAAACCTTTGCTGTCTAGTAGACCCAAAGAAATCAGATTCTTTGTCATGCGTGGAGCATGCCTAACATCATTCAATGTACAGAATTTACCATCATGTGTCCGTATTTTGATTGAGCCTATTCCAACCACCTTGCATGCATGGCTGTCAGCCATAGAAATATTGCCTCCATCCATCTGCTCATAGGTTGAAAACCACTCTCTTCGTGGACATATATGATAAGATGCCCCGGTATCCAAAATCCACACATCCATGTGATGTGTGTGAGCATCTGCAACCAAGGCCAAGTCCTCTTCAGAATTGGTGTCAACTTCTGCTATAACAGCAGTACCTGATGCTTTCTCATGCTGCTGCTTCTTCTTCTTTGGACATTCGTTTTTCCAATGTCCCTTTTCTTTACAGTAGTTACAGACATCATTGGATTTGGAACTCTTTGAAACTGGTTTCTTGAATTTCTTCTTCCCCGAGCTTCCCTGTCCCATCCTTCCACTGGCTACCAACCCAGCAGCCTGACTATCTGAACTTGTACCGGTGGCCTTATGACGCATCTCTCTAGTATGAAGAGATGATCTAACCTCCTCCAGAGTCACAGTATCTCTCCCACCAATAAAAGAATCTACAAAATTCTCATACGACAAAGGTAGAGATACCAGCAGAATTAAGGCAGCATCCTCATCATCAACCTTAACATCAATATTACGCAACTCTAATAGAATTGTGTTTAACTGATCTAAGTGATCTCTTAGAGTCGTGCCTTCTTCCATTCGCAGACTGAACAGACGTCGCTTTAGAAGCAACTTGTTGGTTAAAGACTTCGTCATGTATAGACTCTCAAGCTTCAACCACAGACCAGCCGCAGTTTCCTCCTCTGCGACCTCGGTGATAATATCATCTGCAAGACACAACAAGATTGTCGAGTGTGCCTTCTCCTCCAGACTGGCCATCTCAGCGATTTCTGGATCCCCCGGTTTCTTCACCAGCGGCGGCCATATCCCTTGTTGTTTTAACAAGGCTCGCATCTTGATCTGCCATAAACTGAAACTGTTTCTCCCCGTGAATTTATCAATCTTCACGTTTAACCCAGACATCTTTCTTCCCAGAATTCGAACCCCTCCTGGGCTCTGATACCAGTTTGTTATAACGGATGGAAGAAAGAACACACAGATTTACGTGGTTCACTAACGATATGTTAGCTACGTCCACGGCAGAAGGAGAACTGTTTTATTAGTGTGAGGAAGAACACTGAATACAGAATACAGAGTGCGGCGCTAAGCTTTACTGAGTAGTGGATACAATTAGGTTTAGGACGTTTATATACTAAACGTCCGCGAACGAAAATGTCCGCGAGCGAAACTGTCCCCGCGAGCGAAAACTGTCCCCGCGAGCGAAACTATCCCCGCGAGCGAAAACTGTCCGAGATCCCCGAATAGCTGGTTCAAGGCATATATTAACAACTTTCACATCATTTCAATTCAATCAAAATCATCGACTTCTACACAATAGCTGAATAACTTATAGAAAAGGCTCATCGGCGACGATGAATTGAGCAAGGACATGAGATCCGCGACAGAGCAAACCCTATCGCTGGCTTTGAACTTTGTGACAGCGGGTCCCATGGCGTCGACGAAGCCGGAGTAATCAGGGCCGGGGATGAAAGGCAACGGCGGCTTCTGACTGCATCTCTGTCGTCCGGTAGAAGCTTGACGCGTCCAGAGAATGAAACTTATGGTATTTGACTTAAAAAACCCTCAAAGTTTTAACTTTGACATGCATTTTTACTTTTGGATGTAAGTTAAACAATGAAGTTATGTCAAATGAGATCTTTCAACCCTGTCCTCTATGGATTTACAAATGTACTATTGATGCTAAAGAATATGTTTGGATGCTCAATTGTCCATAAATCACAAGAAAAGTCTATAGAAATCATTAACCAAGTCAGCCCTACAAATGGGAAAATCTGGAATTTCATATTTGGCTTATTTTTGGTCATTTTCATGGCTCATTCTCTCATCCTTGCAAGGGTTAAAGTCTTGTTCGCCATACACCATCTTGAAGCCAGTATATTGGACTACAAGTAGGAATAAGAATCATGTCATTCGCTGCATTGAGGAGTGAGTTACGAGGTCTACAAGTTGGCATCATGAAGCAGACATTCTAGATAAACTGAACTGCAATGAGTTTTGGTGGCCTTGTTTCTTCATCTTAAAAAGTACCTATCACTGGGGTTTTTGTTTATACATCAATTTGGGATGTTTTAGAACATTTTAGAATCAAGAATCATCCAGAAATACCCTGGGAAGTTCAAGGTACAAGCTCCTCAAGTCAGCCAAATAATAAGAAAAAGCTGAATTTCCAGAAATAGGTTTCTTGGGGCTGTTTTGTGAGATCATTCGTGCCATCTTCCTAGGTTTTTTGGTTTCTTTGGCCGCTCACTTCATCAATCCTTCAATTATATATTGTACTACATTCTTAAGCCAAGAACCGATCAAATCATCACCTGAACAAAGAGAAAATCGAGCTTAAAGTTAGCATCTTAAGCAACATAATTTCATCAATATTTCAGAGTTTGAGGAGTTGGTTTCTTGGCTATCCTAGTAGTTTCTCATGAGGGAGTTGATTCATTTAAAGGCCTGGTATCATGCGGCAATGTTCAAAACATCAAAACACCAGTAAGTGTTTGATACAAGCTCTCTTTATTCTTCTAGGAGACCAAATTGTATTCAAGCGTAGTTCATCGTCAAGACCAATGCTTGTGGTCTTGCTACCGAGTTTAATAAAGCATGGCGAGCTTCTTAACTCTGTCCAGTTGTTCAGCAGGAGCTTAAAGCTATTTTCTTATCAGATCAGTCCAGGTATTCAAGTTGATTACATGATTATCATGTTGGAGATTAATTGTGCTACTATATGGTCTACCTAGCTACTGTTCATTACTGTCGAAACTTCAAGAGTCAAGACCCAAATCTGAGTTTGGTGTTTACCAGTCAAGTCGGTATGTGAATTTTTATCAAGTACGAATGATTCATGGGGACTATAGGTCTTTTCAGTCAAGACACATGGCTTCTCCTTCAAGACTTGGGGGTTCTGTTTGGGTCAAAATAATATTTCTTGGTGAATGCTGACTCATCGAGCCCATTGGACCAATTCTTGCGGTTTAAGTAGTTGTAAATATTTTCTTTCCATTTGAGGTCATGCTTGGTGAAGATTTTCAGTTGCTTAAAGATCTAATCTTCAAAAGATTTGATATTCCTTAATCCGCAAGTAAGAACAACCCCTAGTGTTCACTATATAAAGGGGTCAAGGTGTATGATCATATACATATCTCCAATCAATCAACAAACAACTTTTGCATACTACAAAACAAGCCTTCCTTGTAGCGGCCCAGGAGGGGAAACTACAGTGGCTACGATTTTAAGTCAATAAGAAGCCAACACGTCCGAAGGACGTGCCAACAACTTATTAACCTAAAGTCGTAGGCTTTTTAGTAACTCAAAATAAAATTAAACTTTAAACTTTGAGTGGCACCACATGAAATTCTTAAAACATTCATCACAGTTTTTCCAATTTCGCGGAAGGTGGACAAATAAAGGGTCAATTGAAAACTTTAGCGACAACAATAAAAATATGCAACATAGTCAATAAATCAGAAAGACAACTTTACTGTTTATGTTAAATGACCCGAAGGATAAAACAGCAAAAAGTGAGTACAACTCGGACCAAACATCGAGGAAGGAATGAGGCTCCACACACAGCTTTCTCTATCTATCCCGTCACAGTACACAATACCTGCAAACAATCTATTGTAGGGTGAGCGTCGTCCTCGCGTGCTCACATATAGGCCCACCAATGATAGGTTTGAAAACCATATAGATATACATATAGATTTGAGCTCTGAATAAAACCATTTATAAAATCTTTGACATACAAAATCATCATTTTATATCTTTCGGGAAAAACAGTGCAGTATGCTAAAACATGGGCCAGAGCGCTCAATGAACAATACAGCTTGTAGGGCTTCACGGATCTAGGCGGTCGAATCTCGAGTTTGTCTATTCAGCAAACCGGGGCCAACTACCTATGCGTCCAAAGATGAATAGTAGCGAGAGTGTCCATTTACAGCTAATGTCCACATCACTAATAGTACACACCGCACTTACGGCTCGCTTAACTCTGTACGAGACGCACGTAAGTAGGAAAATTAAATAAACAGGGCATTGCCCCTCCAGAGGTTCACAGTCATCGACACCGTAGGAGTACTATATACTAGGTCCCGCCACTCTCAGGCCATGCACCGGAAATCAAGACAACGGTACTACTTTTCGATCCGAGTCGTCACATAAAAATCATTTATGTCTAGCCTCGGGTTTTCTTGGCTCAATCATAAATCATTTATCACATATCTAAAGAAATCTTTCCTGAGACATCGACCATGAGCATAAAAATCATGCACTTTCATATATCCGGTAAAACCACTAACAAAGGGGGTTTAGCTTCCCTACCTAGAATTGTTGTTCCTTACGTAAGCTCCAAGCTTTCAAGAACCGTCTCAAATAAACCGAGGTCACCGCATAAGCTACCTCGTCCAATGAATCACTGCAGAATTAAAGTAGCTTAGCAACCAAGAAACAATAACAGTCCAAATGACCTCAGTATTCCTAGTTTGACCAGGAATGACCACATTGACTAAGTTGACCAACCAATTTCCTTTTTGACTCTTTGTCCTTTTAACTTGCTTTTCCGATTATCGACTCTTTGCTCATTTACCGAAAGTCCGACTTAACTTCCAAACTTCCCTTAACCATTTTAATTTGACATTAGGGTGTCACATAATAATTCGTTGAATTACTGTAGACACCTAATGCATCACATTAACCAATTCTTTAACCTTGAGTCGATTTACGTGAATCAAATTTTTTACTTAAAACGGTCAACTTGACATTTCTAGAATTTCCAGTTATCATTTTCTGATAACAATTTAACGCTTTACTAATTTAACCAAATTGTGTCAAACTTCAAATCTTCACTAAACCATTTTTCCAAAATTAAACTTTCCTTTAATTGAAACTTTCCCAAAATGGAAAGTTTCCCAAATTAGTAGGTTTCCAAAAATGGAAAGTTTTCTAAAATAGAAAGATCTCAATTACGGTTAGTTTTCGTTTTTATTAAGTTTCTTTAAAACTTGGTTTTCCGACTACGACTCCTAAATTCGGTTAAACGGAAATACACTACACTTCTTAAGGAGTCGAAAAATACCTCTTGGCATTTATGTCGGTTTCACTGTTTCGTCGGAACCTTCACCGGATTCCGGTCAACTTGCCAGAATTTCGTCATAACTTCCCCATTTCTTCATCTCCAAGTTATCAACAACATGCAACGAAACAATACCAAAACAACATCAATATCAACAACCAACACCAAACTCAAAACCAAATTACAGTAACACAGTAGCCCAAACACAGGATCCTCACCTCCATCTTCTCCAAAGTTTCCAACGCTACTCTGCAGCCTCACCATCGAGCTCTGCCATGCAGCCTTTGAACATTGAAGCTTCATCATCATCATCTCTGGTTTTCCTCTCCACCGAGACCAAGCCTCGCGCCTCCTCTACTGCTCCATCGAGATGTTGCCCCTAGCTCCAAGTCATCTTCCATTTCCTCTCTCTTACACGTTGTCAAAGGTCGCCGGGCTCGAGGGACACGCCAAATCTCCGAGAACAGACTCGCCGGAGGAGATGCAGAGAAAACCCAGAAAACACAGTGAATTGGGGATTTCAGATTTGGAGATCAAATCAAACATCAAGAGGCAAGGGAAAAAGAAGAGGAAAGGAGAAGAGATATACTGGCCACGCGCCTTCGGGTCGCCTGAATCACCGGAATCTGGCCAACACAGGCGAGTCTCCTCCTCGTTTAATCTCCTGTTGTGGTGGCTGTTTGGTGGATTGGAGGGCTGGGTTAGATAGAGGAGGAATGAAGGAAGCTTTTGGAGGTGGTCTGTCGGCCTGTGGTGGCCGGGGTCGTCGATGTCGGGCGGAAGACAGCGGAGGCAGAGAGAGAGCTCGAGGGAGCTCTGTTAACCGAAATGGGAGGTTTGACCGAGTCAAACCTCTCACCTATATTTATAGGAAAATGGACGATCAGGATCTGATCTTGGAAAGATTTGACGGTCCAGATTTAAAGAAGATAAAAATTTAAGAGTTAAATGGTAAAACTGTTTTTACCGGAATGATAATTAAAAGTTACCAGAAATTTGAAAAATTCACAGAAAATTAACAAAAGCTTTGAAAAATATTCCGAAAATACCAGGAGACTCGTGTCGACACGTACTATGACATCGAGTCCTTAAATGAGGAATTTGAAGAACTTTGAAAAACTTGAAAATGAACGTGGTCGTTCATTCGCAAAGTTACCGAATACGACTTAAAGCTCAGTAACTCGTCCATAACCACGATAAAAACATTCGGGGTCTCACATCCCTCGAAGCACCTCTACCAAAAAGATTTCCTGGGTCTTTTTGCTCACCAAAGTCATATCCGTAGGCATTACCCGCTGCTACTCACCAAAACCCGATCCATCGACAGTTCCCGCTTCTACCTCACCAAAGCCCTATTCGTAGGCATTACCCGCTTCTACTCACCAAGTCTCATCTGTGAGCGAACAGTCCACCACTGTTTCATAAAGACCGATCCGTCTGTGAATACTCGCAAAACCATTGTTAGGGTGAATAACCTTAGCAAATATCTCAAGTTTGTCAGAGAATCCTTTGGGGAACGACCTGCAATCCTGATTTATAGCTCTGCTCAACCACACCGGTCCGAGTAAGAAACGTCCGTCTCATGAGAGGAGGAAGAAAATCCTAGTTGCTCTTCAACTAGGTCTGTAGAACCTAAGTGCAGGCTTGATCAACGCTTGTACGATAGTCGTTTGAAGAGAAGTCAGAATGCGAACAAGCATCAAAGATCAAGGTTGTACCTGACCCATAGGTACTGGCATGCCTCAAGCTTGGTTGTTTGAAGAAAAACTATTTTCACACCGAACAGTTCTTTGTGTGATAGTGTCCTTTTATTTGATTGTTTTCCAAATTTTTAGTACTATGTTTGGGACTAAAAAAAGAATGAAATCACTGCTGTGGTCATAAGTGGTGTGACTGGGGATCTGTGTTGATTATTTTTAGGGCAAATGTTTATTTACTACAAAAACAAAGAAAAAATGCTCTTTAGATACAAAAATGAAAAATGCTTATCTGTGTTGATTATTTTAGTTCTTACTTTTTTATCTTATTACATATTGAATATAAGGTAAAGCATATTTAAGCTAAATGAAAAATGAAGTTAAATAAAAAATGAAAAAAAAAAACTACTTCAGTGTATGACAATGTCCCTTTTCGTAGGTGAATTTAGGGCCGGTCCTAAGTTATCCGGGGCTACGAAAAACAAAATTGGGACCCCTCATATTTCAGTGAATTCATTTTTCCTTCCAAAAAATTATATTGCATATGGTGATGGTAATCAACAATACAAAGTCGATGATTTGAAACTTAATGGTTTCAGAATTAAGTGAGAGAAACGAAGTGACATGCACTAAGAGAATAATTAAAGCTAATTATTATTTATTGTCACTGTTTTTATATTTTTAATATTATATATATATATATATATTAGAATTTTTTTTCATAGACTCGTGAAATATGGGGCTGTACTTTCTGAGCCTTTGCCCAAGGCCGACCGTAAGGGAATCACATACATAAATCACTAAGAACCATATATAAAAACATCACACATTGCCAAGTCGCATATGCATTATTAAAAATTCCTAACTCGATCCGCTGACCTAAGCTAAGGGATTACCAAACCATTACCCAAATTAGAATATTAGATCATGCTTAGCTAGATGTGGTTGAACTTGAAGCACCCAAACATTCAGAGTTTTGTAGCTCTTTTCAGAACCATTTTCAATTATTCAATATTTTTTGGGCATGTGGACTGATGAAGACAGAAAGGAAACTTGGTAGCTATAGCCTGGGATAGCATGGATGATGATGAAGATGATGACCTAGTCAGCTATAGCCTGGGATGGCATGGATGATGATGAAGATGATGACCTAGTCAACAAGCACCACCAGAGAATCTTGTGGCACAAGAAACACAGTACTGCTCAAAAGCTGACAGTCATGGCAAGAGCCGTGTTGTTTTGGCTGCAAGCTTTATGCAGCATTGAACCGATTCAAAGACATGAAAGCTCACAGCAACCACCATCATGATTCTTGTTGGAAAACTCCCGAGGTTCCAGATTTTACTTTGGAAACTGATCGCAAGTTATCTTCATGATTTGAGGACAAAGTTAACATGCTTTTGTAACTGACTCATACCTGTGGAAAGGTACACGCAAAAGCCAAATCTGTGGATGCTGGCTCCTGGTAACTGAAGGTTACCCCAATTGAACCCATTTACTGTTAGAGACTTTGCGATCCGTCAAACAAGTTCGACCATAAAGAAATTTGCTTAAAAAATTAATAATAAAATTTGGAAACCGAAATCTTGACCGTAGCTGGCGAAATCATGATATACTGATCTTTTCATGTAGTGTGACATGTCTAAGACGACTAAGAGGAGTTACCTAATGATCAATTTGCCGAAAGTTAAATGCATTATCGTGCTGCGTGAGGACTTATGTAATAGGAGACAACGTCCTCACTGAGCCGTAGACTATTATGCCATATTAGCTGTTACATAAAGTAAGATGCATTCGGTGTGTTAAAAGATGCATTCATATAACATTACTCAAACAAATTGAACAATAAGCACATTCAACAAGTTTGAGATTCTACAGAACCTGATATACCCTTCGATTATTTTCATTTCCTAGAAGGTTTCATGGTTTTCACCTTTCACAAGAGATGCCTTTATCGGCAAGTGCCGCCGACCAAGTTGTAATAGGAAATTTGCCAGCATCTGTAGAATTAACCGGTAAAAGCAGAGGGTCACTCTCTTTTGTCTGGAGTAGTATAAAAGAGGAGCGCGACCCTCTGGGGTTCTGCCATCTTGCTGGTTTAGTTTAGGAAGTCCTAAGCCAGAAAGCCCTACTAGCCTACAAGTTTAGGGCACCATATTATTTTTTGGCTCTCATTTGGATGGTGGTATATGTTTGAGAAGACTACCTGAACTGGAATTGATGCTAAAGAACTTTACAACGTTGGTGTTCTTGCATGAGATATGACAGATCAATATAATCATCTATTTACCTAAACAAGATGAAAACCTCACAATCTAATCATCCTATGACTCCTATCTACTATGGAGGACAGCGTAACTTTTACCTCTTCGTTGATTTCATGATAAATCTATGTACAATATACAAAAGACTTGCAATGGTCGATTGCGTCTGTACAATGATGTCTTAGATCGTAATGTTCAAAGAAACTTCCTAACAAACATTTTACTTCAGATTCTACCTTCCTGACATTAGATTCACAAGAGCTTGATTTTAGTAAAACGATCCTACGTCCCAGTCCTCAGTTGATGATGAAAGTGTCATTAACGCAACAACAATAGATCGCATACTTGGGCGCAAATCTTTATTCTCATGTACGCATGCTTTGGCAAGTTGGGCCATCTGCACATAAAACCACCATAGCTATTTCAGAACTAAATCTAAGGCTAGACAATAATGTGCTTTCCTCTAAGAATAGTTCACCTTGCGGACTGATTCAAGTGGATAGTTGTCTCCAAGCCTAGGATCAACCACTTTTTGGAGGTCTTCTCTTGGATTGGGTTGATTAAGGACTTCCTCAAACTGCGGAAGTAAAATGCGATAGAATTATGGACATGTGGTTACTCAGAGACTATTGCAAAATGGAAGATAAACTATAGAAGCTAAAAATGGCTTTGTTTTCTTGGAGAGAAACCAACCAAACCAACAAGGCCCCTTGATTCTGCTCCTGAAGCATTTTCCCTCGCAACTGCTTCCTTGGCAGAGATTAGTTCGTAGAGGACGACTCCAAAAGCATATACATCTACTTTGGGAGAAACTTGACTATATTGAGCGTATCTGCATGCATGCATAGTAGAAGTTAATTCATATACAAACTATAACTGAAGTTTCCTAATTTTCTTTGGCCCAGGCTCGATACTGAGGCCTTCTGCTAAATCCTACAATCTTGTCGAGCATAGAAAGATGGGTCTTAGAGAAGAAAATTACTGCTTATAGACACACAATAGAATGAGGATTCCCCATTACCAGTTTCCTCATTCTATTGTTACGCTTATAGACCCATTACTTTGTTACTTTGTAATTTATTAGTAATTCTTTTTCTTCAGTAAGTTAGCACCAAATGCAAACTCATTTAACACAACAACAATAAATTACTAATAAATAACAAACTAAAAGCACCACTTTCAAGAGCAAAAAGGTCTCGAACAAGATAAACATTTCCACAATCAAGATTCAGAGCTATTCCAGCAACCATGAACTCATACACCATTTTCTTAGCAACACACGAAGACAAGCTAGAACCCTCCATTGACATTCAAAAATCTAGCAATTGATCCTCTCTTTAGAATAAAACTAAAAATAATTATCTATTTGGCATGGAAATTTCTACGATGCAATGGCCCTTTCACTATTAGTTTATTAGTCAGGGGATGATAAGTAGAAACCTAGGAAATTAAAATAGCCACTTTCTGAGCTCATAATAGGTCCTACTAGCATATAAAGTACCCCTCAAAATGAAACAAGGGAAATTTCTATGATGTAATACGCTCAAAATGAAACATAGGACAGATTAAACGGCGGAATAAAAAGAAAGATTTAAAAAAGAAAAAGTATCTTACTCTGGTGGCATGTATCCAAATGTCCCCACAAGACGCGTGGGGACTGATGTGCTTCCAACTTCAGTCAGTTTAGTCAATCCAAAATCCGCAACCTGCAACAGAAAAAGAAGAGATTTCAGTGCAACGATTAAAAAAACTTCAAAAGGACCATAATGGAATACATGCACTAAAATAATAACCTTTGCATGGCAGTTCTTGTCTATCAATATATTGGCTGACTTTATGTCACGGTGGATATAAACAGGAACAGTATGCTCATGAATGTATTCAAGACCTCTTGCTGAATCCAGGGCAATCTGCACTCTATTAGACCATGGTATCGGGTCCCTCTCTGGAAAATTAAAACAATATTAGTACCATTCTTCTGCATACACCAGCACATATCTCCTCATATGTCAAAACCTAACCTGAACCCCGCAGATGTTGGCTTAAATTGCCATTTTCAATGTATTCATAAACGAGAAAAAGGGATCCTTCAACACAATAACCAATCAAGCGCACCTGTATTGAATGTCAAGAAGATCAGAAAAAGTCACACTAGGGATCAGTTATGCAATAATAAAAAATTAGTGCAGTAATATTTCATAGGAACACTAGATGGACATAATTTACTGTTCTAATTGGATTTAAAAAAAACATTTCTGTTTTCTATAATTAATTTTGGTAAAACACAAACCATATCATCCGTTTTATATACTAAAAAGTAAAAACCTTAACTATCATTCTAGAAATTATAAAATCTAAATCCTTCATTTAAATTCAACCTCTGATCAAAACACCTGGCCTCGCATGCATTCTGATAATGTTTGTTTGTTTCTCAGATCACCAAAAGCTTTTTTTTTAGTTTGTGAGCTCACATGTTGGTTTCAACTTATATTTTTTTTCCTTATTTTGAGAAGGGATTCAACTTATATTGGGAGATTGCAATGATGAGATTCTAAATCATGACCTCTTCTTTTAATACTATGATAAAGTTTATTGGACTGCCACAGTTAAAGAAAACTTAAGCTAGATGTGAGCCAACTAGGCCTATTCACAATCTTATAACTATGTTGGTTTCTTATTGCTCCAAAAGCTAAAGTTGGAAGGATATTAGATCATCGTGGAATTCAACCTATAAACAGAAATTGCATTCGGAGATTACTCGGGGTCTTTTATCCAGTGCAGCACTATGCTAACAGATAGTATATTTCCTATAAAATATTTCCAGAAATAGACATGCTACATCTCTCCTAGTTGATTCTGGCAATTCTTTGAGATTCTGAAACAGTACTTGTATTATTGTAACATAGTTATCAACACCAACTAATAACCATGAAAGACTCATATATACATGTCAACCATTAAAAAGAGAAGTTCATTACCAGATTCAAGTGATGTACACGTGTCAAAACGTTTAACTCTGCTAAAAATTCTTTTGATGCCCGCATATCCATCTTCTTGATTGCAGCTTTCTGCATAGAGAGAATTATATGGGTGGGACTTCTAGGAGAAGGAATAAACAATCAGACAAATAAAAGCAACCTGGCCTAGTAATAAACCAATAATAAGAGGTTTAGTTCCCCGACAGCACTAGTAATCTCAGAGTAAGTAGAATAGGATATAGTAAGGGAAACAAACCTCGCCTCTCAACTCGGCATAGTAAACCGCCCCAAAACCACCTTGTCCAATCTTATTAGCCAAACTGAAGTTATCAGTAGCCCTGGAAAGTTCTTCATAAGAGAACTCCACTGATTTGTCCACGGTAATGCCTGTTGGGCCTCTAGAACCACTGTTGGATTCAGTAGATTTAACTGGAATAGCTCCCAGGGCTAGACCAACGAACATCAATGAGTCATGGCAAATATTAATTTGATACCACTCAGATAGAGAATGAAAGAAATAGAGCTGGTAAAATTAAATGAATGTGTTGCTACATGTGCAAGTAAGGGCGGAGCATATGGAGCCATTAGAAGAAAATTATAAATGACAGTTATCATGAATAAAACGCGAGAAAAGTCTACAGGACTGATTAAATGGGACTTCCAAGAAAACAAATTTACTGAAACCAAGGTAGTACTAAAGGCAGATAACAATGGCACCGAAATTACACACAAAATAAAAAAGTAACTAATTTGTTCTACAAAAATGAGCCACTACCATTTAAAAGGCAACTGCCAATTTCAAGTACACTTCAGATGGAGGAAATGTGGGGAATGAGTATATGAGACCCACTTTTGTGTGCAGGAAGGGGGAAGAGAAATTAAACAAACTGAGAAGGATAACATTGTAAAGCAAGGGCCATACCCAGCCATTCTTACTGGTGCTTCTACACTGAACCAATGTTAAAAGCTATTTGATGAATCTAGAGAATCCATGAAAAACTTTATCATTCACAATATCTAGAATAATAAACAAGGAGCAAGAAACATACAGCGCCCATTTTGAGAAGATTGATCTTCAGATGTTGGTAACAGTAATGTTGTGTCAACCTTCTCCTTTTGGTAAAATCCAAAACATACACAACCAGCCACTAACAGCACTCCAGCAATCACTCCAACTATTATACCAGCAATGGCTCCACTTGCCAGTCCTGCTTATACAGACACAAAAGTTGAGCTCAAATTACTGTTGATTTCTGAGTCAACCCTTATACATTGGCATTAGTCATCAGACCAAGTTTTGGAGAAGGTCATACCAGATGAACTGCAAAAGGGACAAACGAAAAAGTAATGGCACTTTCAAAAGCTCCATTGGGAAAGAACATGACGTTTAAAGAGTTAGTAGAGGATACCTTTGCTTCAGATACACATAGCTTTCATTTTGATCTACAAGATAAAAAGAAAAGGAAACAGCAACTTATGTGAGATACTGAGGCCTCCCTAAAATGTATTGGAATTAGAGTGTCCATAAACTACAAATCAACTTGCGATCAATATAACTCTTCGAGATACTGAACTTATTACCATGTACCACTTAGAAAAACATATAGCATAGACAACTTAACGTTTGCACTAGCATTTAGACACACTCTATAAAGGAAAATGAATCATGATAATGAAACCAAACGAAAATCAATCTCCAAACCTTGTTATCTAATCAATATCCTAAAACTTTATCGTAATGTTTGCTTCGCAAGTTCATTAAACCAATCCCAAGAGCCCCAACAAACCTCCACCCCACTTCAGTACGAATGAAGCTATCAAGCTCACAATGATGGCACCATCAAAATTTTGGTGAAACTCCCATTAGAATTCTTAACTTCACCCTGAATCCTAGCCCCTGCCTAATGTTCAATTCCACACATGCCTCCCTATAATTACTACAATACAATGTAATTTCAGCATCTTAATTTACTATTAACAACCTCTACGCCACAATCAAATCACTACTCAAACTCATTCTACCAAATCTGCACATTCATTACATACTCCAAATGCAGGCATTAAAATTTCAAAACTAAAACAACTCCAATGAAACTTTAGGCTAAACAAAAAGCTTAAACCTTTGCCCGGAATATACACATAGCCAGTCCCCCGGCTAAAGTTCACACCCGGATTATAATTCTGCAGCACACTCTCCTCCAAAACTTCCTTAGTCGCAATCGAAGCCAAACTGTCCCCATCTCTCAATGGGTACGTTATAAACAACCCATAATTCCCAACCTTGCTATCCCCACACGTACAATTCACCACCACATTCAGCTGCGTATTCACATTCGGTATACTATTCGCCGGGAACACATTAAACCACGCCATCGCCTCCACCGTCGTCAAGTTCGAATACTTCAAAGTCGCCACCGTGTCGTACGTGTCCTCGGTGACGACGTCGTACCGGAACACGTGTCCGAGAAACGAGCCGTTGATGCAGCCGCAGGTGAAGGGGACATTGACCCTCGTGCCCCATGGAACGAGGTCCTTGTTCGTCAGCGTCGCCTTGTTGAAGTTATAGATGGTGACGCCAGTGGTGCTCATCATTTCTCCGATGAAGGTGAGGTTGTTGCCCTCCCAGACGTAATAGGACCCCAAAGCGTCGCATGTTGTGCTGCTGCTGCAGTCTGAGCTTGCTTTGAAACAGAGACGCAGTAGAAGAAAGAAGACCAACCCAGTTCGGAGCTCCATCTGGGTCGATCGGAGAGGTGGAATGATGAAATGGGTAGGCCGTTTTGGAGAGAAAGATGGATGCTCGGAGACTATAGAGTTTGCAATTATTGATTAGCTGGGTGAGAAGTGATTAAGGAGTTGTTTAAAGAATTAAGATGGGTTTAGTTTTGAGTTGATTTCTTCTTTGCCATAACTGAGACTCGGTCTCATGGACATGCAGGACATTGCGCCCAGCTCGGATACGACATTGCGGGGATTGTCGTATAGGCCAAGGTACGTTACTTAATAACTCTTGTATTAGACTTAAAAATACTTCTAAGCATTATTTCATCCTCAACAACGCTTAATTCATATTCAAAAACCTCTGACAAACATTTCCATGATACAATAATATAAAAAAATGAATTAACGTCTTGAACCCTACTCAATGTATATATAAAATAATTAACTAGTTACCGACGCTAGTCTTAATAATTTTTTAATTTTTTTATTAATAACTCATATTTTACATATTTTCGTGAGATTTGAATCTATAATTTTAAAATTATTAGTTAAATACCTTAACTAACGAAACTAACAACACCAACACTACTGACCTCAAGACGAAGCAAAGGAAAAACAAAACTTAAGAAATGAAGATGGATAGGTGTTGGTGATAGAGGGTTGACCAAATTGATCCAGGTCTTCATTATGCATTTCATATTGAAGGAAGGAATTAGAAAGTAGTAGTTTTATATGGGAGGAGACAACTCACTTCACTCGAGTGAGTTTCAGACCAAGTAAAGAGATGATTTGATTTGATTTGATTTGATTTGATTTGATGCCGTCCAACCTAGTTACAGAACAATCCCACACTTACTAACCTCCCTGGTTTTGTATTTGATGGCACACCACCCACACCCATACCCAACCTTAAATTTAATCTCTACCACATCCATGTCAACTTCTATGTGTCTTTATTTATAAATATTTAAACTAAAAATCTATAAGACAATAGAAACATATTCCTAATAGACATAAGAAGTCATTATCAAGTAAGATTAGGTAACACACAATCTTTATTTCTGGTATAATCGGATCTACAAACTCAACAATCTTTCACTTGAAACCAATTACGTTTGTAGTCACCATTCTTCAATACTCTTCAGTAATAGCAACACAAAAACCCACCATCACAGCAAACATCCTTCTTTTATTTTAGGAGACCAACTGAAGCCAAGCATAGCTTTAGTTTTCTTACAAAAACAGAGTTAGTGAACATCTCAGCAGGATTTTCACTTCCTTGAATCTTCAACACTTGCAATACTTCATTTTCCACAAGTTCTCGTATGTAGTGATACTTCATAGGAATGTATTTAGTCCTTGAATGAAACACATTGTTCTTTGCCAGTTGAATTGTACTTTGACTATCACAGTGCAAAGCACAATTCTCTAGCTCTTTGCCTAATTCTTCCAACAGACATTTTAGCCACACCATCTCCTTCCCAGCTTCTGAGACTGCTACATATTCTGACTCTGTTGTAAACAAGACCACATGCCGCACCCTTGCAAATTTGAGACCCAAGATACAACAACACCACTCATAGTATACACATAACCAGTAGTACTTTGGTAAGTATCATTACATTCTGCCAAGTCTAAATCCACATATCCTTGTAGTTAAGTACTACTTTTGAAACAAAGAGACATCTCAGTAGTACCCCTAAAGATATCTCATGATCCACTTCACAGTCTCCCAATGTTGTTTCCGTAAATTACTCATGTTCCTACTCACAACACCCACTGCATGAGCAATATCGGGTCTAGTACACACCATAACATACATTAAGCATCCAACTGCCAACGCATAAGGTACATTCTTCCTTAATTCTTTTTCCTTTTAGCTCTTGGGTGATTGTTCATTCGACTATCTAAAGTGACCTGCCAACGGTATTCCTACAAGCTTCGATCCATCCATATTGAACTGCCTAAGCACCTTCTCAACATACTCTGCTTGTGAAAGCTCTAGAGTATGAGTCACTTTATCATGAATAATCTTTATACCTAAGATTTTCTTTGCCTCACCCAAATCCTCCATCGCAAAGTGACTTGACATCTCTCTTTTCAGCTTCTTAATTTCTTTAAAGTTTGTTCCAACTATCAACATATCATCCACATATAGTAAGAGAATGATATAAGATTTGTTAAACCTTTTAAAATAATAGCAGTGATCAGATTGACATTTTGTGTAGCCACTCCCACACATGAACGCGTCAATCTTCTTGTACTACTGTCTTGAGGCTTGTTTTAAGCGATATAAGCTTTTTTGCAGTTTGTATACCAATTCCTCCTCACAAGGTGCTATAAAAACCTTGTGGATGCTTCATATATATGTCTTCCTTCAAATCACCATGAAGAAAAGCAATCTTGATGTCTAGCTGCTCTAGATATAGACCTATTATTCAATTTTCACTAAACCAAGCACCACCCGAATTGTGGTATATTTCACAACTGATGAAAAGATCTCATCAAAGTCGATTCTCTCCCTTTGTTGGAAACCTTTCACAACGAGTTTTACCTTGTAACGTTTGCTTCCATTAACTTATTGCTTGATCTTGTATATCCATTTGATATGCAATGTCTTCTTACTTGTCGGTAACTTTCCTAACACTCAAGTATTATTGGACATGAGAGAGTCCATCTCATCTTGCATAGCACCATCCCACATATTAGAATCTTCATGTTGTATTACCTCATCATAACTCCGTTATTGTTTATTATCAACTAGGATGTTTATGAACACCTTGAAGTTCTGTGGAACAGTTGTGTCAACACTAGTTAGTTTCCTCTTTATGGTTGTATCATTCTCAGGTCATATATGTAAATTTTATGATCAGTTTGGTTTAATTAAGAAAAAAGGTGTGAGGTGAGGCAGAGAAGTCGGCTCATGGAGGAAGAGGCTGTGTGCAGTGCTGCCACTCAGCAGAGGAGACAGAGATCCTATTTCTTGAAACTGAGTCTTCAAACTTGACGCCAACTTTCAGTGAGCACTAGAAACCTTCAAGGTATCCATTTACAAACAAACCTCCAAAACCAGTAATTCTTTTTGTTTCCTTACTAGTTCTTCAATTGGTGAGATGTTTTTGTTATTACTTTTCTTAATTTGAAACCAATGGACGAAAAAATGAACTATGTTATTGTGTTAGTTAGAAATGTAGTTCAGGATTGACAATTATAAATGTTGTACTGGAATTAATATTTTTCTCTCTGATTTGTTCTACATTGATTTTGAGCTATGTTTTTAATTAAGCAGGATGCCATTTTGATTTCA
This sequence comes from Comarum palustre, assembly GCA_951800085.1. NCBI lineage: Eukaryota > Viridiplantae > Streptophyta > Magnoliopsida > Rosales > Rosaceae > Comarum > Comarum palustre. Next base: position 4,390,820 of record OX637578.1, read on the forward strand.
TTTGTTTCAGGACTAAATTGGGAGGTGTTGGCAGTGCACAGTTTTCACATTTAAGCGAAATCTGCAGATGAGGGTAGAGGACTACCAGATGAATATGGTTTTGCTATGAGTTAGTCAAGGGTGCCTTGCATGCTTCTGTTGGAGGATTGTACGATTTTTTACTGAATCGCAAAGTACGAGTCTTACTACAATTTGTTTTTCACTCTATGCGTGCAACTTTGTATCTTTATCTGTTGTGTGCTGAAGCTTGTGAATAAATTAATATTGATTTTTCAAACTCTGCTATAAATGCTTTAACCATGTTGTAGCTACTCTCTTTCAAATTTCCGAATGCATTATAGTTTGTTTTTAGCAAGAAAAAGATTGGAGGATGTACATGACATGATTCTCATCTTGTTGGTTTGTTTTAAAACCTCATTTGTTTTAGTAAAAAAATTTAACTGATAAAATAATTCTGGATCTCCCTTTCATAACTCTTCTCTATCCCTTTACCACAGAATACGATGACATTCTTACTTACCCTTTTGATGAGCCAGTTAAATTTATCTTTCTTTCAAATCCTGAAATTCACACTTAAAAAGCATTTCAAGAAAATTCAATATCAAAAACAATCAACTTAATTCATTCCAAACAAAAACAAATTAACTTTTTCAAAGAAGAAATCAATTTTAAACGCATAGATGAACAAATCCTAAATCCTTCACTTCAACATCAAAGCTCATATGAGCCAAAAATCAGTCACCAAGCAGTCAAATCCGAGTCACCTGATTCTTCTAGTTTAATCCCATATCCAAGTTATCCTGCAATCCCAGTCAATTCCAGGCCTTTACCTAACTATGTTGGTACCACCATTAGCCCAAATAAACCCAATTACCAGTCAACCTTAATTAATCCACATGATCCTTTCAAAGTCAATACCCCCAATTCTTCCAGACCTAATTTTCGTAAATCATCACCTTATGTTATACGCACTACTCAAGACATATTTTGTGTTGAGTCACACATGAGTCACCTGAATAATCCAATCTCCATAGTCAAATATTACTGTCCACAAGGCTACTTCTTTGTTCCTAATGACCCAGTCATTCCCTCAAATTTTTCAGAGATATTCTCTTTGCAACAGGATCAATCACAATCAAAGGGATTTTTGATCCTAAAGATTCAACTAAGTTACTTTACCATTCCTTGTACATAGTAAAAATTATTCATTTATCTGATTGGAAAGATATCTCATACACTTTTCATAAAGAAGACGAGTTAACTTTTAATTATTATGATTATGAAGATGCATAGTTCAAAATTTTCATGCATCAAAATGAAGATTTCAGTCACTCTTGGTTCCCTAATTTTGACCACAAATTTAATGGCAAGTTCCCAATGTGGTTTGAAAATTGGTGGAGCACCTTTGGGTGCCCAATCAGCATTCTTCCGGAAGCTCTTCAAGATTTAGTCACCGGTTTTTCCACAACTCGAGATTTCTCAGACTATGAGAAACGATTTCCAGTCACTCTACATTTCATTGCCAAATACAAAGTCTCTTGAATTTTCAAATGACATTTTAAATTGGAGGACTACATAGTCAGCCGGAAGTATCTAGTCAAGTGGTGGGACAAATTTAGGTCTGATCACATCATTGACACCTTTAATTCTGAATTCTCGGTCCAAGCTATATCAGCATCAGTCATTCCTCCAATTACTTCAATTCTGCCTCCGGCCTTTACTCCGACAGCACAGATTTCTCCTCCTCAGCCATCAAAATCAAGAGGGAAAACAGTTGCAGAATCATCCAAGTCAAGGCCCAACTCACCATCGAAGACCAAGTCAAAGCCCAAGTCATCATCTTCCGAATCATCAAAGTCAAAGCCCAAGCCCAAGTCATCATCCAAAACCCAGTCAAAGCCCAAGTCATCATCGTCAAAGTCCAAACCATTAACATCAGCATAAATTAGAGAATTAGCAAATCAGTTATTAGCCCAAGCAGTTGACCTCTCAGACAAAGGAGGTTCATCTCAAGAAGCAGATTCTGAAGACTCCCAAGACTATTCTGTGAGTTCAAAGAATTCAGTTAATTCTCTACAAAGCCTAGTCCATTATTACCAAGACAGTCAAGACCCTTATGGGCTGTAAATCCAGTTATCATGAATAGTAAAATTACTTTTTACTGTTTATCCGCACGGCAAAACACAGTTAATCGTGCAGCTTCCTGTTTTGTCCATTTGCTAAACTGTAAAAGATTCCCCGACAGTCAATAAAGCAATAGTCCAGCAGTCAGCGCAATTTACGAAATCAATAGTCCAATGGTCTAAATAAGGAGCATTCCTCCTTCATTTGAAACATACTTCTTTTCCATACTTCATTTTTCATTCAGCCAAACACTAGAAGCTCTCATGAGTCGAGACCTTTCTGTCTTAGTTAATAGTTCCTATTTCCCTCTCTTTGTAACCAGTATCAAAACCTTCATGTATATTTTGGATATATATATATATATATATATATATATATATATATAACACATCAATGTTCATCAATCAAATTTAACCATATATATGAATAAACTCTAATCTCTACCAATAACTCATACCAATATATATATATATATATATATATATAACACATCAATGTTCATCAATCAAATTTAACCATATATATGAATAAGCTCTAATCTCTATCAATAACTCATACCAATTACACATATGCATCTCAGTCAATCAAGCACAGTCAATCAAGCATACATATTAAATCATGTATAAATAAGTTCTAAACTAAATTAAAACTTCTCTATTCATAATCTTCTCTGTTTGTATAGGATGCCAACATAATCCTACTGACTAAACTTCTCATAAAAATTAGCAGTGCAATTATGCAAGCTTAAATAGCCTTAAATTATCAGGTATCTTCATCAGTTCATGGTCCACCATGCCATCACATTAATTAAAACATCAATTCGTATATAGTTTTATGGAAAAAATATATATATATACACGTGAAGACCTATAGTATTACTTAAAATGAAATTAACATGATCCTCTTCTGATAACAAGTCGGTTGGATCTCTTTGACGATCTAATGAACACAATTTTGAAAATGATTTTGTCGATCTATATGTGGCGGACAGCACAAAATCTGTGTACCACCACCCATAAGCATTAAAGTTATAAATATAGTTGTATTTATAGGGTTAGGTTTGAAAACGGAAACGATAACATCAGCACCACAATGCCGTTCAAACAGGATAAGTGATTCCTTGACCTCTATGATTCCTTGACCTCTATAATATGGCTTCATTCATGACTGGTTATGATGATGAACTCTTCAGATTTTGGCACCCCTCTTTGTTGGGTGTCGAACTATTGACGATGATCGATTTTTATTATTCATTTCGTCAAAGATTTCATCAACTTATTCTTAGAAAAAAATGATCATTCATCAGGCTCTCCTAGGTCAAACCTCGATTTGTTAGCTTAAGGACTTGAACCTGCTTCAAACCGTAAGTAATGGCAGAATTGTTGATCTATCTAGACAGGGGCAGCAACCTTATATAGGATACATATAGATCGTATTTACACTTGAAATAGAGATTTCTCAAACTCTGTAAGATCATTGAACTAGTTTGTAATAAGAAATACGAAATCAAATATGTAATTAAGGTTTGAGTTCGTAAGTTCATTGTGTCCGAGATATTTCAGTAAACCGTGACTAGTTATTGGTCTTGCTGCCACGATCTATTAAGATAAAAAAACTAGTAATTGTTTAACATGGACTTATAAAATCAAAAATTACATTATTTTCAGTTACTATCAACTCTTGAGAAAACAAAATGAATAGTGTAAAAAATAATGAGCTTATTTTACCATTGCTCCTTTTCGAATTTTTGATACGAAATGTAATGTAACATTCAACGTTGCATCATTTGGGACATGAATAATTTTGAATGGACCACTTATTCTGCTCTTACTTAAAAGTCTAACCGTAATATTAAGAAAACATAGGGAAGGAAAAGGTAATTTCAATGTCTTAATCAATTGCAGAAAAAGCTTTCTTCGAGTAGCATTGCGTATGGGAGCAACTGCTTCTTGAAAATTTGCCCGATGCCGGAGCCAACGGGTTGGCTCTCTTTTAAAAGGAGGACTAAGATTACTTACATAATACATATACTTCCCTAGCTAACTACATCTTATTCGATTAACGATCATACTAAATGATATTTTTAAGATAGATACCCGCGAGCTAATAAGATGCAAGGTAATCGTTTGCACTAGCTAACATGATGATAACAAGATGGGAACTAATTAAGCTAGGTAAATATTTAAGGGGTATTTGATGTTACATCAAATTTGGTTTAAAATTACCCATTTTAAATTACACTTACATTTAAGATTGTTTTAAAATACAGCCAAACTTAATAATTAAGTTTGTCTAAACAAAATAAATCTATTATTTATGATAAATAATAAAACCTATTTTTTCTAGAATTACAGAAGTTGTCATTATCTCTAATCGTTAATGAAATGATACCCTATGAATGTATGAACCCTAAACCCTAAACCTTAAACCCTAAAACCCTATACCCAAAACCCAATTCCTTCATAAACCCTAAACCCTAACCTCTATACCCTAACCCCTAACCTAAAACTCTATACCTAAAACCCAAAACTCAATTTCTCTATTTGTAACCTAACTTAAAGGTAGAAAATAAAATAAATGGTTGATACCTACACTATAATCACAAATTAAAATGTAGAAAACAAAATGCATGGTTGACTTAAAAATATACTAAAAACAAAATTAAAATCGGATGAAATGACAAAACCCTCAGAAGAAAAATAGTCACAAATTTTAGTTTTAAAAATAAAACCTATATTACATATTAAATGATTTGAATTGAGTGAATTAAAATGAAATATGTAAATGAATTTATGTTAAAAGAGACTCAATTTTTTTAGTTTTTCTCTAATTTTCTCAACATTTAAATAATATCACAATAAACTTAGAAACTTTTTTTGAACAAGTAATAAACTTAAAAACGACGTATACCAAACTACCTTGAGTATAGCGGCATGTATAGGACTATAGATTACTAAGACTAATCAAAGATCAAATCACCCGACAATAGACTATTATTTTCCATATGATCGGAATGCCCTTCACCGTAAATATAATTTACTCAAAATTTGCTGATTAGTCATGTCAATGTGAAATGAACACCGTAGGCATATTGGTTCTTCCAACATTTCATTTCAAATATGCGCTTTGTTTGTAGTTATGTGTAGTAAGGTTTTTGGTCTCTGTGTCACCATCCCAAATTGAATTTTGACCCCGTCCCCATCCCCCATCCCCCCAACCGTCATTCTACCGGATTGATCGATCACCACTGGGATCACTGTAATGGACGGCAGAGAGGTTAATTCCTCCAATTATATATAATGCATTTTTGGTGCTGAAATTCATTGCCATATGGAAAAAATATATGTCAAACCATATATATATAACGCATTTCACCGTGTGCCTTTTCATTATTGCATCACTCTAACAAAGCCCTCACCTCCTCCTCCTTCTCCTCCTTCCGCCTCACCAGAATATGAATCGTTTTCGTGATCTTTGCGTTCTGTTCACTCTTCTGGTTCTGTTGTTTGCTCCGAGTAGAAGTCATGGCATTTGTATCACCGGCTTTCCCAGCCCTTCTTCATCACCAGCTACAAGAAGAAGAACTCAACAGCAGCAAGTCTTCCATTTCCGGCCAGCAGTAGTTACCAGCGGTTCATCTAAACCCAAAGAGAACTACTACGAATCCGAGAAGCGAAAGGTTCCCACAGGACCCAACCCCTTACACAACAAACGGTGACGCTTGTACGCTTGTTCTGAAGACCCGATTCAGATAATTCTTGCTAGCTAGATATCTATCTCTTGTTTCATATATAGTTTTACAATATTCTAATCGATTCACAATATGTTAATTTTTGCTAGCTAGTTATGTCTTAGAATGAATATATAGTTGAAGAAACTTCTATACTGCATGATGAAGATCATCAAGTCTATAGATGACCTTGAATTACCCATTATTAGCTCCATTACTATGGAGGTTTTTTTGTACATATATAACATATAAATCATCATCAAGAGCTTTCAAGAGGATGACTTCAATTACTATGTTGGACAAGATCAGATTGAATACATACTAATTAGTTATCATTGAATTATAATTAAATTTCCTTTTTGATTTTAATTTGCTTGGTAAAGATCATGGACTACAAGCTAATTTTTTATGCAATACTTTGGAACTCAAATTAGGATGCATGCCAAGCATTTGGTTTTATTTTTTACTTCTTTCAATTTTGAAACTGTGTGCAGTAACTAGGCAAATAAGAGCCAAAATTTCCCCCTTTATTTTAATCTTCATGGTTTTTTCTAGATTTCTGCACCAGAATAAAAATATAAACCTTGGTAAAGCATACATGATGCTGGCATTCTCGACAGTACATATGTGGGAGAATTCTGCTGTACCGGTCGGCATGGGATGCCACCGTTTCCATATATGTGATCCCCATTGGAAATTGAAGTATCAAACAGTTACTGCTGCACAAAATACAAGATTAAACAGTAGTTTCAGCAGCTACAATGGCCTTTATCTCGAGGAGTAGTACACGTTAGGCTAGGGCTGAGTTGTTTATCATTTCACTGCAGACTCCGAAACAAAGGCAAGGGGCATTAAGTGAGAGATGTCGATGACATTATCAATAAAACTGCTGGGCCTCATTACCATGTAGCAATCGAGTAGTGCCTGCTAGATTCAGCTGAGCTTTATTAACAGACCCCTCACCCCTCTCCCCCTTAAACCTTTGAATGCAGTGTGTAAATTCCCATTACTTCCTACAACTACCAAGCAATTAAGAAACCAGACTTACACAGATTCGGAAACATGAAATATATGCATGCAAACTGGTCCACGTTCCATAACTCAACAGACAACAGCATGAAAATGAAGAGAGTAATTATAAATTTATTCGAAGCCCTTGTCAATTTAGTTGTTGCACATTGATTCCAATTCTCGGTTCTCTCTAATATGAATGTTCTTCTTTTTGAGTCTTGATGATCGATATCAATCTTACGGGGGTGGGTGAGGTCCACTGTGGATGAGTGCAGGAACTGGCCTACAGCGGCCACCTTCCCACCAGTACCCAGCCTTTAGGAATGGACTTGCTGCTTTACTACTGTGCTGTGTCTCTGTATGCGCATGTAAAATTTTCACTTGATATATTAGTTGAACAAATTATTACGCAGTTGAAAATTTGACTAGCATGATTTCAAGTCAAATGGCAAATATATGATTATAATTGCTTTGCCCCACCTCAAACTCCCAAAGCACCAACCAATTAAGCTAGGCATGTGGAAACGAGCGCTCAATATAGTGGCCTTGAGACCAGATTGCTATGGTGCAAGTTTGTACAGCAATGGTGTAAATTGGCCGAGTATATACAGATGATCATTGGACAAATTAGTGAAGGATGTAACAGGTAGAAACCCTAATTTGATTTGGTGAACTAGCTAGCTAGGGTACGTTTGGTACTCAACCGATGTATGTAACTGATTTGTCTTCAAATGGGTGATCTCCCGATTCTTATATGTGAGCTTCTGAGGGTTAGTCTTCAATATTCTATCTTCGCAGCTCTGTCATACGTCATACTGTACCTTGGTAGAAAAACAACTATTACGTATATGAATCTATAGGTGAAGGATTATGTGTGCTCATAGTCCACAAACAAGCACACTGCTAAGAGAATGCCAGCTTTCATTTAACATTCTTACTTCATTTTTTTTCTTCCATGCACAATGATCACCGATTAAAGTCTGCAATGCAAAAGGCTAACATAAGAAAGATCATTTTGATTGTTTGATCATCATTATCGAATAATAGATGGTATATATGTGATATTAATTTAAAAAGCCGGTGATCGTGATGAATGAGACTACAATGCGATGTGAGAGAATAGAAGATATAGTTAGATTATTTGTATTTTATTGGAAGAAATTTAAGAAAAGAAAAACTTCATTCCCAAAACAGAAAGAGAAAGAAAACCAACATTGATCTGGTAGCTTTCAGTGCAAGAAAATATAAAAAAAAACTCTAATTAATTGATTTCGTTACTGGATAGAAATTGAGAGGCGTTTTCAGAAGCAGGCTGTTCTTGTTTTCATGTATTACAATTCATTCATGAATATAATGTTGAATTTGACAAAATGGTCCATCATTCTCCTTACAAATCATTCTCGTTCTTTCTAGCTCATCGAAGACAGTTGTTGAGCATTAAACCATGCCATGAGCCCCATTCCTATGTATAGCTGTCTCTTTCTGGCATAGATGTATAACACAAACCTACAGGTAGTCCCTTACGTCTTCAAAGTCTGGAATTCCTATGTATGCTTACTGGTGCTATTCTCAAACTGTCTGCACCTTTAATATGTAGTGTGTACGTGTTTATGGAGACTGGCTTTACAGTTCGGTTTCCGTGAATTCATTTTGATCGATCACCATCTCAAAAACACATTAGGTTCTGTTATTAACAATATACGTAATCAACATGCATTACCATAAGACAAATTATTATGGTGATAAAATCTGTCGGCATCTTTTCCAGGAAAATGAACACCACATAACAGACATTTGCATAGCATTAGAAGATCTCTTCAATCATATGAAAAAAATCTGCAGCTATTGGGCTACAATGGAACTCTGCTATCAACATCTATAGAAGACTGATGGAGAATGTAGTGATCCGAATAGGAAATCATGCATCAAATCAAAGATTAAAAGTCCCAGAAACTATAACAAAGATCGTAGATAAGGACTTGGAAGACGGTACCTGTTCTTATTGGTTTCCAACCAGAAATTCTTCTTATCTGAGATCTGAACAGAAAAGCAACTTACCAAGATCTACTCAATGAAAGATCTGGTGGTTTGGAGAACGCAAGCCAGAAAAGAGAAACTCCTTCCAGCCCTCTTCGTCTTGATCTTGATCGGGTATATATCGGAACAAACTTTGATCTTGTTAGTCACAAATTAAAGTTGTCTGGAAGCTCGAGAGAGAACCAAGCGGTGCGTGAAGGAAGGAATTCTGCCACTTGCTCATATATATATATATATATATATATATATGTAAGAGCTGTGATTAACCCATAAATCAGAGGGTGAAACCGACCGCGCACTGTTCCAGATGAACAGTTGCCTCACCAGTGGTTGGTGAGAGGCTGACAATCTCACCAAATAATATACGTTACTAGTAAGATGCCCGCGCTGGGACTTTATCTCTGAAAACTCACAAATTGATTAGATCTTCATTTGCTTAAGTTGTTCTCAGGGCAAGATTTGTTATTATAATCATTCTTAATGCAATTCCTTCTCAGATTTTGACGGAAGAAATAGATTGCAATTACAGGATCACTACCCTTGCAAGAGCTAACAGAAAATACCAAACTAAGGAACAGTAGAAATTTTAGTTGAAGAATAGTTTGCATAAATCTGCATATAACAAATAGAAAAGGATGAGTATATAAGCATAAGAGAACATCAGTGAAAGAAAGAAATTACAGTTTTTGTGACATGATATGTGAGAAAACTGAAAGCAACTTACCAAAATCTACTTAATCTGGTAGCAGGGAAAGATTCTAATCTCTGGCAGCAATTAATTACACAATAGACTTGGTCAAGTAAACCTGCATTAAGTTGTAACAAAAATTATCAAGAGTAAAAATTCTCAATTTGGATAGAAACTCAAGCAAAGTTTGTAATTTCGACATGCTGTCTATTGTGAATCCAAAAACATGGGTGATAGCTAGAGAATTGTGGAATTCTAAACATCAAGAGGGGGAAATAAAAAACACGCATATCTTCATTTACAGATCCATAGAAGAAAAGAGAGAAAGAGTCCAGGTCAGAGAAAGCAAATCACCATTCACACCATTCAACAGTTTTCACCATTCACACCAGAGAAAGATCCCCAGTGTTCCATCACAAATCAACACATCAAATGTATCTACCGCTTTGTCAGCCAGATCAGAATTCCTAAGCAAACCAGGAAATTTCGAAACCACTTCTTTTGGTTCTTCCACAACTACAAGATAACAAATCAAAAACACCATACATTTCAACCATTCTCCACACACTGTCACCCTGATCGAAATACGTATCATTACTAAAACAAAAAAAATACTCCCACCTGTTTTAGCCGAGCAAATCTTAGACCAAACTTGATCCAACCTCTTCAAAGCACTATGGGTGGGTTTGGTGCAGCTGGGCTTATAAGATATAAGCTGACTTTTAGCTTATAAGCAGAAGGTGGGTGTTTGCAGCTTCTCCTTTTTCTCTCAAAACACTTTATACTTTTTTAAAAAATAGCTTATTTTTGGACTTACCAAACACCAAAACTTTTGGTGCTTAAAAGCAAAGGAGCTTATAAGCTCTTCCAAACCCAACCTATATGAGTAAGCTCCACCAGCACCACCAACTTCACTACTCACCAGCAAACTCTCCATTATCCTCTACCAAAAAATAAAAATCATCATCTCAAACATTTATTAACTCAAAACAGTTGGCATGCAATTCAAGCTTCCAAAAGTAACAACAATGAAAAGAACAATTTGACTATAAATATTCAATAAAAATGAAATCTTGGAATTAGAGAAAAAGGGTACCTGGGTTTTGGAGGGAAGGGTCTGTGTTTGCAAGCAGACATTTTTGAGCTCTGGCTCTTGTGTGAGTTACTGAGTTCTTTGGGCACTGAAACAACAACCCATTAAAGGATTGAAGCTGAAGAACCACCATCACTTCTGAAGTTACTGACCCATTTCACAACTCAACTTTAAGTCCTAAATTTTCTTGCATTGTTTCTCGGCTTCTCATTCAACCCCATAATCTATCCGTCCCTGAATTAGACACGTTAACCAATAACGACCCAAACGGACTCCCTTTCCTCAAGTGGAAAAGAAAAAGGTGACCGACAGAGCCGGTTCCCGGTCCAAAGTAGATTGTGGCTTGTGGGTGAGGAAAGAAAGGTCACAGTTGGGTGACTCTAATGTCCTTGTAAGTTTTTTTAAGTCTGGATAAAACCTTACTTCTGGGGTTTAAGAGCTGAAGCTAGTACTGCTCAGACTCACTCTTCTTCTCTGAATCTAAAGGTGAAGGCTTTACTCAGCAGGTAACACACCCTCAACTTTCTTCTTTCATTAAATATTCAAGTTTTGATTTTACAGTCCCAATTTGACTCTTTGTTTACTGGGTTCTCTTTGTTGATTTGGGGTTCAATGGTGCATACCAAGAGCGTTACAGTTTCAGAGCATATGGTGATGATTAATAGGTCTGTATTACACATTTTGATATTGATACATATGTTGCACTCTTGCACGCCAGACGAATTGTCTCTTCTAGAAATTTAGAACAATTTTTAAAATGGTTTGCTTGATACATGAGAAAGATGGATGGATGCTTTGCAATAGTTAATTGAACACTGGAATTGGTATTACAAATGAACTCCAAAAGATATACTTGCTTGAATGATATACTTGCTTGAATAGAAAATGAAATATATTCTGCACCATTATACATACAATAAATACCATCCTGTGGGAATTCAAACCACCACTTATCTCTATAACAACCAATATCTTATGATACATCTCCATGGCTGAAGAGTACAAAAGAAACTGAATGGATGATAAACAAGGGGCTGTTTCAATATCAGCAAGAGCCCCCCACCATCACATTTATCCCTCATCAGAACGAAATTAGAGTTACAACAAGCCCAAGAGAAGTGAGGCCGAGTCCCGCCCACTTTCATTCAGGTAACTCACTTCGCAATTGCAAGGATATCAGCTACCAGAAACGGCCCGGGGTTTTTGGCTTGTAGAAATGGCAATAGAGGCAAACCTAGAGACAAACCCGGCCTCAATGTTCAAAGCCTTGGAGGAAGCCACAGCTTCCAAGCGCTTCCAGGTTGATTCACGTTTCTCCTGAGTTTCCTTCTCTTTAGTTTCATCTTCTTGGAATGTGGTCAAGCACTCGTTAAAGAGTTCTTGATCAATATCTGAGAATATCTTTCTCACATTTAATGTCAAACTCCGAACAGCTTGATTCCAGTGACTCCGAGCGTTTTCCTCCATAGCAGGGAAGATTATAGGCAGAATCACTTGGCGGTTCTGTGTGATCAAAGTTCTTATGTGATCGTTATTCCACAAAAACAATGCACGTTCAGCTACCTGCCAGCAGAAAAATAATTTGAGACAACCTTTCACTAATTAAAAGTAGAGTGATGCTGTAGAATTTAGTCTGTAATAAAACACCGCACATTCACTCAATCATGCACAGTAAAACCACTGGTTATCAGTTTTTCTTAACCATCTGAGTAAGGAGCTTAGCTTAGACAGACATTGCTTTGTGCTGAACACTGAATCTACATATCCCCACCTGTGAAGAGCAAAAATGCTTATAATCTGCCTCATTGATTATGCACCAGAAAGCTTAGCAACTAGTGACACCTGTAGTTCCCAACTTCGAATGATTTCTAAATTCCTATTAAAGCAATTATCAAATTTCTCACATAGATTTTTAGGCTCAAATTCCCCTTAGGTAGATACGGACCTTAGAAAGTCAGTGAATACTCAGATTCCATTTCTCTCTCCAAACGACATAATTGAAGAATTACACTTGTTAAAACAATTATCAAATTTTTGGTATATGCACCCAAAATCACCAAGGAACAACATGGATAACTCTTCCAGGTTGTGGTAACTTATACGTTGGCACACCCAAGTTCCATACAAAATTAGTCGATTACTAATGTAAACCAACAATTCCCAGTTCCAAACAAGGGAATCATTTTTAAATGTAAGTCAATAATGTAGTGCAGATGAATCTGCCACAATGTAGTAACTGTACTGTTTAGATATGAAATGATGATGCTTTCTAATATCCCCAAATGTGGGATGTGTGGGTAAGACACCACTGAGTTACCTAATCAAGATGTGGATTTAAGCTAATGGGGAGAACTACTATGTTCCATGCATAATACTCAACCTCCTCAAGCTTTAGAAGGCAATGGTTTGTCATATCAATGAACTTCATACATGAAGCAAATATTCTCACAATATGAAGTGGTGGATCAGAATTGGCTTTATACGTCACCAAATACATGTAGTGGACATTTATATTGGTCGTTGGATTGTGGGTACAAAAATTTCTTTCCTATCCATCCAGAAACTCAATGCCAGCGGGGATTGTGAGAATGAGTGCATGTCAACTTGACTGCGTAAGAAAGAAACAATCATAACACAGGTTTGTTCATGACAAATTCCCAATCAAAAGCGTTCAGCTATGAAACATCTTAATCATGTCAAGTTGAAAAAGGCAACATTTCAGATGAAAATCACAATCATAGCATGAGGAAGAATGTTCCACTGGAAACATATTAATGATATGGATTAATGAACCAAACATTCTGTCCATGTGCATACACAGATAAAACATGTTATGATTGTTTCTTTCTTTCTTACGCAGTCATGTTGACATGCATTCATTCTCACAATGCTAGCTGGCATTGAGTTTCTGGATGGATAGGAAAGAAATTTTTGTACCAACATATTAATGATATGGATTAATGAACCAAACATTATGTCCATGTGCATACACAGATAAAACATGGTAGAAACAACAAACCAAGTAAAAGATAAAGATAATACTTAGAATAGGACCTGAAAATGTGAGCTGCTGAGGCAGTGACCAATTCGACGGAAAAGAGGAACCATGCACCGCTGAAATTCTGATGGTTGGGTAGCTTCCAGAACTTCTTCCAATTCACCAAGGAACATAACTTCCTTTGAACTATTGGTTATGGGCCAATACTTCAACAGTCCTCTAATCACAGTATCAGACAACTTGGCATCTTTCTCCACGAACTGCGTAATGCAATAGGAAAGCTGCTGATGATACATAGATACACATTTAGGCTTGTGAAGGGGAATCAAGGCGCGGACAAGGAACAGCTTGTGCTCTTCCTTTAAAGGCAAAGCAAAACCATTGATTATACTGCCTAAAATTTCAAGCATTTCTGCAATCCCATTGTGCTTCTGAGTCTCAAATATGAACCAAAAGAAGATATTGTTGATGGCTTTCCTAATGAATGGTCGATGCACCATGAACTTCCCATAAACCCGATGGAGGATCGTTTTCAAGTATTCCCTCTCTCTTTGATCCTCAGAGTCAAACAAATCAAGCAACTTCAAAACAAACGCCTGATCAATATATCTTTTAGCAAGCTTAGCGTCTGTCTCCGGAGAAGCCACAAATCTTAATAGAAACTCATACACAACCTGAAGATGAGACCAAGCAGGTTCCAACATCTGGTCCTCCTCGTCTTGGTCATAGCTCTCAAGAGCCTTCTTCTCATGACTCGGGGATGGAAAAGTCCGAAACAAATTGGTGGCCACCATCTTAGTAATCTCCTGCATTGTCACCTCATTAAATTTCGAACTCACAGACGAAATGTAATCCACAAGCTCAAGCAATGTCTGCCGCTTTACATCCTTCTCCTTGACATTCTTCGATGGATCATTGAAATCAAACACAACACAACACATATTCAATTTCTTGATGAAAAGACCCTGCTTCTCTGCACTGGGAACATCCCTGAAACTAGGCAGGGCCTCATAGGCACCCGAAAACAACGACTGACCAACTTGACCCGGTTTCTTGGATTGATTGGGTTTACTAGACAGTGGGGCAAGAAACCCATTGCTGGTTCTTGAATTCCCATAACCCGAATTCGAAGACTTTGAGCTGTTAATGGAATTGGGTCCAATCCCATTAACCCCTCCATCATTGAATGCATCATTCTGCGACGATTTCGAGGGTTTTCGAGGTATTCTACCCAGAATTTGTTTGAACATATCTACAATAACCTCGACCTTATAAGCACTAATGAAGTCTCCAACCTAGCTCAAACCATTGGGCATTTCTCATGATCTATGCTGATGATTAAAACCCCAATAACAAGAACACACCCTAGACGATTCTGGGCACAAAACCCTCATGATTGGGAATTCAAATTGAAGAACAACAAAGATTGGATTTTGAAGGATTTGAAGAGATGGTAGGAGAGAAATTGACTTACATTGACTACAGAGGAGAAATGGGATCCGATGGAACAAAAGAGGTGTAAATCGGAAGTCTTCAATGGATAAAGATAAAGTTTAAAACCCCAATTAAAGTCTTAACACAAAATTTTATGAATAGTTATGAATTATGAGCCGCTAAAAATTTTAATACACCAACTTTTAAAATATAAATTTTGATACTTCAAACATGAGTTGTGACACAATATAGGTACACAACAACGGTATTAATGACCTTAGTTTTTTAGATATATATCACAAAATAAAGGGTAATTCAGTTTGTCAAGTTTTCTCTTTTACTTTGATCACCTCTCTAGCTCCCCTCTCGTTTGAGTGTTCTCACAAGATCCGCTCTCTCGTATGATTACGTAGTATCGAACAACACCATCTCTCTTTTTGTTCTTTCATTGAAGATCAACATGGTCATCACCTATACCATCATCTAACACATTGTAGTCACTATTTCTCTATAAATTGTATCTACAAAATGCATGAACATCACCACCAGCACGGCCATCATCTAATAAAGATAAGTTCCAATTTCTATTTTAAAATTACAATATATTCTCATTTTTTTGTACCCTAAATTGACTGCAAGAAGAATTAGATGAGAGTAACTCGGCCGGAAAAAGCTTAATTCATCTCTTCCTCTACAACAATCCCGGCAAGACAGAAGTGGTCCCTTAAACATTGATTTTAATCAAGTTTCTCAACAACTCTTTATCCACTTCATGGAAGTACCTTGCAAAGGATACAAAATCCTAATGTTGTTGAGCAGAAGCCCCAAATCAAACCTCAATGCTCACTTGAATTCTCTTCCTGTGGTCACATCATCGTCCAGGTTGTTGCTGAAGTCGACGATGATCGTCTTGATGTGGTTCTTATCGTACTTGGCCTGAATCATGTTGAAGACTTCATAGGGATGTCGAGTGATGGGCGACTAGGCTGAGACAGGGACTATAAGGAGAGAGAGAGAGAGAGAGAGAGAGAGAGAAAGAGAGAGAGAAGAGTGTGTGTGTACGTAAACGCACAAAATTAACCAGTTTTTTTGTACCCTAAATTGACTGCAAGAAGAATTAGATGAGAGTAATTCGTCCGGAAAAGGCTTAGTTCTCGATTTTGCAATTGGATAATCTCGACGGCAACAATAGTTCATCTCTTCCTCTACAACAATCCCGGCAAGACAGAAGTGGTTCCTTAAACATTGATTTTAATCAAGTTTCTCAACAACTCCTTATCCACTTCATGGAAGTACCTTGCATAAGGATACAAAATCCTAATGTTGTTGAGCAGAAGCCCCAAATCAAACCTCAATGCTCACTTGAATTCTCTTCCCGCGGTCACATCATCGTCAGGTTGCTGCTGAAGTCGACAATGATTGTCTTGATGTGGTTCTTATCGTACTTGGCTTGAATCACGTCGAAGACTTCATAGGGATGTCGAGTGGTGGGCGACTAGGCTAAGACAGGGACTAAGGAGAGAGAGAAGAGTATGTGTGTGAACGTAAACGCACAAATTAACCAGTTTTATTCCAAAAAATAAATTATACTCTTCACTAAATTGTAATGACATGTGAACTGACACTATTACTAACAGCGTGTATATAAATTAGGTTGAACTTCATACTTGATGTATCAAAGTTTATGTTTTGAAACTTGATGTACTAAAATTCTTAATGGTGAATACTTCGTGTACTATTCAAAATATTTTCTCAAGTCTTAATTGGGAGAGGGACAGATAGAAAAAGGAAGCCTGAAACAGAAAGAATGAAATTAATTTTTAAAATTGATTAGATAAAACGGGAAATGTTTGTTATACAATACAGCAGGGGAGGCAGGCAAAATAGGCAAATGTTTGTGATGCTGTCTAAACTGTAAAAGTTCTATTTTATATATTCATTTCTAGTGTTTTTTTTCTTTTTGAAACAATAATAAGGAAAAATAGGGGAAAATGTAATATCACATTCATGCGTTGGATTCCAAATGGATGTTATTAATCACTTCGAATAAAAGTAAAAATTGTCTCTAAAATAAGAGCACATAGTTGTCCAAATTTAAATAAAAATGAAGGTCACGTGTCATGTAAGTGGATGTTAAATTGAAGTTGTATTCCGCAATATTTTTTGTACTTCCTTTCATGCACTCATGCATTGATCACTTGTCACGTTTGTGGGAGTATTGATTTATTCAGGATTTCTCAGTCACGGGAGCGCCGTGCGAAACGGAATGGAACGAAACGACTATTTTTTGTACTTCCTTTCATGCACTTGTGGATTGATCACTTGTTACGTTTGTGAGAGTATTGATTTATTCAGGATTGGTCAGCTACGGGAGCGTCGTGCAAAACGGAACAGAACGAAACGACGACAGTCGTCCGATTTTTAATGAATTGATCATGTCCGTTTAAGTCCGTTTAATCATATCCGTTAGATCAATTCATTAAAGATCGAACGGCTGTCGCTGTTCCGTCCGGCACGACGCTCCCGCGCCTGAGCAGTCCCGTTGATTTATTAGCCGATTGAATAGTGGGAAGACTAGTGACTCCTTATAAGTTATCCCGTATGAATTGATAGAACGAATTAAGATGGAACACTAAATTACCTTTGTTGAGTTTGAATCAAAAGACTAAATCAAAAAGTAAATGACCATCGTTTATTAGCGAACCTTGGGAATAGGTGATTAGGAGATCATTTATGAACTTGTTGTAAACTTTTAATGCTCGTATTATGCATGAAAATCATGTGTCATATTGGATTTCGATATCTTTAGTAATTGAACATTGACATTGAATCCAATCTGAGTGACTATGATTCCTGCACGAGGCGACCAGGAGAATAGCATTTCTGTTTATCGAAATCTCATAAAAGAAACTAAAATTTAGGCCGATACATCCAGTAATGGAATTGAATTTGTCAAATGTGAAGGTGAAACGCGTTGTTAGTGATGGAAGCGGCAAAGTGCTAACTTGCCTTAAAACTGCAAGTCACTGCACTGACTGGAAGATTATGTGCCACAGTCCTATTATGTGCCACAATCCTAACTCACCTCATCAAATTTGTGCCACATGAAATGAAATTACTACTATCCTTTACATTTTCCGCTTTCTTTTACAGTTTCAAACTTTCAATAATGCCCTTCAGGCTTTTAGGCTATTGTTTTATAGTAGTTCCTTTCAGAAAAATACAATAACATCTTGGTGGTTTCACACTCAACTTGGACAGAAGCCATAAATTGCATAAGATGCCAAATTTAACATAGGGCTGGGTATGCTCCGTTTCAAAAATATATTATCAGAAACGAGATTGTATTTTTAGAACCATATCTCGTACGATCCCGTTGCATTTTGTACTCATCCAATATTGATGAAGGTTTTATTGTGTATTAATTTCTCATATATATATATATATATATATTGTATAGTGTTACTATTTTCATGGTATAATTACCCTGGTTCTAAACTCCTAATTCTATATAAGTACAAGACGAACAAAAATTGTAAAAATAAAATAAAATCAATAATCAATTAATTAAATGTTTGTAATTTGTATCTAACTAATTAATTAAGATCTATAGAAAACTCAAGTTTGAAAAATCAAAGGAGCTCAAGTTATCACTACATAGCTTCGTTGTGGCGACCGATATCTTTCATATGATCATCATCATAAATGTAAATGAATTATCTAACCTTGTTATATGGAATTAGTGCTGTGAATTTATATTTAGGTTTTAGACGTCTCATCGAGTGTTTTTGAGTTCATTGTAAGATATTATACACCCTAAAAATCAGACGGTTATGATCGGATACAAGTACATTTATACTTTCATGATGGTCCCGTCCCGATCTCGTCCTGTCTAGTTTTCAAACTATCGGGACAAGACGGTACCGCCATTTTAAAATTTTGTCTCGTCTCATTCAGCTAATTTTCGGTACGAGATCGGGATTGCGGTACAAAGTGTCCAGCCATACTTTAACATATCATATGGTCTCTATTTGGTTAGTAGACCTCGGGTTCTTACAAATTAAAATATTAGTTCATGTCAATAGGGGTCAAATCTCAACATATAAAGCCATATTCTGAGAAAAAAAATTATTGTGCAGCACTGCATGCTATGCAGATTAAAATTTGTGACTGTGATTTGTTTTTGTTGTTGAGTTTGGAAAATGACTATGTAATTAGTATTTACCCTTCTGAAATGTGCTTCATCTGCAATGATGGATCAATTTCCAAATCTGTATGTTGTACAATAGACGAACCCCAATCCAAGAATTGGATTCACATGTACAAAAGAAAAGGCCAAAAAAAGATGTGTTTCATAGGTTTAACCAAGAAGCGATGTCAGAATTGAAGTTAATATTTTTTTTGGAAAACCTAGGAAGCTGCAGTGAAGACTGATGACTCAATGCAGGGATATATTTGCTCCCAACTTGGTCTACTGTTCACTCAACTCAAACTTGGTTAGATATTTTGTATTTAAAGTACTTTATAATCTAGTTTTATTAAAATCTTTTGTATGTTACTTTGCTCCCTATATAAGGGTTAAACTTATTATGTAATCTCGAAGAAATCTTGAAGTAACAGAAGTTGCAAAATTTTGCTTCAAAGTTCAACTGAGTTTTCTTCTGCCTTGTTTGCTACAACAAATTGATCATCATCATAATTTGTTTAAAATACAGAGTAGAGACCTCAAATTCTAATATAATATTAGAGTTTTATTGATCAATATCAACTGGGGTGTACCATATGTTAAACCAAAGCAAAAAAACACTTTTTTTAGTTTTCTGCTACTAATGGCTACACCAAAAAATGGTTAAGAGATTAGAATTCATATCTTCTCATGAGAGACTTTTGATTTTTGGATTATTAAGATGGAGACTACTGAGCTATGGTCATATCACAAGATCTACTAAGTTGTGTGAATGAAGGCTATGCAAGTCCAACAGATGAAGGGATGGCAAATACTCAGAGAACAGAGCTGAATGCGAATATCAAGAAAGATGCAAAAGATGTTGGTATTTTGCAAATTATAGTTACAGAAGTGATCTTTCCAAGAATCTCATATGAGAGAATAACCAAATGAGCTTGGGACGTTCTGAAGTTGGAGTTTAAAGGCTTAGATAAGGTGAGAGTTGTTAAAGTTCAATCTTTGATGAGAGATTTTGAATATACTAGAATGAATAAAACTAAGTTGCTAAGTGTTTGTTGTACTAGATTGACTAATTTAGTTAACCAAGAAAACCTATGCTAAACATATATTTGAAAAGAAAGTAGTACAAAATATCATTATGAGTTTGAATAGGAAATATGATGTTGTAACAAGTATTATAGAGGAGACTAGGGATATAGATACTCTTGGTATGCAAGATTTAATGGGGACACTTAAGGCTTTTGATCAGAGGTTGATGAGTCATGATGAACAAGAAGAAAAAGACTTTTAAACACTAAGCCTAAACACAAGTAGTAAATCATCTAGTTCAAAGTCTAAACATAAAAAGAATTGGAAAGGAAAAGGCAAGTGCGAGGCTAGATCAGATCAATCAGGAAGAAGAAGAAATGAGGGAGGCAGCAGTAGTTCAAATTATTCAAAATGTTCAGTCTATAATAAGTTTCACATCGGCGAATGTTGGTGTAAAGGGAAACCAAGATGTTCAAATTGTAACAAGTTTGGTCATGTCAAGAAGGATTATGACTATAAAGACAATCAATTAGAAAGCTGCAGTGAAGAACAAAATGATACAAGCATATTCTGTGTCACCTATGCTGACACAAATGCTACAAAAGCTGCCACGAATGCTAATATGTGGTTTGTTGATAACACTTGTAGTAATCACATGACGACGAATGCTGATCTTTTCTATGATATAGACTACAACAACATCACAAAGGTGAAGATGACGAATGAAATGTTGGTGGATACAAAAGGCAAAGAGCACATTGTTGTTGAAACCAAGAATGAAAAAAATGTTCATTTGTCATGCTTGTTCCAAATCTTGAGTTGAATTTTCTAAATGTTGGACAACTTGTTAAACACAAATATCACCTGCATTTTGGTGATGACATTTGTAAAATTTTAAGAGAGTGAGCAGCAAGAAGCTGATCGTGAAAGTTGAAATGAAGAGGAACATAAGTTTTTCTCTGACTCTCAAATATGTAGCTGAGAGTGCAAGAAAAATGGAGTTGCAGGAAGATCCTTGGTTATGGCAACAAAAGCTTGAACATTTGAATTTTCAAAGTTTGAAGTTGCCGTATCAAAATGAAATAGTACATGAATTGCTAAAAATTAAAGAAGTTGCTGAAGTGTGTAAATGATGAGCACTTGAGAAGGAGCACATTATCTCATTTCCAAAATAGAAGACATAGAGAGCAAAAATACCACTAGAATTGATCTATTCTAATGTTTGTGGTCCTATGAAAACAATTACTAGGGGAGGTAACAAATATTTTTTTTACATTCATTGATGACTGTTCAAGAATGACTTGGGTTTATTTTCTGAGGCAAAAATTTGATGTGTTCACTGTGTTCAAGAAGTTTCAAGCTATGATAGAGTGACAATATAATCTTAAAATCAAGAAGCTTAGATCATACAGAGGGGGTCAATACACATCAAATGAGTTTGGAGATTTTTGTGCAGATATTGGTTTGGAGTAACTGAAAGAAAAAAAATAGAAAAATCGTTGAAATGACGAAGTCTATGATGCATGTCAAGAAAGTGCCTCAATAATACTGGGAAGAAACAGTTAATACTACGGTATATTTGATGAACATACATTCAACTACTGCAATGCGGCGAATGACAGCGTTTGAAGCATATAATGAAAGGAAGTCAAGTGTTAATCACTTGAGAATGTTTGGTTCAATCTGCTATACACATATCCTAAAAGTGTTAAGGAAGAAGCTTGATGAATCAAGTGACATGTGTGTTCATGTGATACAGCATGCACATAAAGGGCTATAGGTTCTATAATCTGAAAAAGAATAAAATGGTTATCTGTACGGATGCTCGCTTTAGTGATAATTCATCTTGAGATTGGAATCAAAGTTCAATCCTGCAACAATGTGTACCAGATAATATTGTTCAAAATGAAAATGTTCAAGAAGAGTAGAATTTAATCTAGCCTGAGGAACCTTCACTAGCACCTTCAATGTTCAATCTATACTAAACTCAACGCCAATAAAGATGGAAAGCTTGAATGAAGTGTATGAAAACTGCAATGCCTGCTTAATTGAGCTTGAAAGATTTATAGGTGTAAAAGAATATGACTAGCAGAATACAATGAAAAAGGAAATTGATGTGATTGTAAAAACAATACATGGAAGCTTGTTGATAAACCAGAAAATAAGGATATTATTGATTTGAAGTGGATTTACAAAACCAAGCAAAATCCTGATGGTTTTGTGCAAAGAAATAAAGCAAGATTGATGGTAAAAGGGTATTCGTAGATACCTAGAGTTGATTTTAACTTTTGCCCCAATTACAAGGCATGAGACTATCAAAGGTCTGAATTCATTGCAGCATAAAAGGCTAGTTTTCACACCAGCTAGATGACAAATCGACGTTTCTAAATGGAGTGTTGAAAGAAGAATTTGAGTAACCACAATGTTTCATCATCAAAGGTAATGAGCAGAAAGTTTACAAGCTTGAGAATACTCTTTATAGACAAACTCCAAGAGCTTTGTATTTTGAGATCGATTTCTATTTCAGAGGATGGTTTCAAAGGAGTGAAAATAAACCTACTCTCTACATCAAAACTAAAGGTAAATCAAGCATATTTATTGTCTCATTATATGTTGATGATTTAGTATTTACTGGAAGTTGTGAGAAGATTTCGAATTTCAAGTCTGATATAATAAACTTGCTCTCTACACCAAAACTAAAGGTAAATCAAGCATATTTATTGTCTCATTATATGTTGATGATTTAGTATTTATTGAAAGTTGTGAGAAGATTTTAAATTTCAAGTCTGATATAATAAGAAAATATGAAATAAATGATTTGAAAATCTTGCATTATTTTCTGTAAATTGAAATTGTTCAATGAGTGGATTTGATTCAAAGTTTAACTGAATTTTCTTCTGTCTCGTTTGCTACAACAAATTGATCATCATATTTTTTTTCAAAATACTGAGTAGAGGCTTCAAATTCTTACTCAGCAGTTGAGTGCTAAACGCTCAACAATTCTACACGGATCTTCACATTCATAGGTCTGTTAATATCTTCGATAAACAAGAATGTGGTTGGGAGGAAAGTAGGCTGAAACAGACAGAACCCAGATCAACCCATTCCTTGATATCAACCCAATGGCACTGATATGCTTACAAAAACATAGAACTAGCAAAACACCAGTTAAGACAAATGATTAGTTCCAATGCTACTGCACTGCATCCTGCGCTTTCGGAAACATAATCAAACCAATTCTGAAACCTGCAGCATCTCTGGAACTTTGTCCACAGATGCAGCACTATGAAGGGCTGAAAGAAGAACCCTCATTCTCCCAAAAGGGAAAGAATGAAACAATGGGGAATTTATAGAAGGAAAAAAACAACAGTTATCATCGCATGCATACTAGTAATGCCAGCAATAAACTCATCACAACAAATACAAGGTTCCCCCTAAATGTTTGGTTTGATGTGTTCTCATGTGTTCTGTGATTAAATATGATTTTAAATTTTTGCAATGACAACACAGAACACCAAGTCATCACCTAGGTCTAACACACTCATACAAACAGCGGTAATCTCAAAACGCCTCTGGATTGTGTAAGCACAGTATATTTCCTGCACTATACATTTCCACAACACACAACACTGGAGGTAATGCCAAAGAAGTTGAATACCTCCTTGCAAAGCATTCTGATCACAAGGTCATCTCTTCCGGCGCTTTGGCTCCACCTAAACAAAATTAAAAGCAGAACACCATTATTCATACCAACTTAATAAAGGAAAGGGATAGCAAGATAGTGATGTATGCAACACAATATAATATCAGAAACAGTCAGAATCATACTAGGAAAAAGACAAAAAAAGGTTCTGATATAGTTATTAATTCTTTGGTTAAGGCTTCATAAACAATAGTCTTAACAGCATTACCTATTGCATAATTCCAACTTATTAAACGATTGGGTAAACGTTACACTAGATCCACAAGAACACAAATTCCCACCAAGTCTCAATAATGGAATACTGGGTGTGAATTTAAGACCTCTTGAAATCATACACGCATACAAACATAAAATTCCCACCTTAGTCTCGACAGAGGGTGACATGGGGAATGCATTCATTGATCTTTTGGCATCATCATCAGATGAACAGTCAGAACAGAGAAAGTGTTCCAACTTTTTGGTATCTTCAATGGACATACCCATACAAGAGGGATGAAACCTGCAAAAGATGTAATCCATGAAACATGTCCATTACTACCACTAATACAAAGCCCATAATTGCTAGTTTCAATCAAAAGCACCCACATATAAAAAATGAAATCTAGTAATCTAAAACAAATTACAGTGTATTAGAACTTGAAATTCTATAAACATGCAGCTTGACCCTAGCATGAAAAAGTCAGTTTCCGAGGCAAAAGCACTGAAGCAGTTAAAGGGTACATTGGATGGATTGAGGATCTTAAACAAGCGTGTTAAAGGCAAACTCACCATTGAGTTTGAAGAGTCGCTTAAATACAATCAACCGACATATGATTCTATATCGCTCAAGCATGATGGAATTCATACAAATAACATAGTTAAGGCTTCACACTAAACGAATCATAAGAACTAGCCCACCACACATAATTGCACTTTCCAACATGCACATTTAAGAATTTGCAGGGGTAACATCACAATGCCTCAGCAAGATGTGTTCAGACTTCAATGAAAAGTACACAGGAAATTCCTTGAAGCTTAACTCAGAAACATCTTGCTAGCTCCGGATATAACATCATCTATCCATATATAGCTCGGACTAAGTAATGGATACTGAAAATATCCTTGACAATCTCTGATATATTACATTTTACAGAATATTAATAGATACAACACTTATCTGGAAATCGATCAAACTAGCAATCTAATATTCTCGACATTGATATTTCATAAATACTTCCATTTATAATCATCTAATACATTGCCTTAGATCAAGTTCTGAAGCACCTATGCAGTAATTATCAAACTTAACGAAGTAAAAGAAGACCTTGTGCAAAAGATTCTGATTTGTTAAGCATAAGGAAACATTTATAACCTTGATTTGTCAGCAAACTGGAAGGGAGAGGGGCCAGTCTGATTATTGAAAATGGCTAAAAATGGAAATCAATTGAAGCCCAACACATTAAAATCTCACTGTTTATATCGGAAACAAGAGATATAACGTCAAGTGTTGAGGGCTGCTGAATTTGAACCAAAGTATATATTCTGAAACAGAAACATGATTAATAAGACCTGAAGATTTGGTTTGTATATACACTCATCATGCAACATTACATGCTTAATGCTTCCAACTCCTTTAACATAATGTGAAACTCAACAGGGTTTGCCACCAAGCAATTCTGAAAGTCGGATGAATATCCTAACCCATTGTGCAAAACAAATAGCTACAGAATTTAACAATCATAAAATTCTAAAATAAATCATAGGGGCACTACAAGTCAAGGTTCCATTTTTTATACGGGTCAACCGCTCATTTAAGAAAGCTTCTTCATAAATAGTCCTATTAATAGTACCATACATTCACTAATTGATGGACGAAAATGCATGCACCTTTGAAATGGATGGAACAATAGCGAGCATGAAACAAGAAAAGGTGTGCAACTAAATTTACCAGTCCTTGCATCCCTCACACTGCACCATAAGGTCGTCCGGATTGTATGGCATCTCACATTTACAATACCTACAACCCAAAGCCAGACAGCATAACTTCAAATACCGCTCATTACAATCATACACATATAGACACCACCTTATGAGCCACAAACTAACACATTACTTACACAGCCACACGGTCCGGTGTGAACCCTCCAGTGGCAGCCTTATACTCAAACCTACAAAAGTAGTCTTCAGCTCCCACATTCTCGAGCTTAGTGTAGTTCTTGAAGGAGTGGACTATACACTTCCCTTCGATAGTGTGTGCACTCTGCACATCAAAGTGATCCGACAGAAACAACTCCTTGGCTCCATGGAACTGTCTCCTTCCTCCTATTGACTCCTCCGGCCGGTAATACCACCGAACCCGAACCTTCACATTGTTCCGGTGGTCAGCTTCAAGCTTCTCCACTCGTGCCACGTATGGAGGCTTATCAGTGTCCGATGGTCTCATCAACACACAATCCCCAACTACACAACACACAAAAAGACACCAAATTCACAAATATATCAGCTAAAGTTTGAAACTTTGAATCTGGGTCCTACTGGGATTTAAGAAACAAGCTCAGCATACAACACATAATCAAGATTCAGTAAACATAGTAGACGATTCAGTGTTTCCAGAAGTTTAAATTGAAAAATAAAATCTGGGTTTTTGAGAGGATGAAGATTAATAGTTTACCCCGGACAGCTTTGTTGGTGCCCTTGATGTTGTAGGAGTCAAGGTCCTTCTTCCCAGGTTTGGTTTTGGCCATGAAAGTAGATGTGGAGCTGGGACTTCTGGGATTTCAGAGACAGAGATTTGAGGGGAAAAGAGGTGAAAAAAGAGTGAGGACTTTTACAGGAGAGATGGGTGGATTTGAGAAAAGGGTTGTAGATGGTAAAGTCTTGGGGAGTAAAAGGAAACCCTAGATTGTTTGAACAAGACTGGGACAAATATAGGGGAGGAGATGAGTGCTCTGGGAGAAGAGCGAGAGAATCGTTGTCTTGCGGACTTGCGAGGATGAACTGAATGGATGACACATCACCATGTACCATTAATCTGCATTCATCATCATCCATTTTTGTATACACTCATGCACAAAAAAAACTTTAAAAGAAAATCAAGAATATTGCCTTTTTAGGAAGAATTAAATTTATTAAGACTTTGGTGAGATTATAATCGTTTACAAGTGCATCTTTGCTCTCAAAAAATAGAGAGATAATCAATGAAAAAATTAGATTACGTAACGTATAATTAGTTTCTTTTTGAAAAAATAGTAATAACTCACACACCTTATATATATTTGTGAGGTTTAAACTCGTGACCTCAAAGTTATGAGTTAAACATTATAACCGACCAAGTCATACCTCATCGACAACACATAGTTAGTTTCAGGCAAACTAAAATGAAACAGTTTATTAAAAGAGTAAATTGTATTTAGAAACAAGATATCGTTATTTAAAACTATGTGCGTATGATTACGCATTTACAATATTAACTATTGCAGCTTGAATGATCTAGTGAACAATAGACAATATATAGTAATGTAAGGGAATGAAATTTACACTTTTCATTTTACAACCTAAAGACAGTATTTAAGTTACTAAAAGAAGAAATAAAGTCTACAATTGTGAATTAAGAAATGCACCAATTTCATATTCCTAATGTAAACAAAATTTTAAATATGGAGAAGGGTGAGTGTCTTACTTCGTCAATTGGTCGCAACTTCTTAGTAACAAGATGAAATCTGGTGTCACTAGTAATATTTTTCAGTGGTAACATATGGTGAGAAAACTGATAGAAATAGTAATTTATGACTGCACAATAATTATCATTTCTAATATGTCGGCAACATTATAAAGCAAATGAAGTAACCAATATTTCACTCTTTACTAAATGACGTTTATTAGAATACATTAGATTATGTAGAAACTTCTGTTAGTATTTTGAGATATTATCGCATTATGGGGTTAAAGGCTTTAGGCACAATGACCCCTTTCCCTCTTTGCATTTTGTAATTTCATTAATGATTATTACTTGAGTACGGCCATTTTAGCCAATGTCAAAAATAAATTGCAAAACAAGAACTCGTGAATTTTATTGCATCTACTGCTGTCAAATCTGGCAACTGACTTTGCCCTACCGCATATCACTATTATCATATGCCCTCAAAAGCAAGTCAAAGCTCACATGTTCGTCCGACGTCGGCGTTGTCTAACAACCTCAAGCCCTGAATGATCCGATATGGAATAAACCAAATCCCAGCCTAGCTGGCTAGCTCCAAACCCACTCCACCGTCTACACAACGATGAAGCCCAACCAACATCACCCATCAAAACCAATCCGAACGCCCATCGAACCCAACCTTCAAAAGAAACCACCGCCCAAACTTTCTGATCGGATAGTTGTCCTTGGTCCACACCCACCCCTGCATGTTGTCGTCGCCTTTCAACTATATTTTCTGTTGTATTTAGCAGTTTCATTAATCAAAACTTGAAGAGAGTGCATCACCATCCCCTTATATTCTAATATAAAAAAACAACGTAAATCCATATATAACTTCAACCTTTTAAAAGTGGGACTAATGTGCAAAAATGAATGTAAAACAAAAACTGTTTACTTGGTCAATTCACTCCTGTATCAAACAACACTTCACGAGAGACGAGACTACTGCTTCGGCCTTTGGGCCTTGTGTGTATTTCGTTCCAACAAGATATAATGTTGTTGGGCATTTGTTAACGTGCTTTCGTGAATTCGATCGGATATGAATCATATGATTAAATCGACTCGTTCATCTTCCCTTGGGAAGCCGCATGCTTCACTGCTTGAGTGATTATTTTGGATTACGTCTGGAGGAGCTTTGAACCATTTCATAGGGGATTTGCACCAACAATCGCCGTACGTTCTTGGCTGTACGTTCTTGGTTGAAAAAGAATGGCTCGCAAAAGGGTACGTTGAAGCATCTGTATACCATTCTACGACTGCCGGAGGTCACTGTGGGGATGTGGTCCTCGAGTCGTTAGAGATGCTTTCACAGGTCCAATCTGTGGACAACCAAGTCTAGCTAGGATCCAGAAGTGGCATATATGGAATCCATATAGCATATAGTTTGCCAACATCGTAGAGATCCTGGTGTTCAACCAAAGTTATGATTCGAATCCACGTGCTGAAGATAACGTTCCTAGATTCTTTTAGATTTGGTTGTGCCGCAAATGATACTGGCTGGCAAAGTTGTTCAAGGAGATGCGAGGCGAGAAGAGGAAAAGAAAGCCACACGCAGAATCTTTTTTCTCTTTTTTCCCTCCCTTTATTTTAGGTTCCCTGTGTTTCTGAGTACTAAATCTCGTACTGATTTCCTGGGGAGGGTTGAAGGTAAGAGAATCGAAGCTGAGAAATGTGGCCCTCATAAATGAAAAATATTAGTTGGAAGTAAACATCACTGCAAGTTCAAGTAGATGAGCCCAACGATGATCCAACAGCTAGCTAATTATGCGAGGATATTTTCCATACACATTATCAATCAAGCCAAAGTAGTAGACGTGCAATCCATAGTTTACGTACATTGATAAAGCACTGCAGCCACAAAATGGCAATTAGGTAGTTGTAAACATCAGTGCCAGTTCAATCAAGTACATAACCCCTCCGGGCAGCCAGGGTATTTTCATACATGCGATCAATCAGACCAAAGGTGTAGACGTGCAATCCATAGGTGAAGGATTACAAATGAGACTGTCCATATAATTGTAGAAGATTTGGGGATGATCCAACATGGCAAGTTGCATCCCCTCTGAAGAGGGTTTCCAATGGCGTTTCCTTTGGTTTATGAACCAGTTGTTTATCTGCTTCACAGTCAGACCTGTAGATGCTGCCAGTTCTACCTTTTGAGCCTCCTGCATGCACAGATGTACATTTCATTCATATCGGGAAAACCATCATAACAAGAAGAATGCCATGTAACTAATAGATTCAATACAATAACCCACACAAGTCATTATTCCAAGGGAGCTAGCTTTTATATAGATTCTGCCGTGTACAAATGAAGATTAACTACCACAAGTGATACGTATGCAAGGGAGTAAAGATAGAATATTGGATGTGTTCAAGAACATGCATATAATTAGTATGGTACTGTTGCATACCGATGGATAGGGCCATGTGTAATTTCTGCTCCACCATTCTTGCAACTGAACCCGGGCT
Source organism: Comarum palustre (assembly GCA_951800085.1). Lineage (NCBI taxonomy): Eukaryota > Viridiplantae > Streptophyta > Magnoliopsida > Rosales > Rosaceae > Comarum > Comarum palustre. The sequence goes on from OX637578.1 coordinate 4,421,001, forward strand.
TCCTTGGGCAACTTTCCGTTCTTCTTCTTCTTCTTTAAGTCCTGGCTCAGACTGCCAAGAGATCCACCAAATTTTTGCAGAAGCTTAGCTCTAATATCCCAATCTTTGGCTCTTGGATCTATGCAATTCTCATTCACATTAGCCTCTTCTGAAGAGCCACTTTGTCGAACAAGACTAGTACTAGCTGATCATGCCACAAATCAGTCGGAAAAATCATACATAAGATGCAATGATAAGCAAGCAACCATATGCCTAAATTAAACTCATCACAGAAAAAGAGTTTTATTTAAAAACATAAAGTACATACAACATCAACTTGGCAGTCCTTGTCTTTTGCTGGGAGCCTAGAGTTACTTGAGTAATCAATTTTCTTTCATTTATGATCAACCATAGTCGACAGTTTGATTACATGCATAAATTTCGTGCAAAGGAGCATATGGTGACCAAAAGTACAAAACACACAACATTAGCTTTAAAATTATTAAACAATACCTATAAACATAGTTACATACATAGGAAGGAATGTTAGTCATCTCCACGAACAATATACTGAACCTACAAATGCGCTGATTAATGAAAACTGACCAAGAAGTACCCCTAGCCTAGCTCACATACACATAACTTTCCAATGAACCAATCCACTCAACACCGAGAACAGAAATAGGGGTATTCAGCCAAAAAGAAAAAAGAAATAGGTGTGCGAGTGTGTGCAACTCAAAGACTAAGCTCCTTCATGAAAATATTAGGGAAATAACACTCACTTCACTGGAAACTAAAAGAATTCCAAGAATTCCAGAACCACAAGTGAGAAACCAACAGCATAAAATGAGGGATCCCCATAAATTGATTATCTGAAAATTAACTGAGCGCATAGACACGCTGTAAACACCATCTATATCTAGCTCAACCGCATACCTTCACCCTTTAGCAGTCCCGAGCTAGAACAGGGAATTTCTCAACCAAGTGAATTCCCGATAAATTTTCAAAACTAAAGATTCCTTTTCACTCAAAACTACAAGGCCCTTTCTAATCTATCTCCCATATGCATGTGAAAGGCAATTGAGAAATATATCTAGGTTCTTCAGATACACTTGTGGACTTTTTTTGTTTTGTTCTGTTGAAATGTCTACAATCTACAAAAATATGCAAGTGATAAACAATAGTAGTTGGGCCGCTGAACAGCGAACACAATCATCTGCACCTAGTCACCTACCAAGCTTAAATTTTGTGATACATTTCAATTATTTTTAAAATTTTGTGATACATTTCAATTATTTTTAAAATTTTGGATTTATATATCCATTATCTTACTTTTCAAGGCTTGAACACAACAGACCAGAAAATGGAACGACACCAGTATTAAATAACCAAGTAGATCCCCTATTCTAGACCCAGACAAAAAGAGAGAATCAAATCAAGCTACTCTTATATACAGACTAGCACTCTAGCCACCTAGCTTTCTGCTTGATTAATCCAGCTAGAAAGCCCTTCACTTATTCTATAAAAGTTAAACATGCATGAAATAAGCAGGAAGGACCTCTAGATTGATTAGATAGTCGTGTATTCAAAAAATTAGAGAAGGAACAGGAAGAAGATGATCGTCACCAGAATATGATGGTGAAACGGACAGAGCATTGAGCTGGGAGTTGATTTTCGAGAGGCCAATCACGGCTTCATGGAAGGGTTTTGTAAGCTCTTCATGGTATTTGGTAAGCATCTCACAATAGGCCTCCATGAACTGATCCAGTTCAGGGTCTGGTTCCGATTCCTCACGTGCAGAAGAAACTGCAGCCACAGAAGATATTGAGGTCGCAGCCGCATGCTCTAACCTAGCCACCACTTCAGCAGGAGCCCCCACCTTAACAAAAACAAACCCTCATGATTAATAAGCAATTAATTTCATAAACATAACAAGGGCAAGCAGCAGCTAGATCGGAGAAGAAACTAGAAGCTTTATGAAATACCTTCTGACAATTGACATACGAGGCCAAGAGGCGAGGGAAGAGAGGATGACCCATGACCTTAGTTTTCATTCTCATCTCATATTCCTGACTACCATTTTGGTTTGGATTAATGTTGGTAAAAGGCAGAGAAACAAAGCAGTGCTGCTGGGTGTTACCAGCACAAGTAGTTTGATCTGCAGCAGCATAAGAGGAATTCACAAGAGGAGGCATCATCATCCCCGAAGAAAACCCAGATCCCAACAGACCATGACTATAGTAATAATTGCTCCCACCCTCCATCTTCTCTACCCCTCTAGCTTTCGAAACCCTAGACCATCTCTCACTCTCCATCTGTTCAATGCAGGTAGGAATAATGAGCTCTACTACAATAGGGGGGAACGCCTCCCGGTTTTTAAGCTTAAAACTCTTAATGAGTATTGCTAGAAAGACCAAGGGTGTGTAACAGTGAACAGTCTCGGTCAGTCAGAAACATGAGGAGATTTTTCTCTTTTCTTTTTCTCTTTGGATCTTGCTTCTGTGCATAAACAGAAATCCGGAGATGAGAGAGATAGAGATGCACACAGTGAACGAGGTGTGCACGCGGAGTTAACGTGTAGTTGTGCAAGTCCTTCTGGAGCTGCTGAGAGTGTTTCCTTCCCGATACAAAAAGCAAAGCTCTTTGTAATTTTTTCATCTCGGTTACTGAAACTGCAGTAATGAATGACGTTTGTCTGTATCTGATTTGCAGGTCTTGAGTATAATTATTATTAGGGTTTAAGATGTTGTTTGATGAGTGATGACAGTACTGTGACACAAGCGTCTGTATTTACTAAGGCTACTCTGTCGCTCTTCTCTCTCTTTTGCTTTCTTGGCCAGTTGGGTGGTGGAGGGATTGATGGGAAATGCTCAAACGTCAACCGTCAATGTTACTGGGTGAGTTTGATTTTACTGTCTTGTCATTCTTTTCTTCTCCATCCCTTAAACCCGGTCTGTTTAGTATGCCCTGGTCATTTGATTGGATTGTCCTATTTTGTCCGATGTCCACTGTCCACTGTCCACTGTCCGCTGTCCGCTGTCATTCATCTCCACCGTATCCGTGTTAACCATCTCTATACTATACGATAATCGCTATCAAAACACTTATATTAACCGATTAAAAAATTTATTAAAAAATTTCGTCACGAAAAAAACCGTTAATTAGTACTTTAATTGATGAAATTATTGTTTATTATCTGTTAAAATCATTTATTTAGCTGACGAGTAAATTTTTCGTCGCTTAAAGTTCAGACGTTAGACGATGAATTTTTAGAGTTTAACCGACAAAATTTTATTAAATTTTGTCAGCTATAGTTATTTATTTTTATTTAACTTTAACAACGAATTTTATTAAATTTCGTCGGCTATAGTTATATATTTTATTTATTTAACTTTAGCCAACAAATCTTATTAAATTTCGTCAGCTATAGTTATTTATTTTTATTTATTTATTTAACTTTAGCCGACGAATTTTAATAAATTTCATCGGCTATAGTTATTATTTTTTATTTATTTAACTTTAGTTGACGAATTTTAATAAATTTTGTCGGTTATAATTATTTATTTTATTTATTTCTTGTATTTTTTATTAATTTTTTTTTCTTCTTTTTCGTTTTTCCGCCGGTGGTGTCTAGAGGAGGCTGGAGAAGGAGGGCCAGATGATGCTAGGAGAAGGAGAAGGCTATAAGAGGGAGAGGGAGAGGGAGAAAGAGAGGAGAGGAGGAGGAGAAGGCTAGGAGAGGGAGAAGGAGATGAGGTGGAGGAGGAGGAAGAGAAGGAGAGGAGATGAGAGGAGGATGAAGAGTTGCCATCGAAGAAAGAGGAGGAGAAGAAGAAGGAAGAGAGATGAAGAAGAGAATGAGGAGGAGAAGAATGAAAGATATAGAAAAAAAATTTAAAATTTTCGACGGAGATTTTGAAAATTTGAGGGTACTTTAGCCGACGAAATTTAATAAATTTCGTCTTCTAAAGTGCCTTATATTTTAAACTTTTATATTATATATTTTATTTATGTTACTTTAGCCGATAAAATTTATTAAATTTTGCTAAAGTGTCTTATATTTTAAACTTTTATTTTATATATTTTATTTATTTATTTAACTTTAGCCGACGAATTTTTTTCGGTTATAGTTATTTATTTTATTTATTTAACTTTAACCGACTAATTTTAATAGATTTCGTCGACTAAAACCATAAACTCTAAACCTTCACCGAGGAATACCCTAATATTTTGTCGGCTATGCTATAATAAATAAAATAAACATTTTATACCATTGGTTATGTCTCATCGATTTGAAATTATTTTCAGTTAAAGGTCCGGCCAAAATACGTAATTTAGTTGATCAAATGACCGTTTCCATGCTTTTAGGGGTTTGACTCACTGGATTGTCCATCCCGATGGTGCCCGTAACTTTGTTGGATCTAAATGAATTTTATCTCATACACATATTTTTAACATAATGATGATATCTGACGTTCTGATTTGTGTTTGTGAATTTTGATGATCAGAATTACAACATGCATACAAATATTGTATAACTTGTTTACTAAGTGTTAAGTAAATGTTCCTTTTCAAAAACAAACTATACATAGTAGCTTCAAACGAAAAAAAAAATCGTGAAATAAGATATGACCGGAATGGTGAAATACGTCTACGGTTGAAAAATCACGTAATTCGGGTAAAGTTTTGGTGCCGATAGTTGCGGCCAATGCAATTTTTCATTTTTTCTCCTTAGAGGTAGCCCTATCTCTGGTGGTTATTTTTCATAAATTTTTTTATACCACTGGTTGCGTCTCATCGATTTGAAACTTTTTTCAGTTGAATGTCCGGGCAAAATACATAATTTAGACGGTAAAATAACCATTTCCGTGCGTTAAGGGTTTGACTTACGAGATTGACCTTAAGGATTAAGCCCTTACCGTTATCGGATCAAGTTGAATTTTTTCTAATAGACATATTTGGACGTAATGATCATATCAGATGGTCGGATTTTTGTTTCTCATGTTTGATCATTGAAATCACAGCATGCCTATTAATGTTGTATAACTTGTTTACTTAGTTTTAAGTAAATGTTCCGTTTCAAAAACAAACTCTACGTAGAAACTTCAAACGCAAAAAAGTCGTGAAATAAGATATGACTAGAATGGTGAAATACGTCTACGGTTGAAAAATCATGTAATTCTGGTAAAGTCTCGATGCCAATAGTTGAGGTCAACAATTTTGAGGTTTGACTTACGGGATTGATTGTCCGGATCAAGCTCTTAAATTTATCGGATCATGTTGAATTTTTTACCATAGACATATTTCAACATAATGATCATATCAGATGGTCAGATTTTTAGTTGTGAAGTTTGATCATCAGAATCACAACATGCCTACTATTTATCATTATTTATCTATATGGGGAGCCCTATCAACGAGGGGTAAATGTCTCAAAATTGTTAGATGGGCATTTGCGTCTCATCATGGTAAGAGTTTGTTGTGTTGAAGGTTCGACAAAAATACCTCATATAGATGCAGATATAGACGTTTTTGTGTGTGGTTAGAAAAATTGTATTTTGAAGCCGTAAATGAACTCAGATGACCAAAAAAGCCTATATATCATAGCATAGCAATGAGTTTGACTCGTAGGACCGTTCTGCTTCTAGAATGGTATCACAATAGTCAATCGGACACTGAAATATCTATAGTGTAATTTTGTAAGTAAAAAGTACTTTAGCAGACGAAATAGCCTAATTTCGTCGGCTAAACTTTTACAATTTCGTCGGGATAAAGTTCACAAACTATAGCCGATGAAAAAATGAATTTAGCCAACAATTTTTTAATTAGTTGACGAAAAATTAATTTGTCGGTCTGTTTTTTTATAGTGCATGTTATGTTAAAGAAAAACGTACATGAGATTGAATGTACGTATTTAACAAAGCAATACGTAGTGTACTGAACAAAACTTGTTAGAATTCAAATATAATGTTTGCCTTCGCTTATAACTTCTTAAAAAGTTCAACACCATCTTACGTCCTCATTTTCGAACATTTGTTTTGATTGATCGATGGGCTTAATCAAGTTTTTATCCGAGTTCTAATTTGAAGCTATATACTTGGAAGCTAGGCATAATTTTAACCGGTTTTTCACTATCACGAAAAACTAACCAACAAACAAAATCAACCTTCAAAATATGTATCCGATACTCGTTTATCTTCCTCAAATTTTCTCAATTAATTGTTTACAATATGTTATATTGTTATATGTACGTGTCTAATTCGTGATATATCTATCTATATATGTAGGGATTCTTTTTTAACTATTCATATGAATAGTTAAAGGGCGAAAAATGCCTATTTTATCAAGCAATTTGTACATGAATTGACTCTCTAGTTTTTATATTTTTACAATTTTGTAACTCATTTAAAAATAATTATATTAATTATAATAGGTTGATAGGTGTGTTAATAACAAATACCGGGTGTTGTTAATAACATCTCTATAATGATATTCATAATAATAATAGAAATAAAATTCAATCAGCTCTAAAACTAAATAATTGTGTTGAGTATATTTTAACATATTAATAATTGAATCGATTGTTTAGAGTTTATTTTCTTTTATATTACTTTTTCAAATTATTAATTTTGACGATGCATATGAATGTTGACATGCGGGTTTAGGGTTTATGACATCGATTTTTCATGGTTTATATTCATTTATATCAATTTTTTAAAATATTAATTTTGACGATGCATATGAATACTGATATGTACGTGGGTTTAGAGTTTAGAACAACAATTAATTTTTCTATTCATTAAGTTTATTATTACAGCTTATGACATGAACTGATATGTGTTCCTTACTTGTAATTCTAAATATATATTTTGGTTGTTAATATAAATTCAGTGTTAACGTATCTTAATCAATTGTGTAATTTTTGTTAGAGTTTCAGATAATTATTACATAATATTGATCGAACTACAAAATTCAAGTGTATAGTGTATCGATTTGTTATTTAAATTATATGCGTCTTAAGTTAATATGATTAGTAAATCTACAAACAGCGACTTAAAAACTAAATATTTTGTTGAGACGAAAAAAGCCTTTTTACAACGTCTGTTTGAAGGTTAGTACAATATTAATTAATTAGGCTAACTGACCAATTAACCAAGGCACACAGAAGATCAAGTGCAAACTACAATCTCTTGTACTCTCGTTTAGTACTCTCGTTAGTAGTTGTTACTAATTAGCAGCGATGTAGATGACAGAACTCTAATGTGAATTAGGGTTTTCTTATTTTTATACTTGGTATAATTGTAGATCAGCAGGAATCCGAGCACGTACTGAGCTATGTTCAGGTCTAGTTCATAATAAGGAGCATAGGAGCTGTAGGCGTGGGGAAGGGAAAAGATAAAAGCTGTCAAGAACGTCCCTTCTGTCTTTCAGTCTTCCGTTGCCTCCGGTCTTCTTCTCTGCTCATTTTTTGGTTCCCCTCTCACTGCAGCAACCTATTTTTATTATTTTCATGGCAAGTTTAATGCATCCATACAAAATTTAGCACAGAATTATCAAGTTTCTAATCGACCTCAACTTTAATCATGCAACTCTTGTAAATTCCTTCTTTCAAAAAAAAAACTCTTGTAAATTCCTCATCAAACGACTTAAATACTTGATACAAGCATCCCTGGCTGACTTCATCACTTGTACAAAAAACGACACCACAAGAAACCCTGATGACCAGTTCCAATTCGCAGATTCATATCTAAATGTTTCAATCTATTATCCAGTAGTATTCATTCGATAGTAGTGGAAAATCAACTGATTCAAATCCTTTCAAATGAGGCGTAAGATTTGGTACCTTAATTAGAGGTATAAGATTTGGTAACACAATCTTAATCTTAAATACCAAGACATATAATCAATTTAAAATAATATATCACATCATTATTAAGTAAAAAGATAATCATATTTTTTAATTTAATAAGTAGTTACCTAAATCACAATATTAAAATTAATATCATAATTAAAGATTTTAAACCTACATTAATTTAATTTATTAGTGATTAAGTTCATACCTTTCTAGTTAGTAGATTTTATGAGATATATATACTTTACTTATTCTATTGTCACTTTTGATTGAACTTTTGATTTTTTGATTACCCTGTTAGATAGGCGGATAATCAATTTCTTTTCATTGACCAAGTTATTTCCCTAATTATATCAATTTACCATAATTTGTTTCCATTTTTGGGGCTCTAATTTTGATTTTTGATTCAATTTTCGATTTCTTCTTTAATCAAATAGATTTGATTTTTTTAATTAAATATTTTTTACCATTATCGAATATTAAAAAAAATTAGAAAATCTAATTTTTTTTCCAAATTATATATATATATATATATATACATATAAATTTTCATCTTGAACCAATATATATATATATATATACACACACATTCATATGAAACACACTTTCAAACAAGTATACTTTAAATAAAAAAAAGATTTACTTTTACATTTTTTATGTTTTTGTTTAAATATAATTAAGAAGGAGAGTTGTGAAAAAAAGTTGTAAAAATATTATTTTTTATAGAAGGAAGACAAAAAATAGAGTAATTGGATTAGAAAAGATAAGATTGTCCTTTTACTTTAAAATGACTACTAATCAATTTTACAATTCAACCTTTTTGGTAACATGAGCCTTTAATACAGTTTACAACCAGTTATCTTGATACCATACAACCTTTGATTCCTCCATGGATGTGCATGAAGAAGGAATACAATATGCTAACTTTGTTAATTCCAGGGCCGAGTTATCCAAGAAAATGTCTTGATGTGTATTTGAGACCCTTGATTGAAGAGCTTAAGTTTTTTTGAGACGTTGATTATCCTACTTATGACAAGTACAAGCACGAGCTGTTTTCAGGTGCATGTCATGGTTGTTGGTACCATCAGTGATTTTCCTGTTTACGGGATGTTGTCATGCAATGTTGTTAAGGAATATAGGGCTTGTCCAGAGTGGCTGACTAATGAGAGGAGTAGCAGTCATTGCCACAAGATTGTCAAATTAGGTCACCATACTCACCTTCTAGATAATCACTCATGGCGGTTCGATGACAAGACATTTGATGAGACTATTGAAAATAGTTTGCCTCCAAAGAGATGGACGAGGAAAGAAATTTTAGAAGTGTTGAATGAATATGATTTTGGACAGCTCAGCAATCATCAAAATATAGTGGTGTCAATACCTGTAAGACCTGACATGTATAAATTCTAGACACATAAAAGCCGACTAGCAAGGAGGCTGAGCACATGAGGTCACAAGCCGCACAACAGGCTTTTCAGGCTTAGATGTATGAATATATGAAGATGTTTTTTGCTATCGCACAGCAAGGACTCCCGACTCCGCCTACAGCCCCACCAGTACCAGAGTAGCAGGAGGATGGTGATAGACCTAGTTATTTAGATCAATCAGATTTCAACCAGTGATTAGTAATTTGTTTAAGTATTGAACATAAAGTTTACTATTTTTAGTTAATTAATAAATTGAAATGTTCTAAAAATGTATGTTTGTTAATGAAAATGTATCATGTTATGTATTGTGGAACATTTTTGTAGAATTTCTGGGAATGGAAATTTAATATATGCAATTTTTTTTCATAATTTTTAGACTTTAGCCGACTAAATAAACAATTCTCGTCGTCTAAAATACATCTTAGGCAACAAAATTCATTCTTTAGGTGACAAAATTCACCAATTTTGACCAACAGGAGAAGTTTCTAGCGACCAAAACTCGTCGTCTAAACTACACAAAATTTAGCCGATGAAAAAAAGTGTCATCGGCTAACATCTTGGACTATAGGCGACGACACTTTTTTCATCGGCTATGACTTTAGCCTACGACATTTTTTATTGGCTAAAGTTACTGTGTACATTTATTTCGTCGGTTAAAGTTTGGCCTACAATCTTTTGCCAACGACGTATTAGCCGACGAGGTTTAGTTGGCGAAAACTTTAGCCGACGACATTTTATAACAGGTCGAAGAAAAAATTTCGTCAGCTAAAGTAGTTATTATGATAGTAATTATTAAAACAGATTTAAATTAACTGTTATTTTTTAATCAATAATATAAATCAAACTTTTATTGAAATATATAGTACTGGAGTAGAGAGATTTCTAAATTGGCTAACCAAAATAATTTTCTAGCTATGTTAGCTTAAATTTGATATAAATATAACTAGCATGGTTGAAGTTGCTCTTAATTCTTAATCGTTTACATCTAATTAATTTGTTCATAACCTCATTTTTCATTGTCAAAGTAATGAAAAGTTACAAGATCGGTATATATAAGATGAACTTCAAAATGCTTCTTACACCCAGGCCCTGTATGACAATTCAGTTTATTCAGTTTTATTGTTTATTATTATATGTTATGCAAATGTATTGGTTACTGGTGCATCAATCATCAGTCAATTGCAAACTCTATTAGGGGTGGTAAATTAGGGCTTGGCGAAATCAACCAACCGTATCAAGTATGATAGTATAGCGAAAAGTTGGTCACCGAAAACCGTACCGTATCAAGTATGTTAGTATAGTGAAAAGTTGGTCACCGAAAACTTGGTACGGTAATACCGTACCAAGTTTATCTACTCGGTTGGTACATGGTAGAGATTTTTGTATACTATCGGTACATGGTATGTACCAAGTTTCGAGTTTTTGACAAAACAACATACAAAGTGATGTACCATTTGTATACCATCTTTGTTCTCTTACATTTTTCTTCTTCTATCCTCATCTCTCACCTTCTCATTTGAGTACCGTACCAAGTTTCTATACCAAATTTTTGACATCCTCTCTCTCTTAGTACCGTACCAAGTTTCTATACTCGGTTGTTAAGAGTTGACTTGATGCATTACTACTTTTTTTGGTGTTTGCAAAGCTTCATGATTGAATTGGTGGTCTCTTGAACTTTGTTTGTAGTTGATTTGCTACCAGTAAGGATGAATAAGAGATTCTAAATAAGAGCTTATACCAATTTGGTACATGATCAATACCAACCGTACCAACCGAGTACCAATCGTACCAACAAAGTCGGTATACCAACTTTGACGGTTGGTATTGGTACAGAATTTTGTCAACCAATTAGAAATTGGTTGGCACATGATATAGGCAAAAAATCACGATATACCAACCGAAGCCAGCCCTGAACTCTATTATAACTAATAATACGTACTTGAAAACCATATCGTGCATCGTTCCGAACGACAAGTTCAAACATACATCAAGTATTACCCCTTCAACAAAATTCACTGTACCTTTCTACTATCTACATCGTATCAACTCTGGTGTGCCGTACATAGGTATATATGACCAACAATTAGAAAACTAATCATGCAATAAGATTTGGTTATTAGCTTAGTGTAAAACTATATACTATAACTATATGCATGAGATGTATGTCAATAATTCAATATATATTTTTTGCTAAAATTCAATTTTTAATGCATGTTTTGCATCATGGTCTTAACTTTACAATATGATCCTTACCACTTAGACGTAAAGATTTGGGCTATAATTCATATTTACTGAACTGAGCATTTTTCAGAATATAGATATAGAATCAGGAACATTTAAGAGAAAGCACACATTTTCTGTGCTTTCAGAAAAACAAAAATGAAAGGTGAAACTTAAGTGTTGGAAGCACAACATATAAATGTGAAAGATGTATATTCAAATATCTTCATGGTTCTATGTTACACATTAAACACTACAAGTATTGAAACATGCTGAGTGATAAGAAAAAAAATGCACACTGTAGTTTCCTCGAATCTGCATTTAACCCAACTTTACTTGATGCTAGAAGTCTCAACAAACTTTCATTCGTCCTAGCCGAACCGTTGACATGGATACTTCCAAATCATTTGATTTTCCGAATATCCATCCGTGCTAACTAACTCATTCACATGCTTATTCCATGCAATATTACATTCTTGAAAGTCAAGGTAGCAACAAATGCATGAATATCAGTCTTGTAAGATCAAGTATTAAATTTCCCATTTTAAGAAAATAAAAGGGTGCCTCTCGTTTCATTAAGAGTCTCATCTCTTACGATTTTCATTGGGAAACATACACATATGATGACAAATTAGTGGAACTACAGTAGGCAAATTTATATTTATGATTCTCTAAACTCATTGACAAAAGTCTTTTTTTGTTGGTGTGATAAGCTCTAACAAATCAACAGATATGAAATAAACTTCCACAAGTTCTCAACTTTAAATGACTAAAGTACTCCTTTTCTCTTTTCTTATGCCAGAGCACTGATTTTCATTTTGAACTATAAATCGAAACACCGCACAACAAACAGTGTCTTGAAAACATTATCCACTTTATTGCATAATCCTCAAAAGTTGCATCGTAAATTCATTCAACCCATGTATAGTTATCAAAACTTCTCATATGACAATACATAGTCAAAGTACCCACAAGAATGCCAAAATTTCCCAATCAGCAATTAATAAATCCCAATTTATAATGACGGCTAACATCTAGATGATTATTTTGTTTAACTACAAATATAAATACTTAGTGTAATGTAAAATTTTATAAAAAAAAAGAGTTTTACCTTGGAATTGGATTAACGAAGACAAGAACACACAGGAATAGCGACGAAACCAGCAATCTTCGTCCCTGACCTGAAAGCCCTCCCCAAAAACTGACCATCTGAAAGTGTCCTCCTCACATGCCGAATTGGGCTTCTTGGCCACAAAATCAGATAGCAACTCCGAGAGGCGGTGGGGGAAAGGACGAAGAGAACGAGCCCAATTTGGTGATATCGACATCAGAGAGAAGGAGAAATGGGGATGGGGTGGGAGATGGGTTAATAAGGTGTTTTCTAGGTAGGTTTTTTAGTTCTAAACGGCATAATACGAAGCCGTCAAACTTTTCTCACGATGTCATCATTTTCCAAGCCAGACACGTGTCGGGTTTTTAGTGGTTAAGAACACAAAATCAGCTTGTCAGCTGGTGTTCCGACCACATGGAATAATTTCTCATTGTAGAGTTTCTCTAATCATGGTGCTTAATTAATGTTAATAAATTGTATGATTAAAAGATAAATAAAAAGAAAATTGGAAAGTTAAAGAACCATCTGATACTGGTAAGGTCGGGAAAATCGCCGTCCGCTTTGCCGACCGGAATCGTTTATGAGATATTAGACCGGGCAACTTGGGTTGGTTTGGCAATCAATTCTCTTGGGTTCTTTCACGTTTGATGGATTTTCGTCAATTGATCAACAAATTAAACTACTCTACTCTCTAGTTCCTTAGATCAAATTCATCCACATATGAATAGATGAGAATCTTTCTTCATTATCTGCAAATTCAAGCAATAATCATGTGGTATTTTCTTCTTAGGAAGCTGTTGTAATCGTTGTTCTTCATTTGCAAACCCGACCATCTAGACATGCTTGGCCTACTAACACTTGCATTCGTAACTCAAATTGTGGTCTGATCTTAAAAAAGAATCATCGACATCCTCAAATAATACAATGAAAACCTATTTTAAAACGCCCGATTCATACCTTGAGAGTAGAGACAGAATCAAAGTGACTTGAGTGATTGAGGGATTATGATTGATTAACTATTGTTTCTCTTTCAATATATATATATATATATATATATATATATATATATATGGATTCTCAGCTAAGGACGTCCTTGCCTAAGCTTTGGTAAGGATTTCTTGAATTTGCCAACTTTTAGATCATATTTTCTCATCTTAACCGTTCAATTTCTAGATATACATGAGTAGATCATCTCTGCAAAATTTCAGCTAATTTGGTTATCTTTAAGGCATTCAAAACTGTGATATACAGAGAAGAACACGAACGGTTCCAGTTGAACAAATTCAGTTCGTTCATTGTATTTATACGTTTTCGAGACCTTAACAATTACCAAATCAGCTGATGAATGGTTAAGATGATCTATATATATATATATATCTAGATTATGAATGGTTAAGATGAGAAAATTTGATCGAAAATGAGGTCAAATTAAAGAAATCTGCACCAAACTCTTGGTAATGACGACCTTAACCAAGAAGGCATGTGTGTATATATATATATATATATATATATATATATATACACACACCTAAAATTTGGTTGATTGTTAAATTGGGAGAAATTTTAATAAATAACTAACTTTTGTTAAGATGATTTTTTTATTGAAAAAATATGTCAAGATGATTTTTAGCCATGTTTTTCCTTCAGTTAAAATCTAACCATTTTACATGACAAAATGTCTACTATACCCTTTATAATATTCTAGGATATTTGATATATATGTGTGTCTTAGTCCATGCCTTATACACGAGCTTTATGTAGTAATCCATGTTGTAATAGGGTTTTACGTATATCCATGTAATAGGCCCATTGACCCATGTAATAGCCCAAGAGACCTATGTATTTTCCTATATAAAGAGGCTTTATTCTATCAATAAGATAAAAAGAATTCATTCCTTCAATATTATTCTACAACACGCTATCATGCACTTAGCTCTAAAACCCAAAAAGAGCAAGTAGGCCACCGAGACAAAAAGGAGGAAAAATTATGTCGCGCGCACGCCTGTGCACTGCCGCGCGCACCGCTGGGCACCACCGCGCACCACTGCTGCGCACCTTCCGGGCACCGCTGGGCACTGCTGCGCACCTCCTGGGCACCCCAGCGCACCCCTGGGCACCGCCGCGCACCTCATGTGCACCTGCGCACTAAGAAACCCTAAAATCTGCCTCAGGGTTCACAAGCCAATATTGACAGAATAAATTCTGAATTGGATTTCGTCACCAATAGATAACTTGAAGATATTGTTCTCACAAATCCAATGCCATCGGCCTCACTCCAAGAACCGGCAGGGAAGATGTCGAACCGGCCGCAAGAAGGCACAGGCTGGCCGAACTATTCAAGAAACCGGTTCAGGCACTTTCCGAAGTCCGATTTTCATGAAATTTGGAGAGGTTATGCAAAAGGATGTCCGGATTCTTAAGTCAAAAGGGCACCCCCAAAACTGGAGTAAAAGTGGGTGAACCGGTCCTCCCAATGACAGCAACGTGCATGGGAATCACTTTTCCTTGAGAAAAACGGGTTGTAATACTAATTTCTCTTTGAATCCTCTATATGGTTTATGTTTTTCAATAATTTGCTACTATTTTATGACAAGTTTAACTAACCATATGATTTTCATGTGTTTCATGGCCTCCACATATGACAATTCATGATGGAATTACGCGAACGATCGCCGAACGCGCATGGATTTGAGCATGGAAACATAGAACAGCTTATATAAATGTAGTCTATTTGGAAGACTAGCAAGTAAGCTTTACATTTGAGTAATTTCAAAGTTCAATAACCTCAGAGAGGATAAAATCTGTTCCTCCCTTCTTCATCCTCATTCTATGCTTGGGACGTTTGTCTTTACATGTTATTATGGAAATCCTAAAACATATGTGCATTTGGCTACTGGCACCACTAGCCCACATGCTGCTCGCTGTACGCTGCAGCCGAGCACTGTGCTCTGGCGCGTGCACAGCTGATGAGCGATGTGCCCTGGCACACGTGCGCTGCTGCTGAGTGATGTGCTCTGACGCACGCACCTACTGACCGCTGTGCTGCCGCGTGCACCTACTGACCGATGTGCTACCGCGTGCACCTACTGACTGTTGTGCTGTCACGCGCACCTACTTACCTTTATGCTGCCGCGTTCACCTACTGACTGTAGTGATGCCGTGTGCACCTGTTGAGCATTATTGCAAGGGTTTGCCTCTGTGCGCGTGCACGATACTGACAGGGCTTTCCCCTGTGCACGCGTGCACTGCTCCCAGGTACTGTATGTGCACCTGCCTAGGCGCTGCTGTGCGCTACTGCCGGGCACCGCATGTGCACACGTGCGCTGCTGCCAGGCACTATATGTGCACATGGCTACAAGCTGCCGAAACCCTGCGCACTAATTGTTATGCACTATCGAGCACTGACTGCCGATTGCTACCGAGCGCTGCCTAGGGTAGCTGCCGAGCATTGGCGAGCACTGGCTGCTCAGTGACAAGCACTAGTTGCCATGCACTGAAGATGTTTTTAGGTCCACGTTGTGAGGTATCCAACGTTGGTTTTGTGTATGGTATTAAAAAGAGTTCGGATTTGGAGAATCATCTCATTCCTTGAACCCGCGTTGTGTTTGATCAACGTTAGCACATTTCTCCGGGTTGAAGTCCCATTTAGAATAAGGTAGGAGAATCAGCTACCGGTGTAGGATGCCCAACGCCTAGCTGCAGAGCACCACCGCCAAACTGCATAGCAAAGGCTGCCCAGCTACTGAGCGCCCAGCTGTCGAGCGCCTAGTGCCTAGTTACAGAGGACCAGTGCTGCATAGCTGCCAAGTGCTAGTTTCCAACCACTGAGCACCCAGCTGCTGAGCAATACCTAGATTTTGCTCGAGATTTAGCCACTACTTCCTACGCTGCACCTCCAACATATAAAGCGAGATGACTACTCTCGAGTCTCAACAGTTTGGTATTATATGCATGAGCGAGGCAATTTGCCGCTCACTTACATATTGACCCTTGAATACCGCTCTAAGTCTCAAACGAAGATTATAAGCTGAGCAACACTGTTTTATGCTAAAGACAAGCAGCTATTGAGCGTTGCCAAGGAGCTACTGAGCGCTACACAAGCTGCTGACATGGTTGCCGAGCTGCCTGCACCGCTGCCGAGCCCATGTGCACCTGGCTGCCAGCTGCCGATAGTCATACGTTTGTTGCCGCCCAACGTGCCTGTTGCTAATCCTGTATGCTACCTACTGTCCCTTGCTTGTTTTTGCTCCAATTATGTGTCAGTTCCCGCCCCTGTGTGTCAATTGCTTCATGTTGTGTGAGTAATGCCACCACTTATGTGTCAGATGTCGATTAGTTATGTGTTTGTTGCTTTGTGCTCTACACATAAACTATCGTGCACTATGCATTAGGTGTTGAGCACTAAACACAAGGAACCGTGCACTGATCACCAATTGTTGTGCACTTACATCATAGACAAGCACTAAGTGAGCTACATAGCACAGAACACTCGAGGACGTGCACAGGACACCAACTGCCTAGCACTGGGCAGCAGCTGCCGAAGCTCTGTGTGTCTCATGCTGTGCACTTGAGACAAGCTGTCGAGCCCCTTACTGCCCCATACCGTGCGCCATGGGCGCTAGCGGTTGTGCAGCCACAGAATGTTGCCGACTGCTCAGTACACCGGCATGTGTGTGGCTCCTCATGCACTACCAAATGTTTCCAAGTGCTTAGTGCAATGGCATATGTGTAGGTGCAATGCGCAGCCAAATGTTGTCGAGTGCCTAGTGCATTGGTATACGTGCAAGCTGCAAAGGCGGGCAACCAAAAACAAAACAGTGAATCTGCAACTCTATGAACAGTAACTTCTGAAGAGCTTTGTGGACATCTCCGGATGAACTAGAATGCAAACTATATATCACTGGAAAGCTACGTCTGTCCAGTTTCCAACGGTTTTTGTGGTTCGTTCATATCTATTCTAATAAAGGAGTTATGACTGTTTGAGTGAGCGAAGGTCATGCTGTCAGGAATTCTGCAATGCACACGGTTGCCTTCGATTATTGCCTTGAGAAGCATGTTGGAATGCACCATTCATCAGGAAAATCCGATTGAAGTACACATCAGGGGGAGCATCACATGACGAGTTCTCAATAGAGTAGTTGGTGCGTTGTACTCTTTTTCCTTCGACTAAGGTTTAGTTTACCCACAGGGTTTTTGTTACTTGGCAAGGTTTTGATGAGGCAACACCGTAGGCACCATACTGGCATGAAGACACGCGACACAAGGGGGAGTATTCTAGGATATTTGATATATATGTGTGTCTTGGTCCATGTCTTGTATACGGGCTTTATATAGTAATCCATGTTGTAATAGGGTTTTACACATATCCATGTAATAGGTCCATTGACCCATGTAATAGCTTAAGAGGCCTATGTATTTCCTTATATAAAGGGGCTTCATTTTATCAATAAGACAAGAAGAATTCATTTCCTCAATATTATTATACAACATATAAAACATTTTCAATACCTTTTTCTATTCTTCTCAATTAATATAGAAAAAACACATAAATTCGTGTTATATCGTTCGTCTCCTTTCGTTCTACTTCTACAAGTTCCACCAGACTTCTCATGTACTCAAATATAAATATATATATATATAAATATATAAATATATATATATATATATATATATATATATATGGAGGTTAAAATGCAGAGGCCTGCATTTTTTAAAAATGCGGACTTTTACATTTTGATCCACTTTTCGATCATGATTTCTCATATGCATCTTAACCGTTCACAATGTAGATATATGTGAGTATATCATCTCTGCAAATTTAGAGATTATTAAGACATCCAAAATGAATAAAAACTATGAACGTAATACAACTGTTCAACCAGAACCGTTAGTTTTTTTCCGTTCTAAATTACATATTTGAATACCTTAACGATCACTAAATTAAATAAAAATATGTAGAGATGATCTACTCACATATATCTACATTGTGAACGGTTAAGATGAGAAATCATGATCGAAAAGTGGATCAAATTGTAAAAGTCCGTATTTTTTAAAAAACCGCATTTTAACCTCCCTATATATATTACATAAGAAGTCTGGTTAATTTCATAGAAGTAGAAACAACGGGGAGATGAGTGATATAATAAATTTTTTTTATTGATTGAGAAGAAATGTATTCATAATGGTTATTTGATATAAAAGATATAGTAGACGTTTTGTTATATAAAATGGTTAGTTTTCAACTAAATAAAAAAACACCGTTAAAAACCATTAGATAATCAAAAGTTGGTTATTTCTCAAAATTTCTCCATCTTTTACTTTTTGATTTTCTTAAACACCTTTCAGTGGCGAATCATTGACCAGAAAAAGCTCGAGGACAAACACCTTTCCACGACGAACAGTTCTAAACTACCAGGGGAGATTGATATCTATGTTTTCACCAGATAAGCAAGTGTAATGAAAACATGTTAAGCAAGTGTATTCTCTAATACATCATATAGCATTTGATAATCAGATGCTCGGCAAATTTTCCCCCTGAAACATAACGTATATGATGATTGATGATCAAGTTCACTTCTTTCTATATGGGCAGATATATGTAGCTACTTACCTGAAAAACAAATTCAATTGGGAAAAATCGGGCGGAGAAACGACAAAAGAAACAAGAGAAAGCCATTTTGCCAGAAAAAGGTTCTTCATTCAACAACAATCTACTTAACAAACTTGCTTCCTATGCTTTAAAAACATATAATTTCTTGCTTAAGACAAAAAGTTTGATGAACGCCTCCATGGATAATGAAACTTCCTCGGGGTCTAATAAGAATTCATCATAACTAGGATAGATGAACTTAGATCTGGCTCCCATACTCAAAAGCTTGTCTGCAACCTTCCTAGAGTTTTTGGATGATAACAGAATTGGCTGCACCGGCCTGCTCA
The DNA here is from genome assembly GCA_951800085.1 of Comarum palustre. Taxonomy (NCBI): domain Eukaryota; kingdom Viridiplantae; phylum Streptophyta; class Magnoliopsida; order Rosales; family Rosaceae; genus Comarum; species Comarum palustre. The sequence goes on from OX637578.1 coordinate 4,440,526, forward strand.
ATTGTTTGGTCCAAATCAGTGAGCTGTTTTGGAGGAAAACCCATTGTCTGCAATCGGTAGTTTCTTACCCCACCAGGTCTTGATGCATCAATAAAAGCATGGATGTCTCTAATTGTATGGTGGTTGTTGAAGCGAGACACCATCCGGGTACCATCTGCCAACCTTAGCTGAATAGAGGTCGATGGCAATGACTGATCAACGGTTAAGCCCATTGATGGCAATGGAGCAGTTGTAAGAGGAGGAACGGCAGCAGCAGTTGACTCAGAGGCAGCTGACTCTGTGGTGCTGTCACCCAATGTTCTTCCAACACCCTGAAAAGCAACCTGACCGCGCTGCTTCACTGGTTCCTGCAAATAGGTTAAGCAACTAGACATCAGAAACAATGAATTGGATGAGGATCAATGGCAATATACAACCAGATAATAGGATAGAACTAGCGCATACACGGCAGTCTTCTTCCCGCTTGATAAGGCTGACTTCAACAGTAGTCAACCTACTAGGTGGTTCAAGCTCTTCTGGGCACTCAGATTTCCTGATGCTCTGCATTTATAATAACACATCATCTCTAAAATAAGTGAGATAAAACCAAACAGACAAGAACAAAGTACACCAAACAAGTGCAATGAAAGGAAAAAGAAGAGCAACTTAGAACCTCATGCAAGTAATCACATATGAAAACCAGTAAACCAACTTATATATACACCTATCTCCTCAAATATCAACGGCTGTCCCAACCCATTTAGAACAATAATGAGGGGAAACATGTGGAAGAAGATTCTGGTCATTCCTGAAAACAAATCTGGGCCAATCATGTTTAACTAGAATTACTCTCCTCCGTACAGCCATACGGTACACGACTGTCAATCTCTGGTTGCCAATATAAATATAAGGAATCCAGAACAAGAGCTTATCATCTTCCTTTAGTCTTTCAAGTCCCTTTGTATAAAAAAATATTACATCGTGTGTTAAAACTTGGAAATTTTCAATCTAGCATCTTACATAAGAGACGACTAAAAGTAAAAAAGTAAAAAAGCTAATTGACTAAACAGAAGATCTAGATCCCAAGCAGTAAACTTTATTTGAAATAAAAGCTGGTATGCTCAAACAAAATACGTATTGAGCTCTGAGAATAAAAACTTACCTCCATGAAGGCTACATTTGCAGGATCATCCACCCTCCGCAGGGGGCCGTAAAGCCATTATTCCAGAAAGTGATGGTGTGATTGATAGACTCAGGTGGCGGAGGTGCAGTAGCTGGAACAGTCTCCCCTGTCAGCGTTCGAGCTGCTCCGGTAAAACTTGAGCTTGAAGGTACCGAAGGGTCTTGGTGAAACTGTCTCAAGTCAGCAAAAAGTGAATCCACGTCACCCCCACGGCCTCTGGTAGGGTCTTGGACAAGCATACCACTGGAACAATCAAACAACATCAACAACCGCAAATTATTCCTCATCAAAAAGGCAAATTATCAAACCTGATACAGGTTCTGCAATGTGGACAATATGAAACTTCACAGTAGAAGCAAGAACGTCCACTAAACTGACAATGATTGGTACGTACACCAGTAACAGACTTCTCAAAAGGCTACGATTGGTTAATTTTATAATACAGACATAATTTCCAATCAAACACAGTTTAGTTGTATTATAGAGACTATCAATTACTAAGAAATTACACATTGCTCGTAATATTTGAAGGATTATTTAAGCTGCAAATTATCACATTGTTCAAAATAAAGATAATAATTTTACTTGTAATTCTTGCTAACCAAACAAGAACCTAAAAGGATTTAACTTTTCTCGCCACCAGTGTAGTACTCATTGGGGTCATCATCGTCACTGTCAGACCCATACTTCGCCGGACGCCGATTCAGATCGGAGAGCGTCCGAATGCCGCCACGTGTACGCGCGGCGGGGGGCTTGTTTTCCTCCTTGCCGCTCCCGGAGGCGGCGCGTTTCAACCGGAGCTGGTACTCCGGGCGAGACTGCGCCGGCGAGGATGAGCTGGAGCGCGTGGGGTGTTGAGACAAGAAATCTCACATAATTAGCATTGTTACCGTTAGACTGTTATGGCAACAAATCCTTACCATTCATGTTTCTAGTTAGTTTCCTAATCAATCCATATTCCTGTATTTAGTTAGTTTCCTAATCAATCCATAAATTGGTGCATAGGGTTTGTATAAATATGTACAAGCATTGCATGCTAAAATATAGAATACAATACATTCAAATATCAATTTGTTGATGGTATCAGAGCAATACGCTCTTGAGACCTAAAACCCTAGAACTCTAGATTCCAAAACACAATACCCCATGGGAAGAAACGAGGAACTGCCAAAACTTGAATCAGGAGGTAGTCACTTCTCTCAAGCAATAGTTCCTGAGCCATGGGAGAAACCAAGACACCCGCTCTATCTCCAACATTCAGATCAACCAGGTGCCGTCCTTGTGAATGTGGTTGGTAACACTCCTAACTATGAGGAGCTTTCAGGTGAAGCAAAGAAACACTCTAAAAATGCGTCATGGATTCTAGACAGTGGTGCTAGTGATCACATAGCCTGTGATATTGCTTTATTATCTACCTATAAGCCTGTGCATAATCATCTCGTGAAACTGCCAAACGGTTCAACATTGCGAGTATCACACGTTGGAACCGTGAGATTTAGCTCCCAACTTATCCTCCACAACGTTTTTTGTGTCCATTTGTTTTACCTGAACATCATTTCCATAAGCAAACTTGCCCATGATTCATTTTATATCACCATTTTTCTAAAACAAATCTGTTTCATTCAGTACCTACAATCGGGGAAGATGATTGGGATGGGAGCTGAGGATGAAGGACTATACTACCTCAAATTGCCAAAGGAAGGAACATGCAATGTAGCAAGAATTCAAACACCTGACTTGTGGCACGAGAGACTTGGACACCCTTCTAGCAAAGTTTTCAATTCCTTTCCCTTTCTTGCAAATAAATCTTGCACTGCAAGCAACTGTCATATCTGTCGTTTGGCTAAACTTACTAAACAACCTTTTCCTTTAAGTATTACTTCAAGCGCTTGCTGTTTTGAATTGATCCATGTTGACATATGGGGGGGTTATCACGTTCCCACTCTATCTGGGGCACAATACTTTCTCACCATAGTCGATGACCATTCCCGCAGCACTTGGGTTTACCTTATGAAACATAAGTCTGAAGCAAGAAAACTCCTCATAAACTTCATCATCCTTGTTGAAAACCAATCTGGGAAACGAGTTAAGACAGTTCGGAGTGATAATGGCCCTGAGTTTAAGTGCTTAGATTTCTACTTCACCAAAGGCATAACACACCAAACCAGCTGTATCAACACACCTCAACAAAATGGGATAGCCGAACGCAAACATAGACACCTATTAAATGTTGCTCGTGCTCTCCTCTTCCAAGCTAAACTGCCAAAAGAATTCTGGGGTGAAGCCATCCTCACAGCCACCAATTTGATCAACAGAACTCCCACACCACTTCTCAAGGGCAAAACTCCTTTTGAGAAACTTTTTGCCAAATAACCAAACTACTCTCATCTTAAAGTATTCGGCTGTAGGTGTTTCACTTCCACACATCCTCTCAGACCTACCAAGTTCGATCTAAGGTCAAAGGAGTGTATCTTCGTAGGCTATCCTTATGGACAGAAGGGATATCGAGTTTTTAGTTTGGATGGTCAGAATATCCTAGTATCACAGGATGTCGTTTTTCATGAGAGTGAGTTTCCATACCTGGAAGATACTTCCCATTCCTTGCCATTCAATTTTAGAGATTCCATTCCTTCCCAGTGTACCTTTCCATTCTCAACATCATCTCCATTTCTTGATGATCCGATTGCATATCCATCCACAAATTCCTCTGTCATTCCAACCCAATCTTCTTTCATAAATGACATTCCACATTCAAACTTAAACCTTAGCCAGACTGACCAACTAGAAACAGACACAAACACAGATACCATACAGATACCACATTCAAACCCTAACCCTGTTATCTCCGAAGCCACTTCACCACAACTCACTCCACTAGAACCTAGGCGTAGTAGGCGTGCCACAAAGATCCCCACTACATTGGAAGGCTTCCACATTGAGGCAGTACTTCCCTCACGCCCTGAACAGTCATCTTCCACGAACGAGGTTGCACCATCAGGTACCAAACACCCCATCTCTAGTGTTTTATCTTATGCTAATCTCTCCTCTAGTCACAAAGCTTTCACAGTCAACATCACTCTAGAGAAGGAACCCCACAGTTTTTCACAGGCAATGTTGGATCCGAAAGGGTGCCAAGCCATGAATGAAGAGATTGAGGCTCTCCAGAGAAACAACACCTGGAGTTTGGTGCACTTACCAGCCAATAAGAAGCCTATTGGCTGCAAATGGGTGTATAAGATCAAACGCAAGCCTGATGGAACGGTGGAGCGATACAAGGCACGCCTAGTAGCCAAAGGGTATAGCCAAGTGGAAGACATCGATTACAGGGAGACATTCGCACCTGTGGCTAAACTTACCACAGTCTGTGTTCTCCTCAGCCTAGCAGCAATCCAAGGCTAGCACTTACACCAGCTGGATGTGAATAATGCGTTCCTCAATGGTGATCTCTATGAAGAGGTGTATATGCAGTTGCCTCCTGGATATGGCCGCAAGGGGGAGCATCGAGTCTGTCACCTACACAAGTCACTATATGGCTTAAAGCAAGCCTCACGGCAGTGGTTCTTGAAGCTCACTACAGCCCTTCAAGATGCAGGATTTCGGCAATCTTGGTCCGATTATTCACTGTTCGTCTGTAGGTCACATGACAGTTTCACCGCATTGTTGGTATATGTTGATGATGTTATACTTGCAGGCAATGACATTCAGCACATTGAGGCAACCAAGCAGCTTCTTGGGAAACAATTTAAGCTCAAAAATATGGGGAAGCTAAAATATTTCCTTGGGATTGAAGTGGCTAGGTCAAGGGCAGGAATAGTTTTAAGCCAAAGAAAGTATGCTTTAGAGGTGCTTGAGGACTCAGGATTTCTTGGTTCCAAACCCACAACGTTTCCAGTTGAACAGAATTTGTCATTAACCAAGGATGAAGGGAGTTTGATCCATGATGCTTCCCAATACAGGAGACTTGTGGGAAGACTTATCTATTTGACAATCACCAGGTCTGACCTTGTTTACGCAGTGCGCATTTTGAGTCAGTTCATGAAAAAGCCAAGACAGCCTCACTTGGAGGCAGCATACAAGGTGCTGCGTTATATAAAGTCTACTCCTGGACAAGGCATTTTATTACCCTCCACAGGCTCACTAGAGCTCAGAGCCTATTGTGATGCAGATTGGGCAAGATGCAGAGATACAAGGCGTTCAATAACAGGCTATTGCATCTTCCTTGGGAATACTTTGATATCCTGGAAAACTCTGAAGCAAGGGACAATGTCAAGATCAACTGCTGAGGCTGAGTACCGATCCATGGCCACAACATGTTGTGAAATCACATGGCTGCGCAACGTACTGAAGGATTTGAACATTGACCACAAGACGGCAGCTAAGCTTTTCTGTGATAACCAGGCAGCTATCCACATTGCGTCCAATCCAGTATTCCATGAAAGAACAAAGCACATTGACATAGATTGTCATGTGGTTCGTGAGAAGGTACAGAGAGGCATCTTTAAGACTTGTCATGTCCGAACACATGAATAACCAGCTGACTTGTTCACCAAGCCTTTAAGTTCAAAGCAGTTCACAGTGCTCTTAAGCAAGTTGGGTTTGATTAACATCCACTCCAACTTGAGGGGGAGTGTTGAGACAAGAAATCCCACATAATTAGCATTGTTACCGTTAGACTGTTATGGCAAAAAATCCTTACCATTCCTGTTTCTAGTTAGTTTCCTAATCAATCCATATTCCTGTATTTAGTTAGTTTCCTAATCAATCCCTAAATTGGTGCATAGGGTTTGTATAAATATGTACAAGCATTACATGCTAAAATATAGAATACAATACATTCAAACATCAATTTGTTGATGGGGGACTGGGAGGGAGAGTACTCCGGCGAGTGAGACGGAGAGTACTCCGGCGAGTTAGACGGAGACGGCGAGAGCGAGTGGGAGGCCGGGACTGGGTTGATGGCGGTGATGGTGGAGTCGTCGACGGTGGCGGCGTCATTTTCGAAGAACGTGGAAACGGCTGTTTCGAGGTCCCAGTTGTGGGATTCGAGGAAGAAGCGGGCTTCTTGGTGAGAGGCGGAGGTGATCTCGCAGAAGGAGCTGAGGACGGCGTCGTTTTGGGCGTTGGATTCTTGAGGTTCAGTTTCCATGATCGGATTCTTTGATTTCGACTACGGGAGGAAAATAAATCCAAAACCTTGTATTTATTTATGCATTTACGTTCACGCACACAAACTCTTCTCTTCCTTTTTGATCCCCCAATTGCCCACCACTCAATATCCACATGAAGTCTCCGACGCGATTACGGTAAAACCCACATCAAGACCATCATCGTCGACTTCAGCAATAACCTAGACGAAGAAGTGGCCGCGGGAAGAGAATTCAAGTGAGCATTGAAGTTTGATTTAGAGCTTTTGATCAACAACGTTAGGATTTTGTACCCTTATGTGAGGTACTTTTAATAAGCTGATGAGGATTTGTTGAGAAACTTGATTAAAATTAATGTTGAAGGGACAACTTCTGTCTTGTTGGGATTGTTACAGAGGAAGAGATGAGCTATTATTGCCGCTGAGATTATCAAATTACAAAATCGAGAACCAAGCATTTTCCGACCAAGTTACTCTCATCCAATTCTTATTGCAGTTAAAGGGTACAAAAAAGATTTGGGAATAGATTGTAATTTTAAAATAGAAATTAGAACTTATCTTTATCAGATGATGACTGTGTTGGTGGTGATGTTCATGTAATTTGTAGATACAATTGATCGAGAAATAAAGACTATAATGTGTTAGATGATGGTAGAGGTGATGACCATATATCTTCAATGAAAGAACAAAAAGAGGAATGATGTTGTTCGATATTGCATAATCATATGAGAGAGCAGATCTTGTGAGAACACTCAGACGCGGGGAGAGCTAAGAGAGGTGACCAAAGTAAAAGATAAAACCTGAAAGATTGGGGTACTCTTTAATTTATGACATCTATTAAAAAAACTAACGTCGTTAGTAACGTCGTATACATATATTGTATCAGAATTCATATTTAATGTATCAAAATTTATGTTTTAAAACTTTGTGTATTAAAATCGTTAGTGACTCATAATTCATGTACTAGTCATTAATTTTTCTCAATGTTCCATCATATGAATTTTCGGATAACTTGTTATATTGAAATTGAGATTGAAGCTGAATTTTGTGTTTTGAATGTGCAGTCAGGTGAATTCCAGTCATAATGGAGTCACCCTGTTCTGTGGACCCACATAACATCCGCAAGGCAAATTTTCTTTTCGAGCTTTTATGCAAGATGAATCGAATTTTTTTCTTTCAATTTCTGCTCTTTATCAGTGAACGTCTCCTCACCACCAGGTGAAGCGAGAATGAATCTAATGACTCAGTTATTAAACAGAAGGGCACTCTTGTTGCTGTGGGTCCATCTCCGCGAGTACGCTGGGTCAGGAATGTTTGGAAATTCTCCATTACTGCCCATGTTATCAGAGTTTTCAACACGAAGCTGAAACGAACAACCGTGATGGGGAACAGTGATAGAGAGGAGTGATTTCGGTGTCCTTGAGCAGCCAAAATCTGATCAACCCTTTCCTGATGAGGGATCAAAGTGATTCCTGGATCCTTGAGCAACCAGAATCCAATCACGAAGTTAACGATCCTCTTCTGGCAGAGAACAGCAAGTGTTTCCGTGCTATTTCCGACAAAAACCAAGGTATCTTCATTTATCTGTTTTTTTTCCTTCTGTTTGGATTCTCGCTCATAATTACTTACTTTTTCATCGTATGGAGCAGCCAAGTTGAAAGAAGGTTGGCCGATGGTCGAATTGTCCTTAGAAGAACTCGGGTATTTATGCGCAATGAGTACGGTATGTTCAACAATCTGTATTTGAATTACTATGTATAATCCAAGTTATGATATTGAAATTGATGCAGTTAAGAAAATGAAATTAATAGTGTTTTCAATGGTACTCAAGTTAATTCGACAGTCTTATTGGTATAACCCTGGCCTGTTATTCTGCTACCAGCCAGGGCTATCGCTCGCCACACCCTGGAGCTTATTTACGTCGTGGAGCTTCAGGCCCGACATGCCAACGCAGTCGAGGCTCAAGCTGTTGCTCAAGAGCTCACTTGCCGCACCCTTGACAACCAGATGGTGGCGAGCCTCGCCGATTTGAAGGACTCGGTGCCCCTAGCACAAACAGAGGTCCACGCTCGAGAGATCAGGGACCTTGAGGCCCAGATTGATGCACTGCAAGCCCGTTTGGTCCAAGTCCAAGCAAACCATCAACGGGCCGTAACTGTCGAGGCACGAGTTCAGACCGTTGAGGAGACCCAACAGACCCATGCCTCTACCGTCATTGCCACCAACGAAGCTCAAGATGAGGCCGACGCTGCGAAGTTAGCCCTTGAAGGGCTAATAAAAGATTTGTACCGGGCATGTAGCACTACCAGGATAAGCACTTTAGCCGACGAAATTTTTTCGTCGGCCTGTTCACATTTTTCGTCGGCTATAACCTTAGCCGACGACACGTCGTCGGCTAAGAAGTCGTCGGCTATAAGTCGTCGGCTATACTTATAGCCGACGAAATAAAGTCCGTCGTCGGCTATACTCCAACACTTAGCCGACGAATTTTTAATATTATTTCGTCGGCTAAGTGTTGGAGTATAGCCGACGAAATAATATATTTTAATTCGTCGGCTATACTTAAACACTTAGCCGACGAATTTTATATATTATTTCGTCGGCTAAGTGTTAGAGCATAGCCGACGAAGTACAATATATTATTTCGTCGGCTATACTCCAAAACTTAGCCGACGAAATAATATTAAAAATTCGTCGGCTAAAGTTTAAAAAATTAAAAAATAAAAAGAGAATAGCCGACGAAATTAGCACAGTTTCGTCGGCCATGATATTTTTAGCCGACGAAATATGGCAAATTTCGTCGGCTATTGTCTATTTATTTTTTAATTTTTAAAACTTTAGCCGACGAAATATGGTAAATTTCGTCGGCTATAGTACTTTTTATACTAGAAACCCAAACAAAATTTATACATTACCATCCAAGCAAGCTGCAAATTACAGAAACAATTTCATAACCAACAACAACACACCATCTAAAGTAACATAAACATTTTGCATTAAATTTTCAATTCATAAATTGTTCATAAACCTAAAAAGTAAATTAATATTTGTTCATAAACCTAAAAAACTAAATAAATAATTGTTCATAAACTTAAAAAACTAAATGAAATCGATATCGTCTAAATCAATATCTGCTCCAGGATGAGGTTGTTGGGGAGGTTGCGGCGGCTGAGGTAAGACAACAGGCGGGGGCATGGGCGGAAGGGGAAGTCCCTGCTGCTGTGCAGCTATAAAATCTTGCATGTACTGGTACATCTGCTGCTGCTGTGTCTGCTGGGCGGCATGGGATGCTATAGTGTACTCCTGTAGAGCCGCAGTATATGCTGCTTGGGCGGCCTCTCTTTCGGCAGTATATGCTGCTTGGGCGGCTTGTTGTTCCCGTAACATCTGAACTTCCGCCTCAAGCTGAGTCGTTCTGGTGCTGGTCGAGGCTCCTTTTTTCTGAAACCCAGGAGTGGTTTTCAGTACCCCCTCGCCCTTCTTTCCCAGGCCCCGACAGTAGAAGTTATTTCCTCGCGGTGGGAAGGCTGTGCCCATGATCCTGGCCCTAACGCTGAGATCTGAACTGTCGATCCGGGACATGGCTTCAGACATGTCTTCCTCTTGCGTGTCAGGCCATGTCTCCCTGACTATAGCAGCCATCACCTCGTCACTAGCCTGCCTCACCCTCGCCTAATTTGATAGGAAAAAAAATTAATTAACATTTTAAAATATATATATATATATATACATATAATTTACTAAATTTTAAAACGTAAAACGACTTACAATATCCTCCTGGGAGTCAGGATATGCCTTCTCGTACGTATAGACGTACTGGTTGACCTCTGGATGTTCCCTGGCTGCCTCCTCCATCAACGATGCGAACGGTCTAGAACCGGCATGATGGTTCCTCATGTTGCGTTGCCGGTTTTGAGCGTTCACCCGGGAAACGGCCTACAAAGGAATCGAATTAGTAAAATATTTTAAAACGTATTAAATATAATTCAATATAATAAATAATTATTTTTAATTACCTGTTTATGTGGGTTGTTGAATTCCGATATCAGAAGCCAACGCCACTCGTACTCCCTGAACTGGAACTCAAGGGGGGTGCCGGAACGTTCGTTCCCATGTGTAGTCCAGTGGGTCCGTAACTCGTTCTTCCACTCCTTGTACCTGTAATACGCCAAAAAAATATAAATATTATAAATTAAACATAGTTTTTTTTGTCCTTAACTTTGCAACGTACCTTCCCCCGTGCACAACGTCCGCCCAGGTGTTCCTCAGGTACTCGGGAACGTCAAACCACACCTGCATTTAAACATTTATTACTTTAGACGTTCATAAATCTACAATGTAATAAATAATGTTAAATATGAATTTTGTTATACTTACCGACATGGCGTTGTGGACCATGTCCTTAACCTCCTGTGGGACCTCGCCCCAGTCTGACCACAACATAGGGACTCTATCCCTAATAAGCGCTCCCACGCGGCCAGAGTACATCCTCGTCTTGCCGCCCGATACTACGTTCCCATCCTCGTCAGTATCAATGACGATCCTTCCCGATGTACTCACTGTCTTCTCGAGAGCTTTCCCCGTGACCGGACCTCTCTTCTTCCTTGTCGGCTTGGCTCCGACGGTACCTATCATAAATTGATGATTAGTAAATTAATTTTATTATAACATTATAACATAACAAATTACTTATATAATCATTACCTGAGGGCGTTGGGGCGGATGCGACGGACTCCGACTCTGCAGCCGACGATGATACCCTCGCAGAAATTAACTCTGTAGCAAACGGCACGAACAGGTACACCGCTGATGGGGTCACCTGGGGGGGGTAGTGGATAAATCGGCGCCCCTGAGTCATCGACTGCAGGTATTGCCGGTATGAAGCGCGGAAGGAAGAGAAGAGGCGGCGGCATCTGTACCCCGGAAGACCCACCCTCCGATGCACTAGGGCCCGGTGCCGGTGCCCTACGTATCTCAGGCATACGTGGTGCAGACACCTCCGCCTGAGTCGGAGGCCACAACTGCCTCGAGGAGTGAGGGCCGCTGGGCTGCCTGGAGGAGCGCGGTACGCTAGGCTGCCTGGAGGAGCGAGGGGCGTCCTGCTGGCCAGAGGAGCGAGGGGCGCTAGGCTGCCTGGAGGAGCGAGAGGCGTCCGGCTGGCCGGAAGAGCGAGGGGCGCTAGGCGGCCTGGAGGCAGGAGGGCCATCTGGCTGCCTGGAGGAATGTGTCGGCTCCAGAAGAGACGCCCGTCGGGCCGTCATTGGGCCCTGAAACGAACCTCGAGGGTTGCTAGACGTTCCCTCTGACGATTCACCCCGGCCCTTCGAACTCTTTGATCTGCTGAATAATCCTTTCATCCTAAAAAAATAATTAATATTTTGTTAAATTAAAAATGAACAATATACCAAATAAAAAATGAACAATATACCAAATAAAATAAAAAATGAACAATATACCAAATAATATTGTAATATACGCAAATATATTAAATATACTAAATACACCCAAATACACCCAAAATACATCCAAATATACTAAATACACCCAAATATACTAAATACACCCAAATACACCCAAATATACTAAATACACCCAAATACATCCAAATATACTAAATACACCCAAATACACCCAAATATACTAAATACACCCAAATATACTAAATACACCCAAATACATCCAAATATACTAAATACACCCAAATACATCCAAATGCACCCAAAATACATCCAAATATACTAAATACACCCAAATATACTAAATACACCCAAATACACCCAAATACATCCAAATACATCTAAATACACCCAAATACACTCAAATACACCCAAATTCACCCAAATACAACCAAATATACACCCAAATTCAGTAAATACACCCAATATAATTCAACATTATCACAACATAATACAATTCAACATTATCACAATATAATTCAACACAATTCAATATAATGCAATATATTGAAAAAACAACCCAAATTTGTTCCATAATACAATATAAACATGAAATTTCATACCTAATTGGTTTGGGAGATGAGGGAGACGGAGTGGAGGCCGGAAACCGTCGAAAATGGCGAAAGAAAATCGAGAGGAGAGGGAGAACGAGTCCGGCCGAAAGTGGAGAAGTGGAGAAAGTGGGGGTTCTGTCGCTGGGTTCGAATATATAGGAAGAACTATAGCCGACGAAATAAAAAATTCGTCGGCTATAGTTGGACTTTAGCCGACGAAATTACTACGAATGTTAGTAATTTCGTCGGCTAAAGTATATTTTATAATTATTTAGTAAGTTCATGCACAATTTATTTGTTTTATCTTGTGAAACGAAAAACCGACCGTCAGATATCATCATTATGTTGAAACATGTGTGAGGGTAAAATTTCAGCATCATCGGACACACGTAAGGGCTCGATCCGCACGGTCAATCCCGTTGGTCAAACCCCTAAACACAAACAAACGGTGATTTGGCCACCTAAAATACGTATTCTGTCCGGACCGTCAACTACAAATAGTTTCATATCGAGGAGACGCAACTAGCGGTATAAAATTTATACGAAAAATAACCGTCGGAGATAGGGCGTCCTCTATGGCGAACGAATAGAAAAAATGCAATGACCGCAAGTATTGGCACCGAAACTTATCGGAATTACGTGAAATTTCAACCGTAGACATATTTCATCGTTCCGGTCATATCTTATCTCACGACTTTTTTTTGTTTGAAGCATCTACGTATAGTTTGTTTTTAAAACGGAACATTTACTTAACACTTAGTCAATTAGTTATACAACATTAGTAGGCATACTTTGATTGTGACAATCCATCTTGTGAAACGGAAAACCGACCGTCAGATATCATCATTATGTTGAAACATGTGTGAGGGTAAAATTTCAGCATAATCGGACACACGTAAGGGCTCGATCCGCACGGTCAATCCCGTTGGTCAAACCCCTAAACACAAACAAACGGTGATTTGGCCACCTAAAATACGTATTCTGTCCGGACCGTCAACTACAAATAGTTTCATATCGAGGAGACGCAACTAGCGGTATAAATTATTATTTTATTCATTTAACTTTAGCCGACGAATACCCTAATATTTCGTCGGCTAAACTTATCTTAGCCGACGAAACATGTTATATTTCGTCGGCTAAAACTGTCAAATAGATAAAAAAAACAGTTAGTTTAACCGTACCCATAACAATTTCCTGCATATATAACCAACATTCAGATACATTATGAATTGTAGAGCTTTGTAGTCTCCAAGTTGTCTGTAAATAAATAAATTTGTTGTCATATGTTACGATTATACAATGAACATGTACAATAAAAACATTAGGTACCGGTGTAAAAAACATACCTTTCCATAGGATACATCCAAGTATAGTGTACTGGACCGGTAAACAACAATTGCTCGAGAAGATGGATCATCAGGTGCGGCATGATGTCAAAAAAATTTGGAGGAAATATTCTCTCAAATTTACACATGATATAAATAATGTCCTGTTGCATTTCCCGGAGATCAGATTTTGTCACTTCCCTTGTGCATAACTTCTGGAAGAATCTTGACAACGCTACTAACGGCTCCACCACCTGACGGGGAAGGAATGGTCGAATGAAAATAGGGAAGAGCCGTTGTAGCAGAATATGACAGTCATGACTCTTTAACCCGTACATTTTATTGTCCCGAATGTTTACACACCGGGCTATATTTCCTGCGTAGCCTGAAGGATACTTCACAGAACTCAACCACCTGAAAATTACGTTCTTCTGTTCAGGCTTCACGGTGTACGGAGCTTGAGGCATTTTTTTCTTCCCTTCTTTCAACCACAAATGTCTTCGTATCTCCATTTTTTTAAGATCAATGCGTGCCTTCGGACCGTCTTTCGTCTTTCCCTCCAAGTTCAGCACGGTTCCCACCACACTGTCACACACATTCTTTTCTATGTGCATCACATCTAGGTAGTGCCTGATCAACAACTTACTCCAGTATGGGAGTTCCCATAATATGCTCTTATGTGTCCAAAATTTATACCTGTCGGGTCTGTCAGGTATTGCCGCCACTATATTGGGATGATTGCTGAGCTGCCCAAAATCATACTCATTAAGCACTGCTAAAATTTCTTCCCCTGTCCATCTTCTAGGAGGCACACCAAGTTCTACAGTCCCATCAAATGCCTTGTCATCGAACCGCCATTCGTGATCATACGGAAGGAGAGTACGGTGACCCAATCTACATATCTTGTTGCAATGACTACTGCTCCCCTCATCGCTTAGGCACTCTGGATAAGCCTTGTATCCCCTAACAACGTTGCCCGACAACATCCCACGAGCAGGAAAATCACTAATGGTACCAACAACCATAGCATGCATCTGGAACATCTCGTGCATGAACTTATCATAAGTGGGATGACCAACGTCCCAAAAAAACTTAAGCTCTTCAATCAAGGGTCTCAAATACACATCGAGACACTTCCCTGGATAACCGGGTCCCGGAATCAACAAACTCAACATATTGTATTCCTTCTTCATGCACATCCATGGAGGAAGATTGTATGGTACCAAAATCACCGGCCATACACTGTATTGAAGACTCATGTTGCCAAAAGGATTGAACCCGTCGGATGAGAGCCCGAGCCTCACATTTCGGACCTCAGACGCAAAATGAGGAAACTCCCTGTCTATATGCTTCCAGGCCTCCCCGTCAGCAGGGTGTATAAGGGTATCTTCGCCTTGCAATTCCCTATCAGCGTGCCATCTCATAGATTTGGCCGTGTGTGATGACATGTACAACCGTTCCAGCCTGTCCCTCAACGGGAAATACCGAAGTACCTTCATAGGTTTCCTATTGCCTGCAGGAGTCAACTTATACCTGTCACTCTGACATACTGGACATGTGTCAAGGTCACCAAGGTCATTCCCTTCTGGATCTTTACCCCAGAAGAGAACACAATCATATCTGCATGCATGGATCTTGATGTAGGAAGGCCCAAGATCTTTCAGTATACATCGGACCTTATGATGAGTGGTAGGAAGACGATGACCGTGGGGCAGCATCGAAGCAGTGTACTGTAGATACTCATCAACAGCCTTCACAGTCGATTTTGTCTCAACTTTAATCTTCATAACGTCCATCACACTTTCAAGAACCGTTTTCTGACAACCGGGGTACACAGGGGTCTGTTGGAAAGCAAGTAGTTTGTTGTACCTGTCAATACCAGCAGTGTTGACAACTCTAGGGAAGGGCTGCACCGGGTCAGACATATACGGTCCTTCAGAGCATACACCCCTCTCATAAGGAAACATATCGTTGATGAAGGCCGTTGTTGGATCGTTGGATGTACTGCCCGTCTCAGAAAATTGCCCATGATCATGCGGACCCCTTGATGATGTTTCACCGTGATATATCCAACATGTGTACTTCTCCCAAAACCCATTACTTTGAAGGTGCTGCCAAACCTTGTCAATTGGAAATTGATACATATCGCTGCGACACTGACATTTAGTGCACGGACAATAGAAAATTGTATTCCCTTTAGCATTATTGATCACATATTCAATAAAACTAACAACTCCTTTAGCATATCTTTTGTCCCATTTTGGAAGCGAAATCCAACTCTTATCCATATCCTGAGAAAATAACATAATATATATGTATAAACGCTAATTAATTAAATTTACGAATCATTCAATTTATATTATATCTGCAGTTAACGTACAATTAATAAATATAATAATTACTAATTAATATAATCAAATTAATATATATATATATATATATATATATAACAACAACTTCATATATATTATCAAACTCAAATCGATCAACTCAATCACAATATAATCAACTCTAATTAAAACACAATATAATCAACTCTAATTAAAACTCAAAATCAATGTGCATAACGAAAATAAAACTCTTAAATCAACTCAAAAACAAGATATATACATATACGTACCTATATATAGCGCCACAAACTAATTTCGGACAGATTTCGACAACACCCAACAATTTCGCCAACCCCAAAACTTTTTCTCTCGTTTTTTCTTTCAAATCAGCTACTGTCTAGATCTGGAAATATAAAGCATTTTAGCCGACGAAATTATACATATCGTCGGCCAAAGTTTTAAAATTTCGTCGGCTAAAGTGGACTTTTAGCCGACGAAAATTTCACTTAGGCGACGAAAGTTTTTTTCGTCGGCTAAAAGTCCACTTTAGCCGACGAAAATTTCACTTAGGGGACGAAATTTTTTTTCGTCGGCTAAAATGGACTTTAGCCGACGAAAAAAAATTTCGTCGGCCTGCTAATTAAATATTCGTCGGCTATGATACTTATTCCGGTAGTGTAGAAATTTAGCGTGCGACGCTTGATTAGCTCATTTTATTTTTTGTAAAACAATAATATTTCAATAGCTATTATCATTCTTTCCTTTAGTTATGCACCTCAGGCTCATTGCTTTTTTAGATCCTTTTGGAGATCTTCAAAGATCTCAGTCAAATCGCTTAGAGTTCGCCCACCTGAAACCATCCCCGAACTCCACGTCATTACTGAGTTGTCGTGCTTATCCAAATCCCAATGAGGATGCGGATCTCAAAGCACTCTTCTGCATGCTTGACACGTGGAAATTAGTTCTTGCTTTTCCTCTCTATAAAGAGTAAGGCTCAGAACAGGCAAAAACACTTTAAAGCCTCTCTTACCCTAGTCATGACTTATTTCTTTCTACTATTCATCTTTCTTTCTTCTCTTCAAGCACGACCGCTGCTTGGGTGTCATGTCTTTTTTCTGATCCCTGAGTCTCAAAACCTTCCTTTAAGCTAAAGGTGAGTCTCAAAACCTACCCTTAGTCGTCCCTCTCACTCGAACGGATACTTTGACAAAGGTTTAACCGCCTCCCTTGTTTTTCATGTTCGAGTGCGAGGTATCCAAGAGCCAACAACCAAGGTTGCTTCGAACCAGCGTTTGGTGCCCGAACCAAGACAGTGGAACCTCTATTGTGGGCTCGATGGCGTCGTCCAAGGGTAAGCAATCTCAAGACCAGCATACTCAGTCGCCCAAGAATACCATAGGGGACTCGTGCCAGTCCTCTTCGTTCAACAAGTGGCATGAAGGAACCCTACACGACGCATTTGTACCCGGACAACACTTTGTCTTAGGTGCAGCGTAATGCCTCGACCTTGGCACATAATTGACCTTAGACAGTCGCTAGAACCGTCGTTGGCTCTTTTTCCTCCATTTTTTTTTCGAGAAGTTGGCTTTTAATGAAGCCAAGAAACTAACGTTTGTTTTTTCTCTTTATTTTTTTTACGGCCACAAAGCCGTACTTGCATTCGAGACGTAGGAAACATGAAAAAAGCTAGATGAACTTTGAACATGTCAACCATATTTTTCAATACACTAATCTTTATTGAGATCTTGCATTTTGTAACATGGCTATGTGATTTATTGTTTAGGCCTCTGACATAGGCCAAAATCTAGCACCACACTTTAAAGCATAGTACATTTAACTTTATTTTTTAGGACTCTGGTATAGGCCAGAATCTAGCACCAAAATCTATAGTCTAGTACGTTTATACAATAATCAGCGTTTTAACCCTAAACGTCTTGAACACTTTACGATGCATGCTTCAAACGTTTCGTCTGTGTTGCCACCTAGTGAGAAGTGGCGAAGAAATATAGCTCGGCCGCAGATCACTAATATAAGCTTATGTAGGCGGAAGCGGGGGAGGTGGTGGTTTTGCCTGCTCCCTCACACTTGGGTTATGTTTCTTCAAATAACGCCCATTGATGGGGTTGTAGTGTTGCTCGCTGTCTAAATCCCTTAGGTGATAAGAGCCTTTAGGAAGGATGTGGTGGACAAAAAATGATCATTTCCACCGTGAGGATCACTTGCCAAGCCGCTCTACCTTTTCACCGAATAGTAAGACAACACACTATATTGTTTCACCTTTTGCGAAACTGCGATCTTTAGTAAGCTTATCATAGGAGCACGAGATCCGCAGTTTCTCCAACACCAAGTTATTAAGAGCCATGACACGCTGTTCATCAAAGTCCTCATTTTCCTGCCACATTGTTTAGACGTAATCGTCGCCCAACAACTAGTGGTGCTCCTGAACCCGTAAGGACACAATGTTGATTTTAAGGGGTAAAACCGCATCATCGCCATACTTTAATAATGCATACGGGGTGGTATCGGTAAAGCCACATAGAAGTCTAGTATGCCAACAACGTATGATACAGTTCCTCATGCCGGACACGTGGATTGATCTCCTACATTTTCCTTAGGATATTCATAATGACCTTGTTACTAGCCTCTGCTTGCCCGTTGGACTGGGCATAATAAGAGGTTGAATGGATGAGGGAGATGTCGTATGTAGTCAAAAAGGTAATTACAGACTCTGCCATGAAAGTTGCCCCCTTGTTCGTAACAAGGCACAGAGGTATATTAAAGCACGATATAATGTTGCGGAAAATAAAGTTACGGACTTCATTGACCGAAGCCCCCTTAAGTGGCTCCGCCTCCACCCACTTGGTGAAAAGGTTCATGGTGACAGTGATGAACTTATGCTGCTCAGACGAGTATGGATGAATAATGCTAATGAATTCCAACACCCAGCCGCGAGCCGACCATGGTTTAATAATAGGTTGCATGGGGATGTTGGGTGTATGTTGCACTGGACCATGAGCCTGACAGTCCTGACATCCTTTAGCGAAAGTAAAGCAGTCCTTAAGTATAGTGGGCAAATAGAATCCATGTCGTCGTATCAACCAGAGCATCTTTGGTACTGCCTGGTGTGATCCCATAAAAGCCCTTATGAACGTCACACATCAGCTGTTTTGCCTCGTGGCCATAGAAACGGCGGAAGTCAATGCCATATTCACCTCGCCGACGCAGCTCGTCGTTGAAGAGGACATAGTTGAGGGCGAGAAAACGCATTTGTCGCAAATGCGTTGCATCATGGGTGTGGCGCAAGTAGGTGATATCGATGGGTGCCAATCATCGTCAATAGGAGCTATAACCGCCACAGCTGAGTCGTCAGCGTCTTGCCCCTGGTCATAAAGGAAGGAAGAGCCCGATGTTCGATTCTACTTTCAATAGCCGTTCCCGGATTTCGTCTCTGAGACTGACTCCTGACGCTATTTGTGGAGTTAATTTGCCACGAAGTTGAATTCCCAGAGAATATATTCCAAGAAGACATCATTGAACCGATCTAGCAAGGATACAACCTTTTGTAGGTATGGCTCGATCATTATACTAAGACATTTGAACTACTCATGATATGGTTAATAACCAATAAGAAATCTCCCATGATGTGGACCTCACATATTCCTAAGTCCAACAAGATCTCTAAATCGATAATAAGAGTTTCATACTCCTCCTGGTTGTTGGTGAATTTGAAGTCCAGCTGAAAAGAATAGAAGAAATGATCTCCCGCCAGAGCTAAGCTTTGCACGCAGGACTTCTCCTTGCCATTCGTGGTGTTGGGATGCCGTTGAAATAAATTGTGATTGTGCCTTGCTTTCAGCGGTAATTGCACTTACAGACAATGATTATTCTGAGGTGGGGCACATTGTGGAGGATTGTAAAGCATACCTTGGTGCTCTCAGTTCTGTACAGGTACAACACATCTACCGTAAAACAAATTGTGTGGCTAACAGGTTATCTAATCTTGTTAGTTTTTCAGGAATTGATGATATTTGGTTAGAGGAGAGTCCTGCAATTATTTAGGATGTCCTCTTGGAGGATATGTATAAGGCTTTAAATGTAACGCGAAGAAAAGGTGTTATGTCCCCTCCGTCAAGTAACTATGTTATTAAGGTTTCTAATAATATTGGTCAGGGAATTCCCTTGACCCTCTCAAAAAAAGACTCTAGGTAGTTTAAAAGACGCATGTTGTTCCCTTACTCCACAATGAAACCATCTACGAAGACCAATTTGAATACCAGTTTGAATAGTCATAATAAACTCATTTATTTTTGTACCCAATGACACCAAACTGATCTCTTTATTTAACACAGTCCTACTTAGTCCCAATCCTCCTAGTTAGGATTCACAATTTGGTTTTTTAACCCTAGCCAGCTTTATTCATTAGGGCAGATCAGCCCTAGCTCTTCTCAAATAGGATAGAATAAGGATCGAGTAATAATGGATAAGGGTCGAGCAATGAAACCACGCCTTACACTATTGAGCCTTACTCCCAGCAAGCAAACATCAATTTAAAGTTTTTATGAGTGAAATGTGAGGTTTTATGATCTAGCAGCTACATTAATGTCATTATATAGTCCTTTTAACTTTTATGAGTGAAGATTTTGTGATTTAGCAGCTAATTTAAGGTTATTGTTGTCTTTTTAGCTTTTATGAGTAGATAAGTTTTAACCTAGTGATGGTTGCCCAAATGACAACTATTCCATTTAAGCAAAACCTAGATCTTTAACCTTTGAAATAGTTTCCATCTCGGCAAAATCTCAATCTACAAAAGTGGGTAAAACACAAATCAAAAACCTTCCTCAATCCTCAAGAAAACTGATTCCTCCTTCTCTGAGCGTCAATAGATTTTGGCTAGCTGTTCAGACTCCACTCATTCACAAGTCATAACAGAAAAGATGACAACCTCTTTCTTGAATGATGATGAGCATTCATGAAACTCTTAAAACCCTAAACCCTGAATCACCTCTGATTACAGCCCCAAAATGATGATGAGCTTCATGTTCCGGTGAACAGGCACGATGGTGAGTAACCTTGCCGCCATCGAAACCGTCTTCATCAAACGCCTCTCTTTCCATCTGATGTTATCTGTTATGATATTTGGTCATTTACTCGTGTGCTGCGCACTTGATCATCTAATTGCTCTATATGTACTGCTGTGAGGCCTGTGACTGGTTGTTAATGAAAAAATCAGCATTTTAATTTCTTTCATTTTTGCATTTCTTTATCTTCTCTCCAGTTAGGGGGTAAACCCCTAACAATTGGTATCCTGAGCTATGAATCTGAGAGTTCGGCAACCGGTTACTCCACCACACGGCGTCGAACCTCTTGTGTTGGGTGAAGATGTGTTTCTCCTTGCAATGAGTCGTGCACTACAAAACACTTTAGCGTCGCTTCAATCAGAGATGTAAAGCGTGATTCATAATATGTTTGAGGAATATCGAGTGACAACACCACCACTAGCCATGTCGCAACCAATCCACTACCAACAATGACTATTGAAGCAGTCATCAACTCTAATTTCTGGTCCCAAAACTCAAATTGAGATTGTTCACTCTCATCTCTAGAAGGCTTGAAGCAAGCAAGTTGCTCTCAATTCGATTGCGGCCATTGGAGGAGTGAAGAAGAGACACCAATCTAGGTCGGCAATCAATGGCTCCTTTGCAACTAGCAAGCACCCGAAGTGCAAGGTCTCTTTCCAGCACCTTGTGACTGAAATAGCTCAAGATGTCAAGGCTGTTGGGAGGTCCCAGAGCCCAGTTGTGCCTTCTCTGCTCGACAGCACTATGTCGACTCAAGTGAACAAAACTCATGCATCCTCTTCTTCAGTAAGCAATACTGGCACTCACAGTTTCGTGAACAATAGCTGTAGTGCTATTGATTTTGTGTTTGTTGTGTCAATTCCTATTGGTGTTAGTGTTAGACATGATATTCAGGGACCAAACTTGGGTGAGAATGGTCAAGAACGCCATGCACTTCACCAGTTTGAGGATATGCCCAAGTGAAGCTTTCACTAGTGTCCATGGAATTCCGGAGTTGGGATATCATATTGGATAACTTTTAGATTGATATCCTGCAAGTTTTCGAGAATGGGAATGATATTACAGAACCTGTCTTGATTGAATTATGGACTATGACTCGCTGCTTAGACTCCTAGTTCCAGCAGCGCGCAAGCGCGGTTGCAGTATTTGGGACAAGACATGATCAAAAGGGAAAACTGAGAATTCACAAAACCAACATGTATATTCCATTAGAAAACTAGTCCCCCATGGCCGACTCAAGGAAATAAAGCTGGGGGTAGCAAAATGATTCTTAACACCCCACTCATCCCGGCAAAGATGCAGACTCTGAACCAAGTTCAGCGGAAGAAAAGATAGAAACTGGTGGATCTACGACATGTCGTACGGGGAAGGGAGAGAACAAAAGAAGCGCGGGAAATTTTAAACATAAAAAACCGCGGGAAATTCGTCACACAGTCAAATGACCTTTATACACACAGTGTTTGCAAGTATTTTCCAATCATAATGTTAAACAATAAAAATCACATATATATATATATAAAATAAATGTAGCAAAAATAGTTTGGTCAGTCAAATGCATCAAACTAATGAACAATTATGATGAAAGTTAGTAGTTTTGTAATCAACAGTCTATTGATGATTTGATATGAGCAAAAAATTTTGACACTAATTTAGACACCATTTATTAGAATTCTTTTATTGCCAAGTCGATCACCTACCAAATCATACTAACAATCAATAACGACCATTGGTTCGTTTAAGATCTAAAGGATAATAAATGATGTCAAAATTATTGTCAAATTTTGTGTCTCTTGAATCAGACTCATGTATATATATATATAAATGTAGCCAAAATAGTTTGCTCAATCAAATCACTCAAATGAATCAAACTAATGAACAATTATTGTGAAAGTTAGTAGTTTTGTAATCAACCGTCTATTGATGATTTGATATGAGCAAAGGATTTTTGTTTACATTTTTTTGCAGATGTGGTATTTATTAGTTAATTTAAATTTTGAACGGTTAAGATTATGATTTAATTAAAAATTTATGTAAATAAAAGAGTCTGGACTCACTGATTATGATTTAATTGAAAATTTATGCAAATAAAAGAGTCCGGACGAGTGTGTCCATACGCAAGTATTTTTCATATATATGTGATATTTAATTACTTGTTACCTACGTAATTTTAGTTTGGTAAAGGATCAACTTCAGTGCAACCAGTTGCATCTATTCATCAAGAATGATTCAGGTATGTAAGTCTTAATGATAAATGTGGTCTGAAGCTGATCATCCACTTGATGTAAACCATTATACTCCAATAGAGAAATCCTTCGGTATTTTCATGAACTTTCATACTTCGTCAACGTTTTCTTTTAAATAATAATAATAAAATAAAATAAATGGTTTACCCACTTTGAGCCGATAAGAGAGGTGGCTGTGGTTTTAGGTACTGGTAAATTTCGGTTTGCTAGAAGGTATGCTACTCTTAAAACTTACCTCGTCGACCAACCAATTGGCTAAGCTGTTGTAAGGTCCAACATTACAGTGCAACACTGTTAGACATTTACTAGTCTACAAAACGATGGTTTTCAGTTCTGAACTTAGTCGGATAAATAACTGACCAAATTCCCTATGATATAGACTTGTAGTCATTTACCAATTGCTTGGCTGTGTTTGATGCATGCAAGCAATACATGATGCAAGTGTTAATTTAGATTTTTTTATATGGTGAAGGCGGATGTATCCAAATACAGACAGATTCTAACAGAGAAACCAGCCAATAAATCCACATGTATTTTTATAATCCGAGACAGAAGCTTAACAGACTGAAAACAATGGGATTAGTAAGGTTAATCCCAACTTGACAAGATTAATCGACATTTCCAGTTACATGTCATTCTTGTAAACAAAAAACTAGACATAAGGGGAATACGTTTTAATGCGAGGAGAGGGAATTGTGCTAATGGGTGAATTGATGTACATTAAGGCTGCCTATGCAGCCTAAGATTGAGTTTTGGAGAGATATGTAATACTCATTAAATTCAAGACGTATTGAAGAAAGAAATGCAATCCAAATTCCAACTTTTCTAAGTTGAAGGCGTTCAAATATAACACCAAAAAGGCGAACTTGAACAAATGTTGGAACTTGCATTCGTTTCTCCCTTCAAACTTCTTAAGTTACCTGACTTTGAGTTTTCAAATAAACCATTGCATACTCAAGCTCAACTCATAGCAATGGGAAGACCACAACTAAGAATAGTTTAGGTCTGTAATCTGTTCCAGGTAACTGATCTAGAACGAAGGAGTGTCGCTTTCCGACGGAAAATAAAGATTGGAGAACCGTTTGATCGTGAGAAATTATTTACGAATATCTAAATTCGTTAGGCTTCCAGAAGATTGTTTTAATTATTTTTCGAGTTTTATTTTTATTGTTTTGTTTTGTTTTATTTTAATTAATTTGTTTTAGACTTTATTTTATTTTAATCCATGGACTTTTAGGTTTCATTGTTAGTTGCACTAGGGTTTGTTTGCTCCTATATAAGGAGCCTCTATCAGTTGTATTCGTTAACCTTGATTTTATAAAAAACCCTTTGAGTTAAAAAAAACAGAAACAGCCGCGCCGCCGAACTGCCCCCTCGACCCATCTTCCACTGCAACCTTGACAGCGCATCATAGCCGCCTTGCGCCTCCAGCCCAAGCCAAGGCCGCCCAGCCAAATTTGCGCTGAGGAGAGTGCTGCTCAACCGAATCCGCTGCATCAATTGGTAATCAGAGTTTGGTGGATTCCTGGTGAGTGATCGATAATCGATTCAGAAGCAAAAAAACAACGCGCCGCTGACCCGACCCGGCGGACGAAGGCGTCCTTTGCCATTTCTGCTGCTCTTCTCCGATCCGGCGACAACGCCACCCAACCCGATGCCTCCCCCAGCCCAAGATTCCCCGCCTGGGCTCCACCTCTGACAACTGCATCGCCACCCAACCCGGCGCCTCCCCAGCCCAAGGTTGCCCCACCTGGGCTCCACCTCCAGCGTAACAGCTTCGCGTCGTTCGACGCCTCCGGCGTAAGCCAGAAAACCGACCCAGAAATCGGCAGAATTCAGAACCCAGAAAAACTGGGTTTTCTATAGTCGACCCGATTTTTCGACCCGACCCGGTGATTTGAGCCAACCCGTTAACCCGAAAAAACCTGCCCGACCCGGTAGCCATCGACCCGACCTGGTAACCATTGACCCGACCCGGTAACCATCGACCTGATCCGATCCAAGTCAGCAACCCGACCCGCCCTAGACAAAAAAAAAACAGGAAAAGAAGAAGAAGAAGAAGAAGAAGAAGAAAGAGAAGAAAGATAGAAAAAAGGGAAGCTAGCATGAAACGTTGGATATTTACCTTACCAGATTACAATGATTTCAGAACAACGTGTTTCATCAAAAACAAGGTATGTTCAACAATAATTGATAGTGATTTGCATGAGAATTTGGTTGCAAGCAAGGTTGTTCATTCTTTCAATTACCGACGGTGAAGTTGAGCAATCCATTTTGGAGTGATGATCGTGCACATGTGACAGAGGTTTGTAAAGTTCTCATCTCTATAGGAGAATTTTATAACGATGAGGTTACTTGTCATGTCATTGATATGGATGATAGTGATGTGTTTTTTGGAAAACCATGGCATGAAAGCGTAAAAAGTAGTTATTGTAAAGATGAAACATATTTATTCATGAAGGAGTTGAACAAGATTGCAATCAAGCCTGTAAAGCCTGAAATGTGTGAAAAGAATGTTGAAGAGGAGTTGAACAAGATTACAATCAAGTCTGCAAAGCCTGAAGTGTGTGAAAAGAATGTTGAAGAATTCCCTTTGCAGATTAGAGAAGAATTTGCTCGTGTTGACTCGGTTGTCAGTATTGAAGAAGCCTCGCCTCAAGTGAATCTTTCAGAGCCAGAGCCAAAGATCATTTTAGAATGCAATTTTGGAAATCAAGAAGACTCCTCTCAAGCAATTGACAAACTCATTTTTGGTGTTGGATTTATGATTGTACCTTCAAAGTTTGCAGAGTCTTCGACTTCTAAACCACAAGTTCAATTATTGGATTTATTATTGAGTTTGTTTTCTGCAAAATATTCTTCTTTATCCAAGATGAACTCGATGTCGAATTATTTTGAAGTGGAGGAGACTGATGTAGAACGAAGGAGGGTGGCTTTTCGACGGAAAATAAAGATTGGAGAACCGTTTGATCGTGACAAATTATTTACGAATATCTAAATTCGTTAGGCTTACAGAAGACTGTTTTAATTATTTTTCGAGTTTTATTTTTATTATTTCGTTTTGTTTTATTTTAATTAATTCGTTTTGGACTGTATTTTATTTTAATCCATGAGTTTTTAAGTTTCATTGTTAGTTACATTAGGGTTTGTTTGCTCCTATATAAGGAGCTTCTATCAGTTGTATTCGTTAACCTTGATTTTATAAAAAAAACTCCTTTAAGTTTGTCTCAATTTCTGGTGGATTCCAGAACTTCTTGTGGATTCGAGATCAAAAATAGATTGGTGGATTCCAATCTCCTATCCATTTATTTTCCGCTGCATCAGTAACACATTTCCATATGATCTCACGTATGAGCGATTACCACCATCTCCAATGTCCGGAAGGCGAGGAACAACCACATGCCCTCCCTAAACTCTTTCAAGACCAAAACTAATCCTCAGCGGCCGACCCATCAACGCCTGCGAGCAGAGCTACGCCATTGAGAATACATGTCCAAACAGCAAACTTTAATATTGTGAAGAAAAAAAATCCAAGTGCAGGGACTCACCTTTCCATCCATAGCATCTTTTGCAGACTTGGCACCATCTTCCTTGGAGAAATTAACAAATCCAAAGCCTCTATGAGGGACTTCTCGTCCAACGACCATGACAAGCCTGCAAGACCCAATACCCATGTGACTACATTACACAAGAAAAGTTGAGGTCTCTTTCAACTTGTTTGTAATTTAAGGCAGACCTCCGACGAAGAGCTTATTGTTCGGACCTGGATTGTAATTTGCTGCTGCAGCTGTTGATGCTCTTCTTGCATACATTGCATTCTTTTGGGTTGCAAATGTTCTTTCAAAAGGTGGGAAGAGGAGAAAATATCTTGAAGCAGATTGCCTCCTAATTGGAATTAGGGAGGAAGCATCCAGAGAACTGAGAGAAGCTATTCTGATCTGATGTAAAATTTCTTTTGTTTTTTTTGTTTTAATTTTTGTATTATTTAAAGCAGAAAATTAAGGATAAAAAGAAAAATGAATGGCAAGTCGGTTATTTTATAATAAAAATATATATTTAAATCATGAAACACCGTTTTAAAGTTTTAAAAACGGAGGA
Organism: Comarum palustre; assembly: GCA_951800085.1. Taxonomy (NCBI): domain Eukaryota; kingdom Viridiplantae; phylum Streptophyta; class Magnoliopsida; order Rosales; family Rosaceae; genus Comarum; species Comarum palustre. Next base: position 4,467,915 of record OX637578.1, read on the forward strand.
TCTTCCAAGTCAGCCGGAGGAGCACTACCAAATGTACGTTGGGTTGTTATTGGGACATAACAAAACTTGGTCTTGAGTCTTGACCATGACTCGTCGATGCTTTTATGTCCTGCGCTTATGCTCCGAGTTCCAGTAGCAGAGTATTGTTGATAGCGGTTGATCTTGGCCCCAAGGAATTGAACGGGGCCTGATCAAAAGTGAGCATGGCCATTTAGAACAACTATAGTCCATCAACCTCCATCACAAAATAAACCGCATCAAAGTTCGTAGGCAAACCGCATCTACCTTCATAACTGCAAAGTGAATAAGTACCATATAATGTCTAATACCAGGACTTCAGCATCAATAAGATGAACAAAGATGTTGGTACCCAAAGAAATGAGTACAAGACCATAGTCTGTGACATTCTTGAGAGTCTGCTTCTTGGCAGCAACCTGCAGCCAAAACAAATGTGGTCATGCCACACAAGTTAATTTATGCAATATACATACTTGTGTGTAGAGGGCTCTTGCACCAGTCCCCCATAGTAATAGAAAAAGGATGAGAGAAGATACCTCCCCAAAATCGTAATGTTTTATAACCAGAGTACTTACAATGGTAGTACCTCCCAGTTGAACGAGCATATGTCATAAGATTACCCAATGTTTTCAAAGGCGAAAACGAAAGCGAAGGTGAATTGTGGAAGCCCCGCGAGGCGAAAGCCTTAAGGCGACGGGGCGACCGCCTTTCCAACAAATAATAAATAAATTCATTATATATATATAATCTCAATACATAACAAAAAATATTTAATTGTTATTACAACCATAAATTCATCCTCAAATAGTACTTCACAAGGTTCAAAAACAAGGTTCTAATTAGGGTTTAGGCTTTAGAAAGATACACTTTAATCTTCCGCATCATATCCACTAACACCATGAATATCATCACAATCATCAATGTTCAATTCATTAGTATGGGGAGGCAAAGTAAGATCTTCTGTCGCACGTTTTAACCGTGGTTAATGGTGAGTTACTGAGGTTTAAATCGCATTCGGTAACTTCGCGAGTGAACGACCACGTTCATTTTCGAGTTTTTAAAAGTTCTCCAAATACCTGATTTAATGACTCGATCTCATAGTACGTGTCGACACGAGTCTCCCGGTATTTTCGGATTATTTTTCGGAGATTCTGTTTATTTTCTACGAATTTCTGAAGTTTATGGTAATTTTAATTACCATTTCAGTAAAAAGAGTTACCATTTCAGTTTTACTTTTTACCTCCACTTAATCTAGACCGTTAGATCATTAAGGGATTTGATCCCAGCCGTTTATCTTTGTATAAATATGGAAGAGGTGTTGACTCGGTCAATCGAGTCTTCACTCTCTCCCCGGTCTTTTCCTCCGAAACAGAGGGCGACTTCGCCCTGTCCTTCAGCCGCGCCACAGTCGTCGTCCGGCCACCACTGGCCGGCGCTCTACCACCACTTTCTTCCCCTCCTTCTCCTCTACCTGACCCAACCCTCAGAATCCCCAAGCAGCCACCGTGCAGGGAGATCGAACGCCACTGCATTCGGCGGTCAACGGCCGGAATCCGGCGATCCAGGCGGCGGTTCGGCGCGTGACTGGTATATTCCTTCTCCTCTCCTCTTCATTCCCTTGCCTCTTGATGTCCGATTCGAGCCTCGATTTCGAATCTCTCATTTCACTGTTTTACTGTTTTTCTGGGTTCCTGGGTTCTCGGCTCCGGCGACGTCTTCTAGTGAGCTTGGTGGCAGCTGGTGACGCGGAAAAAACCAAAAAAAAAATTCAGCATCTCGCCTCGCTTCTGCAGCGCCTCGTCGCTCCGGCGGTTGCCTTTCCAGCGGCGTCCCGGCGAAAGAACCGGCGGGGCTTTTCTCCCTCGCTCCGCCCTAAGGCGCGCCCCACCGCCGCCCCGAAACGCCTTTGAAAACACCGAGATTACCAATCATTTTGAATATATCTGCATTTTTAGAGAAAGGGAAGATCATCACTAGTAATCCAAATTCAAAAGTAAAGATCGATCAGTTGTTCACATAATGTCAAAACAGATATTGTCGCATGCTAGATTATTTAGAAACGTAGGTCATATGAATTACCCTGTCGAATCCAAAACTTGTAGGCACCTCTTTGCATTTCAGATCACCATCAATGGTTTTTGGACATCCAATGACCCGTGTCTTCCAATTTCTACCACTGCCATATCTGAAGATAAAGATGATTCTACACGATAGATTGCGTAATAAGTATAGCAGCATAATCTCTTGGAACCTAAGGCATTTCACACAGACAACAGCACTTTTTAACGTCACAGAAACAGTGGCATGCATACCTGAAGTTCTCGTTGTTAAGGATAAATGTGTAATTTCCATCCTATGGTCTTAGTACATATAGCTGTAGGTTATCGTTAATTCTCTCTGTTTCCTTTTGTGTTTTTTTTCATCAAGAGCCAGTTTCGATCGGGACGAAATCAAAATCGGAATTGATCGGTGATCTAGTTTTTGTCAGAGTTTCTTAGTTCAGTTCAGTGTTCTTCTTCATCGCCATTGATTTCAGATAAGTGAATTCTTCGCCAAGTTATTCACGTTCAATTCTTCGCCAACTGATTGTTGACAAAGAAATTACAATGGAGTATGTTGGTCACGTACTTTAGGTCCGTATATTGGTCACGAAGATTGATGCAATCGTGGTCTGAAAAATGCTGGTAGTTTAAGCAGATGTTCTACTCAAGTTTTGTGAAGCCTTATTCTTTTAATATCAGTGAAGGACTTTGATTCGATTGTTGCACTATCTGACAATTCTTATTGCACACTGAAACTTTGGGAAAATTGTAAGTACAATTTTGTGTGGCTATTGTGAGAGTTTCAGTTTTCTTTTATTTGGTTCTTGTGAAGAAGAATCTGGTACTAGTATTGGGGTTCTGTGTTCCTTGTTTGGTATGAAAAGTTTGAGACAAGTTGGGATTGGCACTCAGTAATTGCTTACAACGATACAGATGGCTCCAGTACTAGTTAATTCAGATTTGTGAAGTAGAATTCAGTATCCTCATTATTGGTAGTTTAAGATTTCAGTATCATTCTGAAGTAGTTTTCAGACTTATCCACCTTGAATCATGCATCAAAACAGTGAGCTACAAATTTCTCTACTCTCAAACTTCAGCAATTTAATCACAGTTCGCTAGGATGACACCAATTACATAACTTGGAGATTTATGCTCGAGTCGATGTTGATAGGGTGTGATTTAATGGGATATATTGATGGGTCTGTACCTTGTCCTTCACATTACAAGATCACAACAGAGGATGGTATTACTGAGCTGACAGAGGAGTGTAAGGAATGGAGGAAAAATGACTCTGCTTTGATTACTTTACTTGCTGCTACTTTGTCATCTAATGCTCTTTCATTCATCGTTGGGAGTAAAACCTCAAAAGAAGTGTGGGACTCACTTGAAGACAGATATGCTAAACTTTCTAAGTTCAAAGCTTTTGAATTAAGGGCCTCCATGCAGAAAATCCAGAAAGGTAATGATAGTGTTGACAAGTATATGGAACGTTTTAAAAGTGTTCGGGATCAACTTTCTGTTGCTGGAATTCATATTCCTGATGAAGATATAGTGACATTTATCTTGAATGGCTTACCCGCTGCTTTTGCAACCTTCAAGATTGTCATCAGAGCTCAAGAGACTCCAATATCTCTAAGCCAGCTTCGTACATTTTGTTGGATTTTGAGTCTGACATCGTTCAAGAATCAAGTTCTCTTGTTTCTACTCTTGTGCCTACTTCTGTTGAGAACCAATCTCCTGGTACACATCCTACCACTCAACTTGCTTATATACCTCAATATACTATTCTGCCTCACAATATGAGCCATGTCTCATCTGCTTGTACTATGAATCCTTCATATGCTGCTAATACCATGGTGCAAAATGGATACTTTGGGTTACCCTCTATGTCAAGTAATGGTCATATGGTGACATCCACTTCTAATGCATCTGTTGGTTCCATTGTTGGGAATGTTGGTTCTATTGCTTATTCTCTGGGTTCAAGTGTTCCAACAAGTGAAGCTCTGTGCAATGACACAATTCCTCAGTCAAACACTAGTTCTCTTGCTTCTGCCCCCTTGACTGAATCTGTTGTTACTCATGAGATTCAACCTCCTGTAAGACATGCTTCACCACAAACCACTGTGTCAACCAACTCCGGATTTGTGAACCCACCTACCACTCATGCTACAAGTGAATATCAGTCAATAACATGTCCGACCAATTTTGTGGTTAGCCACAATCATGAGTACCCTCAGTATCAGGCTCAGAATTTTGCTGGTTCATTTACTTTCCCATCCGGATTTGTGACTCAAAATGGAGGTCTTCATAATGTCTGGTATCAATAATGGAAGCAGTTTGTGTGAGAGATTTAACTCAATGCAACGTAGAGATGAACAATTTGTATTGAAAGTTCCGAATAATGCAGTTGGTTTGATAATTGGCAAAGGGGGTGAGAGTGAGAGTGTGAGACTATCAAATATATGCAAACCAAGTCTGGATCTCATATTCGGATTGTACCATTGCAACCTCTTGCGGGTGATAAGTCAACAGAGAGATCAGTATATATAAATGGAGGAAAGGAGCAAATTGAGGCAGCAAAAAAATTGATAAACAAAGTAATCAGTTGGAAGAGTTTATCAAATGCATGTGGAACCAATAGTCATATGCAAAGGCCATCCTGTCCAAATGAGAGTCACAAAAGTTAGTAACTCTCAGACTGTTTATTCTCTTGATGATATCTGTCAAATATGTTCACAGTTTGGCCACATAGCTCTGTCATGCTCTCAAAGACAATCTCCAAGGCAAGTTCTTGCTATCGGTTGTTTTTTACAATGCCAAATATGTTTGAAGCCTAGTCATAGTGCAGCAGAATGTCTACATTCGGCATCATTATGATTTTCAACCTTCAATTTAGGAAGTCTCAAACTGTGACTGTGATCCATTCCTATTTAAACTATTTTGTTGTCCAGCAACTCTTCAGCTTCAAAGGATAATGCTCTTTGTTCTGCATCTTCTAAGATGTCAGCTGGATGGCAACATAAAATGCTACATTCACAACTTATTCCACATGGATAAGATAAACATCTTTGTGACTATTGTCTACAATTTTTTATTGTGTTGCAACCTGATGAGTGTCTTCTCCCATCAGGTTGAGGGGGATGTTAAGGATAAATGTGTAATTTCCATCCTATGCTCTTAGTACATATAGCCAATGTTCTAAAAAGCGCTAGGCGGTAGGCGGGCGGCGACCCATAGCTTAGCGCCTGGACAGCCTAGGCGGAGATTAGGCGATTTACTTTTTTCATATTTATTAATTAAAAATATATATTTTATGTACTATGATATTTGAAAACAGTCAAATATGGATAAATTATTCGACATAAATCTTGTTAGACCTATTTATAAAATAGATTATAGCTAAAATTTAACATAACTTCATGTAAAAGTGAGCAACAACAACAATAAACACATATATTTCTAATTCTAAAAACATCATTTACTCTTATACTCGCATGCTCCTCACAATGTAACAACTCCACCACTAAATGTAAATATAAAATTAGCCGGAGAGCTTAGAACCCTAGGCGGCCTCTAGGCGGCGATTAAGCGGGCTAGGCGGCCGCCTAATTGCCCACAGCCTGGCACAAAGGCCTTGAAGAAAAGCGAGACGGCTTGTTGCAGCCTAGAGCCTAAGCGGGGACTAGACGGTGCTAGACGGGGCCTTTTAGAACACTGCATATAGCTGTAGGTTATGATTTTGTGTGTATCAGACTATATTTCTTAATACAAGTTCATTCTCTCTGTTTCCTTTTGTGTTTTCTTCATCAACTTTCACTCAGCAAGAAGGCAAGCATTAGTATTTGAGTCATCCCCACCATTGACCACAAGCCCATCTAAATCAAGCCCATTCGTTGTATCTGCAGCTTGCTGAAACTGCAATGCACATACTCAAGATTCAGTTACCATATAACCACAGCATGCCGACAAATTATATATAAAAAATGTCATGAATTTGCTAAACATGTGAAAGATATGCAGGTGAAATCAAGTAACCTGTTTAGGAGTTTCAATCTTGTCTCTACCACTAGCAATCATGTCAAAGCTACCCTGTCAAAGTATTCCAACTTAATCAATTCTAAATAATCAACAAATTAACAAAGTACACAAAGAACAATCAATCTACTTGGCACACCTTTCTTACAACAAACGAAATAAACTAAACACAAAATTGATGGAGAAATCCAAACCAACATACCTGATTTCGGTATGGATAGATGTATTCTGTCGACAATTCGACATACTTTCCCTTCATCACTCCGGCCGGACCGCCCCTAAATCCATACATAATGCTTCCAGTAGTACGCTGCTGCAAGTAATCTAACACCAAAAATAATTACAAAAACACTTCAAAAACGCCTTAGTTTCAAACTGAAATAAGAAACAGATGATGAACCCTCACTGAAAATGCGAGAAATCACATTGTGTCCACCGGAGAGAACAACTCCGATCTTGAGACTCTTGTCCTTTGAAAGAGCCGACGAGGCGTAGCCGGCCTTTAGTGACACCGAGAGCTGGCCGAAGACGTTAGGGAACAACTTGGCGATCTCATCTGCAATATTTGATCAGTTGAATAAACCACAATGATATGTGTTGGGGTATGCACTATATGCATACACCGTCAAACATAAGTAACATCATTTATGTGGTCAGTAAGTCATAACGAGACTCGACCACGACACATATCACGAAGCCTGTTGTACAAGCTACGCAACAACACCTGAAAGTCGTCGATCCGATATTGAGAAGTCACATTGCCGGCCTCATCAATATTCTCTCATAAAACAAGTTTTAGACATTTGTTCCACATCGGAAATGTAGAAAATGATGGAGTTTCCTCTTCCTATAAATAGGATACTCTCTCTTATTAAGAATGTTGATATTGATCAGATAACTACATACTAGATAGCGACTTGTAATACTTGGAGAGATAATTCGCTTCTCCCAAACTCTAGTAGAAGTTAAGTGGACGTAACCTTACCCACCGTAGATAAGGTGAACCATCACATATCTCGTGTTATCCTTATTTTGTCATTAAACACATCACATATCACCATCACACATACATTGCACACACGTATCACCGCATGGTACGAACCAGTATCAACAATATATAAAAGGATTAATTTCAGTTTACTTGAGATATGAGACTAACATCATTTCACCTCTGTAGTTTTAATTTTGAAAGTTTACCTGCTAAAGTTTTCAATTTTCATCAATCATGCTAAATTGTTGAATTTCGACCAATTTAAACATTTATATCGTGAGAGGTGAGGGTTTGGGAGAGCTTGGTGGGGTTGCGGCCGGCTAAGGCGAGAGATGAGGGAGTGTTGAGGAACTTGAGGACTTCTTTGATGACGTACTTGCCGGTGAAGCCGGAGGCGCCGAGGATGATGATGTCGTAGGGACGGGTGGGGAGGTCTGACGTCATGTTTAAGAGTGGGTTAGTTTTGGAAATGGGGGAACGTTGGAGATGGGGAGTTGACTATGTTTATGGATTGATGAAGTAACCTATGTCGGTTTGGTTTTATTGGGTACGGTTTCTTATGGTGGTACTGTGATCTAGTTTAGAAGCAGACCATGTCATCTTTTTAGTGACCGACGTGGTGTACTATGTAGAGTCGCTGAACGCCGCAAATAGTTAAGAGAGGTGGTGGAGCGAGGGAACGGTGGTGAAGTACTTTAATCGGTAAAACATAAGTCGTGACAATGTTCTGTAGAATTTTTAGATTGAAATAGTCGGTAAAATTAGGTGTTATAATTGACTAGCATAGAAGCATAAGGCATAGTAGGTGAACATCATGCAAGCAAAAAAGCCAAAAAGAGGCGTAGGTGAACATCATGCAAGCAAAAAAGCCCAAAAAGAATTGGTGTGGCTGCTGGGATTCGAGCCCAGGTCTCCACGGCCACAACGTGGAATTCTCACCACTAAACTACAGCCACAAGGTGATATAACGTTTGAGTTTAATAATATTACACTAAATTAGAGCAGGAGTAAAGGAGCTCAGAAACATCTTCACCCTCATTCTCTAGTGTCTTCACTGAAAACAAGTCTCAAGCCCACGCCGCCAGGTACTCACCTCCCTCCGACCCTATACTATAGCCCTCTCTCTTCATCGTGTTTGTTAGTTAATCAATCAACTTCATTTGGTTTTTGTTTTCTCTGTCTCTAATTCTTCACTGGGTTTAGTTCTCCTCTATCGTACGTATCAGTTTCAAAGTAACGATTTTTCGTGTTGATGAGCCTGAAAATATTACCTTTTTAGATTAAAGAAATGATCTTCAGCTCACACTACCAGAATAAGTATCATAGCCGACGAAAAAAAAATTACCAGGCCGACGAAAATTTTTTTCGTCGGCTAAAGTCCATTTTAGCCGACGAAAAATAATTTCGTCGGCTAAGTGAAATTTTCGTCGGCTAAAGTGGATTTTTAGCCGACGAAAAAAACTTTCGTCGCCTAAGTGAAATTTTCGTCGGCTAAAAGTCTACTTTAGCCGACGAAACAACATTTCGTCGGCTAAAGTAGTTTTTTTCGTCGGCTATAGTCTGTGAACTATAGCCGACGAAATTTTAAAACTTTGGCCGACGATATATATAATTTCGTCGGCTAAAATTCTTTATATTTCCAGATCCAGACAGTAGCTGATTTGAAAGAAAAAACGGGAGAAAAAATTTTGGGGTTGGCGAAATTGTTGGGTGTTGTCGAAATCTGTCGGAAATTAGTTTGTGGCGCTATATATAGGTACGTATATGTATATATCTTGTTTTTGAGTTGATTTAAGAGTTTTATTTTCGTTATGCACATTGAGTTTGAGTTTTAATTAGAGTTGATTATATTGTGTTTTAATTAGAGTTGATTATATTGTGTTTTGAGTGTGATTGAGTTGATCGATTTGGGTTTGATAATATATATGAAGTTGTTGATATATATATATATATATATATATATATATATATATATATTAATTTGATTATATTAATTAGTAATTATTATATATATTAATTGTACGTTAACTCAGATATAATATAAATTGAATGATTCGTAAATTTAATTAATTAGCGTTTATACATATATATTATGTTATTTTCTCAGGATATGGATAAGAGTTGGATTTCGCTTCCAAAATGGGACAAAAGATATGCTAAAGGAGTTGTTAGTTTTATTGAATATGTGATCAATAATGCTAAAGGGAATACAATTTTCTATTGTCCGTGCACTAAATGTCAGTGTCGCAGCGATATGTATCAATTTCCAATTGACAAGGTTTGGCAGCACCTTCAAAGTAATGGGTTTTGGGAGAAGTACACATGTTGGATATATCACGGTGAAACATCATCAAGGGGTCCGCATGATCATGGGCAGTTTTCTGAGACGGGCAGTACATCCAACGATCCAACAACGGCCTTCATCAACGATATGTTTCCTTATGAGAGGGGTGTATGCTCTGAAGGACCGTATATGTCTGACCCGGTGCAGCCCTTCCCTAGAGTTGTCAACACTGCTGGTATTGACAGGTACAACAAACTACTTGCTTTCCAACAGACCCCTGTGTACCCCGGTTGTCAGAAAACGGTTCTTGAAAGTGTGATGGACGTTATGAAGATTAAAGTTGAGACAAAATCGACTGTGAAAGCTGTTGATGAGTATCTACAGTACACTGCTTCGATGCTGCCCCACGGTCATCGTCTTCCTACCACTCATCATAAGGTCCGATGTATACTGAAAGATCTTGGGCTTTCCTACATCAAGATCCATGCATGCAGATATGATTGTGTTCTCTTCTGGGGTAAAGATCCAGAAGGGAATGACCGGTGACCTTGACACATGTCCAGTATGTCAGAGTGACAGGTATAAGTTGACTCCTGCAGGCAATAGGAAACCTATGAAGGTACTTCGGTATTTCCCGTTGAGGGATAGGCTGGAACGGTTGTACATGTCATCACACACGGCCAAATCTATGAGATGGCACGCTGATAGGGAATTGCAAGGCGAAGATACCCTTATACACCCTGCTGACGGGGAGGCCTGGAAGCATATAGACAGGGAGTTTCCTCATTTTGCGTCTGAGGTCCGAAATGTGAGGCTCGGGCTCTCATCCGACGGGTTCAATCCTTTTGGCAACATGAGTCTTCAATACAGTGTATGGCCGGTGATTTTGGTACCATACAATCTTCCTCCATGGATGTGCATGAAGAAGGAATACAATATGTTGAGTTTGTTGATTCCGGGACCCGGTTATCCAGGGAAGTGTCTCGATGTGTATTTGAGACCCTTGATTGAAGAGCTTAAGTTTTTTTGGGACGTTGGTCATCCCACTTATGATAAGTTCATGCACGAGATGTTCCAGATGCATGCTATGGTTGTTGGTACCATTAGTGATTTTCCTGCTCGTGGGATGTTGTCGGATAACGTTGTTAGGGGATACAAGGCTTGTCCAGAGTGCCTAAGCGATGAGGGGAGCAGTAGTCATTGCAACAAGATATGTAGATTGGGTCACCGTACTCTCCTTCCGTATGATCACGAATGGCGGTTCGATGACAAGGCATTTGATGGGACTGTAGAACTTGGTGTGCCTCCTAGAAGATGGACAGGGGAAGAAATTTTAGCAGTGCTTAATGAGTATGATTTTGGGCAGCTCAGCAATCATCCCAATATAGTGGCGGCAATACCTGACAGACCCGACAGGTATAAATTTTGGACACATAAGAGCATATTCTGGGAACTCCCATACTGGAGTAAGTTGTTGATCAGGCACTACCTAGATGTGATGCACATAGAAAAGAATGTGTGTGACAGTGTGGTGGGAACCGTGCTGAACTTGGAGGGAAAGACGAAAGACGGTCCGAAGGCACGCATTGATCTTAAAAAAATGGAGATACGAAGACATTTGTGGTTGAAAGAAGGGAAGAAAAAAATGCCTCAAGCTCCGTACACCGTGAAGCCTGAACAGAAGAACGTAATTTTCAGGTGGTTGAGTTCTGTGAAGTATCCTTCAGGCTACGCAGGAAATATAGCCCGGTGTGTAAACATTCGGGACAATAAAATGTACGGATTAAAGAGTCATGACTGTCATATTCTGCTACAACGTCTCTTCCCTATTTTCATTCGACCCTTCCTTCCCCGTCAGGTGGTGGAGCCGTTAGTAGCGTTGTCAAGATTCTTCCAGAAGTTATGCACAAGGGAAGTGACAAAATCTGATCTCCGGGAAATGCAACAGGACATTATTTATATCATGTGTAAATTTGAGAGAATATTTCCTCCCAATTTTTTTGACATCATGCCGCACCTGATGATCCATCTTCCCGAGCAATTGTTGCTTACCGGTCCAGTACACTATACTTGGATGTATCCTATGGAAAGGTATGTTTTTTACACCTAATGTTTTTATTGTACATGTTTATTGTATAATCGTAACATATGACAACAAATTTATTTATTTACAGACAACTTGGAGACTACAAAGCTTATGTGGCTAACAAATCCGCGCCTGAAGGATGTATAGCAGAAGCATATATTGCGCACGAGTGCGTCATCTACATGAAGTTGTATCTAGGAGCATTGAAGGAAACTCCACAAACCATGCCGGTTGATGAACCGAAGTTTAACCTTTCCATAGTCTCAAATGATGTTGAAGTTTATGGAATTTTACCAGAGTCCTACAAGTTGCAACCCCATGAGCTCGTCATAGCCCATTGGTGGGTATTGATTAACTGTCAAGAAGTTGAATACTGGAAAGACATCCATCTACACTGTCCAGACATTCAAGGTGATCTCGACTACCACAACAAGGAGTTCGCGAACTATTTTGGCGATTGGGTATGTAATTCTTCAATTTTGTATGTTGCAAGTCTCCTTGATTGCATAATTATTCATATTTATAATACATTGAATCTTTGGTTGCAGATGAACCATATTCAATTTGATGGTCACCCAAATTGGTCTCACGAACTAAGACTTCTAGCTATGAAGCCGATAATGTCAAGAGTTTACCCGATGTGCAAGGTCAATGGCGTGCAATTTATATGTGAAATGAGAGACAACAGACGAAGAACACAGAATTCTGGGGTTATGGCGCATGGTGGCCGGAATGGAGTTGATTATTATGGTGTTCTTGATTCAGTGGTGGAACTCGTTTATGGGCAAGGCATGACCGTGCACCTGTTCAAGTGTAGATGGTTTGATACTAGAAGCTCGCAGAGCATGAAGATTGATCAGTACGGGATTTTATCGGTGAACACTGGCACAAGCTGTTACGAGGATGACCCATTTGTTTTTGCGACATCGGTGAAACAAGTGTTTTATCTTGATGACCTTGTTAAGGGTGACGCGTGGAAAGTAGTCAATCTTGTGCACCCTCGAAACATTTACCGGGCGGCTACACTTAGAGAGGCCGAAGACGAGGAAGAAAATGTTGCATATCAAGAACACAGTGCAATAGATATTCCTGACTCCTCTACAATTCGCCTTAATAATTTTAAACCGGGTCGTTCGGTTCGAATTCGTGATTTAGACGCTCGCCTTATTGATGTGGATCCAAATCAAGAAACAGGCGACGACTCTTGTGATGTAGAAATGCATAGATTACCGGAAATTAATTCTGACACCGAAGAAGACTCATCGGATGATTCTGATTACGAGCCTTCTTAGTTATTTGAATTTGTACTACAATTTGATGTGTTTCATATGGTACAAGCTCTACAATTCATAATGTATCTTAATGTTGGTTATATATGCAGGAAATTGTTATGGGTACGGTTAAACCAACTGTTTTTTTATCTATTTGACAGTTTTAGCCGACGAAATATAACATGTTTCGTCGGCTAAGATACTTTTAGCCGACGAAACATGTTATATTTCGTCGGCTAAAAGTATCTTAGCCGACGAATACCCTAATATTTCGTCGGCTAAACCCTAAACCCTAACCCCTAAACCCTAAAGTATAGCCGACGAATACCCTAATATTTCGTCGGCTAAAGTTAAATGAATAAAATAATAATTTTATACCGCTAGCTGCGTCTCCTCGATATGAAACTATTTGTAGTTGACGGTCCGGACAGAATACGTATTTTAGGTGGCCAAATCACCGTTTGTTTGTGTTTAGGGGTTTGACCAACGGGATTGACCGTGCGGATCGAGCCCGACCGTGTGTCCGATGATGCTGAAATTTTACCCTCACACATGTTTCAACATAATGATGATATCTGACGGTCGGTTTTCCGTTTCACAAGATGGATTGTCACAATCAAAGTATGCCTACTAATGTTGTATAACTAATTGACTAAGTGTTAAGTAAATGTTCCGTTTTAAAAACACTATACGTAGATGCTTCAAACAAAAAAAAGTCGTGAGATAAGATATGACCGGAACGATGAAATATGTCTACGGTTGAAATTTCACGTAATTCCGATAAGTTTCGGTGCCAATACTTGCGGTCATTGCATTTTTTCTATTCGTTCGCCATAGAGGATGCCCTATCTCCGACGGTTATTTTTCTTATAAATTTTATACTGCTAGCTGCGTCTCCTCGATATGAAACTATTTGTAGTTGACGGTCCGGACAGAATACGTATTTTAGGTGGCCAAATCACCGTTTGTTTGTGTTTAGGGGTTTGACCAACGGGATTGACCGTGCGGATCGAGCCCGACCGTGTGTCCGATGATGCTGAAATTTTACCCTCACACATGTTTCAACATAATGATGATATCTGACGGTCGGTCTTCCGTTTCACAAGATAAAACAAATAAATTGTGCATGAACTTACTAAATATGAATAAAATATACTTTAGCCGACGAAATTACTAACATTCACAGTAATTTCGTCGGCTATAGTCCAACTATAGCCGACGAATTTTTTACTTCGTCGGCTATAGTTCTTCCTATAAATTCGAAAGCAGCCGAACAGAAGCCCACTTCTCCACTTTCTCCACTCCGCCGGCGAATTTCTCCCTCTCCTCTCGATTTTCTTTCGCCATTTTCGACGGTTTCCGGCCTCCACTCCGCCTCCCTCATCTCCCAAACCAATTAGGTATGCAATTTCATGTTTATATTGGATTATAGAACAAATTTGGGTTGTTTTTTCAATATATTGAATTGTGTTGAATTATATTGTGATAATGTTGAATTGTATTATGTTGTGATAATGTTGAATTATATTGGGTGTATTTACTGAATTTGGGTGTATATTTGGTTGTAGTTGGGTGAATTTGGGTGTATTTGGGTGTATTTGAGTGTATTTGGGTGTATTTAGATGTATTTGGGTGTATTTGGGTGTATTTAGTATATTTGGATGTATTTTGGGTGTATTTAGTATATTTGGGTGTATTTAGTATATTTGGATGTATTTTGGGTGTATTTGGGTGTATTTAGTGGATTTGGATGTATTTGGGTGTATTTAGTATATTTGGGTGTATTTGGGTGTATTTAGTATATTTGGATGTATTTTGGGTGTATTTAGTATATTTGGATGTATTTAGTAGATTTGGATGTATTTCATCATGCCGGTTCTAGACCGTTCGCATCGTTGATGGAGGAGGCGGCCAGGGAACATCCAGAGGTCAACCAGTACGTCTATACGTACGAGAGGGCATATCCCGACTCCTAGGAGGATATTGTAAGTCGTTTTACGTTTTAAAATTTAGTAAATTATATGTATATATATATATATATATATATATTTTAAAATGTTAATTAATTTTTTTTTCCTATCAAATTAGGCGAGGGTGAGGCAGGCTAGTGACGAGGTGATGGCTGCTATAGTCAGGGAGACATGGCCTGACACGCAAGAGGAGGACATGTCCGAAGCCATGTCCCGGATCGACAGTTCGGATCTCAGCGTTGGGGCCAGGATCATGGGCACAGCCTTCCCACCGCGAGGAAATAACTTCTACTGTCGGGGCCTGGGAAAGAAGGGCGAGGGGGTACTGAAAACCACTCCTGGGTTTCAGAAAAAAGGAGCCTCGACCAGCAGCAGAACGACTCAGCTTGAGTCGGAAGTTCAGATGTTACGGGAACAACAAGCCGCCCAAGCAGCATATAATGCCGAGAGAGAGGCCGCCCAAGCAGCATATACTGCCGCGAGAGAGGCCGCCCAAGCAGCATATACTGCCGCTCTACAGGAGTACACTATAGCATCCCATGCCGCCCAGCAGACACAGCAGCAGCAGATGTACCAGTACATGCAAGATTTTATAGCTGCACAGCAGCAGGGACTTCCGCTTCCGCCCATGCCCCCGCCTATTGTCTTACCTCAGCCGCCGCAACCTCCCCAACCTCCCCAACAACCTCATCCTGGAGCAGATATTGATTTAGACGATATCGATTTTATTTAGTTTTTTAAGTTTATGAACAATTATTTATTTAGTTTTTTAGGTTTATGAACAAATATTAATTTACTTTTTAGGTTTTATGAACAATTTATGAATTGAAAATTTAATGCAAAATGTTTATGTTACTTTAGATGGTGTGTTGTTGTTGGTTATAAAATTGTTTCTGTAATTTGCAGCTTGCTTGGATGGTAATGTATAAATTTTGTTTAGGTTTATAGTATAAAAAGTACTATAGCCGACGAAATATGGTATATTTCGTCGGCTATGCTATTTTTTTTTTTTTTTTTTCAACAACCTTTAGCCGACGAAAGTGTGCTAATTTCGTCGGCTAAAAGTATTATAGCCGACGAAAGTGTGCTAATTTCGTCGGCTATTCTCTATTTAATTTTTATTTTTTAAAAACTTTAGCCGACGAAATATTAATATTATTTCGTCGGCTATGTGTTGGATTATAGCCGACGAAATATTAATATTATTTCGTCGGCTAAGTGTTGGATTATAGCCGACGAAATATTTATATTATTTCGTCGGCTAAGGTGTGGATCATAGCCGACGATTTTTTTATATTATTTCGTCGGCTAAGGTTTGGAGTATAGCCGACGAATTTTTTATATTTTTTCGTCGGCTAAGGTGTGGAGTATAGCCGACGACGGCCTTTATTTCGTCGGCTATAAGCATAGCCGACGAAATATAGCCGACGAAAATGGTGAACAGGCCGACGAAAAAATTTCGTCGGCTAAAGTGCTTATCCTGGTAGTTTCAGGCATCGTTTTTGTGTTTATTTTGATTATTCTCCTTCTGTGGGTGTCATATGTCTAATGCAGTTATGTCATTTGTGGATGTGTAGGTTTGACGGAGAAGACATGAATGCGTTCAAGGCTTTTAAAACCATTGTTCCAATTGTATGGAGCCCTAACCTGTACATAACTTTGGTGAGGGGAATTCAGAACCAGGTGTTATAATATCTAGACCTATAAGTTACACAACTAATTCATGATAGGAATATTAAAGGTTCATGAGTTATGAGTTAGTGGCTCTTAAATTACAAGGTATAAAGACTTGAGTTACACAAGAATATGGATGATTATGATGTCATGAGTTATGGGAGTTACATGGAGCACCATTATGGAAGAGCACTAATGAGGGTTCCTCCTTAAGTCTATAAAAGGAGAGGTCATTTGCTCATTCCATCAGATCAATCGCATCGATCATCTCAATCATCTTCTTTCTAATAGAGAGTGAAGAGCGTCCGCTCCAAGTTGAGAGTGTAGTGTAGTGTAGCAAAACAAGTGTGAGAGAGTGTTTCCTTCAAGTGGTGTTCTTAAAGTTGTATATCTCTTGTGTACCCATTGTTTCTAGAACCAGTTTCACCTCTTCAACTTGAGTCACTGTGGATACTATCCAAGGGTTGCTTCTATTTTCACCACTAGCAGCTAATTCATCTACTATTGCAGCTTTGTCGAGACACCTAACATAGCAAGAATGAAGATTACTAAATGGATACAGGAGATACCCTTCTGAATGCAATGGCTTTATTTAAAAACTTACTTGAATCTCTGTGGAATCTTGGCGTCGTGGTAGTGATTCAAAAGGCTTGGATGAGAAGGATACGGGCGCACCCTCTTCTTCCATGCCAGAAATATCACCCTCATTGTTAAAGGGCTGCCTCAAGGCTTCTTGTATCGATAGAATGGTGTTCCCAAGAGTAACACAATGAGTGCAATCACTACTGTCCTCATATTCCATAACCCAGTCCTCGGCCAATATTGTCTTATGTATATACACCAGCAGAATCACAGAAAACAGAGAACCGATGCCGATGCCAAAGTAGAACCTGTTGAAGAAAAAGATCATGGACTCCTCCATATCAAAAGTAGTTTAAGAAATATGCGTCTTAAACCTCATCCTCCATACTTCTTGAATTCATCAAACAAAAAAATTCCCGGGAGATTTTACAAGTGTCAAACACCGGTGGGTCCCGCAGAGTGACTGCCACGCGGAAACAGAGGACGAGCCACCCAACTTGACCGTTTACTGCAAGACGAAGAATCAGCACAACCAATTCTTCCTCCTCCGGCAGATTGGCCAAGCTTTTGTATTAGGGTTTCCAAAGGGCGATGGAGAGCAGCAACGTGGACCGCGACGTCGAGCTGCACGTGATCGCGCACGAGCCGTCGGAGGCCGTCACCGAGGAGAGGTCCCCTCTATTATCGCAGGCCAAAATCAACATATTCACTCTCTCCTATCCCCGGAGAAAGCCTGGGGTAAGATCTCCAATCCTCATTTCCGTCTCAAAATTTCATTTACTGATTTTTTGAATCGTACACGAGCTAGGGTTTTTGTTCCATTTCTGCAATGTTAGCTTTCTACTACTTCAAGGGATTCTTGATCGAGTCTTAAATTGAGTGATTGCTTGGTAAAATGTTATGGAATTATACAAGATTAAGTGATATTGTATGGTTAACTAATGGGTCGGTGGTTTTCGGTAGCTCAATTGAAGGCTGTTATCTGTTTATAGGAGGAGGTAATCAGATCATTTGAACCGGAGACATCGCCCGCTTCTCAATTTCTTTCTTGGGTGTGGAGTGGATCCAGATACTCTGGTCTAATGTGTATGGCTATCTCTTCAACCATCTATTTTACGTTGGAAGTTGTCACTGATGTTTTTTCAGGTTAGTAAGTTCTGCATTCTGTCTAATTTGCAAGTCTCCTGGTATAGGACTTTCATAACTGGCTTCTGCCTCTGCCTCTGTCGCGTTGTATTTAGTTATTTACTTAGTTCAGTATGTTTATGTTTCTGTTTTGTTATGGCAGTTCAGCCCATTCCTTTGTTTGAGACTGCATTTATGAGATGTACAGTTATATTGTTATTGTCATATATGTGGTTGAGAAAGGTTGAACAGCCGTTCTCTGGGATGGGAAACGCAAAACATCTTTTGATTTCAAGAGCCTTTATGGGATATATCTCGTTGATGAGTTTCATCTATTGGTAAGTAACAATTATATATTTTTGTCTGTTCTCCTTGCTGGTAAATTTTATGTTTTCTGGTGACATTGAATTCTGAATTTTGTAAACTTCTGATCTATGAGGTTGTGCTGACAAACTTTGTGTTATCTTCTGATAAAGAGCAGAAAATTGGGGATAAGATAGGATCCTTTCACAAGAGATACTAATTGGCCAGTTGAATATCAGTTTCTGTTGATAGAGTATCCTTTTGTAGTGTTTGAAATGTGTTTTGGATGGCTTATGAACTATTTCTGTGATGTCTTGATTATGTATAGTGTAAACTGTAAACAGCACAGAAACAACCTGAAATTGTCTTATTTGTCATTTCAGCATTCAAAGGTTATCTTTGTCTCAGGCTATTGTACTTAGCTTAACAACTCCAATTATAGCTTCAGTTGTGGCAAGATTCATTCTACATGAGACTTATAAAGTTGCAGAGATTGGAGGTATCAGTATTTAATGTTTATAACTTTTTTTCGTATATTTTCAGAGTAATGTTGCATGATATATTTGTAATATGTATTAGGTACTTAATAAAGTTGTTAGCTTCTGGAAAGTTTCTTATTTGAAGTTTATTAGGCAGCAGTGACTGCTTCGTTAACTGTCACTCATTTCCAGGTCTTGCGTGCAGTTACTTTGGAGTGCTTTTCATTTTTCGACAATTGCTTACTACACAAGGTACATAAGTGAGTTAACATATTCTATATTTGACACTGCATGTGTTGTTCTGAATATGTAGCGAGAGATTGATCAAGCCTCTGTTGTCTATGTCTTAATACAAACAAATAATATGAGGTTACTGACCTATAAGTCTGCCTATACATACAAGGATAAGGGATTATCCCATTTTTCCACTTTCTGCTAGAAAGCTACTATCAAACAGTACTCCACCAAGTGAAAATACACTTCGACTTTCTCATGAATGGGCGAAATTATGTTTATAATTTCTGTGTCTTGCTCCTTGTAACGTCTACCAGATATTGTTATTGTGTATTATATATGCCCATATTTCTATGTATGCATGAATAGATCACATACTAGTTTGAGAGAATACTGTGCATGTAAATCTTTTGAAGTTTTGGACTTTGAAGTTTGAACATAAATGTATGAGTGAAAGAAATTTCAATGCATATGGAATGGATGAAAGTTTAGTACATAATGTGAAGTAGTGCATTATTTATTATCAACAGCTAGCAGATTAATGCTATTATTTAGAAAATTGTCATCTTTATTTTCATTTCTTTTCTCATGACCCTTTCTTTGCCCATTATTATAGTTTAATAAAAAATCACTCTGAGAAACCATCTGCATGCAATAGTGAGCAATTTAGGAATTTTATCACTCTTACTAAAATTGTTGAACACTAACTATAGACTATGCATGAGGTTAGATCAACATGGTGAAGGAAGTAGTACAAGTGTCACCGAAAGCGGCCATATATATGCAATCTTAGCCGGTTCACTTTCATCATTAACCGGTGGAATCAGCTACTGTCTAATAAGGGCTGGAGCAAATGCATGTGACCAGCCATTGTAAGATTACTTGGCACCTCTTTGTTCTTCTTCAGTGAATTTAAGTCCTGAACTAAGAAATATAATCCGATTTTTGCAAAAATGTATACATGATCAATGCTAGAAACGTTGAGCCATATAAAATAATCCGCTTAATCAACAATGTGCTTGTTTCTTTTACTCCACTAAAGTATGATGTGTTTTAGTGGAACAAGAGATCATACTTTCCCATTGTGTTTGAAACCCATGCAGTAGCGTTAATTCATCATAAAGTGAGATTGATTTTTTTTTACAAAAAATATAATCTATAATCGTTATCAAATATGTGTGTAACTGTTTTGGTTCCATGGTTATCAAGGAGAAGAAAAGTTAAAATAATTTAAGCAATTATACATTTGCACTTGTAGCAGTGATACCCTAGCATTTTTGCATCCCTGTTACAGTACTATTAATATTCTGGGGAAATATAGAAATCAAAGTCTCATGTCTTCCTGATAGTTTGTCTTTTCAATTTTCAGGTTGACAGTCTTTTCATTTAGTTTGCTGGCTAGTCCTGCTGCAGGAATTTGTCTTTTTTCCTTTGAGGTAAGTTGATGTCATGATTGTAATGCTGTGCTACGCAATATTGTCATACGTTACAATGTCCACATTTCAAGTACATTTTATCCGTGATTTCGTAGTGACTGAAGATGTGGATATGTATTATTTTATTTTTGATCAAGGGGTAAGAGTCGAACTCTTTCCATACAAAGTTACTAAGAACAACATGATCTAATACATCCATGTGATCTAGTCCAATTATATTATTGTTGATGTTGTCCCATCTAATGTGGGAAACTTTTCATAATCATAAAAGCTGCAAGTTACTAGTTTCCCTTCGTTTGAACAAGAGTTTCCCTTCGTTTAAATTATAATTTATGATTTTATGAGTTGGTATCCATTATGATTTCTTACTCTTTAAAAACATGTGAGCTGGATGCAGAGTGGTTGTTTTGGTGCGGTCATTGAAGTTTGATTTTCCAGTGTAGCTTAAATGATCTCATAGCTTAGTGTGATATATGTAGCTTCAATGTTTTCTGGTTATTGCCTATTCAAGTTACATGGTCAAGAGTCGAACTCTTTCCGTATGAAGTTATAAGAACAACACGATCTAATACATCCAAGTGATCTAGTCCAATTATATTATTGTTGATGTTGTCCCGTCTAATGTGGGAAACTTCTCATAATCATAAAAGCTTCATGTTACTAGTTTCCCTTCATAATTTCGTTTGAACAAGAGATTCCCTTTGTTTAAATTATAATCTATGATTTTATGAGTTGGTATCCATTATGATTTCTTACTCTTAAAAACATGTGAGCTGGGTGCAGAGTGATTGTTTTGGCTCCCAGTGTAGCTTTAATGATCTCTATAGCTTAGAGTGATATGTGTAGCTTAAATTTTCTGGTTATTGCCCATTCAAGTTTCTCTAATGCTTATGCTTCCTTTGCAGACGTTTGTATTCCCGAGTTTTTACACATTTTCACTTATGCTCGTACTTGGCGTTCTAGCCTTTTTTGCGGAGGTGATGTGGTGAACTATTGTGCATCTTCTTTTTTTGGTCACTGGCAGAACTCTGATGCAATAAAGCATGCATTCGTTTATGGACTTCTGTTTCTAATAATACTCCAGCGGTTATGGAGTTCTGAACCTTGTGTCCTGAATTTTCAGGTATTTTTAGCACGTGGGCTGCAGCTTGAGAAAACCAGCAAAGTTACAAATGTTCTATACATGGAGGTATGAGCCTGTGTATGCATGTAAAATGCAGTCTGATCTAATCCAGAGAGAGTATGTAATATATGGGGGATGGGGAATACAGGCAATAGTATTAATTATTTCATGTTAAATTAGATAAAGAAACAGAAGGAAATGCATCCAAGGTGTTAAATTTTTCTTTTATCAGTCACAATTTCTAACGTTTTCAAATTTTACGTAATCTGTTAACAACATATCCAGTTCAGCCCCTTTTATTTTCTGTTTCAGGCTGCCTTGTCACAACTCTGGGTCATTGGTTCTGCAAGAATCACACCAACTTTTGGTCGAATGTTCGGTTGCCTGCTTATTTTAATTTCCGTTTTTTGCACCATGTATATTGGACCTGATAAAGAGGATTGAGAGAACAAAACTCTTCTGATTTGTTGAGAGGTATGCTCCTCATTTTGATACCCATTTTTGGTTGTGCTCAACCTGTTCCATTTAGATTCTTGAGAAAAGAGGAATTCTTTATAAATCATTCACATTTTTGTCTCGATGTGATTTTCTCTACCACCTTTCCAACCTTTCAAGACATGAACCAAGTGTAAAGAGACTCGTCCATGGCTTCTAAACAAGAAATGGGCTTTCTGATAGCACTGGAATTGGATCACTTAGGTATTGCAGATGGAAACTTGAACATTTTTCTTACATGAGAACCCCAAAAGTACTAGAATACCTTTTAATGTTGTAACGAAGAGCAGTACAAATGACAATAAGATATGAGTTGGAAATATCATTGCTGCAGATATACTTGCTCTGTGTATGAATTTGTCCGTGTGACAAAGTCTGAAACTTTAAATTCAGATGTGACGAACTTATTGCACGAAACAGAAACGTGTTTGCTACATGGTTAATACGGAGAGTACTAGAGAGTGACAACTCGTTTTCAGAAAGCATTATTTGTAGCCAAAGTTATCAATATTTCTGACATTATTCCCTTTCCCTTTCTTTCCAGGTAAATAATTCATGACCATTATTGCCAAAGATGCGTTAACGAGGCCAACAAAAACCTTGCATAGTTTGAAACGTTAGCATGAATTTAGGTCTCATTTCAACCTATGGCTACAAAGGTTCCATCACTCTTTCACTAAAACGTCCCCAAAAAAGTGCCTCCTTTTGACAACAAAACGACCTACAAAAGAACCCAAATTGTGTACCCTATCTTTATTTCTTCCGTTTCAAAAGCCCCCACATTTTTAGGCTAGGCAAAGCATCCAAGTCCCATAATAAATTCCCAAAAAACAAACGAAGATTCTTATCTTGTATGATTTGAAAACGAAACATGAACACCAACAGATTGGGGTTATTTTTTTTAGTTTTTAAAATTTTAATTTTCAAAAAGTCCATGGGAATCGGATTTTGTGGGAAAAGGGAAGCGAATGTCATGCTCGTGGTGGGAAACTGGGAATATATTTTTGGAAATGAAAAAAAAATATTTACAGTAGGAAACCTCAGCAGCCGAAAGCTCGCACGTGACACCCCACCTCCCTTGACTTTCCTCACTCTCCCCACGTTGCCCGTCTATTCACCCCATATTTACACTCCTTGCCACTACCTGAAGACTACCTTCGCCAAGTACCCAGGCATTAACTTGTGTAATAAATTACCACCTGAAATGAACCGTAACATCAACAACTCACTGCAAACCCTAATTAATTTAACCATAATGACCTCCCCTTTTAACCAAGGGTTTAAAACTGGTACTTTTTTTCAATTTTTTTACTGTTGTAACCAAGTGGTGATGATGTAATAAGGTACTGAAGCACAGTCTAAATCAGTCATGGAGATCTGCTATCCTTGGGGGTCCAGAAAGACCTTGCCAAAAAGATTTTGCCGTACGACGAAGGGCGGGGATAAAAGCGTCTTTTCAAGGTGATATTCCAATGAGAAAAGCTTGTGGCAGGGTGGGGATGTGGGGGGCAAATGTGTAATCTTGAAGACTGTTTAAGGAGCAGGCTTTGTTCTCTCTCCATCTCTCTCTGCTTTGCATGTCGTTGTTTCTTCCCTGCTAGTGTGCTCACTTTATATCTGGAGCTCTTTTTTTTTCTTCTCACTTTGGTCCCTTTGTTCTTCTTCTCCGTTCTTCTTTTGGGTTCTTCCTGGGTTTTATTTTCTGAGGCAACTTTGCCTTTCATAGCTTCCATCAATGGCTGACATTACACACCCTCCAATGGACCAGCTCCAGGACCTTGAGTACTGCATAGACTCCAACCCTCCTTGGGGTATGTGCTGTCTCTCTGTTTCTGTCTCTCTTCTTTTGTTGTATTCATCATCTGTAGAGATAAATGTTTGAATATGAAATATATGGCTCTTCAGCTAGGCTCTGTTTACTCTCTGTTTCAGAGTTTTTAATCTGGGTGTTGGGTTTCTTGAGGGCAATGATCACTGTGGAAGGAGAAGTGTGATTGTGGTTGCTTGGTAGCTTTAGTCATTTCTGGGAATATAATCAGTGGTATTTCTACAGCTAGTATGGATTGAAGCAATGTGGCATTGCAAGCTTGATACTGTAAAATGAAGGGCAAGTTTTTGAGGTGTATGGTTGAGTGTCTTGGTTGTTTTGTGAGTAGTATCGTTATTTATCATATCGAGATTGGTAGGATTTGGGAGAGATTAATACATGAAGTTTGTTTTGTTCATGAGAGATTATAATAAAGAAACAAAAGTATTGTATATGTAGCTGGGTTGGTGCAAGTTAATGTGTCATCATAAATGAAAGTTCGAGCTGTAGGTATAAATGGTACTACTAAAGATGGTAATCATGGTGTAATGAGTTCGTCTCCTCATTTCTTCATTTGGGATGTGAGACTTTATTTTCTGGGCTATAGAACAGAGGTTTGGTAGGAATCAAGGTTAATGTGTTGAGGACTTTAGAAATGGTTCAACCGTTAGGGGAAAGCTTCTACATTTTCGTTGAATTGGAGCTGCCCAATAGTTTCTTTCTTGTGTACCAATTAAATTGTGAATGTGACACATTTTTATATGATGGTTGGCCATGGCATGATCGAAAGGAAACAAATTGTTCTGTAAGAATTAGTTATCAGGACTTACTTTTTCGCTTTTATCTCTCACCTATAGATATGATTCAAACTTTTGTCTTGCAGCTGAAACCATTGTTCTAGCATTTCAAAACTACATTGTGATGCTTGGCACAAGTGTAATGGTCCCTTCATTACTTGTCCCTGCAATGGGTGGAAGTGATGTAAGTTGTTTTTCTTGAAAATTGATAGTTCTATACGTTTGTGGCCAATTTTGATAAATATTCTACTTTCTGCAAGTTATTTGACTAACGAAAAACATTTTCTTTTTCATTAACAGGGTGATAAAGCACGAGTAATACAGACTCTCCTCTTTGTTGCTGGAATTAAGACACTTCTCCAAGCACTTTTTGGAACCAGGCTACCTGCTGTAGTTGGAGGCTCCTTTGCTTATGTTGTTCCAATAGCCTACATTATAAACGACTCCAAGTTTCGTCAGATTACTGATAATCATGAAGTAAGTGACTAACTGACTATCTTTGTACTTTCCCCTTGCTACAAGGGAAGTGAGTCTGGAGATCTTGTGGAATTAAACATGAATTATTTTTTCTGGAATTTTAGTATATGATTTCGTAGAGGGCTGCTTTAGGTTGGATGGTGCCTGTGTAGCGATGCCTTTTTAGGTTAAACTGGTTTCAATGGGGCCAAGTTTCCTAAAAGGGTGATAAATAATAGCGGTTTACTTCTCTCAAAATGGTCATTGCCAAAACTAGTAAAGGTTCTTAACTACGTTGTCAAAAAGCTTAGCAAAAGTTGAGAAACACACTTTATATATATATACATAAGAGTCGTTTGAAGACTACGAATGAGTATATAAATTTTGTGACCTTGATAATACATTCATATCACTGTAAACCTCAATCCCATTATGCATTTATTTTATATTTAGCAATTGAACTTAAGCACCTTTCTTATTTGGTAGGGTATTGAAAGAGATCTTCCATGTCATTGGTTTGCAGAGATTTATACAAACAATGCGTGCTGTTCAAGGAGCTCTAATTGTTGCTTCAACCATACAAATCATTCTGGGTTACAGCCAAGTTTGGGGGCTCTTCTCAAGGTATGTCGATAGTAAAAAACCAATAATTGAAATTGTCTTTTATTTTATGATTGATTAATGCAGCATCAGACGGGGGTTTTCTGTAGGTTTTTCAGTCCACTTGGCATGGCACCTGTGGTTGGATTAGTTGGTTTGGGATTATTTGAACGTGGATTTCCAGAGGTAAATCTTTCGAAGAGGCAACTTTTCGTTTCCATTGGGTTGAACCTTTAGCCTCTAAGACTTCCCTGCCATGTGGCCTAAAGAACAACAAATTTATCTTCTAGAAAGGTATAGAGTTCTTGCAGTTAACTAGAAGAGGATCATTGAGGATTCATTATTTGTATTGCTTCATCTTTTCATTAGGTGTACTCTTGTGAATTTTGAATGTTAAATACTTCATATTTTCAGTAGAATCTTTGTTCCATTCCATCAATGAATTTTTGAATTATATCTGAATCTGTGAGTAATGCTCATATTTCAACCACGAAACATTAGAACCTGGTGAGAACTGAACTATATGGACTCTGTAAATAAGGATGCTTCATAGCGCTCATTCTTTTTACCATTTCCTTGACGGTAGCTGATATTCCACTTTTGGAATGTATCTATTCATTCTCTTTTATAGCTACTCCAGTTAGTAAAAAGTTTCCACCTTTTCAGTTGGGGAAGTGTGTAGAAATTGGAATTCCAATGCTGTTGTTGGTCATCTGGTTTTCTCAAGTAAGTAATTTGAAATTGCTATGTATTTTACACCTCCGTTATCTTCTTTTTTGTGATGAAAGTATTCATTATGATATTTTCAGTATCTGAAGCATGTGAGACCACTTAGAGATGTCCCTATCTTTGAACGGTTTCCAGTATTGATTTGTGTTGCAATCATTTGGATCTATTCCCTAATCTTAACTGCTAGTGGTGCTTACCGAGACAAACCTGATAGAACACAAGTTAGCTGTCGTACAGATAGAGAAAATCTCATATCAACTGCCCCATGGTATGTCTAAGAAGAATGTACCTTCTTATAACTTGTTTCCAATTCTTCATTTCTTTTAAATTTTAACTCACGTTCTTGAGATCCTTTTTTTATGCTGTATCAGGTTCAAGTTTCCATATCCACTGCAGTGGGGTCCACCTACATTTTCTGCTGGTCACTCATTTGCAATGATGTCTGCAGTTCTTGTTTCAATGGTTGAGGTATGTATCTTGTTCTGGAAATACCATCTATTATGTCGTTTATTGATGACGTGATATATAGCTTAACTAAACAGCCCAAGTCTATGATCGTCTTAGTTTCCACATTTAACATGACTAGCAGTGAATCTTTCATCTAAAGCACTTCTTGGGTCTTGACAAGTGACAACTTTTTATGCATTGCAGTCAACTGGCGCATACAAGGCTGCATCCAGATTGGCAATTGCCACTCCTCCTCCTGCTTATGTTTTGAGCAGGGGTATTGGCTGGCAGGTACCTCATGACAGTTTTCCTATGGATTAGTTTTGCTATTGTGACATGTGTTGTGATAGCATCTTGAGTTTAATTGTAACCTTATAATGAACAATGAAATGAACTAACCTGTTCTATAAAATGCTCCAACCTTTCTCCCCTTATCTCAATGGAGGTATGAAAAGATTGCCCAAATGTTATGAGAATTAGAAAGTATTTTTCCAAAAGATATTGCTTGCTTAATCTTGAAAATTCTCATACATTTTTCAAATTGTCCTCCGTTAATGCAATGAAAAAGGACAGCATAATGATCCATTGCGTATAGCCACTCAAAATTTGTTAGGGGTATGACGGGCCCTTCGGAATAGGGCAAGGAGATTGCTTGATCTTCTTGTTCTCTCTAGAAAAAAGATTGATAGCTATTCTTATTTTGATCTCGATTTTATTATGTTGTACACCAATTGAGGTCCGCAGGCAACATGTATGATTGCTACATGGGAGATAGATATGAGTAGTTAGATTTATTTTGTGCTAGTTATTATAGGAGCTCATTCTATAATGATGGCTCACTGTTATTTTGTTAGTTCTTGTTGCCATCTAGATTAGAGGTCATGAGTAGGCAATCTGATGTATGTGCCTTTTAGCCGTTGTTAAAGCAATGAAATTATCATTTTCCTCAAAAAAAGGACAGCAGAATTATATTCTTATAGATAAATTATAGGAAACGATAAAGCCTTTTAGCCGTTGTTAAAGCAATGAAATTATCATTTTCCTCAAAAAAAAGGACAGCAGAATTATATTCTTATAGATAAATTATAGGAAACGATAAATCAATCTCCAGATACTAATGTATGTTGGGATTGATTCTGAATCGATTATTAGTCCAGAAATAGCTATTGCAGAAGGGTAACTTGTTACAACAGAAAATGGTTCACCAAACTCCCATTACAACAGATTTTTTTGGTAACAAATAGCCGGTTTTATAAGTAGTTCCACAATGTATTTAATGAAAAATGGTAACTCATTCTTTATTTAACAAAACAATGTTTAGTTTTCACAATGTTCAATGGTGGCAGGGAATCGGTGTTCTGCTTGATGGACTTTATGGAACAGGCACTGGTTCAACTGTTTCTGTGTAAGACACTATATTAAAATCCTACACAGCTTGCTTTGTGGTCTTCGTTCTGTTTGACATTAGTTTGATTGAGATATGGTCATGTATATCAGGGAAAACGTTGGACTCCTTGGATTGACTCGAGTTGGAAGTCGTAGAGTTGTTCAAATTTCTGCTGGATTTATGATATTCTTCTCAACCTTAGGTTAGTATATATTATTTAACTTATTGATACATTAAATTCATGGTAAGGCAGGAAGGTTGCTCCTAACTGCTTCACTGATCTCCTTGAACATATGATAGCTAGGTTTGCAAGAAAAATTGAGCAAACTTTGTACTTGAGAATACAAATCGATATTCTGATACGGTTGCATGTTTAACTTCACGGTTTTGTATATGGTGGTTTACAAAAGATATTGTTCATGCTTTATTCCTCTCTAATGTTGTTCCAGGTAAATTTGGAGCTGTATTTGCATCCATACCTGCCCCTATATATGCTGCACTGTACTGCATTCTCTTTGGCCTCGTGGGTATGCATGTTATGAGCTTAATTAAGGTTATCCATTGAATTCTTCACTCTCATCATAAATATTCCTTGTCCATTTGCAGCTTCAGTGGGATTATCATTTCTTCAGTTCACAAATATGAATTCCATGAGAAACCTCATAATTACCGGGCTTTCGCTATTCCTCGGCATATCAGTTCCCCACTTTTTCAGTAACTATTGGAATCCTGCCCATCATGGTCTTGTTCATACCAATGCCGGATGGGTGAGTAATATTACCAGCAAACTTATTTATGGAGAATGTGTGGTATTTTAATACTATGTTACTGTTTGTCTTTGCAGTTCAATGCAATTTTGAATACAATATTCTCGTCTCCTGCTACTGTTGGGTTGATAGTTGCAGTGTTTCTTGATAACACAATAGAGGTAGAGAAAGCAAAGAAAGACAGAGGAATGCCATGGTGGGTTAAGTTCAGAACATTTCGAGGGGACAGCAGAAACGAAGAGTTCTACACTTTGCCGTTTAATCTCAACAGGTTCTTCCCACCTACATAGCACGCAGCACATTTCAGGAAATCTACACCTGATTAGTTCCTTCTGCATCACCCTAATTCTAACATGAGTAAACAGCTTCATCAGCGTAGTGGCTAGTAGTACATTCAAGATTCAAGGATACTCTTAGCAAGTGGCAAATTTTCTTCAGCTTCACTATTTTTTGTGGGCCTTGTATTACAGGTCTAGAATAGGATTGTAGAGCATTTCATGATCCATGCTTTTTGTAGACGATGAAAATAATTAAGGAATGCAATCTCCCTCTTCTCTCACTGACAGCTTGATATTTCTCTGATCTTTTGAAATGGATATTTGATCTCGTATGTTGTGAAAGAAAAATATCATTAGTGCAGTCCAAGTGTTACTGTTTTAGATAAAAACTGGAATTTATTATACCTGAAATTTGAATTCCAGTATCACATCCCTCATTGATTCATATCTTTACCATAACAAATAAATAATGCTAGATGAACCACCTTTCAGGTGTCACCTATATTTCACCTTATGTTGCAGCTGAATGTCAATAGTTTTGCTTTCTCCACCTTATGGGGGCTAACATGGTATTCCTAGATCCTGGCTCGTTACCAGTTCACATTCACAAGGTGTACATCTTGGTCTCTCTGAAACTGGGAAGCAGGGATTCCCATAAGCTTGCTATATCTGCATCACAAACCACCTCCTCTAACTGCTTCAAATTCAATAACGATAGAGGCAGCTTCTTCATTGACCAGCAATATCTCATGTCTATCTCAATAACGATAGGTGCTCACTTGTGCTCACTTGTGGGAAAGGCTACCAGGACAAATCTTCATGTAAAATAGAACTCAATGGACACAAATTACTATGACGATGAAAAACTAAGAAAGATTAGAAGACTTAGCTTCACATTTTGGATAGACTGGTTATCAAAAAACTTAGTTGGAAATGGTTATTAAAAGGGAGCAATTACACAGAAGTCTCATTTGAGACATTTTCTTCCATGGAAGTCCATCCAAACATTTTTATTCATATAAGTCCACCTAAACTTAAATAGAGTTTTATATTAGGTATTGGAGTTTAACAAAATTACAGACTGTCATCCAACTAAAAAACTAGATTATTTCTCTTTATATTTACAAAGATATCATTCATTCTATAAAAAGTCTTCGACCGACCTCCGATGAATTTTTCGGCCGACCTCCAATGAGTATTCTGGCGATAATAAAAAGCTATTACCGCCGGCAACAAAAGCTACTACTGCTGACAACAAAAGATACTACCGTAGGCAATAAAAACTACTACCTCTATAGTCAAAAATTACTACCAACATATACAAAAGATACTATCACCAACAACAAAAGCTACTACTACAAGGACTTAGATAATCTTTTAGTGGACATATAATTGGCTAATGAGTACTTTGATTTAGCTTGAAGAGTGGGTTCATATCTTTTGGGTGCTTGACCTCGAGAAGACTTATTTGGTAACACAAATTGACCACCATTAGACTCACTACTACTAGTACAAGTGGTGGAAATACCTCAAATGAGTGATCTTCAGTACCAGTAAACTCTGGGTCAAGAGTAGGAGCGGAGAAGGCAAGAGGGATAGTTGTGTCTTCAAATGCATTCTCAGTGCTTAAAACTAGTGCTTTAGTTTCTAGATGAACCGGTGCTTCTATTTCTGCATTAGTCTCTGCTTCTGGATTTGATGAGGTAATAATCTCAATTGGACCCATCGTTGTATCTCTTGCCTATGTAACTTCTCCACTTTCTGATTCCTCCCCTTCACCATGATACAATTCTTTGAAATATGAATTCTCCTCCTGAAGAACAGTATCAGATGAGGAGAAATAACTCATGTGTTCAAAGAAAGTAAGATTCATAGTGACATAATACTTTCTAGTAGGTGAATGGTAACATTTGTAGCATTTATGATGTCCTCCATAGTCAACAAACACACACTTAATTGCCCGACCAACCAAGTTAGACCTCTGATTTATGGGAATATGAACAAAAGCAACACAACCAAAGACACGGGCATGAAGATTATGAAATGAGGTCATGAGAACATGAGATGTAAAAACCTCAAAATGAATTTTTCCTTGAAGAACACTAAATGGAAGACGGTTTATAAGATGAGCGGAAACATGTAATGCATCACCCTAAAGATATTTAGGCATATGAACACTAAAAAGAATGGCACGGGCCATATCTAGGAGATGACGGTTTTTCCTTTCAGACACCTCATTTTTCTCTGGTGTTTGTGGACAAGTAGTTGGGTGAACAATCCAATGTGTTTGGAAAAACTGTTTCAAAGAATGATTAACATATTCCTCCCATTGTCTGAACGAATGACTTTAATGATGCTATTGTATTGTGTTTCAACAAGAGTACGAAAAGCTTAAAAAGCTTAAAATACTTTATCTTTGGTTTTCAAAAGAGCAATCGTTGACAACTTTGTGCAATCATCAACAAACAATACAAAATACCTCATACCTGACACAGTAAACTCTCTAGAAGGTCCCCAGACATCTAAATGAATTACTTCAAAATGAACATTACTCCTAGAGAAACTAGAAAAATAAGTAGCACGATAACTTTTAGCTATGACACATGTTTCATAACATATAGTAGACTCATTCACACTAATAAACAAAGAAGACATGAATTTTTTCATAACACGAAATGATGAATGTCCTAAGCGGCAATGCCACAACTAAATTTCACTTAGCTGGATAGAGCTCGAGGTTAAAGCAGGTTTCTCTCTTGCATATGTCTGATCCAGGTGAAACAATCTGCCCCTCAAATACCCCCGACCGATAAGCTCCATGGTAAAAAGATCCTGAAAAGTCACATACATGGGATAAAAGGTTACAGAATATCGAGACTCGGTATTCAACTAGGGAACATAAATCAAGTGATGAGACAGGTCATGTACATATAAAACATAATGTAGCTCTAAAGTAGGAGTGATATGGACCGACCATTTTTCTAACACAGGAAAAGCCTCACCATTAACATTAGTGACATATGACACTGGAGGGAAGACAACTTAGTGAAATAAGATTTATCATAAGTCATATGATCAGTGACACCAGAATCAATAATCTAAGTATCAGAACCAACAAAATTAGAAATTTTCAAAGCCATACCGACCACTTCCACGTAGTTTTTTAGTCACATAAATATTACCGTTATTGAAGTTGTGCTGGCACATATAGAGTTATGCGAAAGTTCAACCCTCCAATCATTGTGACCATCTAATTCACAAACAACATCCTCAACATCTCTATTATTATTAAAATCGATAAAAGCAAAACCTAATGGCCTCTTTGCAATCCATATTCTCCCTATAGTCCTAAATTTACTGAACTCAATTTTTAGCTCTTCCTCGAAAACCCAGGAACTCAAATTTCTAACGTACACACGAGTCATTTTTTTGTCACATACCTGTGGAACCGAGTCGGGTCGAGTCGAGTCAAGTCAGATCTGGAGACCACACGAACAAATTTTCTGGGCCGAGTCAGGTCAGATGCAGATCGGGTCAGGTCAGATCTGTAGACCGGGCCAAATTTTCTGGGCCAGGTTGGGTCAGGATCTTGTTTGACCAGGTCAGATTATTAGGCTGGGTTGATTACTGGACCGGGTCAAAAAACGGATCTGGTTGATCAATTAAAGGATCCGGTCAGGATCTGCTGGGATTTCAGCGGAGTTTTCTAGAAATGCCGAAGAGCTGAGCATCGGCGGATTGGTTTGAGGAAAGAGCACGATGCCGGAAAAAGAAGATCTCAGGTAGACTGGGCTTGATCTCAGATTGGACTGGCAGATGGGTTCTGAATGTTGCCGGATAGCAGCGAAAAACTTCAGTCTGAGCTTTGAAGGAAAAGACAAGGCGACGCCGGACTCGGGGAGAAGAGATCTGGGGTTCTAGGTTGCAATTGCAAATTTCCTAACCCACACAATTGGATCACTGTTGCAAATTTGAAGGAATTCATGTTTACAATGCATAATTAATCCCACTTGGTAATTCAAATCCAAAATTATAGTCCTAATCAGTAATTAGAAGCCAAACTTTGAATCCTAAATTATTGATCAAATTACTACAGCACTCATTATCATATGTTACATACCAGGGATTCAGTTCTTCTGATGCAACTTCTGAACTTAATCCCAGCTCCCATTATTAGTTCATTTAGTTGTTTGGTAATCAAGCTGTGAGTGATAATGTTGCATCATTTACTGAACCTTCAGCCACCATTCACATAGAACAAGTCAGCAAACAGAGGTTCACCCAACAATGTTGCAATTCATTTTCCTTCCCTGACATTTACGAGAGACCATTTCACATATAAGGCAACAGGACCCTGCTTTTTATACGTCAGGTTTAATATGGTCACACAGCAGATACATTCAACTTTCAATCTAACAGCAAACAAGATGTAATCGCAGTAAACGGCTCCGTGGACCAGATTGTTAATAGAGAAAGCGAAAGATTTCAATCTCGGTTCAATGTAGCTTCGGCGGTTAAGCCATTTAGCTACCGTCGACGTGGCATCGAACCCATAAAAACACTAAACAAGAAGGTGATAATGAATTAATGATCTCACACCACGGCGGCACACCAGCCGTCCTGTTCCTAACCGACGAGTAACAAATACTCGCCGGTGGTGAATGGAAATAGAGACGGCTCGTTATGTGTTGTCGCCTCTGTTTAGAGTGTCATATGGCACTTCCTATCAATTGGGTATGCTTTCTCAATGGATCAAATAAACCCTAAAACACAAACTCAGATATCAACAACAAACCTTAAACCCTAACTAACACACAACAACAAACCTCAAATTCAGAACACAGAATGGGGAGAATATAAATCTAAACCCTAGTTGACGGCCTGGGCCTTATTTTGGCGGGTTGGTTAAATATGAAGTGGGCTTTTATCAAAACGGGTTGATCCGGCCGGCAAAGAGTCCTTTTTCCAATTTCAAAGCTTTGGATTTTGAAATTTTCAGAAGCAATTGGTGTAGCGGGTGGAATGTCGATGGGGAGTGATAATACATGGGTGGGGAAGAAGCCTCTGAGACGCATCGGAGGCATGTCCGATGCTCTCTCTATTGCTTCCGATCTTGGCTTCACAGTCGCCGCTGCTCCTACTCCGGTAAAGACTCAAACTTTACTTTCTACCATGTAAATTTTTACTTCTTTGCTCACTTTGGATCAGAATTAGCATCACCCATTTCGGTTGTCAACTCAATTTTGATTTGTTATACCTTGCATTTCATTTCTGGGCTTTATTTTGGATACCCAGTTGAAAAAGATCAATGCTTTGCCAAGTAGGGTGGTGGCTATTTGTGTTTGATTCATTTGGTTGATTGTAATGGGGATGATTAGTGGTTGGAAATTCAATTTGTGTTGGTGTTTGTTTTGATGCAGGAGGTGCTTCAGAATTGGTCAAGTAGTACTGGTGAGAAAGGTGATGACTTGATGAGGGTTCTGAGGGAACTTACCACTGTGCAAAGGAAAATAGCACATCTGCAAGTTGAACTTCAAGGCAGAAAGGTGAGCTGTTTGGGTCTCTCTTCTGTCGTGTTCTTGATTTGATGTGGATACAAGTGTTTCTTCATGTAGCAGTTAGGGGTTTCTGATCTGTGTTTTGTTTTTGATTTATTGACCTGACATTGTGTTTTGTTATGTTTAGGATGATAAAAATGTATCACATTTGACGCATGTGAGCGAAATGGAAAAGAAGTGTGAAACTCTATCGAGGATTACTACGGTATTGAAGGATGTCATTCAAAACAAGGTAACGTTCTTACATTTTGTGGTTGTACATTGTTAGCTTTTTTACGCATGTGTTGTAGACTCTACTGCTGTATGTTGGATTTCCATTTGTCCCTGAAAATGGTGTTGCTTGATGTTCTATATTTCTGAATTTAATACGACATCTGTTACATGTGTTGGAACTTAAATCAATACATAACCTCAACTTTCTGTGTAAGTTCTAACTAGGATTGCAATAACAGTATCATTCCTACTGGGATTTACAGAAACTAAAACAGACTAAAACTTTCATGAAGAACTTGAGCAATCCGTTGTGATCTTCTTCTGACTTGGAGTACCATGTTAATCTGTTTGTATCTGAGTTATACCATAATTTGTTTCTATGTTCTGGCAGGATCGTATCATTGCTCGTCTCCAACAACCATATTCACTCGATTGCATTCCGGTGGAAGCAGAGTATCAGGTTTTCTGCTCATATCTCTTCATTCAAACTGCGAGTTTGTATGTATACTAGTATTGTACATCCATCAGTTCAATTATATGGGAGCAATCTTTTTATTTGGTTCAATCTGAACAACTTTTGTCACTAAATCTTTCCCTATAGAGCATATTCATCTACTGTTCTGATAAATTAATTATATACCTCTAGACATGAAAAATATGAAAGATATTTTTTAGATTTTGGAAATATTAATCTTAGAAGACAGTTGAAGGATAACTTCCTGACGATGAAGAAAATTTTGTTGAAGGAATTTATCCTTCCTGACTGTTGAAGGATAATTTTGTTGGAAGCCATTATGTTAAAATAAGACTTTTCTTAATGCTTCTCTTCTGTCATATTCGCTTGGTTTATGCAGAAACAATTCTCTGAATTACTGATGAAGGCTGCTAGTGATTATGGAGCATTAACAGCATCAGTGGCCGATTTCCAGTGGAGCCAAACATTTAAGGAGCCTCCTTCAGTATGGGGGGTATGTTTTTAGAACTATTTTTGTCTCTATTCATGCTGATTGTACAAAGCATAACTTTGTTTTTGTTTTTTATTTCATTATTTGGCTTTCCAGCATATTTGTTGTTTGAGTTTAGACTACACGTGAGTGTCCTTTACATTTTCTTTAAGTATATCATCAGGGATCTTTATTTTTCTCTAACTGCAGGAAATGCTACGTCCAATTCCTGTTGCCTTAGCATCATGCACCCGGTTTTTCGAAGCAATGTCTGCTATGAGAGAGTCATTTGCAACACTTCAACAACTCAGAGTAGGTCATTCTGATACCCCTTCACATATCACACCAGCCAAGGATTCCAGAAGAGTACCGGGGGTTCCCGATTTTGTAACTCCACCTCCTTGGAAAACCGAACCAAGCTTTGATGACTTGGCTATCAAAAGCTCAAGAAGGCCGGATGTGAAGCATCAAGAAGCTGAGAATGAAGGTGAGCTGGACAGCTCTAGCCATAGGAGATTGTCATGGCCTCCTTCAGTCAAAAATGCCTAAAAGCTGAGTTTTGTTGTGAGCCAATGTATGTTTTGATGTGAAATAGGTCATGATTTGTAATAGGGTCAATTACATAGAAGTCCCTTTTGAAACATTTTTATCTCACATAGGTCCACCTGAATATTTTTGTTCACATAAGTCCACCCAAGTTTAAATATAGTTGTATGCTAGGTATTGAAGTTCAATATAATTACAGATTAACATTCAAGCTAAAAAATTAGAATTTTTTCATAATATTTACAAAAGTGTCACTAGTATAAAAGTCAACTACTATTATCTGCTCAGGAAAAGTCTCCGGTCGACCTCTAACATTCCGGTTGATCTCCAGTTGATCTCCGACAAGGTTTCCGACTGACTTCAAAAAAATTTCAAGTCGACCTTCCGTGAGGATTCTAGTGACCACAAAATTTATTAATATTGACAACAAAAAATATTATTGCCAGCAACGAAAGATACTACTACCAGTAAAAAAAAGATAATATCCCGACAAAAAAGCTACTACCCTTGCAAATAAAGCTACTACCTTAAGCAACAAAAACTACTACCATCGGCTACACAAGCTACAACCACTGGCTATAATAGATACTATCACAAACTAGAAAAAACTACTCATGCCACCAATGAAAGATACTACTGTAAAAGCTATTGCAGCCAATACCTAAACATATAATCTCTAAAAACAAAAACTACTACCACTACCACCAACAACAATAGCTACTATCACTATATTGAAAAGATACTACCACACAATAATAGTTACTATCACACAAGAAACTGCTACTGTTGTTACTATCACTATATTGAAAAGATACTATTACTATATTGAAAAGATACTACCACACAATAATAAAGATACTATCCAGCGCTGAAGTCGACAACGACGGCGACGTCAACAACAACGATTAGCGAGGATCGATCTTCTGTGAGAGACTTCCGATGCAGGAAAATCAACGATCGTCGCGGTACGGTATAGCCATCGGAGCCAAGGCGTCACCGCGGTATAGCCACCGAAGCACCTCTTATCTCACCAGGCCTCTAGATCGTCCCCTGCGGAGTAGAAGTATCTCACAACTGGTATTGATGTGGCTGATGTCGATGACGAAGGAGGAGGTTCCGATGATATCGTAGAAGGAGAGATGGGAGACGGTGGTCGTCGCCGCCCACCGGTTCAGATTTTCCACATATGAAATTGAGGCCGAATGAGAAGTCATAGTCGAAGTTAAGCTGGAAGTTGTGACCTGTCAAGAGTTGACCTGTGCAATTAAAAACCCTATCATTGTAGCTTTAGTAAGTAGGGATCATTCTAACCGGGGACACTAGGGAAGGATTTATATTCTGCAAAACAAATCATTAGTACTTTCAAAAGAATACAAGTATAAACATATATACAAAATATTATGGGGGATTTATAGGGTGGTTCGAAACATATAAAGAAAAGAAGTAAAATATTTACATACATTGGTCAATCAATACTCAAGCATAAAACAACATAGCACCGTGAAGAAAGACATGTCACAGATTTCGCAAGTTTAAGAGGTCATATTTGCATTTTCACAACTTGTAATTAATTCCAACTATTTAGACTTCTCATGTAAACTTAGTGCCTACAATCGGTTGACACTAAGTTTGTATATGTGTCATCCTGTTTAATGCCTACAATCGCCTGACATTAAGACAAAATACACTGATCGAACGAGAGTCATTGGAAACATGGTCCTAGGTATGGCGTCACTCATCCTATTCATCATGCAAATCTCTCACCCTACCACCCTTGGTAGTGACTAAGAATCAAGACCTACAATCGCCTGATCTTAACCCTTAGAACACTACGGCATATGAAACTCCCCCCTAATAGCTAACTTGTCTAGATTCAAGCTAACCTAGAGTTCGATTATGTGTTCAGGTGAGGATTAATCAATTCAAGTTATTAATTACGTGAGCACAAACAACTTAATCTAAGTCATTATCCTAACATGCAATTCTACACGTTACAATTATAAACACAATCACATGAGAATCACAAAGAAGAACATGTAAACATGTTTATAACGTAAAACTGAAAACCAAAACAAACATATATAATTATAACCATCATCCATACAGTAGATAAATACATAAACCTTGAATGTTTTCATACCTAAACCTACCCTAGAAGTCGGCAAGGAATGAAGATGGAATCGGTGGCAGCAAGGAATGCAGTCGGCGGTAAGGGAATCGGTGGCGGCAAGGTTATGCAGTTTCTGTGTAAGGAGGGTTTTTGAGTAGAGCTAGGCTATTCTAAGACTTAGAGCAATTGAGAGACACCTTTTTCAGTTGTATTACATGTGTATTTATAGAGACAAAACCCTAAAGAAACCTATTGAAAGTCGGCAGCCCATTGTGTCCCAAACCAAGTAGGTTTTCCTCTCCTTGTTGGATTTGGTCTCTCTCTTTAATTTGCTGAATAGGACTTCGACTTGGACCTCTTGATTTTGGACTCCCCTACATGTTGATGGATCAATGTAGGCTTCATTACACAAGTCTTGGGCTTCTAGGCACCTCCCAAACTCGTGCGACAACTTAGTCAGAAACTGCCCAGTTTTGCAGCTTGACCTCCGTCCATTTTTTTGATCATAACTCCCTCATATGAACTCCAATTGATGCGATTCTAGCTGATAAGAAAACCAGACACGCACATCTTTCCAACGGTGTATAGCTCGTCCTCAGATTCCTCCTGGATCTCCAGATATAAGCTTCCAAAGTTGATGTAGGGTTTCTAGAACTTTCTGCTCGGATCAAAATGCAATGTTTCGGAGTTTCTTCTTTTCCGTGGCTTCTTTTGTTGTCCTCTATGAGTCCAATCTTCATGATTCTTGATATAATATGATCATATACATGTCATCTACACATTAAACCAAATTCATCAAAAATGATAATGTAACAATATAACGAACTATGAGCAAATAACCAAGTCTTCGTTTCAAATCGAATTTTCAACACTGAAGCACAATTTTCTGTATAAATGCACGTTTTAGCCATTGCTCTATAGAAAAACCCTTTTGACTCAAAATAAGTAAAAACGACATTACTAAGGAATAAACCAAGTATAAATGAGGGTAAAAACACATTAAAATCATGGCGTAAAACACACTTATCAAGTTGCATCGAGAAGACGGCTGTGACTTCATCATGACGTAAAAACACATTAAAATCATGGCGTAAAACACACTTATAAAGTTGCATCGAGAAGACGGCTGTGGCTTCATCATGGCCGTTGGAATCAAGGTGGGAGAATGGAGAGAGTGAGAGAGAGAGAGAAAGAGAGAGAGAGAGAGAGGGAGGACGATAGTGAGAGTGAGAGAGAGGGAATATCAGTATTACTTTGGTGTAAGGGATTGTAGTTTGGATATGGAATTAAAGTAAAATGATGAATCTGGACTATGAGGTGGACTTGTATAGATAAAAATGTTAAGATGGACTTATGAGGGATAAAATGTTCAAACGAGGACTTCCATGACATTTTCTATTTGTAATATAACGCAACAGCCTCTGCTTAAACTTCGGGCCAGTTTGGTATTGTGGTGAGAAATCACAGCGGTGAGAATAATTAGCTATCAAATTAATCTAGTAAATGTTTTGTAATAATATTCTGAGTGTTGTTAAAAAAGCTGAATATTAGTGTTTGTTTCAAAACACATTAATTCTGTGCAATATGACCAAAATAGACTGAGTGTTTTCTAAAATACAATATGAATATTCAAAACCTTTGCAGCAACTTTTGGTTCTTTATCTCATCTGTTCAATATCATATAGAGTTTCACTTTCATCGAAAACACAATCACATTGGGAATACCTTCTCATTTAGTTGTGTAGTGTTACTGTAACAATTTTCACTTATTTCTCATGTGTCGAGAATATTCTATCTTTTTCCATTCTTCAATAGTTCGTTCAATAACACTTTTGAGAGAGGAATGTGCATTATTGAAAATCTCCTTATAACCTGATGGTTAGGGGTGGGCACTTCGTACCGGAATCCCGATCCCGTCCCGGTTCCGTACCGAAAATTAACGGGATGGGACGGGATAGAGTTTTAAAATGTCAGTACCGTCCCGTCCCGTCCCGAAAGTTTAGAAACGGGACGGGATCGGGACGAACCTGCGCGGGACTGGGACGAACCCGAATGGCACAAATGCCCCTCCCCTGCTTCTCTTAATGTGCCTGTGTTGATCTGTTGTGTTTTTTCAGTTACTATCAAGCGCCGTCCGGCAAGAGGCTTCGGTCCATGGTGGAGATTCAAAAGTATGCTTCTAGTGGTTTTGTTTATATTGATTGGTTCATGCTTGGAAGTAACTGTAATGTGGATCGTGTAGATATGTTTGGCCTTTTTAAGTAATGATTAAACTGCTTTTGGTTTTATTCAGGTATTTGATTGAACATCCGGAGTATATGGTGGATGGGCTATCTATGGCACAATTTTCATTTCAGATTCCGAGGCCTCTGCAGGAGAATTATGTGAGGAAACGCCCTGCTCCTCCTCGTTTGACAGCTGCTGGCCATGCCAGTAGAACTCTTGAACCTACTGAAGGTGTGTTTATTAGCACTGTATTTACTCTGTATCAATTGTCTTTCTGAATTGTTGACTCTGTATTCCGTCAGATCAAATGCTGTATGTCAGTATGTATTTGCCTATTTGCTTTCAATATACTTGTGCCTTTCTCAAACACATGCTTGGGATAAAAGAAGACGACGTTGGAATCTAAGCTGAGCTCCATGTCTTTGGTTCTTCTGTCTCTGTGTTAATTTGTCGGGATCCCGATTCCGGCCCGGTACCGGCCCGGTCCCGAACGGGATCGGGACGTGCGTGACAGATTTCTAAAAACATCGTCCCGTCCCGATAAATTATTTTCGGGACGGGACGGGATTCTGACAAATCCCGACCCGTCCCGTCCCATGCCCAGCCCTACTGATGGTTGGGCAGGTCGGCCAAAATTAGGAAGATGGTACCTCTGACATTTATACGGTCTTAAATACCCTTTAGTTTGTGGGTATCCTACATCTCCCAAATAGTATTTTCCTGAACAATAGAAGACATTATGATTACTTTGTAATTCAGGTGTATAAAATGCTTAAATGAACCTATGCAAGAGTTTACCATTTGGAGGTTTACGAAAATTTGAGCTTAGATTCTGAACTGCTAATTGGAATACACTTGTATTGTAAGTGGTGTCTT
Organism: Comarum palustre; assembly: GCA_951800085.1. Classification (NCBI taxonomy): domain Eukaryota; kingdom Viridiplantae; phylum Streptophyta; class Magnoliopsida; order Rosales; family Rosaceae; genus Comarum; species Comarum palustre. The sequence continues at coordinate 4,509,804 of OX637578.1, forward strand.
CCCATCCCGCACATGAAAAAGTAAATTGCATGTCAAAGTTGCATACGACCATTATATTATGAGTAGGTATCCCTTTTCGGCCAATATATGGTGCTTGCTCAGAAGATGATATTTTGGCTTGAACATGTCTGTCATCTATAGCTCAAATGCAATCCTAGCAAAATTATAAACAATAACTCAAATGTGTTTGTAAAAAAAGAAAGAAAAAATAACTAAAAAGAGTACAAGGATGCAAAACATACCTTAAAATGAGGCATGTATCTATAATCTCCCAATATTTTTGTTGGAGTGTTCTTGAACTCATGATCAAGAGGTTTTATGAGTTCTATTGCCATAACACAAACACATCCAGCAATTCATTAAAATATCTGCTAACAGTCTCACCAGAATGTTGGAACCGCTCATGTACATTCCTATTTCCAGCACCTTCTCCTAAAGTATATAAAAGCATCCCCAACTTCTCAGCAACACAAATTCTCTAAGAACCCTTGAGCTGATAAAATTCTCTAAATCATAGCACAATCTCATATATACTTTTAACCATGCTATCCCCTGTTACCCAACACTGAAAACTTTTACCAAGATTCTCTGCTTGAACTGCTTATAAATAGTTGTTGTTACCAACTGTATGAAGGGCATGGAGTGTGTTAGCAAGCTCCCTAGCACTCTTCTTTCTAAATGCGTCCTTTCTCCCAAAAAATTCTTTAGTCTCGCATCCATCCCAAATCACCTTCTATCCAAACTCTTTCTCTCATATACCTCAATCCTTACAAGCTTTCTGAATCTCTTCTTCTGCAACTTAGGTTTTTTTAGCTTCCACGTCATGCACATCTTGCTAAGCTATTTACTGAAAGATTCATATGTCCAATTCATCGCTGTTAATGTGCAGGGAGCTACCAGGAAGAGTACAACAGTAAGTTGCATAGGATTCTCAAACCTTCACAGCTTTTTGTGCCTAGTTTCCGGTAACTCAGACAAATAGGATTGATTTTGGGCTCGGTCATGTCTCACAGCCGCAAAAGCCCTTAATCAAAAGTGCCCTTAACCGAAGTAAAAAAAATGAGAAGAAATCAAGTAAAGAAGTAAAAGAAAAAAGGACTACTATGGCTGGATTCGAACTCAGGTGAACTGGGTAAAATTTAACTACCTAGCCAAGCCAAGCCTGCGATGCCTTCTGTAATGCACATTAAACGTATGTCGTTTACTTATTTCAAAAATCACAGGCCCAACTAAGCTCTCATGTAAATCTGCACCTGTTTTAAATTTGAGTGCCACAGCCACCCAGAACGCCGACCAGTTGAAATAAAACGGCCCCAAAATAGAAAGACAATGTATGGCCACGAAAAACAACTTGGTTGTTGTGGCCTTTGTTTTTCCTTCCATGGTGCATTTCATGATCGTGAGAGATGTGAATTACAAACAAAAACATTTCTATTTGATTTGAAGTAGATTAAGAAAGAAGTAAAAGCTTCTATGTTATCTGGACTCAGTTGTAGATAGATAGACATATGTTGGGTTTGTGGATCTGATTCCACCAGAATAAGGATTGTGTCTTACATAATCTTACTTGATAATTATTTCTTATGTCTATTGGGAATAGGTTTTCAATGTGTTATAGGTTTCAGGTTAGATATCTATAAATACAATAGTACAAATATCTCAATAGACAACACTAATCATACAATAGAACTAGAGTTGCCTCTTGTCTGATAACTCATACTCTTTTAGACAATGGTAGTTTAGAACATTCGTTGTGTTAATGGCATGAAATTAAAAAAAAATATTAAGATTTTTGCACACAACACATGTAATGTCATTATGTTGTATAATAGATCATCGTTTGCTTTCCCTACAATTAGTGCAAGATTTCTGATTCAAGGTACAACATTTTTAAATATATTTGTTGTGTGACCATATTTCAATTTCTGCTAGATAGCACCTAGTGCAACATGAGAAAACTTGTACAACACAAATTATGTATTTTGTTGTATCTTTTCCAAATGTGTGTTGTATCTTTTCCAAATGTGTCGAATTCATTTTTGTTGTAGATATAGGGTCATAGGGTGTAGTAGTTGGTATGGTTGCGGAGAGAAATGGTCTAAATAACGGTTATCGGCATCGTATGGGTTTTGTAAAATAAGAATATATCGGAGAGATATCGTATTTGCTAATTTTTAATTAAATTTAATATATTTATAAACATATACTTCAAAATATACCAAATAAACTTACGAAATTAAAACTTATACTTCAAAATGTACCGATTAAACTAGAGAAAAAAACATTTGATTGTTTTGACAATGAAAATACATAAATAATACTAACTACTAAGTACAAACTAATAAAAATAAGTGTTTACAAGATAGATTGAGATGCTCATGCATCATAAACTCTCTCATCATCAGATTCAAACTCAAACTCATCATCTCCATTATCTTCTTCCTCATCTTCCGAGACAAAATCATCTTTCAAAATTTTCAACAAACTAAGAGCTGCACAAACGACTTCATAGAGCAAAAAATTGATCATAATTACTGACAGTTTATGAAATATACAGATGGGATAGTTTAACACTTACTTTTCTTTCTAAAAGTACCTCTTGCATAGCTATTTTTTCTTAGCAACAAGTCAAAATGTCCACTAAAACTAGGAAGCTACTGAGGATGCAGATCAGAGCAGTTGAGAAAGTGGGGATACCTGAAGTTTGATGCTTCAAATCCTCCTTTTACAGCTTGATCGGAGAAACTAAGGGCGTCGGCGACGTCGAGGTGGTCCAAACGAGGGTAGACAAGCGTCAAGAGGTGGCCGGACGGAGACGTCTTCCTCTGTACTTCAGCCTAGTCCGACCCGCTTTGAGAGAGAAGAACTAAAGAAGAGATCGAAATTTGCAAAACGTCACCGAAATATCCCTTTTAAAAAAAATGTCACCGAAATATCGGGTCAAACCGAGTTTGACCCGATATTTTGAGTTGACCGATATATTGTGACGATATGGTACTTATCGTATCGGATTCTAAATATCAGCGATATATCATGATATTTAGAACATTGGCGGAGAGCAATCATCCATAGTTGTGGTTGAGAGCTATGAGTTTTTGAGAGTTTGTGAGAACATCTTGTGAGAGATCTTGTATTATTGTTCTTGTATTCTTCTTATTCTATAGTGAAACCCAGCAGGCCAGGACGTATGCGAAAGTCTTTGTTGAACCTCGTAAACAACTTGTGTGTTCATGTTTGTTATTTCTTGATCGTTTATCTATATTGTTTCGCGTTTGTCTACTTTCGCAAGAGGAATTTTAGGTCAAATTCCTAACAGATTAATATCTAGAGCACAAGTTGCTTGAGTGGAAACAATGTGTATAGAAGACGTTGAGAAGAGGGTTGATAAGTTCGACAGTCACGACTTTAGCCTATGGAGGCCACAGATCGAGAATTACTTGAATATGAAAAAGCTTGCAAAGACTTTAGACGAAAAGCTTCCGCAAGGAATAGAGGAAGAAGATTTTGTCGAGATGGATAGGATGGCCCTTGGAGCAGTTCGACTATCTATTTTAAATGAAGTACATCGATTCTTTATCAAGGAGACTACGTTGAAGGGGATGATGGATAGTTTGTCCAACATGTATGAGAAGCCAAATGTTATTCAATACTTTTACTTGATCAGGAAGTTGTTTACTCTGAAGTTGGGCAAGGGTATATATGTTCTGTCGCATCCCGGGGACTATTCTCGGTCCCGGAACACGACGGTAACCGCCGTAATCCCGATCTAGTGAGTAATCAATACGTCTTTCGACGTATTGATGACCCACCGGACCGAAACCACAAGGCTATAAATGAAATAAACAATACATGAATGATATTATGAATGTCTGATAAGTGCGTTTTACGTCATGTTTTTAATATGTTTTTACCCTCATTTGTACCTTGTTTAGTCCTTAGTAATGTTGTTTTTACTTATTTTGAGTCAAAAGGGTTTTTCTGTAGAGTAATGGTTAATATGTGTCTTTTTACAGAAATTTGTGCTTAAGTGTTGCAAATTCGATTTGGAACAAACACTTGGTTATTTCTCTTATGATTCACCGTACCTTTACATTGTCATTTTTGATGAATTTGGTTTAGTGTGTAGATGACATGTAAATGAGCATATGAGAACAAGAATCATGAAGATTGGACTCATGGAAGACAACAAAAGAGGCCATGGAAAAGAAGAAACTCCGAAACATAAGGTTTTGATCCGAGCATGAATTTCCAGAAACCATAACTCAACTTCAAAGATTTCCCTAGGACGATCCAGGAGGAACCGGGGAACGTGCCATATATGGATAGAAAGCTGTGGATGTCTAGTTTCTAAATCTTTTGGAATCGCAGCAATCCGAGTTCTGAGGAAGAAGTTATGCCGGAAACAATGGCCGGAGGTCAGTCTCGCGAATGAAACTCTCCCGCGAATGAAATCTTACTCGCGAGCAGAAATCTCTCCCGCGAACAGAAATCCTACATCTGCTTCGGAAAATCATATCTAAATATCCAGGAGGAATCTGAGGACGAGCCATATATCATTGGAAAGATACGGAAGTCTAGTTTTCAGATCTTCTTGAATCACATCATTTGGAGTTCAGATGAAGTAGTTATGATCAAAAAAATGGACGGAGGTCAAGCTGCAAAACTGGGCAGTTTCTGCCTAAGTTGTCACACGAGTTTGGGAGGATGTTTCTTCACCAAAATTCTTCCCAAGCATGTCAAAGGACTTAAGAAGAGCTTAATGAAGTCATGGGAAGCTGCATTAAAGAAGAAGATTTGAAGAATGCATCATGGCAGCCGAAACAACCAAGTATGGAGCTTTTCCGGTCAAACCGGGAAAGTCTGTCCTTGCCGAGTTTGTCCATGATTTCGGCTGCCTATGAGCCCAAGAACTTGTGTATAAGGCCTACATGGATCCAATAACATGTAGAGGAGTCCAAGAAATCAGAAATCCAAGGTCCAAGTCGAAATCTTTGTCCAAAGATAAAAGGAGGAAACCAAGCTCAACAAGGAAGGTGTCTCCTTGAAGCTCCTGAATTCTCTAGGGTTTCTCTTCGAAATTTTCTGTATAAATAGGACCTATGTACATCAAATTTTGTGTCTCTCAATTGCTCTAAGCCTTAGAATAGCCTAGCTCTACTTAAAAACCCTCCCTACACAGAAACACAAAGCCTTGCCGCCGCCGCCAACCCCTTGCTGCCGACTGCATCTTCTGCTGCCGATTGCATAGCTTTGCCACCACCAATCCCTTCTTCAATCCTTGCCGACTCTTAGGGTAGGTTTAGGTATGAATTCATTCAAGGTTTATGTGTGTATCTACTGTATGGAGGATGGTTATTTATATATATATATATTTGTATTGGTTTTTGGTTTTACATTATAAGCATGTTTTCATGTTCTTCTTTGTGATTTTCATGTGATTGTGTTTATGATTGTAACGTGTAGAATTGCATGTTAGGATGACGATTTAGATTAAGTTGTTTGTGTTCATGTAAGTAATAACTTGAATTGATTAATCCTCACCTGAGCACGTAATCGAACTCTAGGTTAGCTTGAATCTAGACAAGTTAGCTATTAGGGGGGAGTTTCATATGCCGTAGTGTCTAAGGGTTAAGATCAGGCGATTGTAGGTCTTGATTCTTAGTCACTACCAAGGGTGGTAGGGTGAGAGATTTGCATGTTGAATAGGATGAGTGACGCCATACCTAGGACCATGTTTCCAATGACTCTCGTTCGGTCAGTGTATTTTGTCTCAATGTCAGGCGATTGTAGGCATTGAACAGGATGACACATATACAAACTTAGTGTCAGGCGATTGTAGGCACTAAGTTTACATGAGAAGTCTAAATAGTTGGAATTAATTACAAGTTGTGAAAACGTAAATACGACCTCTTAAACTTGCGAAATCTGTGACATGTCTTTCTTCATGGTGCTATGTTGTTTTATGCTTGAGTATTGATTGACCATGTTTTGTAAATAAGTGTCTTTATTTTCTGCATTATTTTCGAACCACCTTTAAATCCCCCATAATATTTTGTATATATGTTTATACTTGTATAGTTGTGACAGAATTGTACTTGTATGTTTATATCATATTGTTTTGAAAGTACTAACGATTTGTTTTGCAGATATAATCCTTCCCTAGTGTCCCCGGCTTGAACGATCCCTACTTACAGTTACTACAATGATAGGGTTTTTTAAATTGCATGTCATGTCGTGACAGGTCAATTTTTGGCGCCGCTGCCGGGGATGCTAAAAAGGATTTTTGTATATTGTTGTCAACTAACATTTTTCTCTTATATTTGTGTGAATATTAGTGTATGTACCGAATTTCTTTTGTGTGACAGTTGTATATTTTGTGCCATATTTTTGACTAACAATTTCTCTCTTGTATATTCCTTTGTGTGAAAGTTGTATATTCCTTTAATTTTTGAGGTATATCGGACGAAGCATAACACTACCTTGGGCTGTATCAGTCCATTGCACAGTGGTCTTCCCTGCTCCACGTACCTTGAAAATTAGAGAAATCAGCTAGCAACTTTACTAGGTTGCCGACACTTTTGTGTTTACATGTCATTGAATTCGAAACTTATGCCATGACATGATGTTGCCGAAATTTTTATGCTAAGTTTCGAATTCTATCTAAGTTTTTTGACAATGCTCACTTGATCTTTGTTCAATTGTGCCAGATTGGTTTTGCAGGTTCCCATAAATGACCAGTTCTGACGAGAAATTGTTTGGTGACGTTGGACGCAAGGAAGCCAAACCTGGTCATGATATCGTGCATAATGTTAACACAAAGTGAAGCAGAGCACGTTTCAAGAAGAAACAAAGGAGCTCATAAGAAAGTGACGTCACAAAGGAGAAGAGTCTAGGCTGATAGACTATAAACATTAAGCGCTGCATGAGAGGCAACTCATTTCAACCGTAGCTGTGGAGGAGCCATCAACGAGAGTTTGCATTTTTCTAATCCCTGCACTTTTATGGTTGATTTATTTATGTGTTTATTATGTGACTTAGACACATGCTTAGGAAATTATGACATTATTTTTGTGTTTACATTGAGGACAATGTAATTTTCTAAGTGTGGGGTAGAGGTTACATAGTAACATATTTTTGTTTGGTGTGTTTTTCAAATTTTCCGAAACTTTTTAATTTTTGTCGAAATTTTTCAAATTTGTTTTAAATATTTTTAATTGTTTTTGAGTCTTAGGATATACCCTTAAAAGTCTATGATGAACTATATCTTTGAATGCATGATTGACGGTTTAACATTTATCTTAAGAAATTGCAAGTTTCATGGATATTGTGAATTAGTATGAATATTTGAGACTTGATTGATAATGAAGTATGCATGTTTGATTAATTTGTTTCCATAAAAACCTATATGAGAATTTGAGCCAACATACTTTCTTTTTGAGTGATAAATGCCATATCTTTCGAAATTTCACTATCTTTTAAAACCTCATTATTCTTTGCATATTCAATGACTATGTGCTATAGCTTTTTAATGGACTCTAGAATTTACTAGAACTTGCTTATGTGATTTTCAAAGCTTTATAATCATAAATTGTCTTGATTTTGAATATGATTGAATTTAATCTCATTAGGATCACCACCATAGCCAAATAAAGCTTATGCCTATTTTGTGCCCGTCGTGGGACTCCTTAGTTAACCCCTTTGAGCTTACATTGAGCCTTTTATTTCATCACCTTTAAACAGAATTCCTTTGCCTAGAATAGCTAAACCTTTACCTTGTTATCTAGACTTGGCAAAGTACTTCTGATGGAGCTGTATTGCGTGATGCTGAAGAGCAAGTATGGGGTGGACAAGGTAATAAAGAGCAAGTGTGGGGTTAAACACCAATGTTTTGTATTGTATATGTGCCGAAATGTGTATATCTGAAAAAAAAAAAAATTATTATGAAAAAAAATTCCGAAAAAAAAGAAAGAAGAAATCGGAAAATAAAAGAATTTCGGATCAAAAGTAAAAGGCACAAAGTTTTGGTGTTTTTTTGTAATGTTTTATGAATTTGGAGTTAGTAATTATTTGAAGGTCTAAAAGTGTTTATGTGACCTTTGTCCTGTTCACAATATGGGGAGAAGTCAAAAAATGACGTATGGGTCCAACATGAAGAAATTTGACCCTTGAAGAGAAGACATGAGGAGGAGCGAGATTTGCTAAAGTCTTGGTGATTTCTTATAGCACCACTTATCTAAAAATTCCTACCTTATGAAACCAAACCCCATTACAACCATATTATTGAGATTAATTCATGATTCTTAAGAGAGCTAACTTTGATTTGTGGAGATTTTCTCATAAGTCAAGCATATGGTTTTGGTCCAATATTGCACATAGTTGTTATATGAGGTTTTTCCATGAATTTCTATTCACAAAGTGCTTTTATTTGATGAAATATGCAAGTTATTTGTTATCTTATCATCTTTTCTCTTGCATATACGATTGAGTGAATACCATGGATGAGTGAAAAGAAGAGAGTATGCCATTGTGAGGTGGAACGGTTATCATACACGTTTGTGCTATATGATCTCATATCTTACTTGTTCATGCTATGATACATACTTATGAAGCTTTGCAATTATGCTTTTCATTCGAATGTTCTAACTTGAAGGTTATGCATGATAAAGATCCTGAGACAATCTTTCTAAGGGTATTAGAAGTTTTTGAGTCGATTGTTTTGTTTTTAGTTTAGAGTCAGTTTGCTAAGGGACTAGCAAAGGGTAAGTGTGGGGTAGTTTGATAAGTGCGTTTTACGTCATGTTTTTAATATGTTTTTACCCTCATTTGTACCTTGTTTAGTCCTTAGTAATGTTGTTTTTACTTATTTTGAGTCAAAAGGGTTTTTCTGTAGAGTAATGGTTAATATGTGTCTTTTTACAGAAATTTGTGCTTAAGTGTTGCAAATTCGATTTGGAACAAACACTTGGTTATTTCTCTTATGATTCACCGTACCTTTACATTGTCATTTTTGATGAATTTGGTTTAGTGTGTAGATGACATGTAAATGAGCATATGAGAACAAGAATCATGAAGATTGGACTCATGGAAGACAACAAAAGAGGCCATGGAAAAGAAGAAACTCCGAAACATAAGGTTTTGATCCGAGCATGAATTTCCAGAAACCATAACTCAACTTCAAAGATTTCCCTAGGACGATCCAGGAGGAACCGGGGAACGTGCCATATATGGATAGAAAGCTGTGGATGTCTAGTTTCTAAATCTTTTGGAATCGCAGCAATCCGAGTTCTGAGGAAGAAGTTATGCCGGAAACAATGGTCGGAGGTCAGTCTCGCGAATGAAACTCTCCCGCGAATGAAATCTTACTCGCGAGCAGAAATCTCTCCCGCGAACAGAAATCCTACATCTGCTTCGGAAAATCATATCTAAATATCCAGGAGGAATCTGAGGACGAGCCATATATCATTGGAAAGCTACGGAAGTCTAGTTTTCAGATCTTCTTGAATCACATCATTTGGAGTTCAGATGAAGGAGTTATGATCAAAACAATGGACGGAGGTCAAGCTGCAAAACTGGGCAGTTTCTGCCTAAGTTGTCACACGAGTTTGGGAGGATGTTTCTTCACCAAAATTCTTCCCAAGCATGTCAAAGGACTTAAGAAGAGCTTAATGAAGTCATGGGAAGCTGCATTAAAGAAGAAGATTTGAAGAATGCATCATGGCAGCCGAAACAACCAAGTATGGAGCTTTTCCGGTCAAACCGGGAAAGTCTGTCCTTGCCGAGTTTGTCCATGATTTCGGCTGCCTATGAGCCCAAGAACTTGTGTATAAGGCCTACATGGATCCAATAACATGTAGAGGAGTCCAAGAAATCAGAAATCCAAGGTCCAAGTCGAAATCTTTGTCCAAAGATAAAAGGAGGAAACCAAGCTCAACAAGGAAGGTGTCTCCTTGAAGCTCCTGAATTCTCTAGGGTTTCTCTTCGAAATTTTCTGTATAAATAGGACCTATGTACATCAAATTTTGTGTCTCTCAATTGCTCTAAGCCTTAGAATAGCCTAGCTCTACTTAAAAACCCTCCCTACACAGAAACACAAAGCCTTGCCGCCGCCGCCAACCCCTTGCTGCCGACTGCATCTTCTGCTACCGATTGCATAGCTTTGCCACCACCAATCCCTTCTTCAATCCTTGCCGACTCTTAGGGTAGGTTTAGGTATGAATTCATTCAAGGTTTATGTGTGTATCTACTGTATGGAGGATGGTTATTTATATATATATATTTGTATTGGTTTTTGGTTTTACATTATAAGCATGTTTTCATGTTCTTCTTTGTGATTTTCATGTGATTGTGTTTATGATTGTAACGTGTAGAATTGCATGTTAGGATGACGATTTAGATTAAGTTGTTTGTGTTCATGTAAGTAATAACTTGAATTGATTAATCCTCACCTGAGCACGTAATCGAACTCTAGGTTAGCTTGAATCTAGACAAGTTAGCTATTAGGGGGGAGTTTCATATGCCGTAGTGTCTAAGGGTTAAGATCAGACGATTGTAGGTCTTGATTCTTAGTCACTACCAAGGGTGGTAGGGTGAGAGATTTGCATGTTGAATAGGATGAGTGACGCCATACCTAGGACCATGTTTCCAATGACTCTCGTTCGGTCAGTGTATTTTGTCTCAATGTCAGGCGATTGTAGGCATTGAACAGGATGACACATATACAAACTTAGTGTCAGGCGATTGTAGGCACTAAGTTTACATGAGAAGTCTAAATAGTTGGAATTAATTACAAGTTGTGAAAACGTAAATACGACCTCTTAAACTTGCGAAATCTGTGACATGTCTTTCTTCATGGTGCTATGTTGTTTTATGCTTGAGTATTGATTGACCATGTTTTGTAAATAAGTGTCTTTATTTTCTGCATTATTTTCGAACCACCTTTAAATCCCCCATAATATTTTGTATATATGTTTATACTTGTATAGTTGTGACAGAATTGTACTTGTATGTTTATATCATATTGTTTTGAAAGTACTAACGATTTGTTTTGCAGATATAATCCTTCCCTAGTGTCCCCGGCTTGAACGATCCCTACTTACAGTTACTACAATGATAGGGTTTTTTAAATTGCATGTCATGTCGTGACAGGTCAATGTCAAATACTGAATGACAAATGATCAGAGTAGCATACAAATGTTTTACAAGCGGAAGATAATAGAAAATACCCGAGACAGAAATAGTACATGAAAAAGTCTCGAAACACTGGGCCCGAATAATGTCTCAGAGTATCCAACAGATAACAACAACAAAGATACGGAAATCAAGATACATGGAAACCACACCAGAATGGGAGTCCTCGGAATCGAAAGTGCACGATGACCGTCGACGCTCCGCGATCTAGTCCAGCTCCTCTAGTGACGGGTGCTGTAGACCTGAAAAGATGTAGAGGTGAGCAACTCGTCCTCGCTAACCCAAATGGGGCCAAAGCCATCCAAGTCGGGGTTTAAAACCCATGAGAAAACATTTCGTATATATATATATATATATATATATATATATGTAGGTACTCGTAAGTACGAAAGAGCATGTGGAAATGTAAATGCACGCCACGCACACAAAGCTCGGTAAAACATGTGACCACATATGAAAGAACTCTCTGGATCTGAGCGGCCGAAATCCCGGGTTTGTCTTCACTGCAAACCGGGGCCAACTATCTAAGCGCCCGAGTGCGCAGAATAGCGAGAGCGTCCATTTCCAGCTAACGCCCAACAATAGCAGGCCACACTTACGTCACGTTTTACTCTGTACGAGACGAGCGTAAGCGGGATAAATGAATAAAATAAACAGGGCATAGCCCCTCCGGAGGTTAACGGTCATCGACACCGTAGGAGTGCTAGAATACTAGGTCCCGTCGCTCTCAGGCCAAGCACCGGAAATCAGGACGACGGTACTACTTTTCGATCCAAAACTCACACACACACACCAAGTGCTATAAGAAGCATGTGGTCAAGCTTAAAACAATGCATCATTATTTAATAAATATAAAGTGAAAGAGCCGCCGACCCAAGAGGGTTTCGGCTCACCCATTGGGCGTGCTCCCCCTACCTGGTATGATGGTACAGCTGGCTGCGCTCCAACTCCTGGTCCTCCTGAAGCCTGCGTAGACGAGCTCCTGAGTCTGTGGGTGAGACAACAGTGATAGTCAGGTATAAGTAATTCGAGGATCTACTATTTACGACTAAGACTTGATAAACACTCTTTGTTTATCTTTCTGACATTAGGGTTTGACTTGTTTGACACTCCGATTCTCGAACCAGCGAGAAGTCGGGATTATTTCTTATTCAGTACTTACGTCGTTTTTGCCACGTTTACAAGCTAAAAGTCTTTAAAACGTTTAACCGTAGTGTTCGAAAACGTAAAATAGGTGTTCTACGGCATAAGTTAAAAGTCAACTTTGGAATAGTAAAAGTCAACGCCCAACAGTAAAGTTAACGGTCAACGGTCAAAAAGTCAACCGTCAAAAAGTCAACCGTCAAAAGTCAACGGTCAAAAGTCAACCGGTCAAAGTCAAAAAGTCAACCGGTCAAAGTCAAATAGTCAACCGGTCAAAGTAAACAGTAAAAGTAAAACTGTAACAGTAAACAGTAAATATTTCAAACAGTCAGGGGCAAATTGGTAACTCTGCCCCTGGGTAAATAGTAAAAGTAAAACTGACACGGTAAAAACCAGGGTTTTTACCGTGCCGGTTCCCGACCGGTTTCTTCGCCGGATTTGGCTGGTTTTCCAGCCAAATCGAGTCCCTAGGCCTGCAAAACTCACTTCTACACATCTCCAACAACATAACAGGCCAAGATTTGAGAGAAAATACAGAGATCCATACCCTTGAAGTTAAAACCACTGTTCTCCGGCGGTTCTCCTCCGGCGGAGCTCCGCTGGGCTCCTCCTTCCTCCTCCTTGCTACTGGGCAGCTCCTGGTGGCGCCTGAGAGCTTCCTAGCTCCTCAAAAGTGCTGGTTCGCTTCGATCCAGTCTGCACAGTGGATCCGGTCCTTCTCTCCTCAGCTGGGCGGCGCTGGCGGCGGCGCTGGCGTCGCTGGTGGCCTGGTTGAGGTCGCCGGGGTGAGGCGAAACTGATGGAGGCGGCGGTGAGGCTCGACGCGCGCCGGGGCGGTGTGCCTGGTGGTTGGTGTGTCGAAGAGGGAAGGAGAGAGAGAGGAACTCTCTTTCTGTTTCGAGCGAAAGCAGAAATGGAAAGAGAGGAAAAGGAAAGAGAAAAGAAAGGGAAAGGTGAGGGAAAAAGGAGAGAAAGAGATAAGGTATTTAAAGAAAAACGAGTGGCCACGATTCGTCGATCGAATCAACGGCCACGATTCGATCCCAATCCCAAAATAAATTTCAAAACCAAAACCATTTTCGAAAATTCATTTCAAATAACCAAACATCAAATTTAAACGTAAAAGTCGTACGAAAAATTACGTGAAGTGCCGGAAAATATTCCGTAAGTACTTCCACGCATGTGGCGACGTGTGTCTTAACGTAAAAACGTTAGACGAAATGACGACGTACTGAAAAGTAATCGGAATTAAACCCTAAGTGTGTCGGAAAATTAAATTAAAATTTCGGGGTCTCACACTCTACCCCCCTTAAATTGAATTTCGTCCTCGAAATTTACCTGACATCAGAAGAGGTGTGGGTGAGCCTGCCGCATGACTGACTCAAGCTCCCAAGTAGCCTCTTCCTCACTATGGTGATCCCACTGAACTTTCACCACTGGAACCTCTCGGTTCCTGAGCTTCCTTACATCATGATCCAAGATGCGGTACGGTCTCTCCTCGTAAGAAGCATCACTGCGCAGCTGTACATCTGTCCAAATAACATTCTGTGGGGCACCCGGTGGGCTCTTCCGTAACTGTGAGACGTGGAACACGTCATGTATATGCTGCAGTCGTGGTGGCAGGTGAATCCGGTATGCAACGGATCCAACTCTCTGGGCTATCTGGAAGGGTCCTACAAACCTTGGGGCCAACTTCCCCTTAACCCCAAATCGTCTAACTCCCTTGCGGGGACTGACTTTCAAGTACACAAAGTCTCCCACTGCAAACTCAAGGGGTGTCCGACGTGTATCTGCATACGACTTGCTCCTACTCTGGGCTGCTCTAAGCCTCTCCTGGACAATCTGAAGCTTCTCTGAAGTCTCCTGTATCACATCTGGACCAAGTAGAACCCGGTCCTCTCTGTCCAACCAACATGTAGGGGATCTACATGGTCGACCATACAGTGCCTCGAATGGAGCCATACCAATGCTGCGGTGGTAGCTATTGTTGTAGGCAAACTCTGCAAGTGACAGGCACGAGTGCCACTTTTCACCAAAATCAACTATGCAGGATCGAAGCATGTCCTCCAAGGTACGGATCGTACGCTCGGACTGTCCATCTGTCTGAGGATGATATGCTGAACTTAAATGCAACTCGGTACCCAACTCTTTCTGCAATGACTTCCAGAGCTTGGAAGTAAAACGTGGGTCACGGTCTGAGATGATGCTCTTCGGTATCCCATGAAGTCTGATCACCTCACTAATGTACAGATCTGCAAAGTACTGTGTACGTGAGCTCATCTTGACAGGTAGAAAGTGTGCAGATTTCGTCAACCTGTCAACTATCACCCAAATCCCATCATGACCTTCCCGTGAACGGGGTAGGCCGGTGACGAAATCCATGGTGATATGGTCCCACTTCCACTGTGGAACTGCCAAAGGCTCAAGAAGTCCTGCTGGATGTCTGTTCTCTGCCTTTACTTGCCTGCACACGTCACATCTAGACACATACTCCCCAATACTCTGCTTCATGCCCTTCCACCAAAACTGGCGCTTCATATCCTGATACATCTTTGTGGCTCCTAGATGCATGGTGAAACTAGTCCGGTGTGACTCCTCCAACACTAGTTTCCGGATGTAATCATCACTAGGGACAAAGGCACGTCCCTTGTACCTGATAAGTCCATCATCACTGACACTCCACTTGTTGTCAGCTTCACCTGAGTAGACCTGAGCTCGAACCAAGTGGCTGTCTGGGTCATTCCACTGATACTCCCCCACCTGCTGTAGGATGTGGGGCCTGAGTGACACACTGGCCAAGAATCCGTGAGAATCCCCAAACCGTACGTCCAAGTCATAATCCTCCAGCGTCTCCAGAGCCTCC
Source organism: Comarum palustre (assembly GCA_951800085.1). Lineage (NCBI taxonomy): Eukaryota > Viridiplantae > Streptophyta > Magnoliopsida > Rosales > Rosaceae > Comarum > Comarum palustre. The sequence continues at coordinate 4,524,997 of OX637578.1, forward strand.
ATGCGAGAGAGGAAAATACTCGCAAGCTCATACCTCGGCTTCCTGCTCAAGGCATCGGCAACAACATTTGCTTTCCCTGGATGGTATCGTAGGGTGAACTCATAATCCGTAAGATACTCCATCAATCTCCGCTGCCGTAAATTTAGATCACGCTGGGTGAAGATGTACTGTAGGCTCTTGTGATCCGTGTAGATCTCAAAGGTGGCTCCGTAGAGATAACACCTCCAGATCTTCAGAGCATGTACAACTGCTGCCAACTCCAAATCATGTGTAGGATAGTTCTTCTCATGTGGCTTCAACTGTCTAGAGCCATAACAAACTACCCCACCATTTTGCATCAGTACACAACCTAAACCAGTCCCTGAAGCGTCCGTATACACTTGGTACGGATCTACACCATTGGGGAGAACGAGGACTGGGGCTGTGGTCAACCGGTTCTTCAACTCTGCAAAAGCCTCTTCACATGCTTCACTCCACTCAAACTTGACTCATTTCTTTGTCAAGTTGGTTAGTGGCGTGGCAATCTTTGAGAAGTCCTGCACAAACCGAAGGTAGTATCCAGCTAAACCAAGGAAACTCCTCACTTCTGTAACATTCCGAGGATGTTCCCAATCTAAAACTGCCTCGATCTTCGAAGGATCCACTGACAAGCCTGCACCTGAGACTACATGTCCAAGAAACTGCACCTCTGAAAGCCAAAACTCGCACTTTGACTTCTTGGCGAAAAGCTGGTGATTCCACAAAGTCTGTAGAATGGTGCGAAGATGATACTCATGCTCTGCTTGTGTCTTGGAGTAGACTAAGATGTCGTCGATGAACACGATCACGAACTGATCCAGGTAAGGTCGGAAGACTCTGTTCATGAGATCCATGAAAGCTGCGGGAGCATTCGTCAACCCGAACGACATGACGAGGAACTCGAAGTGCCCGTAGCGTGTACGGAAAGCTGTCTTCTCAATGTCACTATCCCGTACCCGAAGCTGATGATAACCTGACCTCAGATCAATCTTAGAAAAGAACTGAGCTCCTGCAAGCTGATCAAACAAATCATCAATCCTCGGAAGTGGGTACTTATTCTTCACAGTGACACTGTTCAACTTCCGGTAATCTATACAGAGTCGAAGGGTCCCATCATGTTTTCTGGCAAACAACACCGGTGCTCCCCACGGTGATGAGCTATACCTGATAAAACCCTTGCTCATAAGATCTTCCAACTGAAGCTTCAACTCTTGCAACTCAGCTGGTGCCATACGGTAAGGTGGAATCGAAATCGGCGTGGCTCCTGGAACCAACTCGATCTGAAACTCTACCTCCCGATGTGGCGGTAATCCTGGTAAATCTTCAGGAAATACTCCGGGATACTCATCAACTACCGGAATGTATCTGTCACTACTGGATCCATCTGTCTCCTTTGACGATCTCACAATGCTGTAGCAAGTCAAAGTCCTCCTCCCACGAAAACATGGTCGCAAGAGTGGACTCGGCTGTGTGAGTCGCTCATCCATTCTGATCACCATCACTTTGTCCTTGCCTGGAGTCCTCACTGTGACTGTCCTCTTCTCACAGTCTATGAGAGCTCGATACTTCTCCAACCAATCCATCCCAAGTATCAAATCATACCCATCAATGTCTAACGTGTAAAGATCTGCTAGTAACTTCCCTTCGTTGACCAGCAGCTGACACTTGCGAAAGATCCTGTCCGTAGCTGCCCCCATTCCAAGGGCAGAACTGAAACAATATGTGCTACCCGTGGACTCTGACTCTAATCCCAAAGCATCCGCAAACCACGTGGCAATAAAAGAATGAGAAGCTCCTGTGTCAAACAAAACTCTAGCCTCTGAATTAGAAACAATGATCGTACCATCTAAAGCTGTCGAGGCATCGAGAGCTAGCTGACCTCCTGCAAAAGCATAGACCTGTCCACGTCCCCTAGCACTGCGTCCACTCCGGCCTCTGGTACGTGAACTCTGACTAGCCTGACTGCCCTGACTCGGGGCAGGCTGCTGCTGAGGTGCCTGAGGGTACGACGGCTGTGCATAGCCCTGCTGGTACTGCTGCTGCTGAGGAACCTGGGAGTAAGACTGCTGCTGCGATCCCTGCTGATACTGCTGCTGACCCTGAGGCTGGATACGGCTGGAAGAACCTGAAGCTGAAGCCGTACCCAGGTCTCTGTTGGGACAACGCCAACGGGTGTGTCCCACCTGACCGCACTCATAGCAGGTATAGGGCCCAGACCGGCCTCTTGAGGACCCACTGCCAGCACTGACGTTTCCGCCAAAAGGTCTCCTGTTGTTCCTCTTGGTCATCTTCCTGTCTCTGCTCCGAGAGTGGGATCTACTGCCATACTCATCTCTGCCCTGTGGAAAGGTAGCCTGGTCAGCCTCAATCTTGTAAGCTGCGCTCACAATCTCCCGGTAGGTGTGAGTGGTGTTAGAGAGCAACTTGCGACGAACTGAATCCCGAAGACCAAACTCAAACCTCTGGGCCTTCACCTTCTCGGTGAGGCCTGGGACATACTTCTGCAGAGAAGTAAACCGCACCACATACTCGTGGACTGTCATGCTCCCCTGTGTAAGGCCGAAGAACTCGCCTATCTTCTGGTCCCTCAAGACCTGGGGAAAGTACTGCTCGTAGAACAACTCCTCAAACTGATCCCAAGTCATCTGATCAGGATCATGGCGGTCTGCAACGGTGTCCCACCAACTATCAGCCTCTCCTGTGAGGCAGTGAACTGCAAAAGCTACTCGGTACTCAATAGGGGTGTTAACTGTCCCCTGCAGCTTCTTGATATGCTTGAGCCAGACCTCAGCATCTACGGCCTCCGTAAGACCGATGAAGTTAGGTGGCCTAACTTTCAGGAAGGTCGCCAAGCAGTTGGACCTCCTCTCCAACTCCAAGTCCTGCGGAGTAGGAGGTGGAACATTTTCCATGGCTCGAAACGCTCGCGTGACCTCATCCACCTCGCGGCGAGGCGGCATCGTGACTGACTGAAAAGAAACAAGGATTAGTCATCGAAACAATGTCCAGTGAATAAAGATAATGAGGATGTCAACTACTGGAACATGAATGAACTTTTGACTTCTGTATGAAGGATTACATCATGAGATCATGCAATGACGTCAGCATCGCACACAAATAACTCGAAGTATACGACTCGAAGAAAACGAACTGGTCGTACACTAATGACATGGAAGGTACCAAAACGATGCTCTGATACCAAGTAATTACTGTCGCATCCCGGGGACTATTCTCGGTCCCGGAACACGACGGTAACCGCCGTAATCCCGATCTAGTGAGTAATCAATACGTCTTTCGACGTATTGATGACCTACCGGACCGAAACCACAAGGCTATAAATGAAATAAACAATACATGAATGATATTATGAATGTCAAATACTGAATGACAAATGATCAGAGTAGCATACAAATGTTTTACAAGCGGAAGATAATAGAAAATACCCGAGACAGAAATAGTACATGAAAAAGTCTCGAAACACTGGGCCCGAATAATGTCTCAGAGTATCCAACAGATAACAACAACAAAGATACGGAAATCAAGATACATGGAAACCACACCAGAATGGGAGTCCTCGGAATCGAAAGTGCACGATGACCGTCGACGCTCCGCGATCTAGTTCAGCTCCTCTAGTGACGGGTGCTGTAGACCTGAAAAGATGTAGAGGTGAGCAACTCGTCCTCGCTAACCCAAATGGGGCCAAAGCCATCCAAGTCGGGGTTTAAAACCCATGAGAAAACATTTCGTATATATATATATATATATATATATATATATAAATATATATATATAGGTACTCGTAAGTACGAAAGAGCATGTGGAAATGTAAATGCACGCCACGCACACAAAGCTCGGTAAAACATGTGACCACATATGAAAGAACTCTCTGGATCTGAGCGGCCGAAATCCCGGGTTTGTCTTCACTGCAAACCGGGGCCAACTATCTAAGCGCCCGAGTGCGCAGAATAGCGAGAGCGTCCATTTCCAGCTAACGCCCAACAATAGCAGGCCACACTTACGTCACGTTTTACTCTGTACGAGACGAGCGTAAGCGGGATAAATGAATAAAATAAACAGGGCATAGCCCCTCCGGAGGTTAACGGTCATCGACACCGTAGGAGTGCTAGAATACTAGGTCCCGTCGCTCTCAGGCCAAACACCGGAAATCAGGACGACGGTACTACTTTTCGATCCAAAACTCACACACACACACCAAGTGCTATAAGAAGCATGTGGTCAAGCTTAAAACAATGCATCATTATTTAATAAATATAAAGTGAAAGAGCCGCCGACCCAAGAGGGTTTCGGCTCACCCATTGGGCGTGCTCCCCCTACCTGGTATGATGGTACAGCTGGCTGCGCTCCAACTCCTGGTCCTCCTGAAGCCTGCGTAGACGAGCTCCTGAGTCTGTGGGTGAGACAACAGTGATAGTCAGGTATAAGTAATTCGAGGATCTACTATTTACGACTAAGACTTGATAAACACTCTTTGTTTATCTTTCTGACATTAGGGTTTGACTTGTTTGACACTCCGATTCTCGAACCAGCGAGAAGTCGGGATTATTTCTTATTCAGTACTTACGTCGTTTTTGCCACGTTTACAAGCTAAAAGTCTTTAAAACGTTTAACCGTAGTGTTCGAAAACGTAAAATAGGTGTTCTACGGCATAAGTTAAAAGTCAACTTTGGAATAGTAAAAGTCAACGGTCAACAGTAAAGTTAATGATCAACGGTCAAAAAGTCAACCGTCAAAAGTCAACGGTCAAAAGTCAACTGTCAAATTCAAAAAGTCAAAGTCAAATAGTCAACCGGTCAAAGTAAACAGTAAAAAGTAACAGTAAAAGTAAAACTGTAACAGTAACAGTAAAAGTAAACAGTAAAACAGTAACTGTAAATATTTCAAACAGTCATGGGCAAATTGGTAACTCTGCCCCTGGGTAAATAGTAAAAGTAAAACTGACACGGTAAAAACCAGGGTTTTTACCGTGCCGGTTCCCGACCGGTTTCTTCGCCGGATTTGGCTGGTTTTCCGGCCAAATCGAGTCCCTAGGCCTGCAAAACTCACTTCTACACATCTCCAACAACATAACAGGCCAAGATTTGAGAGAAAATACAGAGATCCATACCCTTGAAGTTGAAACCACTGTTCTCCGGCGGTTCTCCTCCGGCGGAGCTCCGCTGGGCTCCTCCTTCCTCCTCCTTGCTCCTGGGCAGCTCCTGATGGCGCCTGGGAGCTTCCTAGCTCCTTAAAAGTGCTGGTTCGCTTCGATCCAGTCTGCACAGTGGATCCGGTCCTTCTCTCCTCAGATGGGCGGCGCTGGCGTCGCTGGTGGCCTGGTTGAGGTCGCCGGGGCGAGGCGAAACTGGGAGGCGGCGGTGAGGCTCGACGCGCGCCGGGGCGGTGTGCCTGGTGGTTGCTGTGTCGAAGAGGGAAGGAGAGAGAGAGGAACTCTCTTTCTGTTTCGAGCGAAAGCAGAAATGGAAAGAGAGGAAAAGGAAAGAGAAAAGAAAGGGAAAGGTGAGGGAAAAAGGAGAGAAAGAGATAAGGTATTTAAAGAAAAACGAGTGGCCACGATTCGTCAATCGAATCAACGGCCACGATTCGATCCCAATCCCAAAATAAATTTCAAAACCAAAACCATTTTCGAAAATTCATTTCAAATAACCAAACATCAAATTTAAACGTAAAAGTCGTACGAAAAATTACGTGAAGTGCCGGAAAATATTCCGTAAGTACTTCCACGCATGTGGCGACGTGTGTCTTAACGTAAAAACGTTAGACGAAATGACGACGTACTGAAAAGTAATCGGAATTAAACCCTAAGTGTGTCGGAAAATTAAATTAAAATTTCGGGGTCTCACATGTTCGCCGACAAGTTGAGATAGTTGGTGATATTATCGAGCAACTAGCATTGGTGGATATTAAATTCGATGAACACATCAAAGTGTTGGTGTTGTTGACTTCTATGCCTTCAAATTAGGATGTAACTGTGAACTCGATTTGTAGCGGAGTTAGGACTACGAAGAAGCTGAATTTTGATGATGTGTGTGATGTTCTTCTGAATGAGGAGACGAGAAGACAAAACAACTTTGAAGATCCTTCAAGTTCTGCGCTATCTATGGAGAATAGAGGTAGAAGATTCAATAAGAACTCAAACAACAATCGTGGAAAGGTCCAAGTCTAGGGCACCAGGAAAAAGCCGAAATATGTCCAAATCAGAATAGTGGTCTGATGGATGTTGGCATTATGGGAAGCCTGGTCATGTCAAAAAGGATTTTAACCAGGGGAATAATGAAATGAAGATGACAAACACAACAATGTTTGATTCTGATGCACTGGTACTAAGAGTTACTGAAACATTATTGGAGTCATGAATCATAGACTCCAGAGCATCTTTCCACTCAACTTCATAACAAGGGGCCATGTTAAATTACCAACCTGGTAATTTTGGCAATGTTTTTCTTGCTAATGGTGCCCCTTGGAGATTGTGGGAAGGGGTGATGTGAAGATTTCGCTCGAGAATGGTGGAACATGGACCTTGACCAATGGGCACATACCAGGGTTGAAGAGAAATCTGATCTCTGTTAGTCAGTTGGATGATGAAGAATGTCGTACTACCTTTGAGAAAGGTACGTGAAAAGTATGTAAATATTGTGCAGAGAATGAGATCATGATGAATAAGACAATTTCTGGAACTCCACAGTAGAATAGAGTGGTTAAACACATGAATAAGACTCTAAATGAGCGTGCAAGGAGTATACGGATACACGCAAGTTTGCCTAAAACGTTTTGGGTTGAGATAAGCATATCACATTTGAGAGTTTTTTGTTGCGTGATGTATGTTCACATTGAGTTCGGTGCAAGAAAAAGTTGGATCCCAAGTCTCGAAAGTGCATATTCATAGGCTATGACGGTGATGAGTTTGGCTATAGATTTTGGGATATGCATAGCAAGAAAGTTGCGAGGAGCCGGAATGTCATCTTTAATGAAGATGTGATGTACACGAATAGGAAATCAGCAGAGCCTGAAAATCCTATAAAAAAAAGTTCGGCAGTTTGCAAGATTGGAAGAGTTGACCAATGAAGATATGTCGAAAAGCCTATAGGTCGTGAGAAAATAGTCATTCAGATACCGAACATTAAATCTGCAACAAACCGGGTTTGGACCTGTAACGATCGATCTGCTCCTAAATCTCCTATGTCATCCGTCCTACGTTATCTTCTGTCAGTTCTGTGTTTGTAATGGGTACACGGTTGAAAGAGATGTTTGGGCCAAAATATTATTTTTCGGTGAATGCTTTGGAAGAGGGCCCAGTGGACCGACTCTTGAGGTCTACGTTATTATTAATGTGTTTTCTTTTGATTGGAAGTCATGATTGACAAGGATTTGTGGTTGCTTAAGGAATCCTTTAGAGATCCAAGAAGATTTGATATGCCTTGATCTGTAAGAAAGAACAAACCCTAATGTTCACTATATAAAAGGGTCAAGTTACAGAGACAAGACACATCTCAACAATTCAATACAACTTTTGCACATTGCAAATCAAGCCTTTCCGGAGCACCTCTACCAGAAAGATTCCTTGAGTCTTTTTGTCCACCAAAGCCCTATCCGTAGGCATTCCCCGCTGCTACTCACCAAAACCCGACCCGTCGACATTATCCGCTGCTACCTCACCAAAGCCTCATCAGTGAGCATTACCTGCTTCTACTCACCAAGCCTCATCCGTGAGCAAACAGTCCACCACCGCTTTATAAAGCCCTATCTGTAGGAGAATACCGGCTAAAACCATTGTTGGAGTGAGAACTCTAGCAAATATCCCCGGTTTTTAGAGAACCCTTTGGCAAACGTACTGCACTCCCGATTTTTAGCTCTTCTCAACTACACCAGTCTGAGTAGGAACGTCCACTTCGCAAGAGGATGAGAAAAATCCTAGTTGCTCTTCAGCTAGATCTAAGAAAAACCTGAATACAGGCTTGACCAATGACTGTACAACAATCGTTTGAAGAGAAGTCAGAAGGCGAACGCGCATCAAGACCAAGATTGTACCTGACCCATAAGTACTGGCACGCCCTCAAGCTTGGTTGTTCGAAGAAAATACATTTTCACGCCGAACATTTGGCACGCCCAGTGGGACCACATGCTAAAAATAACGGGGGTTAACGAATACTCGAAGTTATACCCGGCTTGCAGTAAATCATAACATTCACGGGTTAACTTACATAACTCAACGTACTGTAGAGGTTTATCAGTTGAAGAAACGATCATGCGTTTCGGTTTATTACTAGGAAAATCAACATAGTCCATTTGTGAGAAAACTATCATGGACGACGAATCAAAGCGCCTACTAGCTGATTTGGCTGCCAAAATAGAAGTGCTCGCTAAGAAGATGGAGCGAGTCGAGACAACCATACAGCAGTTTGAGCGGACTCAGACGCAACATGGTCAGGAAATCAGGGCAACCAACCAAAATGTTGAGAAGCTGCAAAATTCTACCACCCAAGACAGTGCCGAAACTGACGACAGGATCAACAGGCAGTTTGAACGCCTTCAACAGGGGCAAAAGGAATGTTTGACAAAGAGCTAGATTCGCAGAGTTTTGAAGAGGTGACTAACCCATCGTCATCTGCCAAAACTATGATATTTAAGGCTACTGGACCATTCACATTGGTTCACACATATACAAGGAGGACAGTAGTCGGGACGCCTACCGTACAGGAGGCGAATCTGAGGCGTCAAAGGAACCAAGATCTACCTAGAGGTCTTGAACCACAAAGAATAAAAGTCCTCAATGGTCTGGCGAATGACCAGGGATGCACACCAGAGCATGTGATGCAGATGATTCAGAAGACCGTAAGGACGATGCAGGGACAGCCACCTGTGAATCTGAACTATTCCAATCAATATCCAGACGAAGTAACATATATACCATGGCCTGAGCATTATAAGCAACTTCGGTTTACAACTTTCTCTAGAGAAGGATCAGAAGATGCCGCCACCCATATTTCTCGCTTTCAAAGGGAATGTGGTCCCTATGGGACCAATGATATATTTAAACTAAGAGTTTTTGGGTCTTTTCTTACAGGGTCCGCATTAACTTGGTATACTAGGTTGGCTTCTAGGTCAGTCCTTAATAGGCCAACCATGGAGACTATGTTTAGAACATCGTTTGACACAGTGGAGCCTAAAGTTGATTTATCTTCTCTAACCTCCATGTATCAACAGCCGATGGAGTCTCCTGTGGAGTATCTGAAGAGATTCAAAATCCAGCAGACCAAGTGCAAGACTCTAATTTCATAATAGGTTCCCATCAAAGGATTAGAACGTCATCAGAGGGCTAAATATCATAACGTTCACTTTACGAGCATGGCAGATCTGATGAGTAAGGTAGCCAGCAACCAGAACTTCCTAGATGAGCTGGATGGAGGGTCTGGGGGTTCACAAGGTTCACCAACATCTTATATTCCAAGGACCTTGAAACACAGATACGGTCCAAACAGGGCAGAATGGTGTCGACAGTGTACTCACACTTGGATCCTTTTTACAGTCCACAACATCACTTCGTAGAGCCACATGGATATGTTGAACAAGACGACGAAGAAGATGTGGCAGCAGTGGAGTTACCTGGGAGACAAGTGGTCAAGTCTAGAGCACTGCGAATGGAAAAGAACCCAGTCAAGATAACAACTGAAGCATTCGCCAAGCCAGAGTTCGAATCATACACCTACAATGCCCACAAGACTCTAGAGATTCTAGATGAGTTGTTCACCCAAGGAAATGTTCGACATGACTTCTGAACATGTCCAAAGCCAGAACAAATCAGGGGAAAGAAGTACTGCAAGTACCACAATCTGTGGAACGATAATACCTCTGAGTGTATCAGGTTGAAAGATCAGCTCCACACATGGATCAATACTGGCAAGTTAGATGTTGACGGCGAAAAGACAGCGCTTGGGTTGATGTGGATCCATTCCCCACAATCTCCATGGTAGACATCAAACCTGTGATCACTCCTGTTCAGAGGAAGAATGTCAAGCCTCGGTTTTTAGATTACATGTATGATGCTAATCAGGCTCATGTTATTCTAGACACATTGATTACATAAGGAATAATGGAGATTCCTTGGGGATCAGTTCCAGTTGAAGACGTTATTGCAGGTAAAACATATTGTAAGTTCCATAATGTTTGGACTCACCACACTGCAACTTGTGTATAGCTTATAGACCAAATCCAGCAATGGATAAATGAAGGATACCTGAAGTTTGAAGATAAGCCAAAAGCAGAGGTGTCCATGGTGGATGTTGCCTTCAACCAAAAAGGAGCAAGGAATGTGACATTGGATCTGCAGGAAGAAAAATAATTAGATCAGTCGGTGATTATTGAAAAAGTCAAACCAGCAGTAGAGGGTTCGACAATAGTACTGTGTTCTAGGTGTCATCGGAGGCCGTTCCCTTGTAGTCGCCACTAGATCATTATACGCCCTCTAGCCCGCGAGGCGTAAAGACATCAGGGCAGGTAAACCAGATCCTTTGGGGGTCTGAAGCAGTTCAGCAGTTTCAATTTTCTACAAGCACTAGTCATGGGGTTAGGACTCAGCAGCAAGCTCAACCAGATGTTCTAACAAAGCCATACATACCACCTGTTTTAAAAACCATCATCAAAGAAAATAAGTGGTATGTACGAGAAAGAGTAAAAGTGGTGAAAACGACACCAACCCAAGCTAGGAATGCGCAGAAGAAATACGGTCAGACAAAGCGAACGCTAGAAGCCCTGGAGAAAGGTGACATTCAACCTGTCCAGATACGGCGAACGTCGGAGCAATTAAGAAGGGTGATTGAAAACTTAAAAGTTAGGCCTTATGTGCACGTTCGCCATGGAACCAGTCAAAGCGAGCTGGTGAATGATCGACCCCAACAGAGAGAAAGTGTCTTCAGAAGGTTGTCGCAGCAACCAGTGGATAATAGACCAGAGCAAAGGGTTTCGGTCCTTAATAAAATATCGTTCGCTAATGACACTACATCTGAGGAGGCTAGGAGCAAGAAAGTCAGGATTGATACAGCTTTGAACAAGGTGGAACGCCGCCAGAAGATAAAATAGGAACTCGGTTGCAAGTTACCCATAAGCCTACACCTGAGGCTATTTTAAAAAGGGAATCTATTTCTGAGGTTTCTACTGTCGATAACAGAGCTACACAGAATGTGCCTGGCAGTGAGCAGCAGGCAGAAGATGAAGTCATCTTGGAACTCAGCGAGGATGACAACATGGAGAGGTTAGTAGCACAAGAGCCTGAAGAAAGCTTAGAGTGTGACATGCTACATCTGGCTAGGGGGGCAGACCTTAAATTGCCAGCGTCTGCATAACGTAAATGTAACATGGCATATACTCTTTCCAAGAAGTATGCGTTGTCAAAACCCATGTCATCCTATGTGTTCTTGAATTCAGACAATGCTGAGGAAACAGAACTTCCCATTACAGAGAAGATAGAACAATTGTCTTTCGACCCACATAAAATTCAGATTAAGAAGCAGGAGGTCACGAATGAGGAGTCAGACCGTAAAAAGCTGTTTATGATGTTTTCCAAACCAACTATAACCATGACTCAGCATCTTAAGCCTTTATACATGACAGCAGAGATGGAAGGCATGAAATTAAACAGGATCCTGATTGATAATGGCACTGCTGTTAACATCATTACAGTACAGACAATGAAAGCGCTGAAGATTCCTAAGGAGAAGATCCTCAACAGTAATCTGAAAGTTAAAAGCTTTACAGGCAACGTAACCAAAACCTCTAGGGTTTTGATGCTCAAGATAAAGTTAGGACTATCATTTTGTTTGACAAACTGTACTGCTCCCTACAGTATTATTCTGGGCAGGGATTGGATTTATCGAGCATATTGTGTTCCATCTTCTTTGCACTATGAGATACTTATGTGGAATCCCATGACAGATGAATCAGAATTAGTGAAAGCAGATGAGCGACCATATTCAGTGGCTGCATGCATGCTCGATTCTGAATACTATTATGGAGATATGCGCCCTCTTGGGGTTGTTGGGGTTGATGGCAAGGGTAATCCGTACGGGGTCACCTCTTCAGAACTTTCACGATGGGGTCTAGTCCAACCTCACTCTAATACCAGCAGGCCGAGCTTCATTGTACTAAGCTCCAGTAACCATAAATGACAACAAATCTCAGCAAGGAAGAAGAAGGGGCCCATGTGTTCCTACTTCAAAGGTTATCTATCTTTAAACAGGAACAGGAGGCTTGGAATGACATAGCCTTGGTGGAATGCATCGAAAACGAGTTAACCAATGGCAAATATGAGGAGGAGATTATTTAACCAGCTCCCACAGCCTTGGATGATACTCTACCTAAAGTCAAAGATCTAGTTGAGAAAGTTAATCTGGATTCCCTTGAGAAACCAATAGAGGTTGGCATTAGTCAGTATTTAGAACCGCAGCAGCGACAACAACTGATTGAGCTGTTACAGGAATTCAAATATTGTTTTACCGAGAAGTATGAAGACATGCCCGGTCGGACACCTCAGCTGGTTTTTCACAAGTTACCTGTAGTGGCTGGCTGTAAGCCGGTTCAACAGGAATAGCGGTGAATGAATGCGGAGATGGCGGAGGCAGTCAAAACAGAGGTGCAAAACATGGTCAAGACAGGGATAATCAGACCAGCAAAGTATACACAGTGGTTATCCAACATTGTTCCGGTTCGGAAGAAGAACGGAAAATACGCGTTTATGTTGATTACCAGAACCTAAATACAACAACACCTAAGGATGTGTATCTGATGCACATGGCGGACATGTTGGTAGATGGTGTGGCGGGTCATGAGATCATATCCTTCATGGATGGAACGGCTGGATACCATCAAATACCTGTGCATGAAGAAGACAGACATAAGACGGTTTTTCAGTGTCCAGGTTTTACAGAGGCCTTTGAATACATTGGTATACCCTTTAGTCTCAAGAATGCAGGGGCCACTTACCAGCGAGCAATGAATCTTATCTTCCATTACATCCTCAGCACCAAGTTAGAGGTATACATTGATGACGTGGTGGTTAAGTCAAAACAGAAAGAAAATCATATTGAAGACTTGCGAATGGTGTTTGAGCGAATGTGAAGACAAAGATTGGGTATGAATCCAGCAAAGTGTATTTTTGGGGTTCGTGCAGGAGATTTTCTGGGGTTCGTGATACACTAGCGAGGTATAAAAGTTCCTGGAGACAAAGCTAAGGCAGTGATAGAAACTCCAGCTCCAAGGAACAAGAAGGAGTTGCAGAGCCTGATATGCAAGATTAATTTCTTGCGAAAATTCATATCTAATTCTGCAGGAAAAATTGCTCATTTCTCTCCCCTTCTTAAGTTACATGCTGAAGAGAAGTTTATTTGAGAGTCAGCACATCAGGATGCTTTTGAGAAGATCAAGGAATTTCTGACGAATCCTCTTGTGTTATGACCACCTCGGCCAGGCATTCCTTTGAAGTTATACATATCATCATCATCTTCTTATTCTATTACAGGACTGCTGGCTCATGACGAGACTAGGTTCTGAGACATTGCTAGGTTTAAGCTAAAATATTATCTTTCTGCGAATGCTTTGGAAGAGGACCCAGTGGACTGATTCTTGCGGTCTACGTTATTATTAATGTGTTTCCTTTTGACTGGAAGTCTTGATTGGCAAGGATTTGTGGTTGCTTAAGGAATCCTTTGGAGATCCAAGAAGATTTGATATGCCTTGATATGCAAGAAAGAACAAACCCTAGTGTTCACTATATAAAGGGGTCAAGTTACAGAGACAGGACACATCTCAATGATTCAATACAACTTTTGCACACTGCAAAACAAGCCTCTTCGGAGCACCTTTATCAGAAAAGATTCCTTGAGTCTTTTTGTCCACCAAAGCCCTATACGTACGCATTCCTCGCTGCTACTCACCAAAGCCTGACCCGTCGGCATTATCCGCTGCTGTTTCCGGGTGGCTCGTGGTCCCTTTAGCGGGTGGCACGGCTCCAGAAATAGCGTACTTCCCTGTACTCCGAGTTTTCCTGTGCAAAGAACAAACACGTCAAAGAGGCGTCCCCGGGTTTACCGAGGGAAGCCACTCCGATGCTTAAGTTAGACACTGTCAGCTAAGCATAAAACTCGGGAATAGTCAAGAAGTTTCATCGTACCTTTATGGGGAGGCATGTGCCGGTATTTATAGTAGCATTTGAAGGCAGCATTCCTGTCCCTTTCCAATGTGGGAGTAGTTTCCCTTGCTTTATTTAGTTTTATGGCGAATTGGGCCCAGACAAAGGGCCCAGAGTGGCTTCACATTTAATTGTAACCCGGTAAAGGTGAAATATTAGGTTCCACCTATAAACAAGTCCCCCAAGTCCTCAGTCAAGGGGTACGCTTGGGTGGGGACTTAAAATCGTTTCTTTACCGGGTTACAAAGTTAGCAACCAAACCCGGGGTATCCAGTCCCCCAAGTCCGTACGCAAGCGTAACCCGCGGACACTCTTTTCGTTGAGAATTCAAAACGACGTCTCCGGGTTGTCGTGGGGGGAAATTGAAAAGTCTTCAGTTTGAAGTGGGGGAAAACGAAAAGTTTTCAGTTTTGAAGTGGGGAAACTGAAAAGTTTTTCGGTTTTGGGACGCGGCATGCACGACACGTGTCGATTTTCTCGAAAAACCGAAACGTCCCTTCAGTGTACGTCTCTAACTGTATAAATAGGGGTTGAAGGTGACAGTTTTGTCTCACCTCCAAACCCGATAACTTTTTCGTGCTTTTGCTGTCGCTTTCTTTTGTCGCTGTTTCTTTTGATTCTCAATCTCAAATCGATCTCAAAAACCCCTTCAAGCCCTCAAAAGTAAGGTACTGTTTCTTCTTCCCTCCTTTTTGATTGTTTTGGGACTATTTGTGTACTGCTTCTGGGTTCCCAGGAAGGTTTTCTGGGTCTGCGTTTGGGAATTTAGCTTCGTGACACCGGGTTACCTGGTTTTTGTTGACGTCCCCGTGTTTTTTCTTTGCAGATGACCAATGAAGCGATGGACACTCACGTCCCCGAGTTTGCCTCTGTAACCTTCACTGATGGGACCGCTCTTGACCCTCCCGGGTACTCATTGACAGCGGAAGAGATCGTGGAGCTAAGGAGCAACTGGAAGATCCCCGAGTCTGTAGAAATTCGGCCTTTAGAACCCGAGGACCAGTTCTTCGCTCCCGGGGATGGGTGGACGCTGTGCCACGAGTATCAGCTACGCTGCGGCCTGTCACTCCCGCTAAAGGTGGAGGTGCAGTACCTCCTGGCTGCGAGTAACTTCGCCATCGGGGAAGTAGGCCCGAACATGTGGAGGCAACTACTAGGATTGTGCGTTATGTACAAGGTGCTGAAGCAGCAGATGCCCACCTATCACGAGTTACATGCCATGTACCGGGCCGAGTACTCCCGGAAGGCGGGTTTCAGCGGGACCATCCAACTGAAGTCCAAAGCGGTTTTCAAGAAGATCGTCGATGACCTGCCAACCTCCGTGAGCCGGACCTGGAGGGAGAAAAGTTTCTTGATAAGAAACTTTCAAGACCCGGGATACGCATTTCAAGTACCGGGTGACTTCCAGCCACTGATGAGTAAGTCTTCTTCCTCAGGGTTTCTTTCTTTTCTCCGTCCCGGGTTATAATCATGTTACTTGTGTTGCAGACGTCCCCGACATTCCTCTGGAGCCGGTGATGGAGAAGAGGATCCGGAGGATGCTGTGGGCTTTTCGGGGGCAAGACGACCGGAGTTCATACCGGCTTTGTAGGCTGTATGTGTACAGCAGGTGCCGGTTGATGGAGCTCCCAGGTTTGTCTCGTGTTTCTTCAACTTTTGTTGTTAAATGCTTCTTGTGTAACGGGCTATATGTGTTTCTGCAGCTCTTCTTCCAATGGAGTTTACGAAGCGGAAGAACCCGGGAATATACGACGGGTTTGAAGATAAGGCTGTTTGGGTCGGGATCCGGACACAAGCAACGGATGGTCAATTATACGACATTAACCTGACCACGAAAGCGGCTTTCCTGCGCCCAGAAGCAGAGCAAGGGGATACTGAGAAATTCCTCGTGGACACCTTGCACTTCAACGAGATCCCCGGGTACCTTGCTGAGGTACTTGGCACGGAGATGCACCAGGAGTTAGATGAAGAGATTGTGGGGAGCCCCGCGGAGGAGGTGGCGGAAGACCCGGTGATTGAAGAACCGGTGACTCAACTCCCCTTAGCAGACGAAGAGGTGGAGTTTGAAGAACCGGTGATGAGCGCAGTTCCCTCATCTATGCTCCCGGGTGAGGAGTTTACTGAAGAGGATGACGACGGGGGTGAAGAAGTTGTCGGTTTCGAAGGGGTGGCGAGTGAGAACCCTGAGGGGAGTAACGGGAGCGACGAAGTGCATGAAGTGGAACCCGTCCCCTCCCACAAACGCACCCGGGAGGCATCCAGCTCGGCAAGGTCCGAGAGGAAGAAGATGAGGAAGAAGAGGAAAGAGAGGAGGGAGAGAAAGCAGCACCGGGATACTGACGAGATAATGGAGGAGTTGGCGAGCGGGGGAATGGCGGACGTGGCCATCCAAAGGATGGTAGCGGACTTGAAGAATTGTGCCGCCGACTCCTATGTCCTGGAGCATCAGGACCCGTTGATCGTAGCCCGGAGGACGCAGGAGAAACTGATGCGGGTTAGTGTTTCCTTCGTGACTTGTGTTGGGGGTTTCTTTTTTCTTTGATACTAACCCGTTGAATTGTTTTTTGTAGGCGGTCAGGATGTCATACTTGGCAACCGATCGGCTAGTCAACGAAGGCATCCCCGAGAGAGAGAGAGTGCTCAGGGACGACCTCCGGGCGGCCCGGGATCAAGTGACGGGGAGCGAGGAATGCCTGGCTCGGGTCCGGGAAGAGGCAAGCTCATCAGCCATTGCGTCGTGTGCGGAGTTGGCCAAGGCAGAAGAAAAAATAGCAGACTTGGTGGCCAAGAACTCGGAGTACGAGAGAGTCATCGAGGGTCACCGGGAGGACCGGTGTGCTCAAGATGCTGCTATTGCTCAGCTTACTCAACAGAATCAAGCGCTGCAGCAGCAAGTGACTTCTCTGGAGCAGCAGAAAGGAGCGTTGGTGCAGGCTGTTTCCCGGGCCAGGAACTCTGCTGTCTCCGAGTTTCTAGCGAGTCCAGAGTTTGAGCTGAAGCTGCGGTCGGCGAGGGCTGAGGCTCGTGCCGAAATTGTTAGCGCCGGGATTCGCCAAGGGTGGCTCGACAAAGCCGGGTATGATGGTCACCAAGGTCACGTTAGACCCGACGAGGCTGCAGGCACCTCCCGGTCGACTCCTGCCATGGCCGCAAACCCTAGGGCTCCTGCAAACCCGGCTCGGAGTCCCCCAGTTCATTCTTCAACAGCCCGGAGAGGTACTTCCCGTGGTGGGATTGTCGGTGGTCCTCAAAACCGGTCACCGCTCCGTAGGGGACAGTTTATCATACGGCCCCGGGGAGGACGTGGCGGCTCGAGCACTGGCGGTGGTAGCGGGTCTGCAGCGCCCTGAGCTGGAGCCTAAGTATTTGTCTTTGCTTTTGTAGTGTAGTCTGTTTTGCAGCGGTTTACTGCTCTTGTAATTGACCTCTTTGAAGTAATCAAGCTTTTCCTTCGCTCTTGTGAAATAACACGGTAACCTGATGCATAGTATAAAAATTTACACAATGCCGGTTTGACATGTAAATAAAGATAGTGCCGCTAAGGCTTTAGGGGTCCGTTAGGACTTCCAAGGACCGCTGGTTTTACGGGGGGAATACCATTCTATAACACGGTATTTCTTCCTGTAAAATAACACGTTAATCTGATGCACAATATACAAGTGTTGACATTTTATACATAATGCCGATTTGGCATGTAAATAAAGATAATGCCGCTAGGGTATACGGGTCCGTTAGGACTTCCATGGGCCGCTAGGGCTTTACGGTTCCGTTAGGACTTCTAAGGCCCGCTAGGACTTTACGGGTCAAGTATGACTTCCAACCCGATGCATAACCTGCAAGTGTTGACAAAATTCACATATAGTGCCGGGTTGGCATGTTAACATTACAAAGTTAAAATAGGGCCGCTATGGCTGTACGGGTCCGTTAGGACTTTCAAGGGCCGCTAGGGCTTTACGGGTCCGTTAGGACTTCTAAGGCCCGTTGCATAACCTGCAAGAGTTGACAAAATCCACATAGTGCTGGTTTGGCATGTGAATAAAAAATAGGGCCCGTTAAGGCTTTACGGGTCCATAAGGACTTTCAAGGGCTTCCTGCCAAATAACACGGTAACGTGATGCATAATATGCAAATGTGATAAAATTTATACATAATGCCGGTTTGGCATGTGAATAATAATAGGGCCACTAAGGCTGTACGGGTCCGCTAGGACTCAGACTGAAATAAGGCCGTGAAAGGCTTGCAATATTCCAAGTTATAGAGATTACCAGAGATTATCGGAGATTACCGAGTTTGACAGTGAAATAAGGCCGTTAAGGCTTGCAATATTTCACGTCATGTAGACCGGAGATTATCGGAGATTTATCGGAGCTTGCCAAGTTTTGACAATGAAATAAGACCGTGAAAGGCTTGCAATATTTCATGTCAAATGGAGATTACCGGAGATTATCGGAGATTTATCGGAGTTTGCCAAGTTTTGACAATGAAATAAGGCCGTGAAAGGCTTGCAATATTTCATGTCAAATGGAGATTATCGGAGATTATCGGAGATTTATCGGAGCTTGCTGAGTTTTGACCATGAAATAAGGCCGTGAAAGGCTTGCAATATTTCATGTCAAATGGAGATTATCGGAGATTATCGGAGATTTATCGGAGCTTGCTGAGTTTTGACCATGAAATAAGGCCGTGAAAGGCTTGCAATATTTCATGTCAAATGGAGATCGCCTGCATTCACTCAACAAACTGATTGATAGACATAACCCGGCCGGGTTTTATGTGGGCCTGAAAGGCTTTATATATATAACATCAAAATATAATAAACTTGGACAGTTGTAGATAACTTTTGTACCTACTTGGGATGTACGCACTGTCAAAATTTCGCGGGTTTCCATAACCCGGAGGATTCCCTACTGGGGTTATTACCTTAGCAGTCTGGCTGGCGTCCATTTGGTAAGCGTGAGGTCTTGAGTTCGACTCTCAACGAGAGCACCAATTGTTTCCGGGTGGCTCGTGGTCCCTTTAGCGGGTGGCACGGCTCCAGAAATAGCGTACTTCCCTGTACTCCGAGTTTTCCTGTGCAAAGAACAAACACGTCAAAGAGGCGTCCCCGGGTTTACCGAGGGAAGCCACTCCGATGCTTAAGTTAGACACTGTCAGCTAAGCATAAAACTCGGGAATAGTCAAGAAGTTTCATCGTACCTTTATGGGGAGGCATGTGCCGGTATTTATAGTAGCATTTGAAGGCAGCATTCCTGTCCCTTTCCAATGTGGGAGTAGTTTCCCTTGCTTTATTTAGCTTTATGGCGAATTGGGCCCAGACAAAGGGCCCAGAGTGGCTTCACATTTAATTGTAACCCGGTAAAGGTGAAATATTAGGTTCCACCTATAAACAGCTGCTACCTCACCAAAGCCTCATCCGTGAGTATTACCCGCTTCTACTCACTTAGCCTCATCCGTGAGCAAACAGTCCACTACCGCTTCATAAAGCCCTATCCATAGGCGAATACCCGTAAAAACCATTGTTGGAGTGAGAACTCTAGCAAATATCCCCGGTTTTTAGAGAACCCTTTGGCGAACGTACTGCACTCCCTATTTTTAGCTATGCTCAACTACACCGGTCTGAGTAGGAACGTCCACTTCGCAAGAGGAGGAGAAAAATCTTAGTTGCTCTTCTGCTAGGTCTAAGAAGAACCTGAATACAGGTCTGACCAACGCTTGTACAACAATCGTTTGAAGAGAAGTCAGAAGGCGAACGCGCATCAAGACCAAAGTTGTACCTCACCCATAGGTACTGGCACGCCCTCAAGTTTGGTTGTTCGAAGAAAATACATTTTCACGCCGAACAAAAGAAGCATACAATAGAGTGAAAAACGAAGAAAATACTAACTGAAATGAAAAAAGACAACACAGGCCATTGGATCGAGCATTGACACGTGTTAACATCTCATGAAAAGCTGAGGCAGCTCTAGTGAGTAGTGAGAATAGGAGAGAATCCGAGTCCCTCGTAAAAACGTATGAAACAATGCGGCCAAACGACAGGAAAGGAAGATTCTGTTCCAACGGCCTTCTGGGCCCTACCATGAGATCGAGCGGCTCAGATGAGGCCAAGGATCCAGTTTTGCCGGGTCCCACTACCACTAATGATTGCAATTCCCTTATCGTGGTGGGATCATGCGCCATTCATGCGAATGGTTGCACCCCACGTTTCCTTATTCTCCTTATCCTCTTGTGCTAGGAATCACTTTGCCATTGTCACGTTGTGAATTGATTGAATCATATTTATCGACAATTATAGTCATTATACTGTACTCGATAATATGAACATTTTAAACTTAATTGTTAAAAACTGATATTTCTTCCAAACAATTAAAAAAATGATATTTCTATATATACCGTTTTTGTTTAAAAAGACACTACCAATCAAAAACCATTATGCATATGATCTACATTGTTTCATGTATCGCCAAACCATGCACTGAAAATTCTTTTTGAACGATACATTACCAAATTACTTTCATTTTCAAAAAGATGAACATTTCATATAAAAGAACTATATCCTTGTATGCATTAAAAACTTTTATTTTGATGTGACTGGACCTCTCTATCAATTTTTTTTGGTACATAAAAGTTTAGGCAAGATAGAGGCTTCCTTACATTACCAAGATCAGAGCAAACCCTCTGATCTAGGCCTGAAGGCTTTCGGATTTTCGACTGAGGGTGAATTTCACCCACGTTTGAAGAGAGGTGACACCCTCCTTAAATGTTCGGAGGTATGCTCCAAGGAGACCACACCCTCACCCAACGACCCACCAAAAGACAGGCCCAAGAACATTTTACAAATTACATACCAATAAGGGATTGTTAGTAACGAGAATCGAATATGTATGAGTTTACATCTCAAGTCTATCTTTTAGAAACTGAATTAACCCCATTGGCCCTCTCTATCAATATTAAGTGGACCGTATCAAATAAAAAGTCTACTAAATCATTATTTATGAGTAGCACCCTGGTCATAAAAAAATAAAGTTATCAATCTAAGCTACGGCAGAAGACAAGAGCTACGGCTAAGCACTCTTAAAAATGTATTTATCATGTAATAATTACAGCCGTGGATTTCCTTTTTATTATTTAATCCCTCTTGTCTTTTAATTAAGATAAAAAACAAGAAACTGATACCGAAACGAGCATGTGAGCGACTACACGGAAGAATAATAGCCGGAAAAGGAATATGTGGCGGTTTCGGATGCCCAGGGATTCGTTTCGTCTCCAAATCCCATTCCAGCAAAGCAAGTCGTGTCCTCTCCCTCTCCAGAAATTTCTCTGACTTGTTCTATCCGGGTTTTAAGACACCTATGAGGCTTTATTTACCAAATTGCCCTCACCTCTCTCATAAATTGATTTCCCGGAGCGCCAGCGCGTCTTCTCTCTCTTTCGCTTGAAGAGGAGGAATCCTCGCCGTCGATTTGTCCAGCGAGGACTTCCGTTCTCTCTCTCTCTTCCCGGCGGGCTGCGTCGCTTTATGTTATGAAGTTCGCCGGAGATTGTTTATGGATTTTCGTTCAAAATCAACAGCAACCAGGTGTGTATCTGATTTCTGAATTCCTGTTACATTGATGCAATGTATGAACAAAAGGGATGCATTTTTGGATGGTTAGATTTGTGATTGTGGATTTTGATTTTGTTGGAAGCAGTGGCTGGTGGTAATTGGAGCATACAGGATGGATTTTACGGGGAAAAGTGACGCCGGCCGGTGCATTTTCCCCCTCACTGGTTTGCAAATCGGGTAAGCAATCTTCTCTTTCGATTCCGATTATTCTGAATTAATTTTTATCAGTTTTGATTGATAATAAATGTAGTCGATTTCGTTGCTTGTGCGTGTCATGATGGTAATGCTATATGTAGAGATAACATTGTGCTTCTTCAGCCGCTGAACGCGTAATGTACCTTTGATTTTAGTCTTTTTCTGTTGTGTGAGCAAGGGAGTGAGGCGTTTTTTGTGTTGTGATGATTGCAGGGACTTGCAGTCTTATCTTTCAGATCTTAGCCTAGTGCTGGCTTCGGAAAGTAGGAAGTTCTATATATTGGTGGACAATCGGCCATGGCTGAGAGGTTCTCGTCCAGCGCACTTCTGGCAATTGATGGTGACCAAGGTCGCTTATCCCATCTCCATAGTGTTTATACTAGTTTCCATTTTTCTTTTAGTTTCATTGCTGAATAGAAGTTTAATGTTGGTTAAATTTCAGTCAAGGTTATCTCCTTTTGCAAACTCTAAAGCGCTGAAGGACAGAAACCAAGGAAAGAATGCGTGCTCCAAGACTGTCAAACCTAAAAAGTTTACTAGGTGGGTATCATTCATCAAAGCAGAAGCATTGTCTAGCAAGAGGGTTTTGCTGCCTGTAAAGAAACTGCGCAGTTCTTTGCTTTTAAGCAGTGAGTTGCATAGGACCTTGTATGGTTTCATTGTGTTTGAAGTTGCATGGAGCAATGTTCGAGGTATAAATTACTTGAATGAGCTTCAGGTATCACCCCTTATCCTTCAACTCTTGTATCTAGTTCATTGCAAATGTTGTTGTGTTCAGAGTCCTTATTTTCTTTGTCACTTCCAGACTGACACGTCACTGGCTACGGAGGCTAAATTCATGGAAAGATGGGAATTCGACAGTATTTCTCAAGCTGCAAACTGTATATCTTCATGGTTCTCAGGAACAGTCTCTGAGAAGCAACAATTGAGAGAGTTCCTGGATTCCCTGGGTATTATTCTTTACCCTCGTGATCTCTGATCTGGATATGTAAACAACATTTCTGATGATTTTGGCCGTGTTTCCCCTGGGAAGGGAGATTATGATATTTACTGTTATAGTTTTACATTTTTATTCTGACGACATGGGGTTTCATTGTTTAATTTTTCATCTTTTTACCAAGCATTGAGAGCCTCAATATCTGAAGTATGCATCTTTACTTGAAGCCATAATTTTTTAAATTTTTTGCTTCTACCACTTAATCAATCAAGCAAACAGATTGCTTAGCTAGATGTCTTATGTGTGCGTCTAAAGCTTAACCTATTCATATTGGAGTAGACAGCTTATTATTGGAGTTTCATTTTTTTTCTAATTATTACAGCTTATTCTTTGCTGTTAAACGAGTCAGTATTAAATCTTTTTCCTGGTATATTGCTACTCTGTAGTCCCACTCAGCAGTGTCTGCCTTAGTTTACTGTTAACAATAGAGTACACGGAAGCACTTGTCAGTAGTTTGTGTAAACAGCTGTAAATTCAATAATATGATGGCTTGATATATGCAAAAATGGAGCAAAGGGTTATTGTCTTAGTGATAATCAGTAGCTGCCTCCATGTTTTTGTGCATGTAACTTGGACATAAATGACATTCTTCTGTGGTTCATCTTTCCGTTGCTAATTGATTTGAACGTTTGGATAATTATATACTTTGTACATTATTTGTTCATATACCTCCATTGTTTAGATCTTGTTAAGTGCTGATGGTGCTGGAAATAAGTACTGTATTTTCTTAACTAATAGAAAGGAGAACTGAATGTTTGGTTTTGTTCTTTTGTGAACTTTTATAGGAGAGGTGTTTTATGATGCCCAAGTAAACATGCCAGTTGATGTTGAAGACAACTTTTCTTTCAACCTTCTTTCTATCGAGGAGAATTCTCTTCACAGCCTCAGCGGCAACTATAGTGTATGCTCTCCAACCAGTGGTGGAAGCACTAGCATTCCTCATTCACCTCCACCACCTACTGGACCTTACAAGAGAAGGAAAATAGCAAGCTCCCTTTGTATTGGAGATGGCGTTGATGTAAGTTCTGAGGAGTTTCCAGACTGCAAGACCTATACTACTGACTACGAAGATTCTGCTGAAGTTACCCAGAACATGGAAGATTGTATACCAGTGAATGCGAAGACCTGTATTGACTGTGAAGAGGCTGTTGAAGCTACTCAGTACATGGAAGAGGCTATACCTGTGCCACCTGAGACACAAAACAGTGACTGTGAAGATGCTGTTGAAGCG
This sequence comes from Comarum palustre, assembly GCA_951800085.1. NCBI lineage: Eukaryota > Viridiplantae > Streptophyta > Magnoliopsida > Rosales > Rosaceae > Comarum > Comarum palustre. Next base: position 4,549,238 of record OX637578.1, read on the forward strand.
ACCCAGTACAGGGATGTCTTGATCTTGTTCAGGTTCAATGACAATGGTCTCCCATTCAAACTCAGAGATATAATAATGTCTGATCTCCGGTTATTGACCTTGCTGGAGGCTGGGCTTCCATCTTGGGCTATCTTCCTTCAATCTTACCCAGGATTTTGCAAAATTTATCGCCCGTGGATGTGTCCGCTTGCAAGAGCTTTATATGTGGTGATCTCAGTTGCCACCGTCCTTATTGGATTTTATGACCTGTACAAAAATGTTCCAGTTCTCAAGGCAACTGCATCTCGTATTTGTGGACCTCTATTTGATTGGATAGAAACCTGGTCAATGGTAACAAGGATCAAATACTTGGGAACAATGCTATTTCTGCATCACTCTCAGAAGGTTGTTCAGTGGTTCTTGACTATCAGAAGGATCACTCGCTCCTTCTTTTCAGTTTTAGCCCAGCCGATGTTCGAACCTTGTGTACAGTGCTTTGGATTCCTTCTCCCAGTTTGGAATATGCTTTTTGAGGTATTGGGGAGCATCTGTACAATGATTTTGTTTCTGATCGAGTCTTCTTGTAATATAGTGGAGAACCTGGTGGAGGCTTTGCTGTTTCCAATATGGTTTGTTCTTTCATCGATCTGGAGTATTGGTAGGTCTCCAATGTTTTTGAGTTATTATTGTCTCAGAGTTGTTAAGCCAGTGATATAATAATCTTGTTTCTGTTGCATTGCAGCCACTTCTGTTGTATATCCTATATTTAGGATGCTGTGGGCGATACTCTATGCTCCAATTCACATGATTCTTGCTCTAGGCAATATCATAGCCTTTCTTTTTACTTGTATATATGATACACTTCAAGATACATGGAAGTTCATTACCGGCATATTCCAGTTTGCTTCAGCTTCTCAGGCAACAGTGAGGACTGTTGAAGTTTCCATATGGCGTTCACTTTGGAATGACCTCTTTTCACAGGTTGGAAGATAATTTTATGATTGTAGTTAGTGATTTATGTCGCTGTTAGGTAGATTTTTTCATTAATCAACATTCTTTCGTTCTTGCATTCCAGATTTTCCGTGCTCTCAGGAGTATATTAAACGGTTTTGTTGCATTCTTCACAGCCTGTAACAGGCATCGGCTAAGGTATGCTTATAGTTGCTTTGCTTTCCATACTGCTTAGATCTTATTAATCTGCAACTTTCTGTTCTCTATATATGGGACCATTTTCTATTGGTTGCTTAGGCATACATCATTTGCTGTCTAGGACTGAATTTGATATGTTTGTGCATTTTTAAAGTTTGTCGTGGTACTTGCATTTTTAAGTTCATGTGGTGACAATTATTACACTACATGGTTTAGCCCTTCCCTCAATTCAAAGCTAAAAGTTTTTACAAGATAGTTCGACTTGAATTAACAATTACATGATTAGGAGAAAGATGTCTCTCCCTAGACCTCCTCGGCCTATATTATGCTAATTGCAAGGAATCTTTCTGGTCTGTTTGTGTCTTATGTTTCACTTGCATTACCCTTTCTTCAATCCTTTAGTTGCAAGTGATCTTCCTCTTCGTACCATAAGGCTGTCAGTTTGATCTTAGGGACCTATTGAGGATACTTTCAGTACCTGGTGTTTGGGGATTTAGAATACAAGTGTGAGAGATACTAGGCATTTAAATTCTTTGTAGTAATTAAGAAATGAAGCCTATCTCTTCATGTACATTCTAGATGTATTTTACAAGTTCAAGTTGTGAGATTTTGTTTTATTTTATGTTTTTTTACTTTCTTAATAAGAGCATCTCCAACAGCTCATGTAAAACTAGAATAATCTCTATTTTTGAAGAAAACATCATTTTTGGCTCTAATAGCTTATGTAAAGGATCTTCTATACTACAAAAAGTGGAAGAGAGGAAACATATCCTCTAAATCTATAGAATTTTTACAAATTTGTATCTTCATGTAAACTTTATTGCTTACCTTTTTGAATTCATTTTCTTCCCTAAAGAAAGAATAAAACGTCATTAAGTTAAAACAATTAACCAAATAATTAAGGTTTGATTTGATTGAATTTATATGTTTCTATAAATTTATAAAACTATACTGAAAATATTTAATTTTGTATATAAAAAAAGAAGAGCTGTTGGAGTGTAGCTCATTTTCTTAGAGATTTTGTGATTTTCTCCTCTATAATAGAGAATTAATACAAGAACTATTGGAGATGCTCTAACTAGTTTCAATGCATAGCATTCCCATTGTAGCTTATTGATTCCTTCTTATTTGGTTCTAAACTTTGGTTTAAACGCCTTAAACCTCTGTTGCTGACTTCCTACTTATACATCATAGAGCATATAATCCGTTCCCTCTTATCTTCAAATGTCGTCCTTAGATTATGTTAGTGATTGTAAGATATTTTGCGTTGCCTTCCCTGCTGATGGTTGTTCAATGTGGTGATAACAGCATCTATAATCATATAAAAGGGTTTAACCAAAGATTACTGAATCGAACGAAAAGATTACGGCGTGAAGATTCAAGAAGTGGCAGGCAGGCCATTGAGGCTCAACACCTGGTTAGTTATACCTTGTGTGAATTTAGATGATTGATTACATTTCCAGTATTGAGCCTTTGACTTGTGTATATGCCTATAAAAACTCCTATTGTTTTTCTTCTGGCTCTGCAGTTAAGATTAAGGAGAAAAATTGCCCTTGACTAGGATTCACACATCCAACGCGGAATCGGTCTGGATATACTGTAAAAACACAGCTTTAACGATGTATGATATGTATTCTGGTCCCAAAAGGGTAAAACGAGATGTAGCAAACGAAGAGCTTCGGTTTTCAAATTCTTTTTCGTGTTAGTTGCCATTTGTAAATTCCTTGTAGGGGCAGCCTGTATATTTTCATTGTATATCAATCATAAGGAATTTTGGTGTTGTAGATCTTGCTTATTCTGATCGTTATGTAAAACTCAATTTTCCTACTTTTAACTGCTGAGTTACTTGACTGTTACTGTAGTGTCTGGTATTCCACTGATTTCACATAAAAGAAAAGACCGATCCTAGGCGTAGTAAAAAAAATAGTTCAACACTTTTGCCTTTAATAAAATCGTTTATTACTTTCTTTGGTATCACTTGGGGGATTTCTTTAATAAGATTCTATCTTCGTTGTTTCTCAATTTTTTTATTGGGGGTAAAAATTATTTCTTAAAATTGACTGATAAAAACGTTTATGATCTATAAATTGTTTATTATCTTGCATACATTATTTGGGAATGTTATGGTGTTATTTCATCTTTATTGTCTTCTATTCAAGAAGTTTATTGCTTCTAGTAAAATTTCAGTATAAGTATCTTTCAGTAAAATCTTAGTAGAAGTTTATCACCGTCAACAAATCATTACTGCCTCAATAAAACTTCAGCAATTGTGTGATATGCTTCTGGCAAGGTCCAGTGGATTCTGGTGGCATTTAAAAAAAATTGGCAAGATTCTGGCAACCGAAGAGATTGCAGTCATCAGAGTCCGGTGACCAGAGTCCAACGGCTGAACCCGGTGAGCTTCCGACAAAGTCTTTTCTTCCTTCTACTTTCTCTCTAAGCATGTTTAAGGGTAAGGGTAAAATAATATGGTTTCTTAAATGTTTTGATAAAAATTTGTTTATTTGTGCACAAAATGAGTGATCTTACATTGAAATGGACTATTGAAAAATATTTTCATTGATATGGGCACTGTAGAGTTAAAATTAGTACGAAATGTACATTTATTGTTTTTTTGTCTAAAAGAGATTCAAATTAGATTTGGAGCCTAATTTGGATTCAAATTAAATTAGGGTAAGATATAGAAAGTGAAAACATTTGACCCTTGCAGGGGATTATAAAGTACATGGGAATATACCTCTTTGGAAAGATTAAATATAATAATGACATAATCATGATTTTGGACTTACAACTTGTAAGGAAACGATTGGACAATATGTTTTTCCGGTGCATTGTGTCAATAATCTTGTTACTGCTTACTACGCGCTGAAAAAAAAATTGATAATTAATAACTAAATATCAATTATTATTTTTTAATTCAAACTCTCCTTTAATCTTGCTACCATGCTGGAAAGTTAGTTGTTACTACGTGTTGGAAAGTTATTAGCTGCTAGTACTCACTTGCACTCGTCAAGTCCTGCTATTATTTTTGTACTATTCCAATCCTGCTACTGTACTTGCTGGACATTTAAGTGCTACTGCACTTGTCCAACCATGTTACCGTACTCGCTAAAATCATACTCGTCTAGTGCTGCTACTGCATCCACACTCATTTAGATTTGCTACCCCATTCGTTACACTCATGCTCGTCTCTGCTACTACACTCATTGCACCCGTCTAGTTGTGCCACTACATTCAGTGATCGTAATGCTTCTGCTACTACTGCGTATTCGTCCAATTCTTCTGTTACTACACCCGTTATGTTCATCTGATTCTACCACTGCAGTTTCATGCATGTATTTAACTCTACTGCTGCTTGAAGATGGAGAAAATATTCAGTAGCAGCAGAGGTATTATAAACCAACAGTAGTAGCAGAGGTATTATATATAAACCAACAGTAGGACTAGCATAGGATAGTAACAAGAGTTTTACACTGAACAAAACGTGTCATTACAAATACATATATATGTTACATTCAGGATTCAGCCCTATCACACGTCCTAAATTCTTCTTATCAATTTTCTACCCGAAATTCGTCTAACTTGTAGGAAGTAGTATAACAAGAAAATAATATGTATATAACACCTTTGTTCTGATTTTTGAACTCAACCTTTCTATTTATTCTGTTTTGTGTTTTGCATTTCTACGTTTCTCATATAGACTGTAAGACACCCAATCTTTATGTCTACATTTCTACTTTGTATTTTGTACAGTTTATGTTAATTTTGGTATGCAAGTTTGCAAACTTGCTCGCCACTAATGTAGTGATCAATCTTTACATTATATCCAAGTATTCAACAAAGCTTGGGTTTTTTGTTACTCCCATTTACAAGTTTCATAAAATTTCTCGCACCTCGAGTTTTATTGAATTTTTTTCGTGTTACGATTAGTCTTGGTGGCATTTTCATCATGTATTAGCCACTATTGACGATAATGACTGAACACGCTGCATGGTTCTGGAACGTTGAGGATCTCTTTTCGGGCTTAGGTTTTGTTGGTCCGACGGCGTAGCGAGAGAGAGAATCAAATGGATGGGTGGAAGATTTAGAAAAATTTAACACTATGGTCATTTTACAGTCAAAATTTGAGTCAGATATGCTTTTATTAACTTTCGGTTTGGGCTTCTGTCCTTGTTTGTCTAAATCGTTTTTAGTTTTTTTGTGTTTTGCAAGTGTTTGGGATAGTAGTATGACATTCTCTCTTATAAAAATTTGTAACACCGTAAATGATTTATAGGACGCCTTGAAGCTACTAAGATTCTAAATGTTGAAGATAACAATATATTTGTAGCTCAAGTCGGTGAGCTGTGGATTGGTTGGTTAATGTGTTTAACCAACAACTTTGAAGTCAAGGGTTCAAACCTCACTAACACTACCTGAGAAATTATTTTAGTCGACGAAAAAAACAGGTCGACGAAAAAATCTTTCGTCGGCCAAAAAAACTTTCGTCGACTCTAGTGGACTATAGCCGACGGAAAAAAGAATTTCGTCTGCTAAAGTTTTTTTTTCGTCGATTTTAGTCTCTATATTTTAGCCGATGAAAAAAAAAATTATCATCGGCTATGATATAATAAATAAAATAAAAAATATTTAAATACCATAACCGACGATAAAACATTAAATTTGTCGGCTATATAGTCTCAGTGCCGACATTCTTTTTCCATATGGGTAACTCTATCTTCATGGGTTATTTTTCAGTGAATTTTCAAACCATTGATTATGTCTCATCGATTTGAAACTATTTTTTGCTGAAGTTCCGGCCAAAATATATAATTTAGACGGTCAAATGGCCGCATCCGTGTGCTTAAGGGTTTGAATTACGTGATTGACCGTATGGATCAAGCCCTTAACGTTATCGGATCAAGTTGAATTTTTCTCATACATGTACTTTATCATGATAGTCATATCAGACGGTCGGATTTTCGTTTCTCAAATTTGATCATCTGAATCATGATGTGGCTACTAATGCTGTATAACTTAGTTACTAAGTTTTAAATAATGTTCCATTTCAAAAACAAACTTAACGTAAAACCTTCAAACTCAAAAAAGTCGTGAAATAAGATATGACCGGAATGGTGAAATACGTCTACAGATGAAAAATTACGTAATTCTGGTAAAATCTTGGTGCTTATAGTTGCGGTCAACGTAATTTACCATTATTTCTCACTATGGGTAGCCCTATCTTCAAGGGTTATTTTTCAGTGAATTTTTATACTATTTGTTGCGAATCATCGATTTGAAAATATTTTGTGTTGAAAGTTCGGTAAAAATACGTAATTTAGACAGTCAAATACTGTTTTCGTGCGTTTAAGGATTTGACTTACGAGATTGACCGTCTGGATCAAGCCCTTAACGTTATCAGATCTATTTGAATTTTTCCCATACATGTATTTTATCATGATAGTCATATCAGACGGTCGGGTTTTTGTTTCTCAAGATTTATTATCGAAATCACGATGTGGTCGCTAATGTTATATAACTTAGTTACTAAGTTTTAAATAAATATTTCATTTCAAAAACAAACTCAACGTAGAACCTTCACTCAAAAAAGTCATGAAATAAAGATATGACCGGAATGGTGAAATACGTCTAAGGTTGAAAAATTACGTAATTCTGGTAAAGTCTCGGTGCTGATAGTTGCTGTTAACCCTATTTACCATTTATTTATCCCTATGGAGAGCCCTATCTTCGAGGGGTAAATGTCCAAAAGTTTTACATGGGCGATTGCGTCTCATCATGGTAAGAGTTTGTTGTGTTGAAGCTTCGCCAAAATACCTCATATATATGCAAATATGAGTGTTTTTGTGTGTCAAATAATTATCCAAAAATAGAAAAACTGTATTTTGAAGCCATAAACGGACTTGGATAGCCAAACAGCCCTATATGTCGTGGTAAAAGGGCGAGTTTGACTCGTACGGTCGTTTCGCTTCCAGATTGGTATTACAATAATCAATCAGACACTGAATGCCACGTGCGGCAATTTTATCAGTAAAGGGTAGTTTAGCCGACGAAATACCACGTGTCGTCAACTAAAGTATAGCCGACGACATGTGTCATTTCGTCGACTAAAGTACCTTTAAAATTTTCAAAATCCCTGCAAAAAATTTTGAATTTTTTCTCCTCCTCTTCATCTCTCTCTCCTCCTCTTCATCTCTCGTCCTCCTCCTCCTTCGTCTCCTCCTCTGACGACAACTAATCCTCCTCCTTCTCCTCCTTCTGCTTCTCCTTCTCCTCCCCTCCTTCTCCTTCTCGTTCTCCTCCTCTTCCTTCTTCTCCTTTCCTCCACCGCGGCTCCTCCTCCTCAAAACACCTTCTGACAGTGGTGTGGTTATGAAAAAACGATAAAGGAAAAAAAATTAATCAAAAGTAAAAGAAATATAAAAAAAGAAAATAAAAAATAATTATTTTTTAAACTTTAGCCTACAAAATTCAAACTTTAGGAGACGAAATTTAAACTTTAGGCGACGAAATTCAAACTTTAGCTGACGAGTTGCACACTTTAGGCGACGAAATATCGTCTAAAAATTCATCGTCTAAAGTCAGAAATTTAGACTACGAAAAGTTTCTTCGTCGGCTAAAGTATAGCCGACAACTTTTTCCTAACGACTGCCTTAGCCGATAAAATTTTGCAACAGAAGTAGCTTTTCTAGTAGTGTAGATATATATATATATATATATATATATATATATATATATATATATAGTGTGTGTGTGTGTGAGTTATCAATAAAAAATGTTAGAAAATAAAAGTATGTCTGTAGTTTAGTAAACTTAGTTGGAATTCCAACTTTCCAAGACCGCTTAAATCCAACTTTCCATGTTTGAATCTTGACATCTAAAGCTGGAGCAATAACAAGAGTTTTAAGCCAATGTAGTAAATAATAAATACTATTAAGACAGATAACCTACACCCAAAATCTAATGTAGCACAAGACTAAAAAGTGCTAAGCGATGGTCGGACGAACGACCAGTGACGAGCACCTAAGGGGCTAATTAGGAGATTAATCAGTTTTAATTGAAACGATAAAGCATCACCACACCTAGACAAGAATTAATCAGCATCACAAGGAATTTTAGTGTTACAGATCTTGCTTATACTGATCGTTGTGAAACTCAAATTTTCATCTTTTAACTGCATAGTTATTTGTCTTTACTGTAGAGCCTGATATTCCACTGATTTCACATCAAACTAGTCAGCCATTTGCCGTAAAATGAAAACTCACAATCCATTAATTTCTGAATTGAGTTTCAGATTAGACCAAGCACGAAAGACTGCTTAGAGATACATAGATTCCAAATGCTGGATAACAGTGATCTGTAGCTCAGTAAACTGAATTCCAAGACTACTTGAATCTAATACTGAGATTCCAATTCCACATCACATCAATTCTAACAAGTTACGGACATAGAAAGACCAGCAAATTCGAAATTAAGTAGTCTTATACAGACTAAAATCCTAACGCTCCATAAAACCTAGATTGATAGAAGACAGTTGGTATTTCATACATTATATATTCAAGGCTCTGTAGCTCCTCCAGTCTGGTGCAGCATAGCATCAATCTCATCCCCATCTTCCATTTCAAGCTGAAGCCAGGAAAACAAAACAATGGAGCAACTTAGCAGACATTCTAAAAGCATCTAGGTACTCTGCACAGCTGTAAGAAAGGAAAACAAAACGAACCTCATCAGGGGTCTGCTCTGCTCGCAGACGACGGCCGTCAAACAGGAAGGCAATTGAGTTGAGCTCCACAGATTGGCGATCACAGTAGGCATTCATCAGCTTCTTGAGTTGAGTGCTTCTTTTGATCCTGAAAAACACTTCATTCCCATCCTACAACGAATAGATACTAAGTTTGATGAGCACAAATAATAGCACTTGGACATAAATTTCAACAGAAAATTATACTGGAAACAGACTTCTAGTTTGGCAAAAAAAAACAGACTTGTAGTTAAAAGGCACAAACTTTCAAATAACAATCAGAAGAGCGAGGAATCATAACACAAAACCGAGAGTGGAGAAGCAACTGCAACAATTAAACAGTGATGATACACAGCATTCCAACTCAACCAGACTTTCAATCGAATCCTAACTTCAAAAAAAACACACCTTTACAATTCTACAAAACCCAAATCCAATACCCTAGATTTCCACCTACACACTAAAAATCGGAACCCAAATTCTAGAAAGTAAACCACATAAAGCCTATGAAACACAGAAGATCAAAATTGGGGAATCAGGGAAGGAGAAAAAGACCTGGCCTTTCACTTTGAGGTTGATGTGAGCACCCTGATCGTTGGGCTTCTTGTCTTCCTCCTGTGGCTGGCTCGCAACTCCTGACATCTTCGATTCTTCTTCTTCCTCTTCTATGCTGCAGCCACTCCTCTTTGTCTCTCTAGAAAATAAAAATTAGGGTTCTGTGCTTCTCTCTATCCACCCTTCTTGTTTTGAAGCATCCAATGCCAATAGACCTACGACACGTGTGAAATTTTGTGGGCATGAGTCCCACGTCCATACGCCGGATTTGGGTTAAGCTCTTGGCCCAGTATCATCCACCAAGGCCCTTTTAGCTTTTGGGTCAGTGTCAAGTTTGGAAACATTTAATTCTCATAATGTCCTTATCTCTGTACAAATGCATTTAGACGAAGAGCTCTTTATTCATTTTCATATGCATCATTTGGCTTTTGAGTGTGGTTATGTCATTAATGGAATGAATAAAAGCAAAAAGGGCATCAAACCAGAACCATTACTCCATGTATAGCTCAAAGAGAGCTGTAAACGAGTTATAGAGGAGGTATGTGGCAGTGAGGAGGCAAACAGAAGGGGGTATTGGTCAGAAGTTGGTTAGCTGTATGGAGTCATTGGAGAGCTGAAGCAAGCAGAGGGTCGGAAACGTTCCCAGAAGAATCAAAGAGCTTCGCTTAATGTTGAAGGATGTTCTCTTCGATAATACGGAGGTTGGAATCTAAGAACAACGAAAGGGTGTGATCCGGGAGCTGGATAAACTAGAGAGATATGAGGAAGAATTATGGAGACAAAGGTCGAGGGTCTTGTGGCTAAAGGAAGGTGATAACAACACGAAATTCTTCCACAATATTGCAAAAAATCGAGGTAGTAAAACCGAGTTTCAGGTTTGTTTAATTCAGCTGGGGCGTGGATTTAGGATCGAAGACAGATTTCAAAGCTTTTTGTAGAGTATTTTTCTCAACTTTTCTCATTAGAAGGGAGCAGGCATCATGAAATTGTCCTGGAGAAGGTTAGGAGGAAAGTTAATGACGAGATGAACCAGAAGTTGCTTGAACCTTTTCGTCGCTGCGACATTGAGAAAGCTCTTATACAAATGGCAGCACAGAAATCCCCAGGTTATGATGGTCTGTCTTGTTTTTTAAACAGTATTAGGATGTGGTAGGAGATGAGGTATGTGATTTTTGATTGGAAGTTTTGAATGAGGGTAGAGAAATTGGGGAGGTGAATCACACATATATTACTCTTATTGCAAAGATTTTGGAACCACAATGCACAACTAATTTCCGACCTATAAGTTTGTGTACGGTGTTATATAAGCTGATTTCCAAAACATTAGTGAACATAATGAAAGGAATGCTTGATTTGATTATCTCTCCTACTCAGAATGCTTTCGTTCCGGGTCGACAAATACATGATAATATAATTGCGGCTTTTGAGACTGTCCACTCAATACATCGAAGGGGTGGAAATGGTGATGCTACTTTGGTGTTGAAGCTTGATATTAGCAAGGCGTACGATAGAGGAGTGGTATTTTTTGGAACAAATTATGAGGAGATTGGGATTTCAGAGAGATGTGTGGAGTTGATTATGAGATGTGTGAGCTCTACTTCTTTTCGGTATTATGGGATGGTCTGCCTACTGGTTTCATTAAACCTACAAGAGGGTTGCGACAAGGGGATCCACTGTTCCCATACCTATTCTTATTGTGTTCTGAGGGGCTTTCGAGCCTACTATCTCATGCCGATATGATGAGGTTTATACATGGAGTGCAAGTATGTAATATGCTCCTTCAATCTCTCATCTACTCTTTGAGGATGACAGTCTGGTTTTTGCAAGAGCTAAGAAGCAGGAAGTGATTAATTTGAAGCAGATGTTGTTATTGTATAAGTAGATGCTGGTCAGAAAATTAATTTTGACAAATCGACATTAGCTTTTGGGCCGGGGGTTAATCAAGAGCTGAAGTCAGAGTTGCAGCAGTTGTTAGGAGTCCAAATTGTGCCTTTTCATCAAAGACATGTGGGATTACCTACAATGACAGGAAGAAATAACAAAGAAATGTGATAAGAGCATAAAATACGACATTCTTAATATGTTATTACCTCTATTTGTACTTTGTTTATCTCTTATTGTCATAGATTACAGTCATAATGTAGAATTAAGAGTTTTTGGTAAAGTTGTGTGTAAAACAATTTTAAACATAGAGGAATAATGTAGAAAATTATCAAAAACCCGATTTGTGGATTCTTAGATATGTTTTGATGATTCTATGAAGCTTTTACATTGTCATAAATTGATTTAACTTCTCTCATACTTAGGTGACATGTAGAAGAGTTCATGGGAGAAAGAATCAAGAGAATCAGAGCTATGAAAGACAGCAACATCAAAGGAGCCGAGAGCATATGATTTCAACAAAAGCTGGAATTTTCTGGGCACATCACCTAACTTCAAAAATTTCTCCAGGACGACTTATAAGGAATTAGAAGATATACCATATATGCACGGAAATCTGTGTGAGTCTAGTTTCCAGAACATTTAGAATCACATCCATATCTATTTTCTGGAGGGAGTTATGCCTAAATTAGTGTCAGAAGGTCAGTGTGCCGAAACATGACAGCTTATTGCCACCGAGAGGAAGTGTTCCTGATGGACCTAGGGAAGCAAAACAGCTGATCTATGAAGCCTATTCCATGAAGGGAAGTAAAATTTCGAGTCCAATGAAGAATTAGAAGTCTAAAATTCGGCCAAAGAAGCCTCTAGAATCTCCAAGTTTTGCTGGCCAAGCAAATCAAGTTTAAGAAGGAAAACCTAAACCTATTTGGTTAAAGATTTGTGGCTGTCGAACCCTAATGTATTACTCTATAAATAGGCTTGTATTTAGACAGAAAAACATCATCACTACTTTGCCATTACATAGCCGAAATTCTACCAAAACCTATATAGAAAAATACTTAATTAGCCGATTCATCCACCACAAGTCATACAAATCATTCCATCGTTCCACCGATTTTCCCCACACTTGTCGAATCTTTCAAGGTTGTAAGAGTGTAATTTTTCTCATGGCTTTTTGCATTATTTTCTGTATATTTTTGAATTCTATTGTAATAGACTTTTCGATTCTTATGTGTTCTTGATTTCTAATTGATTAATTGTCATGAATTCGTGCATCTAAATCAATCCTTGAGGTTGCCTTGGCCATGGCTGTCCTTAGGGTGTGGTTTCATCTACCATAATAATTTTAGATCAATTCATACACAAAGTTGTCTTGGTCTTTGTTATTAACTTAGGGCCAATATAATCCTGATAATTTACATGTTAATAGGATGAGTGACGCCATGTCTTAGATCATGTTTCTGATTGACTCTTGTACTTAAGTGTTTCCTTGTTTAATCTCTACACAACGTATGAGAATGAGAATGAAAATCGAAACAAATAAGGGGTTAAGAGAGCAAGAGGGGTTAATTCAATTTACCTTAGAGATGGGGATGATAGATGGGGAGGAGTCACGGCTGAGAGACGCCTGAGAGATGGGGATGGCGAGAGAATAGAGAGTGAGAGACTGAGAGTCTCTGTCGATCGAGTCTGAGAGTGAGAGTGAGAGACCGAGTCTCAGTCTAATACCAAATAGAAATCAACGGACATGATTGATCATTGTTTCAATCAACGGCTGATTTTTAATAACCCTAAAAAAGTCGGTACGATACGGTTACCGAACTTTATCAAAACACAAAACCGATATCGTACCGCCGCGTCGAATCGATACGGTACAGCCGAGCCGCAACGGCGGTTACCGCCAATTCCGGCTACCGTTTCCGACGATTCGGTCGGTATGTCAGTCGGTTCGGTTTGTTCGGCACAAAAGGCCAGCCCTAATTTACAGCGTGACCCATTGCATTATTTGGTAATGGACTATTTCATACAACCCCAACGGTCCAAAAAGATTTAAAAAGTCAAAAATTCACCACCAGCATTAGCATCCTATGCAAATAAACCATCTAAAAGCAAATAAAACCTCTTCTGATTTGTTCTTGACCGCACAGGTGGAAGCAATCAAAGCCAACGAAGCCGAGCAGACGCCCCTAATTAACCCCCTCTTCCATACACAAAACAAAAACACAATCACCAAAAAATATTGATAAACCCTAGGAGCGCCAAAGCAACGGTGTATCATAATGCACAGCTAATCGAGTCCTAAAACGGTCGAGTTTTGTACGGTTAAAGTGAGCGACTGGGACCCACATCCTTCCCGATCCATGATATAAGTCTCATCCTCCTCACTCCCTCACTCTAAACCCAGAAGCCCATCTAGCACAGCCAGAAAGATTCTCTCTCCTCCTGCTCTGTACAACCAGAGCTCCGCCATGGCTCGCCGCCACGTCACCCTCCTTCTGGTCCTCCTCTCCCTCATCGCGCCACATTCAGGTAAATTCACTACTGCACTAAATCAGTGAGTTCTCTGAAGGGTATTTTTGTCATTTTACTTACTTTGTGAGCTACATTTCCAGATGCGGGCTCGGTCGGAGTGAACTACGGCCGAGTCGCCGACAACCTCCCTTCTGCTTACAAGGTGGCGGCTCTGATCAAGTCACAGGGCTTGGAGCGGGTCAAGGTCTTCGACTCCGACCCGGCAGTGCTCCGGGCCTTATCCGGATCCGGTATCAAAGTCACCGTAGATCTACCCAACGAGCTTCTCTCCTCGGCGGCCAAGACCCAGATGTTCGCCACCAACTGGGTCCAGCGCAACGTCGTCGCGTACCACCCCAACACCCAAATCGAAGCCATTGCCGTCGGCAACGAGGTCTTCGTCGACACCCACAACACCACCAAGTACCTCATCGCCGCCATGAAGAACATCCACGCCGCCCTTGTCAAGTTCGACCTCTCCTCCAACATCAAGGTCTCCTCCCCCATTGCCCTCAGCGCCCTCCAAAACTCCTACCCCTCCTCCGCCGGGTCATTCCGACCCGAACTCATCGAGCCCGTTTTCAAGCCCATGCTCGACTTCCTCCGCCAAACCGGGTCCTATCTCATGGTGAACGCTTACCCTTACTTCGCCTACGAGTCCAACGCTGACGTCATCTCCCTCGACTACGCTCTGTTCCGCGAGAACCCCGGCGTGGTCGACGCCGGCAGCGGCCTCCGTTACTTGAGCCTCTTTGACGCCCAAATCGACGCCGTGTTTGCCGCGATGAGTGCTTTAAAATACGACGACATTGAGTTGGTCGTTTCCGAAACCGGCTGGCCTTCCAAGGGAGACGAGAACGAAATCGGAGCCAGCATTGAGAACGCAGCTGCCTACAACGGAAACCTCGTCCGTCGGATTCTAACCGGCGGTGGGACCCCACTGCGTCCTAAAGCAGATCTGACCGTCTATCTCTTCGCTCTCTTCAACGAGGACAGGAAGCTGGGCCCCACATCGGAGAGAAACTACGGCCTGTTCTTCCCCAACGAGAAGAAAGTTTACGACATCCCGTTTACCGTGGAGGGTCTCAAAACCTACCACGACCACAAGTCCCCCGTTAAAGGCGACCAGCACGAGACCGCGCCGGTTACTGGGAGCAGCGACGTTTCCAAGACTCTTACCGGGAACACGTGGTGCGTGGCGAATGGTGAGGCTGGTGAGGAGAAGCTACAAGCGGCTCTAGATTTCGCTTGCGGTGAGGGAGGGGCGGACTGCCATCAGATCCAGCCGGGTTCCACGTGTTACGATCCCAACACACTGGAGGCCCACGCCTCGTATGCTTTCAATAGTTACTACCAGAAAAAGGCGCGCGGAGCAGGCACGTGCTATTTTGGCGGGGCGGCCTATGTAGTCTCGCAGCCACCTAGTAAGTACTCTATCCCTTCTCGCCATTGATGGGACTAGTGTGTGTGAAAGCTTGACTGAGGTCCGGTCAATGTTGGAAAGTAATGCACGCTAGGTTAAATGGAAATCACGTGCCAGTCATGTGACCCTTGATTAAAGGTTTTAATTTGGAAACTAATTTGGTTTTGTGTTTTGCAGAGTATGGGAAATGTGAGCTGCCCATGAGCTGAAGGAAGAAGAAGAAAGGAGAGGGGTTGAAGTTAATTAGCTGTGATAAATTTGCTAATTGATGTAGTGGGGTTATTATTTCAAATTCTTTTTTCCCTCCGGGGGTTTCGTAATGTTTTGTTGTAGACCTTTCTTAACTTTAGCTATGATGTTCATATTTATATAATACATTTCAGTTTCCTATATTAGTGTTTAATATCTGCATCTAATATCTTAGTTTGTGAACTTTGTTTGGTACCCATGAATCTGAACTAGATATTCTAGTGCCGGTTTAGGTCGTACGTGACTTCATACGCTGAGGTCATTTTGAACCAGGGTGACCTAACTCTCATACTCAAATCAATTTTTGACTCACTTAAATTTATTACTATTTTAACTAAAATTTCATCTCAAATCTATTTTTGACTTGTCTATATTCATTACTATTCCAACTCATATTTCATCTTGAGGGTGTGTGTTTTACAAAGATGCTAGTTCGTGTACCGCTATACATGTGCTGGCTCTAATGACTAAGCTAGCACAAGTAGATCTAGTCGGTAGATCGTGGTTATGTCCTTGGCTAACATTATCAGGATCAGTACTTTACCCGACGAAAATTTTTTGTCGGTTTGGGAATAAGGGTTATCCTTTCTTAAGGGAGATTTCGAGTAAATCTCTCTTTTTTGTCGGTTTGGGAATAAGGGTTATCCTTTCTTAAGGGGGATTTCGAGTAAATCTCTCTTGAGATGAGTCTCGCATGTCCTAACCCAGGTTTAGGAAGATAAACTTGGGTTGGGGCGTGATAACTGATATCAGATTCTGGTTCAAAGCTCGGACCTAAAGTTTGAGTGATTAGAATCCTTGAAAATGTTTAAATGTGTTATTTACTTTTCAAGTGGAACAAGTCGTTATACTTGTTAGTGTGTGTGGTGGCCAGGGGTTGCCACCTGTGGTTGAAATTAGTTAAGTTAAATGTAACGATAAGGTTTACGACATCAATTGCTTTTAGATGTCGATCTAGACTTTTCGTTGGATCGAAAAGTTAAGAGTTTCATAAGTTTAGTAACGAGATAGATTTGGAAAAATAAATTCGAATTTCAGTATTTGGCGTAAATAGGCTTAAAAGTGCCCCTAATATTGTTCGATTTTATAAATCGACAATTTTCAAGCTTTTGAGGGTTTGAACTTTGTCGATTAGTTGGAAAGCTTTGGTCAATTTCCTGGTCAACCTAGGAGAGCCTTGGTCAACCCTAAAGTCCATCATTGATTTTAGTATATTCGTCGGCTTTAGTATTTTTTATACTAATTTATTTAATTTATTTCTAATTTATATGTTTAATTATTATTTTTTATTATTTAACCATAGCCGACGAATTTTTAATATATTCGTTGGCTATAATAATTTTTATACTAATTTGTTGGAGTTATTTCTAATTTATGTGTTTAATTATCTTTTTATAATAATCCAACCGTCAGATATCATTATTATGTTGAACTATGTGTATGGGTAAATTTTCATCAAGATCTGACAACGTTAAGGACTCGATCCGAACGGTCAATACTGTAAGTGAAACCCCCTAAACACTTCGTAACGGTAATTTGACCTTCTAAATTACGTATTTTGCCCGGACCTTCAACTGTAAATAGTTTCAAATCGATGAGACGCGACCAGTGGTATAAAAATTTTATGAAAAATAACCATCGGAGATAGGGCTACCTCTAGGGAGAAATAATGAAAAAATGCATTGACCGCAGCTATCGGCACCGAAACTTTATCGGAATTACGTTATTTTTCTGCCGTAGACATATTTCATCGTTCCGGTCATATCTTATTTCACGATTTTTTTCGTTTGAAGATTCTACGTATAGTTTTATTTTTTCAAACGGAACATCTACTTAACACTTGGTAAATAAGTTATACAACATTAGTAGGCATGTTGTGATTGTGATGATCAATCTTGTGAAACAAAAATCCTACCGTCAGATATCATCATTATGTTGAACACATGTGTGTGGGTAAATTTTTAGTTTGATCCGACAACGTTAAGGACTCGATCCGGACGGTCAATCCCGTTAGTCAAACCCCTAAACGTAAAGAAACGGTAATTTGACCGTCTAAATTACGTATTTTGCTCGGACCATCAACTGCAAATAGTTTCAAATCGATGAGACACAACCATTGGTATAAATTATTATTTTATTTATTTAACTATAGTCGACGAAAAATTATGGTATTCGTCAGCTATAATATAAAATTAGGGTTTATGGTTTAGTCGAACAAATATTAAGGTATTCGTCGGCCAAGATAGTTTTAGCCGACGAAATAGGCCGTATTTCGTCGGCTAAGATACTTTTAGCCGACGAAAAATGATATAATTCGTCGGCTAAAAATACCTTAGCCTACGAAATATGGCCTATTTCGTTGGCTGAAACTGAAAAATACATAAAAACAGGCTGTTTAATGTAACCATACCAATTTCATGTTCATATATCACCAAAATTAAACAAAATTATGAATTCAACTGCTTGTAGCATATAAAGCACACATCAATTTGTATTTCAAATTCAAACTAAGAAGGCTCGTAATCGGAATCATCTGATGAGTCTTTTTCGGTGTCAGAATTAATTTCTGGCAATCTTTGCATTTCTTCATCACAAGAGTCTTCGTCTGTTTATTGATTTGGATCAACATCAATAAGCCTTGCGTCTAAATCACGAAGTCGAACCGAACGACCCGCTTCAAAATTATTAAGGCGAATTGTAGATGAGTCAGCAATACCTATTGTGCTGGGCTCTTGATACGTAACATCTTCTTCCTCGTCTTCGGCCTCTCCAAGAGTAGCCGCCCGGTAAATGTTTCGAGGGTGCACAAGGTTGACTATTTTCCACGCGTCACCCTTAACAAGGTTATCAAGATAAAACATTTGTTTTACCGATGTGTCAAAAACGAACGGGTCATTTTCGTAACAGCTCGTAGCAGTGTTCACCGATAAAATCCCGTATTGTTCTCCTAAATACAACTTCATGTAGGTGACGCACTCGTGCGCAATATATGCTTCAGCTATACATCATTCAGGCGCGGATTTATTAGCCATATAAGCTTTGTAGTCTCCAAATTGCCTATAAATAAATTGTTGTAATGTGTTATGATTATATGTTGAACATATAAATTATGAATTTAAGTGTAAAAAGCATACTTTTCCATGGGATACATCCAAGTATAGTGTACTGGACCGGTAAACAACAATTGCTTGGGAATATGGATCATCAGGTGCGGAATGATGTCAAAAAAATTTAGAGGAAATATCCTCTCAAATTTACACATGATATAAATAATGTCCTCTTGCATTTTTAGGAGGTCAGATTTTGTCACTTCCCGTGTGTATAACTTCTGGAAGAATCTTGACAACGCTACTAACGGCTCCACCACCTGACCGGGAAGGAACGGTCTAATGAAAATAGGAAATAGACGTTGTAGCAGAATATGACAGTCATGACTCTTTAACCTGTACATTTTATTGTCCCGAATATTTACACACCGGGCTATATTTCATGCATAGCTTGAAGGATACTTCTCAGAACTCATCCACCTGAAAATTACGTTCTTCTGGTCAGACTTCACGGTGTAAGGAGCTTGAGGTATTTTTTTCTTCCCTTCTTTCAACCACAAATTTCTTCGTATATCCATTTTTTAAGATCAATGCATGCCTTCGGACCGTCTTTCGTCTTCCCCTCCAAGTTCAGCAATGTTCCCACCACACTGTCGCACACATTCTTTTCTATGTGCATCACATCTAGGTAATGTCTGATCAACAACTTACTCCAGTATGGGAGTTCCCAGAATATGCTCTTATGTGTCTAAAATTTATACCTGTCGGGTCTGTCCGGTATTGCCGCAACAATATTTGGATGATTGCTGAGCTGCCCAAAA
Organism: Comarum palustre; assembly: GCA_951800085.1. NCBI lineage: Eukaryota > Viridiplantae > Streptophyta > Magnoliopsida > Rosales > Rosaceae > Comarum > Comarum palustre. The sequence continues at coordinate 4,568,591 of OX637578.1, forward strand.
ACACTCATTACGCATTGCTAAAATTTCTTCCCCCGTCCATCTTCTCGGAGGCACACCGTTTTATTTGAACTCTTAGGGAAGCTTGCATTTCTTGAACTGCTCTATGTGCAAGGCCAGAAGACATTTCTCTCTCTCTCTCCTTATGCTTGTACTCGACTCGCTGGAAGTTGCACTCAACGAGAATTTCCATGGCTTTGAATTTCCAAGGCTTCTGGGCTCGCTGGAAGTTGCACTCAACTCAAAGCCATGGAAATTCTCGTTGAGTGCAACTTCCAGCGAGTCGAGTACAAGTACAGTAAAACAAATTTTCATGACACCAGAATTGAGTGCTAGCTTGGATGAGCTAGCTAGTAGATAAAAGTACATACACTTAGATATAATGAGATTTAGAGAATGAATTTACTGATATATTATTCATCTCATCATGGAGGTTTATATAGGAGTTTACAAGGAATATAAATGGTAAGTACTAACTATGATATATCAGAAATTACTCTACAACATAACTACAATATATTTACATTCTTATTCTAACTCACGCTAACACTCCCACTCAAGTTGACACATATACATCAACCATGTCCAACTTGCCTAGTGAGTCATAGAATGTCTTTCTGGATACTCCTTTGCTGAGCATATTTGTAAGATGCTCTTCAATAGGAACAAAAGAAAAGCTAATAATTTTGCAATTTAACTTTTCTTTTATGAAGCGTCGATCAACATCCGCATGCTTAGTACGATCATGTTGTATTGGGTTCTGTGATATATCAATTGCTGCCTTGTTATCACAATACAGCTGCATAACACTTTTGAGTTTGACACCCAAATCATGTAATAGATTTCTCAGCCATAACAACTCACACAATCCATGCGTCATACCTTTATACTCAGCCTCAGCACTAGATCGTGCAACAACCTTATATTTCTTACTCTTTCATGTAACCAAATTATCTCTCATAAAGGTAAAATAACCTGATGTTGACCTCCTATCAGTAATATTACTAGCCCAATCTACAACTGTGAACCCATAAACATCAAGAATGTTGTTGTGTTTAGAGAACATTACTCCTCTTCTTGGAGCTGACTTCAAGTACCTTAAAATTCTCACAACAACATCCATGTGAATTTCGCTCGGGTTATACATGACAACACTCACTGCATATGCAATATCTGGTCTAGTATGGGTTAAATCAAGCGCCCAACTAACTTCTGATAGCAAGCTCGATCAGTAGGTACCTGGTCTGGATATTCTGTCAGACGATGGTACTACTTAATGAGTGTGTCAATTGATGTATAATCCAACATACCTGTCTCTGTCAACAAATCAAGGATGTACTTTCTCTAGCATAAGTATATCCCTTCTCTCCCCCTAGCTACCTCAATTCCTAAGAAGTATTTGAGTTCACCCAAGTCCTTCATCTCAAACTCAGAGGCTAACTGTTACCACAATCTGTCAATCTCAACAATATCATTGCCAGTGATTACCATATCATCGACATAAATAATTAAGGTTGTTACCTTCTCTTGTTGATGCTTGAGGAACAAGGTGTGGTCTGAATTACTCTGTTTGAAAGCGAAATCCAATATTTTGTCATATATTTTGTCCCATTTTGGAAGCGAAATCCAATATTTTGTCATATATTTTGTCCCATTTTGAAAGCGAAATCCAACTCCTATCCATATCCTTAAAAGATAACATAATATATATGTATAAACTCTAATTAATTAATTTTTTAAATCATTTAGTATTCTATCTACAGTTAACGTACAATTAGTTAATAACAAATTAATAATTAACACACACATATATATATACATATATATACATGCATATATATACTAATTACTAATTATATAACAATATTATATATCAATTAACATCAATCATAATCAACATATTAATTAATTCATACTATGCATCAATACAATATTATAATTAAATTAATATATATATATATATATATACTACTTATTAATAACAACAACTTCATATATATTATCAAATCAAAATCGATCAACTCAATCACACTTAAAATCCAATATATAATTCAACTCAAATTAAAACTCAAAATCAATATATATAACTCAAATAAAACTATTAAATCAACTCAAAATCAAGATATATACACATATACGTACCTATATATAGCTCCACAAACTAATTTTGGACAGATTTCGACGACACTCAACAATTTCGACAACACCCAAACTTTTTTTTTTTTTTTCAAATGAGCTGCTGTCTAGATCTGAAAATATAAGGACTTTTAGCCGATGAAATTATATATTTCGTCGGCTAAACTTTTAAAATTTTGTCGGCTATAGTTTACAGACTATAGCCGACGAAAAAAATATTTTAGCTGATGAAAATATATTTCGTCGCCTAAAAGTCCACTTTAGCTGATGAAAATTTAGCTTAGCGGACGCTTTTTGTTTTCGTCGGCTAAAGTAGATTTTAGCCGACAAAAAAAATTTCGTCGGCCTGTTTTTTTTCGTCGGCTATAATATTTATGTTGGTAGTGTAAGCCTCATCATGGGCCGGGCTAGGGCCGACCCGATCCTAAATTTCAGGACTTAGGGTAGGGCTCGGTCAAAGTCAACATAATTTAGGCCCGGGTAAGGTAGGATCGAGACTTAAATATATAAGCCCTATCGGCCCATTTTGTTAGGGCTAATAGGGTCGGGTAGGGCCGACCCTTTAAATAGGGCTAAACAGGGCCGAGATGAGCTTGTTATTTTTTTTTCTCACAATTTAACTTTAAAATTATATGTAATGAACCTTATTTTTTGTGTTATATTTAACATATATGTATACACATTATATTTTTATTTAAGACATCTATCTATAAATTAAGTGATTATACTTATATATCTCACAAACTAATGCTTTAAATCATCAAAATACAATAGTTAATCAACAATACAAAAGAAAATCAAATGAACAAAGCTAGCAAATCAACTACAAAAGAGAAGATTAGTTGTATTGTATCTAAAAATAAGAAACATATTAAAAAAATAAAAAAAATAAGAAATTATTAGGACCTAAATGGCGGGCTTTTAGGGTCAGACTGGGTTTGATCCTAAAGGGCTCATTAGGGTAGCGTCATAGGGTAGGGGCGTGTTTCATTTGCTCAACTCTTACCCTATCCTACTCGAGAAAGTCTAGAACCGTCCCGCTCTAATGGAGGGCCAAGTAGGACTTCGATGCTAGAGGGTATGGCGGTTTTTAGGGCGGGCTAACATCGAAGGGCCAAATGATAAGACCTTGGCTATGCACGCATGCATCTTGATTACTATACTTAACATATAGTTAGACGTACACGAGAGAAACCACGTACTTACAAGAAATCAAGTAATTAATTAAGACCACTAATATACGTTCGTAATGCCATCTTTGTAATTAGGGTTTAAAATACCTGCACGCACGCACGACTACTTGAAGAGTCTTTTAGTCGATCTGTTAGGTAGTTGTTAATTAGCTAGTGATGAGAAATACGTATTATTTGCAAATACGTATTCGCCAACTATCTTTGCAAATGAAGCTGATCAGTTTCTCTCCTGTATATATCATCTCCTAGCTATAAGTACGTACGTAGCTATATATATCTTAACAATTCAAATACACTTTTTAGTACAGTAATGAGTACTAGCTTGTACATATATCATACGTACATATCCATATCCCGTTAATATCTTAGTTCTTCAAAGCTTGTCTTTTTGGATATCTTCTGGCTTCGGCATGTTCATCTTGTTCCTTAAAGCTCTTTGTTTCTTCTGAGTCTCAGTCGGAAGCTTCACATCTGTTGCCAAACCGACAAGTTCAAGAAATCTGATGACATACCAAGTAACATCAATTTGCCACCATTCCAAGCCGTGGCGAGCAGCGTGCTGGAAAGCATGGTGATTATTATGCCATCCTTCTCCAAGTGCCAGTAATGCAATCAACCTGTGGATAAATAATCTCACATAAACGCACTACAGCTGCCAAATCTAAAACGCATAATCTTAATTCTTATTTTGCAAGGTCAAATAATTAGCTAGGCCACCAAGAAAAGAAAATAAAAATTAGCCATCTATCTCAACACTAATTTCCAATAACATATTTCTGCATGTATATGAGAACAAAATCTTACCAATTGTTTCTAGATAAATCGGCAGTTTCCCATGCCTGAAGTCCCCATGTATGGCAAACTGAATTTAGGGCAAATGTAGCATGGAGAAAAAGAACAGTTCTCACACCCTGCAAAAGAAAACTACAGCAAGTTAATTGATATGTACAAGGGAAAATTGTAAGTTAAAATCAATTTACATAGGAGCAGTTGTACTCTTTACCATTCCCCAAACCACAAATGGCATTCCTCCCAGAAAATACAATAGAACTCCGAGAGCAGTATAATGAAGAGGGTATGTGTAATGAAGAAATATGTAGTATTGTTGTCTTTTCAAGTCGTTAACATTCTTTAGTCGTGCGTCATACTGCAAAAAGAAAGTCTAAACAGTAGGCAATATATTCTAGAGTTGTTCATTATTACCACAAATATCACTAACCTATCATTTTTAGTGTTAGGAAAATTCTAAAATACGTGATTAAATTTTCTAACACCGAAGAAAATAAGTAGAGAAGTGGGCTACGATTCAGGCTCCAACAGAGGGAGAGGGCACTGAGAAAATTTTTACATTTCCGTTTCGACCACGGTAATCGAGTGTCCAACCAATATGACTAAACCAAAATCCTCTAACTGGGCTATGAGGGTCTTTCACTGTGTCTGTAAACTGATGGTGGGATCTGTGCACGCTCACCCAATCAAGTGGACTTCTCTGCAAACCCAAAACATATGTTACTGAAGATCAAAACACAGTTGTAAAAGTACTACTCATCACCGATCTAGGTCTTTAATCTTTCTTAGAGGGATATGAGATTAATTTCAAACACATACCTGAATTGATAGAACTCCACAATAGGCAAAGAAGTACTCGAGCCATCTGGGAAGCTTGAAGCTTCTGTGAGAGAGATTTCTATGGAACGAAAGGGTTACGCCGATACCTGAGACAAAGTAGAGTGCGATGGCCAGCCAAAACGCAGACCAAGTGAAGTAAAACGGTGCAAAAAGAGAAAGGAAATGCAAGAAGGAGAGGCTAGTGAAAGTGACTATGTCCACAAAGTTCCACTCCCTCCCCAAAAACTCCACTCGCCATTTCACCAGCCAATGATCCCAATCAAGCATTATCACAGCTTTATCTTGCTGATTCTGTTTCGTTTATCCACTATACGTGTATATGAGAATTGAAGATATAACATATATAGTATGTAATAAGAATGTTGCAGCGTGATCGCAACTAGCTCGTTATTTCCAATGTTGGCCAGTTGGTGGTTGATGAACTCAACTGCCTTTGCTCCCACAAAATCACGATTAACCAAAAAGGATGATGATTGACACGTATACGTACATACAAAAAGATCTTGCATGTATGCAAAAACGTACTTGATGGTCAAGGATATCTATGGCAGTTGGTCACCACCAATCCACCATTGGCAAAGCTAGCTCTTCTGGATCTACGTACTGCTTAAGATAGTTATGAATCCAGGTACTCACGCATCTCCATCATTTACATATAATTAGAAAACAGAGAAATCACGTACGCGCAACGATTCAACACACTACAAAAACAAGGGGCAAAACCTACACAATGTGTGCGTCTTTTAGAGGTGTAGCAATCTCTCAAATCTCCTATAAATGGCAAATGAGAGATTTGAGAGATTGCTATATCTCTAAAAGTCACACAAATTGTGTAGCTTTTGCTCATTCTTGTTGTGTTGTGACACCATGCCACTAAGGTATAACTAATTCCATCTCAATGTTCACAACGTACGGTTAAAGTACAGTTGTGATTTCTGCATCCATGCATGACTACTTGATGTGCCTGTTAGGTTATTAATCAGTGAAGATTGAGAAGCACGCAAACAACTACTGCAATGGTTGTTGAATTCGATTTTGGCTGAGGCCGATATATTTTTCCTAAGTTTCAGGGTCATGCCAAGTCTATATTAAAGCCCAAGTACATTAATTCAGAATTTACCATTTTTGTTTTGCTATATATGGAAATTCTAAAACAAGACAGAAATTAATTATAAGAGAAGTCTTGAATGCTTAATCCACAACCCAGGCCAGGGACTTTTGGACCCGTAAATCGCAAAACCGGCCCAAAATTAGACCGAAACTAGCGGTTTGGTGTTGTTCTTCACAAAAATTTGTTTGATTGACACCGAACTGGGTCAACAAGTTCGGGTTGTTTGGTTCCAGAGAAAAAAAAACATATGTTATATTCACTGTCAGATTTTAACCCTAATCTCTTATAATATTATCCTTTAACACCTCAACCGTCTCATTCTCTGAGCCATATCGTTTTTTTGTCGCCTTCGTCTTTCTGTTTCACTCCACTTCTTCTTCTTCTTCTTCTTCTTCTTCTTCTTCTTCTTCTTCTTCGAGGATTGAGGCACCGGTATTGCATAATATGATTAAATTTCGTCTTTGTTTTCTTCATACTTCTCAGATTATATTCTCATTTTCTTTCAAATTGGTTCTGCGTTGCTGTTTACTATGATTATTTTCAGTGTTGCTGATTTTTTGTTGTTGCTTTTGTGTGTAAATTTTGACATTTAGTCATTTTGAAGCCGGACGGGAATAGATGAGACTGAATTTTTCGATTTGGCGACTATTCAGAGAAGTTCATAAGATTAGAAGTGAGTCCTGGGCATTTGGGTTTTTAAATTTGCATTTGATTCTGATTATATATATTTCAATTTGGATATCTTGTAATCTAGATATTATTAGTGTGATATAGTTACATATAATTGAGTTAGTGTAATCGATCGTATGACTGATATAGTTAGAATAGAAATTCGATATTCTAAACGTTGGCACTCAAAGCAAGATTGGGAGAACTCACATGTTCATATATATATATATGATCTAAAGTATATCGTGCACACTTTGTTAAAGTGTGCACGGCCACATGTCGCCATCTTCGTGTAGAGGGAAGAAAAAGCGAGAGGAAGCGGACGACGCAGATGACGACACGCGGACATTGCATACTTTAACAAAGTGCGGACGTACGTTTCAGATCCGGCATATATATATATATATAGACAAGTTCTTCTTAGGATAATAGTTACAGACATCAATGTTTAGCTTTTGGAAATGGTAGAGTTTTTTCTTAATTACATGTGTGTATATATAAGTTTGACAAGCCAATAACGGTGATTGTGGATGGAAAAGATCTGCAATTTGGCATTCAAAAACAATTCAAGTTTGACGAGCCAATAATTGTGATTGTGATTTAAACCCATATAATTAAATTAGATGTCGTTATGAGTTCGTAAGATTTTTCGGAATATCATTCGGATATCAGAGCTATCTTTAATGATTTGTGGACAGTTGGTATTATCCAAAAAATTAATTAAAATTATATATTCCATGTCGGTTAAATCTGGACCGTCATCTTTACATCGTCTAATCTGGGCCGTCAAATTGGAAGTATATATATGTGGATCGGTGCAACACCAGATCCAAACCAGATCGACGTCGTCTCGAGCTGCTCTGCAGCGACGATGGAGCTCGGCATCCCTCCCTCCGTCTCAGGTTGTTTCTCGGCGTTCCACCTTGGTCATAGCTTCGCCTCGCCTCTCTTTCCACTGAAACTTTGTGGCGTGAGTTTTCATGTAAGAGCTCTGGCGGCCGAGAATTGAAGGAGAGAATGTGACTCTGTTTCCGATTTAGGGGATTCCGATTTAGGCCATGAAGGTATGGTTAACTTTGCCTCAAGTTCCAAAGGAGCAGTGGTGAGTGAGAACAGCGCAGAGGTTCGGTTTGAGTTTTCAGACGAGTTTATGTGGATTTCGGTCACCGTCGATAGCAAGCGAGGTATGAAAACTTAAATTGGAACATGTGTGGCTCGTGGATCATGTGCTAAACTTAACCGCCTTTAACAGGTTAGATTTTAACTATAAAATGTGTCGATACAATTACTTATGATACGCCTACCTATATTTTATATTTTATTTATTATTTTTCCATGTTTGATTTCCAACCTGAAATATGATACACTTCGAGTTCAAGCTCCGTGTATACTTGAAATTTGGTTTTGGTTGAGTTTGGGAGAATTTGGGTTTTAGGCAGTGGAGGACCGCTGTGCGTGTCACTGTGCATGGCGGCGGCGATGATGATTTTAGGTTCTGAAGTAGCTCTTTCGATATTGATAGAGGTTTTTGAACATGATTTCATTGTGAGTTGTGGTTGAAGTCAAGATAGGAGCAGTTGATACGTTTTGGGGTTCTCTGTTCAATTCGAGTTTACTGTGTTTGTGGTGATTTTGCATTTTGATCAATTTAATTGATCTTAAGAGAATCATTAGAGCCTTATTTGGTTGTTGTTTTTATGCTTGATATCCAATTTTAATGAAGGTGCGAAGGATTGGAGTTTTGGTGTTGGGGCAGTGTTGCTGGATGGCAGAAGTGGTAGTGTTAGAGGTAGTTATTTGTTCTATGGGTTTGGTTGAGCTTAGCAGTAGTAGTAGAAACATAAATATGTTGTTGTGGTGTTTGAAGTGCAGTGATGGACTTGTTAGAGGATTGGAAGGCTAAATTGAGGAATTGAAGGATTTGGAATTTATGAGGTTTTGGAAGTTATTATGGATGCAGTATGAGGTTTTGTAACCAACAGAAGCTCATTTGGACAGTTTCGAGAAAGTCACCAACAGAAGGGAATATAATGATGTCCTCCTCTATTAATTATTCAGTGAAACACTAGAGGGGAAGGCCATGAGCTGGTTCTTCTAGCAACCACTAGACTTCATCGATAATTTTTCTAAATTACGCCTAGCATTCCTTACCCGCTTCATCATACGGGTGGATGCTGGCCAAGGGACAGAAGGGTTGTCGGGGTGAAGCAGCTTTATGTTGAATCGCTTCGGCCATTCCTTACTAGGTGGCACTCCGCTACCTCTAAGGTCCGTAACTTTAACAAAAATACAGCTTTGGCGGCGTTCAAAGAGGGATTGCTGAAGGGCAAATTTTTAGTCTGATTGAACAAGAAGTTTTTATCCGCCACATATGATGTGGTTATGGAGGAAGCCATTAGCACTGCCCAGGCAGAATACCTCACATATTGCGAGGAAGCCAAACCAGCGATAGAAAGAATAGCCCAACCGCCAGCAGTCCACAACAGAGGATTAGAGAAACCAGACCGGAAGAGGGATTGACCCAATGATAATCAGCGGGATAAACACCAATGAGGAGGCCACTGGCAGGAGAAGAACCGCCAACATGGGCATGGTCAAGCAAGGCAGGACAGGCTGCAGCAAATGACAACTGAAGTAAACAATGTTCTGAATGGAACGTATGAAGAATTGTTTGAGCGCTATAAAAATCGCATTCCACCTCCCCCACCTGTGCAGTTTTCTAAGCGCCAGAGAGACCATGAAGATGTCAGCCACAATACTAACGACTGTAGGCATTTAAAGAGAACCTTGGATCTCCTGCACAAAGAGGAAAAGTTGGATGAGCAGTCATAAAGCAAACAGAGAGCCAACATCGGCTAATATCGCGGTCTAGCAGATCAACATGATAGATGGTGGGGCGCCACTCACAAATATGTTAAACAGAAGTAAGAAACGGTATGCCAGGGCTAACGACCCTAGAAATATCAATGCTGTAACTTATGATCGGGCATCCAAGATGACCAAGCAAGGTATGCGTCTATAACATTCCATGAAGAAGAACATGGGGTAAGTGGGTCTTGTGATGGCCCATTTCTATGTGAAATAGTCATAGAAAATAATTTTAGCCTTGGTTCAGTCTTAATCGATTACGGGTCAGCTGTCAATATAATTTTCTGCTCATGTCACAAGAAGCTAGAGTGCTCAAACCGCAAGCTCATAACGGATCATGAGCCGCTGCTCAGCTTCTCAAGCGACATCGTACAACCACTTGAATCAGACATGATGACCGTGGAAATAGGCGCCACTCCTTGAAACGCTAAGATTGATGCTCAGTTCATTATTGTAGACTGTGTCAGCTCCTATAACGCCATCCTTGACAGACCCGCCCTTAATCAATTGAAGTGAATTATAGCAGGCTACATGCTTGTAATGAAGTTTTCAACGCCTCATGGCCCTAGCATGGTCAGAGGCAGCCACACAGTGGCCAGGGAGTGTTATATGACTTCAATTCAGCAGGCCAAGAAGATGAGAGAAATCCTATCGGTGAGTAGCGGTCAGAAATTGACAGACAAGCTAGACGATCCTAGGGAGGAGTGACAAATATTCCCCTAAGACGCCAGTTAGGGACACCGTTGTGCGAGCGGTCATAATATATGCTGCCAATCCATAGCGTCAGGTATTTATCTGTCACATCTCAATCCTAGAATTATTTTACGGTTGGTTACTTTGGTTTTTAACCATTTAAAGTAACTGTTTGACCGTATAATGACCATAAAGTTGACTTTTTGTAAAGTTGAGAATTTGTGAAAACTTCTTCATGAAAGTTGTAGAGAACGTCGATACGAGTTCGTGGACATATAGCACGCTCAAATCGGAGTTAGTATGAAGAAGTTATAAGGGTTTGAAGTTAAGGGGCATATGGGTAATTTCATAAAAATAGCTATAAATAGCCCAAAAACCAGAAAATCGGGCAGATTTTTTGCCGGACCTTCGCGGCGTCGCTGCCTCCGACTCAGGCCACCTCAGGCCACCGCACTGGTCCTAAAATGAGCGTCTCTGAGTCTACATCAATTCTAGGTAAGTTTTTCGACCTATCTCTTCATGGTTTAGGAGAAATTTCAATTTGATTACCAAGTGTACAGTAGGAGTTCTAAATCGGATTTCTCCCTCCTCAAGCCACCAATTTGTGAGTTCATTATATGGTTAGAATGAGTTTTAGGAGTACTACTCACCCCTAAAGTTTGGTGAATTGATTTGGAGTGTGGGGGGAGAATCGAATTTTTGAAGTTTTTAAAAAAATTTCGGGTTTTTACTTTTTAGTTCGATTGACCTAGTTAGTGGCCGAATTGGCCTTCGAGTTGAACTAGAAAGTTCTTCCAAATGATGAGACGAAGCTACTGTTAAAATTTGGTGACGATCTGAGGTCGCCGAAATTTTGGCAGAAATTTCTGCCGGCAATGGAGCTGGCGGCGGTGCCGCCAATTTTTGGGCAGTTTTTTATGCCCATAAAATAGTATAAAATCAGAGGAGTCTATGGTTTAAATTTGGTAATTTTGGAGGAGTTTTGGAATTTTTCAAGTTTAATATTATCGGCGAATAATAAAATATTATTTCGGCCATAGTTTATTGCCGATTAAGGTTTGAGAAATATTTTAAGAACTTCTAAGCTATTGATGAAGGTCGGGGTTTTTGTTGACTAAGTTTAAGGGTTTTGGCCGAGTATATCGTTATTGTCAATATTAAATAATTATTCGTTGAACAGAAAATGAAGAGTTATTATTATTCGTTGAACAGAAAATGAAGAGTTCTCGCTTGAGAAACGATCCGGATTTCGACAGGCTAGGGCCTAAGTCTGTGAGTGGACATTTGTTTTGAATTAATGCATGTCGTGTTTTTATATTAAACATGATCCGGTGAGGCCGGAAAGGTGGGTTGCTCTCCTTCCGTAAACCCCTAAGTCATATCGGCTGAAATCTATGTTATATTAATTAAGTTTGGAATATTTGTTTTATAGTCATAGTTTTGAGGACGGTCGGGGAACCGTGCCTTATGCATGAGATACATGTTTTAATTTAAGGGGGTGAATCATATATTAATAACTTTTCGTATTTGTTTTCTTCGCCATGAAGGGTCATTATATATATATATATATATATATATATATATATATATATATATTTCTTTATCATTGCTAGCTAGCCGTACGGGCCCCCCACTTTAGAAGTGAAACGGGACAATAGTAGCCTTATTTGGCTCTGACCCTAGCCTGAGAGGCTTATTGTCATGGTGGAATCTCTCCACCATAAACGGTCGTTTATTACTTAGTAGCCTCCGGAATGCTCTGACCCTAGTCCGAGAGACTCTTTGTCATAGTGAAACGTCTCCCCCTATTTTTAATATTGATTTACAAGCCAATGAGATTGGCATTTTACGTTTTGGTTTCCGGAACGAGTATTTGGGATTCTTTCCCAACGAGGCATGCATATGGATTTTCTGGAAATTCAAAAGGAGAACATAAATTGATTATTTTCACATGCTTGGATATCATTTTGTCCACTCACTCTAACGTTGTGTTTTTAAATGTTTTTCCTGGGGCCCTTCGTTTTCAAATTTCCAGTGTTGCAGGGTTGCTGAGAGGAGGTCATGCGTACTGAAGACGAGGCATAATCAAATTATTCTTCTGTCGCTATTTAGTCTATTTAGGTATTGCTTCCACGTAGAATGTTTTGAATACCCCAGTATAGTGTTTAGTTGTATTCGATTGTGAAAGTGTTTTCGTTGGATTGCCGGTAGGGTTGTCCATTTCAAAGGGGGGTTTTCGGTAAAAATTTCCCTTGAGATTGACCCCGCAGGGTTTACTTCGGGTTAAAGTGGTTAACCCGGGGTGGGTCCTGACAGGTGTATCAGAGCTAGGTTATCGCTTCCTGTTACAACCTCATGTACTTGGTAGCACTTAGTGTCTATAGAGTGATGGTCCGACCGTGGTGGATCCATCGACATTTCATGCTTAAGACGCTCAGTGTTATTAGGGATATGAGTTAGTAGTTTCTATTGTATGTATGGACCGGTTGGTTCCATAAATGTCTGCATATTCAAGACTATGTCTCAGTACGCTGACCTCTTAGAGAGTTCCTGAAAGGAAAGGGTAAATAATTGGTGATTTCTTTTTATGCGTTTGTGGGACTAATATAGATTTGAATTAGAGTTCTGAGTTGGAAACTCGAGTTGGGAACTCGTATTATTTCATGATATTTGGGCATCTTGTGTAAATGCCCAGAGAATGAAGCATATGATTCATGCTTGGGAGGCTGTGGTGAAAGTTGGTAAGGATAGAGTTGTAGAAGCCCAAGGCGAGGCTTTGGTATCCGAGTTGCGAGACTCTTAGAAGTGAAGAGTCGGAAATGATATTAAGAGTGTTTTAGTTCACGTATTAGAAAAGCAAGTTTTATATGTCTTTTCTTATGAGTTTCAAGTGTGTAAACGAGAAATTGAATTGAAATACGAGTTGGGAACTCGTTAATGAGATATTTATTTGGGCTATTGTGGAAATGTTAAGTTGAACATCTGATGCCTATTGGTTGTGTTTTAATAATATAATCGTGTCCTAGAATTGTTGTTGTAGACCTTGAGTAAAAAAAGTACTTGAGTTAGAAAATTCAGGTACTAATATAAGTGGCCCATGCGAATGGAAAGTCAAGAGAAAAATGTAAAATGTGTGGAAATGGTCAAGTAAAGTTGGATAGAGTGAGAAGCGAGAGAGTACAGGATATAGGAGTAGATGGATGATATTTATGATTATTTTTTCAGCTAAGAGAAAACATTGGAATTGTGTAAGTTGTCGAGCATCAATTATAATATTTTTATTTCTCGAGGTTTGGGTTGATTAAAAGTCATCGGCCCTAGTATTATGACCAATAGGATGTTGTGGTTTGGATGAGGAATTTAATATTTGGATCGTGCCACTAAATGGTTAGAATTTCAAAAATTATAAGACTATTAAGTAAGTTAAAGGATGCTAATTATGAGGTCATGGTGAGATCTCCGAGATAGTTAGAGTTAGAGGTCAAGCTCCTAGAGTTGTCGGACGTTTTGGAAAGGCGGTAAGTATAATCTTGAGTTATATGTGGTAAGTCAGAATTTAGATGGCAGTGGTCATTCCGACATGTGAAGAAGTTAAGAGTATATGAATGCCCTTGGATAATTAACTTTATTTTGTGACCATAGTCTGACTGTTAACGACACTTGGTCCCATGGTGGTGATTAGCTGTGGCATGTTGACGTGGGAATCTGCCCACTCATTGATTGTTATTAAATTGATTATATTCTTGATCAAAGTATTATGATGTAACATATGTAAGGATACATAAATTATCCCCACTGTAGTAATGGGTAGTATCCTCAAATTTCGAGTATGTGGAGTACAGACATCAGTGTCTAGAGGATAAGGATCTGATGTAATTTTATCGTAATCCTAAAAGGAATAAAGAATTGATAGTAATGATGAAATCAAGGGCCAATTAATTAGTGACCTTACTTGATCTGGATTTCGATTTGGCGACAAATCGTAGAGCCTCGTGTATTGAGTGGTGGTAAGAGAGTCGTGAGAAGTTGTTTATTAAAATGATTGCATTTTGGTGGTTATGTTTTGCAGTGATTTCGAGAAAGAAGTTCCCTGATGTGATGTAGAACAAGGGGTGATTGGAGAACCGTTTGATCGTGGCAAATTATTTCCTAACATCCAAGTTCGTTGAGCTTCTAGAAAACTGTTTTAATTATTTTCGAGTTTTATTTTTATTATTTTGTTTTTTTATTTTAATTAATTTGTTTTGGACTTTATTTTATTTTAATCCATGTGCTTTTAGGTTTCATTGTTAGTCACCCTAGGGTTTGTTTGCTTCTATATAAGGAGTCTCTATCAGTTGTATTCGTTAACCTTGATATTATAAAAAAAACATTTGAGTTTATCTCAATTCCTGGTGGATTCCAGAACCTCTCGTGGATTCAAGATCAAAAACAGATTGGTGGATTCCAATCTCCTATCTTTTTACTTTTAGCTGCGTCATGATGATTCAGAATGTATTTCTCCTTTAGAGTTTGTGAATGGCAAGCAAATTGCCAAAAGGGAGGCGTTCCTTACGACTATCATTGAGTAATGAGACCACTTACTAATCTCAGTATGACCTGAGAGGTCATCACTTGTGTTCATCAGGCAGTATTAGGGTAATAGGCTGAAATCATTTCGTGGATGTATAATATTTCCTACGGGTTGGAACTGAGTTAGTAACAAGAATTACAAAGGTTTTGACTTCATAATTAAAAGATTTGAGATTTTGGATGTTTTGTTGGGTTCCCAAGGATGGAGCAAACTTGACTGTAGCGCGGAAGACAGAGGCCATAGATAATTAAGTGGTGATTCTGTGTGAATCCGGATCTGACTAAGTGATAAATCTTGAGCCATAAGTATTTATGTGCAGCGAGAGAGCTGCGAAGTGTGGTTTATTAGATGTTGAGTATGAACTGCGGGAGCAGTGAATATGAGCTGTTGGAACAGATGTTGACTCAAGTAGTGTTATGAGTCAAGGGTTATAAGAGATTTAATATTAAATGTGGCAAATTTACCCCTATGTAGAGCGGTGATCTTTTAGGGATTGTATTGGGGTGGGATCTCATACTAATCCAAGGATGACCTATGAGATCAATGTTATTTGCGGATGTGGTCATCAATCTGGGTTACGGAAATTGGTCGAATCATGGTGTTGACATATGGTACTAGTTATGGTTTCAATTGGACTATTAATAAATGTTAGAGAGGTACATGACTTTTGAGTTTGAAGTTAGAAATTAGTTCCCTCTCGAGCAGGAGTTGAGAGTGTAAATGCGTTTTGATTTCTGTCCTAGGTATCAAACTGGGGTAGTTGACGAGCTTAATTTGTGGTGCTAGTTCTTGCGAGGAAATTATTTGGTTTATGAAATGTGACTCGATATATATCGCACGGGTAGTGCAGAAGAATGAACATCTAAGGCTGTTTTCAGACATCGTCGTTTTTGATGCTCAGTGCAACTAGATAAGGTGTGATTTTTATTGTTTCAGTTGTTTGTTAGAATTTTTATTGATGGAAAAGTAGTGGCACCTGAGAGATGTACGGGGATTGAAAATATTTTTGCCCTCAAATTGTTAATTGTAGTGAGACTGGGTATTGTTGGGAATAGAAATAACAATGTGTGGTCCAGTTCAGGGTAGTTGTAAGGTGAACCGGGAGTGTGGTAACATTTGGTGGTATGTTAGGGCTCTTTAGATGTGAATGATGTTAATGTTCTCACTAGTTTGTCACATGGATGGCATTTGGTCTGAGACACGAAATTTGATAATTGAATTGTGATGCAATTGTGCGTCACTCAAGGGTTGATGTAGAGGATGATGAGACTCGTGGCATCTCGTCAAGCGAGTTAGGTGACTCGCTGATTCCTAATGTAAGTTATTTTAATGTCTCGATGTTATTGGCTTGAATAGCAGAGAAACATGAAGTATTATTGACTTCTCAAGATTGCATTAGTTGACTGTTGTTGTTTGGAGATGTCAACTGAGCCTTATACGTATGGTTTTGTTGGAGAAGTGAGGATCTAGACTTATTTTATTAGAGTGGACGTTAGAAAGGGTTTAACGTAGTTTTCCGTTAAATTTTCTTTGAGGAGTAAATCTTTTGAGTACTTATGTCTACAAAAGTGAATATTCTGGTAATTGTAACTTTGATGTTATGCTTCGTATCTTTCAGATAATGTTTGGTGTATGCAAGTGAGACTATCCTAGCGGTCATATGCAGAAAGAGAATTATTCCTTGTCAGACTTGTACAATGGAAAACATGAACCATATCGTGTCATCTATTTCAAAGGAGAAGAGTTCGCGATTTTCGATTTGGCTATGGTTTCTCCATGGTTTAACGTGAGTCTTGGTTCGGTGAAGTGTTTTGCCAATTAGAGTTTTGGCTTCCTGCAATTTTGCAGGGTACGAATTCTTAATTGGTTCGACTGGAAGGTTAGGTGATCGTTTTATTCATGTATAAATGTAGGAGCTATAACGTGTTAATAATTGGCTTTGACGTCAAGTTATTGAGTAGTTTAATAACGAGTTATTGTTTGACGTCATGAGGTTCGAATGCTCATGACGTCAAGCATAGTCATGACCAATAATTTGAATAACTCATGCGTATATGAGTTATTGGTCTGGTTTTTGTGAGTTATTGGTCATGCGTACTGAAGACGAGGCATAGTCAAATTATTTTGATGTCGCTATTTAGTTTATTTAGGTATTGCTTCCACATAGAATGCTCTGAATACCCCAGTATAGTGTTTAGTTGTATTCGATTGTGGAAGTGTTTTCGTTGGATTGCCGGTAGGGTTGTCCATTTCAAAGAGGGGTTTCCGGTCAAAAAATTTCTTGAGATGGACCCCGCAGGGTTTACTTCGGGTTAAAGTGGTTAACCCGGGGTGGGTCCTGACATTATCGGTGGATCCCGTTTTGGCTGATGAATTAATTCAATGTTTACAGATGAATATACATGTGTTCGCCTAGTCTCACAAGGGCATGCTTGGGGGGTCACGTGATATCATCGAATGCTCGTTGGCCATTAAACCAACGATCCGACATTTCCATCAAGCAGATGTGCTGGGCCTTTGATGAGGAGCGCTATGCAGCCATGAATCAAGATGTGCAAAAATTGTTATCTGTTGGCTTCATCCGCCCAGTTCTTTATCCGGCCTGGGTCTCAAACGTGGTAATGGTGCACAAACCTAATGGTAAATGGCGGATGTGTGTGGACTAAAAAAATCTCAACAAAGCCTGCCCCAAAGACAGCTTTCCGCTACCTAGAATTGACCAGCTGGTAGATGCAGCGGTTGAACATGAGTTGTTTAGCTTAATGGACGCCTTCACATGTTACATGCAGTTGTCAATGAGTGAGTCCGACCAAGAAGCTACCACATTTGTCACTAACATAGGAACATACTGTTATGTAAGGATGGCGTTTGGGTTGAAAAACGCCGGCTCCACCTACCAACGGTTCATGACAATAATGTTTGGCCATACATCAAAAATATCATTATAGTTTACGTAGACGACATTTTAGTCAAAAGTCTCAGGGCGGGAGACCATGTAGGTTATCTATCCGTTACTGTTTTCAGGTCTACCCTTCGGATAACATGAGTCATCAACCCACCAGGAAAAGACTAGTGTTAACATAGCTCAGCGCCAACGTAGTGTCATTTGTATAGTATAAAGAACATATACTGCTATATAAAAGGAACTATATATTGATTTGAGTTCATTTTATCCCTACACTTAAAGATCAATTGATTAATGTAAGAATCAGAGGGAGATGTAGTTATGAGGAGGAGTCTAAATATCCACATACCATCTTCAAATGTAATAGGTGTGTCGTGTTATTTTTTCTTTCGACCAAGTTTTATTTTTCTCACAGGGTTTTGTTACTTGGAAAAGTTTTTAATGAGGCAATATCAGATTCACCATTTCGTCTTTGACTTGGCATAAGGGGAAGGGTTGAAGGAAAAAACACATTTATGTGTGCCTTCGTTAAAGTCGTAACCGACGAGAGTAAATCGTGTAATTAGTGATCAATTAGTGTAATTATTTTTTAAAAGGGTTTGGAACCCAGCCAAGCTGTGAGGCTCAGCCCCACGTCCTGTTATTATATTAATCAAAACAAGAAAAAAATACAAGGTTCAAAAAAGAGAAAAACAAGAAAACAAGAAAAGAGAATATGATATTCCCATATCTTGTACAAACATGATTATGAGCAACTGTCGTCAAAAAGAAAAACGATAATTTGGATGTCCTAAAGCATCAGCCTGCAAGTACTTCTGCAGCTCCGGAGGAGGGCTAACATACCATGTAAATGAGTCACATGAAATTCTTAAATTTGTTATCTTGTCTACTACTGCATTTCCCTCTCTAAAAATATGACTACTTCTAAATTTATTTGGCTGATTAATTTCAGATTATTTTCCCATATGACTCTCAAATCCCAAGAAGCTAGGGGAAAACAACATGAAAAAAAAATGACGCTATCACACTAATAGAATCACTTTTCATCTACAGAGTAGACCAGTTTCTCGAAAAAGCAATTTCAGTAGACATAATAACAGCATAAAGCTATATGTAGAAAGATGATTTGCATCTTAAGGATTGGCAAAAACTCCCTAAAAACACCAGAAACATCACGAAAAAAACCCTACATAAGCTTCAAGTCCAGAGTTACCTTTGGTTAAACCATCAGTATTAACTTTGACCCAAGGAGATAGAAAGCTGCCATATGACGTGTTGAATCTAAGGCGCTCTACGAGACTTAGGACCCACATCCAGGAAAGATAATAGTTGAGAATCCAGAACACCCTTACTGTGACTAGGAGCTAGAAGACTAAAATACCTTATCCATGTCATAATTGAACAGCATATAGTGTAATTGCTCATTATGTTATCAATCATATATTATTATCATTATATACTTTATTATTATCTTTGTAATTTCATCACTATATAAAGAGAAATTTCAATGAGAATAAATAGACAAACTCCTAATTCTCATTTCACATTTAGAAACAGTTCATTTTGAAAAAATAAAAAATAAAATAACATTAACAAGCAATCCATGAAAGGATCAGATACCTTACCCATATGTTAAGAGATTCATGACACTGCTATAGTTAGCAACTAGCACTACAGAGTCTATCTAGTGGTCGGGGCTAGGTCCACCATGTTGGACGAATGTCACAGTGATACTCCTGGTAGTAAGGAGGTCACTGGTTCGATCATCCGCATGGTAAAGAATCCCATGAGGAGAGCTCTAACCTTAACCTCTCCAGCGGCTCAGAGTAATAACTCACTCGACTACCATTTAAAAAAAAATTAGCACTACAGAGTCTATCGTACAGTCCTGCATAAGATGCAATTTATTTGGCAGGGACAGGGCAGAAGATGGGGACCAGCAGGGGCTGGTGAGGGGGTGAGATTTTGTGGTGTGCGTTCAATCGCATGAGATACTAAGTCTGTATCCTAGAATTTTCCCTTTAACTAAGCTAATGACCTTTTCAACCTAACAAGTGCGAGTGTCTGTTTTCTCGTCCACAAAAACACGAGTGACGATTCTCAGGGTCATGTTGTTTCTTCGATCCTCTCCACCACCCAAAATAATGAGAAACCCCTTCACCATCTCCATTCTTCTCCAAAACAAAAGAATTAAATTAATAAAAGGGGAAAAATTGCTAATTCATGCACACACTATTCCTCTTAGAAATTCATGTAAATTTACGTACGTCCTGATAGATATTCATAAGCAATGCCAAGAAAGTTAAAGAAGGCAATCGGGGCAGTGAAAGACCAGACGAGCATAAGCCTAGCCAAGGTCTCCAACGCCTCCCCCACCTCGGCCAACCTCGAAGTCACCGTCCTCAAGGCCACCTCCCACGACGTCGTTCCCATCGACGACAAGTACGTCCATGAGATCCTCTCCCTCATCTCCTCCAAATCCAACGCCGCCACATGCGCCCAAGCCATCGCCAAACGCATCGGCAAGACTCGCAACTGGATCGTCGCCCTCAAGTCCCTCATGCTCGTCCTCCGAATCTTCCAGGACGGCGACCCTTATTTCCCCATTGAAGTCCTCCATGCAAAGAAACGTGGGGCCAAGATCCTTAACCTCTCAAGCTTTAAAGACGAGTCCACCTCATGTCCCTGGGACTACACCTCCTTCGTCCGTAACTTCGCTCTCTACCTTGACGAGAGGCTCGACTGCTTCCTCACCGGAAAGCTCCAGCGGCGTTTCACCTACAAGCATGATAACGACTGCATTATCATCAACAACAACCGTAACCACCGGCGATCGAATAGTAATGAACCGGTGGTTCGTGACATGAAACCGGCAATGTTACTAGACCGTATCCAATTCTGGCAGACACTGCTGGATCGCGCAATCGCCACAATCCCCTCCGGTGCGGCCAAAATGAACCGTTTAGTCCTCATTTCCCTCTACGCAATCGTCCAGGAGACGTACCATCTATACAGAGACGTGTCCGACGGGCTGGCGCTGCTTTTAGATAGCTTTTTTCATCTCCAATACCAATCATGCCTAAGTGCTTTTCATGCATGCGTGAAAGCCTCGAAGCAATTCGAAGAGCTTTCTAGTTTTTACGAGACATGCAAGGCGTTAGGGGTTGGGAGGACGTCTGAGTATCCAAGCGTGCAGAAAATCTCTGAGGAGCTTATCGAGACGTTGCAGGAGTTTGTGAAAGACCGAGCTTCGTTTCCAGGTCGATCTCCACCGTCCTATTTGAATCAGAACCGTAAAGATAAAAGGATGGCGACCAGCCCTGACCAACAATTTGAGAATGCTAATTCGGAGCTGTACGAGGGTACTGTATCGGATTTTGGCTCGGCTTGTACATCGTTATCGGATTTAACGAGTGTTGCCGGTATAGAAAATGGGGTTAGCCCATCAAGGTCGGCCGAGCAAGAGTTTTTAACCTCCGATGAGCAATTTTCCGAGAAGAATCTGTCTCCGTTACAGTCACCGTTACCGGAGTTCATGGTTCGTAGTGGTAGTAGTGATAAATCACCGAGCCAAACTTTGTCTCAAGTTGATCGTTTGGACTTATTTCAACCGCAACAAATACATCACGTTCAACAAGCTAATCAAGAAGGTGAAAAACCTCTATGGGAAGTTGTTCTATTTGAGTCTGCAAATCAAAGTGGTGCAATGGAAACATCATCGATTACTTCTCCTCCCAACCTGTTTGCTTCCCTTTCTCCTACCATGTCTCCTAATCTGTTGGAGCCATCGTCCAGCCCGGACTTGGGCTATTTCTTTCAGACTTCTTCGACGAGCTATGCATTACATACAAACAATCCGTTTCTTCAAGACATCGAGGGCTTTGCAATTCCCACCATCAATGAAACAAGTAGTAATGTTGGCCTAGAAACTTTAGACGATTTTTCTTTCCCTTCCACATCTCAGCCATCGGCGCCACCAAAATTTTCTTCACAGAACTCAAATGAGAGGGCAGTGACTCCATTATCTTGTGAGGTAGATACAATAGATACCACAGTGGTACCAACATTTCACGCAATAAATCCGAATGAGACCGAAATTGTGCCAACATTTTCAGCTCAGAGAGGGGAAGGAAGCTCAATGTCAGCATCTTTTAGTGCGCAAAGTACAAATAATAGCATAACGGCACCAACATTTCAAGCAGAATTTCGGAGCCACAGGACTTTTGCAGTTTCATTTGGTGAAGAAAATTTGGAAGAGACTGAACTTGAACCAACATTTTCAGCTCAGAGTGAGCAAGGAACTTCAATGCCTCCTTCCTTTTGTGCACCTAATACAAGTAATAGCTTAACGGAGCCAACATTTTTAGCAGGATTTCCGAAGGATGGAATTCTGGCCCTTCCAATTTGTGCAGAAAATTCAGTAGACAGCATAACGTCGCACAGGTTCGGGGAGCTGACTCCTAATGAGAGTGTAGCACCAACCTTCCGTTCAGAGGAACCTAATGAGTTCATGGCCATGCCGACTTTCTCGACGACAAGTACTAGTGACAACGAAACCCCAAGAGTGTTTGGTTCGCCAGTTGCTATCCAAAATGATGACCCGTTCGGACCCTTCTGTAGCGTGACAAGTACAACTGAACCTATGTGTAATGGAACAATGAATCAAGAAGCTCTATTGCTTCAACAAAGACAGTGGTCGGAGCAACAAAACATGATTATTGCTAAGCATTTGAGTTGATTTATAATTGTATCTTTGTCTTGGCAGTATTGCAATGGCAATCCTTTTTTCTTCTTTTCTTTTTTGAAGAAGCTCTTCTCTTTTTCCTCTTATACAATCTGTCACGGACTACACAAGTCCTCGCTACAAGTCACGGCAATACGCAAGTCCTCACGGCAATATTGAAACCTAACCAAGTCCTGGTATCATCATTTCATTATCCCATTGGATCAAACCAAACCAGGATCGGTTCGGATGGGATGTAACGGACCAAAAAGGTCTGGTTTACTCAACGAACGTAATGTTGGCTGGAAATGGCAGAAACGAAGCACTGTTTGTTTCGTGAGAGTTGAGAAAAAAGAGAATGGAGTGAGGAGGCTTTGCAGCTAAAATGCTGCAGCTGCTTTACAGAGTGAGATAGAGATATCACGGGAAAGATATATGTGACCCAGTCAACTTTTCTTTAGCAGGGATAGCATCTGATGCAAATGCAACATACAGTATATGATACGCTAGGGTAAGAGTACTGTTTGTGTATAAGATTATAGTTGGAATAATCTTATGTATTTCCGGAATGTTGTTGATAATTAGTAGCAAGTGATAGTGAGACACAAGTGAAGATATTGTAGAATGTGCAGCGTGGATTAAAATGTAATTTCAATCCCTGACGAACTGGACAGAAAATAAAGAACAACGGACACAACAAGTTTTTATCCAGTGAAACCTCAATTTGAGGAAAACATTGTCGGGGCTTTATCTCTTGAAAACCCTTATTAAAAAAGCAATTCACTATAAATCAAGAATGAGTCAATTACAAACTATGTAACACTAACCGCGACTACTATCTCTAGAACCCTAACAGATATGTTTGAAGCACTTTTCTTCTTCAATCTTCAAGAAACAATGTCCCTGATTCTTCAATCACTCAAATAAGAAGTTCAACTCAAAACGGAACAGTTAAACTTCTGACCTTACAAAGTTTTGCAACAAAAACTATATTATCTCAAACGTTATACGTGCAGAGGTAGTTCTTCAATGCCTACTACGTCTTCCTTTATAGATGAAAAACTTTTTCACGTCCTTCTCCTATTTCCATACAAATACACCAATAATATTAGATATAAAATACATCTCAAATCAAATAATGATTTAATAAATCAACATCCTAATTAAATTAGGATCATTGTCAATCAAGGTAATAGCTTCTTTTCCATATGCATGCATATCAAATCTACTTAAGCATATATATATATATATATATATATATATATAATGTAATTCTCATCAATCAAATCTGTTGATTAAAAAAATTAAACCCAAATCATTTACGAATCTTTGTTTTGTATACGAATGACAATATACAATTATGTATACTAACAATCTTTCCCTTTGACATTCCTATACAAAACCTCATTAGGAAGTTTACAGTCTCATTGCCACAATCCATTTCACATAGCCTGCAACATATTAGCAAACACCAAGTGAAAAGCAAGAGAAATATATACTTATAAAGATATCACAATAATATCAATTTGCAAGTAAAATCAATTCTCCCCCTAAGAAGAAAACTCTTCCTCTTAAATGAACATTTTCCCCATTTTTGTTTAGGAATGACAAAGGGTCACTTACCACATAGCCTGCAACATATTAGCAAACACTAAGTGAAAAACAAGATAAATATATACTCATAAAGATATCACAATAATATCAATATTTGCATGTAAAATCAATTCTCTCTCTAAGAAGAAAACTCTCTCTCTTAAATGAACATTCTCTCTCTTTTTGTCTAGGAATGACAAATGGTCACTTACCAAAAATTGAACCACATAGAACGACAAAGGTGAATCGTCTAAGCAATATACTCTAAATATTAATACTCCTCCTAAAAGTAATCATGATATGAAAAATGTAAATATGAAATGCATACACATAATGAACTATGAAACATCTGAATAGGAGAAACAAAGCATTCAACCAAGGTACAAGACATAAATTTACATATATAAAATAGATAAACTCTATTTTCATGCTCGACTTAATTTACATAACTCTGTAAGCAAAAAACATATATTGATCAATCATGTACCTTGTATGAAAAAGTGAACAATTTTTGCTATGGGGTAAGAAACAGCTCAAGTATACAACATTTTACACTCCTTCTAATCCTTATATCTCTTCAGTGTGAACATTGCACACTTTCACTTTTCCTTCTAATTTTATATCTCCTTTGAAACACACACATCATAATTTAAAATCGTTAGACCATTGAACAATTCATGATCACACTTGTACTCAACCATTCTAGTTTCTAGGTCACCTAGTACCTTGTATTGGTTCTCAACCAAGACATGTTTACTTTAAAAATAGTTGGTATATCATCAAATATTCTCCAAAGTGGCATAACCATTTCCGTTTCTCACCCAGTACTTGATATTGTTCATCACAACCCAAACATGTTTACTTTGGGAATAGTTGGTCTAGCTCCATGTACTCACAACAATTATCATTTTCTTTCTCAGGATCTAACAACCAAAACCATATTAAAACATCAAGTTATTCTCATACCACTACAACAAAAGAGAGTGTGCATGTGAAATTTTTCAAAGCAACAATGATTATTCTAACATACTTAAAGATTACAAGACTATGTCAACTAACATCAAACCTGTAAATAAGTTTATCAATCTTATACAGATAAAGCCATGACAACTAACTTAATAATCAAGAAAGAACCCAGCATGCAATCCTCATTTTTGTTTTTATGAATATCAATGAATAATTGTTAAAATCAGAATAACAAATGCATCTATATATAGTACAATGATATCATACAGTATGAGTGCATATGCAAAATATATCACACTAAGTGAGACCATTAATATTTAGTGTACACACCAATGCCACATCTAGGAGATTCAACACTATGATTTGAATTACAAGGAGACAATGAACAAGTAGAATCACTTTTGAAGAATCAAAATCATCAAACTAACCTAAAAATCCATTAGGTTTACTTTTTTTCACCCAAACATGTTTCTGATTCATGTTCTACTTCTTTAGGATTGAAACACGCTCTGTAATCCTCGTCAATAACTTCAAATTTTCTTCAAATTTGACTTGCAGCAGCTCAATTGAATTTAGATTTGACACCTTCCTCTTTCTCTGAATGTTCCTATGAAGTAAATTACATTTTGGATGAATATGTCCTAATTTTCCACAATAATGGCAAGTAGGAACAAAAGATTTTACTTTACGACCATACCCGAGCTGATGAACATGAGCTTGAACATCAGTACTTACTTGAGCAACCTTGTGAAGAGATGGAGGGACAAACCGTTGAGGTACAACTTCAGTTTTTTAGTTTTCAACTCCAACTTTCTTACACAGAATTGAAAGATTAGTTCTATCCTGCTGACAACTTTCTTTCACAAACTTTGTGGGTTGATATAATTCTCCTTCAAAGCCAAGTCCCTCACGATTATTGTGATACTTTTCAGAACCTATCATCTTCATACATTCTTTGCGCTTATCTCAAACTTGTTGAATCGATTGTGAGCTTCTTTTAATTTAACCTGTAATTTTTCATTCTCACGGGTTAGAGATACAATCAAATTAGATTAATTGAACTTTTACCTCAACTTGAAGAGCTTTGATCTTATCAATCAATTTATCCTTCTTCATGTCCAAATTTATGAAATTCATCTTATTCTGCACACAATCAATTTCAACATTCTTCAATTGTTTCGTAATAGTTTTGTTTCTAGAAGGATGATCTCCATCACCATCACTCTTGAGGGCAACAAAACATGTGGCTTCAATATGATCTACATCACCTTGTCGTGGATTGTAAGACGATGAAGAGAAAAGATAAACATCAGGCTTACATGAATTATTATCAATACAAGTAAAAATAATAATTTTCTGAAATTTTTCCAACAAGGTCGAATTTCTGCTCAATAAGTCCCGGGATTGAAACCAGCTCTTCAATCCCTGACGACAATACTCATTCTTCTGGTGCAATTGTTGAAGGACTGAGTATTTGTTCATTATGAGAATTCGACATCGTTACTTTCTGGTCCAGGACATCTGATATCACATTTGCACAAAGATTGGTCAAAAACACCACAATCACAATACTTAGATTTTCCAATACATGAAGATTTGGAGAGCTTAGTAGAAGACTTTTTTTAAGAAACATCTTAAATTCTTTGAGTAAATCTAACAAATCTGTAGAATCATCAAAATTATCAAAAGTATTGCAATTATCTCAAGAACCCTAGCATATATGTTTGAAGCACTCTTCTTCTTCAAGTAATCTTCTTCTTCAATCTTCAAGGAACCACGTCCCTGATTCTTCAATCACACAAATAAGAAGTTCAACTCAACACGGAATAATTGAACTTCTAACCTAATAATGTTTTGCAGCAGAAACTACTTTCTCTCAAACTTTATACATGCAGAGGTAGTTTTTCAATGCCTACTATGCCTTCTTTATATATCCTTCAATACTCTTGCGTCACAACCTAATGGATATCCAAAATAGAAATTATAATCAGTATAGAATCACAAGATATTATCTTTTAAATATAAAAGAATATCCTACACAACGTAGGATTTCTTTTCCACATGCAATCTCCATGTATCAATTATTTTCAATACAAATATCAAGTCAGGCCTATTAAAAATAGACATTACGCGCTTCCTTTATCAACACATAATCATATATATATATATATATATGTGATCCTAACCACGGCAACCCATCTGCTATGATTATGTATTCCAAATATATAATAATTAACAAATCAATCGAAGGAATATTGAATGCTAGCTCATTAATCATATATATGAATAAGTCCTAATCAAACTAGAACTTCCTTGCTCGCACTTTGTATAGGGATTAAGGATGCCAACAATCAATATACCAACACCATCTTTCACAACGAGTCCGGATGCTTTCTTGTCGTCTCTGAGAAGCTGAAAGAGGGACTAGAGTGCCTAGTTCTTGAACTCGACGCCGCCGATTTGGAGGCGCGTGATGAGGTCACGATTGAAGAAGATATTCTCTTTATCAGAGTAGGGACCTGGGTGGGAGAGAAAGGTGGCGTTGGACTGGTGGAGGACGCCAGATCTGAGGTGGAGGTCAAGGTCTTAGAGGAGGTTAGAGAGAGAAGCGACGACCATGTTGAGGTCTCTCTGGATGTGGAGTTTCCTGCCGAAAAATGACGAGTCGTTGCATTGGTCGGAGTGAGCTTGAGGTGTTGGAGAGTGGAGAGGAGGTTGGGGAGGAGAGTGTAGAGGAGGGGATTCACAGCCCAGTGGGAGGAGTCGGAGGTGTTGACGAGGGAGGTAAGGTTGGAGCGGAGGGGGTGCCAGCGGGAGGAGAAGGATCGGACGGTGTGGAGGATGAAGGAAAGGGTTTCGTTGATGAGGTCGAGGTGGGTTTGGAGTGGGGATGAGGAGGAGGTCTGCATTGGGTCGGGTCTCTTTGGGCTGAGGAGGCCGGGTCAGGTTATTTGGTTGGAAGCATGAAAGTGAAGTGAAGGAGTTGCTGGGAAGGTAAGAACAAGAATAGGGGAGAGGTATGATACGGGAGAAACAAGAAGAGGGGAGAGGTCTGATACTGTAGAAATTTTTAAATAATGGGGGAGAACCACGTGTCAATGTTTAGTAATGTTACATTCCGCTTATATTTAAATATGTACATTTTTAAACCTAAAATATAA
Organism: Comarum palustre; assembly: GCA_951800085.1. NCBI lineage: Eukaryota > Viridiplantae > Streptophyta > Magnoliopsida > Rosales > Rosaceae > Comarum > Comarum palustre. Next base: position 4,596,808 of record OX637578.1, read on the forward strand.
AATAATATTTTCTATGTTTGTTTTTTTCTTATTTTTTAATTAATAACTCACACACCATACATATGTCTAGTGAAGTTTGAACCTATTATCTAAAAATTGTTAGTTAAAGACCTTAACCAACCAAGTCGCAATTTACCGACATATTCTATGTTTTATGAAATTATATTCATGAGCATTTAGTGAGTTCAAACTAGGGTAAAAAGTTTAGGGGTTTAGAGTAAGAATTTAGGGTTTAGGGTTTATGGTAGAGTGATAGGGTATAAGGTTTAGGGTTTAAGACTTAGGACTTAGGGTTTAAAGTTTCAAAAACAACAAAATCCCAAAATGGTCTTTGACAAAATAGCTGAAATGATTTTTCATATCGAAAATCCACATGTCCAATTTTGAGTGAAATGTAGCATCACTTGGCAATATCACGTGGTTCTCTTGTAGCACTGAAAAATTCCTCCTGACACAAAGCTGGAGAAAAGTGAAGCCAAGGTGTCGAGGTGTCTTTATTTATTTTATTTTTTTATTTTGGTCAAAGAGAGTCTTTATTAGGGGAAAGAGTCGTGTGTGATTATTTTTTTTTCACTTTTAATAGTATAAATTTTTCAATACTACTGTAATAGTATAAATTTTTCAATGTTACCGTGCTTAGTGGTGCTACATTCCAATCAAATTTAGACATGCAGACTTATTACAACTAAATTATAAATTAATATTTTTTATCTTTTATAAAATGATATTCAAAGGTATTTATTGAGTTCATACTATGTAAGCCTGCCAAAACACCGTGTGGTATCAGATTTATTTGGTTTCGTTTATTTATCGTGTCACACGATAATAAACCATTAAGTTATCGTATGCAAAATGCTAAAACCAAAACCAAACTATAAATTATCGTGTTAACCGTTAAAAAACCATTAAATTAAAAATTATAATAATTTTTTTTTGATTTTGCTATAAACGATAGAAATACTAAAATATATTAGATCTTTATGAATAAATAAAAAACACTCAAAATTATAATTTGTAAGCTGAAGAAAGTCATAAATCTTGAACAATAACTGAGTTTAAAAGTCAAGTTACACCTTTAGAAATGTAATAATAAGATAGATTATGCTAAATAGCAAAATCAAAAAAGCTTAATTTAGGAAAATAACAAACATCAAAGGTGTAACTTGATGGAAAACTTGGAGGATTTCTCCTTGTAATTGTGACTGAATCATCAATCAGCAGTTCACCATCATTGCCCTAGGGTTTCTTATATATGGTAGGCAAGAAAATGGAAATTACAAAAATACCTCTATGTTAATGAGTTTTTTCGTGTTACCGGTTTAACCCTAAACCAAACCATTATAAATCATGCTTTTATCGTGCCAACTTATATGAAACCAAACCTATAAACCTCAAACCAAATCCTTATAATTTCGTTCGTTTTCGTATTGTGTTATCGTATCGTGTGCAAATTTGTCAGACCTAATACTATGATTTAGGGTTTAAAATTTAGGGTATCAGAAATAGGGTATATGGTTTGGGGTATCAAGTTTAAGGTTTTAGGATTTATGGTTTAGGGTATAGACTTTAGAAATATAAAATTTAACTTGTGAAATGCATTTCAGAAACCTTTAGCAAGTGTGGTATTGAAATTGATTCATAGTTGGTGATACTGGACATGTAGAAACTCAATTAGAGCAACTCTCACCCTAAGCCAAAAAGCTAAATTTGGTTTACGATCACTCTCACCATAGGCTAAATCACAATTTCCAAGATAAAAAAATTTGGCTTAAGTTATTTGATAAGCCAAATTTTACTTACCATTTCAGTAAGGTAAAACTATTTCTTTTTTTATTCAAAATTAGTTTATTTACTGAATTGCCCTCCCACCTACTATTTATTCCATCTCCTATCCCTTTTTAATTTTAACTAAAAAACTTTTAATACCTCACAACTACATAATTAAAAACTCGTCTTTATCAATTTTTTTTACTATCATGAAGACCTCGACGAGATCTTTCATATGAGCCCAATATTGAATATATTTTGATAAAATCATTTATATGATTATTTATTTGATTAATAAAAAACATGATTATTGAAATAAAAACGTACATATTTAACAAAACTATAATAAAAAATATGACCAATACTAATAAGAGAAAATTGTAGACTACTTAGACACTAATATTATTATGAATAAAAATATTAATACGATTCTCCACCACTTTGGTTGTATTAAGAAGCTTCTCCATTTCCATCGCTTGTTCCGGTACCACCGCTTCCTCCATAATCTCTACCATCTCCGTATCCATAAAATCTCATTCCTCCATAGTCACCAATTCCTCCATAATTTGGCGGTTCTCCATACTCACTTCTTGATCCATATTGACTTGAATTGACGAAGCCTCTAGTGTTAAATGTAGCTTGTGTGTCATCTTGGAACGAGTTGAAGGGAACGAGTTGTGTGTCATCGATGGTTGTTGTTGTTCGGATCCAAGAGCTCTTCGTTGCCTAATTTAATTTTTTTCTCATTCCAAAATACTCACGATCATTCGGATCCGATATTGAATCCAAATTCATTAGCATAATCTTGTTCAAATAAATTTTGAAGACGCTTTCGAATGAGTAAAACTTTCGAAGACGCTTTCAAATGAATAAAACTTTATTTCATCAAATTGTAGATGATGTGAAAGATCATGACATATTTTTTGTGTAACAATGCAATGGTGTTGGAAAGCTAGGTTTGTCAACCTTACAAAAGATAACAGCCGCTTTTCGAATGCTTGCGTATAGTGTACCTACTGATGCTCTTGACGACTATTTGAAAATTGGTGAGTCTACTGCTATTAGATGTTTGAAAAAAATTTTATCGAGCGGTCATAGAAGTATCTTCACCACAATATCTAAGGAGACCAAACTCACATGATATTGCAAGATTTCTTTATATAGGCGAAAAACGTGGCTTTCCGAGAATGTTGGGGAGTTTAGATTGCATGCATTGGTATTGGAAAAATTGCCCAAAGGCTTGGGCGAGAATGTACTCGGAGCGGAAAGGATAACCATCTATTATTCTTGAGGTCATAACAAATTATGATCTTTGGATATGATATACATTTTGGGTTATCGGGATCGAACAACGATATTAATGTGTTAGAAGCATCTCACTTGTTTGCCGATCTTGTTGCTGGTAAATCTTCTCCAGTTAATTATACAATTATGGGAAAGGATTATAATGTTGGTTATTATCTAGCCGATGAAATATTTTTGTCGATCTTACATTACATTTATATATATGAAATAGTTTTACCTTAGAATTTAGCTTATGGTGGGAGTGTTTTTTAAAGTAAAAAGCTATAATTTTGACTAAAGATTTAGCTTATGATGAAGACTTTGATAAGCTAAAAAAATTCTATATAATATTTTTCTCTTATACACTAAATTTGGCTTAAAATTTAGGTTAGCATGAAAGATGCTCTTATGCAGACATCGTGGCATTTCGATACAAAACGACGCCACATCACAGCACACTGGGAAGCCAAAAGAACATTGATACAATTCCGTCGACCATCCACCGGAAACAAGCTTTAGTGCTTTACCAAGTCTGTAGCTTCCGGGATTTTGACCGTTGATCACTTTGTAGGTAAATTTGATTGCTGATATATACTGGGCAATCTTTAGTTTTTTATTTCCAAGTGCTTTTCTCTATTCCAGACCAAGTGTTGATAAAATGGCTCATTGAAACTTACGACGCCACGGCACACTGAGGAGAGCAATGGTGAACAAACCCTGGAGGATCATCCCCAGGCCACTGTTGGAAACAGTCCTCAACAACCACGCCCACCACCACCGCGTCCCTCAGCCTCTCATCCTCCACGGCCCTCGCGGCGTCGGCAAAACCACTCTCATCCTCGAACGTACACCCCACGCTCCCCCTCCTTTGATTCCCTTTTAACTTGTAACACTCGTCTTTGCTTCTTCACAGGTCTCCTGGGCGAGTGGAACCAAGGCCCTCACCTCACCGGATATGTGGACTTCGCCGAGTCCATCAAAGACCACCACCCGCAGTTCAACCAGTCCTTCCCTTGGGCCTCATGGTCCAATTGCCCATCCCCCACCCTGCCAGATTGCACGGCCAAACTCGAAAGCTGCCTCGAATCCATGGCCCACAAGGGCGTCCAGCTCGGAGCCATTACCTCCCAGCAAGTCTTCTCCACCATGTCCAAGTGGCACAGTCTTCACCGTTCTCTTCGCAAGGTTATTCAGGGAACTGATCCCTCCAAGAATGCCGTTGCCGACAAGGCTTCCGGCTCTGTTCTGTGGGACCGGGCTGTTTTCGCGTTGAGTGGGAGATGTGATGCTGAGGAGATTGATGGGGTGTTGGGGTTGAGTGATAAGAAGAGGAGCTTGTCCATGGAAGAGGCTTCATATTATAGGGAGGCTGTTGTGGCATTGAAGTTGGCTAAGGAGGTGATTCAGGTGCAGAATAGCTGGAGGCGTAATGCCGTAGCACGTTTGAATCGAACTGGTGGGTTTTCAAGGTCTTTGGGCAATTCGTGTACTGATTGGCCGTATTTGTTGTTGGAGTTGCTGTCACAGGCCGCTGAAATTGATCATTTTCAGGTATTTTAAGCTCGCTTTTTTTTATTGCGTTACTAGCTTATGTTTCATTCGCAATGCAAGTTGTTGTGCTGCAAGTTCGAAATTAAAATAGTAATTGAGTGATGTTTCAAATTATGTTTGAGCAGCCTAAGCTGGTAATAAACAATATTGAAGTTCTGAAGAATGCGATTCTGTTAGATGAGAGTTCATCAGTCAGTGGATCAATGTACCATGACAGCCTATTATGGAGAATCATCGCTTTGGGTGCAAATGAGAGGTGCTTGCCTCTTGTGCTTGTGACATCAGATAGGTAACGTTCATTCCTAGTAAACTCTAACGTCAGATCACTTGTTTATCTATGCATCACAAGTTAGGAATTATGATTCTTAATGTCAATACCGCAGTTACTATTCGTACCGAGCTTAAATGGATTTTGGATTTCCAGACATATTCATCTCTCGTGAGGTACTTAAACCCAACTACATTACTTCATAAATCTCTGTGTACACACCGGCATGACTGTTTTTACTTATTTAAAGTGACTATTTTTCTAAACTAGCATGGCCCATGATGTCCGTGTACTTGACATCATACGACCTATTTTGTAGTGTCATAGACCATGTATAGTCTATGATTGTTTACCATGGTTTTACATGCAAAATATTTATGGTGTCATAGACCATGTTTCGTCTATGATTGTTTACCCTAGTTGTAGATTCCTCAATACTATTGTGTGTGTTGTCCTGATGCATATCAAGCATTTAATCTTTGTTTGTTCTACAGATCTTTGGCTGGAATCCCCAAGAAGCCAAACTGCATATGGTTACTGATTATTTCAGTCATTCAGAGGTATTTGGCTCATCTAAGTTTAGATTTTATATTCTCTTAGAGTTCCTGCCGATCTTCTTTATTGCAGTGGTTAGTGACTAATGGTTACTGACCACTTTTTTCTTTTTCTGTTTTCTGAATACTGTAATTGTTAGTTACTAATGGCATTATTATTACCATATTCCAGTGGTTGATAATCGCTGAGGTGCTTGGTCCAAACCCGCGGCACCTATTCGAGCTTTATGCACTCAAGCAGGGCAATTACTATCAGAAGTAAATGTCATATTTCTTTGTGTTCCCCATCTCCTATGATATTGATGCATGCTACAGGAACTTTTGTATTGTCAAAATAGATACAGTTTGGTTGGCTTCTTATATGGAAACACTAGTTTTCGTTATTATAATTTCCACATAAATAAATGTATGGGGTTACCTGGTGTATTTAGCTTTACGTTTGATAGTACATTTTTGAACATATGATCTGTGGACATTTAAATAACTGTTGAGGTAGAGTAAAAATCATCTGTATCCTTCATACACAGTGAATATGCACCACATCATGGTTACCACTCCCAATTTAAACTCCTGAAGTCGGTTAATATATTTTTTGGTAACAGAAACACAACTAAGACAGAATACCTCTGTTTTAGCCTAAACAGTCAACTCTTCCCAATTTCAAATAGTTCCTGCTGCATGGTTATTCTGTGTAATTTTTTTTACATTGTTTTAAAATCAATTACTGTGTTTGTTCTTTTCAAGGTTGGTAGATAACAAAAATGGCACATTTGAGGACATTGTGGATTCATATTTAGCATATTTGCAAGTAAGTTTCTATACGGAGCAATGAAGCGTGAAGTATGCATCTTGCGGATTTATTTTTCCATCAATTGGACCTTGATTATCTTGTTTACAATTGTTTCTTTTATGATTGCATGGGAATTTCTTAAAATATACTTAATCACACGTCACATAATGAGATATATGGTCACTTCATTCACTGTCTTCATTTTCTGGATGTCTATAAAATAGGCTCAGTGGCTCACCAACTAATTTCAATTGTCAATACTAAGGTTTTGCTTGTTCTGGTCATATCCTCTTCATGATGTATTTTTAAGTGCTGAAGTTGATCACTCTTAATTTTCTGATTATTTGTGCTTCCCTTACTTCTCTAAAAGTTTATTAATTCAGATTACTGTAGTCAATCCGGCCATGGAGAGAGCATCGGGGTTTGTGCAAAAGTTTGCTTTTGATGCTCACAGAGGAAAGATATCAAAAGATAGACTGCGCTTTGGTGCACCTTGGAGACATCCTCCACCGATTGATGAACCCACCTTGTGCACTGATTGGGCAAAGGTCCAGCTGATGGATTTTGTGCAGTCTTTCGTCAATACAGAATTTGGAGTACGTAGTCTATGGATTTCTACTTTGTTTCTCTCTTGGTAGAATTGTGTTGCAATTGAACCAATAACTGAATGTTAACGAATTAAAATAGTTATGGTTAGGTGGGGGCTGCACTATCCTCTTATACGCATTTACACATTTCTTCATTGTATGTATCACTGTGATTTTTCTTTTGCTTATTTTAAATATTAAATATAATATCAAGTAATATTGCCTCATAGATAGCTATTCTAAACATAATTCAGTTTCCCCTCCCACCACTTTCTGAAGAAATATGTATGGACCATAAATGATATATTTTACTATCCTCAGTTTCTGTGGTTATGCCCCTCCAAACACTTTTTGTAACTCTAAGGATATAGAATAGAAGAGGATAGGGCCGGAAAATGTTTCAAATCATATCATCATAAAATACCTTTGTTTTAAGTATTTAATACCTATGTACCTTGTTGCAGGTTAATTATCTAGCTGATTGTAGCCTGGAGATCTTTGACGATCCATCTGCTGTTGCATTGGTGGAGGTACATTTATACATGTGTATTTACTTTCCTGAATTTATTTTACTCACATTTATTTCTGGACAAATGTATGGTTAATTTCATAGCATCTTCATATTTCAGTGTTTTGTTTGCTTTGTAACCTACATTATCTGTTGGATCGCTGCAAAGTTTTCAATTGAATTTAAATTCTATAAGTGGATAAAATTGCCTTGGCTTGGCAAACAATGATGTACTCTCCATATTATGCTCATGTTTTTTCTTCTGATCACTTAGGTTGGTTTACTCTATGCTCAACGGGATCCATCCATCATTCGCCCCGTATCTAGAGCCATTCAACGGTGCCTTGTAAGATGGTAAGATATCACATACACTGTAGGTAATAATACTGATCGTGAAGGTTCTAGCTGACCATTTATTTTTCTCTCTGGTTACAGGCTCGTCCAAGAGAGACTAAAGATGGGTTTCCGGGAATCGCTCCAGTATTTGTGGCAGCGTATTATACGTGGCCGTAGCTATCGTCATTTGATGCTACAAGTAGGCTATAAGTAGAGCATGAGAGAGGTAATCTGTCCAAGATGTTGTTCATTCAAAACAATATCATAATGATATATCTGGCAACTAGCTGGAGCTTAGAATTCAATGACTAGTTTTGAGCTTTTTGTAGTTTTGCTCCACTATCGTTTTTGTGAGAGGTTAATAGCCTCTTTTGCTTATGCATCTAACAAGCTTTATGTTGTTTGCCTTTCAGGTATTTCTTGAAAATTCATCTGTCATTCGGGGAGTGTGGTTGTCGCTTCATGTTCATTAATTTAGGTAAGTGATTTATGGCGCTAGCAATCTATTGTTTTGCTGTCCATATTTTGTGTATGCAGCATGGTTCATTGACTTTCCTTAAAGTCAGTCTAGCTTACTGCATTGTGTGACCCCATGAGTATTCGTTTTACAGATTGATTTTTTGAAAACATATTGACCATTTTCTTCTTCCGTAGCTTTAACAGCGTGCAGAGATGGGTAAAGTCTTCAGAAGCTGATTTCGACAAATTCTGTCCTGTAAGAAATCCCTTCTCTTGCTTCTGCATAGTTACTTCGCAGTCTCACACTGATTTATGTAGTGGCTCCACTTCTCTTATATTTGAATATCATCTACGTACTGAGTATTACTTCAACCAGGAAAATCTCTTCCATTCCTGTGTTTAGTTGGAATAAAGTTGATCTGAATATATGTTGGGAATTCTTATAACTGAGTTTTTTATTCTTTTTAGCAAAATCATGGCTTGGTTGCTTGCTGCAGTTCTCTCCTTTTAACAATAACTCAATGTCTCTCCATGTGTAGGATATGGATATGGAGCAACCCTTTTGGTAACATTTGATTTGAAGACTACTAAAGGTACCATCTGATATTTGGACAAAAAGCTTGAACGAGTCCTCGTGAATTGATGGCAAGTGTTTATGCTTCTTTTCCTACTAACATTTTCCAACAAAAGTTCAAAGGAAAGAATAGATAGAGCTGAAGAATGTTATCACTTAATTGTATGGTTGTATCCAATTCACAAATTCATTCTGTGCAAACAACGTTTTGTATATCCATAAACTTGTTAGAATCTGCTTTTATCGGCTATCTACATCGTTCCTGGAATTTTGCTATTTCCAGAACGTGACATTTTACCAGTCATGATTGTTATCTGTTGAAGAAAATTCATGAGGATTACAGATCAAAGATTTATTCAACAAGTCGACCAAGATTGTGAATCATTCATTCCAAATTGAGAAGTCCCCTTCTTGAATGTTGAATCTAATTTTGTCCTCATAATTTCATATCATGACCTAGAGTCAAGGATTTTCCTCCTCTCTTTGAGAAGTCCTTCCTTAGCTATCTGGATTTTTCTTCAAAATTTTTTTATCTGTAGTATGCCGGGGTGGCGTATAATGATAGGTCACAACAGCAAATTAGAATAAGTAGGATGAAATTTCTAACGCCTCCAAATATTTCCATTTCTGCAAATTGGAATTAGAGGTGAAACACAACCACATACTCCTTTCTAATATGATTAGACAGATATCAATCCCATTTGTTGTGTCTAGAAAGCTTTGGAGCCTTTCAACCAAAATTTCCCAGTCTGTGTCAGCTGACCCAGCTTTTTCTTGTTCATTGTTGACGCATCGTCAATTTCATATTACGTGGGTGGTTAAAAGTTAACTTCACTATGTGCATGGTGAATTAATATATTCCTATTATTGATTTCTATAGGCCGATATCATAGCCTGTCATTTTATTCAAGTCATCGCCGAATGACCTTTGGTTTTTCCAAATTTAATACCCATGGGCCATTGTGTCTGGACCTAAATTATAATTCTGGAGTATCGGATTCGTGGATTAAGGACTTGTGGTCCGAGTTGTTAGAGATTCTTAATTTTGTGTAAATTACTGGTTAACGATTGTGGAGATCGTCTGAGTGATCAGTTAGGAAAGTATCTTGCTCAAATCGCAAAAGAATATTCGATTGACTTGGACGAGAAGGATTCGCGAACCCTAACAGCAACACTTTCTTATATATAAAGGGATCGGCGAATGGAGGAAGACATAACCAATTCAATACAAACTTGCACACTCTACAATCAAAAGCCTCCTTAGGAGCACCCAATTCAAACAACAAGACTCTTCAGGGAACAACCTTCTCTAAAAGCATCACCAAAAGTCCACCAGCCGACAAGTCCTGCATCACTCACCCAAGCCCGCCAGTATCCAACAACATAAACACTGATACGTTGCATGTATTTATCACACTAGGAAGGGGTTTGGCGCTTGAGTATGATTTTCGAAAACATTGGTAAACGGGAGAGAACTTTCCCGCTCAGACAACTAAACAATCTGTGACTTTCAAACCCAATTTTTTTTCCAAGTGTATCCAACAACAGAAGCATCGATACGTTGTAGGTACTTATAATCACATAGCAATCTTTATGAGGGAGTTTTGGCGCTTGAGTAGTGTTTTCCAAAATATTGGCACACATTAGGAGGGAACATTCCCGCTTACTCCCAGATTTCAGTCACACAACAAATAACTAAACAATCTATTGTGTGAATTCCAATCCAATTGTTTTTCCAAGTGTCTCCAACAATAGATGTCTAATCACGTTGTAGGTACTTGTTATTACAATGCAATTTCTAGGAGGAATTTTTAACGCCTTCAGTAGGGTTTCCCAAAACATAGCACAAATGGGAAGGAATTTTCCTTCTTGCTCCCAATTTTCAGCCGGAACATTCACACGTCAAGGTTTATAACCCTTTGAAGTGCAAGAATTTAGATAATAAGATAGTTAAGCAGCGTTTCGGGATAGAAACGATGATTGAAAGATATGGGACAGACAAACCAATCTCAATGGAGCAGTTCAATGAGTTGTGGGCTGCAGTCCAGTCACTTTAACAAGATGCAAAAGACTCATCTGCGCGAATGCGATGCAAAAGACTCATCTGCGCAAATGCGATGCAAAAACCAGTGGGCCAGCTTTCGCGTACAATGATGGAATTCATGAGTAGAGCCTAAGAAGGATAAAGAACTCAGTAGGAAAAAGAAAATTACGCTGAGAAAGGTTTCAGAACACTGAACAGTAAAGAGCTAGATTTGAAGCCAACGGGAACAGGAACGATCGCAGTCCGTGTACCAGGGGAAAATTCAAGAAATACCACAAAGACTCAGGAACATGTTAACGAGGTTTGAGAAGAAGAAAGAGCTGTGCCAAGGAAGGAAGAGCCAGGGAATCCACAAGTAACAAATGTGAATGCTATAGCAGAGAGAGTACAAGAGATGTTGAGAGCAGATGCCACCAACCAGTGACAAACCTAACCTACAGGAATCCCTACCCAGACAACATCGCTAATGATGATTGACGAAAGGGGTATCCAGACTCTGTTTCAGGGGAAGGAACAGAGGATGTTGCGACTCATATCTGTAGAGTCCAGGGCAAATGTGGTCCTTATTGAAACAATGACAACCTAAAGTTAAGGGTGTTTGACTCTTCTCTTTCCTGCTTAGCCCTAACATGGTATACTAAGCTGGAGCCTCGTTCGGTTCCTGATTATTTTACTATGAAAACTCTATTAAGAACTACTTTTGGTATTGTAGAGCATGAAGTTGATTTATCATCTCTTACTTCCATCAACCAAAAACCTACAGAAACGGTTGTGGAGTTTCTCAAGTGTTTTAAAATTTAACAGGCAAAATGATTAACTCAGGACCGTTGATGATGGAAACCGAGAAGTCAGTTACTCTAGAGGACGAGAACCCGTGTCCTACAATATCTATGGTTGATTTGGTACCTCCACCTAGAAGGGAAAGCCGACAAAAGTCCATGTTTCAGACTTATACATATAATGTCAGCTAGGCGGCAGCTATCTTGGATGAGTAAGTGCTCAGCATACTATGGGAAGTCTACCATTAAGAAGAACAGTTAGCATGGAAAACGTATTGTAAGTTCCATATTTACGGATTATTGGGCCCGTGGACTAGTGACTTTTGGTCCATGGTGTTAGAGATTCTAAATATTGGGTAAATTACTGGCTGACGATTGTGGAGATTGTCTGAGAGATCAGTTAGGAAATTATCTTGACTAAATCATGAAGGAAGATTTGATTGCTCTTAGACGAGAAGAATTCGCGAACCATAGTAGCAGCATTCTCTTATATATAGAGGGGTCGGAAAACGGAGGAAGACACAACCAATTCAATACAAACTTGCATACTCTGCAGTCAAAAGCCTCCTCCAGGAGCACCCAATTCAAATAACAAACCTCTCCAGAGAACAACCTTTTTTAAGAGCACCACCATACCCGCCAGCCATCACACGGACAAAGGCACGATGGGGCACACTGCAGCCCGTGCCTCCACCAATTTGGAGTTGAACATTGTGTGAGTTGTGGCGTGGTGGTAATCTGTTAGCTAGTCTAGTTACAACAAGGTCTTGGGGTCTATCCTTCCAAGTACCACATGTTTATTTTTTTTCCTCTCTTTTTATTTGTGTTTCTTTTTTAGGACATTTTTTTACTTGTTCTTTTTAGGCCATTTAGTGTTTTCTGGTATATTCCCAGGTGTATATAAACTATGTTTTGAACATTAAAACACTCCTCCTGCTTCTTTTTAGATTATATTACAATAGACTATAACAAATTAGTTTACACAAATATAAATACATAATTTTCAGTATAATTTTTCAAGTTGGCTCCAATTACATTATAATCATTGATATGAACGTTTATGTTCTTCGGCTTTCATATTTTTTTAGTGATTAGTGCTCTATTCATAGTCAAATCTTGGCTCGCCACTAAGCCGGCAAATTGATCCCGCATCACTAGCTCACCCAAGCCCGCCAGTCAGCAAAGTCTATTCCTAGTTCATAAAGCCTCAATCACAAGAACATGTCCGCCAATCCAGTATTAAAAAGAAATCCGTAATATATATCCTTTAATTTTTGGTATTTAAGCATCTTAGAGTAATACTAGATTTGGAGGAAGATATCAGCATTCGCTTGAGAAAAGAAGTCAAGAAGGAAAATACGTGAAACAAGTCAAACAAAAGTTACGCTGAACCCAGAAGCGTTGACACGCCAACATTCAAAACACACATGATTAATCACATAACAAGAGTCATTATTTTGGATTATGTCTTAATCCTTGTTACACAACCATCGAAAAACTTACGAATGGGCAATTTTTTGACTTACAACATCGAGTTTAGTCAGTACACTCATACATTATTACCTTTCAATAATAGATGGCTAGCATTTCTCTTAGTAAAAATGCTATTACACTGTATTTCACAAATGATAATATAGATTTTTGACCATGTAAATGTTACAAATTACTGTTGATGTGATTCGAAAATGTGATTCATTACAATAACTTCAACTAATTAACAAAGTGAGAAATGAAACCACTCCATCTAAATGAAGACTTACAATTAAAAACGAATGTGAGTTTGGCATGTTTTGACCTCCGGTATCGAATTTTTTAGTAATTCGAACCGGGTCGATGTCATATGTTTGAACTGATGGCTTACAATTTCTTATTCCAAACTGAAATTCATCATTTTCAGGTAGGTAAGGTTGAAGTTGAACGTTTCCTTGAAACTTACTAATGCCAATCATATCAGTTCACTCAGTACTGATTAGGACAAGGTTGTATTTTATCACCTGTAAACAAAACTCTAATATAACGATAATGGTCAATTAGTAGGATCCAACTTCGTAACTTTTAAGTTAGTATGTCCTCGTCATAAAACTCCATCAGCTGCCAAATGTTTTCAAGGTGCCAACCAAGGTAATGTGTTTCATCCCATACACATATGCATTGTGATCTTCATATGGTAAAACTCAGCTAGCGATGACTTTTACACTGGTCGATTGAATCGTTCCATCTTGAACAAGTTTAGCTTAGCTAACATTCATATTAATTTATCTCTATGATCGAAGGTACGTAATTAAGGATGCATTGATTGATACTATTAACTAAAGATGATCGATCGACGAAAGTATAGAAAGAGTGACACAATAGAAATGATTCAGAAATCACAATATTGAACAGAAGTTTGTTGCAAACTGATCGAATTAATTGAAGACCCCCAAGACCATGCATGCTAACCAAATCATTTATTGTTATTTTTTATGGATCCCAAATGTTCTTCTCTCTTTCACCTTTCACCTTTCAGTGGCTTTATTCAGCTCGATTCTTCTTCGTTCTTCGATCTTCTTCTTTTCCCTACCTCATTGGCTAAGAAATTAATCAACTTAATTCAGAATTTCACAAACATATCAAAATTCTTTGAACCTCGATCTTGGCTCTAGGTATCTGTCATATATTTCTTATCATCGATCCCAACCTAGCTCTAAAATGATCAAATGGTTCAAAACGTTGATCAACTTCGGGTACTGGTGGTGCATGCACACAAATCATATGGGGGACATAACAGAAAAGATGATTGCAACCCAAGCATATACGCAAAGACGACAGTTTTTGTTCCCATATGGGGACCCGTCAATCTAGTCCCAATCTTACTCTAAAGAAGAAAATCCCAAACCCTTGACTATGATTCTTATCAAGAACTTGTAGTTTTGTTAAGATTAGACAGAACAAACACTAAAACATCACCAACAATGTGAGTGGTAGGAACCCACCCTTGCTCTATCTAGCTAGCTTCTTCAATTATCAGAAGCCGCAGCAATTATATATCATGCATCGCATGTGCAATGATTAATGCTTTCTTCCCAAAGTGCTATTGTCCGACTGGGTTTTTGACTCACGCAAAACTTATACAAAAGAAGAATAGCTAGCTCTATCCACTGAGTGGGCCTCAGCATTTACCGACCATGTCTACAAGCTTTGTTTAGCTTCTCATAGATTATTAGTGCGTACTTTGCTTTCTGAAGAAGAACTAGACTTTGAATATTGTTATCATATGGTGCATTGGATTGTGAGGGAAAACCTAATTTTACAAAGATCAGAGTGTCTTCCACTATCTGGGACACATCAGGTGGTGATAAAAGCAAACTAACAATGTTGATTCATTGTCCAATTTAGAAGCCCCTGATTTCAGAAATCAGAACCCAACTGCGCAATTGGCTAAATGACTAAGGCATATGAATATAATATTAACCTAGGTAGATCAAAGCACAGTGACAAGTATTATGTCCCCTATCCTCAGTACTTCAGTGGATTATTGAAGGTTCCAGACACTATGAAACTCAGCTTTGATTTAATTATAGAAACTAGAAAGTGTAAAATGTAAGATGCACTAAATTTGATATGGGAACGGACTCAACATTTTGCTTTTGATGCTTCAAATGTTTAAAAAAGGGTTAGTCTTCTGTTGAGTGCAAAACCCAGAAAAAGGATCAACAAAGTAAACCCAGCAAAAGAAATGTTCTTTAATTTATTGGATGGCTTTTCAATTAGGGCATGATTATAAAGTTAGTGGCATTCGCATTTAGAAGTAGTCCCCCCTCAGCATGCATGGACCAAATTCATCTTTATTTCTTTGTTGGTTTCTGTATCTAGAATTACCTGTAGCATTAGCATTGCCTTACCATTAGTTTATGAGTTTAGAAAACAATGACTGGAAATGGGTGAGTCAGCTGGGATTTAGGATCAACACCTACATATTATACTCGAATATTATTCCTGCAAATTCAACCACTTCTAATTGTTTCAAAAGGACGGATGAATCTAAGTTACTCGATCTGGCCGGACTAATGTATACGTATCCTTTCTCATCCATCTCTCAAAAATCTTGATCGTATATATATCCAACCCGGATTATAATTAATTATCCACGCATAGATATATAAAACCAGCTTATGAACAATCTGGTATAAATTATAGAGGAATTTAACAATTGAAAAGACTCGATATTACAAATCGATCTTAGCATCGCGAAAGCCGAAAATCCAATTAAATTAAAAGCATGCATGCATGCATGACTGACGTACCCGGCATCGCTAACTACTTAATTTAGGCTGCAGCCTAGAGGTTTAATTAGTATATAATTCATGTTAATTTTAGTTTATAATTCTTGTGCTGCGGCACTGTACGTGTTTCGTATGAACACGATGCCCAAACAAGTTGACTCCATTGAAGCCACACATTGTGTTTAGTTTCCAACTCCAATTAGTTAGGAGGAAGAGGGTAGACGAGTAATAATTGAAAATCCAAGAGCTACCATTCTTGATAGATACAGAGGATCGTTCATTTTCAGTAGGATCCAAGAAAGTAGGGAATGGAGTTGGTGTCATGGTGTGGGCACTGTAGGCCATTTTACAGGTTGTAAATACGAAAATTTTTATGACGAATAGTAGAATAGCAGAAAAAGACGTGTACAAAATAATATATTTGTATTAATGAATTTGCTGGTTACAATCCATATTGGTATTTTTTGAATTTCCTCTGATTCGATCTCCGACGTTGATTTGATCCAAGAGTGACAAGAACTTAATCTTGAATCGATTGGATTTGATTTGATCTTCCTATCGTGTTGACGATTTGGAGAAGATGTTGACCAAGGGCTGTAAAGGCTTGTTTTTGATCGGATTTAGGCCATGAGTTGTGTCACGTAGTGAATGTTCTTCGGCTTTGATAGTGGATGAATCAACACGTGTTTTAGTGCTTGCTTGTTAAAGAACTTAGTAGATCGAAGTTTTGATTTGTTGATCAATTAGGGCCGTCGAGGCTTGATGTTGATCGAGTTTGGACCGCATGAGGTTTGGTTTGTTCTTCGTCTTGAAGTTGGTGAAGATATCGGTTATTTGGAAGCTTGATGATTCTTTGAAAGTTGGTGAAAAGATCGGCTATTTGGCAGTTTGGTGACTCTTCGGGATTTGATGACTTATACACTTGAGGCTTGTGAGGAATTGGCTATTTGGAAGCTTGATAATTCTTCACAAGTGTTTTCGAGACTTCTGAGCTCTCGGGGGTGATTTGTTCTTTTTTGCCGGAAGTCATCCTCTTGATATAAGAAGCGGGTATTTATAGTGTGAATCCGTTTAAGAAATGTTTTACAGTCACCATTTAATCATATTTTCTTAACGGTGTAATTAATTCAATTAATTTTGATTGATTTGACTAATTACAATTATTAAATCAATCAGAACCGGTATTTAATTATGACTGATAATGTATTACGTCAACTTGATTAAATATCAGACTTCCTTTTCAATAATCAATTTAATTTGATTGATGTATGATTATCGATTGACATTTAATATTTGTTTTTGGTCGGTATTTGACGATTTTTGTTATTGATTGACCATTCGCATGTCACCACGTGTACTTCTGGAGTCTCTTTGACTTTGTTGACTCACGTGTCATGTATATGATTTATCTGACCCACATGTGGTTTGAATATTCAACGATTTTATTTTTCGTCGAATTTTATGTGTCTTCACAGGTCAAGGTGACATAGAAGATATGAGCTTCCGAGCTCGATCCTGTGCGATCCGAAAGGAGAAGGTTTTCCTTTTTCTTTCTCATGCTTCGTTTTCGTTTGTGTGTTTGTTTCTAGTGTGCGAGAATGGAAGAGAAAGTAGAACAAGGCAAAACGTGAGCAGCTTGATTCAATGAACATGTCAAATCCATAGGAGTAAGCTCGACAGACAGTAAAGGATCGATGATTGATTCCAACGAAATATGTTGGATCACGATGTTAGTTAAGCTTGGAATGATGCTAGCTAGCATAAGTTTCATATGTTATTTGGGAATTGGATTTGTAAAATGTGGAACAGAAGCAATTGCTATTTACATTATAACAGTTAAATATCATGTATCAAAAGTATGCCGTTTCAACAGGACATATTCTTAAACAAGAGGTCAAAGTCTAGCTAATTGAAAGCTCAAACAAGGTGGCGTCCTTACGTGCCGCTTAGGTTACATTATTGCGACATTATGATAGATTTTTGTTGTTGTAACAATTGGTGTAACAAATGAACTTTAGATATTTGTTGACGAGTAATGACTAAATCTGTTGTTCTTTTAGGAAAAAAATACATAGAGAATGAAGGCTATATTTGGAACGTGAAAGGGATCGATTGAATTTTGAATTTTTATAGATTCTAAACCTATTCATTTCCTCTCGCTCCATTCATCACTATAGTTTTACCCCTAAGAACTTGACCACTTTTACATGCAGTTGTTGTTAGAAACAGAGCCAACAATGAACACACACACAATCTGGAGAGAATGACTTATTCAATTCAACAGCAAACTTTGGTTATATATAGCCTTTTACATCAGGAAGAAACAAAGCATTAACAAGCACGTTTGATAGTGCCTAAAACGTGGAGACTAAATGGAATTGAAACAGTCTAAGTCCCTACATAATAGGACTATTATTAACAGAAGCAAACTTGACTAACAAGAGCAGTAAAACCATATTGACTGCTAAGCTTAACAGTCCAACAATCCCTCCTTTAAACTAAATGCAGTATGCATTTAGTTTACCTCTGATGCATGAATCACTCCCAGCATGCTACGAAGCTTCAAGAACTGCTACAACTTTAAGGGCTTCGTCATTATATCAGCGACCTGTGCTTGAGAATTGCAGTAACTCAACTTCACAGTTCCCTCATTCACCAAATCTCTCAAGAAATGATACTTCACATCTATGTGTTTACTTTTTCCATGAAAAACAGGATTCTTAGAGAGCTGTATGGCAGAACTATTGTCACACTGAATCAAACTACCCTTCTCCTCCTTGTGACCAAGATGCTCCAATAATCTCCTGAGCCATATACACTGACATGCACATAATGCAGCAGCAATATATTCAGCTTCAGTGGTTGACAATGTCACCACAGGCTGTTTCTTTGAGGACCATGATACAGCTCCACATCCAAGCAAGAACACAAATCCTGAAGTACTCTTCCTATCATTCAAATCACCAGCAAAATCACTGTCTGTATAAGCCACCAGATTAGTGCTTCCTCCACTTTTATACAATATTCCAAGCTCAGTTGTACCCCTTAGGTACCTCAAAATCCTCTTTGCTGCAGACCAATGAGTTTCAGTTGGAGAAGACATAAATCTACTTATAAGACTTACACCATACATTATATCCGGCCAAGTTGCAGTAAGATACATGAGGCTGCCAACTGCTTGCATAAACAAAATAGCATCAACCTTTGTACCTGCCTCATCTTTTGATAGCTTTGTACCTGGAACAATAGGATTTCTTACTGCATTGCTGATGCTCATCCCAAACCTGGTTAACACCTCACGAGTATACCTTCTTTGACAAACAAAAATTCCCTTTGCATTCTGTATCACTTCGATTCCAAGAAAGTATCTCATTCTACCCAAATCCGACATGTCAAACTCAAGCATCATTGAATTCTAAAACTCTTCACACATACTCCTATCGTTCCCGGTGTAAATCAAATCATCAACATAAAGACTTACTATTAAAAGCTTACCTCCCTCCTTTGTTTTTGTAAACAAAGTATGTTCACATAAACACCTTTCAAAGCCTTCACGCATGAAGTATGCCTCTATTCTGCTGTACCATGCCCTTGGTGCCTGTTT
This sequence comes from Comarum palustre, assembly GCA_951800085.1. NCBI lineage: Eukaryota > Viridiplantae > Streptophyta > Magnoliopsida > Rosales > Rosaceae > Comarum > Comarum palustre. The sequence goes on from OX637578.1 coordinate 4,616,178, forward strand.
AAGCCCGTAAAGCGCCTTCTTTAACTTGTAAACCTTCTTTTCCTCCCCCTTCTTCTCAAATCCCAATGGTTGTTGCACAAACACTTCCTCATTGAGTTCTCCGTGAAGGAATGCACTTTTTACATCCAACTGGAACACTTCCCACTTGTTTTGAGCAGCCAAAGCAAGGATTAATCTGATAGTATCAAGTCGAGCTACAGGAGCAAACACCTCAGTGTAATCGACTCCATATTGCTGCGCATATCCTTTAGTCACCAGTCGCGCCTTATACTTCTCTATCTCTCCATTTTCATTCTGTAACACCCCGTCCCGAAATTAACATTTTTACCGGGATTAGGCGAGTTACAGAGAATGGTAACCGCATTGTTAATTTCCCCTGAATTAATATCGAGATATTCTTGGTTCTGGGGGAAAATGGAGTTAACGTCCCGAGGGATAGATTATGTTATTACGGGATCCCCGGTATGTCCGGAAGATTTTCCGGAGCTATGAGTTGTTAGTTACGAATTTATCGAATTTACGGAAGTAACAAATGATAAGTTACTTTATCGTAGAAAAGAGGACTTCGCGTTAAGTCGAGAATTTGAGGGAGTTTCCTTCGGGAAAGATGTGGAGGACGTTAATACGAACTCGTGGGTATGCCCTATGAATTAATCGGAGTATGTATGCGGAAGTTATGAGGGATAAAGTGTTGTTACCGTGCGGTAAAAGTAATTAGGAAAAATATCTTTTTACTATTCATGGTAACTATTCATTGGCAGATCTAGACCGTTGGATTTGTGAGATCAAATCTGGGCCGTTGATTTTTGTTTATATATAGGGTTGACCGGGGGATCTCGCTTGGCGCCGGCCCGATTTCTCTCTCTCTCTCCTCGATCTCACACTCTCTCCGCCTTCGTTCTCTCTCTCTTCTCGGGTTTTGACAGGAGAGGGGGGGGAACTCACTCGCTCTCTCATCTGATCACCCTCTCTTTCTCTTCCTCCCTCGTGTGGTCTTGAGGCTCGGTCTGGGTGTGGTTCAACCTCGAAGAGCAGGCAGGAGGTGGCAGGGAGGTAGACGGAGCTGTCGAAGCTCGGGGAGGTCGCAGGGGGCGCGGTGAGGAGCTGTCAGCGCTGCAGACGTGAGAGAATGAGCTGCTGAAGGAGGCCAGGCGAACGACGCCGTTGGGTCCGGGCTCCCAGGGCAGGGACCCGAGGTATGATCTCCTCTCTCATCAATTTTTCCCTCGTTGGGTTGCTCGGTGGTGTTGTTGTTGTTGTTGGTTGTGATTGAGAGAGGATGTGGTCGGAAATAAGGGAAAATCCGGCTAGTAGACCGGCCGGAATAGTTAGGGGGTAAATTTCCAGAGATTTACCGCGGTAGATCCGATTTTCTTACTGAGTTACAGTGGAGGTAAAATGACAGAGGTACCCCTGGCAGTTTAGGGTAATTACAGGGGTGCCATCGTGGTGGTAATTCCATAAATACCCCTGGTAGGTTAAGTTTATTACCGGACTGCCACTAGAGCTGGAATTCCAAGAACACCCCTGCCATATTTGTATATTTACAGGGCTGCCCTTGGGACAGAAATCCTAAAAATACCCCTGGCAGATATGTATAATTACGAAACTGCCATTAAGGCTAGATTGTCCATATAGCCCCTGACAGTTTTGGGCTAATTACAGGAATGCCATTGAGATGGTAATTCCATAAATACCCCTGGTAATTATAGTTATTTTCAGGGATGCCAAGTAGGAGGAAATATCCTAAATGCCCGTGGTTTGGTTTATTTACGTGGATGCCACTATGAATTTTGTTTATAGTTATGTGTGATGGTGGTTTGTAATCGTGTGATTGCCTTTATTTTCTGTCTTGTCGTGTATGGATGTTATCGTTATGGATGATAGAATGTTCGGTTTAATCCCGATGATTTGTTGGACGGTGGATACCTTAGCGGAGAGGTTAAACTCCGGATACGCATTAGATGTTTGATATCCGTACTAATAAATCGACCGATAATTAGAAAAGCGGGATTCTGCCCTGTTAGGGTGTTACTTATACAAGAGCTACGTGTGGCTTGATCCCTGGAAAGACAGGGTACGTAGGCAGCCTGACTGAGATTCAGGTGCAGTCACAACTATTATTAGAACCCCTAGGTTCTTTAATTGGCATATTGAGATCCAAATGTAGGAATCAGAATAACCTCCGATTCGAGGTTTATTCCGGTACTGTTTGAATAGGGTTATCCTGGCTCAAGGGGGATTTCGAGTAAATCTCACTTGAGTTGGGTCCCGCACGTCTTAACCCAGGGTTAGGGAGGTAATCTTGGGTCGGGGCGTGACAATGGTATCAGAGCCAGGTTCAAATCTCGGACCAAAAGATTGCGTGAATTAAATAAATTCTTTCTTTGAGTTATGTTGTTGGGGGTTTGGACAGAGGCAGAGGTTTGGGTATTTCTGTCTCGGATCAATTTTGAAGGTAACTACTGTTACCTAGAGCTCCTGTGTGTGTGTTCTTGATCACGGTGTAATTACAGTATTGTTGTTGTTGTTTGCTTGTTGTCGGAACTTGGTAGATCAGAGGAAACGGGGAGATTATGGCGAAATTCCGGCAAGACATCGGAATCCGACGAAGATTCCGGTGATGCAGTTGAACTGGCAGAATGCCGAAGAGGTAGAAACCGAATCCCATTTGAGTCGAAAAGTGGCAGTTGAATCGTAATCGGGATATTTACGGAAAATGGGACGTAAGTAGGAAGTTTCCATTTTAGGAAACTTCCCATTTTAAGGAAGACTTACCAATTTAGGAAACTTTCCATTTTGGGAAACTTTCCCTTTTGGAAGGTTTCTATTTTTGGAGAAGATGTTAAATCGGGTTGAAAAGGTTAAAGAAAATATAGAATTCAAGTTAAAGGTTTTGAAGATAATTAGTGAAATATGGGGACTATAATATGATGACCACTCTAGTGGTTGGGGGAGATGTTGACTCCTATTAACGGTATTGTCAAGTGGATCGTGGAAAAGCAATCAGATGATTTTGTTATCGACGCATCGACTCACATTTAGTAAGAGAAAATACTTACGCTAAGGTGGCGTAAACAGAAACCAAACTTCGAGTTGATATTCAGAAATAAGTGTAAAGTTTGAAAAGTGATAAAGGAAGTTCGGAAACTGGGTCGGACTTCCGGTAAATTGAGATTAAGAGTCGATAACCGGGAAAGAAAGTTAAAAGGAACTTGGTCAACATGTGGTCAAATAGGAGTCCCTGGTCAAACTAAGAAAAGACCAAGTCAACGATGAAATGACTAATGTATTGGGTTGTTTGTACAGTCTCTGGTTGAACGTGAGACGGGCTCGACTACGCGGTTAGTTCGAGAGTTTCGCTCGAAAAGCTTTCCGAGCGGGAAGAAGGTCGCAATAGTACTGTGAGTGGACAGACTATTTGTAAATGAATGCGTGCCCTAATTATTGAGTTATTTGCAGGGTTTATATGATGGTTTCGAGAATTATATTTTCCTCGGGTTCATGAATGTTTTATGTGGAATTATGCATATAAGACGAGGAATGGTTTTTACTTATTGTTTTGGGATGAGTAATTGGGTAAAGTTTTGTTATGAATTTGTGTTATAAGGGTTGTCAATGAATATGCTAGCTAGAGTAGCGTGAGGGCGCTACCAGAGCTCTTAGCTCCGACCCTGGTCTGAGAGGACAGACACGCCTGAGATGTCAGGTGGATACTATGAGGGTTGTCCATTACCACTTTACCCAGAGCTCTTAGCTCCGACCCTGGTCTGAGAGGTCAGACACGCCTGAGATGTCAGGTGGATACTATGAGGGTTGTCCATTACCACTTTACCCAGAGCTCTTAGCTCCGACCCTGGTCTGAGAGGACAGACACGCCTGAGATGTCAGGTGGATACTATGAGGGTTGTCCATTACCACTTTACCCAGAGCTCTTAGCTCCGACCCTGGTCTGAGAGGACAGACACGCCTGAGATGTCAGGTGGATACTATGAGGGTTGTCCATTACCACTTTACCCAGAGCTCTTAGCTCCGACCCTGGTCTGAGAGGACAGACACGCCTGAGATGTCAGGTGGATACTATGAGGGTTGTCCATTACCACTTTACCCAGAGCTCTTAGCTCCGACCCTGGTCTGAGAGGTCAGACACGCCTGAGAGGTCAGGTGGATATTATAAGGGTTGTCCGTTATTATTTTATCTAGCTAGCATAGCGTGATGGCGCTACTAGAGCTCTTAGCTCCGACCCTAGTCTGAGAAGTCAGACTTATTATTTCTTTTGTGTGCGTGCACTTTTCTAATAAGGATTAAGGTTTGGGGTAAAGTCATGGGGGATTTGACTTGGTTTCGGAATATTTTTCCATGAGGTATGGTAGATGTTGAGCTAACTGGTGTGACAGTAGAAACGGATTATAGAAGCACTATGAGAAGCATACAGGATGTTGGGCTAAAAAAATTTCCGTCCTTTGGGCAAGAATTTAGCACGCATGAGTTAGTGTGCGAGCTCGTTAGCTCTGATTATTGGAAAATGCCCTACTGAAGACTCTTTATAAGAGAGGGGTAGGATGAGGAAAATTCACTATTTCTAAGTATGTGAAGATGACATCCATGTAGGTGCGAAGTCGCATAACGGATTCATCAGCTCAAGTGAGCAGTTTGAGGTCGCATTGTGGTATGCGAGTTTGTGCGAGCCCTGTGGTTAAAAGTTGGGGTATTAGGAACGTGGGTTGATGAGTTTTGATTATGGACGCAGGAGATAATCCGTCTGTGGTCTCAGGGCCTAGTGTAGAAAGTTCATATCATTTTAGTCTCGAAAGGTGCAAGAGATTTATGTGTTTCCTCCACGGTGAGGGACCGTGGCATTTTTACCCTTCCGTGTGGAAGACTTTGGTGTTAAATGCCAAGTGTGGCAGTCGTGTAAGTAGAGCATTCGAGTCGACTTCAAGTTAGTTTGGGTTACGTTTGGGAAAGCTGCCGGATTGTCGAAATTGGCATTTTGGAAATTAGCTTGTGAAGAGTTAAGAGGCAAGTTTTATGGAGTCGATTACGATGAAAATGATGAGACTAGGGTATCGTACCCTAGTGTTTTAAGCGAGTGTAGCTATGTTTTCCGTATTACAAATGCGGGGAGACTCTGAATGCTAAGGAAAATGATACATAGAGCTTGTGACCCTTGTTTTCCTGAAGCTCTGTTCGGTGGAACTTGGCGACTTTCCTTGACAGTTGGTTTTACCTGTCGCAGAGGAAATTTCGGGGACGAAATTTCTATAAGGGGGGTAGATTGTAACACCCCGTCCCGAAATTAACATTTTTACCGGGATTAGGCGAGTTACAGAGAATGGTAACCGCATTGTTAATTTCCCCTGAATTAATATCGAGATATTCTTGGTTCTGGGGGAAAATGGAGTTAACGTCCCGAGGGATAGATTATGTTATTACGGGATCCCCGGTATGTCCGGAAGATTTTCCGGAGCTATGAGTTGTTAGTTACGAATTTATCGAATTTACGGAAGTAACAAATGATAAGTTACTTTATCGTAGAAAAGAGGACTTCGCGTTAAGTCGAGAATTTGAGGGAGTTTCCTTCGGGAAAGATGTGGAGGACGTTAATACGAACTCGTGGGTATGCCCTATGAATTAATCGGAGTATGTATGCGGAAGTTATGAGGGATAAAGTGTTGTTACCGTGCGGTAAAAGTAATTAGGAAAAATATCTTTTTACTATTCATGGTAACTATTCATTGGCAGATCTAGACCGTTGGATTTGTGAGATCAAATCTGGGCCGTTGATTTTTGTTTATATATAGGGTTGACCGGGGGATCTCGCTTGGCGCCGGCCCGATTTCTCTCTCTCTCTCCTCGATCTCACACTCTCTCCGCCTTCGTTCTCTCTCTCTTCTCGGGTTTTGACAGGAGAGGGGGGGGAACTCACTCGCTCTCTCATCTGATCACCCTCTCTTTCTCTTCCTCCCTCGTGTGGTCTTGAGGCTCGGTCTGGGTGTGGTTCAACCTCGAAGAGCAGGCAGGAGGTGGCAGGGAGGTAGACGGAGCTGTCGAAGCTCGGGGAGGTCGCAGGGGGCGCGGTGAGGAGCTGTCAGCGCTGCAGACGTGAGAGAATGAGCTGCTGAAGGAGGCCAGGCGAACGACGCCGTTGGGTCCGGGCTCCCAGGGCAGGGACCCGAGGTATGATCTCCTCTCTCATCAATTTTTCCCTCGTTGGGTTGCTCGGTGGTGTTGTTGTTGTTGTTGGTTGTGATTGAGAGAGGATGTGGTCGGAAATAAGGGAAAATCCGGCTAGTAGACCGGCCGGAATAGTTAGGGGGTAAATTTCCAGAGATTTACCGCGGTAGATCCGATTTTCTTACTGAGTTACAGTGGAGGTAAAATGACAGAGGTACCCCTGGCAGTTTAGGGTAATTACAGGGGTGCCATCGTGGTGGTAATTCCATAAATACCCCTGGTAGGTTAAGTTTATTACCGGACTGCCACTAGAGCTGGAATTCCAAGAACACCCCTGCCATATTTGTATATTTACAGGGCTGCCCTTGGGACAGAAATCCTAAAAATACCCCTGGCAGATATGTATAATTACGAAACTGCCATTAAGGCTAGATTGTCCATATAGCCCCTGACAGTTTTGGGCTAATTACAGGAATGCCATTGAGATGGTAATTCCATAAATACCCCTGGTAATTATAGTTATTTTCAGGGATGCCAAGTAGGAGGAAATATCCTAAATGCCCGTGGTTTGGTTTATTTACGTGGATGCCACTATGAATTTTGTTTATAGTTATGTGTGATGGTGGTTTGTAATCGTGTGATTGCCTTTATTTTCTGTCTTGTCGTGTATGGATGTTATCGTTATGGATGATAGAATGTTCGGTTTAATCCCGATGATTTGTTGGACGGTGGATACCTTAGCGGAGAGGTTAAACTCCGGATACGCATTAGATGTTTGATATCCGTACTAATAAATCGACCGATAATTAGAAAAGCGGGATTCTGCCCTGTTAGGGTGTTACTTATACAAGAGCTACGTGTGGCTTGATCCCTGGAAAGACAGGGTACGTAGGCAGCCTGACTGAGATTCAGGTGCAGTCACAACTATTATTAGAACCCCTAGGTTCTTTAATTGGCATATTGAGATCCAAATGTAGGAATCAGAATAACCTCCGATTCGAGGTTTATTCCGGTACTGTTTGAATAGGGTTATCCTGGCTCAAGGGGGATTTCGAGTAAATCTCACTTGAGTTGGGTCCCGCACGTCTTAACCCAGGGTTAGGGAGGTAATCTTGGGTCGGGGCGTGACACATTCAGTTTGGTTTTGAAGACCCACTTGACTCCAATGGCTTTCATTCCTTCCGGCAAGACAGTCAGCTCCCAAGTTTTGTTCTTCTCTATTGCTTCGATCTCCTTCATCATTGCATACCTCCACTTCTTGTTCTTCACTGCTTCCTGAAACGTCACTGGATCATCTTCAGTTATCATCATCATGGCATTCAGTTCTTCCTCCTCTGACAGATCTTCACCAGAAACATAATCTGTCATCCAAACTGGAGCTCTTCTAACTCTCATTTCATTCGAATATGCTGGAGTGCCTTCTTGTGCTTCATTTTGAGGTGAGTTTCTTCCACTTGAAGTACCACTTGACGTTGAGCTTGTAGCTACATTGCCACCTTCATCTTCATTATTTTCTTCTTCAGAGTCATCATCATCTTCTTCATCTCCCCAGCTCAAAACATCCAGTTTGCTTCCTCTTTGCTTATGCCCCAATCCCAGCTCTCTTGCTCCTCAAACACCACATCTTTGCTAATCAACACCTTCCTTGAAACCGGATCATACAATTTGTAAGCCTTCGACTCGTCACTAACTCCAAGTAGCACATACTTCTTACTTTTATCATCCAACTTGCTTCTCTTTTGATCTGGAATGTGCACATGAGCTAGACAGCCAAATACTCGAAAATACTCCACTTTTGGTTTCATACCACTCCAAGCTTCTTCCGGAGTTTTGTCTTCCACTGCAACTGTTGGACATCGATTAAGAACATGCACACTCCATTTCACAGCTTCGGCCCAGAACACCTTTGGAACTTGCTTTTCAGTTAGCACAGAACGAACCATATTCATTATTGTTCGGTTCTTTCTCTCAGCAACTCCGTTTTGCTGTGGTGTATAGGTTGCCGTCAACTGTCTACTTATTCCTTGAGCTTTGCAGAAATCAGAAAACTCATTTGAGATGAATTCACCACCTCTATCAATCCTTAAGCAAGTTATATTTGCACCTACCTCCTTTTCAACACAGGCTTTAAAGACTTTAAACATAGTAAAAGCTTCTGATTTCTCATGTAAGAAGTATATCCAAGTTTTACGAGTAAAGTCATCGATAAAACTTAAGATGTACCTCTTATTGCTGTTTGAGATTGGTGTGATAGGTCCGCATATGTCTAAGTGTACGAGCTGGAGTTTGTTTGCTGCTCTCCAAAGACTCTTCTTTGGAATGGCCTCACGATGTTGCTTTCCAATCAAACAAGATGTGCACAACTTCTGAGAGTTCTTGATGGAGGGCAGTCCTTCAACCATTCCCTTATATGAGAGTGTTCTCAAGCCTTTGTAATTTAAGTGTCTAAAACGACAGTGCCAAAGATATGACTCATCTTCTGCCTCAACTTGTAAACATGTAGAAGGCTTTTGTGCCATTGCAGCAAGGAGATAAAACATTCTATTCCCACTCATATCGGATTGCATGATTAAACCTCTCCTAGGATGAAAGACTTTGCACGTTCCATTCTGAATCAAAACAGCTAGCCCTTTTTCTTGAAGTTGGCCTATGCTTAACAGATTGTTCTTAAGCTCAGGTATGTAATAAACATCTGAGATTACCTGAGTAAGACCATTCATTTGCAGACGAACACTTCCTTTTCCAACAACAGCCATGCGAGTGTCATTCCCAAGTTTCTCCGTGTGCCGAAAGCTTGCATTCATCTCTGAAAACCATTCCTTGTTCCCACTCATGTGGTTGCTGCAACCGGAGTCAAGGAACCAAACTTCCTCCCTTTTGACTTTGTGTATCTCCACATAGGACATAAGTAAAAGCTCTTCTTCTTCCTCTAGCTCAACATAATTTGCTCGGGCCTCCGACTTTGGACACTCAAACTGGTAGTGTCCCACCTTATGGCATCTATAGCATTCAATCGTCGCCTTGTTGAAGGATTGTCTTCCTCTCCCTCTGCCTCTACCACCTCTGAATGTGCCTCCTCGTCCTCTTCCTCTTCCTCCAAATCCATCTTCATGGCTCACTTTCAAAACCTGCTCCTCATCGGTGGTACCCTTCCGAAATTTCTGTTCATGAACCAAGAGAGAACTTTGAAGCTCATCTATCGAAAGACTATCGATGTCCTTCGATTCTTCAATTGAGCAAACTATATAGTTGAACTTCTCTGAGAGTGTTCGCAAGACTTTCTCCACAACCCTCGAATCTTGCATATCTTCACCAAGGTTTCGCATATTATTTGCTACAAACATAACCCTGGCGAAGTAATCAGTGACTGACTCACCGTTTTTCATCTCCAATACTTCAAAATCTCTTCGTAGGCGTTGCAATTGCGCACGTTGGACTCGCTCGTTCCCTTGGTACTTGCGCTTCATCGAGTTCCACAGCTCCTTGGCGGTGTTTTTCTGAAGAATGGTCCTCAGAATTGATTTTTCAATGGCAACAAACAAATAATTCTTGACCTTCAAGTCCTTCAGCTTCAAGTCTGCCAATCTCTCTCGTTGCGCACCAGTCAGCACTTCTCCTCTTCCTGGTTCTGTGTATCTTGTTTCTACAAGGTGCCACCACTCTTTTGATCGCAGCAAGTTCTCCATGAGCATTGTCCAATACTCATAATCTCCATCGAATTTGGGAATGCTCAGCAATCGTTCTCTCTCACTCGCCATCTATAAACACCTCTCTATATTTCACTCTTTCTCTAACTGTTTCACTCTCTCTCTCTCTCTCTACTTCTCAAATCAGGCCTCGTTGTGGGGCTCTGATACCACTTGTTAGAAATAGAGGCAACAATGAACACACACACACAATCTAGAGAGAATGACTTATTCAATTCAACAGCAAACTTTGGTTATATAGCCTTTTACATCAGGAAGAAACAAAGCAGTAACAACCACGTTTGATAGTGCCTAAAACGTGGAGACTAAATGGAATTGAAACAGTCTAAGTCCCTAAATAATAGGACTATTATTAACAGAAGCAAACTTGACTAACAACAACAGTAAAACCATATTGACTGCTAAGCTTAACAGTCCAACAGTTGTTTGTGTCTTCAGCTTGATTGACGTCCACAGTGTCATCCAAAACCTCTATAAATATCCCACACACCGAACTCTACTCTCCATTAAAGAGTTGAGCCAACACTAGAGAGAAAAGAAAGAAACAAGCTAAGAAAAATGGAGAACTTTCCAGTCATCAACATGGAGAAACTCAACGGTGAAGAAAGAAAAGCAACAATGGGAACCATCAAAGATGCCTGTGAAAACTGGGGTTTCTTTGAGGTGAGATATTCATGCTCAGATTCATATGCTTAGCTTCTTACTTTCTAATTCGCACAATGATCTTATATATATTGGTTTTTTCTCAAATGTTGTAGCTCCTGAATCATGGGATACCCACCGAGTTTCTCGACACGGTGGAGAAGATGACAAAAGACCACTACAAGAATTGTTTGGAGCAAAGATTTAAGGAGCTGGTGGCCAGCAAAGGTCTTGAAGCAGTTAACACTGAGGTCAATGACATGGACTGGGAGAGCACCTTCTACCTCAAGCACCTTCCCCGCTCCAACATCTCAGAAGTCCCAGATCTCGATGATGAGTACAGGAAGGTCATGAAGGAGTTTGCTCTGAAACTGGAGAAGCTAGCAGAGGAGCTCTTGGACTTGTTTTGTGAGAATCTTGGACTCGAAAAAGGGTACCTCAAGAAGGCCTTCTATGGCTCACAGGGTAGTCCTACCTTTGGCACTAAGGTCAGCAACTACCCTCAGTGCCCCAAACCGGATCTCATCAAGGGTCTCCGGTCTCACACCGACGCCGGCGGCGTCATCCTTCTGTTCCAGGATGACAAGGTCAGTGGCCTTCAGCTCCTCAAAGATGGGGAATGGGTTGATGTGCCCCCAATGCGCCACTCCATCGTTATCAACCTTGGTGACCAGCTTGAGGTACTACTCGTTCTCTGACCTAACAGTCGCATTTTTCGAAATAAAACTCATAATTAGTTGGTATATAACACAATTTCAATTGTTCTGCGTTTCTATTATCGTCTATTTTGACGTTGCCAAATTTTAATACTATGTTGTCAGAATATAATGACGCTGTTAGATTTAAATTTTAGAGCTTCATAGTGAAAATGTAATAGGTATGTAAACGGATGCGCAACTACATGTGTAATGTGTTCCTCATATACCCGAATTGTTTGAATTTATATAGGTGATTACTAATGGGAAGTACAAGAGTGTGGAGCACAGAGTGATTGCCCAGACAGATGGTACCAGAATGTCAGTAGCTTCATTCTACAACCCTGGAAGTGATGCAGTTATCTACCCGGCACCATCACTAGTGGAGAAAGAAGCAGAGGAGAAGAATCAAGTATACCCGAAATTCGTGTTTGATGACTACATGAAGCTCTATGCAGGCCTCAAGTTCCAGGCCAAGGAACCCAGATTTGAAGCCATGAAAGCAGTTGAAGCCAATCCCAGTCTTGCTCCAATTGCTACAGCTTAATAGAGAACAAATTTAATAAAGTGGGAATGTGTTGAGCATAGTTTTTGCTTGAAGTAGATTTCTATGTTTACTAGCTCTACTATTGTGTGCATCATCAGTTTGTCGTTTGTACCTTGTAGGGAGTGATTTCCCAAGGTAATTCTATAGTAATATATGATATGACAATGAGAACTTTGCTGTATAAATTAATCTGTTTCAGATCCTTAAGCAATAATCAAAACCCAACTATAATCACTCAAACTTGTCAACTTATGAAAAAAAGGCTCCAATATCTGTGATAAACTAGAGGTTGAAGCCTTGAAGCCATTCGGCAGCAACCACATGCCGTCATGCCGACATGAAGAAGATCAAGTTTTCCTTCGTCAAAAGCACTAGTGAAACTCCAAATCAATCAAAGGCACGAAGAATATAAAAACCAGAAATCGGTTGCTTTCAGGATGGGAAAAGAGGGGTTCAAGTTGGCACTAAAACGAGCTTTTTCATCTATGCCAATGATACAAGGATAGCCAACAGTGCTTTTTGATTGGAAAGTATAACGACTTTCATAGTTTAAGGGACCTGGGTTGAAGGTAGCTCCAGATAATATGACATGCAGAGTTCATTCTAGAGTTCTTAACGATTAAAACCTTTCACATCAATGTAAAATAACAAAAGATTGACAATCATTCACATAAACATCACGTTTATAAAAGAAGTGGAAACTTTTACTCAAACTAATTTATATTCTCTTTCTTACATTCATACAGTTGAAATTCTATTATACGGATTAAAAATATGTGACAGTAATTGATTGTAGCGGTTTATAAAGTGACATGCATTGCCTTATTTTCTCTTATAAGTCAGTCTATTGGTCAATTTTTAATCTATATACAGTGCAGATCTGCACAACAGATATACCTTTGACATAAATACAAGTTTGAGTAACTTCATTCACCATATGAACACCTCAACACCGATTCCTTTTTCTTTTTCTTTTATTCGGACAAAGGAAATAATCTCCGAATCAAAAGGTATAAAATCTTTCAAATTTGTTCCATTCTTTTTCCCGTTGCAGATCGTTTTTTCATCTCAAGTTAGCTTGCCAAGTGCCAAATATGAGAACCAAAACTTCTCATAACTATATATATATAGTCTCTAATACCAGTTAGTATCCACAACACGATGGTGTAGTCAACAACGATATTCTGTTAATGAGATATATTGGAGTACCTTAATATTACGCTTGGATGAGAGTTTTTTAAATTCTTGAGAAATTCTAAAATGATGGAATTTAGATTTCTATCATTTAAAATTTCATTAATTGTAATTTTCATTGTTTTGTTATGTCTATTTGTGATTTGAAATGTGTGATAGATTAGAAAAGTTTGAACTGAATTTATAAAATAAAATTTTAAACAATCCTGTTTTGGAAATAAAAATGGATCTTACAAAAGAATTTACAAATTGTAATAGTAAAATAGAATTGTAATTGGTCTGCTCTTTCTCATTAGAGATTCTCGCTTATATATGAGATGAAGTATATGTGTTACAATAGTAAGATACAATATAAGGAAATCTAGTAACGTCTAATTGATCCAATATCTCTAATTCCATAATTCATTCTTCGTCAGTTCATTTGACGAAGACACAAACATATTTTTTCGTTAACACTTCTCTTTGTGCCAAGTCAAAGACGAAGCTGTGTATTTGTCGTTGCCTCGTTAAAAACGTTGCCAAGTAACAAAAACCCAATAGGATAAAATAAAGGGCTAATGACTATTTACACACAAAAATAAAAATCAAACCTCATTTCAATAAAAATAAAACTTTGAAACCCAATTGAATAAAAGATACACTTATTTGTGCTCAAACACAAAAATCATTATTAAAACCATATTAAAATAATAATTTTCAAGACATTTACCCTTGTCTCTTACTAAATAGAGAAGTTTTTGCTGGAAAACAGTCGGACTCCGATCACCGGTCGCTGGACTCCAGTCACCGGTTGCCAGCGCTGGACTCCGGTGATAAGATTTCTTTAGTCACCGGATTTCGTCATCGGTTACCGGCACCTAGTAACAAGTGTATTCCAATTACTGACCCCCAATAACTGAGTTTCAGACATCCAATAATCACAACTAAATCGGTTACTGACACCTAGTAACAAGGATATTCCAGTTACTGACCCCCAGTAACTGAGTTTCAGACATCCAATAATCACAACTAAATTTGTTACTGACACCAAGTAACAAGGATATTCCAGTTACTAACCCCCCGTAATTCAGTTCGTGACCACTAATAATCATCAATAAATCAGTTACTGACACTCAGTAACTCGGATATTTCATTTCTTAACCCTTAATAACCACTAATAACTTGGTTACTGACACCTAGTAACTTAAATATTCTAATTACTGACACCATAACAAGCACAAACAGAGAAAATAGACCAAACCTCACAACATAATATAGGCATCTGCTTTGACAAATTTGTCTTACACAAGCTAATAACTCTGTAACTAACCCTCAATAACTCATTTTCGACACCATATCATTATATACAACATCACCATCTCTCCCTTTTCTTCTCATTGTACAACTTCCCGTCCATACCACCTAAGTGTCTCATAAATTTTAAATTTCAATGCAACACTAGAATCACAAAACTAAGAAAGTAAACTTCACAAACACAAATCAATTGACAAACATAAAAAGTGTAAAATTCTCAGACCAAAACTCACAACATAGTCTAATAATTTAAAGATATGCAGGTCCTCTGAACAATAAACATACATGGAATAAGAGATCTTCGAGTCATGCCCACTCTGGCTGCTCCTTATGCTTCAAGACCACCTGGAAGCTCTTAGAATTCAATCTCCATGAGGAGTCGCTCGTTAACAATGTCAAAATCTCACAGTGACGGAGCCTCATCATGGTCAGAGTGCTCCGGCGACACCAAAAGATCAGATCTGTTCTTGAAATTGTACCTAGCTTGTGCAGTGAAAAGATAGACGAATACGACAGAGAGTGAAGACATTATGTGAACAAGCGAGCCTAAAAATCAGAGATTGGAGGTCGGCCAATGAAATCATAATTCAAAGATTGTCGTTAGAACACAAACCTTAGAGTTCGGATCTCATCGCCTTAAGGCTATGCGCTTGGAGATCGGAGCTCAGCTAGTGTCACCTCGATATTGCTAGGAGATCGAGATCAGAGGTCGGAGATCGAGATCAAAGGTCAGAAATCTAGAATAGAGATCTGAGCCCCGGCTCACCGATGTCATCGAGGTCGACTGCTTGGATGAGCGTGGTAGAGCTTGATTTCGTACTCTTTGGAGCCAAAGAAAAGGGGGAGGTGGAGTGTTCGTTTGAGGTCGAGCCGCCGTCAATAATGGTATGACGGAGATGGAGGTTTCGTCGGAGACCAAGTCAACGTCGATGATGGTGTGGAGGTCTATAGAGAGAGAGAGAATAGATGCAGAAGGTAGAAGAGAATAGATCGCAAAAAGTGGGAGGATGGAGGTGGGGAAGAAAATAAGTTTGGGTAATTAATTAATTTTGTTAAAATTAATTGAAATTGACAGTAGAATTCTTTTTTCATTGGAATGAGTAATAATACCTTATAATTAGTACTAAATGATCATTATTCCTAAAATAAAACTTATTACATTTGAGGGTGACTTGAGCACTTTAGACTTCTCCTAAAGTCTACACCCTCCCCCTGATACTTACATCAACCAAGGGAGCTTGGAACGTTTACGCATTTCGATACATTTGATATGTTTTTCAAGTGTGGCTTTAGGTAAGGATTTTGTCAACAAATCTGCCACATTCTCCTCACACCTTATTTGATTCACCAGAATCTTGAGGATAGTCTGTTACGGTTGACTATAAATGAACTTTGGCGATATGTGTTTTGCGCTATATATCACCCTTGATATAGCCTAGCTTCATCTATTTGATGGAGACCACATTATCTTCATAAATACATGTGGGCTCTTCAGTGGTATAGAAACCAATGGTTCCTCGAATATGTATAATGATAGTTCTTAACCATATACACTCACTGACCGCCTCATGAAGGGCAACGATCTCAGAGTGGATTGATGAGGTAGCCACAAGGGTATGCTTGGTTGATCTCTAAGATATCATCGTGTTTCTATTGGTGAATACATAACCGGTTTGGAAATGTTCTCTATGTGGGTCAGACAGGTACCCATCATTAGCAAAACCAACCAAAACATCGTTTGGGGTTTCAATTTGTCCTTCAAGATTTGCAATTCCATTTGTTGTCTCATCTTTGTTTTTATAGGGATAGAATAGTCCTAGGTCAATGGTGCCTTTTAGGTATCAAAATATGTTTTTGATACCATTCCAATAAAGCTGCATTGGCACTAAGCTAAATCTAGCTAACAAGTTCACTGAGAATGTAATATCTGGTCGAGTAAATGGAGCTAAGTAAAATAGTGCGCTTGTTGTACTTAGATAGGGAATTTCAGGTCCCAAAACTTTCTCGTTATCTTTCTTGGGACGAAATGGATCTTCCTTCATATCCAAACATCGACCGATCATTGGGAGTGCTAACAGTCTACACTTCGTCCATGTTAATCGCCTGATAATCTTTTGGACACATGTACACCGGTGGATTATTATTCCACAAACTCGTTGTTAACCGAGTTTCCCAAGGTCATTCATCTCAATTCAGATTTAATCTAGCTCGCGGTATCTCTTATTTCATCAAGATTACCTATTATGTTCGTATCATCAACATAAATAGCTATAATTGTAAATCCGGAACTCATTTTCTTTATGAGTACGTAAGAGCATAGTTCATCAGTTTGTATCCCTTCCTAACCAAGTAGTCACTTCTATAAAGTGAGAATTCAATTCCAATTGCAAACGCACTTCGTGGTTTAGGGTTATTTGAGTTGGATCGTTTAAGACCATCAGACGCTTTTAGATATATCTCCCAATCAAGATCCCTATAGAGATATGTAACCACATCTATTAGCTCCATTTCTATTACTGGGAACATGTTCCCTTGTTGTCAATCCAGAGCGTTGAGAGAAACCTTGGAACCACAAGGCGAGTCTTGTCCTTTAGGGCTTCATTCTTCTCATTACACTTGTTAATAAAGAGTTGTTTATGTCATACACGCTTTACACTTGGTAAGGTTAGCACTACCAAGTACCAAACCAAATACCTGTCTTTTTGCTAAAGAATCTAGCTCTTTCTGGATTACATTTATGTAGGCTAATATGCTCTTTGTTGACATTTTTCAACAGAGTGTGGTTCGATCCCTTCGTGCTCTATAATTCCTTGAATAACAGTATGCATCATCAATATGTATATACTCTCGTAATCCGTTGAGATTTTATATTTGGAATCATTTTAAATATCGGAGCGTCCTCCTGTATTGATTCCTAGACATAATGTTATCAGAGGCAATCTCATAAAAGAGATTGTTTATATTGATGAGGTTGTGCTTATCTTGCCAACTTCCTATAGACAATTATTCATCGAACCAAGTGGTCTCCCCCTTTTCCCTAAGGGAACCACGGCCTCAACCACACCTCCACTAGGTATGGTTGTGTCGCCTCTATCTGCGGCGACGTGCCCCTTATTGGGGGCTTTTATCCTTGCAGGTATTTGCAGCTAGTATATGTGATCTCGTCACTTTGACATTATCTTTAAACGCATCAGACATCGAAACTGTTATATTCTAGATATCAATTATGTGGGAATCAGGATGAGACAGAGTGGTGACAAACTATGACAATTCCTGTCGTTCCTTTAGAAAATCCTTTTTCTTATCTCCTCCTAACGACGGGAAGACTGTCTCGTCAAAGTGACAATTTGCAAATCAAGCAGTGAGATCACCGGTACGGCTTCAAAATAAAGGATAATTATTAGAGGTGTGTATCCAACACTAAAACGTATTCATTTATAAGGACCTAATGAAATGCGTTGTGGGGATGCAATAGACACATATGTTGCACAACCTATCATGCGTAAATCTCAGACTCATATCCAACCAGCTAGTACGCAAGAAATGGTTGGCTTAACGGTTGGCCTAAAAATGAATAAGTATGGTTGAATTCAATATTGCATAACCCCAAACAGATATATGCATGTTTGTGCGCATAACCAGTGTCTTAGCCACCATCTATAGTTTTGCTATGGTGGCTTCCACAAGACCATTTTAACTAAGCATATGGTTACAAGATGCTCTTTATTGATATGCAACAATCATCAAATCTTATTGATGTTAGCTCCTAGTATTTTTAATTTCTATAGACTTTAATCAGGGTGGTGAACCCTTATAATATATGATATCGCTAAGAGTTTTGCAAATGCAGCATTTATTGTGGACAAGTATTCAACATGTGACCAATATGTCGAAACATTTTTCAGAACCATAGAGTACTTTAATGGTATGTATTTCTTGATGAGTCAGCCCACGATAACTACGTTGTATTCTTTGTGGAATGAGATATTTTAGTTATTTTTAGCATAGGAAGGTCTCGATCCTGTTTTGCTAAAGACTGGGCTTTACAAAATGAGTGATGTGTCTTTGACTAATCAATGAGGCATGATGGGAGGGAAGTTAGGCATCATGTACTTTAAAATATAATTGCTATGTTAGAGCAGCACTAGCTAAGACCAGCCAATGGTCAAAGTCACTACCACCACCTTGCAGTGTGATAGACTTTTGTCTCATTTTATCATTCACTCAAAAGACATGATGTCCATTTGAGTTCTTTCAAATACGGATCAGCATGTCATGACCACGGTGTCTTTGATGATCATGTCAAAGTCTGTGTGAGTTACTATCCCACATTTCATTGTAGGTGACTCGTTAAGTTCTTTAAAATGTGTTTTCTCTCACATTTATTTAAGGTATTTTAATTCCACTCTCGCAATGGATTTCCTTCCACGTTCCATATATAATAATCGTTGTCATGAATTTCTTTGAAGCTAACATGGTTCGATTGGCTCGTAGTATATACAGAGCTTTTGAGAATTTAAACATTGTGCTATTATGCAATAGAAATCAGGCAGTGCCTCGCATTTTTATTATTTGTGATAATCACTGCATCTGAGAAATTATATGGCATAATTAACTGTCAATCATATGCCTTAAAGCAGTTTGAATAGTCACACTTAGCACTTTGGCTCTCCTCCATACATTCTATAAAGTATATGGGGGTGTTTATAATTTGAGATGTATAACTCATATCCTATAGAGTATTTTGATTTAGGTAATGATATGCTTCTCATTTTATAATCTTTCTTTTATTGGGTAGATGTGCTTTGCATTTTTAGTGTTATTTCAAATCATAAATAAAATCGAATAAAATTAATGCTTCATAATATAATTCAAAATTTAACAAGCCAACGATAATCAAAACAAGATTTCATCTAATTCAGTAAGCATTATCCCTATAAGCTTTTAAGACCAAAACAATTGTCTAATTAAACAACGGCATAATGGCTTTTACATAATGTACTGTGGAAAAAAACTCAAAGCAGTTTTAATAGTCTGAAACATTCTTGGATTGACATATGCATCATTTCCATCTTCTTCCATATGGTAATCTTTAATTTTAGGGATTGATAATCCTTTTTCAATCCTAGTGTTGAATATACTTTTTCAATTCATCGTTCTTCAATGATTCTTTATACCTCTTGTAAGTCGCAGCTAATTCATTGCTGGCTTGCAATATTTATATAAACGGTTTGTTTATTTACAAAAAATTGTAGTTGTACGTCACCGCTCATGTCATATCCCCTAGACTCTCTTACACTTGGTAATTGACTTTTACTTTGGGTTTGTTTTCACGGTTTATTACTTTGCATAATTTGTTTTGGGACATTACTTTGTAATCACATTGCCATATTTTAATTATGTTACTCAGCTACGTTCATGTTGATGATTTATTGGTCATATGCCAATATATGCTAATTTGATAATATAAAAAATCAAGTGATAAAATTTTTGATTAGAGTCTTTTATATCATGTGATTATCTGTGATATAATTTTCATAGAATTGTAGCATGTTCAATAGACTCATCAAGTTTTTAAATGAAATCATTAACTGATTTATAATCTAGCATAATTTCTTTACACTAAACCGTTAATTTGGGAGGAAAATGCATTGTATGTTCCTAAAATATTCTTAAGAGCAATTCATAGCTCAAGAAAATTCTTTCAATTATAAATATATCCAGTGAAAGCTAGGATTGACGCCTCATTAACGTTACTACTTTGAGTTTTTTTGGCTCAATAAATAGGGGAACTGGTACTTAAATTCTTCAGAGTCCATTATGTCGAAATCAAGCTGATGCTTTAGCCATCTATAAAAATAGACCAAGGAGAAGATATATTAAATTTGTAGTCTAAATAGACATCCATCATAGCTAAAATATTTCACGGTGCATAATCA
This sequence comes from Comarum palustre, assembly GCA_951800085.1. Classification (NCBI taxonomy): domain Eukaryota; kingdom Viridiplantae; phylum Streptophyta; class Magnoliopsida; order Rosales; family Rosaceae; genus Comarum; species Comarum palustre. The sequence continues at coordinate 4,636,373 of OX637578.1, forward strand.
TCATTTTAATTGTGAATTTTTGTTATTACAATAAATTTTCAATTTAATCATTTTCTTTGAATTATACTAATGAATTTTCATTATCATTTCTTTTTACGTCGTCATAAAGACGTCCATGCAATTAATTTCCAATATATATGAATTAGATTTGAAAATCAAGATTTATAGGGGTCACATTTTTCTTTCAAAGCATTATGAAAATGCTTTATCACAAGTTTGTCATTTCAATGCAATGAATTTTCTTTTCCATAGCAACACAATTAATGACATGATAATAAAGATAACGATTTAATGAAATCATATACGCAAAACATATAATATTATAACATGTCACAATAATCCCAATTTAATTTTCTCATGTAATATGTATAATATTATGTGCAAAATTTTAACGAAAGCAACAACTGCAAGTTAAAAAATACTTGCTGGTTTGCCAATTAAATGCATATTGATGTGTTCTCGCTCGCAATGGTGCGGTTGTTCTCACAATTAACATTTTGATCAGATTTTCACCATAAGTGACATGTCGATCCTCTCACAGAAATGCGTTTATCACATGCGAAAACAAAATTATGATTCATATGATTAGTCATTTTTAGCCATATATACTCATCATAAATAATAAATAGAAAGTTTTACTGTAAAATAGTAAATAATTTAAACAGTAATTACTTTTCTGTTTTACTATTTAATTTTCATAAAATAGTAAATGTTAAATTTGTAAATGGTAAGCAATAACTCAAAATTCATCATACGGTAGTTTCACAAAATTACCTTTTGTAAAAATATCGATTTACCTGAGAAGGGTAAAAATTCCTTTTTTTTACTGGCTCAGGTTGGATCTAGCGATTCGGGTCGAGACTGGGTTCGCTGGTGTAAGGCAGTGGTGCTGGAGGCTGGTCGTTGGAGATCGAGACTAGAGAAGCGGAGGTCTTCGATATGTCTGGGCTCCTCGAGGTGCTGTTGGGAACACGGCGGGGGTAGCTGAGGCCGAGGCACACCGGACAGAGGTCAAACGGGACTGGGTTGAGCACACAGGGGCTGGCGGTGGTGCTGCTAGGGTGGGTGATCCGGCAAGGGTTCGATTTGGGTTGCTAGGTCTGTGCTGGACGCGATCGTGCGCAGGGTCGAGCCAGGGCAGCGCTAGGGTTGCTTCGTGTAGGAGTTGAGGGCGGCGCTGGCGCTGCAACGTTGGTTGCAGATCTGAGCGATCTTACAAAATCGAAGCAAGGCAGAAGGTGAACGTTGGGTTGACAATGCCGGAGAGGAGTACAAGATCGGTGAGGCGCGCTGGTGCTGGTACTGCTGAGAATCTTGTACCTCAAAATTGATCATGTGTGTCATGTTGCTGCCGGGGTGGAGAGCTCCAGATCGAGCTTGGGTGGTGCGCGATGGTGCGCATAGAGACAAAGAAGAGGGACGGCAGTAAAAAAAATTGTTAGGTTTTCACTACCATAAAAAAGACTTTAGCCAATGAAATGACTAAAAACAGGCCGACGAAAAATTATTTCGCCAGCTAAGTTAGATTTTCGTCAGCTAAAGTCAACTTTAGCTGACAAAAAAAATTCGTCGGCTAAACTAGTTTTTTCGTCGGCTATAGTCTGTGAATTTTAGCAGACGAAATTTGAAAAGTTTAGTCGATGAAATTAGGATATTTCGTCAGCTAAAGTACCTTTTATTTACAAAATTGCACTACAGATATTTCAGTGTCCGATTGACTATTGTGATACAAATCTGGAAGTGAAACAGTCGTACGAGTCAAACTTATTGTCAATGCTATGACATATGGGCTTTTTAGCCATCTGATTTCGTTTAAGGCTTCAAAATGCAGTTTTTCTAACCACTTAACACACGAAAATGCATATATCTGCATCTATATGAGGTATTTTGGTCGAACCTTCAACACAACAAACTGTCACCATGATGAGATGCAACTGCCCATCTAAAAATTTTGAGACATTTACCTCTCGATGATAGGGCTTTCCATAGGGATAAATAATGGTAAATAGTAGGCATGTTGTGATTCCGGTCATCAAAATTCACAAACAAAAAAACGACCGCAGATATCATCAAAATGTTGAAATATGTCTATGGTAAAAAAAATTTAACTTGATACAATAAATTTAAGGGCTTCATCAAAACAGTCAATCCCGTAAGTCAAACCCTTAAATTGTATTAACCGCAACTATCGACACCGAGACTTTACCGGAATTACGTGATTTTTCAACCGTAGACGTATTTCACGATTTTGGTCATATCTTATTTCATGACTTTTTCGCGTTTGAAGTTTCTACGTAGAGCTTGTTTTTGAAACAGAACATTTACTTAAAACTTAGTAAACAAGTTATACAATATTAGTAGATATGTTGTGATTCTGATGATCAATCTTGAGAAACAAAAATTCGACCGTCTGATATGATAATTATGTCGAAATATGTCAATAGGAAAAAATTCAACTTGATCCGACAACGTTAAGAGCTCAATCCTTACGGTCAATCTCGTAAGTTAAATCCCTTAAACGGTCATTTGATTGTCTAAATTACGTATTTTGCCAGGACCTTCAACTGAAAATAGTTTCAAATTGATGAGACGCAACCACTGGTATAAAAATTTTATGAAAAATAACCACCAGAGATAGGGCTACCTCTATGGAGAAAGAATATAAAATTACGTTGACCGCAACTATCGGCACCGAGACTTTATCGGAATTACGTGATTTTTCAACCGTAGACGTATTTCACCATTCCGGTCATATCTTATTTCATGACTTTTTTCGTTTGAAGCTTCTACGTATAGGGTCTAGGGTTTTAGCCGACAAAATTAGAGTAATTTGTCGGTTAAAAACTTAAAGTTAAATAAATAACTATAGTTGACGAAATTAGGGTACCACGTCGGCTAAAGTTAAGTAAATAAAATAAATAACTATAGCCGACGAAATTAGGGTAATTCGTCAGCTAAAGTTAAATAAATAAATAACTATAGCCGACGAAATTTATTAAACTTTGTCGGCTAAAGTTAATTCAAAACTTTCAGCGGGGATTTTGAAGATTTTAAACTTTTTCTGAATAAAATTTTAAACAGCAACTCCTCATCTTCCTCTCCTCCTCCTCTTCCTCCTCTTCCTTCTCTCCTAGCAGGCCTCCTTTGATTCTGAGCTTTCTCGGCCGGCCTAGCCTCTTCCTTCTCCTCTTCTTCTTCTTCTTCTTCTTCTTCTTCTGCTCATCCTCCTCCTCTTCTCCTCCTTTTCCTTCTCCACCACCGGTGTAAAAATGAAAAAGAAAAAAAAATTAATCAAAAAGAAAAGAAATAAAAATAAATAACTATAGTCGACGAATTTTAATAAAATTCGTCAGCTAAAATTGAATAAATAAATAAATAAATTTAAAAAAAAGTAACTAACTATAGCCGACGAAATTTATTAAAATTCGTTGTCTAAAGTTAAATAAATAAATAAAATAAATAATTATAACCGACGAATTTCAATAAAATTCATCGGCTAAAATTAAATAAATAAAAATAAATTACTATAGCCGACGAAATTTAATAAAATTTCGTCAGCTACGGTCTAAAAATTTGTTGGCTAAAGTCCAGACTTTAAGCGATGAAAAATTTCTTCGTTAGCTAAATAACTGACTTTAGCCGACGATTAATAGTAATTTCGTCGGCTAAAATCTTGGCCGACGGCTTTTTCCCTATGACTTATTAGCCAACGATGTTTCGTCGGCTAAAATAGTTGTTTTGGTAGTGTCTGATAATGTGTAATAGTAAAATAGAATTGTAATTGGTATGCTCTTTCTCATTAGAGATTCTCACTTATATAGGGGATGAAGTACATGTGTTACAATGATAAGTTACAATATAAGGAAATTTAGTAACGTCTAATTGATCCATTATCTCTAATTTCATAATTTATTCTTCGTCAGTTACTTTGACGAATGCACAAACATATTTTTCTTTTAACACAAATGACACTTATTTTGGTAGAATTTTAACTGAGAAATTTAAACAATGAATTTCTTCGTTTTCAATTCCATCAAAATTTCAAATTTCTTATTTGATAATGTCTAACGAGATAATTAATCATTTAAAATTATGAAATTCCTATTTTTAATTAAATTCTTAAGAATTTACCTGTACCCAACGCATCGTAAACGTCAGGTTCAACTTGCGCGAGTGGAGGATCTAATAATCTGAAACCACTTTTCCAATCAGAACAGAACAGGAAAACGTAGGAAGATCAAACCGCTTTTCTTTCTTCACTTTTTTTTTAAAAAATTGTAGGCAGAGTAATTCAAGGAATCCTAGAGTGATATCAGTATCTAAGAAAGATCTGGGTGACAAAAGATCAGCTAAAAAAAGCATAATTAGGTAGCCCTAAAGTAAAGTTTATTGAAGTTTGAAGCTGACATTCCCTATAAAATTACAATCCCTAAAGTTTTATCCCAATCGATGTCACTGCAGATAGCGAGATACACTTTCCCAGCTTTGTAAACACCAAGGCAAAATAAAAATATAGTGACCTCACGCGCTAGTTCTCTTTCTTGGTGCGAGGTTGATAAACTTTTTCTCTAGAACGCGCCTCACGCGCTAGTTCTTGTTCTTGGTGTGATACTCCGTCCGGCGACACGCCCTCATGCGTCGTCGTCAGACGGGCCTTTGAGACTTCAGTGCCCATCGGTCGGTTTCCTTGGCGATGCAGGTGAAGGTGTGCATGTGTTCAATGATGACAGATTGTTCTTGATATGGTCTTATCAAATGTTTTAAAAGTAGCTAGTCGCTAGTCGGTCGGGGACTAGCGAGTAGTCGGGAGAGTAGTCGGTTTTTAATTTTGCGATATATTTTTATTTTTAAAACATATAATTAAATATAATTTTTAAAAAAGTAATATAATGTCCAAAATAATAAAAATAGTCAATAAAACATTACAATATTCAACAACAATGAGAAAATGATGTCTAAAAAGTAAAAACAACCATTACATGAGGTCTAAGTAATAAAAGCAAATACCATTTTTTTCAAGTTGGACCGTTTTTTTTTTTCTGTTTTGGACCGATTTTTTTTATTTGGACCGATTTTTTTCTGACTTTTTCCGATTTGGATCAATTTTTTCATACTAGTCGACCAATTTGACTGAAATCGACTAGGTCGTTGGCCGACTACCGACTAGTCGGCCGACTATGGTGATTTTTAAAACCATGGTCTTATTAGATCGCGACAAGAAAAAGGTGAAGAACGAGGAAAGGGCTCTAGCTGGCAACGAGATCTGGTGTCGGTGCCGCAGAGATCTAGTTAATTTGTGGTTTTGGCATCTAGATTCTGGCAAAGATGATTCTAAACAGGATTTTCTTCACGTCGGGTTTTCAAGTCGTGATGGCAGCGAGGATCTCAGTCAGTCTGGGGCATAGAGATACAACGCAACGGCAGGGGTACAACGTTGCATCTGTGTGGTTACGCAGGGGTAACTGATGCTAGGTCACATTCAAGTTGGGCTTCCTGATGAGTTGGACTTTACCCTAGGCCAATAAGTCCCTACATGAGTTGTGGAGGGGTAGTCAGGCCATGTGTCTGTGTGTGCATTCAGTGTGTCTTGTATGCACTCGGTATATGACGACCATCTTGTTTCGTCAAATGGTCGTTGCTGCCTAGTAATAGGATGAAGTCAAGTATAGTCGGATTTATCTTCCGACGACAACATAAGTGGAAAGCTGAAGAATTCATAGACAATAGGATGTGTAAACGTGTTACATATATACAGATAATTCTAGTATGACACCTCTGTGTGAAAGCAAATAGAGTCAGCTTTAGAGTAATATTCTTTGCTAATTAGTGTCTGGTTGAGTACATGTGTATCATAGAAGTTCCTATTATTATTTCAGATATTTGTAATCAAAAATTTATGCTCAATATTCATTCTCCTTGTATTCGACAGTTTCATTAATCATGATATGAAGATAACCAAACTAGTCCTTTATTAAAAAAATGGCCTCATTCAATATAAAAATAACCAAGTTGACCTTTCCTCACAACTTTATGGTAACAAGGATACAACTGGACAATACCACATTCATAGCTACCATCATGATAATCTTGATGTAAGGAAGGCCTTGCTAGTTTAAATGTGGACATGTCGGGAAATGTAGGGATCTAAAAGCACTTATGTCCTTAATGTATTCATTGTCAAACACACTAATCTTTCGTCAAGTAGTTCACTACTTACGCAGCTAAGCTTAAATTTATCGTTGCCGACATACCTTTCCTGATTCTCAAATTACTCTATTTGATGTGCATTGTTTGGTTTCCAAGTTACTTGACTCGTTCAGATTAATCCCTACGCAAAGGAGGCATTTAATAATACTTGCGCTAATGCTTTTAGAATTAGCGAAAGTAAGTTCATCCTTACATATTCTTATTTGAAATACTGCGAATCATAGTTTAAGTCCGATTACAAGGTATGATTCCTATTTCTACAGACTTGCATGAAATCTCAAATGCAGCATCAGTACAATACTCATACTCACATCTATACTATATTATAAGTCATCAGCTTCATCAAAATTTTAAATTCCAAAAATACCCCTACTAGATACCAAAACAACCAAAAAATATGAAGAAATAATATACATAAGGGTTAAAAGGTAAATAACTAAAAAATGAATAAACAAAATAAATAAATAAATAAAAAGAGAAAATTGAGGAGATAAAATGTGGATAATGAAAAGAGAGTGAGATAGGAGTCAAATTGAAAACATATTTTCACGGGTAAAGGGTTAGAGAGTAAAATAAGGCTTTACAGAAGAAGGTCAAGGATAACTATTATGCACTCCCGAGTCTTAACTACCCACTCAGGAGTCCGGGATGACCAATGTTATACTTTTAACTTGAGCTAACTATGAATTTGAAGAACCATTCCGGATATCCAAAACCAGAATCACAAACTGGAAAGTAAAGGATAGAAGAACTAAAGTTCGGAAGAAAATGGAAAAGTGGAGAGGGTTGAGTGAGATCAGGACTGCTTAGGTGCGGAAGAGCTTTGCGGAATAGAACGGGACGGAACGACGACAGTCGTCCGATCTTTAATGAATTGATCCTGTCCGTTTAAGTCTGTTTAATCCTGTCCGTTGGATCAATTCATTAAAGATCGAACGGTTGTCGCCGTTTCGTCCCGTTCCGTCCCACAAAACGCTCCCGTGCATGAGCAGTCCTGTGAGTGAGATAACAACAAAAAAGAGGTTGTAACACTCAAAGAACACAAAGTGCTATTATGTATGATGCTTTATTTATTTTAAATAAGGAAAAAAGAAGAATAATTCCTTCCTCAGAAATGCATACTAGGAACACATCACTTTTTCCTGTTTATTCTACAGTAGAACAAGAACTCTCTTCTTCACCTAAAGAAAGAAGAAGCAAAAGCCTTCAAATATACTGGCTGATTTTACCTCTTCGATCATGAAAATGACATTGGTATATGTTTCAAACTAGAAACATCAAACAACTCCATAAACCTCTGATCTGCAACTCTGGCTTTGGCAGCTGCATAACGCTGGTACTCATCAAAAACAGATGAGAGGCACCAATTCTGCAGTTTTCTCAAGCATCCAACCAGACAACCAGTTCGATGCTGAAAATGAAATCAAAGTAAGCAATCATATACAATTTTAAACGTAATGGAGTAGATATCAGGAAATAAGTTCAAAAGAAAGCAACAGAGTGTATACCTTCCCTCGTTTGCAATGAATTAAGATCGGGTGATTCCTAACATCTGCAATGCAGAAAAGTAAATAAATGTAAGCAACTCAAGGATGGAATTCTGGTAATTTCAGCCAAGAAAAGCATGACATTGTGAACTTATTGCATACCAAGGACAACTTTTAGTGCTTCACGGATTGTATCCTCTGGGATGTTTACAAAAGGCTCCTGAAATTGGCAATTTTAATATCAGTTGGCCATACTTGATACCAAATTTCACCAAACATTCATGCAATCAAGTGCATATTTATCAACCAGGATTCATCAGTCTATTATAGAAATTTGCTTCCATACTGAGTGGCTAATTGTCCTACCGCTGTAGAAGGTTATTGACATGGCCAAGTAATTTTCAATTTAGGATAAATGAAAATAAATCACTCACTTGCAGTAAGAGATAAAAATATTGCTTTCTTAAAAATGAACATTTATCTTAGGTAATTCTGAAAATCAATCAAGTATAGGTGCAAAATTTCCTCCTGCACCACATCTCTTCTGATTTGCTTGTACAGATATCCAGTACTCTGTGGCTATATTCTAGGATCATTTGTAGTCATAGGAAGCTAAGATTTTATGTATGTCACAACTTAATAAAGTTCACATGTACCATCTATCTCCCCATTATTAAATGTTAAGCAAAAACAATAAAAGAAGTTCCTAAATCTGTTAATAGAGAGAGACCTGAAATGTGGATAATGGAGGGCTTACAGCAGAACTATGATCATATGATAAATTTAAGATGGACTAGTGTCATGTTTCCATATGTTATGTGCTTGAACCAGAGAATTTGTTAAATAATATAGAAAATTCAAATCCAATCAAAGTTATTGCACACCATTATGGTCCCCGACAATTCCAAACCTCTATATTTAGCTATTTAGAACATCAGATTATTTCTTCCTAATAATTTACCTAAGGACATCTCACAACTACAGAAAGAGCTCGCTAGAGGAAACATGATTGTATAGGTAGTTAATGGAGAGCACTTTCAAATACATAATAGTGTACCATTCTGGTAGACTCCAAGCGAGTAGAAACTATTTGAAAAGAGAGTGCATAATGCACACAGCAAATTATGAGTTTCACCTTACATAATTATACTTAAAGTACGTAAACTATAATTCTGAACAATTAATATCAGATATTGTTTGTGAATTGGTCAAAATTAGTTTCAAGAAATATACATAGATACAAATATTCAATAGACAGTGTTAAACAATACAAATCCAAGCAGCAATTGCTCACTGTCATAAGGAATATATATACCTTTAAACAATGAAACCAACATATAAATGTGATCTATTTCGTATCACATAAGCACTATTCACAAAGGCAACAGTACATGTCATATGTCAGAGATGAAGAGGCCAGAGAACCCATCATCCTAACCAAAAGAAAAATAAAATCCAAACGAATAAGTTCAACTCTTTTGAATTAAATTAAATTAATATCATTATTGAACTTAATAACCAAAGAACAGCAGCAGAACCACAATAAATGAGCTATTATGAATAAACAACTAAAGTTTCTTGATAAAGAGAATCAGTTAGGCAGGAAGGACATACATATTGTATTACTGAATAATTTGGTACCACAAAAATTAGAGATATTGTGACCAAACTAACTAGCTGTTCTTCACTAGATTTGCTAGTGAACATGCATTTCTGGCATCATTCCTAGTTTTTAGTCACAGCCTAATATGTTCCCCTAATGTCTGGCAACTAAAAAACCTCTATTTCGCATCTTATCTGATTCACATAATACCAACTTACTATTAAGACGAAAACAATTTGACCAGCAAAATAAAGAAAAAGAGATTCATCAACTACCTTATAGCCTTCGATCCCAAATTGAAAAATCTTAATCCCATTCCACTTAAGGAACTCCGCGTTCGTCTCTGGATACGGCTCCGGACACAGACATCTGCAATTCACATAATCAAATTAACACATAAATTTCCACTTCAATTCTATCAAATCAGACTTCAAACTTCAAAAGAGGAGAGCCGTACAGGATCAGCATAACTCAGAGATGTAAAGAAGGAAGGGAGAGGCTTACAAGATGGAGCGGAGGCCTAGGGTTTGGACGAAGGAGAAGTTGCTGGAGTCAGGGAAGCCGGACCGGAAAATGCCGTTATCGACCATGGCGAAGTTGAGCGGAGGCATGAAGAGATTATCGGCGCACTCTCCTCCTCCGTCGGCGGCGGCCGGAGAGAGGTGGACGCCTCCGACTGTGCGGCACGTCTCGGTTTGCTGTTGGAGCTGCAGCTTCATGTCAGCTTTAGAGAGGGAGGGAGAAGGAGCCAAGAGGGATATTTATAGGTGGGAGAGTCGAGGATATTCTTTTCCCTTTTTCTTTTATTCTCTAGAGTGACGCCGTGAATGACACTTGGAAAATGAGAATCAGGTGGCTCACTTTGATTCACAGTTATTAGAATTTTTTAAATATAAAAAGAGAGAAGAATCATTGTGTTACTTTTTAACTTATTTAGAAAAAGAAACTAGAGACCGCGTTGACGAGTTAAATTATTTAAGAGAAAAATTAGTGGATTTGTTTTTATATGATATAACTTAAACTCTTTTGCCTGAGAACTTTTTAAACACACCCCTAAATTTTTTTTGTTTAATTTTTATCTCAAAGTTCCTCATATACCCTTATATTTTAAATCCATCTAGTATTCAAATCCACTTCAACTCAACATTGTTGTATATTCTATTCGGTCATCCGAATTTTACCGGTCACCGGAAATGGTCGCGGGAATCTCGTCAGAATTTTTAAAATGTCATCAAATCTTACCGGAACCATACTGGAACTTTGCTGGAAGTTTTACTGAGGGAAATAATGTTGAGAAACATGTTTACTGGGGTAGTAAATTTCTTCTTAGGGTCAATATATAAACTTTTCATCCGAGGACAAGATAAATGAAACCTCACCAGAACATTCTCAAATCAATTTATAGATGTTAAACACACGTTTTATTGAAAGCAATAAATATTGTGAAATATTTTACTAGCCCCAATAAATTTTGTTTTAAACAACAATAAAGATAAAATCTTGCTATACGTAATAAATAGAAGGTAATAACATCTTATTAGAGGTAATAAAGTTTGTGAATAAAAATTTACTATCTGTAATAAAATCTCCAACATCGTCAACGACACCTTCACCAACTACTTCGTCGGCGTCGTCGGCGACTTCACCTCTTACCACGACCACGTCCTCGCCAGAATCTGGACTGAAGGCACCACTGTAGTCGCTGTGAACCCCGTCCTTGAATTTCGTCCAAAACACTAATGACAGTCTAGACATGCTTCGATCTGGCCACGACGACGTCTTCAACTCGAACCTCCTCGACTCGATGCTGCGGGCGGCGATGGAAGGCAGATCGACGATGGAAACTAAAAGTAGAGGGAGAGGAAAGAGAATTAGGAGATGGATGTCAGAGCGAAGGTGCTGGAATGCAGTCTGGTGGAGTCATGGACGTCGCTGGGTTGCAAAGACGACCCCGGAGGTAGATGATTTGGCTGGCGTGATGAAACAGGTGAACCAGTCTAGTTACTGATCGATGTAGGCAACCAGATCTGGAGATGAAGCGAACCGAGAGAGAGAGAGAGAGAGAGAGAGAGAGAGAGAGAAGAGAGAGAGAGAGAGAAAGAGTTCTAGATCACCGAGTGGAGAAAGAAGAGGTAAGCAAGGGTATATATATGTCTTTTACTTGAGAATCATTGAAATGGACTATAAGATTCTTTTTTCATTGGAATGAGCTATCAAAAACCTGTTTTTGACTAAATGGGCATTTGCCCAAAAAAAAATACTCAATTAAATATTATATATACTAGAATTTATGTCTGCATCTTTCAAGTGCGGTTGATTTGATGTTTTCTTTTCGAAATGACTCACGGTTGATTTGATTAGCAGTGTTGGTGATGATATTGTTGTAGATATATATTGCAACTAAGTATGATAATATTTAATAGTGGCAGAAGAAAAAAATACTCTTATTGATATGAGATCTTCATCAGCAACAGGATGGCTAGAGAGTGCAAGAGAATCAACCACCTGATTGATTTTGTCCAGATAATCAGAGATGGACAAATCTCCTTGTGTTGTTCAAAGGAGTGTGCTACGGAGTTGAAGAATCCGATTTTGATTAGTAGAAGCATAGCGGCGGGAGAGAGAGGTCCATGTTTGATGGGAGGAGACAGATCGGGAGACCGTAGCTAGCACTGAGGGAGTTAGAGACCCATTGATCCAACCTAGGATCATTTGATCGGTGGCAATCCATTCTTCATATGTCAGATTCACCACATCAGTGAGTGCACCGAATTCAGTATGAAGGAATGCAGGAGGACAGGGGTTGGTGCCAAGGACGAAACTCATAAGATTTCAACTCATGAGAAGAGATTGAATTAGCTAGCCATAAGTTATAGTTGTTACGGTCCAACGTGATGGTAAGGAAGTTGGAGACCGTAGTGTTGGTGATAGTGTGATTGGGAAGAGAGACAAGGACATTGTTGTTGTTTGAATTGTTGGTGTTTGAGGACTTGATATTGGTGCTTGAGTTGTTGTCGCCCATGGGTGGAATAGGGTGGGTAGATAAAAAAAATGTTTAGATGGATATCTTTTGATAATGGCTCTGGATACCATGACAGAATATTTGTTGGAGTTGTTTTTTTACTTAATATATTGATACTGAATGACAGTATATATACACGATGAAGGATCATTTAGATCCTAAGGATTAGCAATCTCATTAAGTTGGATTTTGTTCATGGACAAACCATTCCCTCTAAAAACAGGTTGATAAGCAATAGTTATGCTCTTGATTGCAATAGTTTCGCTCTTGATCTATGTTGTATTATTGTATTTCATAATAGTTTTCTATCTAAGGAAATATGTAAATCAGTATGAGATGCAAACATGTTGGGTTGAGTTTAAGTGCTGAGGAACCATGATAGTTTTCGAATTTGAGATGTGAAAATGATGAACGGACCTAACTTGGGGTACTATTTGCAAAATTTCCTCTTATTTCTTTATTTAATGACCATTCTTCGTTATAAATAGCTGCCCTTCATCCCCTACCTTGTTTCATCAGCACTACCAGTAGTCTTTCTCCTCAGTCTTCTCCTTCTTCCGCATCTTCTCTGTAGGTTTTTAACTTGCTTCGAGTCTTGACCATGGCTCTCGGCTTGGTGCCCCTTTTGTTCATGGGGAAAGATAAGAGTATGAAAACACTTACGGAAGCATGGAATTAGAAGTCATGGCGATATCTCTCCTGATCGAGCTTATTCTTGTTACGTGCATTCTTTTCGTTTCCGAACTCCACGAAGAATATTCGAGTTTTCTTGACCTTGCAAGCCCGAAAATGCTCCGCTTTTCTATTTTCTAGATTTTTCTCGATTTTCTTTAGAACACGAAATATGCAACCATTCGTTTCGGGTTCGTGGTAGTTCTTCACCCCTTCTATCCCTCCTGAGCTCTATATATAGGTTGCAGAGTAATTACAGAAGTTTTCTGTTTGGTCCTTTTATTGTTGATTTATGCTTAGTTTGGTATCCATTGAAATGTACGTATACTTTGAGCTAGAATCGATGTATAAAATATCTTCTCCTGGAATTGTATGATTAATATTGGTTTTTACGTATTGAAGTTTTTGTCTACTCCTTTGGGGCTAAGTTTATATTTGTATTTTCTTTGTTGCGGACAATCTGGATGGGCTAGGCTATCATCTTACAAAAGATGAATTCATGAAGAAAAACTCTCAAGTTTGCATTTAGACCTCCATTTCTGTTTTCTTTTACATATATGATAACTAATTAACTTGGTTAACTGAGTTAATGACCAATAAGTCATTCCCAGAACAAGGAAAACAAAATTTAACAAGCTACAAAGATACTTGTTAAGAGTTACGACCAACAACACACGTACCTTGAGAGTTTGCTGGAACATATAGTGTCTCAAATTAAATTGTCCACGACACTGCTAACTTATTATATAAGAATATCTACGTTACATGTAATAAGCAAATTAAGGAGGGCAAAATTACATATTCAAAAAGCACTAGCCACATTAACAAAGACAGTCACGGGGGAAATGGTTGAGTGTACTGTCACGCCCCGTCAAATTTATGAGTTTCCTTAAGCATTTGGAGACAAGCATTGTTTAATGAAGGTTTTAGAGTATACTAGAGTGTTTTAGAAATCTATGAAAAGCTTTGGAGGTCTCTGGAAGGATCAAGAGGGATCAGAAAACCACTAGGCAACTTCAGAATTCTCTAGAGCCTTAAAGGAGGTTCATACTCAAGACTTGTCTTAGGATAGTGTAGGAGTCTCTAGAATCTCTACACTTGTACATAGCCTAGATTTCTCTAGAATCTTATAAAAGAGGGGAAGAATGCTTATAAATAGGAAGACACCCCTCTCATTTGTGCATACAGAGATAGAGTGAGACATATAGAGCTAGATAGCAATCTAACCACCTTGTAAAGCTTTGTAACATTTTCTTAACTTAATACAAGTTTTCTCTCTATCAGTGTTCTCCTTGCATTCTTTCCTTGATTCTAACCAAGACGTGCACGAGAGTAAGACTGACTTAGTGTTGGGGAGCGCAAAGGCCGCACGACTACTTTGAGAGGAAAGTAAGCACATGACAAGTGGTATCAGAGCAAAGTTTGATCAAAGCCTCACTTGACATCATGGGAAAGTATGGTGCTGCTAGAGCTTCATTGGGAGCTAACTCTTTTCTGAGTTGCCGAGGCTTGATGCTAATAAAGGTGCATCATGATCCAACCCTTCCGAAGAGGTGACGCAAGGGAGAGGCCACGAAGAGCAAAGCGAGCATGTCGTTTCAAGGAGGGAACGATCAAAGGACACCATCTCTACTTTCGACTCGTGACTATCTCAAGTGGAGGAAGTCGTGAGTGGCGTGGATGCCCAGGTAGATGAACTAGGGCAACGGGTTAAAGGCCTAGAGGCAGAGGACGCTGCCATCCATACTGCTATTAAGGGCATGTTGGTCCAGCTATAAGAGTCCTTGCGGGGTGAGATTGTAAAGGTTTGCGAGGAGTTCATGGGAGAACTCGCCAAGATGTGTCAAATTCACAAGGAGTTGAATAGCACGCTTGCACGCATGGAGGAGATGTGTGTGGACTTGACCCTATGCAAGTGCGCGTTGGTGAAGGGGGTTAGCACTAGTGGTGCCATGGAGGATAGGCGCATCGAGGTGCCAAAGCCCAAGACTTTCGGAGGATCGCACAACGCTCAAGAAGTAGACAACTTCTGGTGGGGGCTAGACCAATTTTTCGGAGCCGTTGGCATCATGGAGGAGGATGTCAAGATCAATGTCACACCCCGATCCTAGAATTATTTTACGGTTGGTTACTTTGGTCTTTTACCATTTAAAGTGACCGTTTAACCGTACAATGATCGTGAAGTTGACTTTTCGTTAAGTCAAGAATTTGGGAAAACTTTCTTCTTGAAAGTTGTAGAGGGCGTCGTTACGAGTTCATGGACACGTAGCACGCTCAAATCGGAGTTCGTATGAGAAAGTTATGAACAAAAGTATAAAGTTACTATGCGGTAAAACGGCTATATATAGGAGTTACCGGGGTGAAAAATCAGATTTTTCACCCGGCTCCTCTCTCCTCTTCCCCGACGGAAAAACTGCGCCGAGCTTCCGGCCGCCCTAGCGCCGCCGTCCGGCCACCAACCGCCGGCGCACCGGTCCCAAAAGCTCGGCCTCCGAGTCTACTTCAATCCTAGGTAAGCTTTCCGACCTAACTCGCCGTAAATCGGGAGAAATTCCGATTTGTTCTTGGTGTGTACAGTAGATTTTCGGGATTGAATTTCTCCCTCCCTAGATCACCAATTGTTGAGTTCTTTATATGTTTAGGATGGGTTTTAGGTGTACTACAATCCCCTAGAATTTGGTAGCTTGATTTGAAGTGTGTAGGGAGAATTGAGGATTTGAAGTTTGGTAGTGTAATTTTTCGGGGTCTACTGTTCATCGAGTTTTTGACCTAGTTAGAGGCCGAATTGGCCTTCGAGTTGAACTAGAAAGTTGTCCCAATTCACGAGACGAAGCTACTGGTAAAATTTGGTGGCGATCCGAGGTCGCCGGAATTCTGGCCGGAATTTCTGCCGGCGGCCGCCGGTGGCGGCGGAGCCACTTTTTGGGCAGTTTTTCATGTCCATTAATTAGTACATATTGTGAGGAGTCTATGGTTAAAATTTGGTAATTTTTGGAGGTGTTTTGGTTAGGTTTTAGAATTGTTCTAGTTTAGTATTATTGGCGGATAATTAAATATTATTCCGACCATCGATTATTGCCGGTTAAGGTTTAAGGATTATTTTTAAGGACTCCTAAGGTATTGGTGAAATGGTTGAATGGGTGTCCATAGTAATTCAACGACTTATTACGTGACACCCTAACGTCAAGTTAAAGTAATAAAGAAAAGTTCGGAAGCTGAGTCGGACTTCCGGTAAATTGAGTTAAGAGTCGATAACCGGGAAAGAAAGTTATAAAGGTTAAAGTGCTATAAGAAAGGAACTTGGTCAACATGTGGTCAAATAGGATTTCCTGGTCAAACTAGGAAAAGACCAAGTCAACTGTGGTATGACTAATTTGATGATTTGTTGTACAGTCTCTGGTCGGACGTGAGACGGGCTCGACTACGCGGGTAGTTCGAGGGTTTCGCTCGAGGAGCTTTCCGAGCGGGAAGGTCACAATAGTACTGTGAGTGGACAGATTATTTTATTTAAATGAATGCATGCCCTAATTATCGATATAATTGCATGGTTTTTATGTTTGTTTCGAGTATGATATGTTCCTCGGGTGCTCGGATATTATATTTGGATTTATGCTTATATGTCGAGGAATAGATTTATTTATTTGTTTGGGAAGAGTATTTGAGTAAAATATTGTTGTGAATTTCCTTTATGGGTTGTCCAATGATTATGCTAGCTAGAGTAGCGTGAGGGCGCTACTAGAGCTCTTAGCTCCGACCCTGGTCTGAGAGGACAGACACGCCTGAGATGTCAGGTGGATATTCTAAGGGTTGTCCATCACCACTTACCTAGAGCTCTTAGCTCCGACCCTGGTCTGAGAGGACAGACACGCCTGAGATGTCAGGTGGATATTCTAAGGGTTGTCCATCACCATTTACCTAGAGCTCTTAGCTCCGACCCTGGTCTGAGAGGACAGACACGCCTGAGATGTCAGGTGGATATATTAAGGGTTGTCCATTACCGTTTTATATAGCTAGCATAGCGTGAAGGCGCAACAAGAGCTCTTAGCTCCGACCCTAGTCTGAGAGGTCAGACTGATTATGTTTGTGAACATGTCTCTTCCCAGATTCTTTACTTGTTTATCTTATCCTGTATTTGTGGAAATTTAGAAATTGTGGGCATGCATAAATGTTATTTAAATCATTCAATGTTTGGGAGAGCATTAAAGGAAATAGAGTTTTTATATTTGATTTTCGTCCACTCACTCTAACAGTTTTTCAATGTTTCTCCCCTGGGTCTTTCGTTTTAAATGCCCAGTGATGCAGGGTTCTTGAGAGGAGGTCGAGCGCGTACGAGAGTCGAGGCATAGTCGATCATTCCGTTGCTGCTTAAAATTCTTTGGGGTAATCATCTCTGTAGACTGCTCTGACTAACCCGGTTTAGTTAGTTTAGTAGGAAGGGTTGGCCATTTCAAGGGGGTTTCGGTAAGAAGTTCCCTTGAGGTGGTCCCCGCAGGATTTACTTCGGGTTAAAGGGGTTTAACCTGGGGTGGGTCCTGTCAATGGTATCAGAGCATTAGGTTATCGTTTCCTGTTACTACCTCATATACTTGGTATCACTTAGTGTCTATAGAGTGATGGTCCGACCGCGGCGGATCCATCGGCATTTTATGCTTGGACGCTTAGTGTTTATTGAGGATATGAGTTAGTACTTCCTGATTGAGATATGGACCGAGTGGTCCTATAAACGATCGAATCTTCAAGACTATGCCTCAGTACGCCGACCTCACTATGAACTCCTGTAAGGAACAAGGTAAGCTCGTTACGTATATATGTTTATGTGTTCCCCATTGATTTATTGAGATTTGAGTTGGGGATCGAGCGGAAACTCACGTTGTTTAACGTTTGAGCTTTATGTGTGAGTACTCGGTGGTGAAACGGTTAATTCACACCTGGAA
The DNA here is from genome assembly GCA_951800085.1 of Comarum palustre. Lineage (NCBI taxonomy): Eukaryota > Viridiplantae > Streptophyta > Magnoliopsida > Rosales > Rosaceae > Comarum > Comarum palustre. The sequence continues at coordinate 4,654,298 of OX637578.1, forward strand.
GGCTGCCATGGTTGTTTGGCAGGGAGGTTGTAGAAACCTGAGGCGAGGCCTTAGCGTTCGAGTTATGAGACTCCTAGAAGAGGAGTCGTAAGAGTTAATGATAGATGTTGCATCCTGCCATAAAAAAAAAGGGAGCTGAAGTCGCCTAGCGCGATTATTCAGTGAGGAGATGAATATTAAGATTTGACGATTGCCAAGATTTTGTTGAGGTTCGTCATTAGTGTGGTTTCAGAAAAACCAACTGACGTATGAAGAGGAAAGACTCAAGGGAATTGAGTGTTATTATTTTGTGGTCTGGATCTAGTGATGAGTCCCGAGTGTGGCATAATTAAGATATTAAGTGATAGTTTGATTGGTCACGTGATGCTTTAAGGGACAACCACTGAAACTGACGGTTTGGGTCACCTTGGTGCTGACATTGTTGTCGTCAGCTACGACCAGATTCTCTTCGTTCCAGCCACCCATGATTGGGGTACTAGAAGGTTTGATTTGTTGGTGAGTCCAAGCGTGATTTGAATGGTTGGTGACAATGATCATTGGACCATTTATCGTGGAGGCAGTAATTAAATTGTGTCACCAGATCTTGGGGCTCATGTCAACCATAAGGTGGGTTATCCACCTGTGATCAAAGTATTTTAATTGGTACACCTGTGGAGGAGTCTCCAGGTTGGCTGTGTTAGAGTCCGATTTACAGATCGAGCGAGTGTTATCAGTTGTAGCTAAGGGTAATTGGTTTCAGGATTTAAAGGAACATGTTGGAAGTGGCAACAAGCCACCGGGTCTCGGACCAATGGTGCTTGGGGTATCGGAGATAGTGATGCGAGCCTTGATTGACTTTGTATTATTGTGGTGTAGAAACCCGTCGTTGTGCAGACGGTATTGTTTCGACGGCCGAAGTTGTACATGGGAATACCCCACAGGAGCACGTGTATCCTCCTGTGTAGGGAAGTGGTAAAGCTGAAATTTGGGTAGCACATACATGTAAGGCATAATTATCGTGTGCAGCTGTGTGTGGTCAAAATGACACCAGGTAAGTGACTAAGGCTGATGATGACTTCATTTTAAGAAGGTGTCATGAGAGTTTCATTCATTGAGAACGGAGATTAAAGACGTTTGGTTAGAAGTTTCTGTGTAAAACGTCAATTAAATGGTTTAATGTCGTTAGTAGGTGGAAGGATGTTTTCTGAGATAAATGCACGGAAAAGGTGAAGGGACAGCAGTGAGGCAAGGTTTACTGAATCGTTGAATAGGAGTGAGAATGTTGTAGATGGTCAAGCTTCAACCTGCAACCAAAGTCGTCCGTTATGACACTTGGTTTCCTCGAGGGCGATTAACTGAGCTTGATGGCATGGGAATTTGTGCACTCACTGGCTGTGGTCTAATCAATTATTGTAACCGAATGTGTACTTAGTCGTGTTTGGGGTTCATACGTTACACTCACTGCAGTGACAGGAAATATTCTCAATCTTGATATGGGGAATAAGGATTAAGATCTGGGAGATCAATTATTGAGGTTAATTTAAGGAAATCCTAAGAGGATTAAAGTTTTGTTGGCGTTGCTATGGTCATTGGTCATTTGAGTAGTGACCCTACTTGTTAGGAATTTTTGACCTAACGGCAGTTCTTGGCACCACGAGTGTAGAGTGGTAGCAAGAAAGGTCATTGGAGGTGACCCTCAAAATTGTCAACATTTTCGGTGAGTGTGAAAGCGGTGAAACTGAGGAAAGAGTTTCTTTGATGACTCAAAGGTGTTACGAGTCAAGGTTTTGGAAACCAAATTGTTACAAGGATAGTAAAGTATGTTGCTAAGTTGTGCAACACTCCATCGGAAACCGTGGAGTGATTAAGCTACGTTCAGATTAAGTTATGATCTGAGAGGATGTTAACGTGTGGCAGTGAATCTTGTGATTTAAGATCTAGAGTGGTAAGCGATTGAGAATTTTGAATCTTACCGAATAGAGGTTGCGGTGGATGGTAAACCCGCAGCGCCTGGGGGACAGTTTTGTTAGAAACTGTCTAGTTGTACGAGTTGACTCTGTGATGTATACGTGCCCAGTGCGGTAATGGTATTTGTTATCTTGTGCCTCGTTAACTGGATGCTCGGTGATCAACATGGTTGTGTCTGGTGAAATTAATTCCCGATGCTTTGATCAGATGTTCCTTTGGGCGTGCACCAGTGGCACTAAATTTCATGTAGATGTCTGATCTGGTTAAATGTCCAAGTTGCTGGTTATTACCGGACGATGTGGTAATGGAGACATCTGGGAATGGAATATACTTGTTGAGCGGGTAAGGCTCTGGAATCCTTTTAATGGTAAATCTATCCCAGATTGTGATGCGGATAACGTTTATTAGACGCACGGTTGGTTGAAGTGCAAGCTCTGCACTATGCGTCATTCCAGGTTAAGGTAAGAGTTAGGGAGGTCAGTGGCACCTCACCTATGAGTAGTACGGGTATGTGTTACCAGTTGCAAAGTATGCAGTAACCCCACAAGTGGTATTTGAGCTAGCGACTCTAATGTTCGACTTGTGGGTAAAAGTCAAGATTTATCCGGTCAGAATAGCTTGGTAGGCAGTGTGAAGCCTGACAATATTGTTTTCATGCGAGGAGTCAGTATTGTTGGATCTCGATGTCAGGAGCTTTTGGATCTCCCCGATTTAAAGGCTATGGTTTTGGATTTACGCTAATATTCACGGCAGTTCATGTCCTGTGTGTACAAGTGGTTTGAGTAATGATAGAGTCAGGGAAGACAATTACTCTACAACATGACAGAATAGTTTCTAGAAAGCGTAAACCAGATCAGGGAGCCTGGTTCAAATGAGGTGATGGTTCGTGTAACACGAGTCGCCATGGTTTTCTCGTGGACTTGTTGTCAGTAGATTTGGCTCCACGTGGTATTGTGTTACCAGAGGATTTAAATTCATTAGTGACATCGAACCCTACTCCTCAGGCGTGATAATCATTACCTGCATAGGGAATGTGTGAGCTGATATTTAAGGTTCCACGAAAGTATACGAGTATTCTTGAAGAATTTATACTCACGACAAGCGAGTGGTTATTGGAATCAGAATGATTGATAGCGGTATTGTGACGACGTCACATGCGGTTGGTAAGGACGATTATTGGATTTTCAAGGATATGGTTATAATCCGGTTTAGGCAACAGGGAATTGTTGCCAAATGATGTTTTCAGCGTGTGACAGAATTTATCATCTTTTGGTGAAAAAAAACAATAGTGATTCTCGCGAGGATTACAGATGGTGGATCAGCATAGGCGGTGTCGTATTCCACCTCATAAATGAGATGAAGTACAGTAAGAATTCGGTGATTCAGTTAATTAGTGATTCAAGAGAAAATCATTGTGATCCACGGTAAGACCTTATGCTTTAGTTTTGACCTAAGAAGAGTGGTCGGGTGTCAGAAAATGGGGAAGTAGCGGAGGTTATCATCCACGTAGGAAGGAGTGCTACGTTGGCTAGATGTGACACGTGACAAGGTTACATGAGTTTGAGGAATATGTTGGGTATCCTTAGAGTTAATGGATATCTAGTGTCACGTATGTCCATGTTACGTAAATAAGTTTACTACCTTACATCCTATGTCAATAGACTTCTGGTTGGTACTGGAAATTGGCTTTCAAGGAGGAACAGTAAGGATGTTGATCGTAAAGAGCAGGTGTTTAGGTTTTGACAATGCTTTTCGTGAGGCGTCTCAGAAGAGTTCTCAGAAGGAAGTGGATATTGGAGAACAATGTTATTATTTTATGTGGTACTATCCCCCTCTGTGTTGGACTTTGAGTATAGAAATTTCGAGGACGAAATTTTTATAAGGTGGGGAGAATTGTCACACCCCGATCCTAGAATTATTTTACGGTTGGTTACTTTGGTCTTTTACCATTTAAAGTGACCGTTTAACCGTACAATGATCGTGAAGTTGACTTTTCGTTAAGTCAAGAATTTGGGAAAACTTTCTTCTTGAAAGTTGTAGAGGGCGTCGTTACGAGTTCATGGACACGTAGCACGCTCAAATCGGAGTTCGTATGAGAAAGTTATGAACAAAAGTATAAAGTTACTATGCGGTAAAACGGCTATATATAGGAGTTACCGGGGTGAAAAATCAGATTTTTCACCCGGCTCCTCTCTCCTCTTCCCCGACGGAAAAACTGCGCCGAGCTTCCGGCCGCCCTAGCGCCGCCGTCCGGCCACCAACCGCCGGCGCACCGGTCCCAAAAGCTCGGCCTCCGAGTCTACTTCAATCCTAGGTAAGCTTTCCGACCTAACTCGCCGTAAATCGGGAGAAATTCCGATTTGTTCTTGGTGTGTACAGTAGATTTTCGGGATTGAATTTCTCCCTCCCTAGATCACCAATTGTTGAGTTCTTTATATGTTTAGGATGGGTTTTAGGTGTACTACAATCCCCTAGAATTTGGTAGCTTGATTTGAAGTGTGTAGGGAGAATTGAGGATTTGAAGTTTGGTAGTGTAATTTTTCGGGGTCTACTGTTCATCGAGTTTTTGACCTAGTTAGAGGCCGAATTGGCCTTCGAGTTGAACTAGAAAGTTGTCCCAATTCACGAGACGAAGCTACTGGTAAAATTTGGTGGCGATCCGAGGTCGCCGGAATTCTGGCCGGAATTTCTGCCGGCGGCCGCCGGTGGCGGCGGAGCCACTTTTTGGGCAGTTTTTCATGTCCATTAATTAGTACATATTGTGAGGAGTCTATGGTTAAAATTTGGTAATTTTTGGAGGTGTTTTGGTTAGGTTTTAGAATTGTTCTAGTTTAGTATTATTGGCGGATAATTAAATATTATTCCGACCATCGATTATTGCCGGTTAAGGTTTAAGGATTATTTTTAAGGACTCCTAAGGTATTGGTGAAATGGTTGAATGGGTGTCCATAGTAATTCAACGACTTATTACGTGACACCCTAACGTCAAGTTAAAGTAATAAAGAAAAGTTCGGAAGCTGAGTCGGACTTCCGGTAAATTGAGTTAAGAGTCGATAACCGGGAAAGAAAGTTATAAAGGTTAAAGTGCTATAAGAAAGGAACTTGGTCAACATGTGGTCAAATAGGATTTCCTGGTCAAACTAGGAAAAGACCAAGTCAACTGTGGTATGACTAATTTGATGATTTGTTGTACAGTCTCTGGTCGGACGTGAGACGGGCTCGACTACGCGGATAGTTCGAGGGTTTCGCTCGAGGAGCTTTCCGAGCGGGAAGGTCACAATAGTACTGTGAGTGGACAGATTATTTTATTTAAATGAATGCATGCATGCCCTAATTATCGATATAATTGCATGGTTTTTATGTTTGTTTCGAGTATGATATGTTCCTCGGGTGCTCGGATATTATATTTGGATTTATGCTTATATGTCGAGGAATAGATTTATTTATTTGTTTGGGAAGAGTATTTGAGTAAAGTATTGTTGTGAATTTCCTTTATGGGTTGTCCAATGATTATGCTAGCTAGAGTAGCGTGAGGGCGCTACTAGAGCTCTTAGCTCCGACCCTGGTCTGAGAGGACAGACACGCCTGAGATGTCAGGTGGATATTCTAAGGGTTGCCCATCACCACTTACCTAGAGCTCTTAGCTCCGACCCTGGTCTGAGAGGACAGACACGCCTGAGATGTCAGGTGGATATTCTAAGGGTTGTCCATCACCATTTACCTAGAGCTCTTAGCTCCGACCCTGGTCTGAGAGGACAGACACGCCTGAGATGTCAGGTGGATATTCTAAGGGTTGTCCATCACCATTTACCTAGAGCTCTTAGCTCCGACCCTGGTCTGAGAGGACAGACACGCCTGAGATGTCAGGTGGATATATTAAGGGTTGTCCATTACCGTTTTATATAGCTAGCATAGCGTGAAGGCGCAACAAGAGCTCTTAGCTCCGACCCTAGTCTGAGAGGTCAGACTGATTATGTTTGTGAACATGTCTCTTCCCAGATTCTTTACTTGTTTATCTTATCCTGTATTTGTGGAAATTTAGAAATTGTGGGCATGCATAAATGTTATTTAAATCATTCAATGTTTGGGAGAGCATTAAAGGAAATAGAGTTTTTATATTTGATTTTCGTCCACTCACTCTAACAGTTTTTCAATGTTTCTCCCCTGGGCCTTTCGTTTTAAATGCCCAGTGATGCAGGGTTCTTGAGAGGAGGTCGAGCGCGTACGAGAGTCGAGGCATAGTCGATCATTCCGTTGCTGCTTAAAATTCTTTGGGGTAATCATCTCTGTAGACTGCTCTGACTAACCCGGTTTAGTTAGTTTAGTAGGAAGGGTTGGCCATTTCAAGGGGGTTTCGGTAAGAAGTTCCCTTGAGGTGGTCCCCGCAGGATTTACTTCGGGTTAAAGGGGTTTAACCTGGGGTGGGTCCTGTCAATCAAGACCGCGGCTCTCTACCGCACCAATACCGTCATGCTATGGTGGAGGAGAAGGCGAGATATTAAAAAAGGTACGTGCACCATCAAAAAGATACCTTTGATGACTTTATAAGGGAGCTTAAGAGGCAATTCTACCCGAAGAATGCCGAGGATGAGGTGAGAGATTGATTGCGAAGGCTCAAGCACTCGAAGTCTATTCGTGATTACATTAAGGATTTCACGAACTTGGTGCTTGAGATCCCAGACCTTTCTGACAAGGACGACAAGTTGGTCAGATCAAGTTGGTATCAGCGCGGGTCCCCCTTCAATTACATCTCCCAGCATAATGAGTCTAAATTTAGGTTCATCGAATTGTCATCAGAAAATTTTGATTGGCCTGAATCATACCAAAAACCAAATTTGAACTCCGGCTGAAATTCGAATCACACCACAAAAAAAATCGTAACCTCACATCATCTCCAACACCTTAAAGGTGATTAAATTGAAACAGTATCGACGTAATGGTAATCCACGGGCCAAGTTTGTCTCAATTCAAGTATTTTTTCCGGTGGCATAGATATATGCTATGCACACCTTGCTGCAGCACAAGTGGGGCACTTCAAGAAGTTTGAAGATCTCTCATAGACTTCATCTGCAAAAGGAAATGTCACAACATCAGAGAGCATCCCAGTTCCAGAGCTCCCTAGGCTTCATGAAAAGGTCGAGGGCTCCATGTTCTTCTGCTAAGGTCCTGCTGCTACCTTTCTTTTGTGGATATAGCTAAGCTTTTTGACTCAGACATAGGACAATACCCTAGCTTTTTGCTATTCTCTGAGATAGAGCGCTTTTGACATTTTGGTTGTGGATAACTTTTGAGACCTCATGTCTGAGCAGACTTTTGAGGCATGTTGATCTCAACAAGTATTTTGGTTCTGGGTATGAAAATGACGATTCAAGTTGTATGGGATCCTAATTGTGTCACTTCAAGAAACGATTATTATGCAGACTTAAATTTGGCTTTTCTATTATATATTTATATTTGAATTGCTTGCATTTCCTTACTGAGAATTATTTTGGTTCTGGCTTTCTATTATTCTAAATTAGAATTTGCATCATGTAGACTTGTACAACGCGTCCAATGTTTAAGAAGAAAAAACAAATCCAAGGAAAATAAGAGAAAGAAAGTTGGAATTACACTCAACAAGACAAGGACGGATCTTAGTGTTAAGATCACATGTATTTTTTTAACCTTTGTCATTTACATATGTTTAATTAGTCCGATTCTATATAATTAACTCAGGTAAATATAAATTATCTTAATGTTAAAAGTAAAAATAATAGTTAAATAGTTAACGAAGATTAAAATAGTCTCCGAAACAAAAAAGGTTGTGGCAATATATAGTCAAGTATTCAATAATACCGAATTTAGTCTTTTCTAACACCATATATAAAAAAATCTTTATTAAAAACAAATCTCATATCAAAAGATAAAGACTTTTTATCATTTTTCTTTCATTTCTTTTGCATAATTGTTCGAATCGAAAGATAAATTTCTAGTAATAGTGACTGTGAGTCAATAATTCACGATTTTGTACTGAAAAAAAATATATTAGTCAAACTTAAAATCATGTATGGTTAAATATTTTATCAACCTGACTAATATATATAATACATAGATCAAATATACATAAACAAAATTTTATCTAATGAAAGCTTAGCCCATGGTATTCACAAATCCTAGCTCCATCCCTGCAACAAGAGTTGAATATGTGACAGGTTCTTCTCTTCAGCTTCAGTAAATTCTGCCTTCTTCTCTTCAGCTTCAGTTGTGGATTTCTGCTTTCTCACTTTCCTCACTGTACCTATTCACGCTGTGCAGAAAAATTTCGATAAACCATATGACAGCTGCAGGAATAAAAATAGATGTTAGAGTAAGAACAGTTGACCTCCAATTCAGAGAGGAAGACAGACAAGAGGCGAGGAAGGCACATCTCTAAAGATGTGAATTGCAACAATAGAAATGTCCAAGACAGGGGCCTTAAACTAGGTTTGACACAATGCAGACAAACATAAATTACAGGCAGAGCCGACCTTGGGGGTAAGCAGGCAACCGCCTAGAGCCCCTGATCTCAATGGCCCCAAATTTGTTGAGTTGATCATTTTCCATTGTAGATATGCAAATGCTGTCATTATGTTACATGAGGCAATTAAACACTAATTATACTAATAACATAATTAAACTTAGTTCTATATTTAAAAAAAACATAACAAAAGTTTAGTTTTAGACTAATTGGTCTTCCCTAAACATTATATGCTAGTATATAAAGCTTATTGTAGTCTTGAATCCTAAACCATTCAAGCATCTACGATAACTCAACAATGCTTACTTTAGTGTATATATATATATATATATATATATATATATATATAATTCTTGGTTTGATTCGTTGTTAACATCTTGATATCGACAAATGTGAGATTTGTTTGTTTTATTATTGTCTTAAGAGGTGTTTGATGTGCGTTTGATGTGAAATTAATTTACGGTTTAATAAATTTTTTTGACTAAATTACATTATGACGCAATATAATTTTTAATTGTTCTTGATAATGAATCTTAAGAAACTAAATTATTTTTGCAAATTCAAACAAGTTTTATGAGCCTTATTTTATAGCTCGTCTTTGTCACATCCCGGACCATCTCCGCCGTAGCACGATATTGTCCGCTTTGGACCCGCCGGCCCTCACGGTTTTGTTTCTAGGAGCTCTCAAAGGAACTTCCCAGGGGGTCACCCATCATGGGATTGCTCTAAGCTTAGCAAGCTTAACTTTGGAGTTCTCATCCCCTCCAAAGCCACTGGGCTCCCAAAAGGCCTCATGCTAGATGGGTATCACCGATGTACATATATGGTACATCACCCTCTCCGTTGGTCGATGTGGGATGTTACATCCACCCCCTTTAGGGGCCCGACGTCCTCGTCGGCACACTCGCACCCCTCGGCAGAGTGGCTCTGATACCAATCTGTCACATCCCGGACCATCTCCGTCGTAGCACGATATTGTCCGCTTTGGACCCGCCGGCCCTCACGGTTTTGTTTCTAGGAGCTCTCAAAGGAACTTCCCAGGGGGTCACCCATCATGGGATTGCTCTAAGCTTAGCAAGCTTAACTTTGGAGTTCTCATCCCCTCCAAAGCCACTGGGCTCCCAAAAGGCCTCATGCTAGATGGGTATCACCGATGTACATATATGGTACATCACCCTCTCCGTTGGTCGATGTGGGATGTTACAGTCTTAAGCCTCCGAAACCTCAGGGCCGGCCCTGATTACAGGACCCTTAATTGCAAAGGCAAGTACTAGTCCAACCGCGAAAAGAGCTAGGAAACCATACGTGTTGTTCAAGCAAAAGGCACCAAAACATATTATTGCCCCAATAAACGTTGTGGTTGCAAGAAGCTTGAAAGCATTGGTGATTATGGCTGGTAATGGTATACAATTTCATTCCAACCAATTCATATACCAACCGTACCAAATATGTTGGTATACCACATAATCGGTACACGGTACATGGTACAATATACTGTACCAACTTCAAATTATTGGTTGGTAGGTGGTACATATTTTTCTTATAACATAGTATGCTGTACCTACTTACTTATACTGTATTAAATTATTTAATATAATATATATATATATATATCTTTAAATTTTCAACCGTAGATTTACTGAAAAATAAATCCATACCATAGATTTTTCAATCGTTTTGAGAATTTGTTACTTGTTAGTATTTTGAAAGTTTGGTTATTTGGACTTTGACATTCAGTTTGTGACATTTTAATTGGTAATTTGGTTGAAGTTGTATAAGACTATGAATTTATATTATTATTTGTTGTTACTTCTTTGGATTGGACCTTTAAATTTTTAGGCCATAAATATGTTGGTAGAAGCCCAATACCAACCGTATCAACCGAGTACCAACCATACCTAGTTGGTATACCAACGATATTGGTTGGTATAAATGGTGAATTTTTCATACCAATCATATATTGGTTGGTACATGGTATTGAGAAAATAGAGTTGGTATACCTACCAATCCAGCCCTATTGGTGATAGTGTTGGTCATATAATCGAGAACAAAGCCTTCTGCTATTGTGCCAAGTACTCCACACACAATTGTAACACCTCCAAACATCATATCCGCATTTTTCATATGATATTGTACCGAGCTTTAGGCCCCTAATATGAGTAGGAACCAATCACAAAGGTGTATGCTACATAACCAAGAATATTAACAATGTACACCTTTTCAACCAAAAGCACCTTCATATCTTTCAGAAACCTCGAAAGATGCTTCTTCATTTTCGTTGCTGCTTTTGTCTCACCAAAACATAATTTACTTGGTAAGGTTTTGACGAGGCAATACCGTATGCACCATTTAGCAAGACGACGCGCGACACAAGTGCAAGTGTTTTAGAATATTCGACATATGTGTCTTAGTCTATACTAGTCAAAGCAGAAGTTCTGATTCCTAATAGTGATAGGATATCAATATATGTTTTCTTGTACAACATTTAAATGTGCTATGTAATTCTCTATATAAAGGATCTTCTATCAATGAATATGATGATGATTACTCATTCTATTTGTTGTCATTTATTCTCTCAATAATATCTCCTAAACCAATAATGAATTATTTCTAAATTCTTGTGTAGAGAAATTTTGAAATGATGGAATTCACATCAATTGAAATTTTATTAATTGCAAATTCCATTGTTTGGTTGTACATGTATGTATGATGTATCAAAGATTTGGAACGTAGATGAATTAAGAAAGTAATAAATATATAAAAAGAAAAAGGGTAAATTCCTCATATGGTATCTGATGTATGACTACTTAGGCAATTTGGTAACTCATGTATAAAAGATGACAGTTTGGTACCTCAAATACAACTTAGTTTTCCCATATGGTATTTCCGTCAACTTTTCCGTTAAATATGGACATGTGACTTGCACATGTGCTTACTTTAATGACTATTTTTGTTATTCTAGTCATAACTTTCATTTTATTCATTTTTTTAACTTTACATTTATTTTTAAAATTAAGTTTCACTTGAAAATTGAATATTTTCATATATTAGAAAGAATAAAAAATCATGCACTATACATACCATGCATGTCGAAAATAAAACATTTAATTAAATTTTTTTATTGTGTATCTTCCTTAATCTTGATAGATTTTTCTTATATATATATAATTCAAAAAATATATAGTTGATGTTTTTAATTTTATGTCAAATGTTTATAATGGATGATTAATTAAAGATAATATTAAATTTTGAAATGAAAGATAATATATATATATATATATAATGTCTATTTTGAAAGTTATTAGTAGAATGTCAAAATAACCCTTAAAATAAACACATGTGTAAGTCACATGTCTATATTTAACGGAAAAGTTAACAGAAGTACCATATAGGAAAACTAAGTAGTACTTGAAATATCAAACTATTTTTTTATATATAAAGTATCAAATTGTCCAAGTAGCCATACCTCAGGTACTATAGGGAATTTAGCCAAAGATGTTATTGGCTTTTCTGCCAATGATCAAACTGCAAAACTTGATCTTATGTGTAAGCTTTTCATTCTCTTTAGGTCACTTCAATATGACAATTCTCTTTGAAATTTGAATGACCTATCATTTGAACCGTGGAATATATATATTTTTGTTTGCATATTGCTGTCCAGCTTGCAGGTACCAAAGGAGTAGAACTGCAGTCTCACTTGGAAAACCTGCATAGTTTTGATGTTTCTCTCTTTTTAAAACGAACCTGATAGTTTTGATGCTTTAAACTTGTTGTTTCTTGGTTACAAAAAGTCTATTAATTACTTGATTCTAACCATTAGAACGGGCATATTATATTTTGGTTTTTCATGCAGTTGCACCCATCACCTTGCTGTTGCACAAGTAATGCAGTTCATGAAGTTTGAAGATCTCTCGGATACTTCATCATCAGGAATGGACAATGTCACTTCATCAGAGAGGATCCCGGTGCCTGAGCTTCTTCGGCTTCATGAGGATGTTCGCAGTTCCATGTTCTTCTGTTGAGCAGATTACCCTAATTCATCTAGTACTGTTAGTATTTTTGGCGCCACAGAGAGCTTAGCCAACCTCTAAGTCTGGTCCTGAGAATCTTTACTATTGACTCTAAAGCTAGTTGGGGTTTGTAGGTTTAGATCATAAATATAAATCTACCCACCTCATTTCTTGTTATTTTTTTAAAAGTACCGGGTGACATTGAACTTCATACTTTTAATATAACAAAGGCTGCATTGAACTTCCACTTCTTGTCACTGCTATCAGCCTTGGCCTGCTCTACCAATGAACCTAAATGTTTGCTTTACTAGCTACCTTTCGACAACTACCAAGCGATAACAATGCTTGAATTGGCAGATAGATGACAATCAATAGACCTGAATCAGGTGTTACTGTCACGCTCCGACCCAAGTTTACCTTCTTAAATCCGGGTTAGGACGTGCGGGACTCATCCCAATTGAGATTTACTCGAAATCCCTCTTGAGAAATGATAACCCTTATTCCCAAAACAATTTGATCCGATCCAAACGAAACCGGAATAGACCTCACAGTCGGAGGTTATCCCGATTTCCGTATTTGGATCTCAAACCAATCATTTAGAGAACCTAGGGTTCTAATATTAATTGTGACTGCACCTGAATCCCGGTCAGGCTGCCTACGTACCCTGTCTTCAGGGATCAAGCCACACGTAGCTCTTATTATACTAACGTCCTAACCGGGCAAATCCCGCTTTTCTAATTATCAGTCGATCTAATAAAAAAGGTAACAAACGCCTAATGCATATCCGGAATTTAACCTCTCCGCTGAGTTAATTACCGATCAACTATTTTTCTGGGATTATCCCTAACATTCCAACGTACATATAAACAACCACACACAAACACATAAATATGAAATATAGGCAATCATGGAAATATATATCAAATAGTAGCATCCACGTAAATAAACCAAACAGTCATGGGCATTCATGACATTTCGTCCTTAATGGCATCTTTGTAAATAACTACAACTACCAGGGCATTTATAGAATTTCAACCTCAATGGCAGCTTGGTAATTATGCTAAACTGGCAGGGGTATTTTCCGGATTTCAGTCCCAGTGGCAGTCCGGTAATTAACTCAAACTACCAGGGGTATTTCTAGAAGTTTAGCATTGATGGCACCCCTGTAATTATCCTAAACTGCCAGGGGCAGTTTCGTCCTTTCATAACCACAGTAAATGATAAAAAAACCAGATTTACCGCAGTAAAAATCTAGGGATTTACCCTCTAATCCCCCTAACCGGTCTCCGTCGGCCTACCGGCCATCTCCTTCCCCATCCATCATTTCACAACAATTAACAACAACAAACACAATTTACAACAGTAGTAACCGGAAAACTCACCACTCACCTCTCACTGCCCAAACCTGCAACCAGCAGCTCCAAGGCTCCCCTAGTCTCTATACCAGCTTCCCGGACTCACCAAGACCTCGGGAGGGCGCCTAGGGCTCGAAGAGCATCCTCACCGGAGGAGGAACCGAAACCTAGCAAAGATACTGAAAACAAGAAAAAAGAAGGATTTTCGATCAACACTTTGGATTTGACATCCAAGCACCAAGAATTGAAGAGGAGATGGAGAGGAGCAAGGAAATACATTCTTGTTGGCGGATAGCCGCCTGAGTCGTCAGAATTTGGCCGAGGACAACCGCCGTCCTCCTCCTCCTTAAATCTCCGTCGTCGATGGATAAATATCGAATTGAGTAAGTGGGCTTTGTAGAGGAGGGTGAGAAGAGTGATTTGGAGGTGGTGCGTCGGTCGATGGTGGCCGGATTAAAATTAAAAGTTACCATAGGCAGTAAATGAATATTTTACCATTTACTTTTACCGCGCAGTAACTATACAATATCCCTAATAACTTCTGCATACGAACTCCGATTAATTCATAGGACATACCTACGGGTTCGTATTAACGTCCTCTACATCTTTCCCGAAGTAAATTTCCTCAAATTCTCGACTTATCGCGAAGTCATCTTTTTACAGTAAAGTAATTAACATATATTACTTCCGTAAATTAAATAAATTCATGTTAATCAGCCCGTAGTTCCGGAAAAATATTTCGGACATACCGGTGGACTCGTTTTAACATAATCTACCACCTCGGGACATTAATTCTATTTTCTCCCAGAACCGAGAATATCTCGATATTAAACTCGAATATTAATTCGAGAAAAATTAACAGCATGGTTACAATCCTCTGTAACCCGCCTAATCCCGGTACAAAGGTAAATTTCAGGACGGGGTGTTATTGTTACTACATCTTTAATCTTCAGAACTGAATTGAAACTTTTTGCAAAACCAAGAAATGTGCTTGGTAAAATTGGGAAAATGGCGACAAAGAATGAGCTCTTAGTGTTGACACTGTCGAAGATTACTTGTAACAGCAAAGGGGGAAATTTGAACTCCAATCTAAACTGAAGTCTAACAAAGAGTAGAGTACTATGCAAGTCTTAAAGTAATGTTATCATGGGAGGGGATCCATTGAGGACTAGTTGAGAACTTTTTCGTGTCACCATATTTTTGATCGCATATTCACATCTCGACCGTCTAGTTTGCAGATATATATGAGTAGATCATCTCTACAAATTTTCATACAAATTGAAAATAGTTAAGACTTTCATAAACATGATTCACTGATTATAGACTTGAACGGTTCATGTTTGACATATTTGGATCATCTATTGATTTGATATATTTCGATACCTTAACGATCACCAATTTAACTGAAAATTTATAGAAATGATCTACTTATATAAAGTTATAAACTGAACGGTTAAGATTGAAAAATGTGATTGAAAAATGTGTGTAATAAACCATTAAAAAAGTCATCAACTAATTCTTAACAAAAAGGTCTAAAATGAATCTCATCTTATCGTATCTTAATTTTGCTTATACAAGAGTCTACATCACAGTGATGGACTTCTAGCTAAAATCCCATAAACGAAACCTCTTCGTTACCTGTAGTTTTCAACCATCTTTGCTAAGCTGCTTTAACTATCTTGACCAACTACCAACTTCCCTCATCCTTTCCTATTGACATTGCTGCTTTTGCCTTTTTCTTCGTGTTTTCCTAAAACACACATATACCCCTCTCTTGTGTTGGTTCCAACATCCCAAATTCCAAAAAGACCTTCCCATGGTGCGCCCTTTTTCTATATTATGTGTTCATGGTTTTCCGATTAACAAATGACACTTGCGATATCATGATCATATTCTATTTCAAATTAAACAAGAAAACGACACTTAAGCTAACATGTGTGTGTTTTCGTCCTTGTATGTGTGTTTTCGTTGAAATATTGAGTTGATATAGTGAGGTGCATTATGAGTTTGTCTCATACATATATTAAGTTTATGAATTGTCATGAATTTAAAAAGATGATCCAACAATTCACGACTTAATGTTATATATGTATACCAAAATTTGTCTGTGTACTACGTCTTGCTATTCTAAATTCACGGGTGCCGACGAAAGTTAAACCAAGAACGATTCAATTGGACAAATTTCTGTAAGTAATTTTTTTAAAAAATTTATGTAAGTAATTTTTTTTAAAAATTTTTTTATTCTTATGATATGAATCTCACATAAAAAAATATTATCTGTAATTTATAACAATTTAAATTACTCTCATAATTACTAATTAATTTCAAATATATAAACCTCGGGTCATTAGAAAAATAATCACGAACCAAACTAGCAGCATTTCATGTTCAAAACACAACTGCATAAAGTACATGCGTTTACCATAATTCTCAGAGTGGGGACCTCCAATGTGACAGTCACCCTTTGGTAATTACAATCTCTCTCTCCCTCTCCATCCAATTACATGCTTCCATAAGTCGTGGTCATGGTAAGACATGAAAACTTTGGTGGTGCTTTGTTGTTGGACCACTGGGTCATGTCATCATGGGTCGAGTCCAATCCCTCGGGGTCCCACACCTGGTTAGTGTGTGAAAGAGTGCAGCGAGAGAGAGAGACAGGAGGTTTCTTGTGCCTAAATTAACCCCTCTTTGGACGATCGTATCCCTTCTTTAATTAAAATTCATTCTAGTCAATCATCATGACCGTCTAGTTAAATGTTTGAAGCGGTTTTGACAGTTGAGAACAACAAATATATATTCAAGGATCTAATATTCAATTAGGAGATCCGTAAACATAATTACTAGCCGAGTCACATTAATACAATCATGCACACGTCCTATATCATCATAAGTTAATGTTGGTTTAGCTACAATATTGAGGTTAGCTTAATAACCAAAATGGAAGGTTCAGCAGCTCAAATTAATAAACGGGCTACTCAAATAGGGCAGTTTAGTCATTGCGAATAAAGGCGCCGCATTGAGTCCCTCTCTTTTTTCAAATATTAAAACGTAACGGGTGTTTATAAATTATTAATAAAAATGTTTTTTTAAATAAAAAAATAAATCAGGGATTCACGAGTCCCACCACAAGCCTCAAGATTTCAGATCTGTGGTGCAAATGTCAGATGACGAGTCCCACACTGCTGAAATCACCTTCCCGCCCTTTGACGGCGACGATTTTCCACACGGTCTTCCTTCTATGGGAGAAATTAAAAAAAACACCCAGAAAAACACGTAATTACCCCTTGCTTCACTCTTACGAGGAATATTGTCATCCGTCCCCATGTGATAAGTAAATGACGAAAACACCCTTACCGACTAAATATGGCATGGCTTCAGCATTTTATAAAGACTCAAACGCAAAACCTCCAGAGCCAACACGTGGCTGGCATATCCGTCATTTAATTATCCGTACACGAGCGGTAAGAAAAACCTTTTATTATTTCTCGTTCGGAAGATCCTTTTGGCATTTCTATTTTATAATTTCGGAGAAAGGGCGAAAGCGAAAAAAAAAATCAAATTGGAGATATTTCCAAATTAGAGATACCATTTTCTCTCAGTGATTCTCAGTCGGTCCCTTTCTTTATTTCCAGGCTCTCTCTCACACCCTTCCTTCCCTTGATTTTCGGACCGTTTCCGTTTGATTTCGCTGAGAAAGTTTGAAGCTTTGTTTGTTTGGGGGTTTGATTTCGCTGAAACAAGGGAGGTGGGTGCACGCAGTCTCTGTGCTACCGATGCCGGACACTCGGCAGGCTCAGAAGAGTCAATCCGATGGTAACGTTGAAGGTAGTATCCTCTTTTTGATGCACCAATTTTGGAGTGTGACGATTTGTGATTGATATGGTTTTGTGATCATGATAGAGAAATGTGTTATGTTGAATGGTTTTTATTAGGTTTTGATGGTAGCTGCATTGCAGATTGCGGCTTTTGACATTAGGAAATTTGGAGTTTTGATTTGATTTGGTTGTTGAGAGATGTGATGTTGATGCAAGTAGCGTGTTAAATTTGGGTTTTCCAGGAGTTTCGCTTCGTGTGTTGCTCCGTTTTGGATGTTCTGTTGTTTTTGGGAGGTGGATATGCCTTCAACGAGTTTCCTGTCTTAGTGTCTGAGTCTCGATCAGAGATTTATTAATTAGAAAGTTTTAATTTTGTGCAGTCGAGTTGATGTTTGTAAATGCAGATTAAGGCTTTGAAAATGGAGAGGCGGTTTCTAATTTGCACGTCTGTTTTTGTACTTACTACTCACTGCAGAGGCGTTTTGGCGGTTGACAATCAATGAGAATCAAGATGGGGGCGGTGTAGCTCAGTCTAACCTATACCCTGATCGACCTGGGGAGCCTGATTGCATATATTATTTGAGGACTGGGTTGTGTGGCTATGGAAGTAACTGTCGTTTCAATCACCCTAAATATGCTTCACAGGTGATTGAGAACTTCCTTTTACGATGTTGTGCGTTGCCTTGGTATGGTGGTTGCATTTGATTGAAGTCTTGTGAGAAGGAGTTTTAGCGACTTTTTTTTTTCTCTCAACTAGACAGTGTGGTTCAAGTGAATGCTTTAGTTAACCAAACCTTCTGTTGCATTATTATTTGTGCAGGCTGCTCAGTTCAGTGGAGAACTCCCTGAAAGAGTTGGACAACCTGACTGTGGGGTAAGGCATTCATGTGGTTGAGATTGTTCAAATTGATAAGCTTCTTTGTTGTGGTTAAAGTTTTTTCCTTTTGTGGTACGTGGTGTGTTCCTTTTATTGATATTTGATAAATCATATAAGATACCAAAGGGAGAAATGGCATATTATGTTCCTCAGATGCTCATTTGATACGATTTTTTTTATAATCTTTAATAGAAAATCAGAGAAATTTGAGAGTTTTATTACATCAATCATCCAAACTGAGTTAACCGGTTATTCATCGTAAAGAAATGCATCACATCACATAAAACTGAATTGCAGATTACTATGGAAAACAGAATCGAAGGGTAAGAAAGGAATAGCAAATTGAATGATCACAACTTTAACTAGTGAGTTCTACAGATATTCCAATTTTGGTCAATGTCCTACATCTCAAATGGCTATGAGCAGTTTACCATTATTTTCTTTTTCTGGCTTGCATTTGTTAAATGTGTTCACAATAAGTGGTATGATTCCTTGTGTTATTTAACAGTGGTTACGACATAATATCTCTTTTTCTTCTTCTAAAGTTCCTTCATTTATCCGTCTGCATGGTTTGAGAATGGCCAATATGTGCACTTTGTGCTCATGCACCTTCCCAAGTGTCTCCTTTTCTTCTGGTCCCCTTCTTTTCTTTTTTAGGATCTAGGTAATAGGACTAGTGCCTCAAAGTGATAGCAAGAAAGGGAATGATACGTACCATTTGCATAATTTACTGCTATGCTTGTTCTTGTGAGATAGTTTTAGTGTGGATAAATCTTTTCATGATTGTTTGACATTCTGGAGACATGGAGAATGAACAAGATCGGGGTGGCACATTTGTGACTGCTTATCCAAACATGTATGACAGTATTATCTGAAGACTGGAACTTGCAAATATGGATCAACCTGTAAATTTCATCATCCAAGGGACAGGCGTGGAGCTGGACCAGTTTTATTCAATGTTTTAGGACTGCCCATGCATCAGGTTCTAACCTTTACTTCGTAATTACTGTGCTAATTGATTATCCTCGAGAGTGCTTTTCGTGTTAACAACCTTGTCTTTATTCTCAGGACGAAAAATCCTGCCCATATTACATGCGAACTGGATCATGCAAGTTTGGACCTGCATGCAAGTTTCATCATCCCCAGCCTCCATCACTAGGAACTGCCTTACCTGCTTTTGGATCTACATGCTCAACAGTTGTGCCTTCTTCAGGTGTACCATACACAGGTGGGCTTTCTGCATGGTCATTTCCAAGAGCACCATATGTAGGAGGCCCACGAATAGCAACTCCTCAACCTTACATGCCTGCAGTTGTTCTTTCTCCACCTCAAGGTGTTCTACCTGCCCATGGCTGGAATACATATGTGGTGAGCGTATTTTTTTATATTTTATTTTTCATAGAACAGCAGTTTCTTTTCTTGTGAATGTTCCTACTGGTGTCCAGCATTTGTTAAGATCACTATGTTTTGTCTGTTTAAGTAGCAGTATCATAGATTCTGCACAGCTAGATATTTTTCTTTTAAAAGGAAAAATTTGCTTTAGCATTTCAATCGTTGTTGATTCTTCATTCAGTTTGCAGCGAGGATAGTTCTAAACTATCTGATCTATCTCAGCTGAAAGTGCACTTTTTGCAAATGTTTTTTATGTTCCTTGGGGTTCATTTACTTGGTGATTTTCATAAATCAGTAGAAAGTACAAGGTCTTTTTGATAACTTGACTGGATGTCATGTCCGCTTTGCCGCTTCTTGCTTATATTTAGTCAATCTTCTCTTGTTAATATTGAGTTCAAGATTTTGAAACCACAAGGGAAATTCAATGTGAATATGTGATTTTTATGTCCATTTGTCTTTCTCATTGACATGAAGACATGTTCAAGCAAATCTCATTCCTGACCTCGTTGATATTATTAGCTATTGATTTTTCTGAGGACTGTAGTGGTCCTGGTGCGTTGAACTTTTCTCTGTTTTTAATTTTGATTTATTGTCTTCAATAGGGAAACTTGAGCCCTGTGTCTTCGACTAGCATTCTTGGATCCAATCTTATGTACAATTATAGCAGTCAGGGGGAATCGGCTTCCAATAGGCAGGTTCACTTTCCATCAAGTCCTAACCTTCCACAGAGGCCTGATCAACCTGAGTGCCCGTATTATATGAATACTGGAACTTGCAAATATGGAGCAGAATGCATATACCATCACCCAAAAGAAAGGATTGCAGACTCTGCTACAAACCCACTTGGGCTTCCTTCAAGACCTGTAAGTTTTATTTGTAGTCCACAAGATGTGCAGTGTTCAGTTCAGTACTTGCAAATGAGAGAATGCTTCTTTTGTCGTTAGTTTTACTAATCTTTGGTTGAATGCAGGGGCAACCTGTATGTTCAAATTACATCATGTACGGAATCTGCACGTACGGACCAACTTGCAGATTTGATCACCCCTTTATGGAACCTTCCGCTAACTATAGTTACGGTATGCCTATGCTGGTTGATTCGTCTCCGTCAAGTTATCCAAGAAGCTGGATAGCTCCCCAAGGATCTGAGACTTCCCCATCTTCTATGTCATCAAAATTTCCTGATAAGGTCCAAAAACCAGAGAGTGAAAAATATCAGAACTCGGAAACAAAGGTTCCAGGGGAATCCCCTGAACAAGCTGCTGGCACTTTACCTCCGTCACCATCTTCCTGCGAGACTGTAAAAGACCAATCTGGTTGAAGCTCAGATATACTTTTTGTTGGCGCACCTTGTTTATTTTTTCTGTACCATGAAAGGATGAATATTTATGACACATTATTTCCTGCCCCCCATTTTCACCTGCAAATCTGAGGGGGATAGGTTGTTTGGAGATCGATTTGATGAGCTAAAGCCGGCGGTGCATAGCAGGCATTTTTTGTAGTGAATAAAACGCAGGTGGAAATTGTAATATTCCCCTTTTCTTTTATCCCTTTTAACACCGTTTTTCTTTATTTGAATGACGACTGTCCCAAGTTCTTCCTTTACTTTGATTTCAAATTTCATTGGGTGTGAATATCTCACTTCTTTTCTGTACTTGTCAAGATCATTAGTTCGGAATAGCGACATCTCTCTGCATCTACATAACTCTCGTCTTTTGTTGCAAAAACAGAGTGGGTGAATAGCTCTGTCTATTTCAAGCATATCTCTAGAGAATTGTCTTTTTGCAGTCTTATGATACTTGAGGTATGACTACTTAGATAATTTGATATCTGAAGTACTAAGTTTTATCATATGGTGTTTCCGTCAACTTTTCTGTTAAATATAGACAGAAGTGATGAATGACCTCTATTTGAGACACCATCTGTAAAATTTCCTCTACTGCTTTAGGACGCTTATGAAGATTCATCTCCATGGAAAGCCAAGAGAAGACCTCTTACCAAGGTCTTAAATTTTGATGATTACGGAAATATCGACCTTCTGAAAAACGGATATTTCAACGGAAATTTTGAAGAAAAAATTGAGGAAATTGACGGAAATTTGAAGAAAAACATGAAAATTTTAAATTAAATTTTAAGATATGTTTGTTTACTATTTTATGTACTATAGTTGAAAAGAAAACCTTGAATAAATATTGATTTATAGGGAGTTGTAGTAATTTAAAGTGAAAAAGTAAGTGTTGAACTATTAATAATGCTTCAAAGTTTACTTTAAACATTTTTTTGATGGCTGGAAGCCCAAGGGGAGGCTAGGCTATCACGCCTTATATACATATGATGCATTTCACATGAAATTAAAATAGTACTTTAAAACCACGTAGAAGATCAATGAGTAGAAAATTTCATTATATTCATTATCTCTCTGTGTGATGTCTTCAGTGTATTGTGAAACATAATTATTAAATGATACCTCATCTTTGTAGTTTTACATGTATTGACTTATATACTAACCATACGGGTAAAGGGGACTGACCATGGGTTTTCATACTGGGAGTTGTAATAGGCATTGGACATCGTTTGACCTTGGTCATACCCATAATAATTTCAAGATTGTGATTCAGACTGTGACCACGAGTTATCATTTGACTGCACCTCATAATACATGAAATATATTGAATAAGGCATTGCCAGATTTTCACCGTAAGGATATATGGTGGATTATAAACTTTTGAGCAAAAAAAGAGATTAAAATAAGGGTATAAATTAAAGTAATTGTTTGAATTTTAACTTGTGGATTAGAAAATTTTGGGAAAAATAAAATAAAAAAATTTTGAAATTTTTGGAAAATTTCATAAAATATCGAAAATATAAAAATTTCGGATAAAAAATGTTTGGAATGTGAACAATATTTCAGAAGTCAAAAAAATGAAATTTTCGACGAAATTTAACAAAAAATATCAATTTTTAAGACCTTGCCTCTTACTTTGTCTCACTAGCTCAACGATCTTCTTTTTTATGTCCTAATAATTTATAATGTGACCGTTAAATGACGGGATTTGAAAAGGTATTAGATGATAGTAATCACGAAATCACAAACATTCATTTAAACATCAAATAAAAAGTAATATCATGCAATAACAACAAAACGGTGGAAATGCAATGAGATGACACATGCAAGGATTGTAAGCTGCTTCTATTGTAATGCCATCTTCATATCTTGTTCTCTTATTAGAGTCTCGACACGTCTGACATCTGATTGTTGATTCATAGTAACAGTTTACAGATGATTGCATATTTGAAGTTTGTTGTAGGTTATATAAAGAAAAACTACAACCAAGAAGGGAATGCGATCACATGGAAATGGAAGTAAACATCTAGAGGACCAAAAGATACAAGTTTGACAACAGTGAGAGGCCTTAAAGCACCATAGCACTAGAGACTACCCTTTTTTGGCAAACATATAGCAGGACGATTAGTTTGTGTAGATTTACAAACCCACATCCAAGATGGAAAACTACTTAGCCTGCTGAAGTGGAGTTATTAAAATTGGTTTCTTGTATAGTTGTCACAATTGACATGTATTGCATTCATGTTCTAATGTTTTGTCATTACATTCTAACCTGTGCAGCAATCGATACTTCTTTCGGGTGAAGGAAGATGCTTTCATTTGGTCTAAGAACAATTGCGACCGGTCTCTTGTTGTCATTAGAGTATCTCCACTTTTACTCGCTCCCTCATTGAGATCTTGAGGATCACATAATTCTGGAGTCGTATTTAAAGGCTTGTTCATATGTTAATTACCTACACCAACACCTCATTAAGACTCGAGCCTATCGATTGAGCATGCCATATCAATTATACAGAAAGGTAGAGCTTGGAAAATAGATTAACTTTGATACCTTAATCTAAACCAACTTCGCTTGAAAACACCAACATGGCCTAAAACCTAAAAAACTTCGTATTCTCCCTCCAGACTTCTCGTCTTGCCAAACTGGCCACATAAAAGTTCCTCGAAGCAAGAAGAAACTATCAATACCCATGAGAGGCCTCGACTTGGCCTGAATCGGAATCTCGCCGGACACCCAGAAATCCTTCTTCTCCTCCTTTTCTGTCACCGGAGCTCCACTCTTCGAACTGTAACCACAAGGAGGTCGGGGACGACGAGACAAAGCTCAGACCATGGTGGAACGTCGAGAGACAGCTTGAGACGGAAGGAGGGAGCGCAGATCCACCGCTGCTCGATCAAGATGACATCGAGCGAATCCAGTTCGACATATACATATATATATATATATATATATATACATATATATATATATATAGTTTTAGAATATTATGCCATCTGTTTTTTGGCCTTATGTAACTTGGATTACTAGATAGAATATGATTATGTTTACTTATCTGTATTTCTCTATATAAAGAGGCTCCTATCAATGAATAAGATGATTCTCTTTGCTATCTCTTCTCTCTCTACCCTATTTACTTCTTCACGTTATCAGCAGCTCTGGAGTTGATAGTCACCATCTCCTCAGATTTTCCTTTACCGATATTTATCCAAAAAGGCCAGTCACCCCCTCGGCTCCGCCTCCGTCCGACCACCGTTTTCAACCTCTTTTTCGGCCGCCGTCCAACTTCCTCCGGTCGCTAGTCCTCGGCTATCGTCCACCCATATTTGACCATCAATTTTCATGGCCTCATTCGGTTTAATTTTTAAGTTTTTTTCTTTTATATCACTACTAGAATTAGTAGTTTGGCCGACGAAAAATTTTCGTCGGCCTGTTAGCCAAAGTTGTCGGCAAAGACTCGTCGGCTATAGTTTAACACTTAGCCGACGACTTATTTTTATATGTTTCGTCGGCTAAAGTAAGATTTTAACCGACGAAATAAATTGTCGTCGGCCTCAACCTAAGACTTTGGCCGACGAACTATAAATATTTCGTCGGCCAATTTAAAAAACTATAGCCGACGAAATGTACTATAAATCGTCGGCTAAATATTTTAAAAAATTAAAATAATATAGTCGACGAAATATAGTACATTTCATCGGCTAAAATACTACTATAGTTGACGAATTAAGCCATATGTCATAGACTAAATTTTGAAAAAAAATATAATAAAATACTATAGCCGATGAATTATGGTAAATTTCGTCGGCTATAGTACTTTTTATACTAAAAACACAAATTTTCTAAAGTACCATCCAAGCAAGCTGCAAATTACACAAACAATTTTATATAACCAACAACGTACACCATCAAAAGTAGTCTAAACGTTTTACATTAAATTATTAATTTATAAATTGTTCATAAACCCATAAAACTAAATAAAATCTATATTCGCGTCAGGAGGAGGTTGCGGCGGCTGAGGTAGAGGAATAGGCATAGGCATGGGCGAAGGCGAAAGTCACTGAAGCTGGGCAGTTGAAAAATATTACAAGTACTGGAATATCTGCTGCTGCTGTGCCTAGTTGGTGGCATAAATTGCCGCATTATACTCTTGTAAAGCGGCTTGGTGTTCCCATAGCATCTGAACTTCCGCCTCTAGCTAAGTCGTTCTGCTGCCGATAGAGGCTACTTTTTTTGAAATCCGGGAGTGGTCTTCAGTACTCCCTCGCCCTTCTTTCCTAGACCCCGGCAGTAGAAGTTATTTCCTCACGGTGGGAATGTTGTGCCCATAATCCTCGCCCCAACCATGAGATCTGAAGTGTCGATACGAGACATGGCTTCGGACATATCTTCCTCTTGCATGTCTGGCCATGTCTTCCTCACTATAGCAGTTATCACCTCGTCACTAGTCTGCCTCACCCTCACCTAATTAGATAATTAGATAGGAAAAAATAATTAATTAACATTGTGAAATATATATAAATATAATTTAAAAAATTTGAAAACGTAAAACGACTTATAATATCCTCCTGTGCGTCAGAATATGCTTTCTCGTACGTATAGACGTACCGGTTGACTTCTGGATGTTCCCTACCCGCCTCATCCATCAACGATGCGAACGGTCTAGAACCGGCATGATGGTTCCTTATGTTGCGTTGCCGGTTCTGAGCGTTTGCCCGGGAAACGGCTTACAAAGGAAAAAAATAGTAAAATATTTTAAAACGTAATAATTAATAACAATATAAGAAATTATTATTTTTAATTACATGTTTATGAGGGTTGTTGAATTCTGATATCAAAAGTCAACGTCACTCGTACTCCCTGAACTGGAACTCAAGGGGGGTACCAGAACGTTCGTTCCCATGCATAGTCCAGTAGGTCCGTAACTCGTTCTTCCACTCCTTGTACCTACAGATACCACAAAAAAATTATAAATATTCTTAATTACACATATAATTTTGTTTTTTCATTAACTTTCCAACGTACATTCCCCCATGTCCAACGTCCGCCCAAGTGTTCCTCAGGTGCTGGGGAACGTCAAACCACACCTGCATTAAAACGTTTATTAGTTTAGTTTTTCATAAATCCATAATGTAATACATAATATTAATTGTGATTTTTTTATATTTACCGACATTACGTTGTGGACCATGTCCTTAACCTCCTGTGGGACCTCGCCCCAGTCTGACCACAACATAGGGATTCTATCCCTAATGAGCGCTCCCACGCGGCCGAAGTACATCCTCATCTTCCCGCCCGATACTACGTTTCTATCCTTATCAGTATCGATGACGATCCTTCCCGAGGTACTCACTGTCTTCCCGAGGTACTCACTGTCTTCTCGAGAGCCTTCGCTGTGACGGGGTCTCTCTTCTTCCTTGTCGGCTTGGCTCCGACGGTGCCTATCATAAATTGATTATTAATATTTCATTACATGAGGGCGTTGGGGCGGACACGACGGATTCTGACTCTGTCGCCGATGATGATACCCTCGCAGAAATTAAATCCGTACCAAAAGGCACGAACAGGTATGCCCCTGATGTGGTCACATGCGGGGGCAGTGGATAAATCGGCGCCCCTGAGTCATCGACTGCCGGTAATGCCGGTATCAACCGCAGAAGGTAGAGAAGAGACGACAGCATTTGTACCCCAGAAGATCCACCCTCCGAAACAGCAGGGCCCGGAGTCGGTGCCCTGTGTATCTCAAGCATACGTGGTGCAGACACCTCTGTCTGAGTCGGAGTCCACAGCTACCTCGAGGAGTGAGGGACGCTCAGCTGCCTCGAGGAGCGAGGGGCGTCCGGCTGCCTGGAGGAATGTGTTGCCCCCGGCTGTCTGGTGGAATGTGTGGCCCCCGGCTGTCGGGAGGAATGAGTGGCGCCCTGCTGCCATTACGTCGGCTCCAGAAGAGACTCACGTCGGGCTGTCATGGGGCTCTGAAACGACGCTTGAGGGTTGCTAGACGTTCCTTTAGACGATTCAGACTGACGAGCCTTTTCCGACGACTTCTTAACCGACGACAACTCGTCGGCTATGATCTTAGCTAACGAATTTGATGAACAGGCCGACGAAAAATTTTCGTCGGCTAAAGTGCTGATCCTGGTAGTGAGACGCGTGTATGATGTGGAAGGTCACGGAGACACAAAACGCACGTTTATCGGTTTAACGTCGTTAAATTGTTCCGATATTGGATCTGGAACCCAAGCTCAACGACTTAAATCGGTGACGAAATTGGTGAAAAAGAGATTTGGACTACAATGCAAACCCAAAGCTCATTACTTCTTATTTTTTTATAAGACTAAGCCCAAACCTTCTTCTTTTTCTTCTTCTCAGCCCAAGACTATTAAAAAAACTCAATCCCTTTTCTTTACTTCTCATTGTCGGCAAAACAGCCATCATGCAAGTTCCCCGCAGCTTTCCCCAGCAGTCAGAAGACTTTCTTTCCTTGTTCCCCGCAGCTCTACATGTACAATACATCTTCATCCTAAATTTTAAGGCTGAAGTTATGTGCTCAAGAAGTAGATTCTTATCACCCTGCAGCTAAAACATTAGAACTCATCCTAGAAAACCCACCATTTTGTCCTATAAAAAAGGGCTTGGAGCTGCTGAGAGGATCATCCAACAACCTAGAAATCCTCTAGAGACACTAAATCCAAGCTCTCATGCAAGCAACATTCTCTAATACCTATTCTCCCAATTCATGTTTTTCACCCTTCAAGCTCTCATGCAAGCAATATACTCTAATAACCATTCTCTCAATTTCTGCTCTTCAACCCTTCAAGCTCTCATGCAAGCAACATACTCCAATAGCCGTTCTCTCAATTTATGCACTTCCACCCTTGAAGCTATCTTAGCCATTTTTCATTTCTTGTTCAAAACCCAGCATTTTCCCATAAAATCCAACTTTAAAAACTAGTTCAATCTCTCATCAACGCGGTGTATCTCTAGCTCCCATACCATGCTTCATGCTACAAACTTTATTCATTGTTTGAATCACCCACAAGATCCCCACTAATCATCTTATTGGGTTAATCTTGGCCTAGTCATACTCAAATCAAAAAGGACCCTCACACTAGCTCCCAGGTCTCCTTCTTTGTTATTGGTTCAATTTCCAAGTCCATTGCCACTCTCAATTTCTCACTTATTGCTGCCTCCTCATAACTTGTTGGATCTTCATATGAAATAAATATGGACAGACTTTGTTGAATATCATCTTCCTCTTGAGCATCTTCTCTTCCCGATAAACCTTCTCCACTTGTATAATCTTGCATCCAATCAGGTGGTCGTCGGTTTCTGTCTTGAGGAGAATTTGGTGTAGAGGCTACACTTGAACCAGCCTCACTTGAACACTCACCAAGTCTTGTTGCTCTGCTTCTGTATATTCATCACTATCTTCAGTGTCATCAACTTCTTCATCACTATCCTCCCAATGAAGCATATCAAGCCTTGCCTCTTGTTCACTCCTCCCCCACTTCCACCTCTCAATCTTCATTAAAGTGAACATCTCTACTAATTACTACCTTTTCAGCAACCAGATCAAACAATCTATAAGCTTTTGACTCTTCACTAACACCAACCAACACACATTTATGACTCTTGTTATCCAACTTCACCCTCTTAGCATCTGGTACAAGAACATGCCCAACACATCCAACACTCTAAAGTACTCAACACTCCTCCCGTGTCTTATCTTTCACAGCAATAGTAGGGCTCCGATTTAACATATGTATAGTACATCTTACTGCTTCAGGCTAGAAAGACTTAGGCATCTCATTTTCAGAAAGCAAGCATCGAACCATATTCATGAAAGTTTGATTCTTATGTTCTACAATATTGGGATGTATATGAAGCAATAAGTTGTCTTTCGATGCAATGAACCTTGCAACTCATTAAATTCATTTGAAGTAAACTTAACTCCCTTATCAGTTCTTAAACAACATATAGACATTCCCTTCTCCTTCTCCACAACAGCTTTGTATGATTTAAATGTTGCAAAAGTTTCACTCTTCTCAGCCAAGAAATAAGCCCAAGTCTTCCTACTAAAGTCATCAATAAATCTCAAGATGTACCTTTAGTTGCTGTTTAAAATAATAATTCTTTTATTTACGACACACATTCTAATTGTGTCATGATTTATAATTTTTCTTACGACATACATGAATTGAAATCGAGCAGCTCAACTTTGATGCTATTCAAATTGAGCAGCTCAACCTCATATTTTGTAAGTTGATGCTTATGATTGTCGACTTTGATGAGCAGTGCCTAACACTGTCATTTTTTGAGGTTTTAACTTCGGTGGAATAAAACTATCACAAATACGGTTCAAGACATAAAATGAAATTTGAAATTTGCGACCGACATTTTAAAACAAAAAAGAAAATGTCCAAAGAAAATCAGGGGAAAAAAGCAGAAGAGATGCCACGTTGTTGGTCGATGCAATGGCGTTTAGGTAATTTAACAGGGCGATTTCTTTTTGAGCATTCCGCTTCGTACCGAGTAAAAAAGGCGAGACGATAACAAAACGATGGAAGAAAAACCAGGCACAAACAAGAAAGTGATCGGAGAAAGAAGAAACACCATCTCAACCCCCAATAATATTTTCAATCATCTGAGAAACCCTCAAAGGAGGAGGTAGAAGAGAACTGGTAGAGCGGCCAAACCCGTCATCATCTTCATCATTTCTCTTTTGTTACTCTTTAATTTAAAATGCGGCGACAAGCCAACCAATCCCCAGCCGCATGCAAAAAGCCGCGGGCGGCGTCATTACAGCAGCAGATCAGATACCGCGGCGTGCGGAAGCGGCCGTGGGGCCGATTCGCCGCCGAGATCAGAGACCCGTGGAAGAAGACGCGTGTTTGGCTCGGGACGTTTGATTCCGCCGAGGATGCGGCGAGAGCATACGATGCGGCTGCCCGATCGTTACGGGGGCCCAAGGCCAAGACTAACTTCTCCCTGCCGTGCGGCGATTTCAACGACGACGCGATTTGCTCCAAGATCGATGTGATTCAAGCCAGCCGGCCGACCTCCAGCAGCCTCAGCAGCACCGTGGAGTCTTTCAGCGGGCCCAGAGTCAACTCCGGAAATCCTCCGACGATGAAGTCGACCCAACGGAGACCGGTGTATCCTGTTTCTCCAGAGGACTGCCATAGCGACTGCGACTCCTCTTCCTCCGTCGTCGACGATGGTGATGATTGCGTTCTCACGTCGTCTTTCCGGAGAGTCCTGCCCTTCGATCTCAACATGCCGCCGCCGATGGATGGTCTTGATTTTTCGAGCGACGATGACGATCCTCGAGCCACCGCCCTCTGCCTCTGATTTTACATGGATCTGAATATTGCTCTTCCCTTTTCTGTCTTATTTTCTCGGGAAAAATCTTTAAAAAAATTCTGGTACTGGAGGGTGAGAAGAATTTGAGTTTTCTTATTTTTGTTATTGTTTTTCTCTTTGAATCTGCTCTGTTTGAGTATTGTTGTCATTGTTGTAGAATAGCATCCGGGTGTTCTTCAACTTTGATGGGTTCTGGAATATCATGAGCATCGTCATCTGTATTATTAAAGCTAATATAGATCTGGTTACAAATTAGTGGATCTGGGTTCTGGGTTTGCTTGACCTCTCGATCAGATTCACTTTGATCATCACACATCTTTTATTTTTTTGTACAAAAATCTATATCTAAAAACTCTTTATCGTATGGTATAAAGCCTCTCCATTTTCTTTGTTCCTTAATCTTGATCCTTCTTGTTAGCATTTGATAACATGTAATTATGTGAAATGGGTTTAGATCATTGTGGGCATTTGTGGTTGAAGGGGGAAATGGTATGCATGTTGATTGAAAATATTATTGAAAATTCTGAGGGTAGGAAAAGAACAAGGTGGCTTTAGGTGGTGATTTGTGAAGGTATTAAAGAAATGTTATAATTAGATTTGTCATTTGGTTGGATTGAATTGGGGTTATCAACTTTAAAATTAAAATATTTGATAATGTAATATAATTATTAAAAATTAATTAAGTTTTTTAATATGAGATAAATTTTATTAAATTTAGTATTTTGATTTTGGTATTATTAAATTTTTTAACAAATATATTTTTAAAATATAATGAAACAATAGAGGAAACAAAATTTATGATAACCTAGTAATTGAAGCAATAAAATTACAATGTGTTTACTAATGTTGTATAACTATATGTAAGCGTATATATTTATGAGCCAATAATGCAAAGAAGGCAAAATTTTTGAAAATATTATTAAATATGATATGGTAAGTAAGGTGAAATACAACTATCGTAAAAATATTACATATTTTCTGTAACGTTTGAGTCTTGATTAAAGCGGTCAATCTTATTAATTCTTATGATTTTTCATGAAAAACTATATCGTCGAGATGTAAACTCAAATATTTTTACATGGAGCATTACTTCTCATTCATATGAGAGGGTATCAGCGGAACAATCGATCAAAATAAGACATAAAATGCTAAATAATAGCGTTTTTGTGTAATAAGTGACATCTTACGTATTAAGGTTGAGCATTTTGATCAAGGTCCAAACGTTGTCAAAAATTGGTGGTGTTTGTTCTATAGTTGTATTTAGTTATACTGACCAAATCAGACGAACGAATTTTAGTTTTGTAAATTTTTGTTGTAGAAATTATAACGTGTCTACTAATGTGGTATAACTTGTTCAAGTAGGTTATGTGAATTGTAGATCTTTGTGAACCAATTGTATAATTTTTTTGAAAATCAGTGAAATAAAATATGATTAGTATAGTGAAATATAGGGCACTTCGTACCGCAATCCCGATCCCGTACCAAAAATTGACCTAACGGGACAAAGTTTTAAATTGACGGTACCGTATCATCCCGTCCCTATAGTTTGGAAAAGGGACAGGACATGAACTTCTTAAAAGTATAAGTGTACTTGTATCCGATCGTAACCGTCTGATTATTAGGGTGTATACTCTTACAATGAACTCAAACACGCTCAATGAGACGTCTAAAATCTAAACCTAAATTTAAAGTATTAGTTTCACATAACAAGAGTTAGATAATTCATTCTCATTTGGTGATGATGATCATATGAAAGATATCGACCGCCACAACAAATCTAAGTAACAATAGCTAGAGCTCATTTAATTTTTTAAGCTTAAGAGTTTTATTGAAATCTTAATTAATTAGTTAGATATACATTACAAGCATTTTTTATTTTTACAATTTTTGTTCGGTTTCTACTTATTTAGAGTTAGAAGTATAGAACA
This sequence comes from Comarum palustre, assembly GCA_951800085.1. Classification (NCBI taxonomy): domain Eukaryota; kingdom Viridiplantae; phylum Streptophyta; class Magnoliopsida; order Rosales; family Rosaceae; genus Comarum; species Comarum palustre. The sequence continues at coordinate 4,686,824 of OX637578.1, forward strand.
ATGAAAATTATACCATGAAAAAAAATAACACCATAGAATATATACATAGAAATATTATACACAATAAAACTCTTATCAATATTGGATTAGTACACATTGACTTTATAAAAAATAAATACAAAATTTCTTCAAGAATTTAGGATAAATTTTTCTCTTCTAAGTTTTTTATTTTTTTTTCTTTCGTTGCAGGATCCCGTCCCCGTCCCCGTCCCCAGCCCGGTACCGAACAAGATCGTCTCGTACAGGATAGATTTCTAAAACTACAATCTTGTCCTGATAATATATTTTCGAGACAAGACAGGATTCACTGAATCTCGTCCTATCTTGTCCCATGCCCAACCTTGGTGAAATACGATAAAGGTAAAAATTATCACATATTTTTGGTAATATTTGTGCTCAAATCAAAGTATCAATCTTATTTACAATAATATGAGTGTCTAAATAGCTAACATTTCAGAAAATTCGATATTTATCAAAAATCAAATTAATTTTTTTCAGTATTTCTCGGTTTCGGGTTATTTCGATTATTAAGTTTTAATTTATTAAATTAAAAATATTCGATTGATTTTTTACCAAATTAAATAACAGGCCTGGTGCTTTTGATTCATAATTCATGGAGTAATAATGAATTGGGAAAGGAGAGGGAAGAGAAGGGTCTGAAAGAAGAAGAGTAGAGGGGAGAAGAGGAGGTGAGAGGGCACTTTGTTTGGTGAGGATGCATCTTCTTCTTGATAGGGTTTTTGATAAGAACCATTAATGGCACATGTGCTGCAGACTCTTTTGAACTACTGGGTGTTTGACAGGGTTGAGTATCAAAATATACATCAATATATCCCAAACCCCAAGAAGACCTTGCAGACTGCACCCCTCCCCCTAACTTTTGCAGAATAATGCAGATGAAGGTGTTCTAGATGCAGAGTTTTGAGCATATACTTTAATCAACTTAATATACGGTTAAATTATATTTATTAAATTATTTAAATTTTTAAATAAAAATTATATATAAATATTAATAGTTGATTTTTTTTAATAAATACTTAGTTAACTTATATTTTAGTGCATTTGAAAATTTTTTTGTTACGGTTATCAGACTACTTTCTTTTCATACATCAAAAAAAAGTAAAGAAAATGAGGAAGGAAAAAAAAGGAAAAGAAGAAAAGAAAAGGAGGCCATGTTTATATGTGTAATGTGTATTATACGAGACCAATACCATCATAGTCTCTCCTCTTTTTACATGCTTCCATTGCATAGTTCCAACCCTAGAATTACTTCTTCATTATCATAGTTGGTGAGTCGGGAACATCTTTTTTGTTGTGTTTAGACTTTTAGTTCAATTTAAGTTGCTTGTGCTTTGGATTCGTTTTGGTTTAGGTGTGTATTGATTCCATTTCCTAATGTTGCTCTTTCGTGAGTGTTAGTTGTTGGAGATACGTGTCAATTGGTCCTGTCATGTCCTATGCTTGAAATAATTCTCATAGAGAGCTCCTAAATTCTTCTGCTCAGAGAAGAAACCTTCAGAAAAAGTGAAATACAACTTTGCTCTTTACTTTGAATTTTGCTTTGTATTTGGAGATTTCTATTGCATTTTATTGATTTTACAAAAAGAAAAATGAAATTAAAGAATTTCATTTTTCAAAAATTATACTGTCACGGATAAATTGTCATTTAAATGTTAACAAAAATGTTATTTTGTAAGAGTCAATTTAGTGTCACCTAAGAAATTTATTTGACATTACACTTACGACATTTTCGTAAGTAAAACATTTGCATATACGTTACGGAACATCAAAAGTTTGTTACATCGTCGTTTATGTAATTAGTCTAGTTTAGGTTCCATTATGAGGCTTTATGTAAAATTAGGTCTTCTTACAATGGAGACCACTTGCCTTGTCCCTCGACCCTCTCATCGAATAATATGACCGTTGGCCATATTGATTTGTCTTCCTTGAAATTATAACATCTGGTAAGCTAATCATAGGAACGTAAAATCCGCTGTTTCTCTAACACCAAGTTGTTAGGGGTCGCGGCATGCTATTCATCAAGGTTCTCTTTTTCCTGTCACAATGTCTGAATGTAATCATTGCCAAGCAAGTGGTGCTGTTCTTGAACTCTTAACGACGCAATGTTGATCTCCAGGGGAAAAACTGCGTCAAGCCAAACATTAAGGCTTACGGAGTGGTAGCAGTAGGGTTGAGCTTAAAAGTTCGATATGCCCACAACTTATGATACAACTCCTCATGAAAAACACGTGGATTGAGCTCCAGCATCTTTCGTAAGATATTCAGAATGACCTTGTTGCTAGCTTTCGCTTAACCGTTAGACTTTGCATAAAGAGTGGAATGAAGAAAGGAAATGTCGTAGGCAAACAAAAAACTAACGACATAATTCGCCATAAAAGCTGCCCCCGGTCTGTAACAAGGCACTTAGGTATACCAAAGCGGGAGATAATGCTTCGGAAGATGAACTTGCAGACCTCATTCGCCGAAGCCATCTTAAGCAGCTCTGTCTTCACCCACTTAGTGAAGAAATCCGTAGCGAAAATGATGAACTTAGGCTGCTCGGATGAATGCCTTTGATTAATACCAATGAAGTCCAATGCCTAGCCGTGAGCCAGCCAAGGCTTGATAATAGGTTGCATGGAGATGTTGGGTATATGTTGTACCGGACTATGAGCCTCACAGTCCTAACATCCTTTAACGAAAGTGATGCAGTCCTAAGTATGGTAGGCCAATAGAACTCATGTCACCGTATTAACCAGTGAATCTTTGGTCATGCCTGGTGGGATCCGTAAAGGCCCAAGTGAACGTTGCGCGTCAATTGTTGAGCCTTGTGGCAATAGACACAAGGGAAGTCAACACCATGCTCCCCTCGCCGACGTAATTCGTCATTGCGGAGGACATAGTGGAGAGCGAGAAACCGCACTTGGCGCGGTTGTGTGACATCATGGGGATTATGAAAGTAAGCAATAATCCACAAGCACCAATCTTCATCAATGGGATCTATAGCAGCCACCGTAGAGTCGTCAGCGTCTTTCCCCATAGTCAGAAATGAAGGAAGAGTTCGATGTTCCACTTTCAATAGCTGCTCCCGTACACCATCCCGGAGGCTGACTCCGAATGCTACTTGTGCTAGCTCATTCGCCGCGAGATTGAATTTCCAGAGAATGTACTCTATGAAGACATAATAGAACTGGTCTAATAAGGATAAAGCCCTTTTGAGGTACGGTTCGATCATAAGACTAAGGCACTTGAACTGCTCGTTGACCTGGTTGATGACCAATAAGGAATCTCTCATGATGCGGACCTCACAGACTCCTAAGTCCAACAAGATCTCTAATCCAATAATGAGGGCATCATACTCCTCAACTTTGATTTTGTTAACGAACTCATACCTCATTTCCTAACGGTGTTAAATAACCTAGATAAAGTGATGATATGGAGAAATCCAAGCCCCACTTTATCAGAATTTTATTTTTGCGCTCAAAGGGCATTTCAAACCATTCAATATATCTCTTAATTGAAGAAATAAATGGATGTGTGCAGGGATGATCGAATGCCCAACCTCTTGTGAGTCTAAAATAAAAAATAATAATCATCAGGCTTGTTTCTTTCTTTTTCGATTTTTGTGGTTCTACAAGTATTTTTCTTTTGAATGGCACCGGTTGATGGCCTGATGCAGTCATGCGGATACACTTTATGAACATATAGTTGTTATTAGGGTTAATGTCCACTAGCCTTAAATATAAAAAATTTCTTCACACTAAAAAATAAAATTTTAAAATTCTCAATAGCCAACTAAGAAAAAAAATGACCATACTACCCTTAAAACCTTAACCACTCGTCGGAACACATCTCTTTCTCAGAATCACATCCTCTCTCTCTTTCTAAGAACCGTGACGCCTAATCTCTCTCTCTAAGAATCGCGACTACTCCGTCAGGTAAATCCTCAATCTATGTTCCATCGTTAGACTCTTTCAAATTTTGAATCAATCTCTCTCTCTCACTCTCTCTAAGAATCGTGACTATTTCGTTAGGTAAATCCTCAATCTCTCTTCTATCTTTAGACTCCTTCAAATTTTGAATCAATCTCTGTATAATTCGTGTTTTTTATACTTGGTACCATGGTTCTAAAAATCGGCCTAGTCGGCAGCTAGTCTGTAGTCGGCCGGTCATTGAGGCAACTTTGGTCTAGTCGGCAGGGAGAAAAATCGACAAAAAATCGGGATTGTCGGTAAAAATCGGAGTAGTCGGGAAAAAATCGACCTAGTCGATGAAAAATCGGCCTAGTCGGTTCAGTAGGCTCAACTCAGATTAGACCAAAAATAAGAAAGAAAAAAGGAAACGAAGTCGTTTAACTCATTTTAACTTGGTCAAAACTCAAAAACTAATTTGAGTTTAATATTGTAAATCTTTTATTGACTATTTTTTATTATTTTAGACATTATACTACCTTTTACAAAAAAATATATGTTATTATATGTTTTAAAAATAAAAATTAATCTAAAAATTAAAATCCGAGTACTCCTTGACTACTCCTATACTCGCTAGTCCCCGACCGACCGACTAGCGACTTTTAGAACCTTACTTGGTACAACTACGTTTTTCGAAAGTTGTAAAATCTAATTATTTCTTTTCAAGTTTAGGGTTCTGTTAGGGGACAATTTGAGTTTGTTTTTTTATTCTGAGTTAGTTCTTGTGCCTTTTGAGAAACATATTATGTCAGTATTGTAGGCACATATGCCTAATTAGTACACTCGGCTGCACTTTAATTGACCATAACAGTTAAATCTGCTACACTAAGACATGTAATAGACATATGACAGTATCAGTTATTATTAACCATAACTCACCACCCTAATGGTACAATGATTCGTCCTCACGCATAGTCCAACTATCGTCATCTGGTAACAGAATGGGCTAAAGTGTCCCACATAGAACAATATATCGAAGCATTCTCAACAATAGGCTATAAATAATAACTCTCTCTCTCTCTCATTTACTAAGCAATTACTTCTTACTTACTGTTATTATATCAACATCGATGTTGACTTACATGCTAGAGAGTTAAGGATCGTTCTTTGACGGTCTAGACCTCTAAGTGATTTGTATTCTTGTTGGCATGCTAACAGAATGGGAAACTGAATTGGTATCAATGACCATATAACTTTATTTAACCATATCTAACATTGGTGTCGTCTGTGGGAATCTTGAGCAAAAGGTTCCTTACATTATGTCACCATGGCTAACGACGAAAACGATCAAGCAAACCAAACGCCATCAGATACTAACACCGTTGCAAGGAGATTAAATTTCAAAACTACGCCCCCTGAAGGGAACGTTCAGGAATTGCCATCTCTGGCATCGAGAGCTTTGACGGCGAGAAGTGAGAGACCGCCGGTCAATGATGACGCTGCCAAACTAGCATTGGCCATCAAGGATCTCCAAGAGGAGAATAATGCGAGACTTGCATTAGAAAAAGAACTTCGCTTACTAGAGGCGAGGAAAGGAAAAAGAGCTGAAGGATCGAGAGAAAGTGAATCAGTCACAATTAGTTCTAACTCAAGAGAGAGCCTGGAGCAGGGGACTAGGAGGGGAAATCATGGAGTAGCACATATCGATTACTCCTTCGTACCTGACGAATTAGGTGGTCGGCGCCCTCTTTCCTCGGTAAGAATCAGAGAGAAGGTTAATCTTCTAAGATAGCAAATACGTTATGAAGAAAAAGAGGCTGTATAGCAATGGATGAGGAGATTTGTAGAGATGGAGAAAAGATTAACTGAACAAGAAGCACCCCGCAGAGTCACTCCCCTCTTTATGGCTAGGTCTGGGCCATTCACCAGAAGAATTCGCCATTCAAATCGGCCCCCAAATTTCAAAAGCCCAAAATTTCCTACTCATACAGAAAAAATTGTCCCTATGCTCATATGGATGGATTCAGGAAAGTCACTAGTGAAAGAGAGCGATGATGTCATCATATGTCAGTTGTTCTGTGAAACATTTGAAGAGGAAGCCATAAGTTGGTTTTTCGAGCAACCCGCTGATCTGGTGGACTCGTTTAATGGCATGATTCATGTCTTATTCACCAGGTTCATACTAAACGTTGTAGGAGAGCGTAGCGCAGACCGGTTATTCCAAGTAAAGCAGACTCAAGGAGAGACACTTCGCTCTTTTGTCATGCATTGGCAGGCAGCGACATCCAAATGTAGAGACTTCAACAAAATGCGGAGATTGATAACATTTAAATAAAGGAAAGTACATCTGTCGTTTGAACAAGAAGTTCATAGATGCCAGCAATGATGAAGTCCTGGCAGATGTTATAAAAACAGCCCAGACAGAATATGCCACTTGGGGCGAAAAAGAGAAGAACCAATTCCTCCCCCTCGCTACTCAGAAAAGAAATGTTGCCCCCCTAAGACTCAAGCTCCAACAACAACGTATGGGTCACGAAGCCAAGAGTCCAAAAGAGAATGGCACAAGGAAGGGAAAAAAGCGAGAAGCGTCATAAGAACAATCATTGGAGTGACAAGCAGATCCGCAAACGGACGGAAAAGCAAGATGATGGTGGGACAATGAACAATTTGAAAAGACATGAGATCCACGCCATCATAGCTGGAAGCTATGAAGAAACCTTCGAGAAACACAAACATCTCTTCCCTGCTCTCGACCAATGAATTTTCCTGATAGGTGAAGAGGAGGTCAATGGTGCAAATATCATGAAGATGTCCACCATGAAACAAATAAATGCTACTAGTTGCAGAATGTTATCCACAATATGCAGCAAGATGAGAAGTTGTGAGGAAACATCAGGGAAGAATGCAAAGCACATGTAGTAGCCAATGTTGAACTGAGAAGAATCAACATGATTGATAGCGGAGAGCCCCTCACAACCATGTCCAATAAATCCAGAAAGAGTTATAGTAAGAGCGAATCATCCAATGAGCGTCAATCTCTTGTTGTCAAACAGGGCGGTGAAGATGGCAAAGCAAGAATATCGCCCTATTGCACTCACCGAAGAAGAAGAAGAAGAAGAAGAGAATGACGTCAGTGGACCATGCGATGACCCATTCCTTTGTGATATTGATCGCTGGACAGTTCAGTTTAGGGAGCGTACTGATAGATAACGGATCAACAGTCAATGCCATGTTCTTTCATTGTCATAAGAAGTTGAAGCGATATGAGAAGAAGTTGGTACAAGACCACGAGTCGCTCCTTAGCTTCTCTGGAGACATTGTATAGTCTTTGAGGTCAGATATGATGGTCGTTCAAATAGGAACTGTCCCCTGTACGACCAGGTTGGATTGTCAGTTCATAGTGGTGGACTGTTACAGTCCCTATAACGCCATCCTGAGACGACCAGCTCTTAACCATACGAAATGTATTATAGCAGAATACATGTTCCTCATGAAGTTCCTCACCTCTCATGGCACCGGGATGGTCAGAGGAAGCCATGATGTTTTCAAAGAAAGTTCTTCTCTTTTCCAAAATTCCATCCGTCAGTCAGTTTCGATGGCCAGAAAAGGCATGTTAGATGCTTTATCTCAGTACGACTTCTTCATGAAAGTTTATGGAAATTGTGTCTACTATTTGGTGCTAAAATTTGACGATGATCCAACGGATAGATTGTCATCAATTGAGGTAAAACCGTCTGCTGTTCAGGGAACAAGCCTTTTTTGATATATAGCTTTGATTCCTATTCTAATTCTAATTTTATGTACTTTTCTCCTTCAAGTTCGGTTCCTCCTTGATATGGGTCATGTTTCTCCATCAACGTTGAGTCACTTTTACAATGCTTCCTTCTCCATCTTGGGTTTACACACTAATTCGGTATAGGTAAGTTTCGGAAATTGGAAAATTACTTTGAATATCTTATTTTTCTTGTTCAGTTCTGTCCTTGTTGTTTCGTGTTCATCACATAGTGATTTGAATGTCATGCGCTTCAACTCAGCAGTTTCATACTCGTGCAACATTGAGTTACCCTATTTCAAGTTTTGAGGAAACTGTCATTGTAAAGCAATCTGCCTTGTAGGCTTATTTGCTCGAATTGACCTTCTTATCGGTTTTATCCTTTGAGTTTTTCCTATATCAAAATAGACACATAAACAGTCGTTTCAAGACTGGTTTCTCCACATTTGGGATGGAATTGAATTTCTGGTAAATTTTCCATGTTGACAATGCTGCCGAGATTTTTTTATTGAAACCTGGCAGTTCAGCCATTTTGTGTTCTCATTTTTCCTTAATTTTCAAGCTCGGAATTGCTTGAAATTTTAGTATGTTATATATTGACATGTTATCTTTGAAACTGGAAAGTTTCAGATTCATTGGTTAAGAATTGGATTTGTTATGGATTTTCAAACCTCAGCAGTTTCTACCGTAAACCTTTGTTCTTATTCCCTTTGTTTTAAAATTTATGTACTGAGTTCCCAACTGTAAGAGTCGGATTGGTATTTTGGAACTTCATTATCATCCTAGCCCTTAATATCACAGTACTCTATATTAGTGTTTAAGAGATTGAATGAAATTCTATACAACAAATAGCACATGAAGTAATCTTATGCGGTATATGTTATATTAGGATTTGGGCAAGGAGTAGGCTGCTATCGATAAAGGAGCCGAATCGGAGTATTATATACATTGCTATCTTGCCGTTGGTAAATGATTGAGGTAGGGAACTTCACCAGGTTAGTGTTTTATACACTGCTTAGTGATTTGAAAAAGGAACTACGATTCATTATTTTGAGTTTTTGAGATGATGACTAGAGAGTGAGCAGCATATAGCGACTTCTTTAGGTTTCATTCTCTTAAACCTCCGGAAGGGTTGTATGTATCGAAGAGTGTCTAACATTCTTTGAGGAGTGACACTTTTTTTAGGAGATACGGCGTAAATGGATACTCTCGTTACTCTTCACCAGTTTTTGAAGACAAAGGTCTTCGGTGAAGAGGTAGTTGGTTAAAAGGTAGACCGGTCATCAGGTTTGGCTTTTTACACAGGTATTCTTGGATTTCCATTTGGTTTTACATTGGAATAATTTATTTTGATTTCATTGATACTCACTCAACTGGCGTCTATTACTATTTGGATTTCAAACCTAGTTAGGGTTGATGCTTGAGCAGCGAGGACGAAAGCTCACCCCTACTATAGTTTGTTTTGCAGGTACTGTACACGAGGATTGAGGAGGATTTCCGGGACTGAGCTGGGTGCTATGTTTTCTTTTATACGTTGGTATATTCATTTTGGGTTTGTGTTCACCTTTACAAGATTGTTATTGGTGACTGTGATATGTGATCACTTATGAATCTCTGCTTGGGTTCTGCATTTCATATTCAGATGTGTGAATTAATTTACGTGTTCTCATTGTTGTGATTTATTGGTTATGTTTGTCTCTCTTAGGTTGTTATATTTGGAATACACTTTCCAAATTGTTTAGTTGTAATATCATTTAGCAAACAATAATAAAGTATTCAATTGATTTTCACTTCACTTTAAAGTTTAAATACTAGGCCTTCCACAAACTCTATTAGTCCAAAATTTTGAGTTTTAAAATAGCCTTGCGTCCCTTTAGAATATGAGTTAAGTTCTCTTAGTTTGTATCTCTAGAGGTTTGCGACACTGTAACGTATCCAATTTGGTGAGGTGCTTATTGGGGCGTTACACATACGGTGGCCATAAAATGATATATGACATATATCCTCCAATCCAGAAAGCAAAGAGGGGTCTTATCGGTTTCAGTTGGAAAGAAATTAGCCGACAAAGTTGACGATCCAAGAGAGCAGGACAACAAATATTCCCCCAAGACGCCAACTGATCCGGAAACATTTGTAAGGGTGATTTTCTGAATGGACGGTGAACATTGGGGCTCAACTGGATCCCGCCATTGCTGAAGAGTTGACCCAACTCCTAATGAAAAATGCTCATGTGTTCGCGTGGTCATATAGCGACATGTCAGGAATTTCAAGAGAGGTAATCGAATATGAACTCTGCATCAAGTCATCAGCCCACTCAGTAAAGCATAAACAACATGAATTTAATGAGGAGATATATGTCGCCATGAAGCAAGAAGTAGCGAAACTTCAAGAACAAGGATTCATACACCTTATCCAATATCCCACATGGTTGGCCAATGTGGTCATTGTCCAGAAGGCCAATAAGAATTGGCTGATGTGTCTAGACTACAAAGACCTTAACAAAGCTTATCATGAGGATTGCTTCCCGCTACCTAAAATTGACCAAATGATTGATTCCACAGCTGGGCATTAATTATTGAGCATGACGAATGCATTTGCATGGTATAATCAGATCCTTATAAAGGAGTCAAATAAGGAGGCAACGAGTTTCACAATTGATAAAAGTATCTACTGCTACAACAACAACATGCTCTTTGGTCTCAAGAATGCTGGAGCAACATGGATGTGGTTATGTATAAAAATGTTTCTTGAACATTTTAGCAAAATAATTAAGGTTTATGTTGACGATATGTTGGTAAAAACCAAGGATGTTGTGGATCATGTTGGCCATTTGCAAAAAAATTTCACCATCATCCTCTAGTATGACATGCGGCTAAATCCGGTCAAATACTATTTTGGGGTCACATATAGTAAGTTTTTAGGGTACATGGTCAGTCAAAGGGCAGTTCAAGCCAACCTTGAGAAGGTAAATGTAATGTACATGCAAATTCGTAAGAAGAAAAAAGAAGTTGAGGTGTTGCACGGACGCTTGACATCGCTGTCAAGGTTCATTGGAAGGTTAACCGACAAATACATTCCCTTTTTAAAGCCCTAAGACACCCTATAGGGAATGAAGTTGATTGGTCCCGGGATTGTGTGGCTGCATTTCAGGGCATCAAAGATTACATTGCTTCAATTCTCATATGTAATTGGTAAAAGAATGAGCAAAGATTTTAATAAATTTAAAATGAATTCTTTTATGTATATTATAGAATTAAATACATGTTATTAGGGTACATGGTCAGTCAGAGAGGAGTTCAAGCCAACTTTGAGAAGGTAAAGATGATAATGTATATGCAAATTCCTAAGAAGAATAAGGAAGTCGAGGTGTTGCAGGAATGCTTGACATCGCTGTCAAGGTTCATTGAAAGGTTAACTAACAAATGCATTCCCTTTTTAAAGCCCCAAGACGCCCTACAGGGAAAGAAGTTGATTGGTCTCCGGATTGTGTGACGGCATTTCAGGGCATCAAAGATTACCTTGCTTCAATTGCCATATGTAATTGGTAAAAGAATGAGCAAAGAGTTTAATAAATTTAAAATTAATTCCTTTTATGTATCATATAGAATTAAACAATAGTGTTCACCTGGTTAGTTATTAACCAAGAGATTTATGATCAATTACTATTATATCTAAATCTAATGGTAGAAAGTATTATTTTAAAGTTAAATTGTTTTGTTCTCTACCTTTGAATTTAGATCCAACAGTGATTGACCATCAATTTCTTAGTCAGTAGCTGACTAGGTAAACACCACTGTAGAATTAAATACAGGTTTGAAACTAAAAATTGATATAAGAAAATCTTACACTAATGACAAAAATTAGCACTTTGAGATAATTATGAAGTAAATTAAACATTTTCCTTCTTGGTAGGATGAAAATTTTTACTACAAAAATATTTATTGATAAAATATACACATGTATAATTTTGATTGGCTAAAAAATCCCTATGGGCTAGCCCATCTAGCCCTAAACTAATTATCCCTATGGACCTAAACGATGTCCTCCAATCCTCATAAACCTGTGCTTTCATTTGACTGTCAATATCCAATTCCTCTCTAGTCCGATCTCAATCCCTAAATCCCTAATTGTAGATTAGTCTTTGCCACTTGCTTGTCGTGGTCCTCTGCATCGTCCTGAGTGTCATCGTTGAGAGCTCTTCTCTCCATTCAATTCATCTGACTATTCTGTTATGAATTCATTTGTTTCTTACTCCGAGCTTCTTTTAAGTTAATCATGTATCTTAGATGCATAATCAGTTGTATGATTTGAATTGAATGCATTGATCACATGTCAGCTTTTGTGAAGGTCAATTCCAATTTGTGAGTTTGTATTCCAATTCTAATGATATGAATTAGTAAATGAAATTTAATATCTTATAGTCTCTGTGTTTGGTTTATACACATTATTTAATTGATGATTTCCTTAGAAACTTAGAGACAAAATGGATGATATTTTTCAGGATGATTGCATGGTGCTTCATATTGAAAAAGAATTTGCTGAAGCAGTTGACAATAAGACGATACGGTGATTAATTATTTTAAAGCTTTTGGGGCCCGTAGAGTAAAGTTTGGTTAATACAATATATGCAAATGTGGGCAAGGCTTGTTACGTCCTTTTTATGTATAATTAACTTGTCTCCCTCGAGCAAAATTTTATGCTCATTTAGTCCAGATGATATTTTAATTATGAATTCGCCACTGACATACAACGCCTACCCAGAAAACAGTAGCAGTTATGTTCCTCATTCTCGAGAAGATGTACTCTTTTATCATATCAATCGCAGGCTTTCGATCTGGAAATTATACGAAAATTCTTGTATGCACTAAGGTGAAAGTGAACAAAGCAGTTATTAGAAAATCTCAACCGTTGATAATTATAGTTAGTTTTTAAAAAAAAAAAAATCAATAACGTCATAAATACAACCTTACGGTCTATTTAAGTTGATTGAAGTGTATCATGATGCACTGAATACTCTCCGGAACTTATAAGCTTAACTCAATTGGTTGAAGTGTATCATGATGCACTGAATACTCTCCGAAACTTATAAGCTTAACTCAATTGTCATTTGATCTTGTGTAAAAATAGCACAGTAGGCATTGCACAAAATTAACTAGGGGGTAGGAATGTTTTGCTTTAATTGGTGTGCTAAATTATTTTGGACAACTTTGCATGCATACATAGGTAAATAAGCTAGATGGTTTTTCTAATTCAGATGTTTTAGTAAATCGAAATAAACGCCAATCATGCATATATATTTTACTCCCAATTAGGTAGAGGTACAGGTTACAACATAAAATAAGTAAAGGTTAATTGAGACTATTGGCCTTCATTGTTCTCTGAAGCAGCTAATTGGTCTTTGGAAGAGAAGTAGTCCTGCCTGGAAAAATGAGGATTACTGATTAATTAACTTGATCAATATTGTCATTAGATTTTGAAGCAAGGGAAACAAAAATTTTAAATTACTAGTTGATTTATTTATATTCTTACTGAGTTTTACGTGCAAGTTGAAACATGAAAGTGACGGCCATCTTAAAATTGACGCTGACTAGATTCCAGTTCTTCTACAAAATTATAGACAAAATTGCTGATTATACTACGGTTTAATTTGCTAATATAATAAAGAAATTCTTGGGAGGTTTAGAATCAAATTACTGGGGTGATTACTGTGCCCCATCTTGCCCATATAAGTCCGCTGCCCATAATCACTGTGTCAAACAATTTTCTATCAGTGCATGACCATAAAGCGCATCGAGATGAGAATCAATCAAAATGGATAAGAGAGACAAAGACCTCAAACAAATAAGCTTGGCATCCGAAATTATTTTCGAAGTTTGGAGACTAGTGGAGTGGGCTTGAATTTTTTTTAGGTTGATTGAAATAATAAGAAAATTTAACAATGATTTAGAATATTTAAATAAAATATGGTGTATATATATATTGATTTATTTGATACAATAAAAAAATAAGAACCAAGCCAAAATATACTACCACTTATCTAACTGCTAAAAAGATTTCTTGTTTAGAATTACGTATATTCCCATCAAACTAATGCCAAAATTCCTAAAATCTTACCAACCAATGTTATGACTCATAGTCTATAAGGCCCAATGTATTTTACTATACTAATTTTAAGAAGAAATCAAGGAAAAACAAAGAAATCCATAAATTAAAAATAGTAAGGAAACGGAAAAAAAGAATGCTAGACGTAGGAATTGAACCTAGATTGCCTGGATTGTAGTGATGACACAAAACCAAACATGGAGAGGCTTCTGCTACGTTCATAATGCATGCGTTAAAAAAAATTATTCCAACTATCTCGGTCGGGCTTGAGCCCTACTGAGCTCTTACTTGGATCTGCGCCTGTTAAGGTTAGGAAATCAAAATAGCATGCTCAAACCCGGTTTCAATTTTCATAATTGTATCTGTCTAAATCCTGGTAACTTAATAATGGGGATTCTCGTACCCGTACCTTATGGAGATCAAATTCTCATATCCACCCTAGATACCCCACTACAAGGAGAAGGAGTTTAGCAGACGAAATAAAAAAAACAGGCAAACAAATTTTTGTTTTCGTCGGCTAAAATGACTTTAGTCAACGAAAAATTATTTCGTCGGCTAAACTAATTTTTTAGTCGGTTATAGTCTGTGAACTTTAGCCGATGACATTTTAAAAGTTTAGCTGATGAAATTAAGGTTTTCGTCGGTTAAAGTACCTTTTACTTACAAAATTGTACTACGGATATTTCGGTGTCCGATTGACTATTATGATACCAATCTGGAAGCGGAACGGCCCTACGAGTCAAACTCATCGCTTTGCCATGACATATGGGTTTTTTTAGCCATCCGAGTTTGTTTACAGTTTCAAAATGCAGTTTCTCTAACCACTTAACACACAAAAACGTCAATATCTGCATCTATATGAGGTATTTTGGTCAAAACTTCAACACAACAAAGTCACACCATGATGAGACGCAACTGACCATCAAAATTTTTTGATACATTTAACTCTCGATGATAGGGCTCCTCATAAGGATAAATAATGGTAAACTGTAGACATGTTATGATTCTGATGATCAAACCTCACAACTAAAAATTCGACCATCTCATATGATCATTATGTCGAAATATGTCTATGGTAAAAAATTCGTCGGATAAATTTAAATAAATAACTATAGCCGACTAATTTAAATGAAATTCGTCGGCTAAAGTTAAATAAATTAATTAAATAAATAACTATAGGTGACGAATTTTATTAAAATTCGTCGGTTAAAGTTAAATAAATAAATAAAATAAATAACTATAACTGACGAATTTTATTAAAATTTGTCACCTAAAGTTAAATAAATAACTATAGCTGAAGGCTAAGATCCAAAAAATTTTCGTTTAAACTCCAGACTTTAAGCGACGAAAAATTTCTTTGTCGGCTAAAGTCTTAGCCGAAGGCTTTTTCCTGATGACTTCTTAGCCGACAACGTTTCATCGACTAAGACTTTAGTCGACGAAATTTTTTACTTAGACGACGAAAAATTTCATCCGCTAAAGTAGTTGTCCTGGTAGTGCCCGTTAATAATTAAATAATTAATTTAAGTAACTTAAAAAATATGAAATTAAAATTAAATAAAGAAATTTAATGATTTGATCAAAAAAATGAATAAATTTTTCATTGAAAAAATAAGTTTCTATCATTTTTATGTTTGAGGGAAATTGGAATTACTCCATTAGGCTTATAGCCAATAACGACCGTAAAACTAGGGGTGAGCATGGGGCGGGATTGAGGTCATCCCACGTTTTGTCCCGGTTGGCACACATGGAACGGGATCGGGATAGACCTTACAATTTTTAGATTGGACCCACCGGGCCTAATCCCTGATGGGACGAGACATGTCCACTCCCGATCATCATGCATCAATTTTTTTCTTCTGAAAATCATACAGTTTCATTTGAAATTTTATCCAGATGTCTTCATAAGATTTGTAGTAGACATCTTAAGATTCATTCCAAAATTTGAATCACTTGAAAACGATTTTTCTAGATTAAGTTATGATTTTTAAAGTTTAGGGTCTGCATTAGTAAATTCTGAGATTCTGAATTAGTTTGCTTCTTTTAAAAAAACTCTATAAATTAGTTCGTCATTTAAGATTAGTGTCTTCATGAAAGTTACAGAAAACATCCTAAAGATTAATTGAGAGTTATAATCTCTCAAAAATAGGTTTGTACAATTAGTTATGAATTGTGAAAGTTAGACGGAACAAGCCTAATCCCAGCTATCCTGCATTAGTTTCGTTTCCTCTTGAAATCGTACAGTATAATTTAAAGTTTCAGCTACGTATATTCATATGATTTGTAGTAGACATTTTATAGTTCATTTCAAAATTTGAATCACTTGAAAATGAATTTTCTAGATTAAGTTATGATTTTTTAAAAATTAGAGCCTGCATTAGTAAATTATGCATATCAATTCTGAGATTTTATACTAGTTGACTTATTTTCAAAAATAATACAAATTGGTTTGTTATATGAGTTTAGTGTCTTCATAAAAGTTATAGAGGACTTCTTAAAGATCAGTTGAGGGTTAAAATCTCTCGAAAATAAGGTTTCTATAATTAGTAATAAGTTTTTAAAGTTAGACGGGACATGACAGGCCTAACGGGACTCAAAATTCCAATCTCGCGTCCCATCCCGTTGTTTCTCTAACAGGACGAGTATTTTTAGTTTCAAATCTCGCTGGGATCGGGACAAGACTGGGCTAGGACCATGATTTATGTCCACCCCTACGTAAAACGATCAATACATGAATAATTTGAGGATTACTCATATACAACATTACACTATGAAATGAAAAACAACCTCAAAAGTACGGTAAAAAATTGTGGACATTAACTGACTAGAAAGCAAATAAAAATAACCTCTTAACCTATACCATCCAACAGCAAAACAAATGTTCTGACAAGCTTGACGCTTAAGACCCTGTTGGTGTACGTTTCGCTCAAACAAACCAGTGAAACAGCTTCGATCTTGGATCCAATAGGGTGGTGTCACTTCCACGAAAGTCCAAATACAAGTCCAGCCAAACTGAGAAGACAAGGCTAGGGTAATCCAAAATCCCAGAACCCCCAAGCTACCAGTTCCAGCCCAATAGAGCCTAGGGCCAAAGACCTCGACCTCACCCTCGTCGAAACCAGCGAGCCTGACTAGAGATAGATCTTTGTTAGAGCCTCTGACTACCAGTCAATCTGATGGTCTTCCTGACACCACAATTTCGTCCAGACCTCGCTGAGAACCCTTTTGACCGAAGATCATCGCCGTAAAGCCGCCTCCCAAGTCTTCTTCTACCTCTGCCCAAACAACTCCTCTAAACAGACTATAGGACCCAAAACCCGGATCTCTCCTTCTACCTCTATCGCAAAACGTCGTTGGAGATCAAAATATCTTGTCGCCGACGTTGATAGATCAATACCTCTTGTCTCCTCTGTAATTGATCAAGACACCACAACCAATCTTGCTCTTCCTCTTACCGCACCAGGGTGCCCTTAGCCAGTCTGAGTCGAAGACGCTGCCGCTCTATTGATGCTCAAACGCAGACGGTGATTCGAAGATCGCCGCAGCCTATGCCCTAAACCCTAATGTTTTCGATCTCCACAGCTCTTAGTTTTTGAGAGCGTATAAAAAATGAGCATATTTCAAGTACCTTAAAATTCTCATCACAACATCCATGTGATCTTCATTAGGATTATGCATATACTAGCTCACCACACTAACAACATAAGCAAGATCAGGTCTAGTGTGTGACAAGTAAATCAATTTTCCAACTAACCTCTCCGATATTGGGATTTATCTGTAGGAACTTGATCAGGGTATTCTGCAATCTGATGGTTCTGTTCGATAGATGTATCAAATGGTTTACAGTCTGCTAACAAATCTGATGGAATCCTGCAAGTATACAGGGTGGATGTAGTTTAGAAAACGGAAGAAGAATGGGTTGTCGATCCCACGAGGATATTAGTTCAACCTAAATTATAAAATACCTAATCTAACTACTTGAAACATACAAGAACAAGAAGCAAAATGCAACGAACACGAAAACAATGACTCAAGACTAAATGAACTTGTGATTTTTGAGGTTTGAGAAAGGGTTTAATGAAACTGAAGAGTAACTCATAAAATAGAAAATAAGAGGAAAACAATTGAATTCGAAAAGAGTATGAATATGTTGATGATGAACCTAGGGTGTCAGAATCTACCACAAACAATCCCATCTACAGTTTGACACAACTAATGGATTATTATGTTCCTCCAGATAACAGTTCTCGTATCTAAGTCCAGTTACGACACTTAGACCTTAGTTCTTCTTAATCGTATGATGCTCTCCAGGTATGGCAGAGCTCGTATATCCTAATATGTAGTCTATCCAGTTACGGTACAAATTTAACACTTAGGACTCATGATGCTTTAGAAAACAGAGAACCATGCAAACTACCATTCCAGTTACGGCAACAGTATAATTCACAATTCCTAATCTCAAGAAGCTAAATAGAATTCTATTGCAGTTACGCCTCAAATTCTTCTTCTGATAGCTAGATGCAAAGCCTAATGGTCGCGAATCAATAGAACTTTATCACAAGCAACAAATCAAGCAGAGATTAAGAATTTATCTAAACAGAAACTAACAATCCATCAATTGAATATCAAAACATGTAGACAGTCATGCTAGGGCTTCATCTTAGCCCTAGAAAAGAGTTTAGCTACTCATGCTTAAAGAAAACATAAAGAATCTAATTGAATGAAGATGGAACAAGGAACCGGTGGAGGACAGCAGGTTCTGGAATGGAATTATGGTTTTGAATGATCCGGCTCCCCCCTGTATGCTTGACAAAGTCTCTACTTATATGGTGCCCTTTTCCTTCTTGCTTCAGGCTTGGGTTTTCTCTTTAATTGCATAGCCCGAAAGGAGACTTCTAAATGTACAAGGAAAACATGTATTGGACTCTCAAAAGGTCCATAATGCTGAATTAACTCGCCTGGAATTTTTGCCAAGTCATTCAAGTCTTGTAAACTCGAGCTCTTCAAATACATTGTAGATTCGTCCTTTCAGAACAGTCTGTACTTAAACGGCCATATCTCCTTCTAGGAATATCGAAATCATGAACCGTAAAATTCTATAGAAAGTAGACATCCAGGCCTTTTCGTGCATATAAGGCTCACTCTCTGATTCTTTCTGGAACAGCACAGTTAAATCCTCGAAGTTGGCTGTTCTGTCACGACTGCTTCAGCTGTCAGGATTGCAAACTCCTTTCAATCCTTCTTTATCCCGTTTTTGCTTCTTTTCCTCATCTTTTCTCTTCAAACCTACAAACACACTATTTTAAGTAAATAGGCTAAAAACAAGGAAAACTTATACAAATATCAAGATTAAAGGGCATAGAATTATAGGAAAATACAAGCACATCAAAATCCAGAACATATTTTCTTTGACTTAACATGATATAATCCTTGTTCCAGGCTACCTCAATTCCCAAGGAATATTTTAAGTTCCTAAGATCTTTCATCTCGAATTCAGAAGACAACTGAACTTGCAATCTCCTGATTTCATCAGTGTCATCACCTGTAACTACCATGTCATCTACATAAATGATCACGACAATAAGCTTACTCTATCGGTGCTTCAGGAACAAAGTATGATATGAATTGCTCTGCATATACCCAATCTTCTTCATGAAAGTTATGAACCTTCTAAACCAGGCTCTTGAAGATTGTTTCAGTCCATATAGATACTTTTTCAATCTATACACCACCTTTTCACTTGTAGAAGTACCATAACCTGGAGGGAGATCAATGTAAATTTCTTCATTCAAATCTCCATGAAGAAAGGCATTCTTCACATCTAACTGCTGCAAGGGTCAATCTAGGTTAGCTGCCAAAGACATGAGGACACGAATGATATTGATCTTCGTCACTGGTGCAAACGTCTCATCATAATTCACTCCATATTTCTGAGTGTTCCTTTTGCAACCAATCTTGTATTATATCTGTCAACTGAACCATCTGCATTATGCTTCATAGTATAAACACATCTACACCCAACAGTCTTCTTTCCAGATGGTAATGGTACCAAGTTGTAAGTACCATTTTTGTTGAGAGCATCTATCCCAATGTTCATTGCCTTAGGCCACTTTCTCCTCATTGATTGTATCTTGCACTTTACTACGAAGAGACACAATAGATAAATAATTCACAAATGATACATAGGATTTAGACATTCTATGGGTTGACACATAGTTAGTCACAAGATACTTGGCTTTAGCTGACAGGAGAGGCTCATATTTTTTCAAAGGTTAACCACAGGTTGACCTAGCAGACAAGACCTGTTTCCGGGTGGCTCGTGGTCCCTTTAGCGGGTTGCACGGCTCCAGAAATAGCGGACTTCCCTGTATTCCAAGTTTTCCTGTGTAAAGAACAAACACGTCAAAGAGGCGTCCCCGGGTTTACCGAGGGAAGCCACTCCGATGCTTAATTGTTTCCGGGTGGCTCGTGGTCCCTTTAGCGGGTTGCACGGCTCCAGAAATAGCGGACTTCCCTGTATTCCAAGTTTTCCTGTGTAAAGAACAAACACGTCAAAGAGGCGTCCCCGGGTTTACCGAGGGAAGCCACTCCGATGCTTAAGTCAGACACTGTCAATTAAGCATAAAACTCGGGAATAGTCAAGAAGTTTCATCGTACCTTTAAGGGGAGGCATGTGCCGGTATTTATAGTAGCATTGAAGGCAGCATTCCTGTCCCTTTCCAATGTGGGAGTTGTTTCCCTTGCTTTACTTAGTTTTATGGCGAGTTGGGCCCAGACAAAGGGCCCAGAGTGGCTTCACATTTAATTGTAACCCGGTAAAGGTGAAATATTGGGTTCCACCTATAAACAAGTCCCCCAAGTCCTCAGTCAAGGGGTACGCTTGGGTGGGGACTTAAAATCGTTTCTTTACCGGGTTACAAAGTTAGCAACCAAACCCGGGGTATCCAGTCCCCCAAGTCCGTACGCAAGCGTAACCCGCGGACACTCTTTTCGTTGAGAATTCAAAACGACGTCTCCGGGTTGTAGTGGGGGGAAATTGAAAAGTCTTCAGTTTGAAGTGGGGAAACTGAAAAGTTTTTCGGTTTTGGGACGCGGCATGCACGACACGTGTCGATTTTCTCGAAAAACCGAAACGTCCCTTCAGTGTACGTCTCTAACTGTATAAATAAGGGTTGAAGGTGACAGTTTTGTCTCACCTCCAAACCCGATAACTTTTTCGTGCTTTTGCTGTCACTTTCTTTTGTCGCTGTTTCTTTTGATTCTCAATCTCAAATCGATCTTAAAAACCCCTTCAAGCCCTCAAAAGTAAGGTACTGTTTCTTCTTCCCTCCTTTTTGATTGTTTTGGGACGATTTGTGTACTGCTTCTGGGTTCCCAGGAAGGATTTCTGGGTCTGCGTTTGGGAATTTAGCTTCGTGACACCGGGTTACCTGGGTTTTGTTGACGCCCCCGTGTTTTTTTGTTTTGCAGATGGCCAACGAAACAATGGACACTTACGTCCCCGAGTTTGCCTCCGTAACCTTCACTGATGGGACCGCTCTTGACCCTCCCGGGTACTCATTGACAGCGGAGGAGATCGTGGAGCT
Organism: Comarum palustre; assembly: GCA_951800085.1. NCBI lineage: Eukaryota > Viridiplantae > Streptophyta > Magnoliopsida > Rosales > Rosaceae > Comarum > Comarum palustre. The sequence continues at coordinate 4,708,195 of OX637578.1, forward strand.
AAGGAGCAACTGGAAGATCCCCGAGTCTGTAGAAATACGGCCTTTAGAACCCGAGGACCAGTTCTTCGCTCCTGGGGATGGGTGGACGTTGTGCCACGAGTATCAGCTACGCTGCGGCTTGTCTCTCCCGCTAAAGGCAGAGGTGCAGTATCTCTTGGCTGCGAGCAACTTCGCGATCGGGCAAATTGACCCGAACATGTGGAGGCAGCTACTCGGGTTGTGCGTTATGTACAAAGTACTGAAGCAGCAGATGCCGACATACCACGAGTTGCACGCCATGTACCGGGCCGAGTAATCCCGGAAGGCGGGTTTTAGCGGGACTATCCAACTGAAGTCCAAGGCGACCTTTAAGAAGATTGTCGAGGACCTGCCAACCTCCGTGAGCCGGACCTGGAGGGAGAAAAGTTTCTTGATAAGAAACTTTCAAGACCCGGGATACGCGTTTCAAGTACCGGGTGACTTCCAGCCACTGATGAGTGAGTCCTTCTCTCTCCGGATTCTTCTTTCTTTTCTCTATCCCGGGTTATAATTATGTTGTTTGTGTTGCAGATGTCCCCGACATTCCTCTGGAGCCGGTGATGGAGAAGAGGATCCGGAGGATGCTGTGGGCTTTTCGGGGGCAAGACGACCGGAGTTCATACCGGCTTTGTAGGCTGTATGTGTACAGCAGGTGCCGGTTGATGGAGCTCCCAGGTTTGTCTCGTGTTCCTTCAACTTTTGTTGTTAAATGCTTCTTGTGTAACGGGCTATATGTGTTTCTGCAGCTCTTCTTCCAATGGAGTTTACGAAGCGGAAGAACCCGGGAATATACGACGGGTTTGAAGATAAGGCTGTTTGGGCCGGGATCCGGACACAAGCAACGGATGGTCAATTATACGACATTAACCTGACCACGAAAGCGGCTTTCCTGCGCCCAGAAGCAGAGCAAGGGGATACTGAGAAATTCCTCGTGGACACCTTGCACTTCAACGAGATCCCCGGGTACCTTGCTGAGGTACTTGGCACGGAGATGTACCAGGAGTTAGATGAAGAGATTGTGGGGAGCCCCGCGGAGGTGGCGGAAGACCCGGTGATTGAAGAACCGGTGACTCAATTTACCTTCGCCGATGAAGAGATTGAAAAACCGGTGATGAGCGCGGTTCCCTCGTCTGTGCTCCCGGGTGAGGAGGAGTTTACCGAAGAGGATGACGACGGGTGTGAAGAAGTTGTCGGTTTCGAAGGGGTGGCGAGTGAGAACCCTGAGGGGAGTAACGGGAGCGACGAAGTGCATGAAGTGGAACCCGTCCCCTCCCACAAACGCACCCGGGAGGCATCCAGCTCGGCAAGGTCCGAGAGGAAGAAGAGGAGGAAGGAGAGGAGGGAGAGGAGGGAGAGAAAGCAGCACCGGGATACTGACGAGATAATGGAGGAGTTGGCGAGCGGGGGAATGGCGGACGTGGCCATCCAAAGGATGGTAGCGGACTTGAAGAATTGTGCCGCCGACTCCTATGTCCTGGAGCATCAGGACCCGTTGATCGTAGCCCGGAGGACGCAGGAGAAACTGATGCGAGTTAGTGTTTCCTTCGTGACTTGTGTTGGGGGTTTCTTTTTTTCTTTGATACTAACCCGCTGAATTGTTTTTTGTAGGCGGTCAGGATGTCATACTTGGCAACCGATCGGCTAATCAACGAAGGCATCCCCGAGAGAGAGAGAGTGCTCAGGGACGACCTCCGGGCGGCCCGGGATCAAGTGACGGCGAGCGAGGAATGCCTGGCTCGGGTCCGGGAAGAGGCAAGCTCATCAGCCATTGCGTCGTGTGCGGAGTTGGCCAAGGCAGAAGAAAAAATAGCAGACTTGGTGGCCAAGAACTCGGAGTACGAGAGAGTCATCGAGGGTCACCGGGAGGACCGGTGTGCTCAAGATGCTGCTATTGCTCAGCTTACCCAACAGAATCAAGCGCTGCAGCAGCAAGTGACTTCTCTGGAGCAGCAGAAAGGAGCGTTGGTGCAGGCTGTTTCCCGGGCCAGGAACTCTGCTGTCTCCGAGTTTCTAGCGAGTCCAGAGTTTGAGCTGAAGCTGCGGTCGGCGAGGGCTGAGGCTCGTGCCGAAATTGTTAGCGCCGGGATTCGCCAAGGGTGGCTCGACAAAGCCGGGTATGATGGTCACCAAGGTCACGTTAGACCCGACGAGGCTGCAGGCACCTCCCGGTCGACTCCTGCCATGGCCGCAAACCCTAGGGCTCCTGCAAACCCGGCTCGGAGTCCCCCAGTTCATTCTTCAGCAGCCCGGAGAGATACTTCCCGTGGTGGGATTGTCGGTGGTCCTCAAAACCGGCCACCGCTCCGTAGGGGACAGTTTATCATACGGCCCCGGGGAGGACGTGGCGGCTCGAGCACTGGCGGTGGTAGCGGGTCTGCAGCGCCCTGAGCTGGAGCCTAAGTATTTGTCTTTGCTTTTGTAGTGTAGTCTGTTTTGTAGCGGTTTACTGCTCTTGTAATTGACCTTTTTGAAGTAATCAAGCTTTTCCTTCGCTCTTGTGAAATAACATGGTAACCTGATGCATAGTATAAAAATTTACACATAATGCCGGTTGACATGTAAATAAAGATAGTGCCGGTAGGGTATACGGGTCCGTTAGGACTTTCATGGGCCGCTAAGGCCTTGCGGGAGAATGTCTTTCTATAACACGGGTTTTTTCCCTGTAAAATAACACGTTAAACTGATGCATAATCTGCAAGTGTTGGCAAAATTCACACATATAGTGCCGGGTTGGCATGTTAACGTTATAAAATGAAAATAGGGCCGCTAGGGCTTTATGGGTCCGTTAGGATTCCCAACCCGGTGCATAACCTGCAAGTGTTGACATTTCACATATAACTCCGGTTTGGCATATAAATAAAAATAGTGCCGCTAGGGCTTTACGGGTTCATAAGGACTTTCAACCCGATGCATAACCTGCAAGTGGTGACAATTTGCACATATAATGCCGGTTTGGCATGTAAATAAAAATGGTGCCGCTAGGGCTTTACGGGCCCTCCATGGGCCGCTAGGGCTTTTTAGGGGGGGGTGTCATTCCATAACACTCGTTCCCTGTAAAATAACAAGTTGAGTTGATGCATATCTCGCAAGTGTAGATAAAATTTACACATAGTGCCGGTCTGGCATGTTATCGTCATAAAATAACAATAGGCCCGGTAGGGCTGTACCGGTCCGTTATGGCTTCCTGTCGAATAACACGGTATTTGTGATGCATAATATACAGGTGTTGACAAAATTCACACATAGTGCCGGTTTGGCATGTTAACATTATAAAGGGAAAATAGGGCCGGTAAGGCTTTACGGGTCCATTAGGACTTCCCAGGGCTTCCTGCCAAATAACACGGTAATCTGATGCAAAATATGCAAATGTGATAAAATTTATACATATAATGCCGGTTTGGCATATAAGTAAAAATAGTGCCGCTAGGGCTGTATGGGTCCGTTAAGACTTTCAAAGACTGAAATAAGGCCGTGAAAGGCTTGCAATATTTCATGTCAAATGGAGATTACCGGAGATTAGCGGAGATTTATCGGAGCTTGCCAAGTTTTGACAATGAAATAAGGCCGTGAAAGACTTGCAATATTTCATGTCAAATGGAGATTACCGGAGATTATCGGAGATTTATCGGAGCTTGCCAAGTTTTGACAATGAAATAAGGCCGTGAAATGCTTGCAATATTTCATGTCAAATGGAGATTATCGGAGATTATCGGAGCTTGCCGAGTTTTGACCATGAAATAAGGCCGTGAAAGGCTTGCAATATTTCATGTCAAATGGAGATTATCGGAGATTATCGGAGTTTGCCGAGTTTTGACCATGAAATAAGGCCGTGAAAGGCTTGCAATATTTCATGTCAAATGGAGATTATCTGCATTCACTCAACAAACTGATTTGATAGACATAACCCGGCCGGGTTTTATGTGGGCCTGAAAGGCTTTATATATATAACATCAAAATATAATAAACTTGGACAGTTGTAGATAACTTTTGTACCTACTTGGGATGTACGCACTGTCAAAATTTCGCGGGTTTCCATAACCCGGAGGATTCCCTACTGGGGTTATTACCTTAGCAAGTCTGGCTGGCGTCCATTTGGTAAGCGTGAGGCCTTGAGTTCGACTCTCAACGAGAGCACCAATTGTTTCCGGGTGGCTCGTGGTCCCTTTAGCGGGTTGCACGGCTCCAGAAATAGCGGACTTCCCTGTATTCCAAGTTTTCCTGTGTAAAGAACAAACACGTCAAAGAGGCGTCCCCGGGTTTACCGAGGGAAGCCACTCCGATGCTTAAGTCAGACACTGTCAATTAAGCATAAAACTCGGGAATAGTCAAGAAGTTTCATCGTACCTTTAAGGGGAGGCATGTGCCGGTATTTATAGTAGCATTGAAGGCAGCATTCCTGTCCCTTTCCAATGTGGGAGTTGTTTCCCTTGCTTTACTTAGTTTTATGGCGAGTTGGGCCCAGACAAAGGGCCCAGAGTGGCTTCACATTTAATTGTAACCCGGTAAAGGTGAAATATTGGGTTCCACCTATAAACAAGACCCTACTAGGCTCAGGTATACTAGAAGAAAACAAAGGAACACTACTACATACCTAAGGTGATGACAAGCCAAGAGAGTTTGTTGATAGAGATGGAGAAACTAGACTTGCATCTACATCTTCAACTACTGATAACTGATTACTGTTTAATTCTCATCATTTCGACGTGTTAAGCACTTGTTCGTCATGACGAACACTTTCAGAACTTGGAACAGACCCGTCAACCATGGTATGTTTGATGGGTCAAACCACTTCCTCGATGGGTTGAGGAACTGTTACGGGAGGGTCCATAGTGTCTCCTTCGACGAGTCGACCTATTTCTTTGACGGGTCAAAGAACACTTCCGGCAAGGATACTTCCAATTGGAACACCGGCTTCTAATTTTTCAATTTGAGAAAATGTTAACAATGCATCAACTTTGCCTCAATCATAATTAAGGTTTTAAATTCTTTGGAGGGACGAGGTCGTGACAGTGACCGATCATCCACGTCTCAGTCTACAGCTATGGATAGGGACTCATCCCTTTTCTCAGTCATCCCGAGGAGAACGTGGGCGTCTGTTAGGATCAGACCAAGGATTTAATGAAAAGGCCCCATTCTTATGCGACCCTGAGGCCCATGGTGCCTTTCGTTGGTGGGCTGAGTATTAATAATGATGATTGGGCCGATTTTGGGAGTTTACCTCCACACGGTCTCTGTTCCGTTATTTCTATGTTGGTTGCGAATTGGAAGCGGGTTCCAAGCGAACAAAGAGGAACGACTCCCAAAGCTGAAAGAGGATCAACCTACTCAAGCAAAAAAAATCCAAAGGTGGCAGAAGACCCAATCTCCGTTTGTCTGTAAGCAGAGGAAGGGGTCGTGGTAAAGGCAGAGGTGGTCGGTCTGGTAAGGGTAGAGCAAGTGCCCATTTGGAAGCAAATCCGGAAGAGTTGCCTATTGTCAAGATTGGTGAGATAAAGGAAACCACGGATGTTTCGACAAATGGTATGGAGGATTTTGCCCACCTCTAGGGTGGTGGCAGCTGGACGAAAACAGCCGCAAGGTCACCATGAATTGCATTTCTTAGAACTATCAAGGCATGGGTAAGACCTTGATAGTTCAAACACTTGGGGAGCTTGCTTCTTCCCTTCAACCGGATTTTGTTTTTATTTCTGAATCTCACCAACCCTCTGACTACGAGCTCACTTCGTGATCAGCTTGGGTTTACTGATGGTTTTAATGTTACGCCCGTTAATACGGCTGGTGGCTTATGTCTGTGGTGTGATTTATTTGTGAACATAAACATAAGCTTGTTCAAAAGATGGATGACAGAGTCAAACTTCTTTCACTCGATCATAACTCAATATCAAAACAATATTTAGTGATGATGCTCGTGTTTCCATGGTGTACATGCAATCCAAGCGAAACAGTCTCTTTCTCAGATCTCTCTTGCCTATTATCGCCTGAAATAACAGATCCTAAAAGATCACATACATAGAAAAAAAAGGTAGAGAAGGAACATAAATGACAATATGTAACATGATAGTTAGAGTAACTTGGATTGACCCTATACCTAAGATCAGGAAAGACACACCATTTGCATTAGACAATTCAGGTATGAGAGATGAAGACAGACTCGAAAACAATGACTTATTAAATGTCATGTGGTCAGTAGCACCAGAATCAATGATCCATATATCATCACCAGTAAAGCAAGAAACGTTTATTCTAATACCAATTTTACATTTTTTCTTCCTAGAACAAATACTTGTAATGAGATCTTATCCTCCTACTCCATAGAAATCAAGTTTTTGAACAAACTGAATTGCAACATTGCCATCGTGGCTCTCGTCATATGTACTTCTCTGATTTGTTTTCTGATAACACGAGTTTTTGTCGTGTCCAAACTCCTTACAATAGAAGAACTGCACCTTACTCATAAATGGTCCATAAGCAGGCTGAATTCGAAGTTGATTATGTTGGTTCTTGGGATTCCAGCCGTGTTGAGGCTTAGATAAGACACTGTAACTGGACACTTCGGTGTGCAACTCCTTTGCACTAGACTGATTTGAGTCATCTTTGCGAACATAAGCATAAGCTTGTTCCAGATTTGGTGGTGTGATATATCATAGTAGTCCTCTCTTAGCAGTAGCAAATTTTGAATCGAACCCATTCAAGAAAATATGGACTCACATCTTGTCTTGAGACCTGTTGTGTGTAGCAATATCCAAATCATACACCATAGGGTTGGGATCCCTTTCATCCAATTTTTGTCAGATAGCCTTCAAGCTTGTATAATATTCAGCAAGAGGTTTATCATTCTAAGTGGTTGCCAAGGCTTGACATGTCAATTCATGAACTCTTGCAAAATCACTCCCATCATAATATGTGGTTGCAACCGCATCCCAGGATGTTCTTTGGCGAAGTAAAGCCAGACAACAAAAGCATGATTGATCTTTTTATGGATTTCTAAAGAAGCATTATTGTGGTAGAATTTGCAACATCCCACATAGTTTGTGCCTTGCCGGCCTCTTTAGGTCGTTGGAGAGTACTAGTGACATATTCTCACTTGCCCACACCTCTAAGATGCATCTTTCATTAGTCTTCGTCATACTGGATAGTTTGTGTTATCTAGTTTCACTCCAAAGCCTGAGTTCTCGTTCTGAAAGGCCATCAATTGCTCACAGGTGACTTTCGGTTGATCTCCAAGAATTGCAAGATCCATTGCAAACAAGTTCTAAAGATTGGATGACAGAATCAACCGAGGAATAGAACAAGTACGACAGAATTCAACAGGTCGAGAGCTTCTTTTAACGCGTCGAACAAAACATAACAGATCAGATCAAGATAGGTCAGAACAGATTCACAGCGGAAAAAACAGGGTCAGATCTCCAGGATTGCGAAGATCAACTTAGGCTCTGATGCCAAGTCGAATAGAACACAAGTGTTTGGAAATTTTCTGATATATTGAACAATCCCGAATTGGGTATATATACAAGACCGCTTACAGTTCTAGAAAGAAACTACTTAAACCTAATCAATTTACAGAATCCTACTTAAGCACAGAATATATATATCTCAAATATACTAGAATTGGGACTCACTCTAACAATTATTGTCATCGCTAGTTCCCTTTTTCCTTTCGCCTATAGATTAATTGACAAATATATATGTCCTAAAGATATAAAACATTAAAAGGAGAACCTGTTGATCACATACAGGTTTTGCAACATATGCTGTTTCAGTATATATGGTAGATATGAAGCAAATAATAAAGGGAGTGTTTTGACCTGTTTGTTGAGCATAGGAAACTTGGTCAGGTGGTTTAGAGGAGTCGAGAATATTTGCAATGGTTATCCATTTGAAAGTTGGAGCCCAGAAATGAACTGCCCAGGTCGAGTAAAACAAATCACATTTACAATAGCAAAATTAACCCCCATAACACTACACACACATATGCAGCTTAGTTTTTCCAAAGGGAATGCATAATCGAATGGACTACTGTAAGTTTTCTTAAAAGAAAAAAAAACTTTAATTTCATAACAGTAAGGCATATCTATGCTTGAATTGAGTAAGTTGACTTTATTCGATCAGGAGGGAAAGAACACCTATGATATCATGCAGAGTTCATAGATACTGCCCCGTTCCCTTTATTGAAAACTAAATCTGAATTTTCTTGTAATTTCAGTAACTCATTCATGCTGAAGCTCATTTATATATAAGAATCTATCTCTATCATATATATACATATACAGCAATGAATCCAATCAGGGAAAACAGATCGGAAAACAAGGATTAATTATAAAGGGTAGACGGAAAACGAACTAGTTTTAGGGCCGGCAGGGTGGTTCCACAGCGCTTGCAGCTTTGAATTCGCCATGGAAATTAGGCTCTGATATCAGTTCTGAGTAGCTAGCTAGCTTTCCCTTTTGACTGGAATAATGGATAAGTGAGGCTAGCTAATAAAGCAGCTAGGACATTGACCACATATGGGTATTAGCATCGTCTATGACCTGTATTCAATTTTTATTTTGATATAGTTTTAATTTTAAATAAAATTAGCTTTTTCTTTTTGAAAATTGTAAGTCAGTTCAAAAATAGGCTGATTGTTTTTAAAAACAGTTGTAATTAAAAACATAAAAATTGTTTTTTATAACACTTTTAAAAGTATGATATATCAGATAGTTATTTTAATTTATAACTGATTATATTCACAATACAAAACAAATTTCTTAAAAATCAACATCAATACCAAACTAGTCCTTAATCAATCAATGATATCCAAACAAAGGTTAATTTGTTTGGAGATTGATTCAATTCCCATCGTTTTGGAATACTAATTCTTCATGCACTACAAAAAAAGGTCATTGAAAAATATGTGTCGTCGCCTAAAAGCCAAAAATTGTCGTCTAAGGTAAAATTTAAATCGACGAAAACTGAAATCGTCGCCTAAGATCCAGTCTTAGGCGACGACAGGAAGTTTCATCGCCTAAATCCTAACCTTCGTCACCTAAGAGGGTATCTCTTAGGCGACGATATGGTCCAAAAACTTTGGGCGACGACGTCCTTTCGTCGCCTAAGAGTGACCCTCTTAGGCGACGATTTTTTTTAAACTTTAGGTGACCAATTTTTTGGTTTGTCACCTAAGAGTCCTTATATTCCCAGATCTGGACAGCAGCTCACTCGGGAAAAAATGAAAGAAAATTTCGGGTGTTGTCGAAATATGTCCATATCATATTCAGTTTGTGGAGCTATATATAGGTACGTATATGTACATGTATAAATGTTGTTTTTGAGTTGAATTGATAGATTTTGAATTTTATTTGAGTTGATGAATTGATAGATTTTGAGTGTGTGATTTAGTTGATCGATTAATCTGTCCCTAGAGCTGTCAACACTGTTGGTATTGACAAGTATTGACGTAGAGGCCTCAAACGAAAAAAAAATCATGAAATAAGATATTACCAGAACGGTGAAATACATCTACGGCTGAAAAATCACGGTATTCTGGTAAAGTCTCGATGCCGATTGTTGGGGTCAACGCAATTTTACCATATTTATCCCTATGTGTAGCCCTATCTCGGTGGTTTTTTTTGTTAAAAATTTTGTACTGGTAGATGCGTCTCGTCGATTTGAAACTATTCTCAGTTGAAGGTCCGGCCAAATTACGTGATTTAGAGGGTCGAATCGCTGTTTCCGTCCGTTTAGGGATTTGACCGCACAGTTTGACCGTACGGATTGAGCACTTAACGTTGTTGGATGGACTTGAATTTTTTTCTCACACACATAATTCATGATGGTGCTCATATCTGATGGTCGGTTTTCCGTTTCTCATGTCCGATCATCAAAATCACAATGGGCTGAATGTATAAAAGTCTCCTAAACCCCTCTCTTGGCCGACGAAATATTTCAAATCGTCTCCTAAACAATTTCTTCCTTGGGCGACGATTCTCATCTCTTAGGCGACGACATTCATCTCTAAAGCGACGAAATGTGGCCGTCGTCGCCTAAGGTCTCTCTTAGGCGACGAAATACTTATGTTGTCGCTTAAGAGGTCGGGTATAAGGAAATGTGGCCGTTGTTTCTACAATTAATCTAACTGCGTCTCTGTCTCCTTAACTCTCTCTCCGCCTCCCTAACTCTCTCCAATTAATCCCACTCCCTCTCCCTCTCCTCCTCCCTCTCTCTCTCACAAACAAGGAGAAATCGACAGAAAGAAAAAGCGTGAAAGCTAAATGAAACTTAAAAGATCAACTGATATATTAAAATGAGGATCCAAAATATTGTAACCACGTAACTAACCGAGCAGCTAGCTATTAGACGGTTCTGAGAAACTCCAAAGGTAGAACACTTAGGCGACGAAACTGGCGTCGTCGCATAAGATCTAGACTCTTAAGCGACGACGCCAGTTTCGTCGCCTAAAAATGAGACTCTTACGCGATGAAAAGTTGTTCGCCGCATAAGAGTCTAGATCTTAGGCGACGACTCTAGTTTCGTCGCCTAAGAGCGAGACTCTTAAGCGACTACGGCTGTTTAGGCAACAAAATGTATGTCGTCGCCTTAACTTAACTCTTAGGCAACGACACCTTTGTCGTTGTCTAAGGTCTCACTCTTAGGAGACGACAGGGATTTATTTCGTCGCCTAAGATCTTGGGTGACGGATTTCTTGCGACGACACCTTAGACGACGACGCTTCGTCTCCTAAGATCTTGGATGACGAAATTTTTTAACAGGGCCCAAACACTCTGTTCTGGTAGTGAGATTATTATTTGATTTGTGACCTGATGATAGAATATTCACAAAAAAATTGTAGGTGTCCACTTTTTCAATGAAAAATATAATACATCCTCCCTACATAAACAAAGAACAAAATAGTAAAAACAATTTTAAACAAAGGACATGTAGAAACGTGTTTTCCCTTGAATAGTTTCATTACAGTATACAATGATATATATAGCAGAGCTATTACAACAAGGTATGGAAACATATAAATACAGTAATTACTGGGATCATTCACAGCAATAATTATGCAAACAGTAGCAAATGTGGAGGAGGAAATCACGTTAAGATTGGTTTTGTGATGAAAAGGGAATCATGTTAACACCCTCTAAACTGGGTGGCCTTAGACGAACAAGTTTGGAACATAGGGCCTGATGTCGGAACTTGTGAAGAGGTTTGGTTAGGATGTCAGCGGGCTGGTCAAATGAGGGAATAAAGGAGACGCGGTGGCTGCCAAGTGCAACCTTTTCCCGGACAAAGTGGTAATCTAGTTCGATGTGCTTGGTGTGTGCGTGTAAGACAGGATTGGAAGCCATATAGATCACACTGAGTTGTTGTAACACCCCGTCCCGAAATTAACATTTTTACCGGGATTAGGCGAGTTACAGGGAATGGTAACCGCACTGTTAATTTTCCCCGAATTATTATCGAGATATTCTTAGTTTTGGGGAAAAATAGAATTAATGTCCCGAGGGGTAGATTATGTTATTACGGGATCCCCGGTATGTCCGGAAGATTTTCCGGAGCTATGAGTTGTTAGTTACGAATTTATCGAATTTACGGAAGTAAAAATGATAAGTTACGTTATCGTAGAAAAAGAGGACTTTGCGTTAAGTCGAGAATTTGAGGGAGTTTCCTTCGGGAAAGATGTGGAGGACGTTAATACGAACTCGTGGGTATGTCCTATGAATTAATCGGAGTTCGTATGTGAAAGTTATGCGGAATAAAGTGTTGTTACCGTGCGGTAAAAGTAAATAGGAAAAATATCTTCTTACTATTCATGGTAACTTCTGTAACAAAATCTGGGCCGTCAGATCAATCAGAGATTGATCTGGGCCGTTGGTGTTGGGTATATATATATATATATCTTTTGTGTGGGGGGGGAGAGATTTTCTCTCGGTTTCCTCTCTCTCTCTCCGGTTCTTTCTCTCTCCCTCTCACCTCTCCCGAGCCGGTTGTCGTCTCCGGTAACCACCCTCGTTTGTCGACCCCAAGACGGCGCACCATCACCAAAACACTTGCCACCTTCTCCTCTACAAAACCCCCCTATTAGGGAAGCTTTTTGCCCACTGTGGAAGGTGATCAAGCACCACTGTTCTTGATCGGTTCGGCGAACCCCACCGTTTCAGACCACGTCTCGGCCCACCGGAGGTTGGAGCCTAACACCGGCAAGTCGAGTTCTCGGTGTTTAGGGAAGGTTGTTGAGCTGTGGTGAGGTGGAGGGAAGCTCTGACGAGGAGGAGGCAGGGGTCCCGTTCGGAACCGAGAGGTATTAACCTCCTCTATCTACTCTTGACACTGTGCCTAGGTGTTTAGGATTGTTGGAGATGTCCTAGAGGCTAGGTTTGCAGGGAGGGGCGAAGTCCGGCCAGGTAGGCTGAGATTTTGGCCTGAGAGGTGATCGGCAGGAGGAGAGGGTAAATCTCTGGATTTTTACCACGGTAGATCTGGGTTTTTACCGAATTACCATGAATAGGAAATGTCAGAACTGCCCTTGGCAGTTTAGAGTAATTACAGGGGTGCCATTGTGGTTAAATCCCAGAAATACCCCTGGTAGTATGAGTTTATTACTGGACTGCCACTAGAGCTGGAATTCCCAGAATACCCCTGCCATATTTGTATATTTACAGGGCTGCCCTTGGGACAGAAATCCTAGAAATAACCCTGACTGATGTGTATAATTACGAAACTGCCATTAAGGCTAGACTGTCCATATTGCCCTAACAGTTTTGGGCTAATTACAGGAATGCCATTGAGATGGTAATTCCATAAATACCCCTGGTAATTATAGTTATTTTCAGGGATGCCAAGTAGGAGGAAATATCGTAGATGCCGTGGTTTGGTTTATTTGCGTGGTTGCCACTATGTTTTATTATATATTTATGTGTGCATGTTGTTATTTCTTTACGATTGCTGTGAAATCCTGTTGTATAATTGTATGGTGGATTGTTTGGGATAGTCCCGACAGATAGATGGTCGGTGGATACCTTAGCGGAGAGGTTAAACTCCGGATACGCTTTAGATGTTTGTTATCCATACTAATAAATCGACCGATAATTAGGAAAGCGGGATTCTGCCCGGCTAGGGTGAATCTTACACAAGAGCTACGTGTGGCTTGATCCCTGGAAAGACAGGGTACGTAGGCAGCCTGTCCAGGATTCAGGTGCAGTCACAACTATTATTAGAACCCCTAGGTTCTTTATTTGGCATATTTGAGATCCAAACGTAGGAGTCAGAATAACCTCCGATTTGAGGTTTATTCCGGTGCCGTTTGGACTGTTTGAATAGGGTTATCCTGGCTCAAGGGGGATTTCGAGTAAATCTCACTTGAGTTGGGTCCCGCACGACTTAACCCAGGGTTAGGGAGGTAATCTTGGGTCGGGGCGTGACAATGGTATCAGAGCATAGGTTCAAATCTCGGACCAAAAGATTGCGAGAATTAAATAAATTCTTTCTTTGAGTTATGTTGTTGGGGGTTTGGACAGAGGCAGAGGTTTGGGTATTTCTGCCTCGGATCAATTTTGAAGGTAACTACTGTTACCTAGAGCTCCTGTGTGAGTGTTCCTGATCACTGTGTAATTACAGTATTGTTGGGGTTGTTTGCTTGTTGTCGGAACTTGGTAGATCAGAGGAAACGGGGAGATTATGGCGAAATTCCGGCAAGACATCGGAATCCGACGAAGATTCCGGTGATGCAGTTGAACCGGCAGAATGCCGAAGAGGTAGAGACCGAATCCCATTTGAGTCGAAAAGTGTCAGTTGAATCGTACTCGGGATATTTACGGAAAATTGGACGTAAGTAGGAAGTTTCCATTTTAGGAAACTTCCCATTTTAAGGAAGACTTACCAATTGAGGAAACTTTCCATTTTGGGAAACTTTCCCTTTTTGAGAAGATGTTTAATCGGGTTGAAAAGGTTAAAGAAAATGTAGAATTCAAGTTAAAGGTTTTGAAGATAATTAGTGAAATATGGGAACTATATTATGATGACCACTCTAGTGGTTGAGGGAGATGTTGACTCCTATTAACGGTATTGTCAAGTGGATCGTGGAAAACAATCGGATAATTTTGTTATCGACGCATTGACTCACATTTTGTAAGAGAAAATACTTACGCTAAGGTGGCGTAAACAGAAACCAAACTTCGAGTCGATAATCGGAAATAAGTGTAAAGTTTGAAAAAGTGATAAAGGAAAGTTCGGAAACTGAGTCGGACTTCTGGTAAATTGAGATTAGGAGTCGATAACCGGGAAAGAAAGTTAAAAAGGTTAAAGTGTCGTAAAAAGGATCTTGGTCAACATTTGGTCAAATAGGAGTTCCTAGTCAAACTAGGAAAATACCAAGTCAACGTTGAAATGACTAATGTTTTGGGTTGTTTCTACAGTCTCTGGTTGAACGTGAGACGGGCTCGACTACGCTGTTAGTTCGAGAGTTTCGCTCGAGAAGCTTTCCGAGCGGGAAGAAGGTCGCAATAGTACTGTGAGTGGACAGACTATTTTTAAATGAATGCATGCCCTAATTATTGAGTTATTGGCAGGGTTTATATGATGGTTTCGAGTATTATATTTTCCTCGGGTTCATGAATGTTTTATGTGGAATTATACATATAAGACGAGGAATGGTTTTACTTATTGTTTTGGGAAGAGTAATTGGGTAAAGTTTTGTTATGAATTTTTGTTATAAGGGTTGTCAATGAGTATGCTAGCTAGAGTAGCGTGAGGACGCTACTACCCAGAGCTCTTAGCTCCGACCCTGGTCTGAGAGGACAGACACGCCTGAGATGTCAGGTGGATACTATGAGGGTTGTCCATTACCACTTTACCCAGAGCTCTTAGCTCCGACCCTGGTCTGAGAGGACAGACACGCCTGAGATGTCAGGTGGATACTATGAGGGTTGTCCATTACCACTTTACCCAGAGCTCTTAGCTCCGACCCTGGTCTGAGAGGACAGACACGCCTGAGATGTCAGGTGGATACTATGAGGGTTGTCCATTACCACTTTACCCAGAGCTCTTAGCTCCGACCCTGGTCTGAGAGGTCAGACACGCCTGAGATGTCAGGTGGATACTATGAGGGTTGTCCATTACCACTTTACCCAGAGCTCTTAGCTCCGACCCTGGTCTGAGAGGACAGACACGCCTGAGAGGTCAGGTGGATATTATAAGGGTTGTCCGTTATTATTTTATCTAGCTAGCATAGCGTGATGGCGCTACTAGAGCTCTTAGCTCCGACCCTAGTCTGAGAAGTCAGACTTATTATTTTCTTTTGTGTGCGTGAACTTCTCTAATAAGGATTAAGGTTTGGGGTAAAGTCATGGGGGATTTGACTTGGTTTCGGAATATTTTTGACATAAGGTATGGTAGATGTTGAGCTAACTGGTGTAACCGTGGAAACTGATTATAGAAGCACTATGAGAAGCATACAGGATGTTGGGCCAAGACTTTAGCACGCATGAGTTAGTGTGCGAGCTTGTTAGCTCTGATTATTGGAAAATACCCTACTGAAGACTCTTTTATAAGAGAGGGGTAGGATGAGGAAAATTCACTATTTCTAAGTATGTGAAGATGACATACATGTAGGCGCGAAGTCGCATAACGGATTCATCAGCTCAAGTGAGCAGTTTGAGGTCGCATTGTGGTATGCGAGTTTGTTCGAGCCCTGTGGTTAAAAGTTTGGGGTATTAGGAACGGGGGTGGATGAGTTTTGATTTTGGACGCAGGAGATAATCCGTCTGTAGTCTCAGGGCCTAGTATAGAAAGTTCATATCTCTTTAGTCTTGAAAGGTGCAAGAGATATATGAGTTTCCTCCATGGTGAGGGACTGTAGCATTTTTACCCTTCCATGTGGAAGACTTTGGTGTTAAATGCTAAGTGTGGCAGTCGTGTAAGTAGAGCATTCGAGTCGACTTCAAGTTAGTTTGGGTTACGTTTGGGAAAGTTGCCGGATTGTCGAAATTAGTTTGTGAAGAGTTAAGAGGCAAGTCTTATAGAGTCGATTGCGATGAAAAGGACGAGACTAGGGTATCGTACCCTAGTGTTTTAAGCGAGTGTAGCTATGTTTCCGTATTGCTAATGCGGGGAGACTCTGAATGCTAAAGAAAATGATACTTAGAGCTTGTGACACTGGTTTTCCTGAAGCTCTGTTCGGTGGAACTTGACGACATTCCTTGACAGTTGGTTTTACCTTTCGCAGAGGAAATTTCGGGGACGAAATTTCTATAAGGGGGGTAGATTGTAACACCCCGTCCCGAAATTAACATTTTTACCGGGATTAGGCGAGTTACAGGGAATGGTAACCGCACTGTTAATTTTCCCCGAATTATTATCGAGATATTCTTAGTTTTGGGGAAAAATAGAATTAATGTCCCGAGGGGTAGATTATGTTATTACGGGATCCCCGGTATGTCCGGAAGATTTTCCGGAGCTATGAGTTGTTAGTTACGAATTTATCGAATTTACGGAAGTAAAAATGATAAGTTACGTTATCGTAGAAAAAGAGGACTTTGCGTTAAGTCGAGAATTTGAGGGAGTTTCCTTCGGGAAAGATGTGGAGGACGTTAATACGAACTCGTGGGTATGTCCTATGAATTAATCGGAGTTCGTATGTGAAAGTTATGCGGAATAAAGTGTTGTTACCGTGCGGTAAAAGTAAATAGGAAAAATATCTTCTTACTATTCATGGTAACTTCTGTAACAAAATCTGGGCCGTCAGATCAATCAGAGATTGATCTGGGCCGTTGGTGTTGGGTATATATATATATATATCTTTTGTGTGGGGGGGGAGAGATTTTCTCTCGGTTTCCTCTCTCTCTCTCCGGTTCTTTCTCTCTCCCTCTCACCTCTCCCGAGCCGGTTGTCGTCTCCGGTAACCACCCTCGTTTGTCGACCCCAAGACGGCGCACCATCACCAAAACACTTGCCACCTTCTCCTCTACAAAACCCCCCTATTAGGGAAGCTTTTTGCCCACTGTGGAAGGTGATCAAGCACCACTGTTCTTGATCGGTTCGGCGAACCCCACCGTTTCAGACCACGTCTCGGCCCACCGGAGGTTGGAGCCTAACACCGGCAAGTCGAGTTCTCGGTGTTTAGGGAAGGTTGTTGAGCTGTGGTGAGGTGGAGGGAAGCTCTGACGAGGAGGAGGCAGGGGTCCCGTTCGGAACCGAGAGGTATTAACCTCCTCTATCTACTCTTGACACTGTGCCTAGGTGTTTAGGATTGTTGGAGATGTCCTAGAGGCTAGGTTTGCAGGGAGGGGCGAAGTCCGGCCAGGTAGGCTGAGATTTTGGCCTGAGAGGTGATCGGCAGGAGGAGAGGGTAAATCTCTGGATTTTTACCACGGTAGATCTGGGTTTTTACCGAATTACCATGAATAGGAAATGTCAGAACTGCCCTTGGCAGTTTAGAGTAATTACAGGGGTGCCATTGTGGTTAAATCCCAGAAATACCCCTGGTAGTATGAGTTTATTACTGGACTGCCACTAGAGCTGGAATTCCCAGAATACCCCTGCCATATTTGTATATTTACAGGGCTGCCCTTGGGACAGAAATCCTAGAAATAACCCTGACTGATGTGTATAATTACGAAACTGCCATTAAGGCTAGACTGTCCATATTGCCCTAACAGTTTTGGGCTAATTACAGGAATGCCATTGAGATGGTAATTCCATAAATACCCCTGGTAATTATAGTTATTTTCAGGGATGCCAAGTAGGAGGAAATATCGTAGATGCCGTGGTTTGGTTTATTTGCGTGGTTGCCACTATGTTTTATTATATATTTATGTGTGCATGTTGTTATTTCTTTACGATTGCTGTGAAATCCTGTTGTATAATTGTATGGTGGATTGTTTGGGATAGTCCCGACAGATAGATGGTCGGTGGATACCTTAGCGGAGAGGTTAAACTCCGGATACGCTTTAGATGTTTGTTATCCATACTAATAAATCGACCGATAATTAGGAAAGCGGGATTCTGCCCGGCTAGGGTGAATCTTACACAAGAGCTACGTGTGGCTTGATCCCTGGAAAGACAGGGTACGTAGGCAGCCTGTCCAGGATTCAGGTGCAGTCACAACTATTATTAGAACCCCTAGGTTCTTTATTTGGCATATTTGAGATCCAAACGTAGGAGTCAGAATAACCTCCGATTTGAGGTTTATTCCGGTGCCGTTTGGACTGTTTGAATAGGGTTATCCTGGCTCAAGGGGGATTTCGAGTAAATCTCACTTGAGTTGGGTCCCGCACGACTTAACCCAGGGTTAGGGAGGTAATCTTGGGTCGGGGCGTGACAGTTGTCACAATGTAATGTAATGGGGAAATGAAGGTGCACACCAAGTTAATATAGGAGGAATCCTAGCCAACAAGTTTCAGTAGAGGCGTGAGCGAGGGT
The DNA here is from genome assembly GCA_951800085.1 of Comarum palustre. Classification (NCBI taxonomy): domain Eukaryota; kingdom Viridiplantae; phylum Streptophyta; class Magnoliopsida; order Rosales; family Rosaceae; genus Comarum; species Comarum palustre. The sequence continues at coordinate 4,726,612 of OX637578.1, forward strand.
GCGATATTCAGCCTCGGCACTTGAACGTGCCACCGTAGGCTGCTTCTTGGAACACCTAGAAATGAGATTGGTGCCAAGAAAAATCAGATAGCCTGTGGTAGAACATCGAGAGTCCGGACACCCTGCCCAATCGACATCAGGGTAAGCAGAGAGAGAGATCGACTAACGTTGAGGGGAAAATTTAAGACCATGGTCAAGAGTACCCGTAACATAACGTAAGATCCGCTTGGAAGCAACAAGATATGGAGTGCGTGGGTGACTCATGAATTGGGCTACTGAGTTCACCACAAATGAAATGTGCGGACGAGTGATGGTGAGGTACTGGAGAGAGCCGACAAGTTCACGAAATAGGGTGGGATTGGCCAGAGAGTCACCAACAGTGGATGTGAGCAAGGGTTTCGTTGCCATCGGGGTACTCATAGGCTGGCTCAATAGAAGATCATACTTTTGAAGAATATCATGAGCATATTTAAGTTAATCAATATGAAGGCCAGTAACAGATGTCGAGACCTATAGACCATGGAAGCAGTGTAGAGGACCCAAGTCTTTAATATCAAAGCCAAGGCCAAGAGCTGCGATGAAATTGTCAATGATGTGGCCATAACTACCAATGATAACAATATCGTCCACGTAAAGAAGCAAGTATATGGTATGAGACTCATGATGAAAAATGAATAGGGAGGGATCATCTTTATTTTGGAAGAAGCCAGCGGACATAAGGAACGTACTAATACGATGAAACCAAGCTCGTGGGGCTTGTTTAGACCATATAGTGATGTGTGTAAACCTCTTTAGTGAGATAGCCATGGAGAAATGCATTCTTGACATCAAGTTGGCGTAAAGGCTAATGGCGTGACACTATGATAGCAGGAATAGTTCGTATGGTGGCTGGTTTGATGATTGGACTGAAGGTCTCCTCATAGTCAATTCCTTGGCGTTGATGGAACCCTTTAGCAACAAAGCAAGCTTTATAATGGTCCATGTTGCCATCAGGATGATGCTTAATACGAAAGACCCACTTGCAGCCGACAACGTTTTGGGAGGCAATGGACGGGACTAAAGTCTATATCTGATTTTTGAGCAACACATTAATCTCCTCTGCCATGGCAGTGCGCCATTCCTTGGATTGAGCTGCTTATGAGTAACAAGTAGGCTCCATAGAAGCAACAGCTGTAAGCAAGGCATGGGAAATGAGGTATCTGATAGTTCAGTCAGATCAGACTTTGGGCTTGAAGATGCCCGTGCACAACCGAGTAAGCATCGGCTGAGGCACGGCGAAGAAGTCTTGATCGGCTTCGAGTGTGGGCTCGACGGAGATAGACCGGGCACAGCTGAGGCCATATCGGTCTAAGGCAGAGAGGTGGTTGGGGCAGGCATGACAGATTCAACATCGGCTAGACGAGGAGGTTCGATGGCTGGAACGGACGACGAGGCAGCTGAGGTTGGTCGGGGAGCAAAGGTGGAAGGAGGACAGCCCTGGTATGTCCGGAGTGTCAGTGGCGAAGGTAGTGGAGGATGCAGCGGAATGAAACGAGGTCACCAGTGGTAAGTGGCGATGATCGGTGGATCGGCAGGGGCGGTTAGGGAGGTTGAGCCAGAGAGAGTAAGTGATTTTGATGGAGACGAGCTGGTTGAGAGGTGTGAGTAACTGAGGTGGTGTCTTGTAGTGGGTTTGGACCACAAGAAGAAGATGAACTTGGTAGATGGACCTGAGATGGAGATGATGAGCTGATACGTGTGAAATCAATATAATTCAAACTTCTGGGAGTGGAAACCTGCAATGATATATAAGAAAAATAATTTTCGTTAAACAAAACATGACGAGAAACATAGACACGACCAGAGGTGGGATCAAGGCATTTATAGCCTTTATCATGAGGACTGTAGCCGATGAAGACACATTCTGTACTACGACTCAATAATTTGTTGGAAACATATGGACCAAGATGAGGAAAATATGAACAACCAAAGGCACGAAGGAATGAATAAGAAGGATGAAATGTATGAAGGCGGTAGTAAAGGGTGTCCCATTATAGAGTGGAAGAAGGAAGAATATTGGTGAGGAAAACAGCAGTGAGACCAGCTTCCACTCCTAGATTTTGAGGTGTATTAGAAGTGACCAGAAGTGTACGAATAATGGTAACAATATGACGATGTTTACGCTCAGCAAATCCATTTTGTTGAAGAGTGTGAGGACAAGAAAAACATTGTTGAATTCCTGTAGTGGAACAAAAATGGGAAAATGCCTGATTAACGTATTCTGTCTCATTGTCACTTTGGAGATATTTAATAGTTTCATGAAATAGATTTTGAATGAGTGCCAGTAGAGTTTGAAAATGAGTAAGAACTTCGTTCTTTCGACGCATGGGATAGATCCAAGTGTATCGGGAATACTCATCAGTGAATAGCACATAATTGAAATCCACTGACTGAAGGTGTTGGAGTGTGCCAAACGTCACTATGTATGATATGAAAAAGGGAAGAAGCAAACTCTTTATTGGATGGAAAAGGGAATTGGTATGATTTGCTAAGCGCACATTCAGTACAAAATGAAGTAAAAGATGATTTAGATCTAAGAGAAGACGCAAGATGAGACAAAACATTGGATGAAGGATGATCAAGATGGTTGTGCCATAGAAATGAAGAGATTGTGACAAGAGCCTGAGGAGTTGAGTTTGGGAGACCGAAAGCTGGAAGAGGATAGAGACCTTCTTTACAGAGGCCCTGAAATAACAAATGACCAGATCGTAAGCAATAGATTTGATAGAAATTAGGAATAAAGAAAAAGAAAACTAGGTTGTCTTTAGAAATTTAGCAACGGAAATAAGATTTTTGCTAATGGAAGGAATTTGGAAGACATTATTCAGTGAAAATTGAGAATCTCCCAATGATAAGGGGAGAGTACACGTATGAGAAATAGTCATAGAGTCACCGTTACCGATAAAAATATTGTGGGGTCCTCCGTTATTTTGAGGATTGTTGACTGGCAGAGGTCATATGGTGAGTGGCGCCGGTGTCAGGGTACCAAAAGGGGTCATCATGCTGAGCAATGTGGGCCCCAACAAAAAGACGAGCGGCTGCAGGCCAATAGAAGCGGTGAGGACATTGAGTAGGCCCATGTAGAGAGGACATGGAAGTTGGGCACCATTGTTGGCCAAGTGGTGGGCCTAGGATCCCAGTTTGGTAGTTGGGCCGCATGGGAGGAGAGACCCATTGAATAGGTTGAGGGTAATCCACATAAGAGTTCTGCGACTGAGAGAGAGGGCCAGACCGATGAACACCACCATAAGAATTGTACGGCTAAGGAGACTGGCCAACGGAATGACAAACTCGGCCTCTGCCGTTACCTCGACCAACGCCACCATTATTGGATTGCGGGCGGTGGCCAGAGAGGTGGGGGTGGCAGGTGAAGCGGATGGGGTGCCACCATTCTTTGTCAAGTCGTCAGTCTTCATTTGCAAATATTATTTGATTTAAGGCATGAAGAACAACTTGTGTCATGTATTTTGATCATAATGGATTGTCAACAATTTTTATACCAACATATATTTAATTATTCAAAATATGTGTTTGTTTCTGAAGAAAACCAGTTGATGATATATGAAACAAATTAAATGAGATCAGACTATATAAAATTTAAGCATGCATATCAGCTTAGGTGGCTAGCACCGATTGTCTCAGTGTCCCAGTACGACGACATGTTGATTTTGCTCATCAAATGACCCAGATGCGTCTACATTATCTGATCCTGATGCTTCCAGGGTTGGATTAACTGCATCACTTCTTTGCGTGAATCTCACTGCTACCTTGTTTACAACCTTGTATGTGTCATCGACGTCATGATCATGATCTAATTCATGACTCAGATCTTCCCGGCATTGATCACCTTTGTCCAGCCCGCCACAGCCTTTGGTGTGAACCTCGGTGACTTTGATACAGCACACGCTGATGAAGAGAGCAGCTAGGCAAAATAGAAGCACTCCTCTTGAAACAGTCATTCTTAATGTTGCAACAAATAGACTTGCCGAGCTTTTTCGAGCTGGAGTGTGTGCGCGCGCGCGAGCGTGTGTATGTATGTGAACCTTCAGATTTCAGGTGAAGAATTGATGGGCTTAAACTGATAGCGTAAATTGGAAGTGCGATGATGGAGTTCGGGATTTAAAAAGAGCTTTGTTTACTAAAATAAGCTGTGCTTTTATTCGAGGGGTTGCGGAGTTTGTTCTAGTTGAGCTAGTCGTGAGGCTTAGCTTGCTTTTAAAGGGGAAGACTGCTCTATATGTTAGCCTTGTGATGTGCATCATGGATCTGCAGAATGCTGCCATGCCGATAAGTAATGCTTGCATGACTTGTCTCAGATTTGATACCAAATTTAAGCAAGTAGAAACAGTGCTTAAAATTTGGTCACCTAATGATAAGAGTACCAGTTGTTCATTGTCTAGCTAAATTCGGTTTCGTTGATTTTGTTGTTAGTTTTCCATACATTCACTTAAAAAGGAAAACCAAGATTGCCAGTCTTCTTACAAAACTGTTCATTCTTAACGAAAACACTAGTGTTGTATGGTACTTTTGTTATCTAAACAAAGTGCTAGTCCATATTATCAAATAAAAAAATATATATATATATATATATATATAAATTATAACTGACTAAAAATTAAATAAATACAATGTGTTACACATGGTTTGCCATCTATTTCATTTTACAGTCAGATGGCCAACTTCTGATTTGCAATTGGATGTTGTGTCGTTTGAAATAGGGCAAGCGTGGGTCGTGGATCATCATTGTACCGATATTGTTCAAACTTAACCACTTTTAAGGTATTGAGTTTTAATTACAAAAGGTCTCGGTATAATTAGATAGGATAAAATTCAGTTTACTACCCTGAACTTTATGGATAAAATCAGTTCAATCACTCTTTTTGAAAATCCATCATTTTAGTACCCTTAACTTTTAACTGTCTACAACTTAGTCTAAATTTTCATGAACTCCAAATATGATATCAGATGCTGATAAGGATGCTGTACATACTAGTATTGGCTCTCAAAATGTATAAAACAATCAAAAATAACCCTTATGACCGTTTTTCCTTATGATCCGTAAGAGTTATTTTGGTCATTTTCATACATATTGAGAGTTAACACTAATATGTAGAGTCTCATTGTCGACTCTACATTAACATCTGACGTCATATTTAGAGTCCAAGATGAAAATTTGGACCAAAGTGTTGACATTTAAAAGTTAAGGGTATTAAAAAGATGGATTTTCAAAAAGAGAGACTAAACTGATTTTAACCTCAAAATTCAAGATAATAAACTAAATTTTATCCTATAATCCACCTACATATATATATTGTATTTTATTTATCTATTTCCTAACAGAAAATGTCTTCCGGATCCATTTATGAAACAATTCAAAAGCATGTTTTTACTCAAAAAAGGCTACTAATTATGACCTGACATGGTAAAGTATTGTTAATGCTGCTAACATACTCGGTGTGTAGTAAGCTCAATCTTTGATGCGGTTCTTCCAAGTTATGGAAATTTCTAGGTGATGCACACAGAAGTCTGGTAACCTTTTCAGCCGCAACAATCTGTTTTTCTCGGAGGCCATTGTCATGTATCATTTTCCTGTGGTAGATCATAAACTAGGTTGATATATATATATATATATATATATATATATATATTGAGAAGATACACTATGCAGTGATGGAACCAGAAGTTTGTCAATGAGGGCCTCAAATATAAATGATAAATTTTTTAATAACAAAAATAAATTATAATTATTCAATATATTTTATACAAAGAAATTGTAATGTTTTCTTCATTTTCAAATACAATAAAATTCTCTTTTAAATGTTTCATTAATATATATATAGTTATGATCAGGTGCGGACGTCCGCACCTTTTTTTGTGCGGATTTATGATTTTTGGACCACTTACTGATTCAATTTTCTCAAACTTCCTTCTAGACATATCTAGATCATTTTGTGTAGATCATCTCTACAAAATGTCAGCCAATTTGGTGATCGGGAAGGCCCTCAAATTTGCGTTACAAAACTGACGGACAAACGGGACATAATTCTGTCCGTCAGTTTTGTAACGCAAGTTTGAGGGTCTTCCCAATCATTAAATTGGCTGAAATTTTACAGAGATGATCTACATAAGATGATCTAGATATGTCTAGAAGGAAGTTTGAGGAAATTCGATCGGGAAGTGGTCCAAAAATGGAAATCTGTACCAAAAAATTGGTGCGGACGTCCGCACCCGAAACTTACTGTATATATATATATATAACTGGATGAATATTTCTAATATTTTTGAACAAGATAATACCTTATTACTTTACTAATTCTTATATGTAGCATTAGTAGTTTATTCAGAAATAAATAATTTATTCTAAAAAGAATACAAGACATCTAAAATAATAAATGTGCGATTATTGTAAAATAACCAATAAAAATAAGCACAGGTATAAAAAAGATATGATAACTAGTAGTATCTTCTTATGTAGTTGAGATAGTTGTAGTTCATAAAGTCTATTTTCGCTACCATGGTTCAAATCTCAAAACACACAACTTTTATATTTTCTCTGATTTTTATGACATAAAATGAGGAAGTTGGGTTTGATGGGCCATTTGCTGGTCTGGGCCCTGTGCAGTCGCATGGGCTGCCCTGCCTTCGGGCCGGCCCTGATTACTGTTAAAGAAAATATTACAAATCTGTTACAATGAATACAATGGATGTGGAGATAACAAGCTATAACTAATTAGGATTAGTTACCGTAGATGTCTCAATACTCTCCCTTAAGTTAGTGAATATTAGTTATACTTGCTTAAGAGCTATGTGAATTGCTTAGGATGCAGTAGCTTAGTGAATATATCAGCAAGTTGTTCTACTATTCGAATATGGAAAGCCTTAACAAGTCCTCTTTGGATCTTCTCACGCACAATATGACAATCAATCTCAATATGTTTTGTGCATTCATGAAAAATGGGGTTAGATGCTATGTAGAGAGCAGCTTGATTATCACAGAATAACAGTGCTTGTTGCGTACCTTTAACATTTAGGTCTTTCAAAATTTTTTGAACCATGTAATCTCACAACAAGAAGAGGCCATGGACATGTATTCAGCTTCTGCACTGGATCTAGAAACAGTACTCTCCTTCTTTGTCTTCCAATATAGGTGCATTACCAAAGAAAATGCAATAGCCAGTAACTGGCCATCTGGTGTCTTTACATCTTGTCCAATCTGCATCACAATAGGCCTTTAATTGTAACGTACCGTTGGATGGTAGAAGTAAGCCATGTCCCGACCTTTGTTTCAGATACCGAAGGACTTTGTAAGAAGCTTCTAGATATGGTTCTCTTGGCTTGTCCATGAATTACACTACAACAAAAATGTGATCACACAACGGTGGTATTTTCGTTGTGTGTATGAAGGATTAATCGTTGTTAATCGCGTCGTTGTGTGATTAAAACATCACACAACATTGAAAATTTTCGGTTGTGCGTTACTCGGCAAATGCTCTTAATGTCTCGACAAGTGCACTCGGCAGGTGCGTTTAGCATGCGCATTGACATGTTCATCATACAACGAATTTTAGTAAACATACAAGATGACTTATTTATATTTTGTTGTATGATGGAAGAAATCTACAACAAATGTTGTTGTGCCTTTTGTTGTGTTAATCGAGATCAAACAACAAACAGCTTCAGTCCTATTCACATAACCAATTTTTAGTTAATTTTTCATTCACACAAGTGAAAATGTATAAGCTGTTGTACAAATATTTCAATTTTTTTCTTTTAGAAGCACCGTATAAAAATTGAATCATTCTCATACAACGTTGTGATGTTACACTGTTGTGCAAGTGTAAATACTATGAAATTTTAAAACCAAAATGATGGAGATAATACTCCCACACAGTGAGCGTGTTCAATGTTTGGGGGAATTGACATAATTAATTTTTTAGTTGGCTTTTGTACAACGGATGGTGTATAAACTGTTATGCAAGTTTTATATTTTCTCTCTTAGTAACACCTCATAAAAATGAAAACATCATCACACAACGTTTTACATTAACACTATTGTGTGTTTTTTGAGAAAATCATTTTTGAAAACCAAAATGTTAGAGGCAAATTTTCCGCTTTTGCACGAGTTTAGAAGATCTGATTGGAACAAAAATGAATTTAACACATTTGGAAAAAATGACATCCTCATCATACAACAAAACACATAATTTGTGTTGTACAAGTTTTCTAATGTTACACTAGCTGCTACCTAGCGAAATTGAAATGTAGTCACACAACAAATATATTTAAAACTGTTGTATCTTGAATCAGAAATCTTGCACTAATTCTAGGGAAAACAAAAGATGATCTATTATACAGCAGAATGACATTACATGTGTCGTGTGCATAAATCTTTTTTTCAATTTCATGCCATTAACACAATGAATGTTCTAAACTACAATTGTCTAAAAAAGTACGAGTTATCAGATAAGGGGCGACTCTGATTCTGTTGTATGATTATTGTTGTCTGTTGAGATATTTGTAGTAGTATTGGCTGAGAATATAGACCTCATACACAATATAAGGTCTTGTGATAGTGAGAAGATTAATCTTCCTACCAATCTTCGGTATTCTGTTACTCCTCTTATCTTTCTCATCCTTCCTATGCTTCTGTAAATCGAGATTGAGCCTAATCAAGATTACCCATTTTCTAGTTTTTCTGGTTTTTCGGGTCTCCCCACCGAGAATGATTTTTGACATTTTTCCGTCTTTGTTGACGTCGTCTCAAGATTCTGGTGGCCTAGTGAGGGTTGTTCGAGGCTAGGGTCGTTGTTGTAGCTACTTTAGCCTGAGGCAGAGTTTTGGTGTGCTGGCAGGGGTGTCACCGAAGTGGTGTGGCGCTGGCTGAAGTAGTTGGGGACCGAGGCGGCGTCTGGGGATGGCTAAAGGTATGCAAGGCAAACTCTGAAAGGCGAAACGTTGGTGTTTGTGTTTCGGATTAACCGGAGCTAGGAGGAGATTGGACGAACAAAGTGTAAGTCTCGGCCTTTCTTGAGATTTTGGTGTGTTTATGTTGATATTATGATTTGTGACTGAAATGGTGATAATCTATGTTTGTATGTAAATAACTTGGTGAATAGAGAAAACGGGAGAGCTATGGTGAAATTCCGACAAACTACCAGAATGCGGCTGAATATTCTGGTTGACGGTTGGAATCCGATAAACAATTTCGACAGAAGCCGAAGAGGTAAAAATCAATTCTTTCGATAACCTTATTGTCGTAAAGTTTCCGTAAAATAATGAATTGGGTTAATTACGAAAAATTGGGCGTAAGTAGGAAGTTTCTATTTTAGGAAACTTTCCATTTTAAGAAACTTCCTATTTATGAAAAGTGATTAAATTGGAAGCGAATTTAATAAAGAAAAGGTGAAATCCAAAATTAAAGGAATTGAAGATAAATAGTGAAGCATTAAATTATAAGAATATTGAACACTTTAGTGGTTGTGATGGAAGATGACTTCTAATAATAAAAATGTCAAATTGATCGTTGTAAAGAATTTAGATAAAGGACGATTTATGGACTCATAATTAGTAATTCGGCTTAAGCTGTGGATTGGGTATTTATAGTAATTCCACAAAATTACCAAGCGTTAACTAAACGTCAAATGAATTAGTAAGGTAGGTCGATGTGTTAAGGTTGAGTAATCGTAAACTAAATTTCGAGTCAATAATCAGAATTAAATCTAATGGTTGAAAAGTTGTTGAAAATGAATGAGTTGGTCAACTCCTGGTCAAATTAGTATTTCGTAGCCAAACTAGAAAAAGATCAAGTTAACGGTCAATGGTCGCACGTGGGATTAGACTCGACCATGTAGATATTTTGAGATGGCGCTTGAGGAGTATTCCGAGCATTAAGGAGATCACATTAAGTACTGTGAGTGGATTTTAGATTTTAATTATATGCATGTACTAATGTTTTTATTTATTTATAAACAACATGAATTTATTCTTTATATTGAGCCAGTAGGCCGGAAAGTTGGGTTGCTCCTCCTCTGTAAGCCATTGGTTTAAATCGGTGAAAATTTGTGTTATGTTTATTTTATTGGGAATTCACAGAATTTTAGCTATTATTATAAAGACGGTCGAAGAACCGTGCTTGATGCACAATTTAATTAACCGGGGAAGAGTTTTTTTATGACTTTTCGTATTTGTTGATTTATTTTTCTTCATCATGAAGGGTTGTTAATATATATATATATATATATATATATATATATATATATATATATATTCATATTACCCCCACCTTATAGGGTGACGTGGGATGGACCCCTCACTTAAGGAAGTGGCTCGGGGTGCGTTGAAATTGATGACCTCCATCTATTTAGGGTGGTGTGGGGTGCGTTGAAATTGATGACCTCCATCTATTTTGGGTGATGCGGGGTGCGTGTGGAGTGATGACCATCCACCTAATTAGGGTGACGCAGGATGGACCCCTCACTTAAAGAAGTGACACATGGTGAATAGGATGATGACCCCCCACCTTATCGGGTGGCACAGGGTGCGTGTGAAGTGATAACCCTCCCACCTAATTAGGGTGGAGCGGGATGGACCCCCCCACTTAAAGAAGTGGGACGAGGTGCGTTAGATTGATGACCCCCACCTTATTAATTAAATAAGGTGGAGCGGAGTGGGCCCCTTACTTAAGTTAGTAGCACAGGGCATACTTAGAACCCTTATGAGGCTACGACTCTAACTTTGAAGGCTCATTGTCATTGTGAAATCTCTTCTTCCATTATTTAATGTTGAGTTTTAAGCAATTACGTCGTCGTGACTTATTTTGTTTTCAATGTTTATTTAAAATTTTCTCAATTTTGCATGCATAAGAGGTTTTAAATTAATGAAATACTGGGAAAGCGTTAAATTACGATTTCGTAGTAATTTAGTTATTTAGTCCACTCACTCTAACATTTATTTTTAAATGCTTTCTCCTAGGCTCTTTGTTTTTAAATGCATAATTTTGCAGGGTAGCTGAGAGGAGGTCACGCGTACAGGAGACGATACATAGTCAATTAAATCCGCTGACACTAAAATTGATTAGGTGTTTATCTGTTTAGATTGCTCTGAGTATCCCTGTCTAGGCTAGTTGAATTTGACTGGTGAAATGTATATGAGATTTGGGGAGCAGGATGGCTACAGGTGTTAGGGTTGAATTATTCATGTTCATGGAAGTGCTTAGTTGGTTTGCAGGAAGAGTTGTTCATTTCAAGTGGTTTCGGTAAGAAATTCCCTTGAGGTGGTTCCTGCAAGATTTACTTGGGGTTAAAGAGATTAACTTAGGATGGGTCTTGACAAAAAGTGTTGTTATACTCGACTGAAAATGTAGTAGGTTTTGCACCAAGAAAACCTGAATCTTCTAGTATTTCCAACGCATATTTTCGTTGGCGCAAGACAATGCCCTGTTTTGAACGAGCAACTTCTATGTCAAGAAAGTACTTCAACACTCCCTTATCTCTCAGCTTGAACCTGTCAGATAAATACTTCTTCATGCTTGATATGTCATCAAGATGGCTTCCTGCTAGAATTATATCATCAACGTACACGAACAAGACTGTAAAATAGCCTTAATGATTTCTGGTAAATAAAGAATAATCTGACCAGGATTGTTGAAAACCGGCTTCCCTGAGAGCATTGGATAATTTGATGAACTACTGTCTTGATGCTTGTTTAATCCATACAATGACTTGTGCAATTTGCTTCCTCTGATACCAGGAGGAGGCTGCATGTAAACATCTTCGTATAGGTCTCCATGTAAGAAGGCATTACTGATGTCAACTTGGTGAAGATGTCAACCTTGGAGAAAGGATAAACTGAGAAGAATGTGCACGATAGTAAGCTTGGCAACAAGTGCCAATGTTTCACGGTAGTCCATTCCTACAACTTGACAATAGCCTTTAGCAACAATGCGAGCTTTATATCGTTCCACACCATCAGGATTGTATTTGATTTTTTACACTCATTTGCAACCAATGGGACGCTTATTTGCTGGTGGTGACACAAGGCTCCAAGTAATATTAGCTTGTAATTAAGGCACAAATTTCATCTTGCATGGTTGTGTGCCATTTAGGATCAAAGACTGCCTGTGAGAAAGATGAAGGCTCGCGGTGCATGGTTAGTGCAGCAATAAAAGGTCAATGTGTAGGAGATAGTATGTCATAAGACAACACATTTGATATATAATGAGTCGTACCTGAGACCTCGGTCGGTGAAGATGATATATGGAACAATACGTGAGGGGAGAACTATCTCGATATGAAAGTCTTGTAATAAGCTTGATGTCCGTGTAGGTCTGGTAGAATGACATTGTGGAGGCTGAGTTGGAGAGATAGAATTATCGGGCACGGAAAAAGGATTTTCGGTGGGGGAAATTGTGTTTGTTGGAAGAGGAGAAGGTGTGTTTGAGGTGGAATGAGATTGTTCTATTTGGTGAGCAGCGAAGGTAGATAGAATTGAAAGATATAGAGAATTTAGAATGATAGGCGAAGATGCCGTGTTTGTATTTTCAGCGGGAGGAGAGATAGTGATTGCGGGTGATGTGCCATTAGGGTTTTCTAAGAGAAACCTAGTAGGGTTAGGAGATGGATTTGATGGCGCACAAGATTGAGTTTCTTGTACAGCCTGTGAATCACGCGCATTAGTGGCACGCACTAGTTCTCCGTAATCAAGAAGAGAATTAGGATATGATTTTGGAGGAGAATAAGAAATATTTGAAGATTTGTTTTGATAAGGAAGTCAGTTGATGACCGGATGAACATTTATCATGATATATATCAAAGCTCTGGTTACATAACTATGTTTTGTGGCAAACTTCATATTATCGCTCTATTTAATTAATTTTCTCAATAGAGATTTAATTATGTATGCGCTAAGTATTATTCTTTGATCATCTCCATTCCTAAAGTTAGGAATCTTCAGCGTAACGGGATTTGATGCAACTGGACTACTACAAGGAATACAAGACTAAACTGAGAGCTTAGCAGGGAGGAAATAAAGCAAACGAAACAATCAACGAAGCATTACACATGATGAGCTTAGGAACCAATGGCTTCCTAGAGAACTGATGTAGAACGCTTGGCCATGCAGTTTGAAGAGCAGCTGGACAGAAGCAAGAATGACAAATAGATACTTGATGGAGGTTGAGATTTGAAACCTAAAGATTTAGTCTTAATTATCTGATTTGTGTTTTAGTATTTTAGGTTGATAATATTTTGTGTTATTCAAGGTTATTTGTTTCCTTTCTTAATTAGGATTCTTTCTTTTCTTAATTAGGATTCTTAAGAATTATTGTTAGATTAGGATTGTGATTGTATTAGGTTTGGATGCTTATATAAGCATCATCATTCTATGTATTTGAGACATCTTTGACATTATTATTATCAATAAACGAGAAACTTTTCTCAAATCTCTCTGGTGGATTCCAGAAACCCTGGTGGATTCCAGTTTGTCTTTAGGGTTCCTCGCTGGAGAGCCCCTTTGGTTACTTACGCTGCGTCAAGAACTACTACTCCACATTTCCACCATTAGGCCGATCATCCTAATACACTACCCCGCCCCCCAATACGAAAACTTTCTCATCGGAATAGCAGGAATTTTCGTGAGGGAACTCTACAAGCTCGGAGCTCGGAAAATTTCGGTCGGAGGACTACCTCCAATGGGGTGCTTGCCATTAGAGAGAACCAGTAATTTCATGGGTGGAAATGACTGCGTTTCGATGTGGCTTTGGCGTTCAATAACAAGCTGAATAACTTGACCGTGAGCCTCAATAAAGAGCTTCCTGGGAGCGCAGTGGTGTTCTCAAATCCTTGCTTCATTTTCCTGCATATGATAAAGAAGCCTTCTCCATGCGTAAGTGAGTCACAAGCTTCATGATGTTTCAATGCTTTGCGTCTTTATGTTTACACGTACATAACATCATGTTTTTGGGTCCAAAATAGTGAAAGTACATCGACTTTTCTGTGGTGCCGCGCTGTATAGGATGCGGCTGCAGATCCAACTGTTCATTTTTCTCTTTACTAGGCTCCACATCAGGGGCAGATTTAAACCCAAGGCTATATAGCCCGTAGCTCATAGAGAAATTTGGGCTATATATATATAGATTTAAACCCAAGGCTATATAGCCCGCAGCTCATAGAGAAATTTGGGCTATATATATATATATATATATATATATTAGCCCATACATACTTGAAAAAAAAATAAAGTAGAGATTTGTTTTCAGATCGCTTCGCTCTCCTCTCCTCTCAGTTCGACTCGCCTCCTCACTCATCTCAGCTCTTCCATCTTATTCAATCAATTTCGGAGTCCAAGCAATAAATCCTTAACACCCAATTCGATTCATTGTCTTAACTTTATATAGCTTTCAATTTTGATATGGGCTGCACCTTCCAGATGTTCATCGTTTGTTGAATATAAACTCTTGATATTTCTGTTAAGGCTTTTAAACTAAACTAAACATAGGTCATTAGGTCTTCCAATGCAGGTTGCTTGATTATTCATGTTTTCTTCTGTTACATGAGTTCAAATAATGTCTTTTCTCTCTGTTTTGGCTTTTGCTAGTTTCTCTTTCTCAAGAATATGGCCAAGCATAAAAAAGAACTTAGCCCGGTTCAGAATTCACCCTACTCTCCTTGTTTCAACTCATCATGTCTAGTAAACAATCCACCAACTTGCTGAGTTTTAAGTTATATACTGTGTATTATTTCACTAATAACCAGGAAGAATGTAATATCATGTATTTCTTAGTTACATCATATGTTTGCTTGATATCGCATTGATACAACATATAGCATAGAGCCACGATTCTTGTATGCCATTACATGTTTTTGTCTTCCTTTTTTCTATCATGTAGCTTACCAGCTTTACATTATTTGAACCTCATTAGGCTTGTCAATTAAATCATGCAAAAACTTTTTGGGATTCTCTGTTATGTTCCAATTGGAGATTTGGGGGTTTTCAATTTTTTCTACATTTTTGATGATAATTTTTGGGTTTAGGGTGTATATAAGAAATTAACCTAGGTAACTTTCAAATCCTGAATCCGTCACTGCTCCAAACGTCACTGCTCCACATACAAACCAAACATACAAACCAAATGGCTCAAGAACCCACACACTAGATGCCACGGGATATAACGAACAATCCCGAAAATACATACCAAACCAACTTACCACACGCTGAAAAAGATTTAAGAACACACAACATATGTCGCTTTAGCATTTAGGTAGCAGCTAGTCACATCTTTGGGTAGTTGGACATCATGTGACTACTCCTTTCTCTGATATTTTGAGATCACGTTGAGAAGGATGTGATTAGCCAATTCTCTTATATTTTTTGAAGTAATTTCTTGCTTAGCCAGTTGGTTTATATAAATTTTAAAAGCAATTAACATAAAACATCCAGTTACTACACTCATTTTTAACTTGGTTAAGAGAAAGAACAACAAAACAAGAATTAAGTTTCAAACAGAGTTACTTCCTCATTTATGGACATTTAAAATAAAACCGTCTATATATCTATATAGACGGTTTTATTTTAAATGTCTATAAGTGGGGAAGCAACTCTGTTTGAAACTTAATTTTTGTTTTGTTGTTCTTTCTTTTAACCAAGTTAAAAATGAGTGTAGTATGTATATATATATATATATATATATATATATATTCTAAAATGAATTATTGTTTAGTCTATGTATTCTATGATTTCTATCGTGAATTGATTAATGAATTAAAAAAAATACCAAACTAAGAACTTTCCAGAGTTCACACGTTAACCCCTTCTAAATTAAGTGGCATGGTTCGCCAAAAAAAATTAAATGGCATGGGGGCGATTGTTCTCACTAGCTCACCGGTAGATCAGTTGGCTAGTTTTGCCAAAACCCAAAACGTGCTCAATATCAGAAATCATAAAGAGAAAACTAGATTGTTGCATATGTAAGACTCCAAATACAATTGCACAAATCTGATCGACCCTGCGCTTTTGTGTGATGTATTTGACAGGTTTTTAGGTGACATCCACAGCTTGCTGTGCCACAGGAATGTTTGAGATGGGATACGCATGCAACCGAAACAACATGTTCACATGCACTGATGCAAGCAAATACATCTTCTGGGACTCCTTCCATCCTACAGAGAAAGCAAACCAGATCATCTCTGATCACCTTGTCAACACATGTCCTGGCTCAGTTTCTTTAATTAATATTCCTTCGATATATGAAAGCTAGGGCATGATCACTAATATAAAAGGGTTCCTATCCTTTTAGATAAGTTGATATATGGCTTAATCCCTAGCTACTTGATATATATTTGTGCCCAACAACCATGTATAGGTTGTTTGGAAGTCCATTGTGGTTCTAATTCTACTACAAATGGAGTGGCAGTTTGATAATTAGGGTGTATTTTGTAACATTTTAGTGGTTATAATTGAGTATATATGATTCTAGTGTACGTGAACAATGGATTCAAATATGTCGTTATTGTTGCCAATATACAAATCTCACATGAGAAAACTGAGTCGTAGCTATAAGTCTTGTAATTTTTTTGTGTCAACGGTTGTAACTAAGAACATCCACCCTTCTTATACTTCTAAGGACGATGACACCTCTAATGAGTGACCGAGTCTGGATTCGAATGTAAGTGTTATGCAGGTTAGGCGTTTATGATTTATGTCTGATCATCAATGTGCAAGTATTTGAATTTTATTTTATTTTTGATAGAAGTGGACGTATTTGAATTGGTCATCTATATCTGTGAGACGTCTCTCTTCAAACAGAATAGTGTAGAAGATAAAGCTAGAATGTCCAAATCGATAAACATCCAAATTATCATACATTATATACATACATGATACACCAGTTTCTTTATTTTCAGGTTTTGGAGTATTAATTTGTCGAATTGAAAGTATCAATTCTGCTCTGTATCTTTGTGCAGCGCTCAGTGGGAGTAGAAAAATGGAACTTTGCTATACAAAAATGGACAAAGAGTTCTAGAGGATACCTATAAGCTATAACATAACTAATGAGTTTCATGTTTTGCACAAAAGAAATGTGCTCTGATGATCGATGAAAATACGCAGATTAATTAAAGATGATTTTGTCTATTACAATGTAGTAGCAAAGCTTTGAAATTAACTAAACTATGATCTTTCTTCGTGTTGTCTCAAATGCATTGCAACTCAATTGACACCAATCCTAGCTTAATGAATTCATCTTGTATTAGGTTTAGGTACAGTTAAACTCTTATCGGTTTTTATCCACTGTAACCGCTAGTGTTTCAGATAGGTAGGGTGGAGAGTAAAAATTTTATTTTCACCACCTGTGTCTCTTATTATTGTAATATTTGATAAAGTAGTCTGAGGTTCAACTCCAAAACCAATTGGCAATAGAGAGAGTAGCTCAAACCCTTATAAACCCACAGGCAATGTCTCATATTCCCGATGTGGTGAAATTGCACGTGTGGCGAAACTTCAAGCCTAACACGTGGACAACAACTTGGGTGGTCGTGGAGTTCATGTGGTTTTTCGGCTTCACACGTGTACGTGGGTAACCTGGCTCTGATACCATGATAAAATAGTATGAGGTTCAACTCCAAAATCAATTGACAATAGAGAGAATAACTCAAACTCTTATAAACCCACAGACAAGGTTTCATATTTCTGATGTGAGATATATATATCTCAACAATATTACATTCTTTATTAATGAAATTCTTTATATTCTTTCTTAAAAACAATCCGAGCTTAATGAATTCATTTGGGATACTCTTACGTACGACATTCGTACTCGTTAATAAGAAATCTCTGACCTTAAAAAAAAAGAAAACAACGTTGATCTTGCAAGTGGCCTGTACTTTCTTTTTCCTTCCATAGGAAGATGCCCGTACATTGTCAAATTTTAACTGCATAATGCCTTGGGTTCATTTTTAGATCTAAACGTTGCCAACATAGCGTATAGATTTTTTTTTCTTTAGCGTCGATTGATCATTACTCATTAGAGTAGTAAAAGTAACATAGAGACCACTCATCACTCTCAGAGAGCTACGATAAAATTGAGTCATTCATAAGAAGGGCTAGTACTTTGGTGTAATTAACTCCCAACTTATTATGACCTAATATATATAGCATAAGTCAAACAATAATTTCTCACAACTCAAAAACCATTTGCGAGTGCTAATTCATGTATCATTTAATTAGAATGATCTGTTCAATAAAATACCATTTGCAATAATATAAAAAATCAAATCTCAACTTGATCTTAATAGCGGAGCCTATTTTAAATTTAAAGTTATATATATATAGCATACATGAGTCAAACAATAATTTCTCATAACTCAAAAACCATTTGCCAGTGCTAATTCAGGTATCATTTAGAATGATTTGTTCAATAAAATATTATTTACAATAATATAAAAAACAAAATCTCAACTCGATCTTAATAGGGGAGCCCCACTTTAAAACTAAAGTTATATATATATATATATATATATATATATATATATATTCTATACAGAGCGGAGCCCCATTTTAAATTTAAAGTGTGAGAGTCCTTATTCGACACAATTTAAGGTTATATTTCCATATCTCCATCGCTCAGTATCCAGAGCATATTGTGTAGATCACTTCAGCCAAGTTTCAATCAATTTGGATATCATTTGAGCTTTCGTAATGGTGATTTACATGAATGATTCTATTTGGACAAATTTTGTCCTAATGATCTGTTTGATCTAACCCGGTACTCAGATGATTTCTAAATTTGATGAAACTTGGCATAAATGATCTACACACTATACTCTAAACATTGAGCGGTAAAGATGTGAAAATATGACCTGAAAGTGTGTCAAATAAGGAGCCCCATAATTTAATTTCAGAATGGGGTTCTGCTCTGGATAGCGTTGGAAATATTGGAGAGTAATCGATCCCACATCAGAAAAGTGACAAATAAATTATAATTCATAAGTGGACGGATCATTTTTAATTGTACCGAGACCTTTAGTGATTAAAACTCAACATTTTAAAGGTGGTTAAGTTGAGACAGTATCGATGCAATGATGGTTCACGGGTCACGTTTGTCACCATTTAACATGGTATCAGAGCGGGTCTCTCTCCAATTACTTATCTAACTCTTCTGGGTTCTATCTCTCGCCCAGAGTTCTCATGGGCCCTATTTGGGTTGATTCTCTACGCTTGGTCCGGGCTTATCTCGTCATCAGAAAGTTCTAATTTAGATTGTTACCAAGTGTCATTTAGTTTGTTTTGTCCCATATCATGTACAGACCTTGAGTCAGGTTGCACATGAGGGGCATGTTGGACATATTAGAGAGTAATTTATCTCACATCAGAAAAGTGACAAATAAAATATAATTCATAAGTAGACGGATCATTCCTAATTTCTACCAAGACCTTTTGTGATTAAAACCTAACACCTTAAGGATAGTTAAGTTGAGACAGTATCGGTACAATGATGATCCATCAATCACACTTGTCACCGTTTAACATATAGGGAATATATATATATATATATATATATATATATATATATATATATATATATATATTAATTTTAGTTTACCTACCTGAGGTATGAGACTAACAACATTTCACCCCCCATACTTTTAATTTTGAAAGTTTACCCTATAAAGTTTTTTATCAATCATGCCTAATTGGTGAAAGCTTTATCAATTTGGACATTAAAAAGGTTATAAAAGATGTTTTGCTGTTACATGACTATATTTGCCCTTAAAGTGAGATATAAAGTTATAATTAACGTCCAAATTACACAGAATTTCAGCAATTGAGCATGATCGATGAAAATTGAAAACTTTATGGGTAAACTTTCAAAATTAAAAGTACAGAGGGTGAAATGATGTTAGTTTCAAATCTCAGGTATGTAAACTGAAATTAATCATATATATATAGACCCTTCCACTAAGAGATCATTTTTTTGACATATATTACGGATCAAGCATTAAACAAACTTTCAATCACATATCAATATATATCTCCACCGTTCAATACTTCTGCAAAATTTCATCCAACTTGGTGATCATTAAGGCTTTGAACTAACTGAAATCAATTGACGCATCAAATCTGCCAAACATGAACCGTTCATGCTTATAATTTTAATTCGCAATTTTGAGTAACTTATCGATCACTAAATTAGATAAAATTTTACAAATGCGATATATATATATAAATTTATATATTAAACGGTTGAGAAGTGATTTGGTGATTAAAAAATTAGTGTAGTACTTAACTCTTCAATTGTCAAAAAAGAGATACTTTATTGAAAGGATGCTAAAAAATTACGGTAGAGATGTGATTTGATGATTAAATTTAATTTTTTATTATATATATATAATAGAAAAATTAATTTTACTTCCCCAAATAGAGCGCGTGAGATGATAAGTGTTGAGCCAACGAGAGAAGTCCGATGGAAATAAAATGTGTCATCACCGAGAGGCCTTCAAAGTTGAACCAAAGTCATTCTCTTTCTTTCTAAGCAAACCACACCAGCAAATCCAAACCCCCATTTCTCAGTGAAAGAAGAACCACACCAACTCTGTAACTATCTCAACAACCAACAACAACATGAAGAAGCTCTACAACAAGAAAGGCAAGGTCCACCCGTCGCCACCTCCTTCCACACCCGACCCGTTCGCCCTTCTTCCGGCCACCATTTTGACTCTGACCGCCGCTCTCTCCGTCCAGGACCGAGAGGTCCTCGCCTATCTCATCTCCTACACCAACAACAATTCTATCTACACCAGCAAGGGTGCTAGGGTTTCCCATGAAGCTGCTGGAAAAGACCACCCTGACCCTCCGATGTCCCAGTGCGACTGCTTTAGGTGCTACACGAGCTTTTGGGCACGATGGGATGCGTCCCCCAACCGGCAGCTCATACATGAAATCATCGAGGCGTACGAGGAAAAGTTGGCTGAGAATAAGAAGAGGAGAAATCCCAAGGTGAAGAAGGTGAGGAAGAAGAAAACTACTAAGGGGGAAATGGGTAATATTGATAATAACCTACCCGCCATGAAAGAGGAGCTGAGTATTGATCCAGAAGTGGATGTGGAAAGCTGCGATGGTGATGATGAAGAAGTCTCTGGGGTTGAGATTGAGAAAGGGTCCTCCATGAGGAGCAGGCTGGTGAGCTTCATTTGGGGTGTTTGGAATTAAGGTTTAGGTAGGTTTAATCGTCTTCGATCAAACACGCACACAGATGTTTTTTCTTTCTTGCAAATTCCAATTTTTTTCTCTTGATTTATCTTTTACCTATGTATATTAGATGGTACCCATTTTGTAAAGAGCAAAAATAATGGGGCAATAGCAGTTTTCAGTAGGTTTTTAGTCCAAACAGTTCTTCTACAAGATTGCATATGTGTAATTTTCAATCTTAGTGGTGAGTTTTTGGATTACCAAAAATGCTCTGTGTTTTTGCTTATTCTGGATACTTTAACTGTTGAATTGAATTTGCAGCGTCATTAGTCATTACTACTGATCAGTATATTACTGTATTCTCTGTGTTTCATTTGTTATATGTTGAATGGAGTATGTTTCATACGAAACAATATTAAGTTGCAGACTCGCAGCGCAGACGTTATAATGGTGGTGGTGGAGGAGTGGAAACAGGAACGGCCCTCATATTCTAAATACTAATTTGACATTTCTGTTGAATTTATTGGCGGTAATCATGTGTAAGTAGAATAAGAGATGGTGGACTCACTGTGATTGAGTTGAAGTTGAAACCGTCAGAGGTCAATGTTCATGGGCGCTGAAATAGTCAATATTCATTAACTATTCTACATTGCGAGTGTGACCATACATATACGAGTCCAAAGAAATTTCCTACTGATGGCATTGTCTCATCGATCTCCTTCGTCTCGTTTCGTTTTCTGAAAAGCTTCATGCATGATTCATATGAAATTACTTGGAATTCAAACCTAGCGAGTGAGATAGAAAACGGTTGGAGAAGAAATATCTTCTATCAGAAAAGAGATAAATAAAATATAATTTATGTTGATATGCAAAAAAAATATATATAAATACATATATGTATACAAATATATATATATATATGGAAAAAAGGAGGCAGACGAATTAAATAAAAAAAAAAGGAAAAAGACAGAAAAAAGAAGCAGTCCTTATCAAGGTGTTATGCTCCCACACAAAGGGTATTTGAGTTTACTTATAACTCATATAAGTGACCTAGCATATTGGGACTCATCTATCACAACCCTACACCATATAAAATGAGGGGACACGCCAAAAAAAGAAGAACAGACGCAGAAAGGCAGAAGAGACGCAAGAAAAAGAGAGGAGACGCAGAAAACACAACAGACAGCAGAAGAACAAAACCCTAGAGGTATAGCTGATTCTCTCATCTTCTCATGTTCTTGGTGACTATGTTCTCTGGCCCTGATTCTTGGTTCTGGTATGATTCCCTGGTTACTCAAATCCCTTGTGGATTCTTGGTTCTGATGGCCCTTGTTACTGGTTACTTGGCTCTGGTTCTTGGTTACTTGGCTCTGTTCTATGGTTACTTGACACTGGATTCTATGGTTTCTGGTTACTTGGCTCTGGTTCTTGGTTACTTGGCACTGGATACTATGGTTACTGGTTTCTATGGCTCTCAAAGTTCTGTTTCTATGGTTACTGTACGGTTCTGGTTCTCTGGTTACATATTTGACACAATGGTTACTATGACAAACCCGGTTACCCACTCATCATGTTACCTTGATCCTAAAAAACCTAAACACAGAACCAACACTCCATAAAAAGAAAAAAAAAACAGCCACTGCCATCCTGTAACCACCATGGCCAAATTTCTTCCCAAATTCTATGTTAACTACCACAGCCAAATTCTCTATTCTACAGCACCATTAACACAGGAACAACAAAACAGAGAAGCATGTATTAAAAAAAAAATATACAGGAACTCACCTTCTCGGTATGCTCCTGCAACAGCCCCCAACTCCCAATCGACTGGTCGCCTTCTCGGAGAAGATTTCGCCTGTCCAACACAGAAAGCACACGCTTTCAATTTCTATCTTTTCTTCACAAATTAAAGAAGAACAGAAGGAAGAACAAAAAATTGAGCCCTCACCTGTTTCTGGTGTGTCGAAACCGAACCGAAAAGCTCGAAGGCCTGCCCTGTGAATCCATCTCCAAATCCGGCTTTGACAGTGATGAAACAGAAGAAAACTGAATTAGTTTTGGGAAAAGAAAACAAACAGAAACTTGCGAAATCCAATCGAGAAATCATCCTCACCCGATTTGTGCAGAAATCCCCAAATTACAAACTTCAATCCGCACCGGAGAAAACCCAAATGTAACCCCATCTCCGAGTCGATCCGAACGCCCAAAAGCCTTCTCTCACTGGGTCTCAACTCTCGAACCTCCTTCGACTCTCTCATTGAGTCTCTCACTGATATCAGAAGAAAAACGAAGCGGAGGAGGAAGACGAAGGAGGGGAAAAGTGGAGGAAGAAGGCCCTAATACTAACTCTGTCTCCGATCTGTTTGACACCCCACTCATCTGTCTCTCCCTTCTGGTTTTCGAGGAGAAGAACGAAGGGAAGGAGGAAGAAATGACGAAGAGCAGACAGAGAAGAGAAGAAAAGATCGAAGCGAAACGGGCCGCCGGACTGGGCCACCGAACCGGGCCTCCGGGTTGGGCCTTCAAATGGGCCCTGCCGAGATTAATTGGGCCTGACAACAAAAAAAACACCTCAACAAAAGAAAGGGACATTTGGGCCTCCAACCAGGGCCTGGTCTCTTGGGCCTGCCAAAGAAAAACAATTGGGCCTGCCAAAGAAAAAACAAATGGGTCTGCCAAAGAAAAAAACAAATGGGCCTGTCAAGAAACAAATTAGGCCTGGCAACCAAATCTGGCCTATTGGGCCTTCAACAAAAAAAGAAGAGAGACTCATGGGCCTTCAACAAAAAAAGACATTGGGCTCCGGTCATCCCCATTATGAGCCTTCAACAAAAGAAAAAGGGAAACAAGCCCACTCCACAGGCCCATCATCAATTCAAGACCAACTCTACCAACTGTTCAGTATGAAGCCCAATCCAAGTCTCAAGGCCCAAATCAAAGATCTTCGGGCCTCTTGCAAATGAAATGGAAATAGGCCCACTTTACCCGAAGCAGTACAAAGCCCGGTTTAAATTCCAAGGCCCAACAACAAAGCTCGACACGATGGGTGCCCAAATCAAATAAAATGCCTCCAAGAAAAATCTATGGGCCTCTCACAAATGAAAGGGAAATAAGCCCACAAAAGACAATGCAAGTCCAAATACAACAGTGAAAAAAAAGCCCACTTCAAGTCTCAAGGCCCAACTGCAAAAGTCATTATCAAATTGCATGTCGAGTACAAATCCAAAGGCAGCAGTGTAAAAAAGCCCACTTCAAGTCTCAAGGCCCAACTGCAAAGCCCAGGATGATGGGTGCCCAAATCAAATTAGCTGGCACCCCACCAAATCAAGTATCGACATGAAATACAATTGATGGATTCAAAATATGTACATCTATCAAAACCAAATCCGGGCGTGAACTACAATGGTTTGATTCCCACAAAGGGATATGTAGGCAGTCCGGACTTAAATCTGGATACAACCATGGCTAAAACCAAATCCTGGTTCTTTTCAAGCCAATTTCCTAAACATATGATCAAATCCCTGACCACCAGTCAAAAGTTGACCGGTCCAAATGACTTCAGTCAAATTCACCATTCCAAACAGAATCCCTGACCACCAGTCAAAAATCGACCAGTCCAAATGACTTCAGTCAAATTCCCAAACCCACTCCAAATTTTGAACTACATCGGTTTGATCCCCTCACAGGGTATGTAGGCAGTCTAGATTTAAATCTGGATGCAACCACAACTTCAAATAAATTCTCGGATCTTCTGAAGCCACGCTCCATAGCTCATACGCCTTCAGATACAAATCCCAAACACTACTCTCATTTCAAAATCAAAGCCCTCCAATGAGTCATTCACTTGTTGGGGATCCTGAACTACGAATGACTTGATCCCTCCCGGGGTACGTAGGCAACCCATTCGGGTGCAGTCGCAAAAGCAAACAAACACACACCGGTTTCTTCATAAATCGAATCAAGGGGTGTTTCCTTATAATGAGGGATTGTAATTAAGAGACGCGTTCTGTCTTGAATGAGTTGACCCGGACAATATTAAAGCTCTATTTTAATCAATAAGATAGAGTGAAATTACGTTGGGTGACATTTTACATTTTTGGCACATTTTTACCCAACATAGTTTTTGGCGACTCTGCTGGGGACTCATTTTCCCTTTCATCTCTTTTCATGAAGTTATTAACTTATTGTGTGTGTTTTGAAGGTAACAGATCAAATGGCACCAAAGATTACAGTTTTCTTCCACAAGCTCACTCCAGCTGCTAATCACTCGAATCAAAGTGGTTACCGGATGTCATTCGCAATTGGTCATCTTCCTGTAATTTCTACAAAAACAAAGCTGGGAATGAAGCAAAACAAGGTTGTCACAGGTGTGACGAAGACCCGGGTTTTCGATGGCATTTCCAAGAATGCTTTAAGAAATCAGAGGAAGAGGGTAGCACGGGCTCAAAGGAAGAAAGATGCCCAAACTAAGTCAATTGAAGCCGTCCTGGCAGAAATTGCTCAATCAACACCAGCAGTTGTGATAACTCATGTTCCGGCTTATGTCATGATCGGTACAATGCAGGTCCCTCTACCAACAGTAGAAACTGTGATGACAACTTCCACTAAGGGAGGAGAAGAAGACAAAGAGGATGACCATGTACCTCAGCTCCCTCTTGGAGGCTCACAAAGATCCACCTCATCCTCGCAACAAACAACTTCTCAAGATAGTCAAGATCTTGACCCAAAGAAGTTAGCAGAGGAGGTAGCAAAAGCTCTCGACGCACCCTCAAACGCTCGAGAAAGGAAAAACGGATCTAAAGCTGAGGAGTATCCGGTATATGGAGACGATTCTTACACAGGTCCTATCACTCGCAACATGACTAAGAAGAGGATGCTTGACATGTCACCAACTGATACGTCAAACAATCCTCTATTGGTCTCATGGAAAGGAAACCCTCTGTATGAGGCTTCCAATCCAATCAGTGATTCTTCATCTCAGATAAAGTCTAGCGACAGTCCTGAATTCAACAATGCCCAAGTACTCATGGCAAGCTCTGAAACTCCACCAGAAGAGCAGTTGAGACAACGATTGGAAGAGATGGCAAAAAGAATGGCTCAGCTTGAACTAGATGCCCAACAGAGGCAAACTGAGAGAGAAACTGAAGCTCAAAGACTCACAGTTATTGAGCTCGAGTCAAAGAAAAAGTTAGCCGAAAAGGAAGCAGAAATCGCTAGCCTCATGGCTAAGTGTGCTGCGCTCATGGAGAAGAAGAGACAAGAAGAGGAGCCAGGTCCTTCCTTTGCTCAAAGAGACGATAACATGCTCTCAGCAGAAAGTATCAAGAGCTTGATAGCTGAAGGAATAAGAGACTTTCAGTTATCTATGGCTACACCAGTTCTGGGATATCGTAAGCCATATCCTAACCATTATGATGCGATACCCTTCCCAAAGGGATATCAAAGACCGATTTTCGACAAATTCGATGGGACAAATAGTTCTCCACGAGAACATCTCGCCCACTTTTACTCAGCCTGTGGGGAAACGTCACAAGTAGACGCCTTTCTGGTCAGACAATTCGTACAGTCCCTCAAGGGTTCAGCATTCACATGGTACACTCAGTTGGAGCCAGGTTCTATACTAACATGGGACGACATGCAGAGAGCATTCTTGGCACAATTCGTCAGTTCTAAAAAGAAAATATCGATTATTGATCTGGCGGATACCAAGCAAAAGGACAAAGAAAGTTCCACTGAGTTCATCACAAGGTGGAGAAGTCTTAATCTCCAATGTCCCGATAAGTTGTCTGAATCCTCTGCTGTTCAGATGTGTGCTAATAACCTCCTCCCGGAGATCGCAACATATATTGGCACAGCAGAGCCACAAACATTTGATGAGTTGGTGTCTAAGGCAGGAAATGTTGAAAGACAGATTGCTCGTCAAAGATCAGCTTCAAGTTCGAGGAATCAAATTGCTGCCAAGAATAATGATTCAAAAAAGCCGATTGTCAAGAAGGGAGAAACAATGGCGACCTTCGTCAAGAATGACAAGAGAGGCGACAATGTCAAGAATAATAATGACAGCAAAACAAAAGATGATCGCCCTCGAAGACTCACGCTCAAAGAAAGGAGAAACGTCACTTATTCATTTGACAATGATGACGTGGATGCAATTTTCGATGAGCTCATGGCGGCTAAGATGATTACACTTCCTGAATCAAAACGACCCTCAGAGATGAACAAAACCAATGATCCAAAATACTGTCGGTATCACCGCATTGTCAGTCATACATTGAAGGATTGTTACATCCTCAAGGACATAATCCAGGAAATGATCAACAAAAATGAAATCGTGACAACAGCAGCCAATGTAATTTCAACCGATGTGTCTAGGCCTGATGACGCCATCTCTGTCAGGTTCGAAGTTGACAATGAAGTCACTATTGTCGAGGCACATCCCGACATGCCACGACCTGGAAACCCTAATATTCCATCCCTATATGAACTCATGACGACAAGCTTTGAGATATGGGAAGATTCAGATGGGTTGGAAGATTCAGATGGGGAATGGACAACTGTAAGGAATAGCGCGAGGCAACATCATCCTCCCTCGGCTCAATCCTCTTCACCTTCTCCCTCTTCGAAAAACAAACATCGTGGTAGGTTCTCAAAAGGTAAAAAGAAAGGAAGAAATGCGACAAAGAACGTCCAAGCTCAAAACAAAGATGAGTATAGACAATCACCGCGAACTCCAACTACCCTTATGGAATTCCTACCAAAAGAGTTCTTTAAGAACGACCAGAAGAAAGAAGACCATGAAGAGGTGCTCCAATGTTGTATGGCCTCTGTTGAGACAGCCTCCCCATCCAGCTCAGATGCAGACGATGAAAGGCTGCATGAAGTCGATCAAATTCAAACACGCTCTGTCCCGGTTATACCATCAGCTATTCAAGACGATGGAAAAACATTGCCTACAAAGCTAAGAGCAAAGGGTGATGCGAACAATCCTGTCGACAAAATTAAAGCTGTACCAAAAATGGTTCCTCGAAGGACAAAAGAATCTCAACAAAAGTCCAAATATGACGTACTGGCACATCTGCAATGTATCCCTTCACTCTTCAGTGTTTACGACGCTTTGCGCATGTCAAGGGAGCTACGAGAAGCATTGATTGAGGCACTGCTAAGTCCAGACTTGTATAAAGAGGATATTGTTGAAGTTGATGCGACAACCTCAAGAGATTGCCCTAATTGCAGGAATTGTATTTCGTTCTTAGATAAAGACCTGTTATTGGGAGGCGAACAACATAATAGGCCCTTCTACGTCACCGGACTTGTGGGTAATATGACGATCAACAGGATCTTACTTGACTGTGGGTCGGCAGTAAATTTGTTGCCTCTTAAAACACTTCATAACATGGGGATGAATGCTAAACAACTCACCCCGTCTATGCTCACCATCCAGGGCTTCAACCAAGCTAGCCAGAAAGCAATGAGAACAATTGTCCTACAAATGGAAATTGGGAAACTCTTCTCAAGCGCTTTGTTTCACGTGATAGATGCTCCCACATCCTATAATGTACTGTTAGGGCGCCCATGGCTCCATGCTTATGGCGTCATCCCTTCCACGTTACATCAATGCTTTAAATGGCTGCAAAATGAAGAAGTTAAAAAAGTCGTGGCAAACACTGATCCTTTCAGAGGCGAAGAGGTAAATTATTCAGATGCTAAGTTTTATAAGTCAACAGAGCTTCCTAACTTAGTCATACAAGAAGCACCCAAACATGTGCTAGAGACTGAGAAATCGAAGGTGTCTAACACACCTAAATTTCGGGCCAAAGTAACTCTGTCAGTGCCCTTGAAAGAAGAGAAGGCTCCAGGCTCCGAGGTATCCAAACCAAAGATGACCTTCAGGTATATACGGAAAGACCTACGCAAACCTGGACAAAAGGTCATAACTCCAGTCAAAAACACAATGGAGACCCTCATGACAAGCTACGCCAGCCCTCTTCGGAAAATTGATCAATCCATTCCAAAGGAAGGTATCGTAATCTCTACAACGCTCGATCACGGGCACAACAGACACAAACGAGTTATCTTCTACAAAAAAAGGAATGTGAAACCAGTGTCCTCTGCTCCTTTAAAGGTTAAACTTAGTCGTGGCAAAGCAACTTCAAAAACTGCCCCTCTAAGAGTAATGATCAAGCAGACAAAGGGCATGCTCAAAGTGAAAGTTCCTGAGTTTGATCCCTCAGAGTCTTATGTCTTTACAAGTCTCGACAAAGCTATGTTTTGTGAGGAAGACACACCGCCAACCACATCCCTTCAACAGATAGAAAAGGAAGATCCGCCTCGTGTCTCTGTTTTTCAACGTCTAGCAATTGAATCTCAACCTCGAGTTTCAGCATTCCTAAGATTGGGCGAAACCCCTTACAAACTACAACGGAACAAGAAATGGAAGCTCAAGAATAAACAACATAAGGATGTAATTGCTCAGTTCACAGAGGAATCAGCATCCGCAAATTGTGTCTCAATTGAGGACGATTCAACCGATGATGCGGAAGAATATGAATTCATCAATGATGCTGAACCTGCCCCACCACAAATAGAAGACGGAGGTCAACCAACGGTGGATGAACTCCAAGAAATAAACCTGGGCACAATGGAAGATCCAAAACCTGTGTTTGTGAGCACTCTCTTAACTCCGAAAGAATTTCAAGACTACAAAAATATTCTTGAAGAATTTAAAGATGTGTTCGCATGGGGATATCAAGACATGCCTGGTTTAGACCCAAAGGTTGCTGTTCACAATCTAGCGGTCTCAAAGGAGAAAAGGTGGGTTAAGCAAGCACCAAGACGTTTTCTCACAGAACTAGCTACTCAAGTCAAAACTGAAGTGGATAAACTCATCGATGTGGGATTCATCCGTGAAGTCAAATACCCCACATGGTTGGCCAGTATCGTACCTGTCGAGAAAAAGAATGGGCAAATCCGCATATGTGTAGATTACAGAGACCTTAATGAAGCTTGTCCAAAGGATGAATTTCCATTACCAATAACTGAGCTTTTGGTCGATGCCACAACAGGTTTCGGTGCTATGTCCTTCATGGATGGTTTCTCTGGCTACAATCAAATAAAAATGGCACGAGAAGACGAGGAACTAACAGCATTTCGCACCCCTAAAGGAGTGTATTGTTACACGGTCATGCCTTTTGGTTTGAAAAATGC
The DNA here is from genome assembly GCA_951800085.1 of Comarum palustre. Classification (NCBI taxonomy): domain Eukaryota; kingdom Viridiplantae; phylum Streptophyta; class Magnoliopsida; order Rosales; family Rosaceae; genus Comarum; species Comarum palustre. The sequence goes on from OX637578.1 coordinate 4,757,035, forward strand.
AGGTGCTACCTACCAAAGAGCAATGACAACAATTTTTGGTGACATGTTGCATAATACCGTCGAATGCTATGTAGATGATTTGGTAGTCAAAAGCAAAAAGCGGGAACATCACCTAAGTGACTTGAGAAAGGTGTTTGAAAGGCTCCGGAAGCATACGCTGAAAATGAACCCTCTCAAATGTGCGTTTGGAGTAACATCCGGTAAATTCCTCGGTTTCATTGTCAGGTATCGAGGGATCGAGATCGACCCAACCAAAATCAAAGCAATCTGGGAAATGCCACCACCAAGGAATCTTCGAGAATTGCGAGGGTTGCAAGGAAGGCTTGCTTACATAAGGAGATTCATTTCAAATCTTTCTGGGAGGTGCCAACCATTTTCAAGACTGATGAAGAAAGATGTACCTTTCGTGTGGGACCAAGCATGTCAAAACGCTTTAGATAGCATCAAAAAATACTTGCTCAACCCACCAGTCCTAATGGCGCCTATCAAAGGCAAACCTCTAATCCTCTATATCGCAGCTCTTGAACGTTCTCTGGGGGCAATGCTCGCACAAAACAATGATGTGGGCAAAGAAAACGCTCTCTACTATTTAAGTCGGACGTTGGTGGGAGCTGAACACAATTACACGGCAATAGAAAAGATTTGCCTTGCACTGGTCTTCGCAGTTCAGAAACTACGGCATTATTTACTCGCTCATAGTGTCACCTTGATATCTAGAGCTGATCCATTGAAGTATCTAATGACAAAACCCGTGCCTTCAGGACGACTAGCTAAATGGTCCTTGATTCTGTCCGAGTTTGAAATAAAGTATGTCCCGCAAAAAGCAGTAAAAGGACAAGTATTGGCAGACTTCTTGGCAGCACATCCAGTTTTAGATACCCACGAATTGCACGAAAATTTGCCAGATGAAGACGTGTTCTCAGCAGAAACTTCCTCATGGCAACTGTACTTCGATGGAGCCGCTAGAAGAAGAGGAGCCGGGGCTGGCATAGTGTTCATAACACCTTCTTGCGGTATAATCCCTTACTCATTCTCTCTATTGGCTCTATGTTCAAACAATGTTGCAGAATATGAAGCACTCATCATAGGCTTAGAGATAGCTTTGGAAATGGGGATCGACTCTTTGCAAGCATTCGGTGACTCTCAATTAGTTGTCAGACAAATAAATGATGACTATGCAGTCAAACATGCGAACCTTGTCCCATATCATCAAAGAGTCAAATATCTTATGGGACAATTCCGAGACATAAATATTAGCCACATTCCTAGATCAGAGAATGACAAAGCAGATGCATTGGCTAACTTGGCAGCTTCATTAGCGCTCCCTAACGAAAGAGACGTTCAAATAACAGTCGGGGAACGTCAATTGCTGCCTATGTCTTTTGAACGGATGGAAACTACCAGCGAAACACATGTAGTCTCTGCGTTCGACATTGAGGAAGAGTCTGATTGGCGCAAGGATATGGTTGAGTACTGTCAGGCCGGAACCTTACCCGCAGACCCAAAGAGAAGGATTTATGTGAGACGAACAGCTCCTCGATATGTATACCTTAATGACACTCTGTATAGGAGGTCTTTTGACGGCATTCTATTGAGGTGTTTATCAAAAGAAGAGGGAATTCAAGCTCTTAGAGATGCCCACGGTGGCATTTGCGGAGCCCATCAAGCAGGTCCAAAGCTAGCCGCCCAATTGAAAAGAATAGGCTACTATTGGCCATCCATGATACAAGACTCGATAGATTATGCACGAGCATGTGAACTATGTCAAGTACATGGAGATTTCATACACCAACCGCCAGTACCTCTTCATCCCACGTCTCTATCATATCCCTTTGAAGCATGGGGATTAGATGTTGTGGGTATTATATCTCCTAAGTCCTCACGTTTACACCAATACATATTGGCCGCGACGGATTACTTCTCAAAATGGAGTGAGGCAGTTGCTCTTAAAGCAGTGAAAGCAGAAGATGTTGCAAAGTTTGTCAAAACTCACATCATTTACCGCTTTGGAGTCCCCTCAAAGTTAATATCTGACAATGCGACATATTTCAAGTGCAAAGCTATGATTACGTTGTGTGGGAAATACAACATCCAACATGCATTTTCATCCAGCTATAACCCAACGGCTAACGGTCAGGCAGAGGCTTTCAATAAAGTACTTTGCAACATCCTAAAGAAAATGGTCTCAGCAAACAAAAGAGACTGGCATGAGCGTCTCCCTGAGGCATTATGGGCCTACAGGACCACCGTCCGCACGGCAACTGGATGTACACCATTCAACTTGGTCTATGGGTCTGAAGCGGTGTTACCATTGGAAATTCAATTGCCTTCCTTAAGGATAGCTACAATGTTGACAAATCCTGATGAAAATGCACAAATCAGATTGGCAGAGCTTGAAGCACTCGATGAGAAGAGGCTTGCAGTCCAACAGAAACTTGAAATTTACCAAGCTCAAGTAGCAGGCGCCTTCAACAAGAAAGTTAAGTCTCGATCATTCAAAATAGGAGACTTGGTCCTAACAGTGCGAAGACCCATCATTGTCACTAGAAAGTCAAAGGGGAAGTTTGAACCAAAGTGGGAAGGGCCATATGTAGTCACCAAAGTCTTCACCAAAGGCGCATATGAGCTTTCAAACGCAGACGGAAATCGTATCTACCCCTGCGTCAATGGGAAATTTGTAAAAAAGTTTCATACCCTTTGAAGCTCGCTAGATCAAAAAATGGACGATCTAGGCAAAAGTTAGAGCTACACAAAAAAAAAAAAAAAAAAAGCTCGCTGGGTTGAAAAGTCGGGAAGGCGGCCCAGGCAAAAGTTAGAGCACAAATCTTCCCGAACTACGTGTAGCTTGATCCCTTCAAAGGGTACGTAGGCAATCTGGTATTAAAACCGGACTCAGCTGCAAACAAAAAAAGTTTTCAAAAAAAATCCATACCCAAAATCAAATGGGTGAACTACGTTTGGCTTGATTCCTTCACAGGATACGTAGGCAGTCTAGTATCAAACTAGATCCAGCCATATTTTCAAATCAATCTTTTTTTCCCTAACACATTTTCATGTGACTAAACAGGTGAAGGAGGTTGATTTTGCCATTGGATAATGGCATCTCTGTTGATAAGTCGTTCAGTATCATCAGCAACAACAACAATAAAATTTCTCAAAGACATTTAAAGTCAAATATCAACACAGGAGATCGGTTCATCCCAAATAACAAAGTCAGAAATCGACACTACCCTGTATTTCAAATTGTCCAAAAAGAAAATGTGTTTCCAGCAAGAAGCGAAAGGAGATTAAATTACCCCTCCACATGGACCTCCTAAAGCTCCTACAAACACAAGCAAAGGACAAAGTCAGCAGACATCAAACCCTAATTAGGGAACATGTTAAAAAAAAAACCTTGTTTCGGCTCGAAATATTAAAGCAAGAGCGCACAGCAAGCGCCATGTCTTTTCGCAGCAAATACAAGGAAAAAGAAAAAGAATATGTCAACAGCAAAATATGTGAAAGTCAAAATGTCTAGCCGTGCTCCTCAGACCGGAGGCTTACTCAAATGCATCCCGAGACAATAAAAAATGTTGGGGGCAAATCAACATCAGAGTTTGGCATGCATAAAGATAATAGACCGACAGCTGTTGTTCAAAACAAATTCATTCGTCCACGGAACCAATAAAAATGGCAATATCAAGTCATAGCAACGTCAGAATCTTGATGGAATGTGAGATAGCCTAAATTCATTTCCACTCCGGCAACTAAGGTAACTTTATCCTGAGGCGGAAGATCAACATGGATAGAGCTTAAAGGTTGAGACCTCGTATACTCTATCTTTTTCCCAACAACTCGCCCCTTCTTGTTAAGAGCAGCTTCAGAAGAAATTCGACCGTGTGCATCCATATCCTGAGATTTTCACACAAAAAAATGTCAGAAGCCAGCAACAGCAATAAGCAATCAAGCTTCACACGTGGAAAGCAAATTACACGCGTAAAGCTTGAGGGGGCACTGTTGATATGCAAAAAAATATATATAAATACATATATGTATACAAATATATATATATATATATGGAAAAAAGGAGGCAGACGAATTAAATAAAAAAAAAAAGGAAAAAGACAGAAAAAAGAAGCAGTCCTTATCAAGGTGTTATGCTCCCACACAAAGGGTATTTGAGTTTACTTATAACTCATATAAGTGACCTAGCATATTGGGACTCATCTATCACAACCCTACACCATATAAAATGAGGGGACACGCCAAAAAAAGAAGAACAGACGCAGAAAGGCAGAAGAGACGCAAGAAAAAGAGAGGAGACGCAGAAAACACAACAGACAGCAGAAGAACAAAACCCTAGAGGTATAGCTGATTCTCTCATCTTCTCATGTTCTTGGTGACTATGTTCTCTGGCCCTGATTCTTGGTTCTGGTATGATTCCCTGGTTACTCAAATCCCTTGTGGATTCTTGGTTCTGATGGCCCTTGTTACTGGTTACTTGGCTCTGGTTCTTGGTTACTTGGCTCTGTTCTATGGTTACTTGACACTGGATTCTATGGTTTCTGGTTACTTGGCTCTGGTTCTTGGTTACTTGGCACTGGATACTATGGTTACTGGTTTCTATGGCTCTCAAAGTTCTGTTTCTATGGTTACTGTACGGTTCTGGTTCTCTGGTTACATATTTGACACAATGGTTACTATGACAAACCCGGTTACCCACTCATCATGTTACCTTGATCCTAAAAAACCTAAACACAGAACCAACACTCCATAAAAAGAAAAAAAAAACAGCCACTGCCATCCTGTAACCACCATGGCCAAATTTCTTCCCAAATTCTATGTTAACTACCACAGCCAAATTCTCTATTCTACAGCACCATTAACACAGGAACAACAAAACAGAGAAGCATGTATTAAAAAAAAAATATACAGGAACTCACCTTCTCGGTATGCTCCTGCAACAGCCCCCAACTCCCAATCGACTGGTCGCCTTCTCGGAGAAGATTTCGCCTGTCCAACACAGAAAGCACACGCTTTCAATTTCTATCTTTTCTTCACAAATTAAAGAAGAACAGAAGGAAGAACAAAAAATTGAGCCCTCACCTGTTTCTGGTGTGTCGAAACCGAACCGAAAAGCTCGAAGGCCTGCCCTGTGAATCCATCTCCAAATCCGGCTTTGACAGTGATGAAACAGAAGAAAACTGAATTAGTTTTGGGAAAAGAAAACAAACAGAAACTTGCGAAATCCAATCGAGAAATCATCCTCACCCGATTTGTGCAGAAATCCCCAAATTACAAACTTCAATCCGCACCGGAGAAAACCCAAATGTAACCCCATCTCCGAGTCGATCCGAACGCCCAAAAGCCTTCTCTCACTGGGTCTCAACTCTCGAACCTCCTTCGACTCTCTCATTGAGTCTCTCACTGATATCAGAAGAAAAACGAAGCGGAGGAGGAAGACGAAGGAGGGGAAAAGTGGAGGAAGAAGGCCTTAATACTAACTCTGTCTCCGATCTGTTTGACACCCCACTCATCTGTCTCTCCCTTCTGGTTTTCGAGGAGAAGAACGAAGGGAAGGAGGAAGAAATGACGAAGAGCAGACAGAGAAGAGAAGAAAAGATCGAAGCGAAACGGGCCGCCGGACTGGGCCACCGAACCGGGCCTCCGGGTTGGGCCTTCAAATGGGCCCTGCCGAGATTAATTGGGCCTGACAACAAAAAAAACACCTCAACAAAAGAAAGGGACATTTGGGCCTCCAACCAGGGCCTGGTCTCTTGGGCCTGCCAAAGAAAAACAATTGGGCCTGCCAAAGAAAAAACAAATGGGTCTGCCAAAGAAAAAAACAAATGGGCCTGTCAAGAAACAAATTAGGCCTGGCAACCAAATCTGGCCTATTGGGCCTTCAACAAAAAAAGAAGAGAGACTCATGGGCCTTCAACAAAAAAAGACATTGGGCTCCGGTCATCCCCATTATGAGCCTTCAACAAAAGAAAAAGGGAAACAAGCCCACTCCACAGGCCCATCATCAATTCAAGACCAACTCTACCAACTGTTCAGTATGAAGCCCAATCCAAGTCTCAAGGCCCAAATCAAAGATCTTCGGGCCTCTTGCAAATGAAATGGAAATAGGCCCACTTTACCCGAAGCAGTACAAAGCCCGGTTTAAATTCCAAGGCCCAACAACAAAGCTCGACACGATGGGTGCCCAAATCAAATAAAATGCCTCCAAGAAAAATCTATGGGCCTCTCACAAATGAAAGGGAAATAAGCCCACAAAAGACAATGCAAGTCCAAATACAACAGTGAAAAAAAAGCCCACTTCAAGTCTCAAGGCCCAACTGCAAAAGTCATTATCAAATTGCATGTCGAGTACAAATCCAAAGGCAGCAGTGTAAAAAAGCCCACTTCAAGTCTCAAGGCCCAACTGCAAAGCCCAGGATGATGGGTGCCCAAATCAAATTAGCTGGCACCCCACCAAATCAAGTATCGACATGAAATACAAATGATGGATTCAAAATATGTACATCTATCAAAACCAAATCCGGGCGTGAACTACAATGGTTTGATTCCCACAAAGGGATATGTAGGCAGCCCGGACTTAAATCTGGATACAACCATGGCTAAAACCAAATCCTGGTTCTTTTCAAGCCAATTTCCTAAACATATGATCAAATCCCTGACCACCAGTCAAAAGTTGACCGGTCCAAATGACTTCAGTCAAATTCACCATTCCAAACAGAATCCCTGACCACCAGTCAAAAATCGACCAGTCCAAATGACTTCAGTCAAATTCCCAAACCCACTCCAAATTTTGAACTACATCGGTTTGATCCCCTCACAGCGTATGTAGGCAGTCTAGATTTAAATCTGGATGCAACCACAACTTCAAATAAATTCTCGGATCTTCTGAAGCCACGCTCCATAGCTCATACGCCTTCAGATACAAATCCCAAACACTACTCTCATTTCAAAATCAAAGCCCTCCAATGAGTCATTCACTTGTTGGGGATCCTGAACTACGAATGACTTGATCCCTCCCGGGGTACGTAGGCAACCCATTCGGGTGCAGTCGCAAAAGCAAACAAACACACACCGGTTTCTTCATAAATCGAATCAAGGGGTGTTTCCTTATAATGAGGGATTGTAATTAAGAGACGCGTTCTGTCTTGAATGAGTTGACCCGGACAATATTAAAGCTCTATTTTAATCAATAAGATAGAGTGAAATTACGTTGGGTGACATTTTACATTTTTGGCACATTTTTACCCAACAATTTATAAGTGGATGAATTGTATCTAATTGTATCGAAGTCTTTTGTGGATAAAACCCAACATCTTAAAGGTGGTTAAGTTGAGACAGTATCGGTACAATGATGATCAACGGGTCACGCTTGTCCTAATTTAAGTTGATATCAGAGCGGGTCCCTCTTTTATTACTTCTCTCAACGTAATAGGGGAAAGTCTCCCAGCATAATGAGCCCAAATTTAGGTTCATCGAATCGAATTGCTGTCGGAAACATTCTGATTGGCTCATATCATACCAAGTGCCTATAGTGGATCTTCGACCGCATACCCCAATTTTCGAAATGAGAATTAGACCACATGAATGTACCGATTTCCGATGTGGGAATTGGATTGAATGAATTTCACGTGTCAACCTAAAAAGTTAGGTTGCACGTGAGGGGAGGTGTTGGAGAGGAAAGATCTCACATAAGAAAAGACACAAATAAAATATAACTTATAAGTGGATGAATTATATCCAATTGTATTGAGACATTTTGTGGATAAAACCCAACACCTTAAAGGTGGTTAAGTTGGGACAATATCGGTACAATAGTGAACCACGGGCTACGTTTGTCTCAGTTCAAGTAAGTAGAAAAGAATGGTTTGATAATGGTTTTCAAACGATATTATTATTCTCAAATGGAGATATATATACAGTTATAATCATTGATTTAATAGGAAAACAATATCTCCTATATCTATAATGAAAGTATATATTTGAAAATATTCTACACCCCCTCTCAAGTTGGTGCATAGATATCGATCATGCCCCAACTTGCCTACCGAATTGTCAAATACTTTCCTTGACACTCATTTCGTAAGAACATCTGCTAATTGGTCTTCTGTATACACAAAAGGAAAACAAATAATTCTCCTGTCCAAGTTCTCTTTAATAAAATGACAGTCTACTTCCACATGTTTCGTTCGATCATGTTGAACAGGATTATGAGCAATCTCAATAGCAGACGTTGATAATGCTAGAGTTGTGTTTGATAACCTGGAGAATTGGAATGAAGTTTCATGGACTTAACTAATGACAGGATATGGGATGCATGGTCGTGGTGAAGAAGCTCTACAAATTTTTGATGAGATGTAGAGACTGGGTCTGGTGCCTGATGTTGTAACATTTCTTGTTGTTCTCTATGCTTGTAGCCATTTTGGAATGGTTGAGGGAATGAGATACTTCAGTGGCATGAATAAGAACTCTGGCTTTGTTCCTGGGCCAGAGCATTATGCTTGCATGGCTGACCTCTTGGGGCGTGCTAGTCGCTTCGATGATGCTATGAACCTGATCAAAAGCATGCATATGGAACCGACCCCAATTGTGTGGGTGGCCTTGCTCAGTGCATACATGATCCATGACAATGTTGAGCTTGGGAATATGCTGCAGATCGGTTAGCAGCGTTAGTCTCGGAGAATGATGGTTCGTATACATTGCTCTCAAACATATATGCGAATGCCAAGCGTTGTAAATATGTTTCTAGGTTAAATTGTTAATGAAACATGTAGGAATCCAGAAGAGGCCGGGTTGTAGTTGGGTGCAAGGAAAGAAAGGCACAACAACCATCTTTGTGGGTGATAGGACTCATCCATAATCACATGGTCAAGTCCAATCACATGTTCAACCATTGACTATAAAATTAATGAGCACATCATTCGTTCATACAATTGATTGTACTTTTCCTAGTTTGACTAGGAAATCTTAATTTGACCAAGAGTTGACTAACCAAACCCTTTTTATCGACTTACCAACAAATAGAACTATTTTTGATTATCGACTTGACATTTAGTTTCCGATTTCATAACTCTAAAGTAACGACTTTCCTTACTATTTAATTTGACGATAGGTTATCACATAGTAATTTTGTTGAATTACTATGGACACCTAAACTATAGTTCAAACCGAAATACTAATTATGAGTCGATAAAGATCAACTTATTGCCCTTTATCCAAATTATCTACAAAGATCAACTTAACATTTTCGTTAATTGTAGATATTATCTTCCTCTCAACCAAGTTGTAACATAAACTTATAATTTTCAAACTTCACAAAATCTTCGATCCCTTTAACTTGAAATTCACCTTTTCATTAGCCTTACTTCTAATTTTCCAATTCCAATGTCAACTTTCCATAAATAGAAACCTTCTAACGAGGGAAAGTTTTCCAAAATGGAAACTTCCCATTTACGCTAAGTTTTTCGAAATTACTCAATTTATGAATTAACAGAAACTTTAGGAGTTAAAGCTTAACAAAGGAATCAAATTTTTTACCTCTTCGGCTTTCTGCCGGATTCACTGCATTCCCAGAGCAGTTACCGGATTCCGGCAACTTGCCAGAATCCTCTGCCGGATTCCGGTCATCTTGCCGAAAATTTGCCATAACTTCCATGTTTTCTTCGTCTCCAAGTTATCGACATACAAGGTGATAAGTGTGTTTTACGCCATGATTTTAATGTGTTTTTACCCTCATTTATACTTGGTTTATTCCTTAGTAATGTCGTTTTTACTTATTTTGAGTCAAAAGGGTTTTTCTGTAGAGCAATGGCTATTACATGCATTTATACAGAAATTTGTGCTTAAATGTTGTAAAACCGTTTTTGGACAAACACTTGGGTACTTCTCTTATGATTCACCGTACCTTTACGTTGTCATTTTTGATGAATTTGGTTTAATGTGTAGATGACATGTATATGGACATATTATATCAAGAATCATGAAGATTGGACTCATGGAAGACAACAAGAGAAGCCACGGAAAAGAAGTACTCCGAAACGCAAGTTTTGATCCAAGCACAGAAACTTCCAGAAACCCTACATCAACTTTGGAATTTCATATCTGACGATCCAGGAGGAATCGGAGGACGAGCCATATATCATTGGAAAGCTACGGAAGTCTAGTTTTCAGATCAGCTGGAATCGCATCAATTGGAGTTCATATGAGGGAGTTATGATCAAAACAATGGACGGAGGTCAAGCTGCAAAACTGGGCAGTTTCTGCCTAAGTTGTCACACGGGTTTGGGAGGATGTTTCTTCACTAAAATACTTTCCAAATGTGTCAAATGACTTAAGAAGATTCGAAGAAGTCATCAAGGACAGCCGAAATAACTAAGTAGACAGCTTTCCCGGTTCAACTAGGAAAGGCTGCCTCTACCGAGTTCTTGCAATGGATTCGGCTGCCTAGAAGCCCAAGACTTGTGCAATAAGGCCTACATTGATCTATTAACATGTAGGAGAGTCCAAGAGCAGAAGATCCAAGGTCCAAGTTGAAATTCCTTGTCAGAAAAGAAAGAAGTTCAAGTTGTGTTCAAAGAGGAATCAACAATCCTTTTCGGAAAAGGAGAGGAATATCTATGCCGACTTGAATCTAGATCCTCTAAAGTTTTCTCTATAAACACACTTGTAATAGCTCTTAGTTTAGGGTCTTCAACCTTTGTAATTTTTAGAGAGCCAAGCTCTACCTACAAAACCCTAAACACTAGAGATACAAAAAGCTGCCGCAACTTCCATTGTTCACTGCTGAGTTTTTCATCCTTCACCGATCACCCTACCTTTGCCGATTGTCTCTAGGAGGTCTTAGGCATGGATCTATGTAAGTGACGTGTCATAATTTGACCTGCAATTAAAAACCCTATCGTGTAGTATGTGCAAGTAGGGATCGTTCTAACCGGGGACACTAGGGAAGGATTCATATTCTGCAAAACAAATTTATTAGTACTTTCAAAAGAATACAAGTATAAACATACATACAAAATATTATGGGGGATTTATAGGGTGGTTCGAAACATATACAGAAAATAAAGACACTTATTTACAAAACATGGTCAATCAATACTCAAGCATAAAACAACATAGCACCGTGTAGAAAGACATGTCACAAATTTCACAAGTTTAAGAGGTCGTATTTACGCTTTCACAACTTGTAATTAATTCCAACTATTTCGACTTCTCATGTAAACTTAGTGCCTACAATCGCCTGACACTAAGTTTGTATATGTGTCATCCTGTTCAATGCCTACAATCGCCTGACATTAAGACAAAATACACTGATCGAACGAGAGTCATTGGAAACATGGTCCTAGGTATGGCGTCACTCATCCTATTCATCATGCAAATCTCTCACCCTAGCAACCCTTGGTAGTGACTAAGAATCAAGACCTACAATCGTCTGATCTCAACCCTTAGAACACTACGGCATATGAAACTCCCCCCTAATAGCTAACTTGTCTAGATTCAAGCTAACCTAGAGTTCGATTACGTGTACAGGTGAGGATTAATCAATTCAAGTTATTAATTACGTGAACACAAACAACTTAATCTAAATCTTCATCCTAACATGCAGTTCTACACGTTACAATTATAAACACAATCACATGAAAATCACAAAGAAGAACAAGTAAACATGTTTATAACGTAAAACCGAAAACCAACACAAACATACATATAAATAACCATCATCCATACAGTAGATACATACATAAACCTTGAATGTATTCATACCTAAACCTACCCTAAGAGTCGGCAAGGATTGAAGAAGGGATTGGTGGCGGCAAAGCTATGCAGTCGGCAGCAAGGATTGCAATCGGCAGCAGGGTTGGCGGCGGCAAGGCTATGGTGTTTCTGTGTAGGGAGGGTTTTTTAGTAGAGCTAGGCTATTCTAAGGCTTAGAGCAATTGAGAGACACTTTTTCAGTTGTATTACATGTGTATTTATAGACGAAAACTTCTCAAGAAACCCTAGGGATTCGGCAGCCACTAGTCCATTCTGAATTGGGCTTCCTTCTTCTTGATGGATTCGGCCTCTCCCTTTTAGTTGCTGACTTGGATTGTGATATTTCTGAATCATGGACTCCCCTACATGTTAAGGGATCAATGAAGGACTCCCTTACACGTTTTGGGGTCCATAGGACAGCCGAATCCCCTCCATAGTCTCGGTAGAACAAGTTATCCTGTTTTGACCGGGATAACTTTCGTAGTTGCTGTTTTCGGCTTCTCCTTTGTGATTTCTTCAATTCTTCTTCTTCTAAACAACTTCCCATATCATCATTAAGCTCTTCATCAATCATTTGGCATGCTTGGGAAGGATTTTGGTGAAGAAACACACTCACGAACTCGGTAGACAACTTCAGCAAAATCTGTCCTGTTTCCAGCAGACTGACCTCCGGCCATTGTTTCCGGCATAACTCCTTCCTCAGAATTGGATTGCTGTGATTCCAAAATATTTAGAAACTAGACATCCACAGCTTTCCATCCATATATGGCATGTTCCCTGGTTCCTCCTGGATCGTCCTAGGGAAATCTTTGAAGTTGATGTAGGGTTTCTGGAAATTTCTGCTCGGATCAAAATCTTATGTTTCGGAGTTTCTTCTTTTCCATGGCCTCTCTTGTTGTCTTCCATGAGTTCAATCTTCATGATTCTTGTTCTCATATGCTCATTTACATGTCATCTACACATTAAACCAAATTCATCAAAATTGACAATGTAAAGGTATAACGAATCATAAGAGAAAATAACCAAGTCTTTGTTCCAAATCGAATTTTCAACACTTAAGCACAATTTTCTGTATAAATACACGTTTTAGCCATTGCTCTACAGAAAAACCTTTTTGACTCAAAATAAGTAAAAACGACATTACTAAGGAATAAACCAAGTATAAATGAGGGTAAAAACACATTACAAACATGGCGTAAAACGCACTCATCAGTAAGCTTTTGTATACTCTATTGTTTTTGTCGAATTTCATAAATATATATATTGTTTTTGTGGTTTTATGTTTCAAGCATGATCATGTGATTCTTCTTTGTAATTTCTTATATGTGATTGTTTGAACATAACAATTAGATTGCATGTGTAGGGTTTGAATAAAATACTTAACTTGCTGTGTTTATATGATTAGAGAACTTGAATTAATTAATCATCACCTGAGCACATAATCAAACCCTAGGTTAATTTGAATGGTACCCAAGTTAACTATTAGGGGGGAGTTTAATCTGCCGTGGTAATCTAGGATCAAGTTAGGCATATTTGATGGCTTGGTTCTAGTTACTGCATACGGTGGTAGGGTGAGGGATTTGCATGCTATTAGGATGAGTGACGCCATACCTATGACCATGTCTTCAACCGACTCGTGAACGGTAAGTGTATCTTGTTTAGATTAGGCATATTTGATGGTTTAAACAAGGTGACACATATATGTTTTAGGTTCGGGCATATTTGAAGTTCCTAAAAACACATGAGAAGTCATTAAAGGTTGAAATTAATTAAAGTGTTCGAAATTATAAATGTTGCTTGTTAATCCGATTCATAACCTTGCATGTAAACTAATCGGTGTTTTGTGCTGTTCTAAATGTTGAAACGATTGAATGATCACTTGTATATGTGTTTGTTTATTTTTTTTTATTGTTTTGAACCATTTCAAAAATCTCATTTGATTTCTTATATATGTATAGTGTACTAATATTTGTTTTGCAGAATAATAATCCTTCCCTAGTGTCCCTGGTTAGAACGATACCCTACTTACTAATGCTACAATGATAGGGTTTTAAATTGCAGGTCAATTCTTGACAGGTCACAAGGACAGAAAACTCAATTAAACTTCAATCTCAACCGCAACAACAACAACACAACAACAAAAACTATATAGTGGCCTAGAAGCTCGGCCTTACCTCCCAAGAGCTCAAAATCGATCTCCTCGTAGCTCCATCATCCTCAGACTCGACTTGCAGGAGCTCTGAGTACTTCCAAGTCCTGCCTTGGTCACTGCCTCCACCAAACCAACACCTCACCACCTCAGGTGCTCTCCAAAAGCCTCTGCTACAGTTAGGTTGTCACCAGGAGGATGAGAAGGCCACCGAGAGTTCGAAGAACTCAGTCGTCGAAGGAAGAACAGAGAACCCAGAAGAAGGGGAAGAGGGGTTTTGAGATTAGGTCTCGAATCGATCAAGAAAATAGTAAGGAAAGGAAGAGGGAGAAGAGGGAAGAAGAACCCTACCTTTTGCTGGCCTCGTCGTCGCCTGAGCTCGCCAAAATCTGGTGAAGTCCGCCGCCTGGTCTCGCCGCCGATTTCCCTCCACAGTGGACGACAAAACAATCCAGGGACTGGACTAGGGAGTAGAGGAAGATAGGAGAAGATTGGTGGTGGTCCGCCGGCGTGAAGTGGCCGGAGTCGCCGGCGCCAGGCGGACACAGCAACGGCAGAGAAAGCTGGGGAGAAGAGAGAAGAGTTGATCGATTTGGGAGGTTACCGAGTCAAACCTCTCACCCTTTTTTATTGAAAAATAGACGGTCCAGATTCAATCTAGAATCGATCCAACGGTCCAAATTTAAAGAAGGTAAAAAGTAAATGGTTAAATGGTAAAAACTATTTATCGGAATGATAATTAAAAAAAAATTACCATAAACTTCAAAAATTCATAGAAAATAGCCGGAAGCTCCGAAAAATAATCCGAAAATACCGGGAGACTCGTGTCGACACATACTACAACATCAAGTCATTAAATGAGGAATTTGAAGAGTTTAGGAAAACTTGAAAATAAACTCAAGCGATAACTTATAATTCACCGGTCTCAGTTAAGAACTCTCGGTAACTCATAAACGTCTGTGAAAATGTAACTTTTAGGTACGGGGTGTTACAGCGGATCAAGGACATATGATATGTCCTTGAGATAATCTTTGCACTTCATGACGTTGATGATGAGGAGAAAAAAGATGTTCTTTCTGAACACACTGAGAAGTTAGCTCTTGCATATGCAATGTTAACAACTGCACCAGGCACGCCGATCCGGATTACCAAGAACTTGCGTGTTTATGGTGATGAACCAGGCAATTTCTCCTCCAGTAAAGAAGTGGCAGTTTCTCGTCGTGTCCTTTTGATGATACAACTTCTTGTCTTTTTGGTGCAAGGATATTCTTTAGGGATAACCAGCTGTGTTTAGTCACCTTGTTTGAGGTTGATGGGTCCTCTGTAGTTGAAGAAGCCCAAGTTGGAGGAAACCTTGTGACTTGGCATATTTATCGAATTGTTCTCCGCAACTTGATTATCGACTTTCCTTGATCTCTTGCTCTTTGGCATAATGTCCTTCACCTCTGCTGATGTTGATGGATCATCTTTGTTATTCCTCTTCTTCCCTGTGAGTCTTGGTAGATCATCCTTCTTTGGTTCAGGTGAGTGTTTGTTCTTTTTGAGATGACAAATAACCCAATGGGAGAAAAATTGCTGCTATACTCTTCCAATTGCAAAGCAGCGTGGTGCGAAGAATGGTCACTCTCATACCAGAACTTTCTCTTCGTTCCAATTGGGTTCCCATTCTCATCATCAACTTGTCTAGATCTTTCACCCTCACTCCATGTCCCCAATCTAGAGTTTGTCCTACGATCAATTCGCTTACCTTTGGGGTTCAACTTCTTGGGGATCATAAAGAAATACAAGGATTCTTCGTCTTGCCGTTCGAATCTCTCCCAAATTTCCATGGCTCTTCGCCATAAATGTCAACCTCCGACAACTTTAGGTATGGTGATGGAGATACAGACTCATCCACGTTCACCTTGCTATATAAGTAATAGTTTACTAACTCGTATTCCTTTGGATGGAACCTGAAACCCATCGGCATTACAATTGACATTGTTGTTTGGAAGCCGAAAAAGAACTTTAATCTGAGAAGTTGGTGCTTAAGTTTTCATATGAATTTGGTTTGTGATATGATGGAATGATGGTGTGGTTCTTGATTTGATATGCCATGAAAAATAAATTCAATTTGTTGGATTTGAAATTTGAAATTCGGGATTTGAAATTATGGAGTTGAAATTTGGGATTTGAGATTTTGGTATGATAATGGTACGCAGCGGAATTTGAATACGTAATTTGGGTTTGTGTTTGGAATTTGGGATTCGGTATTTGGAAAATTCAGGTGGTGATTTGGATTTTGGTAGTGATTATGTTGGTACGCAACAGAATACAAATACGAAATTTGAGTTTTGGCTTTTGGTGTGGGTTCCTGATTTGTTTGTAGATTTAGGCGGATTCAGGATTTGTTTGTGGATTTGGGTGGATTCATGATTTGTTTGTGGATTTAGGCAGATTCAGGATTTGGTATGGTATTTGATTCAGTAAAAATGCAGCGGATTTGTGGTTTTCTGATGCAGTATTGAACCTGCTCTGATACCAAGTAGAAAATAATGGTTTTCAAACGATATTATTATTCTCCAATGGAGATATTGTTAGAATATGCCTTGAATCAGGCATAAACCCTAATTTAACAAGGATTGTTAAATTAGTCTATTATGCTGGGCTGTGTTTGTTGGGCGTACCATTCGGGGTATATATACCTATTAGGTTATTAACCTAGTGTGTGTAGTATTCTGTTATCTGTAATCTATTTTTCTCAAAAATTAATAAAATTGTTCTCCTATGCCTGTGGATGTAGCTAACACCTTGTTAGTGAACCACGTAAATCTGTATTCTTTCTTGCATTAGTTATAACAAATTGGTATCAGAGCCAAGATGTCTGGTTTGAATGTGAAGATCGACAAATTCACGGGGAGGAACAGTTTCAGTTTATGACAGATCAAGATGCGAGCCTTGTTAAAGCAACAAGGGTTGTGGGCGCCGCTGACGAAGAAGGTAGGGGATCCCGAAACTATTGAGATGGCTAGTCTGGAGGAGAAGATACACTCGACAATTATGTTGTGTCTTGCAGACGATATCATCACCGAGATCATGGAGGAAACTGCATCCGGTCTGTGGTTGAAGCTTGAGAGTCTATACATGACGAAGTCTTTAACCAACAAGCTGCTTTTAAAGCAACGTCTATTTAGTCTGCGAATGCAAGAATGTGCGCCTCTAAGAGATCACTTAGATCAATTAAACACAATTCTATTAGAGTTGCTTAATATTGATGTTAAAATCGAGGATGAGGATGTTGCCTTAGTTCTGTTGGTATCTTTACCATTATCGTATGAGAATTTTGTGCAATCTTTTATTATTGGGAGAGATACTGTGACTCTGGAGGAGGTTAGATCATCCCTTCACACCAGAGAGATGTGTCATAAGGCGACTGGTACAGGTACAAATAATCAGGCTGCTGGGCTAGTAGCCAATGAAAGTAAGGGAAATGGAAACTTGGAGAAGAAGAAATTCAAGAAACCAGGTTCTAAGGGTCTTAAACCTAATGATATCTGTAACTACTGTAAAGAGAATGGACATTGGAAAAAGGAATATCCAAAGAAGATGCGGTAGGAGAAACCATCAGGAACTGTTGCTATAGCAGAAGATGACATCAATTCGGAAGAGGATATTGCCCTAGTTGCTGATGAACATACACATCAGACCGGTGTGGATTTTAGACTTCGGGACGTCTTATCATATATGTCCGCGTAAGGAGTAGTTCACTACCTATGAGCAGGTAAATGGAGGCAATGTTTCTACGGCTAGTAGTTTTGTCTGCAAGGTGGTTGGAATAGGCTCGATAAAAATACGGACACATGATGGTAAATTATGTACATTGAATGATGTTAGGCATGTTCCACGCATGACCAAGAATCTGATATCACTGAGCTATTTGGACAACAAGGGGTTCAGCTTCAAAGGTGAAGGTGGAGTTCTACGTGTCTGTAAGGGTTCTAATATGGTTCTGAAAAGTGTCAAGTGAGGTACCTTGTATATTCTGCAAGGCACTGCGCTGTCAGGTTTTGCTGTTGTTGCATCATCGGAGGTTCACAAGGATGATATGACCAAGTTATGGCACATGAGACTCTGTCACATGAGTGAAAGAGGGATGCAAATTCTGTCAAAAGGGGATCTTCTTGGTGGCTACAAGGTCAAGGACCTTGGATTTTGTGAACATTATGTCTTCGGAAAATTACATCGTAGCAAGTTTCCTAAAGCAATTCACAGAACAAAAGGCACACTTGATTACATTCATTCTGACTGTTGGGGTCCTTCTCGCGTTGAGTCTCTAGGAGGTCACAAATACTTTGTGTCAATGATTGATGATTTCTTAAGAATGACTTGGGTTATTATGATGAAGGATAAAACTGACGCTTTTAAGAGTTTCAAGCAGTGGAAGGCGTTAGTTGAAAATCAAACAGGGAAGAAGATCAAAAGGTTGCGAACTGATAATGGTCTGAAATTTTGTTGGTCTGAGTTTAATAAGTTCTGCAAGAATGAAGGAATTGCTAGACATCATACAGTCAGGCACACACCACAGCAAAATGGTGTGGCAGAGCGTATGAATCAGACTCTTCTGGAAAGAGCTAGGTGCACGCTCTCTAATGCTAGACTAGAAAGAACGTTCTGGGCAGAAGCGGTTAGTACAGCTTGTTAACTGATAAATCGTAGACCTCACACAGGAATACATCTCAAAACCCCTTATGAGGTGTGGTTTGATAAGTCTGCTGATTACTCAAATCTGAAAGTTTTTGGTTATACTGTTTATTATCATGTGAGTGAGGGTAAGTTAGAACCAAGAGCTAAAAAGGGAGTATTTGTAGGCTATCGGGATGGGGTTAAAGGGTCTAGAATCTGGTCTTCATCCGAAAGAAGGGTTATACTTAGTAGAAACGTAGTCTTTGATGAAAATTCTATGTTTAACCCTACTGTGAGGTCTATTGTTGTATCAGAAAATGGTAGTGTTGAGAAACAGGTGGAGCAGCAAGACACTCAAGATGAGAGTGAATCACAACAAGAAGAACAACATCAACACTCACATTCAGAAACACAGCCACTAATAGTTAACCATCACAGTTTGGCTCTTGATCGACCTAGGAGAGCAAACTTTAGGAAGCCTCCCACAAGGTATGTGTTTCCGGGTGGCTCGTGGTCCCTCTAGCGGGTGGCACGGCTCCAGAAATAGCGAACTTCCCTGTACTCCGAGTTTTCCTGTGCAAAGAACAAACACGTCAAAGAGGCGTCCCCGGGTTTACCGAGGGAAGCCACTCCGATGCTTAAGTTAGACACTGTCAGCTAAGCATAAAACTCGGGAATAGTCAAGAAGTTTCATCGTACCTTTAAGGGGAGGCATGTGCCGGTATTTTATAATAGCATTGAAGGCAGCATTCCTGTCCCTTTCCAATGTGGGAGTAGTTTCCCTTGCTTTACTTAGCTCTATGGCGAATTGGGCCCAGACAAAGGGCCCAGAGTGGCTTCACATTTAATTGTAACCCGGTAAAGGTGAAATATTAGGTTCCACCTATAAACAAGTCCCCCAAGTCCTCAGTCAAGGGGTACGCTTGGGTGGGGACTTAAAATCGTTTCTTTACCGGGTTACAAAGTTAGCAACCAAACCCGGGGTATCCAGTCCCCCAAGTCCGTACGCAAGCGTAACCCGCGGACACTCTTTTCGTTGAGAATTCAAAACGACGTCTCCGGGTTGTAGTGGGGGGAAATTGAAAAGTCTTTCGGTTTTGTGAAGCGGCATGCGCGACACGTGTCGTTTCCCTCGAGAAACTGAAACGTCAATTCAGTGCACGCCCTTAACTGTATAAATAGGGGTTGAAGGTGACAGTTTTGTCTCACCTCCAAACCCGATAAGAGCACCAATTGTTTCCGGGTTGTAGTGGGGGGAAATTGAAAAGTCTTTCGGTTTTGTGAAGCGGCATGCGCGACACGTGTCGTTTCCCTCGAGAAACTGAAACGTCCATTCAGTGCACGCCCTTAACTGTATAAATAGGGGTTGAAGGTGACAGTTTTGTCTCACCTCCAAACCCGATAACTTTGTCGTGCTTTTTGCTGTCGCTTTCTTTTGTCGCTGTTTCTTTTGATTCTCAATCTCAAATCGATCCCAAAAACCCCTTCAAACCCTCAAAAGTAAGGTACTGTTTCTTCTTCCCTCCTTTTTGATTGTTTTGGGACGATGTGTACTGTTTCTGGGTTCCCAGGAACGTTTTCTGGGTTTCTGCGTCTGGGAATTTAGCTTCGTGACGCCGGGTTACCTGGGTTTTGTTGACGCCCCCGTGTTTTCTTATTTTACAGATGGCCAACGAAACAATGGACACTCACGTCCCCGAGTTTGCCTCCGTAACCTTCACTGATGGGACCGCTCTTGACCCTCCCGGGTACTCATTGACAGCGGAGGAGATCGTGGAGCTAAGGAGCAACTGGAAGATCCCCGAGTCTGTAGAAATTCGGCCTTTAGAACCCGAGGACCAGTTCTTCGCTCCCGGGGATGGGTGGACGCTGTGCCACGAGTATCAGCTACGCTGCGGCTTGTCACTCCCGCTGAAGGTAGAGGTGCAGTATCTCTTGGCTGCGAGCAACTTCGCAATCGGGCAAGTTGGACCGAACATGTGGAGGCAGCTACTTGGGTTGTGCGTTATGTACAAGGTATTGAAGCAGCAGATGCCAACCTATCACGAGTTACACGCCATGTACCGGGCCGAGTACTCCCGGAAGGCGGGTTTCAGTGGGACTATCCAACTGAAGTCCAAGGCGACCTTTAAGAAGATTGTCGAGGACCTGCCAACCTCCGTGAGCCGGACCTGGAGGGAGAAAAGTTTCTTGATAAGAAACTTTCAAGACCCGGGATACGCGTTTCAAGTACCGGGTGACTTCCAGCCACTGATGAGTGAGTCCTTCTCTCTCCGGATTCTTCTTTCTTTTCTCTATCCCGGGTTATAATTATGTTGTTTGTGTTGCAGATGTCCCCGGCATTCCTCTGGAGCCGGTGATGGAGAAGAGGATCCGGAGGATGCTGTGGGCTTTTCGGGGGCAAGACGACCGGAGTTCATACCGGCTTTGTAGGTTGTACGTGTACAGCAGGTGCCGGTTGATGGAGCTACCAGGTTTGTCCAGTGTCCTTTTAAATTTTTGTTGTCACATGCTCGTCTAACGGGTTATCTCTTTTGTTGCAGCTCTTCTTCCGATGGAGTTCACGAAACGGAAGAACCCGGGAATATACGACGGCTTTGAAGATAAAGCTGTATGGGCCGGGATCCGGACACAAGCAGCGGATGGTCTACTCTATGACATCAATCTGACCACAAAAGCGGCTTTTCTGCGCCCGGAAGCCGAGCAAGGGGAGCTTCAGCAGTTCCATGTTGATACCGTGCATTACAACGAGGTCCCCGAGTACTTGGCTGAGGTTCTCGGGCCAGAGGTTTACCAGGAGGGAGAGGAAGTTGAAGGGAATCCCTCGGAGGCGGATGATAACCCAGTATTTGAAGAGCCGGGAACTCAATTTACCTTCGCCGATGAAGAGACTGAAGAACCGGTGATGAGCGCGGTTCCCTCGTCTGTGCTCCCGGGTGAGGAGTTTACCGAAGAGGATGACGACGGGGGTGAAGAAGTTGTCGGTTTCGAAGGGGTGGCGAGTGAGAACTCTGAGGGGAGTGATGGGAGCGACGAAGTGCACGAAATGGAACCCGTCCCCTCCCAAAAACGCACCCGGGAGGCATCCAGCTCGGCTAGGTCCGAGAGGAAGAAGAGGAGGAAGGAGAGGAAAGAGAGAAGGGAGAGAAAGCAGCACCGGGACACTGACGAGATAATGGAGGAGTTGGCGAGCGGGGGAATGGCGGACGTGGCCATCCAAAGGATGGTAGCGGACTTGAAGAATTGTGCCGCCGACTCCTATGTCCTGGAGCATCAGGACCCGTTGACTGTAGCCCGGAGGGCGCAGGAGAAACTGATGCGGGTAAGTGTCTTTTTCTTTTAACCCGTTCTTCTTTTGTTTTTGTTTCCTTGTACTAACCCGTTATTTGATTTGTGTAGGCTGTCAGGTTGTCGTACTTGGCAACTGATCGGCTAATCAACGAAGGCATCCCCGAGAGAGAGAGAGTGCTCAGGGACGACCTCCGGGCGGCCCGGGATCAAGTGACGGCGAGCGAGGAATGCCTGGCTCGGGTCCGGGAAGAGGCAAGCTCATCAGCCATTGCGTCGTGTGCGGAGTTGGCCAAGGCAGAAGAAAAAATAGCAGACTTGGTGGCCAAGAACTCGGAGTACGAGAGAGTCATCGAGGGTCACCGGGAGGACCGGTGTGCTCAAGATGCTGCTATTGCTCAGCTTACTCAACAGAATCAAGCGCTGCAGCAGCAAGTGACTTCTTTGGAGCAGCAGAAAGGAGCGTTGGTGCAGGCTGTTTCCCGGGCCAGGAACTCTGCTGTCTCCGAGTTTCTAGCGAGTCCAGAGTTTGAGCTGAAGCTGCGGTCGGCGAGGGCTGAGGCTCGTGCCGAAATTGTTAGCGCCGGGATTCGCCAAGGGTGGCTCGACAAAGCCGGGTATGATGGTCACCAAGGTCACGTTAGACCCGACGAGGCTGCAGGCACCTCCCGGTCGACTCCTGCCATGGCCGCAAACCCTAAGGCTCCTGCAAACCCGGCTCGGAGTCCCCCAGTTCATTCTTCAGCAACCCGGAGAGGTACTTCCCGTGGTGGGATTGTCGGTGGTCCTCAAAACTGGCCACCGCTCCGTAGGGGACAATTTATCATACGGCCCCGGGGAGGACGTGGCGGCTCGAGCACTGGCGGTGGTAGCGGGTCTGCAGCGCCCTGAGCTGGAGCCTAAGTATTTGTCTTTGCTTTTGTAGTGTAGTCTGTTTTGTAGCGGTTCGCTACTTTTTGTGATTGACCTCCTTGAAGTAATCAAGCTTTTCCTTCGCATAATTCCTCCTGTGAAATAACACGGTAACTTGATGCATATAAAAATTTACACATCATGCCGGTTTGACATGTAAATAAAGATAGTGCCGCTAGGGTATACGGGTCCGTTAGGACTTTCATGGGCCGCTAAGGCCTTGCGGGAGAATGTCCTTTTATAACACGGGTTTTTCCCTGTAAAATAACACGGTAATGTGATGCATAATATACAAGTGCTGACAAAATGTACGCATATTATGCCGGTTTGGCATGTTAATAAAAATATGGCCGTTAAGGCTTCACGGGTCCATTAGGACTTCCAACCTGGTGCATAACCTGCAAATGTTGACAAATTTCACATATAATGCCGGTTTGGCATATAAATAAAAATAGTGCCGCTAGGGCTTTACGGGCCTATAAGGACTTTGAAAGGCCGCTAGGGCTTTAAGGGTCCGTTAGGACTTCCAACCCGATGCTTAACCTGCAAGTGTTGACAAAATTTGCATATAGTGCCGGGTTGACATGTTAATGTTATAAAATGAAAATAGGGCCGCTAGGGCTGTACGGGTCCGTTAGGACTTCCAACCCGTTGCATAACCTGCAAAAGTTGACAAAATTCACATAGTGCTGGTTTGACATGTGAATAAAAAATAGGGCCGCTAAGGCTTTACGGGTCCATAAGGACTTTCAAGGGCTTCCTGCCAAATAACACGGTAATCTGATGCAAAATATGCAAGTGTTGACAAAATACACATATAATGCCGGTTTGGCATGTAAATAAAAATAGTGCCGCTAGGGCTGTATGAGTCCGTTAAGACTTTCAAAGACTGAAATAAGGCCGTGAAAGGCTTGCAATATTTCAAGTTATGGAGATTACCAGAGATTATCAGAGATTTATCGGAGCTTGCCGAGTTTTGACCATGAAATAAGGCCGTGAAAGGCTTGCAATATTTCATGTCAAATGGAGATTATCGGAGATTATCGGAGATTTATCGGAGCTTGACAAGTTTTGACCATGAAATAAGGCCGTGAAAGGCTTGCAATATTTCATGTCAAATGGAGATTATCGGAGATTATCGGAGCTTGACAAGTTTTGACCATGAAATAAGGCCGTGAAAGGCTTGCAATATTTCATGTCAAATGGAGATTATCGGAGATTATCGGAGATTTATCGGAGCTTGACAAGTTTTGACCATGAAATAAGGCCGTGAAAGGCTTGCAATATTTCATGTCAAATGGAGATCGCCTGTATTCACTCAACAAACTGATTGATAGACATAACCCGGCCGGGTTTTATGTGGGCCTGAAAGGCTTTATATATATATAACATCAAAATATAATAAACTTGGACAGTTGTAGATAACTTTTGTACCTACTTGGGATGTACGCACTGTCAAAATTTCGCGGGTTTCCATAACCCGGAGGATTCCATCATTGTTCTTCAAAATATTAAGCGGGAGGTCCTGAGTTCAACTCTCAACGAGAGCACCAATTGTTTCCGGGTGGCTCGTGGTCCCTCTAGCGGGTGGCACGGCTCCAGAAATAGCGAACTTCCCTGTACTCCGAGTTTTCCTGTGCAAAGAACAAACACGTCAAAGAGGCGTCCCCGGGTTTACCGAGGGAAGCCACTCCGATGCTTAAGTTAGACACTGTCAGCTAAGCATAAAACTCGGGAATAGTCAAGAAGTTTCATCGTACCTTTAAGGGGAGGCATGTGCCGGTATTTTATAATAGCATTGAAGGCAGCATTCCTGTCCCTTTCCAATGTGGGAGTAGTTTCCCTTGCTTTACTTAGCTCTATGGCGAATTGGGCCCAGACAAAGGGCCCAGAGTGGCTTCACATTTAATTGTAACCCGGTAAAGGTGAAATATTAGGTTCCACCTATAAACAGTATGGTTTTGAGGACATGACGGCTTATGCACTACAGGTTGCTGAAGAGGTGGATCCCCACGAACCATCCACCTACAAGGAAGCAGTTACAGATACTGAGTCTACCAAATGGCTTGTTGCAATAGGAGATGAGATGAAGTCATTTCATAAGAATCAGACTTGGGAATTGGCCAAACAACCTCAAGAGAGGAAAGTTATCACTTGCAAATGGGTTTTCAAGTATAAGGAAGGGTTGTCACCTACTGAGGGTATCAAATATAACGCTCGGGTAGTTGCAAGAGGGTTTCATCAGAAAGAAGGTGTAGACTATAATGAGATTTTCTCGCTAGTGGTCAGACATACTTCTATTAGGGTGCTGCTAGCCATAGTTGCATACCAGAATCTGGAGCTCGAACAACTAGATGTGAAGACAGCTTTTCTACATGGAGAGTTAGAGGAGGAGATATACATGACTCAGCCAGAGGGTTTCCAAGTTCTTGAAAAAGAAGATTATGTTTGTAAATTGAAGAAATCTTTGTATAGACTAAAACAGTCTCTGAGGCAGTGGTACAAGAGGTTTGATAGCTATATGATAAAGATTGGCTACACGAGGACCGTATGATTGTTGTGTGTACTACAACAAGGTAACAAATGGTTTTATCATTTATCTGGTCCTCTATGTAGATGATGTATTGATAGCTGCAGAAAAAAGTCAGATATTCAGAAGTTGAAGAGTCTTCTTAGTGCTGAGTTTGAGATGAAGGATTTGGGTGCAGCTCGAAAAATTCTGGGAATGGAGATTTACAGAGATAAAAGTAAAAAGAGGCTTTTTATCACAGAAAGATTATATTCATAAGATATTGTTGAGATTTGGCATGTCTACAGTAAAATCCATAGATACTCCAAGTGCTGCAAATATTCATTTGTCTATTGCGTTTGCACCTAAATCTGCTAAGGAGAATGAGTACATGTCTCGAGTTCCTTATGCTAGTGCAGTAGGAAGTTTGATGTATGCTATGATCTGCACTAGACCTGATCTTGCACATGTTGTCAGTGTTGTTAGTAGGTTTATGGGTAAGCCTGGCAAGGAGCATTGACAAGCTGTGAAGAGGATTTTTCGTTATCTTAAAGGTACGTCTGATGTTGGGCTCATTTATGAAGGTGATACACAGTGTTTAGTAACAGGTTTTTTAGATTCTAATTATGCTGGAGATGTTAACAGTAGAAGATCTATGACTGGTTATGTTTTCACTCTTGGTGGTTCTGTTGTTAGTTGGAAAGCTACTTTGCAGTCAACAGTGACTTTGTCTACTACAGAAGCAGAGTACATGGCATTGACAGAAGCAGCTAAATAGGGAATCTGGTTGAAATGACTGGTTAGTAATTTGGGTCTACATCACGATCAGGCTATAGTGTATTGTGATAGTCTGAGTGCAATTTGTTTAGCCAAGGATCAAGTTCATCATGAGAGGACTAAGCACATCGATGTCAGGTATCATTTTTTGAGAAGTGAGAAGAGAGTTAAGGTGAACAAAGTGGGTACTGCTGATAATCCAGCTGACATGTTCACCAAGTCAGTTCAATATAGCAAGTTCCAACATTGTTTGGACTTGTTAAATGTCAGAAGCTATTAGTTGCCCTTTTTTCTGGGGACAACATCTGAGGCAGAGGAGATGGTCGTATGTCTGACACTATTATGATGCATCTAGTACATCTGTTTATTTCTGAGAGGATTCAAGTCAAGGTGGAGATTTGTTAGAATATGCCTTGAATCAGGCATAAACCCTAATTTAACAATGATTGTTAAATTAATCTATTATGTTAGGCTGTGTTTGTTGGGCCTACCATTCGGGGGTATATATATACATATTAGGTTATTAACCTAGTGTGTGTGGTATTCTGTTATCTGTAATCCGTTTTCCTCAAGGATTAATAAAACTGTTCTCCTCTGCTTGTGGATATAGCTAACATGTTGTTAGTGAACCACGTAAATCTGTGTTCTTTCTTACATTCGTTATAACAGATATATACAGATACAATCATGGATTTAATAGGAAAACAATATCTCCTATATCTATACAGAATATTTAACCTCTATCTATAAAGAAAGTATATATTTAAGAATATTCTACAAAGACAATAGGATCTTCTCTGATTACTTATAGCTGAGGTTTTCCCATATGTTGTTGGCATGTGCATGTAGGATGTAGCTACTATGACAACAAGTTTCACAAACTGCTAAGTATAATGGTTAAAATGTTACACATCGTGCTTTTTTATACATATGGTCGTTCTTGAATGGTTTCTCGGTGGGGTGTGAATTTTCTTAAAGTAAAAATGGTGACCGAGTGGGCTATCACTTCGAGCCGTAGAGAAGTTAAGCTTTAGCTCTTCCCATGCAGATTCTTTAAACATGCAGATTATCAAACCAGTGACCTTCTTACTACCAAGAGTATCACTGTAACATTCGCCCAATATGGTGGACTCAACCTCTTCCACTAGACCAAACCCATATGGGTATGTTTGGTACTCTTTTATCATTTGCATCATATGTGATTACACATAAAATTGGAGTGCATGTAAGGCAAATCGAGACCAAACCAATTTCTTTTGCTTCTCTCAAAATTTCAAAGGGTGTATGATCTTGCTTGAGCCATAGGGCATCGTATAGTCGTTTGATTCGTGAAAAAAGAAAGTGGTTAATATTTTTTACATGAAATGTGAAAAAGAAGGAAAATGACATATCCCAAAACTTTTTGTTCTGATATTTAGTAACACAAGATATAACAACTCAACAACATGATCAGTTTCTAAGGAAAATGTACTCAATTATCCTTAATTAAGATATAAATGTAACGGTTGAAAGAAAACAAACTGAATTTTATATGTGTCTCACTGTGCATGTAAAATATACTTGGACCTTCATATCGGGCTTTGTGAAATCAATAGATGATCCATTAGGCCCAATTAGATGATAAATTTCCCCGCGAACAATAACAACCGACCGTGGCAGCGTCCCTAAAACCTCCCCATTCTCTTTTCTTCTTCCACCACTCCGACCGGCCACTCCCGGTCGTCCGATTCGCCGGAATGGATGCCCTCCTCGACTCAATCAATGTCCAAGATCTCTTCTCGGCGCAGGACCTGAGCGACCCCACCACACTGCTCTCCGCACCGGATCTCCGCCTCCTCATCCAACGCCTCGACTCCCACTCCCTCAAAATCAAGTCCAAAATCCAATCCTACCTCCTCTCTCACCACCACGACTTCGCCGACCTCTTCTCCCTCTGCAACGACGCCGTTTCCCGCTCCCACGCTCTCTCCGACGACGTTGCTCACCTTCTCGCCTCGCTCTCCGACCGCCCCGTCGAGACCGAGATCGGCCAGATCATGAAACAGATGAGCGGCGCGACGAAAGAGACCAGGGAGAAGCTCGAGCTCGTGAGGACGATTCTGGAAATCAGCGAGAAATTGAAGGCGGCGACGGAGGCGGTGAGGAGCCGGCGGCTGAGATTCGCGGCGGAGGAGTTGACGGAGCTGAAGAAGGCGCTTAGGGTTTGTGGTGATGATTTGGTTGATGAGGGAGAGCCTGTGGTTTATGGCTTGCTGAGTAAGGAGTGGTCTGACTGCTTCGATGAGGTAAATTATGCTTTTTTACTGGTGGTTAAAGTGAAAATGTGATTGTTCTAGTGGTGGTTTTTGAGATTGTTGTTGTGTTTTTTTAGAGGAATTCGGTTTCGGTTTGTAGATTCAAGAGGTGCTGATGAGGTTCATGGACAATGCGGTGCGTTTCGAAGGTGAAACTAATAGAATTCAGGTTAAGTATGTACTGAGCCTTGATGTGACGATGGGATTGTGCTCAAGACAGTGTTAGAAGCTTTGGATGTAAGTGAAAGTTGAAACCTTGTGTTTGTTGAATATATGTTAGAGTTGTAGTCTTTTCAGTGACAGTAATTAGAAGTTTTTTTAGCCACAGAATTCGGCATTGCAATGAATTCAATTTCTGATTTTGTAGGTAGTTGGCGTTTTAAATTATGGACTTGCTAAAGTAGCTGACTTGATAATCAAGCATGCCATCTCTCCAGCACTGAACCTTGGAGCACCTGTGTCCTTTGTAACAGGACTCATGTTTTGATTGTTTTTCTTGGAAATGTTTAGTGGTAGAACATGTAATTGTTTTGGGGAAAATAGGTATAGCTCAGTGTATCATATATTTAGTAAATTTTGCACCATGATGATAGCAATGGGGAAAGCATCTGTCAGTTTTCCATTTTGATTAGGGCTTATCCCTCAAATTTTTACACAGAGGATTCTGTGAGATGGTGTGTTGACATATTTTCTCTTGTTTCCAGATCGAAAAAATGGACGGGGAGGTTATCTATTCAAGGATTGTTGAGGTTTTGAAGTTTATTAACAAGTGTATTTGTTTTCGAGAGGGTTCTTGGACTCGATGCTTTGGAAGATTGACATGGCCAAGAATATCAGAGTTGATTATTTCTAAGTTTCTTTCCAAGGTTATTCTTTGTAATGCTCCCCCACCCTTACCTTTTGTATATGGTTATTCTCTTTTGAAATCTATTATTAAAATACTTCTATTTGGTTATATATTATCAGAACACTTTTAATAATTCAAAATATTAATCCAATATTACTTTAAAATAGGTGTTATATCTTTTTATTTGAGTCTATCCTTTGGTAAATTTTTCATATAACACTATTCGCTACGTAAAAGAAAACACTATTTGTGTCATTTGCTTCTTTTACACATTTGCTTCACTGTTATGATCCTCAAATGCTTCAGTGTTAAGTTATGTATCCTTGAGTTATTTTTACTAGTTGATAGTTACATTTTTGCTACCACTCTGATCAGTATGTGGAGGAATCCCATGTTCAAATTTTCTTAGTATATGAACTATATTTTACTCTGATTCATCACATGTGCATATTTCTTGCATCAGGTTGTCCCCCAAGATGTTTCGAAACTTGCAGACTTTCTAAAGATTAGCAATTGTACTTTTGAGTTTGAGACTGCTTTAAGGGAAATGAAGTTTATCGTGCTGCTAGGGATGCACTACTGCTATATGACGGAACAGAAAGAAGATGTTGAAGCTGCTGCAAAGGGTTTTGAAATTCAATTACCCGAGAAAGACTACGATTAATGAGATATGCAGCAGACCTCACAGCTTCTCCCCAATATTCAAGAGGTACATTCATGCCAAATAAAGAAGCACAAACAACTTCAAGCAATTGTCGATTTTTTCGTTCCGCTAATCTATTTTGTTGAGGAGTGTAAGAATTTGAGGTCTGATGTCGAATTTCATGGGACTGCATAAACTCTGCATAGGACCATTAACATATTCGCCACCATTGTCAGACTGGAAGACTCGAATAGTTTGTTGAAATTGTGTAGACACCATCTTGTTAAATTCTATGAACCGAGAATATACATTGCTCTTGTTCATCAGTAGAGACACCTAAGTCATACGAGTACATTCATCAATAAATGTTACAAAATATTGATAGCCTCCGTGAGTAGGAATTTTTGCAGGTCTCCAAACATCGGAATGAATTTTCATGAATGGAACCAGACTTCTATGCAGGCTTGGGGAATATGAAATACGATGGCTCTTAGCCAGTTCACATATGTCGCATCGAAAATTTGAATGGTCGACACCTAAAAATAATTGTGGGTGCATTTTCTTCAGATAATTGAAGTTTAGGTGGCCCAACCGATAATGTTAAAGCCACACATTTTTCTTAACACTCTTAGCTCCATTGACCTAATTAGCTTGACCTAAAAAATGTTTTTGTTTTTCTCATGTATCTGTCAGATCTATGTAGTATAATTTTTCCTTCCCTGCACCATAGCCTAGAATCCGTCGAGTCAGAATATCTTGAAATATGCAGAAATAAGGGTAGAAAGTAACAGTACATGATAATGCTTGAATGATTTAGCTAACTGAGAGGAGATTGTATGACATTGAAGGGACAACTAATACAGAATCAAGAGTTAACATGTCTGATAGGACAACAGAACCATCTCCGGTAACCGGAGTTAGAGTACCATCGGCGGTAGAAACACTATTTTGAGAGGAAGATTGTAATTTTTGCAAGAGAGTATAATCATTAGTCATGTGATCACTTGCTCCGCTATTAATAATCCAGGAACTATTCATAGATAAATTACTTCAAAACCAAGTATACTAACCCCAGTATACTCCAAAACCAAGTCTAATAACCCAGTATATTCCAAAACAAAATTTACTAACCTTAGTATACTCCTAAACAAAGTCTATTAACCCTAGTATACTCTAAAACCAAGTCTACTAACCCAGTATATTCCAAAACCAAGTCTGCTAACCATTTTATACTTCAAAACCAAGTATACTAACCCCAGTATACTCCAAAACCAAGTATACTAACCCCAGTATAGTCTAAAACCAAGTTTACTAACCCAGTATATTCCAAAACATTGTTTACTAACCCTAGTATACTCCAAAATAAAGTCTACTAACCTCAATATACTCTAAAACCAAGTCTACTAATCCAGTATATCGAAGCTTGCAGATCGAATCCACCGACGTCGTCGAGGTTGCTTGGAGATAGGAGCTCACAAATCGAATCTCGGCTCATCGGCGTCGAGATCAAAACACGCAGATCAAAATCTCGGCTCACCAGCATCGAGATCGGAGCTCGCAGATGGAATCTCAGTTCACCGACGTCCTCGAGGCAATGGCGGGATGAGAGGCTAGGTCTATGTGTCGCCAAGGAGAGAGAGAGAGAGCAAATCGAGAGAGGTGAGAGCAGATCGAGAGAGGTGAGAGGGTAAGGGTGGGGAAGAGAGAGATGCGTGGTAGATATTTAAGTTAGGGTCAAAAATGTCTTTTTATCAAGATTAATTGAAATTGCTAGTCAGATCTGTTTTTATTAGAATGAGCTATCAATCCTTATAATTAGTACTATATAATCAATTATTGCTTATAAAATGATTATGCATTTACTATTTGCTGCTCATAAACTCATGTATGTACTAACTGATAGAGCAAATATTAGATATGTATTGGATGTAAATCTGCACAATAGACATACTCATAAACAAATACTGCACAAATCCATGTCATGAATTGAAGTGGGGAAGATACTAACCTGGAATTCTTATAGATGCAACCCAAACAAATCCAGAACTCCACATCGAAAACACAAATTTCAAAGAAGAGGAAGCTAATCCAAAAAACCTAGGACGATTAGTTGCTCATGTATCAGGTCGGCGAACTACAGCTTCAAGAGAGTGAGCGAGAAGAATCTAGAGAATTTGAGGGAGATATTGAAACCTCGGGCGAGGGAGAGAGCCAAAAAGCAAAAAGTTTCAAGAAGATACAACAGGGGCAAATGCGGGATTATACGACTCGGGGCAAATGCGTTTGCGCACTGTGAACAGTGTGACTAAGAATAGACATATACTATAAATTAGGCTCGCGATTTGCTGCGCGGTTTTGAAATTTCACCTAGAGGTAACTTAAAAGGAAAAAAATGAAGTTTATATATATAACGCAGATCATTTAAAACAGAAGATGGCTACACATGGTATACGATATTGTGAATCCCTCAGCCTAATGTGAATCAATTAGAACCATTATCAACTGTAGAGCAAAACAACATTTGCGTATGTGGATAAAGATATGATAAAAACAAAAACACACAACATTATACTGAAAGTCACAATGTTCCCATGGACATGTATATAAGCACCGGTGGTGGTAATTTATGTTTTATTTCGATCACTGGAAATAAAATCCATTAACATGAACAAATTCATGAACCCATAAACCCAAACTGCACAATTACACAGTCAAAAGAAACAGAGGCTATGAATTGTGTGTTATGTATTAAACTCCTCCAACAATGGGGTATTTATACAAGATACATATATTCCTAATAGGAAACTAATTAGTAGAGAATATTACAATAATCCTAATAATATTCACAATCCTAATAACACATAGAGTGACTCATTCCAACACTCCCCCTCAAGTTGGTGCATACAGATCACAAATGCCCAACTTGCTAAGTGAGTCATGAAAAGCTTTACTTGAGAGAGCTTTTGTAAGGATATCAGCCAACTGCTCCTCAGTAGGGACAAAGGGAAAGTAAATAATCTGACCATCCAACTTCTCTTTAATGAAATGCCGATCTACTTCAACGTGCTTCGTGCGATCATGTTGAACAGGATTATGAGCAATCTCAATGGCAGCCTTATTATCACAATAAAGCGGCATAGCCTTCTTTTGCCGAAACCCCAAATCCCTCAACAGGTGTCTCAACCATAACATTTCACAAAGTCCTCGAGTCATGCCTCTATACTCTGCTTCTGCGCTAGACCGAGCAACCACATTCTGCTTTTTACTTTTCCAAGTGACTAAGTTACCACCGACAAAAGTGAAGTAACCTGAAGTAGACCTGCGGTCTGTAATATTACCAGCCCAGTCTGCATCTGTGTATCCGGAAACATCTAAATGCCAATGTCTGGAGAAAACTAATCTCTTACCAGGAGCCGACTTCAAATATCGTAGAATACGAAACACAGCTTCCATATGAGCTTCACTGGGATTATGCATAAATTGACTCACCACACTAACTGCATATGCCAAATCAGGTCTAGTGTGTGACAAATAAATTAACCGCCCAACCAACCTTTGATATCTCGCTTTATTCGTGTGTACCTGATCCAAATACTCCGCCAACCGATGATTTTGCTCAATAGGAGTATCAGCAGGTTTACAATCAAGCATACATGTTTCTGCTAACAAGTCTAAAACATACTTTCTCTGACTTAACACAATACAATCTTTCCCACGAGCAACTTCGATTCCCAAAAAATATTTCAAGCTACCCAAATCTTTCATCTCAAATTCAGAAGACAACTGACCTTGCAACCTTTTAATCTCCTCAAGGTCATCACTTGTCACAACCATGTCATCTACATAAATGATCAAAGCAGTCACCTTGCCACACCGATGTTTCAGAAACAAAGTATGATCAGAATTACTCTGCCGGTAACCAATTTCCTTCATAAACTTGGTGAATCGACCAAACCACGCTCTCGGAGACTGTTTCAAGCCGTAGAGACTCTTCTTCAATTTACAGACCACCTGCTCTCCTGTAGATGTTACATATCCTGGAGGCAAATCCATATAAACTTCTTCATTCAAATCACCATGCAAGAATGCATTCTTAATATCAAATTGTTGCAAAGGCCAATCAAGGTTAGAGGCTAACGAAAGAAGTACCCGAATGGTGTTAATCTTGGCTACCGGCGCAAACGTCTCATCATAATCCACCCTATACTTCTGAGTGTAGCCTTTAGCTACTAACCTTGCTTTATACCTGTCTACCGACCCATCCAAGTTATGTTTCATAGTGTACACCCACCTACAACCAACTGTTTTCTTTCCAAACGGTAACGGTACCAGCTCCCATGTACAATTTTTTTCGAGTGCATCCATCTCAACTTTCATTGCTTGCATCCACCTCTCATCGCGCATTGCATCCTGTACTTTACTAGGAAGTGATACAGAAGATAATTGATTCACAAATGCAGCATATGGTTTAGACAATCTATGAGTGGACACATAATTAGCAACAGGATACTTGACTTTTGCATTTAGTGTAGGTTCATAATGTTTGGGAGGCTGACCACGAGTTGTACGAGTGGGGAACTGTTTAGTAGATACAGGACTAGACAACGAAGAAGATTCAGAAATTACCTCGGGTAATTCACGAGCTGGAGAGACCTGTGAGGGAGTGGGGAAACTGTTCACAATGTGTCCTTGATCAAACAACGGTCGATCTGGATGGAAGCTCTAGGAATTGCCCAACAGATCAACCGCAAACTGTTCTTGACTAGAAACCGGATTTATGCTCTCACCAGTGACTCCCCGTGCTCTACCTTCACCAGAATGAGACAAATCGGTGCCCGGTTCTCTACCTTCATCGGAATCCGTGCTTTCTGACCGGTCGTTGTGGGTCAAACAGTTGCCGAGACGAGGGCGTCCGGTCGCCTGAGTTTCTGCCCGAGCTAGCTGCTCAGCCGCGGGTCTATGGGTCAGTCGTCTCGGGTCAAGATCCAACTGCGCGGCTACGGGTCTGCTGCTTTCTCTCGGGTCGCCTGACGTCGGTGCATTGACGGACGCGTCATCGGAAGGGGATCGGCCTGTCTGTCGTGGACGGGCGGGTGCAGATGCTGACCAGTCCATAGAGGCAGAGTCAGTCGTGTTCAACTCAGTGTCTTTGTTTAACTCAGTGTTTACCAATTCTGACCTTGTTTTCTCGACCGTGGGCTTTTCAGAGGGCCCACTGAACAAATCTTCGTAATAGCATGTTTTCTCCCCCTGACAAGGAGTTGCGGGAGGTAGAAAATAACATATATCTTCGCTAAACGTGACATCCATGGTAGTATAGAACCTTTGAGATGGAGGGTGGTAACATTTGTAACCTTTCTGTTGAGAGCCATACCCGACAAAGACACACTTAAGAGCTCTAGCATCTAACTTTGTCGTCTGATTCTTATATAGATGAACATAAGCCACACAACCAAAGACACGAGCTGAGAGAGTATTTGATGATGGAATGGAGACATATTCAGATAAAACATCAAACAGAACACGACCTTGAAGAGGAACGGATGGAAGACGATTAATTAGATGTGACGCACACAACACTGCCTCTCCCCAAAGATACTTAGGCATGTTAGCACTTAAGAGGAGAGACCGAGCAATGTCCAAGAGATGCCGATTTTTCCGTTCAGACACCTCATTTTGTTCAGGGGTTTGTGGACATGAAGTCTGATGAACTATGCCATGATTTTGAAAATACTCATGAAAACGATGATTGACAAACTCCCCCCCCATTATCAGAACGAAAGATTTTGACACGGGCTTCATACTGAGTACGTATAAGATTATGAAATGTTGTAAAGGCTGAAAAAACACAATCTTTGGATTTAAGTAGCACAACCCAAGTTAATCGAGTAAAATCATCAATGAATAACACAAAGTATCGCATTCCAGAAAGAGTAGAGTATTTGGAAGGACCCCAGACATCCGAATGAATTAACACAAATGACATAGTACTAGAATGAAAACTCAAAGGATAACTAGACCTATGACTCTTAGCCAAAGCACAAGTCTCACAATGCAAGCTAGACTCACGGATTCCAAGAAACAAAGATGGCATAGACTTCTTCATAACTCCAAAAGACAGGTGACCTAAACGTCTGTGCCACAACCATAATTCACTTAAGCGGTCAGAATTCAATGTCAGGGCTAAAGGCTGTGCTGGTGCTTGTGTTGGTTCTGCGTACATGCAATCCAAGTGAAACAGTCTCCCCCTCAGGTCTCCCTTGCCAATGATTACCCTGGTGCACAGATTCTGGAAAATAACATATATTGGGTAAAAGGTTACAGAGCACTTATTTTGAGCACATAATTGTGATACAGACAAAAGATGATGAGATAAGGAAGGCACATAAAGCACATCATGCAAAACAATGGACGATGTAACTTGAACAGACCCAATACTTAAGACTGGGAACGACGCACCATTAGCATTAGAAACATGGGATATTCGAGGGGAAGACATAGACACAAAAAATGATTTATCATAGGTCATATGGTCGGATGCTCCAGAATCAATTATCCATGTATCACTACCCATAAAGTCAGAAACATGTAAAGCAATACCAATTTCACCGGATGGACCCGTAAAAACTTCTTCGTTCTTACCGTCGACCATCTTTTCTCCCTTTTTTTGTTTT
The DNA here is from genome assembly GCA_951800085.1 of Comarum palustre. Classification (NCBI taxonomy): domain Eukaryota; kingdom Viridiplantae; phylum Streptophyta; class Magnoliopsida; order Rosales; family Rosaceae; genus Comarum; species Comarum palustre. The sequence goes on from OX637578.1 coordinate 4,793,544, forward strand.
CCTTCCTTCAAATATTCAAATTACAAAAAACAAGCAGCAACCTTCTTGAGGCAATACACGGCTCCACACAACCTTGATCAATATAATCAAGATCAAGGCTCCTTCACGTACACTACAAAACACCAAAGAATATAGCAAACCCCAAACAACAACAAGAACTTCAACGGATCAAACAAATCCCAACTACCAAATAACCAACCAAACAAACAAATTTTTTGCAGCGGAAAACAAACAACCGAGTCCCGAATGGATCTCGGCTCTGACACCAAGTCAAAAGAAACAGAGGCTATGAATTGTGTGTTATGTATTAAACTCCTCCAACAATGGGGTATTTATACAAGATACATATATTCCTAATAGGAAACTAATTAGTAGAGAATATTACAATAATCCTAATAATATTCACAATCCTAATAACACATAGAGTGACTCATTCCAACATACACCTCTTGCAGTAGACAAAGAGTAGGCGAAGATACCTGGAATTGTTTTCTGAACGGAAGACCAAGAAGTCGATGTTGTCAAAATCGCTCTCTTGTGCTCTCTCCTTACAATCATCGGTCGTCAAAATTTCTGGAATAGTTAATGTTGGTGCTCTGTTAATAATCAATAGAGAGGGGGAAAGAGAAACCGAGAAGAGTCGAAAGACTCAATGAAGGGTAAAACTGTTATTTTATTGTCGTTTGTAAACAATACATACCACCTGACGCAAATTGATATATAGTAAATGGTAGTTTGCACATTATAATGTAAAAACACAACTGATCATGCACACTACAACATGCAAACTCAGCCATTTGAGTTTCCAAGTAAGATGCCAGGAAAGGTAGCACAGTAGCAGTGTGGAACAAAGATGTAGTCTGATCCCGCGGAATAAGACTGGGCCGAAGTATTGTGCATTCCCAAAAGGGCAGAAATTGGCAGAAGCAAATAAAAGTAAATAACAGAACTTTGTATTAGATCATGCGCAATAGAAGAAAAAAAATGTTCTCAGTTACAGGACTCAAACTGAGAAGAGGAAAAACTCATCCATACTTTTAACACCCCTGTCAAATATTGTGAACTAAAGATTCATAGAAAGCCATGAAAGTATGAGCAGTCACTCCCACTTTACATCCAAATATAAAAAACTCGTTGAGTCAGCACTTAACTTCCTTCCCTCCAACAATTGATCCGCATAAGGGCAGCAATCTCAAATACTATCCATCAAAATATCACTAGCATTTGGATTTGGAGGATTGGCATTGAAAGGGTTTCCTGAGATATTACTTTGAGTCTGGCCAGCTCCAAAAGTAAACTCCTGCGGAGGAATATCTAAGGTGGGTCTAGCAAAAATGGAGGGAGCGCCCACATTGTTGAATGCAGGGATAGGAACTCCATCGTCTGATTTGGGAAAACCAAAGCCAAATGAAGGTGCAGCTACCACTGGGAAGGCCAACGTTTGGTTGGTGGTGTCAATTGACCCAAAGATCTTCTCCTCATACTCCTTTAGTTGCTGGGAAACAGCTACATCCACAAACACAAAAAGAAAGTAAGCAGTATGATGTCTCCAACATATGCATCCTACTCTAAATAGGCTTTTAGCTTGAACATAAGTAGGCCTTCAAATTTCCAGACACTAAGAGGGAGGGAAGAGAAATAGGCTGCTGTTGTTAATGTTAAAATGTGAAGGATTTTTGTCTTAAAAATTGCCAGCCAAAAAGAACAATGAACAAAAGTTGTCTTGTATAATGAAGATACTGAGTTGCTGAACATGCAGACATCCCATCTAGATGGAACATGTAGAAACAAGATGCATCTCCAATTTCCACATTCAATCCAATCAAATCACAGACAGCTCAGTATTTATCTTTCTCAATACACTCAAAATAGTTTCCAAAGTATGATTGGCTTAGCGTATACTAATTTCCGATTCATGTTCTTTATTGTTCCAATAATTATTCCAAAAAAAATTATTATTCAATTAAATGGCCTATTCGGAAAATGTTGGAATTTTTATTTTTCATAAAAGATGTGTATACCTTCAGTTAGTTCAACAGCTGGTCTTCGTTCTTTGACCCACTGATAAGCCTGTGCTAGTCTCCAACCTCTTGATTTCATCAAATAAGCTATTACAATGGCTGGGGACCTGTCAGAAAGATCCATCTTAGATCTCAGAAAACAAACAAGAAAAATCTTTCATGAGAGCAGGAACTCTGCATGTGTGCCAACTGATAAAATAGTAAATAGATAAATGATTTCAGAAAATCACCTATTTTTTCCTGACATGCAGTGCACTAAAACTCGAGCTTTATCCCTTTCACATTTCTCTGCAAGATAAAGCACAAATTTTCTAAGTAATGCACTGATATAAAGCTGAACTCCTAATTAGTCTAACAATATACAAGCTTGAATGTAATTAGGAAGTCCAACAAAAAAACATTTACTAGTGAGAATTAAAATGATTATTTGGTTTTGTTTACTGTAGTTAAATGCTGCAATCCAATTGATGCTTGTGCAACCCAAAAAAATCAGTTAATGTACATCATTGACTGATTATATGTTCTTCTCAACTACTGCTCGGTCTATATTCAAAAAGTTTCTTTCAACAAATTATCAGAAGGTAAGGAGCTTATTATGCCAATTCTCTTCCTGCACAGGTTATGAGAGGGAAGGGAAGCTCGAATAGCTGATAAGTAACCTTAAAGCTATTGCATTGCCAAGAAGATGAACACAGAATGTGAATGGAATTTATGTACTTCGTCAAATAAAAGAAGAAATCAGTTAAGGTGTTAATGAGGTTTACAGCACATATCTTTTCATAACAGCAACCATGCAAGGATTAAATCTGAGCGTATTATTCAAAAATCCTGTGATTAAAGGACTGAAATTTTTTAAAGGAAGTATACATGTCAGCAAAGGAAGTGAAAATTGGTCCCCACTACTCAATGACACTTATGCAAAAAAGCCACAAATCCTTCAACTGAAGAATATCGGCTGTCGATTACCTTGACAGAAATATCTTTGACATACAGTTTAAACTTATGATCAGTACTGTTGAAATATGCTTATGAGTGAAAGAATCCTAAATTAATAACCAGCAGAAAACCATAGCAAGTACTAGAATAAAGCCTTCAACCAAAATCCATTGTGCAAAGAATATATCTAGCATATATGAATCCATTGTGCAAAGAAAATGTATTCTCAAACTAGAAATAAAAATGCAGAGAATACACACCTAAAAATTGATTTGCATCCTCAAACTGCAATTTTTTGTCATCTTGAAGGTAATGGTAGGTGAAAGAGTTCTTGTAAAGATTTTGACAAGTAGGTACCGTCTGCGAAAGGAGAAAGACCGGAACGTCAGACCAATTATTAGACACAAAATCAAACCACTGGTAGTTCCCACATTGACAACACATGGTGGTTCAAAACATACATAGTTTAGGTCCATTCTACTAAGAGCCCCAAATACACCTTCCTCGTTTTTCCACACTCTTAAGTGCTTACATATATCCTTAAATTTGAAAATACCTACTGAGTGAAGCATCTTTCACCAGAAATAAAAAAATTAAAAAAAAACCTTCACATGCATGATCACCTTTACCCTTCTCTTCATCAATGCTACTATTTACTTGTTCTATCCCATAAATGTGATATCTTTCTCCCGTCAAGCATTCAATTTATCACATCCTAGTTACTATCCAAAAGCAATTCCTCATCCTACTACTTCCCTTAACAGTTCCAATCAAAATAGACATAATGTGCATCAAACAGGCATCAATCCAACACAAAAAAAACGGAAAATTGATACGAAAACAGACAACAAACCCCCAAAACACAATTGAAGCCTCACGTTGAGAACACGAGAGATGCCCTGATTCTTGAGAAGCTCAGAGCGAGAGGCGTTGTCGTAGCTGCCCAGATAGAGAAACTCCGGCACGATCACCGACGGAAAGGCGCTAACTTGGATCGCGGTTTTCTCAGAAACCGCAGGAACACGGTGGCCGCAGATCCCGCAGACCTCTCCCTCCTCGAATTTGTGATAGTGCCCACAAATCCCACACGGGTTCTCTCTCTCCCTCTTCCTCATAATTAGGGCAACAACAACCACCGACCCAGATGAGAAACACGCCTCTGAATCAAAAACCAACACAGACCCAGATCAATTGAGACGAAATCAAATGCGGGTTTGGAGAATCGGGTATTTAAGATTGTGGAGAAGCCCCTAAAATTTGAGAGAGAACATAAAAGAACTGGAGGCGTTTCAAGGAAGGTTCTTTGGTCTTGGGAGTTTGGGTGTTGTCGGATTTATATAAACGCGTCGGCTTTGGTTTTGAGGGAGTGAGATAAAGATGAAATAAACCAAGGACAGTGGCGACAGACGGAGGAAGGTGAAGCCGAGTCTTGGTGTTGTTGAGGGCCGTGTGATATATAGTGAAAGATTGTATCTTTAGTTATGGACGGTGGGTGATCAACTCATCATCATCATTCAACTAGGGTGGGCCATGATTTAGGGTCTAGCCCTATCCATTTAGTACTGAATCATGGTGTTGTTCAGGACCACTTCTTACCATGTTGCCTAGCTGAATTGGGCAATGGTGTTGTGCCATGTGGCTTATAAGGCTTCTGTTTTGGTTTGATCTTGAATTGGGATCAAATGATGAACTAAATTAGAGGTTTACGGTTTATCTTTAAAAATATATCAACCAAATTAGGAAAAATGATCACTACATTCATTCCATACATTGCTTATTTTAATGTATACAAGTTCATTGGTTCATAAACTTTAACTTTGTCACATGCTCCTTTTCCCTTTATCCATATTCAATGAATGACCTTCACTCTATACTACAAATGCATTGCATTTCACCTTCAAAGGTCTTCTACTCATTTCAAAGCATATTATCACGTCTCGCCAAATTTACAACGACTCTCCTTGTGCATTTTTAGGCAAGTATTGCTCAAGAAAGATTTTAGAGTACACTACCGTGTTCTAAAAATTTTCAAAACACTATAGAAAACCTTTGAAGCCTTCAGAAAGATCAAGAGGGATCAGGAAGCCTCTAGCAACTCTGAAATTCTCTAGAGAACCCTAGAACTCTCTAGAATACTCAAGGCTTGTCTTAGGGTAGTGTATGAGACTCTAGAATTCTCCACTTGTACATAACCTAGATTTCTCTAGAATCATAGGTAAGGGGGAAGGATGCCTATAAATAGGGAGACACCCTCCCATTTGTGGATAAAGAGAAGTAGAGGAACATAGAGAGCTTGATAGCACTCTAGCATACTTGTAAAGCTTTGTAACATTTTCTTATCTTAATACAAGTTTTCTCGCTTTCAAAGCTCTTCTTACTTTCTTTCGGTTGTTCTAGCCAAGACGTTAGCCTGAGGAAGGCTAACTTAGCATGGGGAATTTCTAAGGCCGCACAAGTAGCTTAGTGAGGAAAGTAAGCTCATGAAAGGTGATATCAGAGTAAAAGTTCGATCAGAACCTCACTCTGTTGGAGAATGTATGGTAAAAATCAGTTTTAACTATCTGTTTTACTTTACCATTTTACCATCTGCTTTTACCATTATTATTATTATCAATTACTATAATTATTAAATCAAAACCAAACCAACAGATGCATCTGTTGATAAGGTCTCTGTGTTGAACGAAGCATTGCAACTTCTGGGTTTGAACCAGTTCCACCAAAGCTTGCAGCTATTCGTCAAGCGTCGTCTACCTTCTTTATAAAGACGACAAGATTAAGTAGATGAATACATTCGATTCTCCTCCTTCTCCCCTTACTATTTCTGTGAAACACAAAGTAGAGTTTGCCAGGGATTCAATCGGAGTGCATCGATTGGGTTCGATAGTTGTATCCTGCAAGACAGACGTCCAAGACCTACGTGCACAAGTGTAGGGGCGAATTTCTGTCTTAGGAGATTGCTGCAAGCAAGCCTCTATCAAAACAACCAACAAGTTAGTTTCATTGCTTTCTTGTTTCTGATTTCAGTTTATTGCTTCAATTGATATTGCTGTATAAATAGACTAGGAACTGGGTTCTATTTCATTGAGTTTCTCATATCTTTGTGATTAATAAATCTGTGATATAATACATATTGTGAATCAAGATCTTATATCTCTGTGTTCAGTTAGTTTGTGTTATACAACATCTTGTTCATTGATTGGAATTTGGGATTGATCCATAATGTACTGAACTTTGCTTTAACATTCTAAGACAGAAATATTCCATTGTGATGGATCAATCTGCTGCTAGTGGTGTTAAGAACCACATTGAGAAGCCTTTTGTGTTCAAAGGTGTGGACTTCAAACGATGGCAGCAAAAGATGTTGTTTTATTTAACAACATTGAACTTGGCACAAGTGATTACATCTGAGGCTCCAGATTTGCCAGCAGAGGGTGATATCCCAGATGCAACTATTAAGGCTGTCGAAGCTTGGGAGCACAATGAGTTTATGTGTAAGAATTACATTCTGAATGCCTTAGATGATTCACTATATGATGTTTATTCAACATTTAAAGCTGCAAAAGAGCTGTGGGATTCTTTGGACAAGAAATACAAGTCTGAAGTAGCAAGTGCCAAGAAGTTTGTTGTTGGAAAATTTCTGAATTTTAAGATGAGTGATGCCAATTCTGTGGTAAAGCAAGTGGAGGAACTCCAAATTACTGCTCATGAATTACTTGCTGAAGGTATGGGACTAAATGAGACTTTTCTGGTTGCTTCCATTATTGAAAAGCTGCCTCCCTCTTGGAAGGATTTTAAGATATATCTCAAACACTTGTCTGAAGAGATGAACCTTGAGCAACTCATTCTCAAGCTTCGTGTGGAGGAAGAGAACAGAAAGAATGAAAAATCTGATTGGTCCTCAATCGAAGCAAAAGCTAATGTGATTGAAGGCAGCACCTCCAAGCCTAAGTTTTCTCACAATCATAAGAAGGGAAAAGTTGCTGCCAAGAGAGCACCTACTGCCCCAAAACCTGTTTTGTTCAAAAAGAAAATTCAAGGTGCATGCTGGGTGTGTGGGAAGCCTGGTCATAAAGCTATAGACTGTCGCCACAAGAAGGACAAACTTGCTGGAAATAAAATTCAAGCAAACATGGCAGAAGATCAATTTGTTGCTGTTGTTTCTGAGGTCAATTTAATGACCAATGCCAATGATTGGTGGGTTGACACAGGTGCTTCAAGGCATGTGTGTGCTGAAAGGAGTATGTTTGCAACATATGAGCAAGGAACTGGTGGAGAAAATCTTTATATGGGAAATTCAAGCACTGCTGCAGTTGAAGGGAAAGGAAAAGTGGTACTGAAACTCACTTCTGGAAAAGAGCTTGCTCTCACCAATGTGCTCCATGTCCCTGAGATTAGAAAGAATCTGATTTCTGGTTCTCTTCTTATCAACAAAGGCTTTAAATTAGTGTTTGAATCTGATAAGTTTGTACTCACCAAGGGTGGGATGTATGTAGGAAAAGGCTACCTATCTGAGGGGCTGTTCAAACTCAATGTAATTCCTACTGCTGATATTAATAATAATAATGCAGGCAATAGCACTGCTTCTATCTACCTCCTTGATTCAGTTGATTTATGGCATGTAAGATTAGGTCATGTAAATTATCGTTCTTTAAACAGGATGATTAACTTGGGATTGTTACCAAAATGCAGTCCTAAGTTAGAATGCCTTTCAAACAGCAGAAATAATGCTGATAAACAAAAATGTGAAGTCTGTGTTGAATCAAAGTATGCAAGGCACTCTTACAAGTCTGTTGAAAAATCCAACGAAGTGCTTGGATTGATTCATACTGATCTATGTGATTTCCAATCAACTCCAAGTAGATCTGGAAAGAATTATTATATTACTTTCATTGATGATTGCAGCAAATTTTGCTATGTCTACTTGATAACCAGTAAAGATGAAGCTTTAAGTATGTTCAAAATATACAAAGCTGAAGTTGAAAATCAATTAGACAAGAAGATAAAAATAATGAGATCAGATCGTGGTGGAGAATACATATCAAATGAATTCTCTGAATTTTGTTCTACACATGGAATTGTTCATCAAACAACAGCACCTTACACTCCAATGCAAAATGGAGTCGCTGAGCGTAAAAACAGATCTCTCAAAGAAATGATGAATTCCATGTTGAACAGTTCAGGTGCTCCACACAGTTTATGGGGTGAAGCCCTTCTATATGCAAACTCAATTTTGAATAAAATTCCTCTTAAAAGGAATGATAAGTCCCCATATGAAATCTGGAAAGGAAGACTACCTTCATATAAAACCATCAAAGTGTGGGGTTGTCTTGCTAAAGTAAGAATTCCTCCTCCAAAGATGCAATTGCTTGGACCAAAAACAGTAGACTGTGTTTATATTGAACCTGCAAATAATAGTGCAGCATATCGATTTTTGGTTCACAAATCTGAAAATGAACAAGTACATGTGAACACTATTCTTGAGTCCAATGAAGCTGAATTCTTTGAGGATATATTTCCATACAAAGATAGATCAAGTACTTCAAAGAAAAGAGTCCATGAAGATCCAAAAACACAGGAAAATAATAACAATGCTTCTACTTCAAAGGTTCAAGAACAAGAATTAGAACCAAGAAGAAGTAAAAGAGCAAGGGTTGCAAAAGACTTTGGTTCAGATTTTCTGACTTTTCTAACTGAACAAGAACCTCAAACATATAAGGCTGCAATGGCATCTGCAGAAGCACCTTATTAGAAGGAAGCAATCCAAAGTGAAGTAGAATCCATTAAGAATAACCATACATGGGAGTTGGTTGATTTACCACCTGGAAATAAACCAATTGGTTATAAATGGATATTCAAAAAGAAGTTAAAACCAGATGGTTCCATAGATAAATACAAGGCAAGACTAGTCGCAAAAGGATATCGGCAAAAAGAAGGTCTTGATTTCTTTGACACCTATTCTCCTGTCACTCGAATTACTTCCATTCGAATGCTGATAGCAATTGCTGCTATATATGATCTTGAAATACACCAAATGGATGTCAAAACGGCATTCTTAAATGGAGAATTAGATGAAGAAATCTATATGGAACAACCTGAAGGCTTCATTGTTAAAGGGCAAGAGAAGAAAGTCTGCAAACTTGTTAAATCTTTATATGGACTTAAACAAGCCCCAAAACAATGGCATGAAAAGTTTAATTATACAATGATGTCTGCTGGATTCACCATAAACGAGTGTGATAAATGTGTTTATATCAAGCAAACCAAAAATGCTTGTATCATTATATGTCTATATGTGGATGACATGTTGATAATGGGAACAAACAAGGACATTATCAACTCCACAAAGAAGATGCTCAGTTCCAAATTTGAAATGAAAGATATGGGATTAGCAAATTTAATCCTTGGAGTGAGAATTAAACGAGATAGTAATGGATATACACTCACTCAATCTCATTATGTGGAAAAAGTGCTACAGAAATGTGGACACTATGAGGATAGAACGATGATGACTCCTTTTGATCCAACATGTAAGCTTGCAAAGAATGATGGTGAAAGTGTGTCTCAATTAGAATACACACAAATAATAGGAAGCTTGATGTACATTATGAATTGCACAAGACCAGATTTGGCTTATTCAATAAGTCGATATTCAAGCAATCCTAGTATAGACCATTGGCATGCTTTGATAAGAGTACTAAGGTACTTAAAGTATACAATGAACTATGGTCTACATTATACAAAGTATCCTCCTGTTTTGGAGGGATATAGTGATGCAAATTGGATCTCGGGTAGTACGGAAAGTAAGTCCACAAGTGGTTATGTGTTTACACTTGGTGGAGGAGCCGTGTCATGGAAGTCATCCAAACAAACTTGCATAGCACGATCTACAATGGAATCAGAGTTCATTGCTTTAGATAAAGCTGCCGAAGAAGCCGAATGGCTTAGAAGTTTTGTTGAAGATATTCCATTGTGGCCTAAGCCTTTAACACCCCTCTGTATTTATTGTGATAGTATGGCTGCCCTACATAGAGCCAAAAACAAAATGTACAATGGGAAATCAAGACATATAAGGCGAAGACATGCTACAATACGACAATTGCTCTCCAATGGAGTGATAGCATTGGATTATATCAAATCAAAGGAAAATCTAGCCGATCCTTTGACTAAAGGCCTAACTAAAGAGCAAGTCGTATTTACATCGAGGGGAATGGGTCTCAAGCCAACACAATGAGTCACTACTTGGCGGAAACCTAACCTAGCAACATTGGAGATCCCATGGTCTAGGTTCAATAGGCAAACTAGTTGAGAAAGACTCAAAGGCATCACACACATATGCCTATTCCTATGATGTAACACTGTGTGTTTTCCGTTGACGATTAAGGGATGAATATTTATTTATTCTTAATAATGCTAATAGCTTTGTAAAGTGGGATAGAACGGACTATTCTTAATTAGCATTACCTATATGAAAGTGATGTGGGTCGCATCCATGAGAATTGATATGGCTAAATTCTCTAGAGCTCTCATGAAGTCGGGATTTGTTCAGGACCAAAATGAACACAACCGTATAAACTTGAAATGTGAAGATGATATATGTGTGATACTTGTTGTCTCGTATTACTACCATATAGTGAGTAGTTCAAGATGAAAGATTTCACTACCTCACTAGGTAATACCGATAAGTCATCACTAGGAATGGTTCAAGTCCAAAAGATACCATTTCCGACGCATGTTGATTTTATTTTCTCTGAAATGACGTTAAGTTACAATGACTACTTTTTGTAGCTTATTTTCTATTCAAATGTGGGGTATTGTCAAGTTTGAATAGAAAATGTGGGGTATTGTTGGAGAATGTATGGTAAAAATCAGTTTTAACTATCTGTTTTACTTTACCATTTTACCATCTGCTTTTACCATTATTATTATTATCAATTACTATAATTATTAAATCAAAACCAAACCAACAGATGCATCTGTTGATAAGGTCTCTGTGTTGAACGAAGCATTGCAACTTCTGGGTTTGAACCAGTTCCACCAAAGCTTGCAGCTATTCGTCAAGCGTCGTCTACCTTCTTTATAAAGACGACAAGATTAAGCAGATGAATACATTCGATTCTCCTCCTTCTCCCCTTACTATTTCTGTGAAACACAAAGTAGAGTTTGCCAGGGATTCAATCGGAGTGCATCGATTGGGTTCGATAGTTGTATCCTGCAAGACAGACGTCCAAGACCTACGTGCACAAGTGTGTTATACAACATCTTGTTCATTGATTGGAATTTGGGATTGATCCATAATGTACTGAACTTTGGTTTAACACACTCAACATGATGGGAAAATACGGTGCTACTAGAGCTTCATCGGGAGCTAACCCTTTCGAGTTGGCGAAGCTTGATGCTGTCAAAGGTGCATCAGGTTCTAACCCTTCCGAAAAAGTGACGTAAGGGAGAGGCCGGAAAAAAGAGTTAGGCGAGCTAGTCATTCCAAGGAGAGAGCGATCAAAGGACATCATCTCTGTTTTCGACTCGCGACTGTCTCAAGTGGTAGAGGTTGTGAGTGGCGTGGAGGCCCAGGTGGATGATCTAGGCCAACGGGTTGAAGGCTTAGAAGTGGAGGATGTCGTCATCCATACTGTGATCAAGGGCATGTTGCTCCAGCTAGAGGAGTTCTTGAGGGGCGAGATTGCGAAGGTTTGCGAGGAATTCATGGGGGAACTCGCCAAGATGCGTCAAGTTCACGAAAAGGAGTTGAATAGAACGCTTTCACACATGGAGGAAATGTGTGGGGACTTGGCCCTATGCAAGCGCACGTTGGCGAAGGGAGCCAGCACTAGTGGTGCCATGGAGGCTAAGTGCATCGAGGTGTTAAAGCCTAAGATCTTTGGAGGTTCGCGCAACGCTCGAGAAGTGGATAACTTCTTGTGGGGGCTAGATTAATACTTCGAAGCCGTAAGCATCGCCAAGGAGCGTGCCAAAATTGAGACCGTGACTCTCTACCTTAGTGACACAACATGCTATGGTGGAGGAGAAGATGAGAAGATTATGAGAAAAGTATGTGCACCATGACTACCTTTGATGACTTTACAAATGAGCTTAAAAGACAATTCTATCCCGAGAATGCCGAGGATGAGGCGAGAGCTCGCTTGCGAAGGCTCAAGCACTCGGGTTCTATTAGTGAATACATCAAGAACTTCACGAACAATTACATATTATTTTATTTCATGGATGACCTCCAACCATGGGCCCAGACTGAGTTACGATGATGTGGGGTGCAAGACCTAGCTTCCGCCATAGCTACGACCGAAAGCCTAATAGACTTGACTAGTCTAGAGGAGACCGAGCCGAATTAAGAAGAAAGAAGAAGAAGAATAGTGACCACATCAAAGGTGGGGAAACAAAGGCCAATGCGACGAGCCATAACAAGACACCTACTCGGCAAGAAGAAAGGATAAAGGCAAGCAAAATGATGCAAGGAGTTTAAGCAAGCCCAATAACAACAAGTGATTCCTTTGCGACGGTCCGCATTGGGCTAGGGACTGTCCACAAAAGAGAGAGCTAAGCGCACTCTTAGGAAGTCATCAAGGCGAGGTAGAAGCCGAGGTTGGAAATGGTGGTGCATATATGAGGTTGATTTAGTTGCTTAAAGTAATTCGATCGACACCCAAGGTTCAAGCTAAAGGTCTACTCTTCGTTGATGTCACTTTAGGCGGGAAGCTGATGTCAGTGATGCTCGACACTAGGGAAACCCATAATTTTATCTCGATTGAAGAAACTTGAAGGCTAGGACTCAATTAGAGTGATGGAGGGGGCTCCGTTAATGCGATCAATTCACATGCGCTACCCATTCATGGGATAATCCGAGGAGTCAAGACCACCGTGGGGGCACGGTGTGGAAAGTTGGACTTCTCGATAGTGCCAACAGATGACTTCAATGTTGTCCTAGGGTTGAGATTCCATGACAAGGTCAAGGCGATCACAATTCCATTCGCAAACACCTTATGCATCACAGACGCCAATGACGCTCAACTAGGGGCACGAAGCAAGACTTGCAGATGTTGTCAGTGTTGCAACTCACGGGAGGCAACGAGAGGAAGAGGTCGCCCACATTTTCCAAGGGATGGAACGAGAAAAAGGGGTTAGCTCGAGCGGCGTTGCACAAGGGTGGAGAAGTGGGAGAACAAGAAGAAGAAGAGGCATGTGGAGTACAAGGAGGGAGACCTTGTTCTAGTGAAACTCTTGCCGCACCACTTCAATTCCTTTAGGAAAGTGCATGAGGGTTTGGTACGTATGTACGAGGGACCGTTTGAAGTTGTCAAATGCGTAGGAGAGGCTTCATACGAGTTTTATCTTCTGCCCGAGTTAAAGATTCATCCAGTCTATGAGTAGGTTAAAGCCTTCTCATGAGGGCAAGGAAGACCCATCGAGAGGAGTTTCACATCGGGTACCATCGGCGACCATCACTTTTTTTGGGAAAGGAGTGGATGAAGTACTCGCAGATCGTGTTACTCAACGGCGAGGCGCACCAAGTTACAAGGAGTACCTCATCAAGTGGAGAGGCAGGTCCGATACAAAAGCAACTTGGGAGTCCGAGGACTTGTTATGGCGATTCAAGGATGAGATTCGACGCTACAATACCGAGGGCGCGATATCGTGAGCTCAGGTAGGGGAGAGTGTCACGCCCCATCAAATTTATAAAGAGTCTCCTTGAGCATTTTGAGGCAAGGATTGCTCGATCAAGGAAGGTTTTAGAGTACTCTAGAATGTTGTAGAAATTTCTGGAACACTACGGAAAGCCTGAGAGGTCTCTAGAATGATCAAGAGGGATCATGAAGCCTCTAGGCAACTCTAAAATTCTTTAGAATCTGTAGGGAGGTTCATATGTTTAAAGCACCTTAGAACTCTATAATACTCAAGGTGTGTCTTAAGGTAGTGTAGGAGACTCTAAAATTCTACACATTTGTACATAGCCTAGTTTTCTCTAGAATTGTAGGCATGGGGGAAGATGTATATAAATAGAGAGACGCCTCTCCCATTTGTCAATAGAGTGAAGTAGTGGGACATAGAGAGCTTGATAACACTAACATACTTGTGAAGCTTTGTATAACTTTTGTTACAAGTTTTCTCTCTTTCATAGCTCTTCTTGTTTTCTTTCGGTTGTTCTAATTAAAACGTTAGTGTGAGGAAGACTGACTTAATATTGAGTGCTAAGGCTGCATAAATAGCTTATTCAAAAAAGTAAGCCGGTGACAATATGCTCATTTATAGGGTTTTGCCCAAATTAGTGAAACTGACGCTCCAGTAAGGCCAAAACCATCCTCGCTATACCACATTACCCAAAAAAATCCTCATTATACCAAAGAAGAAGCTGAAGCACTGAAAATCAAAAACCTTGGCTTTCTTGGGTTTATCACAGTAAAGGCGGAGCCTTTTTGAAGTAATGAGAGCTCTGAAAGCTATGGCTGCTTCTTCTTCTTGGCGCATGCTCTTCACTCGTCGCATTTCATCTTCTTCTTTGGACCCACCTCCACTTGTTCACTCTCGCAGAGTCGTCGTTACTGGTATCAATTTTCATCCCCTATGTTTCTTTCTCTGATTCCAAGTTTAATTGTGTTAATGAGGTCATTGGTGGATTTGGGCTTGAAGGTTTGGGTCTGGTGACGCCATTGGGGTGTGGGGTGGAGACTACATGGAAGAGACTCGTAGAGGGCCACTGTGGCGTTAGGGGATTGATTCTTGAAGACCTTAAGATGAATGGGTTTGACTCAGAGATTCAAGCTCACTCCTTTAACCAGCTCACTTCCAAAGTCGCTGCAATTGTACCAACCGAAACCAGTTCAGGTGAATTTAACGAAGCATTGTGGCTCAATTCTAAGGTAATCAATGTAATAAGGACCTTTCTGGTGGTTAAGTATATACTGTTTGGCAATGTTGTTAATGAAATGTGTATGTGAATGATATGTGGCAGGAGCGTCGTTCGATTGCCAGGTTTATAGGGTATGCATTGTGTGCTGCTAATGAGGCACTTAGAGATGCCAATTGGATGCCTACTGAGGCTGCACATAAAGAAAGAACGGTAATTTCGGAAAGATTTTGTCTTTGAAAGTGTTTTTATGAGGGTAGTTATTTTTTGGTGATGTGTATTAAACTTGACGAATGGCAGGGTGTCTCAGTTGGTGGGGGCAATGGAAGCATCAGTGACATATTGGATGCTGCACAGTTGATTTGTGAGAAGGTTGGTTTTTTATTATCCTGTGATGGTAGATATTCATTGTCATCATTTTTTAGTTAGATGAATCTTGACGTACAAGTTACGGCATGAAGATGTTTGACTTGATATGTGCTGTTTCCGTCTTTATCTAAACAGCATCTTTGTCGGCTCAGTCCTTTTTTCATCCCACGGATATTGATCAACATGGCAGCTGGTCATGTCAGCATGAAATATGGATTCCAGGTGCATGAGCTTTAAGAACTAAAGTGCATTTGACAGTGTATGATAATGGGGTTTAGATGGACAAAGGGTTAGGCATGCAACTATGGTACCTTGACCTCTTGACCTCACAGGGCATCGAATTACAAAACTTAGCTTGCAGAGTTCAGTAGCTAGAACTTTGAAATTCTAGTGCAGTTACAGAAAAATGTGATTTATACTGAGATGTAGGTCATTAAAATTGATTTGGAGTTAGAAGAGGTGCCAAGAACAAGAAGACTGCATCTAATTGTCCATTTTAAGTATGAATCTTATGTTTCTCTATTTCAGTTGTTCACACCAAATATATCCCCACCTAGTACAGACTTGTTTTCTGGTCTTGATTCATACTTAAAAAGGACAATTAGATGCACACTAAAATAAATCCTATGTTTCTCTATTTCAGTTGTTCACACTAAAATAAATCCTTGCAAATTATCTGGTCTTGATTCTAAACGTAGGGACCAAACCATGCTGCAGTAACAGCGTGTGCCTCTGGTGCACATTCTCTGGGTGATGCCACAAGGATGATTCAGTTTGGAGATTCAAATGTTATGGTGGCTGGAGGCACAGAGTCTAGTATTGATGCTTTATCAATTGCAGGGTTTTGCAGGTATGGTGTAGGATAATAACACCAGAGACCTTATCTGAGTGTGTCATGTGCAGTTCTTGTTTCTTTTCAATATCTGTCTTAAGTTGCTGGCTAGTTTCTTTAATGGCAAGTATATGATGCATCTTTTGGTTCTCCCTTCACCTTCATCCAACTCTTCATGTAAAATAATTGTAACTAGAAATTCCTGCTAATGGTACTGTTTCCATGACTAATATAAGAGGATATATGGTGAGAGGTTTTACTAGTAAAAATAATGAGAAGAAAGACTTTCACCGAGACAGAATGGAGTTACTTTCTTTATGATAAACACAATGAAACCACAGTTTAACATTCACTCCTTCTCAATGGGGTCCAATGTTTAGGACTGAGTTTCTAAACTACAGCATTTGGCCTTATTTGCAAAAGTTGGCTTGACTTGTAAGGTTTCGTACGTTTTTTTGGTCTTGTCTTGTCTAATCATTTTCCTTCTCAACTTACAGGTCAAGGGCTTTGTCTACAAAGTACAATTCCTCCCCACAAGAAGCATCACGACCTTTTGACTGTGGTCGGGATGGGTTTGTGTAAGTACATATTCTCAAAAGGTTTGTTCCACAAATTGCAAATTACTGTTTGCTTTCTTCATGCTTCCTGTTACCTAAACCCTTAATTTGAACCCAGGATAGGTGAAGGTTCTGGCATCTTGGTGTTGGAGGTAGTTGACACTTTTATTTCTTGCAAAATCACTTCTCTAAAAATTTTCCATTTCTTTATTGGTGTAATCTTTATTATTTTTTGATGGGGTTAATGTTTTCCAATCAAGGAGCTTGAGCATGCAAAGAATGGAGGTGCAAAAATTTATGCAGAAGTTCGTGGTTATGGGATGCAGGTTGTTTCTCTTAATCATATTCAATCACGACTATCTATTCAATATCCTCTGGTAAATTTCATAATATATTAGTTCTGAATATAGACTTTGTACAGGTGATGCATATCACATTACTCAACCACATACTGACGGAAGAGGTGCCATTCTAGCCATGACTAGTGCATTGAGACAGGTATTACTTGAAGGAAGTATGCTTATTCTTCAATCAGTTTTTCTTGTATCAGTGGAACATGGCATATTTAAGGAAATTGATTAAAAGATACCTGGGTCTTGAACTTTTATTTTAAATGTGGTATTTTTCTTCAGTGGAATGACTGTATCACACACTCAGGCAGATTAGGCAGCCAGTTCTGTAAGAATGGGTGATGAATCATGATTTGTGTCCTTGCATGATAATTTTGACTCGTGTTAAACTGAGCTGGGGTATCATAGTAATTGCAGTGAATTGTTCCTAATTTGATACCCACTGAAAGTGTAGTAGTGTGATCTTTTGTAGATTTCCCAACAAGTGTTCCTTTAAAAGTTAACTTTCTGAGATCACTATGTATATCAAGATAATTTTTGTTCATACTGCCTTTTGCTTGTAGTCAGGGCTTCATCCTCACCAAGTGGATTATGTAAATGCCCATGCTACCTCGACACCTTTGGGTAAATCACATCGCAATTTACATAATTTAATGTTTTCAGGTGGTTGCTTAAGAATGTAAGTACGTGATACACTAGTATAGCTGTGGCTTATACTGATATTTCTGTGTATTATTCAGGTGATTCAATAGAAGCCAATGCTATCAGAAAAGTTTTCTCTGAACATGTCACATCAGGTTCTCTGGCGCTGTCCTCCACGAAGGTAGACATGAAGCCTAGGCATGATAGCTGATAGAGCATGTGAATGTTGAATATTTTTGTCAATTGCATTGCGTAGTCAAGGCATGATATCAGCTCAGCGTGTTTTTTTTCTCTTTTGCTGTGTCACTTTGTGTGTCTGCGTGGGTTGTCAGGTTATATCTTGTATATTTCATAGGAGTCTGCATAATGCATGGGCGTTTTTTTATTATTTTTTTATTTTTTTATAGTTTCTAGGTTCAGACTACAGTTTATATTTCATGTATACACAGAAAGTCTTCTGTGCGAGTATATTTCATTTGCAAAGAAGATAGTTGCTGTTTCTAATATAAAATTGGCAGCAGCAGAATTTGCACTTCCAGTTAAAGTTCTTCAATTTTGTTATTCAGAGTGCCTTGAAAACATAGATCATACACCCAAGTGGTGTTTTGTTCTTTTTTGTTTGTTATCAACTTTCAGGGAGCTGTCGGTCATCTCCTTGGTGCAGCTGGCGCTGTTGAAGCAATATTTTCTATTTTGGCCATACACCATGTAAGTTACTGTTTTGATGACATACATGCAATAACTGACTGATATAGCTTTGAAGATCCATGACAAGGTCATATACTAGCATTACCCCTTCTAGCTAGTATTCTGAATCAATAAGATTTCACTCGATAATAATAAATAAGCAACAGTTTGTGGACTTGTATTTTGACACATAATAGGAAACATTAGTGGATTTGCTGCTGAATTATTGTACTAATGGCCTTTTCCTTTTGATTCAGTACTTTATTTGTTTTATTGAAGGGAGTTGCACCATTAACACTTGATCTTTCAAAACCAGACCCACTATTTAAGGATGCTTTCATGCCTTTGACAGCTTCAAAGGAAATGAATATAAGAGCAGCTTTGTCCAACTCTTTTGGCTTTGGAGGAACAAATGCATCCCTGGTGTTTACATCTTCTAACTTACGTGGTTAAATCATCTCGTCAAGATTGTACCATGGATAAAATCCCTAGATTCAAAAAGACTGAGTTCATGGAATGCACTTGAGTGAGTCGAGTCACTCAGTTGTAATGCATAAGTATGGGTAATAACCCTTTGTTATGAAGTTTGGATAGGATGAGCTTTTGAGCCGAATCAGTGTCAAACATGGGTAGCTGGATATGGAGATATCATTTCTTGATTGTCAAATCCTCACTAATAGTTTTCAGGTCGCCTAGGCTTTGGTCAGGAGAGGGCTGCCACCATAATGTTGTGTTTGACAGAAAAGATTGTACTGTTAAATGCAATTTTGTCTGATAAGCCGTCTTTGAATCTTTCAACTATTTTTCTGGGCAAGAAATGTGGAAGTTGGAAACAAATGGTTGTATTCATTTTCATCACAAAATAGTCTTCCAATTTCCAAAGACGTAAGTTCTAAATCTTGGGCATTTTGTTTTGGGCCGCCCATGGGTCCAAGTTGATGCCCAAAACCGAAACCTACCTCGTTCGGGTCGAGTCCATTTGTCTGACCCGACCCCGACTCGAAGGCCGTGTTGCTACAAAACTAGGGCACTAAGGGCTGTTTGTTCTTCTCTCGCATCCGTTTCCCCTCAACTTTCGCTAAAACACAGGTAAATCCCCGATCTTTCTTCTCAAAACTTTCTCTTTATTTCTTCAATATTTGTTATCCTTTCGATTATCCTCGATCTAGGCTTTGCTCCCTTCGTCAATTTTTTCTTAGTCGCTTCAGATTTGTGCTGAAATTTTATAATTCATGAATTTAATCCGTCTTATCATTTCATTTCCCCCATAGTTTGTGTGGAGGATTTATGAGTTTGTAGGATTTGATGTTTGTATGTGATTGAACCAGTAATCATGCCGAAGAACAAGGGAAAGGGAGGAAAGAACAGGAAGAGAGGAAAGAACGAGGCTGATGATGAAAAGCGTGAGCTTGTCTTCAAGGAAGACGGACAGGAGTATGCTCAAGTGCTACGGATGCTGGGTAATGGGCGGTGTGAAGCCATGTGCATTGATAACACCAAGCGACTTTGCCATATCCGTGGTAAGATGCACAAGAAGGTTTGGATTGCAGCTGGGGATATCATTCTTGTTGGCCTTCGTGACTATCAGGATGACAAGGCTGATGTGATTCTCAAGTACATGCCTGATGAGGCTAGGCTGCTCAAGGCTTATGGAGAACTTCCTGAGAACACACGTCTCAACGAGGGTATTACTGGGGGTCTTGATGAAGAGGATGAGGCCGGTGGTGATGACTACATCGAGTTTGAGGATGAAGATATTGATAAGATCTGAGGTTTGCAGCTGGTACTTTTATGGTTCTGTATTTTCAGATGGTAATTGGTCATGTATCATGTAACATCTGTTATTATTAATACATGTATGCTTGTTACTGCTATGAATAATGGTTCTGGTTTACTGCTGCTTTCCTTCATGTTACTTGCATTTATCATCCATGTTCATCTGTGCTCTGGATATTTGATTTTGTTTTCGTATGGGTGAGATTGCTGTCTTTCAATGTTGCTGTCTCAAACTGTAGAAAACATTTTTCAGCCATTGTTTTGCTCCACCCTGGTATGGGAAAATCTTGTGATGCAAATACTGTGCCAACTTTGAGAACAAGACTAACATTAGCGAAGTAGATGTCATAGTTTATGGAAAGAAAATTAGTGACGGGGTGGTATCTCAGACTCGTGCGGTGCTGCCAAGTTAGTAGTTTAGTGATGAGGCCACAGAATGTGTTTGGGATAGCCATGTTGATGGGTTTGGTGCGTCCCTTTTGGCTTCTGAGATGAATGTTGCTCGTATCTAGTTCGTGTTGTTTTCCTGGGGTGTTGCAGCTGACACTCGGTAGTACATTTCGTATAGAAACATCGAACGGAGATTTACCAGATGCCAGTTGAGGATCAAAGTTCTCAACTGCAACATTCAAGTAACTCTGATGAACTAGATACAAGTAACAAGAACTGGACCATACCCATAACCTCCACTTATTTTGTAGCAAGTCACAATTTAAGAATCAGCTGATGGGATCAGTGCTGGTGTAAACGAAGAGATATCCATCATTCATCAAATTACTTTAAGCAATTACAGAACAAAAACATATTATATTGCCATTTCATACCGACGAGTAACAGAAAATGAAATGTCGGAACACAATTATTACCACGATATGAAATCAAAAGATTAGCTGCCATACGTGACCTGGTTCTACTTTCGCTATTCTCATGTATAGATGTTTTGTCTAACCGCAAAATGATTCTGTGTTGCAGTGTGACCATATAATGGAAGAAGAATATGGTTTCTTAGAGCAAATCCAATACCTCTGTTTTAAGAATGTCAAGTTAAATTGTAAACTATCAACTGGGAATACATGCATAGCTTACACAAGTCCTCCACATAATCTGCAGTACGACATTGATATCGAGTGTAATATGATATGGATAAACATTACAGATGGGAAAATGATTGGCACATTAGGAAAAGGGTCTGGTACTGAGGCAATTGAAAAGCAAAAACTAGAAGATAATACACCTCTCTGATAGATCTAACCATGGGATATCTGTCTGACACACACACACAGCAGCTAGCTAAACTTGGCTGCTCAAATTATGTTAGGTAATAACCGTAATATAGGCTTTCCCATGGCAAGAATATATAATATGGTGGCAAGGACACAGCAAATAACATCTAATCATCTCAATTACATTCCCACAGTCCAGCGGAATGTTTTGATAGCTTGATGTCGGCGATTTTACTGGTGACAACAATCCACCTGTAGTAGTAACTTCTTCACTGGAGCTCACACAGATGGTAAGATGGGTTAAAATTATAGCACTAGTCATCCATATGAAGAACAGGAACAAAGATAGGGGACGATGGCGATGGGAGTAATTTGAGGCTGCCATTGTTGAAGAAGTTCAAGGTTGGGCTGAGGGAAGTGAATTATAAGAGGTGAGGCTTTGATCATGTTACATTGAAGGATAGACCCTTAACAATTTTTTTCCCGTATATGTTATCAGGGATAGCAAGAGTTGTAGCTATTCTGAATTACAGATTCACGATATTAATAAATGAAAGTTGCTGTAAAATAATATTAACACTCAGGTCTACTCAAGCGCGGGATAGTCGTGCGGGACGAAACAACGACAGCCGTCCGATCTTTAATATCTTGACAAGTTTCTTTTGAGGGTGTGTACTTAAATGAGCCTTGCTCCACCACATCATCATTGCTTACCTGGTCGTATACGATTGGAGTTACCGAAAGGGTTAACGAATAACATTTAATTTCTTGGTAGATCATTATGAGGAATATGAGCCCAGTTGACCCACTCTCCCTATATAGGACCTAGAAACCCATCATACATATCAGACTGTACCCCGTATGCTTGTAAAGTATATGTAGAGATTTATCTTTTTTATTTCACTATAAAGTCAATTCTTTTGGTCTAGCAGAATCAAGTGAAAAGAAAATAATCTAATGACATCGGTTTTCCGTACCTACTCATTATGTATATCTATAAGGCACTCTAAATATTTTCTCATAATGTATATTCACCATATTCAACATGTAGTTAATTACCAGAAACATTTGCACATAATTTCGTGATATTCACAATGCAGAATTAGATAGTATTAGGTTTATAAATATCCAACCCATTCCACATATCTGTTAAACTCTTAAGATATTGAACAAAAGACTTCTCCTCTTATTCAAACAAGGAAATAATTTTTTTAGTTGTAAGACTTGAGCTGCATTATTTTGACTTCCATATATCTCTTTGACATGCTTTCAAAGGTGCATAGAAGATTTTGAGTAGTTGATGAACTGAAAATCTGAAGCTCCATGGAAATAAATGCCAAGACATGACCAGTTGGTCTTCGCACAACCAAGCTTCATAATTTGGTGTATCAGCAGATGGCATGTGAATAACACCATTGACAAATTCAAGTTTGGATTTTCCACCAAGAGCTAAAAAAGTGACAGCTCTAGACCAAGAAATATAGTTGTATTCAATCAATAAGGCTAAACACAAACGTTGGTTAAGACTTTCCACAACCTTAGGCAGTTTGGTCATATCAGGTCCAAAAGAATTCATATTAACATTGGTACCAGACAAATTCTCTTTAGTCATTATAAAAACTGAAGAATAACACACGGTTCAAGAGAACAAAAGATAAGCAGAAACAAGACACTGAAGTTCATGCTCTGATATCATAAAGAAATTTAAGAACAAGAAAAGACAGAAGATTTTGTAGAATTTTTCTCTATATTTCTTGATACATATACAAGACCGTAGAACATGTATATATAGATACAAAAGTGCTAAAAAGTAAAACTTATAAGAGAAACTAGCAGTGAAACATATAATGTAACACTTTGTCCTAAAATTCACCCTTTTACCGGGATCAGATGGGTTACAAGGGTTGTAACCGCACTGTTAGTTTTTCCCGAATTAATATTTGAGTTTAATATCGAGATATTCTCGATTCTGAGGAAGATAGAATTAATGTCCCGGGGTGGTAGATTATATCATTGTGAGTCATTCGTTATGTCCAGAATATTTTCCAGAGCTGCGAGTTGTTTAATATGGATTTATTCAGCTTACAAGAATAATAAATGTTATGTATTTTACCATAAAAAATGACTTTACGATAAGTCGAGAATTTGGAGAAACTTCATTCGGGGAAGTTGTAGAAGACGTTAATAGGAACTCGTGGGCATGTCCTATGAATTAATTAGAGTTTGTATACGGATGTTATTCGGGATAATGTATAGTTACTGCACGGTAAATAGTAAATAGGAAAATATCTATTTACTATTCACGGTAACTTTCTTTTATTCAATCTGGACCGTCAGATCAATCAGAGATTTGATCTGGACCGTTTATATATATATAAACGGTCCAGATCAAATCTCTGATTGATCTGACGGTCTAGATCAAATATATATATGGGATAAGGCTGAAAGGGGGGGTTCTCGATCTCTCTCTGGCTCTCTCTCACTATGATCTCTCTCCCTCACCCTCTTCCTCTATCGCCGAGTCCGCCCAACCACCACTCAACGTCTAGCTACGACTATCGCAGCGCCACCCTATGGATTTCTCACTGGTTTCCAATTGGCAGGTGAACCACCTCGGCTGGGAGTCGAAGGAAGCGCGAGTGTGTAGCTCTAGGGGGGTAGTGGACGACTCTTGGAGCGGACAAGGAACCTCAGCGGCCCAGAGGTCAGTGCTACCACCTCGCGACGGCGCTGACATGGGTAAACTCTCACCCCTTGCTTCTTCCTTATTTAGCCCTAGGTATGTTTGGATTGGTTGATGATATTGTTGTTGTATGGTTGTGGATGGGAGGAAGAAATGGTAGGACAGCTAGAAATGGCTGGGATCGGTCGGCAGACCAATCTGACCAGTTTTAGGTGAAAATGGGTAAATCCTCGAGTTTTTACCGTGGTAGATATGGTATTTTACCATTTACCGCAGGTGTGAAATGTTAGAGCTACCCCTGGTGGTTCAAGTTAATTACATGGATGCCATTGGGGCTGAAATCTCAAAAATGCCCTTGGTAACTTTGCATATTTACAAGGCTGTCACTAAGGCCAAAAAGACAATATTGTCTCTAACAGTTCTAGTTAATTACAAGGTTGCCTCTGAGGTTGAAATCCTAGACATGCCCCTGGCAGCTTAGCATATTTACTAAGCTGCCATTGAGGACGAATTGACAATACTGCCCCTAGCAGTTTAAGATATTTACAAGAGTGTTATTATGGTTAATTTAACTATTATATCCTTGGTAGATTTGTTAATTACGTGATTGCCATTACGTTATATATATGTGATTAATATGTATCGAATATTGTATACTTGGATATGGTATATCGGTATGAAGTATGCTTGGGATAATCCGGATAAAAACTGGTTTAATGTTACCTCAGTGGAGGGGTTAAACTCCGGATTAGCGATAGATGTATGCTAGCGTTAATAACTATTTGACTGATAAATAGAAAGTCAGATATGTTCGAGTATGATGTTAAAGTACATAAGAGCTACGTGTGGCTTGATCCTTGCGTGCAAGGTACGTAGACAGACTGTCCGGGATACAGGTGCAGTCATAAATCATATTTAGACCCTGGGTTCTCTAAAGTAATTAGTATGAAATCCAATTCGGTAATCGAGATAACCTCCGATTTTTTTAGATCTATTTCGGTATCGTTTGGACTGTTAAAAACGGTTTGGGTAAAGGGTTATCCCTTCTCAAGGGGAATTACCAGGGAATCTCTCTTGGGATGAGTCTCGCACTTTCCATCCTGGGTTTAGGGAGGTAAACTCAGGTCGAGGCGTGACATGTAAGAGAAACTAACAATCTAATTACACCACCTGTAGCACACCATGTTGCTGTAAAAAGAGGAGACTAGCAGCAACATCACATCACATAGCTCACTAAGGTAGCTATCACACATAGTCGCACACAATAGCAATCACATACTTCTATTCACATCGTATAAGTCAACTTGAACTAGATTAGTTCAATTTAGAACTAATCTTCAACACAACCAAACCATATCAAAGCTTATAGTGCAGTTAGACATACTTCAATACTGTTTCACAGTGGCTGGGATAAGAGCCTGAGAGCCAAGATGCGGCCTAAAAACCGATCAAGATGAAGAAAGCTAACACCAAAATCTGCAATTCCTAAATCATATAATCCCAACTAACCGAATCTAAATCGGACTAGCATTGTCGGTAGCCGACATATTGATAGAGAAATACGGTATGCCTGACATGATGAAATATCATACAATACGTGGTGTACTTATGTTTTTCAACTATGAAATATTGGTTGTTGCACTTATTGATATCATAAAGGTTACAAGCTCAAGTCTCACTAAGATCATGAATCGATAACCACAACATGTGATCGAGTTGGTAAGAGTATAAATGTGGAAGCCTCATATTCAAGTTGAAACCAGACAACTCTAATTGGAGTTTAAATCTCAACCCATTCTTAGTGGTCACTGATGAGAAAACGGTTTGACCCCTTAGTGCAAAGGAAAATAGTTCATCCATAACAAAATATTAGCAGCACGTTGTAGATTAATAAAAAAAATGACGTGCCGTGCATGTCATTACAATTCAGGTTCGAGATATATGTAAATTTTGAACTTTTCTTTTCTAGGTTCTCATGGTTTGTGTTGTTTTTGCTATCGGTGCTACAAATGTTGATGTGAAGGGTACTTACTATGCCAACCAGATAGGTAGTCCCATTTTGTATTACCAAGAAATACCCAAAAAATTGATGTATATTTTGTGGTCACTGCTATTGAATATGTGGGTTAGACTAGTTACAGCTCCCACATGAGAGTTGATCTTGAAGGCAATTATGAATTCAGGTTAGTTTGATCTATGATTTGTTTGATTTCGAGTAGTGAATTTTACTTGGATTGTTCTGACTGGGGTTAGTTTTATGTATATTTTGTTGTCTTTACCGTTGAATATGTGGTTTTGTTGCAGTTGTTAATCGCTAGTGCAGTTTGCTTTGTTCTACCGGTACTATTTCTAGTTAGTTTATCATGCATATTGAAGGGCATTAGAATATCCAATTTCTAGAGAACATGTAGATTTTAGATAGGTAGTGCTTCTTTAAATTGTTGTTGGTGTGGCTTTTGGGAGCTGATAGAAAGTAGTTGAAGAGAATGGGTGAAGAAAGAGTGTACTAGGGTAAGTTGTGTTGTTTCACTGTAAACTAACTTTTATGTAGGAGATTAAGTTATGCAAGTCATGCTTCAACTTCCTTTCTTTTGCAAAATGGACAATGACTTTGATTGCACTGACAAGAACTACAGCTGGACATTTTGTGGTGACGAGTATGGGTTAGAGAATGTGCATTGCATAAGGGACAATTATGTGTGTTGCAGATTGTTGCTCTCACTATGTATGAATCATTTAGACACTAAAGATATAGTTTGCACTTTACAGGTTTGAAACGGAAGGGACCCGGAGTAACACTTGTCCATACTTATGTCTTGTTACTTTTGGTTATTTACTTTGTAATCTGCCTTATTGATTGAAAAATTGAAACTTTTTTCTATTGTTGGAGACTTGGAGTTATAAAAGTACTAAAGTATAACAGTATTGAGTGTTTGAATGAGTTTGGCCTTTCAGGATTTTAGGCTATAATATAATCTTGGTAGAGACCCACTACCAACCGTATCAACTAAGTCGGTATACCAACTTAAACGGTTGGTATCGGTACATAATTTTTACTACCAATTAGGACATCTCCAACCCTTGGTCTAAACTTATAATAGGTTTAGGATTTGTAAAATCTCATCTCCAACACATTAGCCAAGTTGAGCTAAAATTGGATTTACCTAAAATGTGTTCTATTTTGACTCAACCAAATATGACCAAAACATATAATTCATGAGGGTGAGTGGGTGTAGACCATTGTCATGTTTTGAAGGAAAGATAGAACCCTAATGGGTTCCGTTTATTGAAATAAGACGATGCATCGAGGGGGACATATCACCTATACCCCGAG
This sequence comes from Comarum palustre, assembly GCA_951800085.1. Taxonomy (NCBI): domain Eukaryota; kingdom Viridiplantae; phylum Streptophyta; class Magnoliopsida; order Rosales; family Rosaceae; genus Comarum; species Comarum palustre. The sequence continues at coordinate 4,820,811 of OX637578.1, forward strand.
CATTATTTGAAACAATACAAAGGTCCTCATATAAGACATCCTGAATGACATCAGGTATCTCATCTAAAGTAAAGACATCAAAATCACTACCTCTAGCAAAATGGGCTAATAGATTAGCCACACCATTTGCTTCTCGAGAAATATGTTGAAATTGAAAGTAAATAAAAGCATTTACATACCTTCTGCAATCCTCCATAATTCTTCCAATGTTAGAGAGATCCTCTTCAGTCATATGCGATGCACTAATTAGATTAATACAATCACTTTCAAATTCAACCTCCTGCCATCCTTCATGAATAGAAATTAGCAAACTAGCTCCAAGAGCTTCAGCCTCCATCCGTAAGAACATTTCATTTGAAAGGGTCTTGCACATATAGCAATGCAATCACCCTCCCCGTTTCGGACCATCACTCCCACACCTCCGCGACCTGTCTTGGTACAGAAACTACCATCCACATTTATCTTTAGCCTGCCTCTTGGTGGGTTACACCACTTCTTTACCACCCTCCTATGTGTCCCTACCTTCCTATTGTGCAGTTGCTCATACTTTGTCCATAAGGAATTTGACCAAGCCACCATATTGGTAGTACTAAAATAGGAACCCCTCCCCACCATGTTGTTTCTCTCTACCCAAATGGTCCACAGAGCAAACAAAAACCTCTCCAATTTATCACCATAACATGTTTCAATCATCTCCCAAAACCACATATAAAAAAAGAACGATTGGATGCTTACCCGGTTGGAGATCGATGCTATACTTCCAAAAAACTTGCAATGCAACGCAATTCTTGAACGTGTGTGGCATCTTCAATTTCATTCTCATAGTATACGCACTTTATAGCCAGGAGCTGCACTTTGTTTGACAATGTAGCTCTAGTGGGTAATGTTCCCTTTACCAACCTCCATGCATGCATACTTACCTTAGATGACACGTTAACTCTCCACACCTTATTCCATAACATTGCTTGCTGAGCACCAAAATTTGACCCTGAAGTTCTTTCCTCCATACCGCTCAATATCTGAGCTACATGGTATCCATTCTTGACAGTATAAATCCATTTCTTTTAGAAATGTCAAACAAGTCGATCAACACCCATTCAAACTTAGGGGAATTTTCAGAATATCTTATACTTTCTCAGGTGTGAATAGCTCATCCAGTATCCACCTTGACCATTCCCTCTCCTCATGATCACATAGTTATGCAACCCGTAGTTCCTCCGTTTCATCCATAGGACTCGAAAGAGGCTTAAAACTGTATGACACTATGACAGTGTGGGTTTCTTGCTCATATTTTATTAATATAATTAAATAATTAGGTTTCACTCCATAAGTGATTAAATAATGATATAAAATAATCAAATAGATTTATGTTTTGACTCCATGTGTTAGAGGTGGCAAACGGGCAGACCCGACCCATTTAATCGGGCTTCGGGTCGTGCTTGGGCCGATACACGTCTTAACGGGCTCGGCTCGGTGCATTTACTTAAATCTAAGGCCAGCCCGGCCCACAGCCCAAGCCCATAACATATTGGGCCGGGCCCATTAAAGGGCCTGCTTATAGTTAAAAATAGAAATTAGTCCAAAATTGATATCATAGTATACCAAAACAAAAATAAATGAAAATAACTCACATTTTCTATCGATCATTTGTTTTCTTTGCCAACAAACTAAAGAAATATATGATATATGAATCATATGATCATTATTTATACTTGGTAATGATTTAGCAAAATTTTTATGGGTCTAAGAGAATCAAAATGAATAATCATTAGTATTTATAAGTTATTGTTCTCACTTAAAACAAATTTTATATTATTTATAAATATATAATCTTCATATTATAAAGAATATATATATATATATATATATATATATATATATATATATATGGGAGCAATTCTAATGAGGACCTCTAAGTTGAGGACTAGTTAAGGACTTTTCAATTAATTACTTATTAGACCAACTTTTTGATCAAAATTTGACATCTTAACCGTTGAAGTTGTAGATTTATATAAGTAGATCAATCATACAAAATTTTAGCCAAATTGGTGATCGTTAAGTACTAGTTTTAGATCAAATCAATGGACGAACCAAATCTGTTAAACATGAACCGTTCAAGTTCATAATTGGTAAATCACACTTATGAATGTCTTAACGATTTTCAATTTAGTTGAAAATTTGCAGAAATGATCTACTCATAAATATTTATAAAATGAACGGTTAAGATGTGGATATAAGATCGAAAAGCGGGATAAACCGAAAAGTCCTCAACTTAGAGGTCCTCACTAGAAGGGCTCCTATATATATATATATATATATATATTTTAAAGAGGGCCGGGCCATGGGTCTTAACTTATCGTGTTTTGGCCGGACCACGCCCGTGGGCTCATTTTTCTAGACCTGACCTGACCCATTAAGATAACGTGCTTGGACCGTACCAGGCCGGTACCGTGCTCGTGCTTTACAGCCCGCTTGCCACCTCTATCATGGGTTAAAGATGCAAAAGCTATATAAATAATTATAAATTTATATAACATAAAATTTAAATATAAATTTAAATTTTAGACTAATGGTTAGACATTTCTTATGAGTTGGTTGATAGATTGCAAAATAAAGTCGGTATAATTACCGATGCAAACCCTAATCCTATAAAGACCCATCGCCGGAAAATCAATCCTTCTTCTTTTGATGACAGTGACCCTCTTCGCCAGCTCAACCTTCAATTCATTCTATTTAGGGTTTCCTCCAACTGTGCCCAGAAATTTACGCCGTAAGAAAGTTAACCCGTTCTGGGTATCACTCAAAGTTCCAATTTTAGAGTTGAAATCTTGGCCTTATTGAGCTCAGCAGAAGAAGCTTCGAGAATGAGCATTGTGCCCAAAGAGAGCATTGAAGTAATCTCACAGAGCGTTGGGATCAACAATTTGTCCCCAGATGTCGCTCTCGCTCTCGCCCGTGATGTCGAATATCGCCTCCGTGAGATCATGCAGGTAACTTTCATATGCCTTTGTTTTACCATCAGTTTAATCTTTGCAAAGAATAAAGTTACTTTCTTTGTTACGGATTTTGGGTTGATTTTGTTTTGCTTAAGAGGTTTATGCTTGCGTTGAAGTAATGAACTTGAAAAGTGATAATGTGGTTTAAGTAATGTTAGTGGATTGAGGGACATTGTTCTGATTTACTTTGCAATGTAAGTGCAGGAGGCTATCAAATGTATGCGTCACTCGCGGAGAACTAAATTGACAGCCGATGATGTCGATGGTGCGCTCAATTTGAGAAATGTCGAGGTGAGTGTTGCAATGTGTGAAGTATATGTGGATATTTCTGTGGTTTTGCTGGTTTTGTGTTAACCAGTCGTCGTAAGATGTTGGATAGGGTTTTGAGATATGGAGAGATTACTTTTTGTGCTGGACTTGGTAATTTTGTATACTTGAATTTGTGTTTGTTGCCCCATATTATTCTAAGGAACACACATACTTTGTCTACAGAATGAAACTGCAATCTTTTCAAATGAAATTAGGTCAGAAATTTTTGGTCCAACATTTTGTTTCGTTGAAGAAAACTTTGTGCAAACATGTTTGTTTAGATTGTGTTCAGCTATGATTATGTCTCTAAGAGCCCTCTGCATCGGCCACTGTACTCGTCTATGTATTTTATCTTCAATCTCATTTTGTTTTTCCTGTACCAGCCACTATATGGTTTTGTGTCTGGAGGCCCCCTGCGTTTCAAAAAAGCAGTTGGACATAGGGATTTGTTTTACATCGATGACAAGGATGTCGATTTTAAAGATGTAAGAACTTATGTTCTGGGTAAACTAATAGAACTCTGTACTTGATTTGGTATGTTCTGTAGTAAATGCTCCATATATTCAGGTGATTGAAGCTCCTTTACCAAAAGCACCACTGGATACTGGACTTCTTTGTCACTGGCTAGCTATAGAAGGTGTACAACCTGCAATTCCGGAAAATGCACCTGTTGAAGGTTTGTCTCTAAGTTTCGGGATTGCACCTGATATTTTATGCCCCTAATTTCTGCTCAGAATTCAGACTTCCAGTTTCTGAATATGAAAATGTTAAGCCTTTAGCATTCCATACAGCGTAGACCCAATAAGTAGTGATTGGGGTTCATAACATTATCTGATGCTTAAAGTAATATTATAGCCTGAATGCTAATTATATCTTCACTGCTAGAGAGTATAAGATGCTTTGTAATGTATGTCATATGCTTCTTATGTCTTATGGAATTCAATACGAAATCCATCTACTCTAATTCATGATTATTATAAACTGGAATACTTTTGACGTCTCCATTATTTTTAGCCTAAGTTTGGGTATCCTAATATCTGTTTTTCTTTGTAGTACTTACAGCTCCTTCTGATGGCAAAAAGTATGAGCAACAGGATGATGGACTTCCTGTTGAGCTTAAATTACCAGTTAAGCATGTATTATCTAGAGAGCTTCAGGTACATACTCCTGCCGTCTACTTATATGTTTAATTACTTTTTTTTTAATTTGCAGCTTGTTGACATTATTTATTTATTTATCTATTTATTTTTGTGTGCTGGCTTTGCAGCTATATTTTGACAAAATCACTGAGCTTGTCGTGAGTAGGTCTGATGATATTATTCTTAAAAAGGCACTATTGAGTTTGGCTACTGATTCGGGACTTCATCCATTAGTTCCTTATTTCACATGCTTTATAGCTGATGAGGTGGTAACTTTTGGCATATTGCTGATAGCCAGAGGATGATGGAGATTAACTATTTGATAATAACTGTTTTAATTAATGTCAGGTTTCTCGTGGTTTGAGTGATTATCAACTTCTTTTTGCTCTGATGCAAGTTGTTCATAGCCTTCTTCAGAATCCTCACATTCACATTGAACCTTATGTAAGTGTTTCTTTTCTCTTTATTTTGCTTGGCCAACCTCATGTAAGGTTTACTCTGAGAACCCTTTTTTTGTCAGCTGCACCAATTGATGCCATCTGTAGTTACTTGCCTTGTTGCAAAAAGATTGGGAAAAAGGTTTGCTGACAACCATTGGGAACTTAGAGACTTCACAGCGAATCTGGTTGCTTCAATTTGTAAAAGGTTAGGCTTGCTACATTGCTTGTGGCATCTCTTGTTGACATTGTAGTAGCGAGGGGATGATGCTGCGTTTATACAATCTCATCGTAAAAGTTGTTATTTATGCTAGATTTGAAGGTTCATGACTCAAGTTTTGTTCGTATTTATAGCTGCGTATTTTTCTCATGGTCATGTCCTGGGCCAGTTGACTCTTAGCTTGGCACATTAAGCAACTTTAGTGGAAATTAAGTGCGCACATACTGTTCAGTTTCTGGATAATCGGTATATATTTGTTAGATTGTTAGAAGAGACCATTTGTTTGAGTTGATTCTCTGTTCAGAAACTGAACTATCACACTCATTGCTATCACTCTGCCTAGCAAAATTGTTCCATACTGCCTAGCAAAATATAAAAAATACTGCACCACATGCCATCTCTTTCAAATTCATAAAGATATGTTGTTGTAATATTCACATCTTACCCGTGGAATTCAATTTTTTTTGTGTTGCAGGTTTGGGCGTGTCTATAACACTCTCCAGTCACGACTTACAAAAACTCTGGTCAATGCATTTTTGGACCCAAAACGAACCTTGACTCAACACTATGGTGCAATTCAAGGTTTAGCTGCTCTAGGGCCCAGTGTGGTAATATCTTAAGCTCCCTGACTAAGAAAACCTTTTTATTATGCACCATGAACGGCTTGAAAGTGTTTGTGATATTTCTCCTGTCAAGTTTCTTCTTGCCCTTTTAGTATTTATTGCAACAATCACAAGAAAAATAAAAGTATCTACAATTTTTTTAAACATCTAACAATTTTGTATTGTTAGGTTTGGTTTCAAGTATCTACATCTCCTTCAACTTTATTAATCTCGTTTGGTCTCTTTGAAAGTTCAGTATGGTGGAACCGAAAATCGTTGCAAGTCCTTTTCTTTTCAGTGTAGCTGCACATTTAACAGGTGGAACACTAGTATCGAAAACAAATCACAAAAATTGGAGATTTGGAGATCCATTAGTTAGTTCAGTGTTTACCTCTAAAGTCCATTGTATCCCTCTTTCTAGTCTATGCTGATTTTTCAATCTCATTTTGTTAATAGTGTTCTCCTTTTAACTTTTCTTAGTGTGGTATCATCCTAGTGCCTAGTCTCCTAGATATCAGGCAGTAGTTCCTAAAATGTATTTTTTCTTTGAGTGTTCAAATATTGTCCTAGTCTTACTTGGGGTCAGGATATTCTAACTGTTATTTCTTCTTTTTCTATTTAGGTCCACCTTCTGATACTGCCAAATCTGGAGTCATATCTGCAACTTCTGGAACCGGAGCTGCTTCTTGAGAAGCAAAAGAATGAGATCAAGAGGCATGAAGCTTGGCATGTTTACAGAGCGTTGTTGGTGATTGCCTTTTTATACCTGTATAGCATAGAGTAGTGGAGAAATCTTATGAAATGCTTGCTAATGATTTCGTTCTTATTGCAGAGTGCAGCAGGGCAATGTATATATGATAAGCTGAAGATCTTCCCAGCGTTGCCACCTCCTGTACCACTATCTCTTTGGAAGACCAATGCAAAAATCGTTGTCACTAAGCCAAGTAAGAAATTTGGTTCCTTGTGTTTTCTCAAGCACACCATTTCAACCTGTCAATTTTGGAAGTGTTCACTGTTAATGTATGCTTGATTTAAAATGAATTCATTTCCAAATGATTGTGATTTGTAATGATATTTTTAGTGCCTAATTGAAAACTACATGCATATATATGCTTGCACACCATTCTGCTTTGTACCTAATGCATGCCTTCTAATCACAACACATAAAAATAATAATAATAATAATAATAATAATAATAATAATAATAATAATAGATACGGTTCTGTATGAACTAGAGTTTGCTTAAAACATTTGTAAATTTCTTGAAGAAAAATAAAACAGTGCAGTCCAGTGTAGAGATTGGCCGGGTTCCTCCTAAATGCCAATAGTAGATTTTGTATGCTTTCCTATTGTGACAACAGAACCATGCTTGAATCAGTGAAGAAGTAAAACCTCGTTTGTTTTGTATATGCATGAATGAGAACAGTATAAACCTCATATTTCAATGTAATTTTTAGCATAGTTTTAACTTTTTCTTCTCTTTGTAAATCACAAGATAAACGGAAGAGAAGTGTGGAGTACATGGAACAGCAACCACCCTTGAAGAAAATTGCAACTGATGGCCCAACTGGTTTAACTAATTCTTCACCATCTCAAATGCAAGTAGACACAGCAGCTCCAGCTCTTTCAGGTGATACCATTATAGGCCCCTCATCATCTATGAGTTTTTCTAATGAGAGCAGCTCAAACAGCAGAGGTAGAAATGACAAGGCTGATGTTCAGTCTCCAAAGAAGTCAGCTGTACTCAATCAGGTCTGGAAGGATAAATTGAATTCTGGGAAGTTACTGGTATCATTGTTTCAGTTGTTTGGTGAAGACATTCTCCCCTTCATTCCAACTCCAGAGATGTCTTTGTTTGTGTAACAGTGTTGAAATGTTGAAACTTACAATTGATTTAAGTGTACATAGTAAAGGTAGAAGTAACTTATGTAAATTGCACTACAAACTTGTATGGAAGTATTGATACCTTAATGTTCTAATTCAGTGATTCTGGTCTACTCTTTCCAAGTTTCCATTACAAATAACAAACAAAGTTTTCCTTGTTGAATTTGGGGAGAACCCCCATCATATTAAGCATTATAAGCTCGGTTCAGCCATGAACTCTGCGATATGAACAGCCCCATTTGAACCATTGAGGTATGAAAAATGATTAGGTATTGAAGTGCATTAGTGCAGGCTTTGCATCACTATGGAGCCTTCAGACTTGTTTTATAGGCAGATGCTGCATCCTGCATCCCATCCGGCCATGAAATTTAAATGTGCTGAACCAAAATTATTGAAAGGTCACAGTACCAAAATTCAACAGGTTGAATATCGTTCTAGTCAACTGCATGGATATTATATCCCAGCTAGATTGTCTATAGATCTCCAACGCCCAACTATACAGTACGTGTCTCATCAATGTCACTGAGCCTGGCCACTAGGGTTTATTATCATCTTGTACAGTGCGTCCCCCTTATCTCTTGCTCGATCTCTTTCTCACATTCTCAGTTCTCGATCTCCCTATAAATAGAGACGAGGAAGCTCCTACATTTCCAAGCTCGATCTCATAGTCACATGTGTAGAAGCGTATTGAGAGATTTCAAAATGGGTTCCAACAAGGCTATTCTTCTCTTGGCTCTTTTGGTTGCTCTTGTTGTTTTAGTGTCCGCAAGCAGAGACCTCGCTCAGACTTCTGCTGAGAAGGAAAATGGTACGTAATTAGTAATGCTTAAGTACTAATACAAGTAGCACTAGACGTTCATTCAAATGTTGATTAGACTTTATTGCACGCAGGGGTGACCACTACTGAAGCTTCCAACGTAGGCGGCCTTGATGATGCAAAGTATGGTGGGTATCAAGGTGGTAATGGTGGATATGGAGGGTACCAAGGTGGTAATGGTGGCCACGGAGGGTACCAAGGTGGTAATGGTGGCCGCGGAGGGTACCAAGGTGGCAATGGCGGCCGCGGAGGCTATGGTGGAGGAAACCCTGGTTATGGAGGAGGACGAGGAGGAGGGTGCTACTATGGCTGCTGCAGGCGCTTTAACTATGGGAGAGGGTGCATAAGGTGCTGCTCTTATGCCGGTGAGGCTGCAGAACCCTAAGCCAAACCTGGATCACAAGCCATAGCTAATAAAAGCGCAACCATGTTGATCAATATACTAAATGTGCAATCGTGCATGTTCGTTTAGATTCAGGCTCGTAATAAAAAATGCCCAAAGCTTAAAGTTTTTCTGGCACTTAGCTTCGCTAGCTTGTTTTGTTAAAGTATGTTTTTTAAAGGTGTTAATGTATGTTTGCTTCGTTTACGTGGAAGCTCAATCTCCATGTTCTAGCTAGCTTCCCCTACTATGCAATAAAATTATTCGATATCTAAATGAGAGTATGTGTTTAATATTAATTGTAATTTTAATCGTTTAATAGTTGAATTAACTAATGAAGATCATCTATACAAAAAATCAATGTAAACGAGATTGTTTGCTTGCCCGAATGCATCAAACCAAATGGACAGTTCTAGAGCTTTTATGATAATCCATTCATTTTGTTCGATGCATTCGGGTGAGCAAACAATCTTTTTTTACATTATATTTTTATATAGATGATCTTCATTGGTTAATTCAACTATTAAACGGTAAAGATTATGATTGATTTTGTACACATGACCTAACTTAAAGATCAAGTGAGGAGCTTCGTCCGATCTAGATCAGACCCAAGCAAAATCCATCAATCAATTACTCTTGTATCTGTTCCACATATCATGCTCATACAAAGTATAAGTCAACTCGATAATGGACCAGCTAGCTAGATACGGGCATTGGCCAGTTACGTAGTACGTACCCGCATATATCGTGTGTTATGTTCAGTGGGGTTATTATATGGACCATATATATTAGGAAATTATTCCGTGTATCGTCACTATCTGTGACCAGTCTAATTTACACCGTTTGATTATTTTTTCACCGTCAGATGTGTATACTGTTTATTTTTTTAATTTTTTTTAACGATACATGAAATACTTTCCAATATATATGTCTGTTAACTAACTGCACAAATATCTGTCTAGTCCTCTACTAGCTAGCTAATAGAGATAAGGGAAACCCCCAGGCCCCTTTGGTCTCCAAGCAAACACTCCTCGATCATCAAAATGGGTTCCGACAGGGCTTCCCTTCTCTTTTGCTCTTGTTCTTCTCATCATCTCCTCTCAGGTAGCAGCACGAAACCTCCTCGGTCACACTTCCACGTACTCATGCCCAGTGGCGGAGCTACGTTACGGCTCGAGAGGGTCCGGATCTCGGTTGGATTTTTTAATTGTTTTAATTCTCTTTAATTAGGTAGCTAATCACAACAAATTTACTCATATTTTTGTTAATAAACCCCCCAAATTATAACCAATTCTGATTTTGTTCACATATTAACATTAATTTATCAGTTCAACTTTAAACATTCGATATGTTTCAATCATATTTGTTACATTCATTTTCCATTTAGGTAGTATTCTTAATGAGATTCATTACATTTATTTTCTCATTCATGAAAATTTCTTAAGATATTTATGTCTTCATATGCTAAAATTTCAAACTTATTTTTTTACGAGAAAAAATATTTGTTCTTAAAACATTTTACTTGAACCCCCTCAACCTTGAAATCCTGGCTCCATCACTGCTCATGCCAAGATGAAAGGTGAGGCTCTCTAGTCGCAATTGTGTACAGTAATGAAATGTAAATGTACTTACGCTATGCTCAGCCAATTCGCCTGCAGATCGAGTATGGTGGAAATGGGAGAAAGCTTGTTAGTAGTATAGTGGTGGGGTGACTCCAGTCCCTGGTGGGGTCTCTCAATAAGCTAAACTTCGTAAACAAGTTTTGGACGTGCTATAGCCATTGCCGTAAAATTGATATAAGCTGTTACCGATAGATCTTTGATTTATCGATTGGTCTTGAAAAGGTGATCGAGTTTCTGCAAGTATACAAGTCCTAATTGATTTAAACTATGCCTGTCGTACTCCTCTACGTAGTTGATTAAACCACAGTCGCCGTCATCGGGTGCATCATGCAATGCTTGGATCATGAATATGTGTGCATTTTATTTTAAAATTTTATCTGTATGATCTCAGTTTTTGAAATTGAAAATGTTGGGGGTTTATCTGGATTGGAAAATTGGATCTGCGGGCATGTCAAAATTCACATGCAAGGCATGCAGTGACTACCGCATTCATCAACCTAGCTAAAACATGAAAAACTGAGGACAAGAAAGTACTGAAGAATAGATGAAATAGACAAATAGAATTGGGTGAACTAATTTGGATTGATACACATACAATCTGTTATAGACTTAGAGTGTTAAGATCCTAGAATTATGTTCTATCGACTACAATCTAGGAAATATGGAAGGAAAGCAATACATATACAGAATATCTATTTTCTAATAATAAGATATGACAATATATTTTCTTAACACTCTCCCTCAAGTTGGAGAGTGAATGCTTTACACTCCCAATTTACGAATCATTAGCTTGAACACCTCATTTCTCAAAGCTTTTGTTAAAACATCTGCTAGCTGATTTATAGAACTTACGAATCTTGTTTCAACAGAACCCTCTTGAATCTTGTCTTTTATAAAGTGACAATCTATCTTTATGTGTCATGTGCGTTCATAGAAAACAAAATTAGCTGCAATATGTAATGCAGCTCTATTGTCACAATATATATAATAACGCTACCTCTTGGTGCAAAACTCTCAAGTCTCTAAGTAAATAACAAAGCCATGTTATTTCACAACAAGCTTTTGCCATAGCGCGGTATTCAGCCTCAGCTGATGAAAGATAGACTGTTTTCTGACGTTTTGACCTCCATGATATCAATGATGGACCCAAGAATACGCAATACACAGTAGTAGATCTTCTAGTAAGTGGGCATCCTGCCTAATCTGAATCACAGTAAGCTCTCAACCGAAAATCACTATTTGAAGAAAAGAATAGACCTTGACCAAGGGCATTTTTCAAATAGCGTACAACTCGCAAGGCTGTCCCAATGATCCTTTCTAGGTAGATTTATGAATATGCTCAAGATGTTAACAACATACGTGATGTCCAGTCTTGAAACTCTTAGACATATTAATCTCCCAACTAATCTCTTGTATTTTTCTGGATCTTTAAGTGGCTCACTCATATCACTTAATTTTGAACCACATTCCATGAGAGTGTCAATATGAGCAGCACCTAATAAACCTACATCCTTGATAATCTCTAAAGCATATTTACGCTGAGATATATAAATACCATTCCTAGATATAGAAATCTCAATTCCAAGAAAATACTTCAAGCCACTTAGGCCTTTAAGACGAAAATTACGTAGGAATTTCTTGACATCATCTATGCTTTCAGGATCATTGCCAGTAATCAAAATATCATCCACATATATTAAGAGATGAATGAAAAACTTGCCTTGATTTCTTATGAATAGAGAGTAATCGGCTTTGATTGCACATAACCAACTGAACGAATGACTTCCTAAAATTTGGTAAACCATTGATGTGATGTCTGTTTCAACCCATATAATGACTTATGTAGGCAACAAACCATGATGTCATCCCCCTGTCACCGAAGAACTGGCAACATAGAAATGTAAATTTCTTAATCCAAATCATCATGGAGAAATTCATTATTGACATCGAGTTGATAAAGTGTCCATCCACGGGCAGCTGCTAAGGCTAACAAACATAAATTATTTTAGTGGTGGGAGATAAATTATCTTGATAGTCAACACCCTTTAACTGAGTAAAAGCCTTCTCCACGAGTCATGTCTTATATCGCTCGATCGATCCATCAGACTTGCGTTATATCTTGTACACCCGTCGACAACCTATATAGGAACTTTGCCAGCCAGAAGGGAGGCAAGGGTCCATGTGCCATTTTTATTAAGTGCCTGCAAGTTAGATTGCATTTCTTGCTGCCATTTAGGATCATTAGTAGCCTTGGAATAAGATCGAGGTTCAACATCAGTACTAATTTAAGCAACAAACTTTTAATATACAGCTTTATAATGATGTGATACGGGTGTATCCTTTAGCTTTTAGGAATTAGGATTCCTTCTCCTTTATGGGAGAGGAATAGTTGTCTAACTAGGACAATGTATAGTTTTCTAGTTAGATAAGGATTTATAGGGTTTGTAACTCTATAAATAGAGATGCCTAGCATTAGTTCTAGCATCGAATCATAGTGTTATTGTAGCAAAGGAGTAGACATCAGAGATTGTAGCCTTTAAGCACAATAATAAGAGAAGAACAATTTCTTCGACCAATACCCGTGTTCGTGTTGTTTTCGTTTCCGCAGTTAACAACTTAGCCGTGATTCGTATCAAGTTGGTATCAGAGCCTAGCCGTATCTGTGGGAGACTGTGGTGCATGGTCCTGACTCGCTCACTGTACAAAAAGCTAGGGAAAGCTCTAGTGTCTTTAGAAAATACTACAAGGCAGAGGGTAAAGATGGTGGACGGTAAAACTGATCCCGAAGAGAGATTTGCAGCATTGGAGAAGCAGGTGTCTGCATCGAATTCAGCCATAGCGGATCTCACCAACCTCGTCAAGGAGTTGCTTTCAAGAGAGCCGACGAAGAAGCAAGAAATCAGTTCGGATTCGGACGAAGAGAAAGAAAAATCCGACGAGGATGATGATGATACTGAGAGGAAGGATTCGCAGCATTCTCGCAAGCCGGCGCAAGAAGAAGGGAGTTCTTTTCGTAGCTTGAAGATTGACTTCAAGATTGAAGTTCCGATGTACGATGGTAGCGTCAATGTGGACAAGCTCGACGACTGGCTTGAGCGGCTTGACACATATTTCACGTTTCATCGGTTTACATTGAAGGAAAAGATCACCTGTGCGACTTTGAAACTATCCTCTCACGCATTGACTTGGTGGAAGTCCTACCGAAGGAATCATGGTGAGGAGGTAGTGTCGTGGAAGCAGTTCAAGGAATTGCTTAGAAAACAGTTCTATCCAGTCGGATTTCTGGAAGAACGATGGCTCAAGTGGTACAACCTGCGCCAGAAGACCAACCAGTCCGTGCAAGAATACATGACCGAATTCCAGAATCAAGCTCTGGTTCTGGATATCTCCTTAGTGGAGTATGCGGCGTTTATGAAGTATGTAGCCGGACTACATGAATACCTTCAGAAAGAGTTAAAACTGTTTACAGTACAAACAGTTACTGAAGCTAGTGTGAAGGCCATCGCCATTGAATGGAAGCTCAAGAAGGGCGACACCAAAGGAGATGGAAAGCAGCTTGGGGGAAAGTCAGTCTATGCCAAGAAAGAGGAACAGAAGAAAGGTGAAGCGGGGAGTCAAACCTGTGTGCATTGCAAGGGAGGTCATTCGTCAGATAAATGCTGGGTAAAATTTCCACACTTGAAACCGAGAGTTTTACGGCGCAAGGAGGAAAAGAAGAAAACAGCTTTGCTTGCTAACGAAACCACCGAAGTACCAGGAATGACGGAGCCGAATGCGAAGCTCAACCTCATGGCAGGAACTCAGATGAGGAAGGACGACGAGAACCTAAGAGAGCAGCTTTTTGTTGTAAAGCTGCAATTGAAGGCCAGCCTAGTTGATGCCATAGTAGATCCGGGAAGTCAAAAGAAACTTATCTCGGAGGCCTTGGTTCAGAAGTTAGGTCTTCAAACAGTCAAACATCCAAAGCCATATCCATTAGGATGGATTCAGAAAGATGCAGGACTAAGCATTACTACTCAATGCACGTTCAAGTTTGCTCTTCATGAAACATACATTGATGAAGTAACATGTGATGTGGTACCATTGGATGTTTGTCAGGTAATTCTAGGGAATCCTTACTTATGGGATAGAGATGATATCTATGAAAGGAAGGCTCAGAAGTACACCTTCATTAAGGACGGACGACGTTTTGTCATCCGGGCGGCGGCCTCCCCACCTGAAGCAAGCTTGGTGACAGCAACACAAGCGAAACGACTGGTTAATGCATGCGGAAAGTTTGTTCTGATAATAATTCAGCCCAAGGAGGAATATTCGAGTCAAGTATGCTTAACTTCTTTGTCCGGGAAGCAAAACCAAGACGTGGAGAAGCTGAAGCTTAAGTTTGCTGATCTGTTTAAGGAGAATCCAGGTCTGCCGCCGAGAAGAAGTGTGGAGCACGAGATCATGCTGATAGGGGAGAGTCCTTTACCAAATTCAGGGTTATACCGCACAACTTTGCAGGAATCTGAGGAAATCTGGCCATAGATGCAGGATGATGTGTCTAGATTCATTCGCGGCTGCAAGTTGTGTTGCACTTCCAAGCCCGCGAATAGGAAGAGAGGGTTGTACCTACCGTTGCTGGTACCTTCACGGCCTTGGGAGAGTATTTCCATGGACTTTTTGGGAGGGTTGCCGCACGCCAAGTCAGGTTGTGATTACTTGTACATTGTGGTCGATCGGTTTAGCAAGATGGTGATATTGATTCCTTGCAAGAAGACGGTGACGGGAGCAGGGGCTGCTAAATTGTTTTTCGAAAATGTATGGAAGCATTTCGGGTTGCCGAGTTTGATCATGTCGGATCGAGATAGCAGATTCCTGGGTCACTTTTGGGATTCTTTGTGGCGAATGATGGATACCAGATTGAAGAAGAGCACCGCTTTTCATCCTCAGACCGATGGAAAAACAGAAGTAGTTAACAGGACTATGGTGCATATGCTAAGGGGTTACAATGCTAGACATCCGAAGACTTGGGATAAGAGTCTTCCATATCTGCAGTTTGCGTTCAACAGGGTAGTACATAGCTCTTCAGGAACGTCACCTTTTGAAGCGTGCTACGGGTATCTGCCTCCAAGTCCTTTTGACATGGTGTTCACGGTTGGAGACGGTCACCAGGGAAAGGGAGAGAGTGATAGGCTACGAGCACAGCGTTTCCTGGAGAAGATTGGTCAGATTCATGCAACTGTTGAAGCACAACTACAGAAGTCACATGCAAAGTACAAGGCTAAGCATGACAAGCATCGAGTGCCTTGTAATTTCGGAATTGGTGACTTAGTGTGGTTAAAGCTGAGTAAGGAGCGTTTTAAGGGAGAAGGTAAGAAGATCAAGCCACTGCGGTATGGACCTTTTCGTGTACTGGAGCAGATTGGAGACAACGCCTTCAAGCTCGACTTGCCACCTTACTTGGGCATGTACTCGGTTATCAACGCCGAATATCTGAAGCTGTTTGAGCCGCCACTTCTTGATGATGACGGTGACAACAGTGACGACAAAACGGTTCTACCATCAGTTGAAGACTTATGGTTTGACCAAGAGGATCCATTAGCCGAAGATTGCATTTTGGAGCGGAAGGTGACTACAACACGTAAAGGACAACGGACGACGTTTCTGATTGGACGTGCGGGTCAAGTTCCAAGCAAGGCGAAATGGTTCAACAAGGAAAAGGGAACTCTCAAGTTTCCTAATCTCCAGTTTTAACTTAAACGGGAGTTTAAGTTCCTAGAAGAGGGGGGCCATGATACGGGTGTATCCTTTAGCTTTTAGGAATTAAGATTCATTCTCCTTTATGGGAGAGGAATAGTTGTCTAACTAGGACAATGTATAGTTTTCTAGTTAGATAAGGATTTATAGGGTTTGTGACTCTATAAATAGAGATGCCTAGCATTAGTTCTAGCATCGAATCATAGTGTTATTGTAGCAAAGGAGTAGACATCAGAGATTGTAGCCTTTAAGCACAATAATAAGAGAAGAACAATTTCTTCGACCAATACCCGTGTTCGTGTTGTTTTCGTTTCGGCAGTTAACAACTTAGCCGTGATTCGTATCATGATGATACGAGACATAATTGGCCAAAGGTAAGCCAAAGGTAACATGTTCCTTTTTCAGACATGGCATGAGGGAAGAAGATTGGTCAGATCAAATATTGGAGCAGATGTACTCTTGAAGCTTCATAGGAGGGGCAGTTAGGTGGCTGGAACGACGAAGAGGGGAGGGTTCAGGGTTGGGCAGAGGCAGTGGCAGATCAGAAAGAGGTAGAGGCGGGTTGGGTTGATGAGGGAAAGGCAAAGGCGGGTCGAGCTGATCGTAAGGAAGCAGTGGCGGGTGGTTTGGCCAAACTAATTTTTGACTTACAATATGAGAAAAATGTTACTGAACAATTTAAGTCTCTCTTCAATTACAGACATTAGATCAACTTTGAATGTAGGGACACACAACATATCATGCAAATAATACTCATAATTCAGAGGCAAATAACCCTTAACAATGATTTTAGCCTTTTTTCCACTAGGCAACAATACTAAAGACAATGAAAATTTTTTGTTTGTATGTAACAATAATGAGCCTTGAGATGAAGAGATATAGTCTGTTGCGCCGCTATCAATGATCCATTTGTGGGAAGTGATCTCAGATAAACTTTTGTTGCTGCAACATTGACTCTTGAATTATCAAATTATTTGTGATTCAACATAGCCAAAGCATGTTGACGTAGTTGTTTGGGGAAATGAATGTTTATGGAGAAATCGTTTTTTCGAATGGATTGATTTGATCGATTATATTGGTTGAACACTATCAACAAGGATGGATGATCCGGATAATAAACGAATAATAATTTGAAATCTTGATTGACCGTGGAGACAACTGAATTGTTATACAAGAAATAGAGTACACCAGATTAAGAAGAAAATTTGTTGCGCAAGAGGTGAGAAGCAACGACTATAGAGTCAGAATCTAGATACCATAAAAAAACTGAAAACAAAAAAGATGAAACAGACAAATAGAATTGGGTAAACTAATTTGCATTGATAAAATACTACTGTACATATACAATCTGTTATAGTGTTAAAATCCTAGAATTATGTTCTATCCGTTACAATCTAGGAAATATGTAAGGAAAGCAATACATACAGAATATTTACTTTCTAATAATAAGACATGAGAAGATATTAGAGGAAATTAGAGAAAACTCCAAAAAATGAAGTCACTTTTAAGATAAACACATTCACATATTTCATTTTAATTTACACCCAATTCAAATTATTTAACATGTCTCATAGGTTTTATTTTTAGAACTAAAATTTGTCACAATTTTTCTCCTCACAGTTTTGCCATTCTGATTTTAATTTTGTTTTTTACATTTTAATTTGTGCTTATAGTGTAGGTATCAACCATGCATTTTGTTTATAACCTTTAAGTTAGGTTACAAATAGACAAATTGAGTTTTGAGTTTTGGGTTTTGGGTATAGGGTTTTAGGTTAGGGTATAGGGTTTAGGGGATAGGGTATAGGGTTTAGGGTTTATGGTTTATGATTTATGGTTTAGGGTTTAGGGTTTAGGGGTTAGGGGTTAGGGTTTAGTCTTTAGGGGTTAGGCTTTAGGCTTTAGACTTTAGGCTTTAGGGTTCATATATTCATGGGATACCATTTTATTAACGATTAGAGATAATGACAACTTCTGTAATTTTAAAAAAATATGTTTTATTATTTATCCTAAATAATAGATTTATTTTATTTAAACAAACTTAATTAATAAATTTATGTGTATTTTAAAACAATCTTAAAAAGTGGGCGTAATTTAAAATGTGTCTACTAAATTAAATGTAGCATCAAATACCCAAAATATTTTCTTAACAAATGAAAATACGTCATATTTCTGTCAAGAGATAAGAACTTAATACCTGCATGCATATCTAACAGTCAAAAATATACTGCTGCCGAACTAATTTTTGACTCTTTCAAGACTGGCTAATAAATTTAAGGATCGGTATGTCCTCGTCTTTTCTGGACCCCAAGCACTATAAATTAACAAGTCGAGGACGAACCCTAAGCATTCCATCTTCAGATTTCAGTGTAGTATCGAAGTTAGTTTCAGAGAAACCATGAAGACTTTCAATTTTCTGGGGCTTCTGTTTGCCCTTGTTCTCATCTCTTCCACTGTCACAGCTGATGAGAAACCCAAAGAGGAGAGTAAAGGTAATTAACGAAATAACGACTTGAGAAATTCACATATAGGTTTTCCCTAATGCAAGTGAGTTTCTTGATATATATACATATACATTCTTACATACATTCATATATACATTTATGTATACATGCAGCTGTAGCGGATGGGGCAAAAAAGGAGACGAATCCGGTGCCAGGTGAAGTTGAGACTCAAGGATATGGCGGTGGAGGTGGAGGAGGATATTGCGGGCGCTGCTGCTGGAAACATGGCTACCATATATGCGGTAGTCAGTGTTGCTGGCCCCAGAACCAAGAAACAGAAGCTGTAAGTGAGGCCGCTGCGGATGCCAACCCTGATGGATATGGCTGGGGGGGACGAGGAGGTGGCGGTGGACACGGTGGTGGACGAGGCGGGGGTGGCGGAAGAGGTGGCGGTGGCTGGGGAGGAGGTTATGAAGCCAAACCTAATGGATATGGCTGGGGAGGGGGAAGAGGCGGCGGCTACGGAGGCGGACGAGGTGGTGGAGGCGGAAGAGGCGGCGGCGGTGGCTATGGAGGAGGCGGACGAGGTGGCGATGTCTGGGGAAGAGGAGGTGGTACGTAACTGAAGCCAGATCAGTAGTAGGCATATATATGGAAAAACTGTGTACATAAATAACATGTCCGATAATAAAGCCGATCATACAGCATGTACGTAAATTTGAGAAACATACGAGTAAGCTCAACGACAAGCATGCAAAGGGGGCATAAATATATAGGGTTAACTATCACCTGAAAGTATTTGACCCTTAAACCTAGCTTAGCTAGGAAGCTGCAAACTACAGAGGACAGCTCTCGTCGTCCATCAAATATATATATGTAAGCTCAGTCTTTTATGCATGTTAAACAGAATCTACACTCTGTAAGGATGATACGTACGTGCAATGTTAATGTTATGAGGCATATATATTTTATACGGTGTTCTTCTCTGATTAATCTGGTTGTTACGAAAATATTTCCTGCCAATATAGGGCTGTCGACTAATACAAGGGGAAAACAAACCCCCCACCGTTTGCTTTATGCGATCGACTAATACAATTAGACACATCATGTCTTAGCAAGTTGTCTATGCACTTGATCTATCCTCGCCAGGAAGTGCAGCGGTACGAATCGAATTCTTATCTTCTTTCTCGGGTTCATGGTGCTAGGATCGAGGCTGCAGCCCAAAATCCTACAAATATAGATACATATCTAGGATCTATATATCTGACGACTCGACTCTAACTCTAAGCAGATGTAGGTTTTACTCTCTATAAATTAAAGTTGTCAATTCTGCAATCCTAGTGTCTGCTTGCAATTAATTCTAAAGACATTTGGATTCTGAACAAAAAAACTGTAATAGGAGGACATATTACAAGAAATTAATCATCAACAACTCGGTCTGTTAATACCATTATTTGGATAATATATTAGATAAGTTATACGACATCGCGGCTATTCGAACATCAAATTAAGAGAAAATTGATCAAATAGTATCTTAATTTTGCTCGATTATTAACTTTCATATCTCATTTTTCCTATATATATGAGAATTGTATCTAAAGTTTCAACCATAACCTAATTTTGGTATTTGAGACCACTAACACCGTTAATCTCGTTAACTTTTCAAGGGTAAATTTATCTTTTCAATTTGATTTCTTGTTTGAAGATTAAAGCATGAACAACAGTCTGCAAGTCCCAAAACCCAATAGGGTTCCTCTTCCAATTACGATCTCAAAGCCCTACATGAATCTGTGAACAAAATATTATACAAAAATATCCAAATTGTCGAACCTAACCAACGAGGAGAAACATGAGGATGGTAGATTCTGCAACTACTCGAAGTAGGATCTGTACAGATGAAAACATCACAACTACTTGAAGTAGGATCCGAACAGAGACATACCAAACCGTTGCTTGAGTCGAGAAGCTTGATCAATTCGGGTTGCTAGCTCAGTTTACAGGTGAGGTTGCGGATCGGAGAAGATGAAGACGATATCGTTTCCAAGTCAACGGATTCGACTTGGAAAGGGGAAGGAGAGGAGGAGGCAGCTAGCATTAGTTTCCATGTCATGTACTTGGGTTGTATATGAAGTTAATTAGCACTCCATTCGTTTCTAATTCTATCAT
This sequence comes from Comarum palustre, assembly GCA_951800085.1. Classification (NCBI taxonomy): domain Eukaryota; kingdom Viridiplantae; phylum Streptophyta; class Magnoliopsida; order Rosales; family Rosaceae; genus Comarum; species Comarum palustre. The sequence continues at coordinate 4,841,563 of OX637578.1, forward strand.
CTTTCGGGAAACTAGTGTTCGTATGTTTTGAGTTGTTACACAGAATTATCCTAAACAAAAATAATGTCGTTGCATAGAACAATTCTGACATAAAACATTACAAATTAACACATGAACATTTACTACGAAAATGAGATAAGATCACATCGTACAAATAAGGCTAAATTCCTTTTATATATAGCATCTGAGACAAGGCTACTTATATAATTTGGTACCTCATATATAAAAGAAGACAATTTGCTACCTCAATTGTTACTTAGTTTTTTCATGTGCTACTTCTGTTAACTTTTCCATTAAATATGAATTTGACTTGCACATTTAGTTACTTTAAGAGTTATTTTAATAGTCATAGCTTTCATTTTATTCATTTTGTAACTTGTCATTTATTTTTTAAATTAAATTTCACTTGAAAATTGAATGTTTTTATTTATTAGAAAGAATACAAAAATCATGCACCATACATAATTTGACCATCGAAAGTAACACATTTAATTAGATTTTTTGTTGTATATTTTCTTTAATCTTGATAGGCTTTTTCTATATATATATATATATATATATATATATATAATCAAACAATGTATAGTGAATATTTTTAATTTTATTTGTATTATGGATGATAAAGGATAATATTAAATTTTGAAATGAAAGATAAAATATATATTAATGTCTTATTTGAAAAGTTATTAATTAGTAGAATAACAAAAATAACCTTTAAAGTAACCACATGTGCAAGTCATGTGTCCATATTTAACGAAAAAGTTGACGGAAGTACTACATAAGAAAACCAAGTAATACTTAAGGTATTAAACTGTTCTATTTTATATATGAAGTACCAAATTATCCAAATATCCATACTTACCAAATAACAATGGTGAGGACAACCAAAGTAGTCAAACCGACAATGTTGCCAATATTCCTTCAAAACCCAAAACCTATCACAAAACTATGCCACTAGTACATATATTGCATACATGATCCCAGGTATATATCCCAATATTGTCAGGAACAAACATATCAAGAACTCTACTCCGCATCCATAGCGAAGAAAGACCCCGACTGGTGGGAGGTCCAAGATCAAATCTAGGAAAGTTTCTGAACCCATTATGATTGCTTCTGAAGTTTGTTTGAGGATTTTTATATGCTTGAAGGTTTAGAACTTTAGATACAGGGACTGAGTGATCACAAATTGGTATATATGTGTTAATATAACTTTGGTCTTTGGAAGATCAAGAATATATAATTGAAACGAGAGCAAGATAATCTCGTCATTTTTTTCATGTGTACTTTAGTTCCAAAATAATTTAGAGAAGGAATAATCGGTTCCTCAGCAAGCTGCCTTGAGGTAGCACATGAACAGCTGGCCCTGTCTGCTACAGCTCGATTTCGAGGCACGCACGGTGGTGATAATTCATGGTTCTAAAAATCGGCCTAGTCCGCGATTAGTCGGTAGTCGGCTGGAAAAAAAATCAGAAAAAATCGGCCTAGTCAGTGAAAAATCGGCCCAGTCGGTCCAGTCGGCTCAACTCGGATTAGACCAAAAAAAAGAAAATAACGTCGTTTAACTTATTTTGACTTTGTCAAAACTCAGAATCTAATTCGAGTTTAATATTATAATATTTTATTGACTATTTTTATTATTTTAGACATTATAATACCTTTTAAAAAAATAAATGTTATTATATGTTTTAAAAATTAAAATTAATCTAAAAATTAAAATCTGAGTGTTCCCGACTACTCTTCCGACTATTTCCTCTACTCGCTAATTCCCGACCGACTAACGACTTTTAGAAGCTTTGGTGATATGCACATGAACGACCGCTATGTGTCATTGTGATCCAACAGCCAACCGCATGAGCCAAGGACGTGTTGCATGCACAAAGAGAAACTCCAACTTGCTATCCACATTGCTATTCTGGGTTGTGCCACCACAGATCTAATTAATCCTCCAAAGCAACTACAGAGGAATTGAATCATACCACCAGTTATTAGACAGATGCCACCTGTAATTCCTTACAGCAACTCTGGTTAATTTATATTTTTCATTTTTATATATTCATTTGTTATATATACCATCTCTCTCTCGTCTGCTCCGATGACCCACGACGGCGCTTTGCCGTCCGGCCACCACTGGTCACGAGACCACCACTAAACTTCTTCATTATTTCTAGCGAATCCCATAAATTCCACACGCAAGAAAAATCAATGGAGATCAGAATTATAGGAACTCAACTGAGTTCGCCTTGTTATGGCCTGTTCTGCCGTCTTCTCCTCCCATGATTGGTATATTCTTGTTCTCCTTTCTCTTATCTTCCTTTCCGGGTCCTTGCACTTTCAAATCGTTCTCTAATTTGAAAATCCATCTTCTGTGTTTTACTGGGTTTCGAGTTCTTGCATTGGCAACAATGTTCTTGGTCTTCCAGTGAGCTTCTCGAGCTCCGACGAGCCATACAAGCCTTGTGTGAATCCCAAACGACTTCTGGTGGAGCCTTGAAGCTTTTGTCATCTTTAGGTCGAGGAATTGGCTGCATGACGATTTGTAGCAAGGAGGAGCTTCTAGGTTGTGGTTTGGACGAACAAAAGGTAATCTCGATCTCTCCTGGATGTGGTGCTACTGTGTTGCTGTTGTAATGGTTGTGTAGGAACTTGTGGGACTTTAGTCCCACATTGAAGAAGTTGAAAAGGTTGTGCCTTTTATAAGGGCTAACCCATTTAGATTATTAGATGGGTGTTGTGTGAGAGAATGGGCTTTAATGGGCTCTCTATGGATTTTCCATAGAATTGCACATATATTTACACAATTATATAATAGTCAAAGATGGGTCTTGGGCTCTGTTGATTAAATTCGAAATATTTTATTTTAATTAATATTTTGAATTTTAAATTTAATTTTAAATTCGGAATAAACAGTTACAACTGTTCGAGCAGTTGCAACTGTTCATTCGGTCGCGTGACTTTTATATAAAGACGACGTTGGTCGTCGTTACAACATACGGAAAACATTCTTCTCTCCTTCTTCTTCTGTTCTTCGGAGATTCACAAAGTAATTCGCTAGAACAAGTTCTTGTGCAAGAACTTGTTTGTGATTGTTGTATCCTCTAGATAGACGTCTGCAACTACAGCACAAGTGGGGACGAATTTCTGTCTAAGGACACTGCTACGCAGGCCTCAATCGATCAAGTCAGTGTTTTTCAATTTCAATTTCGTGGTTAAATTATTTGATTTATTGTTGTTAATAGAATTAATAGTATATATATAAATCTGTTTATGTACCCATTATAGATTGGTTCTAACAGGTTGTTGGTTGATTTTCGATGTTTTGATGCCTTGCATTTCGATTTGAGTGGTTGTGAAGGAGGCTGCTACCATGATGGGTCGAGGAAGAGGGTTTTTTTCTGGTTTTGGGGACGAGGAGGAGCTTCTGGATTTCTGTTTGGAGAAACATAAGGCTGGTGGCTGCAAGCTGGGTTACAACAGACTGATTGGCAGCCTTGTCAACTAGTTGCAAGTCACTGGTTTGACTCACAGAGGATATGCACAATTTTGTTTCTTTAAATATATGACCCATTGGAATGACAAAATTGTCCTCAAACTTAACAACAATGCTAAAGCTAGCAACGACTAGAGGGTATGAGTAGTTGAGTTAGTAGAAGGAAAAGTTGGATATAAAATTAAAAGAGAGACATGGTTCAGACGGTTTTATGTAATTAATCCATTTCATTATGATTCTAAGAGTACTGTAATATATCTTTCACTTAGCATAAAAGTCTAAAACCCGCACTTGTTTGTCGTGCACATGTAAAACAGTCAAAGCGATCGAGTTTTAGCTAATCGATCAGTTAGCGTTGTGATGCATATGTCAAAGTTCTGGCCTAGCTTGAGCAGAAATCTCGAACTTTTATTTTAGGGTTCATATTTTTCAACTGTCGTTCACTTCGATCTGGTTTCTGAATCTTTAGAATGATTTCCAATCTCTCCCTCTCTAAAGGGGAAGGTTACCATTGGTCCTGCAGTCATTGACTGACTGGTTAATTGTCATTTTTCTATAGGGTTTAGTAGGAGATAAATTAAGGGTCGACAGTCCCAGAAATACCAGAATCTACCACCCGAGCATTTATAGTCAACTTAATTGTATAACTCGAACAAGAACTTATATTACAGTGCTCAAGTAGAATGATTAATCAACCAGAGGTGTTATATAGTGTGGAACTGATCGAGCATAATCATAACAGTTAGCTAGTTTATCACACCCCAATTTTTATGTATCAAAATTAATTAAAAACATTTCTTCTTTTTACAATTTTACATGCAACTCTTTTAATCAACAAAATTTCTCGTTTATTTGTAAACGATGTGTCTATATCCCACACGCGCTTGAGAATGCATATTAAGCAAACCTAACCTCATACATTATGGCGAAAAATCTATATACAAGTTAATTTTGACCAAATATGGAGACCCGTCCAAGACATGAAGTCATGAAGACAATGAAAATTGCCGTGGACAGATGTCACACTTTGTCCAATAAACAATTCCTCCAAACATCTAACTGTTAAGAATGGAAACACAAAAGTAAAGAAACACACTAATTCAGAAATGATATGTATCTTATTAAACAACTCAGGCCTTAAATAGCCTTTTACACTTTAACTGAAAGACAGAAACTAACTCACATTTGTTACTAAAAACAACATGATATCAGCAACTACAAAACAGTAAGCAAATCTTCTAAAGACTAGCAACCACCCAAAAGACTAGGATTTATTAAACAGAATACAACTAAAACAGTAACAGAACTCTTATCTTTCTCTTCACTAACATCCAATATATTATGCATATATAAATTTGCATAGTGTACCGAGATATTCCTCAAAGCTGTTTCATTATTGCTTTGAATTATATTTGGATTTACAATATTGTTCCCTAATTCAAGCTTGTTTTGCTGATGAAAATTATACCAAATCAAAGAAAAGCTAAAACCTCAAACAGTTTTTGCAGCTGGAAGACAAATGTAATAACCCCAAAATGTGAAACAAAAAGGGTTTGCAATAGCTATTAAAAATTTAAAACAACAAGTCCTCCCCTCCTTTGAAAACAACATCAACGGGAAACGCTCGTCATCATCTTCTTGGGAACAAACCAGAACTCCTCCTTCTCTGTTTCTTATTTTCTCCATCTTTAATTATTTCCCATTAGCTGTATAAAACATACAAATACATAAACACAAACACACATATAATTGAGTACTCCCAACACTCTTCCTCCTTTGTCAAAAATAATTAGACCCTGGTTCTGGGTTTTCTTTGAGCAACAGCTACTGACAAGCTAGCTAGGACCAGAAGAAATAGTAGTTATGAAGGTGATCAAGAAGAAGAAATTAAAAGGGTCGACCCTGCAACTGAAGGCTGATCATATCCCTCTCTCAAGAAGAGCTTCTTATCATGAGGAACATGCAGTGCTTTGAGTGGAGAATTCATCGGAGCAAAAGATTTAGCGGCGTACATGGGAAAGCCAGGCATTTCTTCTTCTACTTCTTCTTCCTTCTGCTATTTTATAATTTTAGTTATATATCTGCTATTTTATAATTTTAGTTATATATATTCATGCACTTCGTTTCTTTGTTCAACGTAGTATGAGATCGGAATGTTATATGGATAGTGACTAGTGAGAAAGATTCCAAGGTAAAAAAGATATATGTGATTATATCACGATGTCTTCTAGAATATATAAGCACCTCTTGCTAGGTCTTCATTTCTGGTACATATATATGTCTGTATATATATAATACAGGTCTGGGGATCATATCCGATCTCGATCAGCAACACATATGCATAACATATCCATGTGAACACAACACGTTTGGTTTTGAGATTGTCATGCATTGGGGAGTGAAAAATGCTATTTGACTTGGAAAAATTTGGGGGCAAGCATTTGTTTATTTTTTTTGAAATTTCATATTGATAGATCAGACATCTTTGTATTTTAGTTCTTATATCCCGATCAGTTTTTGACATATGTATCCGCCTATCCTTGATTATTCAGCAAAAAAAAAGACATGTATCTAGACATCTAGTGCATGCATTCTTTGATGTGTTTCAGTTTATTAAGCATCAAAACATTTTACAATACATTAAAATCTAAACCATTCTTTAGGTTTGCTAACTTTACTACTGTTTGGTAAATTATGAATCGCTTTCAAAATAACTAGTCTTCAAACACGCGTTTTGGGCGTGCAGAAGAACTTTGTTCGCACCTGTAAAATATTTGGTTTCTATGTCACTACATATAACCCTCTGTATTTCAAAGCCAGAAATAAACTATATACAACTACATAATCAGTGGGAATAACTCGATTTCTTGATGACTCATGCATACACGTAGAAGGAAGAGAGGGCTATGTACTCTTTCTTTCTTTTTGAGAAAAAGAATTTCATTAAACGGAAATATAATATTACAATCAAAGGGGAATATAATATTACAACCATGAGGAATATCGGTGGTGCAAATACATTTATTATACTCATCCCTACCTACTCGTAACACCAACGATTACAGTAGACAAGAACCAAAACGGGTTTAAACCGTAACCTAATCTAATCCAGAAGTCTCGATACATCCTCACAGTCAACCTCAAGAATAAACAATCATTTCAAACACTACATGCCAAAATTACCAGCATATATGCACGTTTAACCTCCTAATTATATTGACAACAAGAGCTAACAGATGATAAAATAGTCCTTAGACATGACACCATAACCATGGCCCACCTAACAACACGACTCCAACAACAACCTACCAAAACCCTACATCCTCGTTAAAAGAGAAGACCACAACCCTCGCTCAAAGAAGATGAACAACTAACCAACCAAAAAACAAACAAAAAAAAACTAAAAAAACAAAACCTAAGCCCTCAAGAGACCCAACCCAAACCCTCTGGACACAACAAATAGGGCACACAGACTCGGCCCACTGAATTGCAGCAAACTAGATGCAATCGCGACACCTCTGCCGCTTCGCCGCCGGCGTCCACCGCCAAGAAAAGCAACACCGACCATACTCCTTGGTGGAAAGTAACAAAGGGCTCATCTCGATCAACAACAAAACAAGGCAACAAAACTCGACCCAAATCAAGCGCAATCGATCCGAGAAAATCCATCGCTGCCCTGTTTTCCCCCCACCGTTCTGACTCAACAGACCGCTGACATGACCTGAGCCACCTCTCATCGACGACGACCAAAAACTCCATTCTAGAGCAAAACCCCATACAACACAGAATCCAACAGATCTCGGTCTGCATCCATGTAATCCTCCATGTTTTAGTCCACCACCACAGGTATAGACAGAGCTCAACCACCAACTGGCCGCCCTTAAATTCTCGTCCGACGACAGAGTCATTAGACGCGTCGTCGAACGGAGGAGAGGAACGAATATGAAACCCTAGGTTTTGGTCCTGGTTTTATGGAGCGAGAGGGGTTTGATTGAACTATGATTCTAGAGGGCTACGTACTCTATGCATATATCGATTATAACTATGAGACAACGACGATCAATCTTGAATCCAGAATAAACTTATTTCTTCACGATCGAGCTACATAATATCTAAATGAAATGGGCAGTTCTAGTTTTGTTTTTTTCATATATAGCAGAAATACCAAGAGATCGAAGGACATTACACATCTTTAGACATCTCTTCATTATAACTAATAAGCTTATTAAGACTATCGGTCTCCATGCCATTTTTACCGCGACTATATATTCTCTTTTATTTTCTTGCTAATTATTTCAAAATTGGAAGGCATCACCTATATATATATAGTAAGTTTCAGGTGCGGGCTTCCGCACCAATTTTTTGGTGCGGATTTTCATTTTTGGACAACTTTCCAATCGAATTTCCTCAAACTTCCATCTACACATATCTAGATCATCTTGTGTAGATCATCTCTACAAATTTTCAGCCAATTTGGTGATCGGAAAGAAACAAACTTGCGTTACAAATCTGACGGACAGAATTCTGTCCAGTTTGGTCGTAAGTTTTGTAATGCAAGTTTGAAGACCTTCTTGATAGCCAAATTGGCTGAAATTTAGCAGAGATGATATACACAAAATGATCTAGATATGTCTAGAATGAAGTTTGAGAAAATTCGATCGAGAAATGGTCCGAAAATCAGAAATCCACAACAAAAAAGGTGCGGACGTCCATATATATATATACATATATATATATATATATATATGTATATATATGACTTGTCGTCAAAGTGATGTGTTTGAACACCACCCACTTTGAGTATAGTGATCAAAAACAAAAATGTCGGTAATTATGTAAATTTTGACACTTCAAAAATAGAAATTTCGACGGAAATTTTGAGAAAATATCGATAACGATAAAAAAATTAAGAAAATTGACTGAAATTTTAAGAAAAATAAGAAAATTTAAATGAAATTAAGAGATATTTGTTTTCTATATTATGTACTATATTTGAAAAGAAAACATTGTATAAACATTGATCTATAAGGGTTGTAGTAATCTAAGGTGAAAAAGTAAGTGTTGAACAGTTTTTTTTGAAAAATAAGCATGAGGCGCCGGTCTTAGCTGGGTTCCTCAGCTATACGTCGAGTAGTTTTATTGTTGAAAGAAGAATACATAGGGGGGATATATCCCCTAAACCCGTAGACAAAATAGTTAAATCCTCGTAGAGGATATCTTAGATAATAACAGGTGTCTTCTCTACCCACATCTCATCATAATCTCCCAAACTAACAAGGTGTGCTAACCTGTTGGCAACACCATTTGCTTCACGGTAAATGTGTCGTAATTGAAAAGAGTGAAAATGTTACAATCTTGTACAATACAACCCACCTCAGATAAATCATCTCTATCCCTTGCGAGGGCATTGACCAGCATGCTACAATCTGCTCGACATCAATGTCAAAAATATTTTTAGAGAAAATTAGAGAAAACCCTGAAAAATGGAGTCTCTTTTAAGATAAACTCATTCACATATTTCATTTTAATTTACACCCAATTCAAATTATTTAACATGTCTTATAGGTTTTATTTTTAAAAGTAAAAATTTTCACCATTTTCTCCTAACTATTTTGCCAATCTGATTTTAATTATGTTTTCTACATTTTAATTTGTGCTTATGGTGTAGGTATTAACCATGTATTTTGTCTATAACATTTAAGTTAGGTTACAAATAGAAGAATTGCATTTTGGGTATAGGGTTTTAGGTTAGGGGTTAGGGTTTACGGTTTTAGAGTTAAGGGTTTAGGGGTTAGGATTTAGGGTTTGTTTAGAGTGTAGGGGTTAGGGTTTAGGGGTTCTGGGTTAGAGTTTAGGATTTAGGGTTTAAGGTTTATGGTTCATATCTTCATGTGATACCATTTTATTAACGCCTAGAGATAATGATAAGTTATGTAATTCTAAAAAAATAGGTTTTATTTTTTATCCTAAATATTATGTTTATTTTGTTTAAACAAACTTAATTAGTAAATTTAGGTGTATTTTAAAACAATCTTAAATGTGGGTGTAATTTAAAATATGTCTAACAAATTAGGTGTAACATCAAATACCCCATATTTTTAAAAATGGAAATATCAAAAAATTTCAAAAATATCAAAAAATATTTGAAATTTTAGACGAGAAAAACTTAGAAAGTCAAAGATATTTCGTCTAGTGAGAAAAACGAAAATTTCAATGAAGTTTCGTCAAAAATTTTGATTTTAAGTCCTTTAGTGTAGTACAAAGCAGCTATGAATGTTCCTAACAAACACTATATATGATCATGATGGGGTCGTGGTGTCACGTAGGTATCCATTAAAAATATATCATGACGTTGATACTTTCTTAGGATAGAGGTCATCCTCCCATGAATCGATTGATTTGCATTCATATTTCTTGGACCATCTCTCTTCGTTCTTTCATACTCTTAGTCACGTTCTTTCCATTTTCAGTTGAATATACTAAACAACGGTTTAAAGCATATACTACACTCTCTTTAGATTACTCGTTAAATTTGAAGAAAATTGTTGAAAAATATCTCTTTTCTTAATTAGTAACTTTTATATCTGAACTTTATGAACCATCAAATTATATCTTAACTTTCGATCCCAGCCCACTTTTGGTACGTAGGACCACTGACAGTATTAGCTCGGTTAACTTGTAAAGGACAAATTCGTCTATTCAAATTTAATTGTTTACCCAATGTTTCCACGGTTGTCAATCATAGTCGCGTTTGCGGTCAATGATGAATCTCTATTCCCAACGTTGACTTGACCTCAGATTCAGAACAGCCAGAAACTCGTTCATCTGAACCAAGCCTCTCGTTCTTCAAATCTGAGCCAATCAAAGCTTCAATCTTTCTACCCATTTTTGCTTGGAAGCTGCACATCGAATCTTCCAACATGAATCAAATAAAACAATTAAGTAGAATGGGTTCTGGTGCGTTGATGATGAACTCCCATGAAATTAATCAACGAACTTGAAAGAAACTCATGGATTTTGGGTGTGGGTTCAAGTCAACCATATTGATTGATCTTTGGCGGAAAAAGCAATCATCTGAAAAAACAATTTTCATTTACAAAATATGAGGTAGAGAAGAAAAGATTGGATTGCATATTATCTTTTACAGCTACAATTGCACTAGAACAGAATAAAAAAGCAGAACCTCGTACCTTAATCGTCTGCTTTCTCACCCGTCCACCCCTAATATATAGAGGGCTTAAAATCTATTCTCTTAGATAACTCAAGTTGTTTGACCACTGAATTGGGTGGAGGAATCCTCGGATGATCGTAGTGTGGAGGGGATGAAAAGGACTGAGAGGTGGCTAAGAGTCCAGAAGAGTGAGAGAGAGAGAGGATGAAGACATATAATGAATGGACGCACTTGCCCTTTACAAGTTAACGAGGTAACATTGTCAGTGGTCATAGATATCAAGTGGGTTGGGATCGAAAGTTGAGACAGTTTTAATCGTTCACAAAAATTCAGATACGAAAGTTAATAGTTAAGGAAACTTGAATTTTCTCTTGAATTTTTGCAGCATCTAAATTGATTCCTCCCAGTAACAGGAAAGAAAAAAGGGGAAAATGAAACGTAGGAAAACGCTGCTGTCGTCCACAGTAAAAGCAGTCCAACATTTTGTAATTGTAATAATGGAGGCCCAGCCCAATCTACACCAAGCGACATGTCACTCGTATGGACGCGCTAGCTCGGTAAAGCCGCACGTGTGAACGCCGTCGTACCACGACCAATCAAAACGGTTTAGTACCATGGGTGACGTGGCGCAGGACACGATCAGGATCAGGTGACATAAGACACCGCCACGTGGTAAACAAGAGTGGGGCCCGCTCAGTACGACTCTCTCGTGACTTCGACTTCGGGCAATCAATCATTCCGCTAGAGCCGTAAAAAATTTGTTTGTAAAATTCCCCGTCCCTTAAAAATTGCCATGTTTTCAGCAATTAACTTCGGAAGTGCCATTACCAAAGGTAGCCATGTTGTCAACGGTCCTCTTCGATTTTGAACCCAACTGTTTGCGCTGTGATTAACGAAAACAAGCAGTAATTAGGGAGTGTTAAGAAAAGGGTTGGTGTTTTTATGACACTACGTTTAATGTGTACCTAAGTTTCTCAGTTAATTTGATACAGTTATGAGTTGTCACTAAAATATCATAAGCTTCTTAGTCATTCAAATATTACAATATTTAAATGTTAATGCGTTGCATTATAAATATTAAATTTAACAAATATATGTTACATATTATGTAGGTTTTTTTTAACCAATTTACTATCCTAGTATTCATTATGTTATCAATTTTCTATCTTACTTTTTTTTCTGTCATTTCGTTACCCTAACTTTCATGAATTTACTAAATTGCTACCCAACCGTCATATATGCATTTCTCTGTTAGGTGTTCTGTTAATTTTTTTTTCTCCTAGGTGTTCCTTTCACGTGAGAGAATTTTTATAATTTTGAATTCAAATTGAGTTTTTTTAACAATTGAATTTGTATCTTTAAATTCTGAACTTCATTTAGGAAAAATAAAATAAATAATAAATGGATTCTGATCAAAAAAGAAAAACACATCCATGAATTCAAATTTTGTTAGGTGTGCCTTTCATGTGAGGGAATTTTCATAATTTTGAATTCAAATTGGTTTTTTCTAACAATTGAATTTGTCTCTTTAAATTATGAACTTCATTCAGGAAAAATAAAATAAAATAATACATGAATTCCGATCAAAAAAGAAAAACACATCATGGGACGAGAAAAACATATCCGTGGGATTGAATTGATACCTAGTTCTTTGTTTTTTTTCTCGTCTCATGGATGTATTTTTCTTTTTTGATTGGAATCCATGTATTATTTTATTTTTTATGAATGAAGTTCAGAATTTAAAGAGACAAATTCAATTGTTAAAAAAACCCAATTTGAATTCAAAATTATGAAAATTCTCTCACATGAAAGGCACACCTAACAGGAAAAAATTAACGGAACACCTAACAGAAAAAGACATATATGACGGTTAGGTAGCAATTTGGCAAATTTATGAAAGTTAGGGTAACAAAATGGCAGAAAAAAAAGTAGGGTAGCAAATTGACAATATAATGAAAGCTAAGGTAGAAAATTAGCTAAAAACCTATTATACAATAGTGGTTTACTACTTTATTACATTGTGTCCTTGATATTAGGGGTGGATTGGTAGGTATATCAATTCAATTTTTCTTATACCACTTACCAACCAATTTTTAATTGGTAGGCAGAATTTTGTACCGCTACCAACTATCGAAGTTGGTATACCGACAAGTTGAAACGGTAGGTACGTGGTATGTACGGTTGGTACTGGGCCTTTATCAAGTTTACATTATGGCCCAATAACTGAAAAGACCTAATAAATTATGGCCCAACAATTTCATGAACAACTTCAAATAGCAGATTCAACATAATACAACAACTTTCAAAGCATAAATTAAGTTCATGAACAAGTAATTTCAAATGCATAGTCATAAACAAGTAAGTTCAAATATAACAACACAAGAAAAAACTAATGAAAAACATCCAGAAAGAATGAAACTAGACAAAACTTTGATCTAGGGTGATGTTGCGAGGCTGCAAGAGTGATAGCTGCTAACCATCAGTCTAAATAGGACTCTTAACTTTTTTTTCCTGCCTCAAAGCCTTGGACAAACGCATTCTCTTCAAACACAACAATTTACAATTATATGGGAGGGAGACAGTTATATCATATCAACATATACATTTCAATTCGATTTTTATCCATACATAGATACATGGGAGGCAAACAACATGATCTATGGAACAACATTGATGATTACCAATCCTGTTTTTTAGCTTCTGATATATACACATATACACTAGGCACTGGTCTTCTTTCACCAAAACAAAAAAAAATAGAAGAAAAAAAACAGCTGATGATCTTTAACAAAGGGTCCAAATCCACAATGATAGATCCGTCATTTATATTTCAAAGAATGCATATGAAAAATCCACCATTTATATAAACTCAACACAATTCACGAACTCACATATCTAAACCATTATACAACACTAACAACAGCATAGGATTCAACTAAAGCAATAATAATAATAATAACTTAATTCAACAAACCCAGGATCCTTCAGCTCGTAGTAAATTATCAGATCATCTTCTATTGGAGGTTCATAGATGTTGAAATTATTAGATCATCTTCCACTCCTACAGCTGATCAATGTAGTTTTCATCTTCATATGTAAACGTGGACTACAATATTGCAGCACATACTCGGACAGTTGGACCAAAATTTGCATTAGTAATTGTAGGACATCAAATAAACACTTCAATGTCTCCACAAAGCAATGTCCTGCTGCATATGTTTACAAAAAATGTAACATTGCAAGCAGTTGTCCGTAAATATTGAGTCATGTAACAAGCTTTGATTCTGAACTATAGCATAACAACAAAAATTTGGAATCAGAATTCTAAGTGAAAGGACATTAACTGCTAACCAATCTTAGCCATTTCAAATGCAATGCTATGCTAGCTTCTAACAATGAACCTGGCCACAAACTAATAACTGGGCAAACGCTCACTTTAGCCTATCAAATAGAAATTACTTGAAACTCATCAGATAAACTAATTTTCCGAGGAACCATATGGAACTATAAAAATAACAACAACATCAGATTCAACAGTTTCTAGTCCTATAACTTAATTTCAGCTTTACTCTTGAGACCCATAGATTGTAATAGACACAGTGAAACAAAGAAAGAGATATGAAGGAATTGAGTACGTGGAGAAATTGGGAACCCTAGAAATTGAGCAAGGAGAGACAGATTAACAAAGAGTCCGTGAGACAGATCAACAAAGAGTCCGAGAGATAGAGCGAGAGCAGAGAAGGTCTGAGAAAGTGGAGAGACCGAGAGCACTGAGAACTGAGAGGTCCGAGAGAAGCTTAGAAGTCTCAGAAGGTAGAACGCAGTGTGTTAGACCGAGAGCGCAGAAGCAGATCGATTTAGAACGATTGAGGGTTTTTTTGTTGTTACAGACTTAGAAAGATTAGGAATATATATATATGTATATGTATAAGTCGGTTGGTACAGTATACCATGATATAGAAAAAATTTGTACTATCTACCGTGCCATCTTTTAAAGTTGGTACAGTATACTAAACCGAGTACTGAGTAACAATTTGGTGGTATATCAATTATGTTGGTACGGTTGGTATAGAAATTGGTTGGAATGAAACTCTATACTATTGCCACCCCTACTTAACATCACATTATCGCGTTAAACGTTATACGAGTATAATTTATATCATTCGAACAATATCCTAAATTTTTATCTCACTAAACCAATAAATTTAGCCTCCTTGTATCTTGAAAACTACTTTACCTTAATTTTAGGTTTATCATTAAAATGAAATAAAAAAGAAGATATTGTCTTAAGATATATGACATGTGTGTGTGTCTTAGTCTATGCCAAATACATTAGAGTTATGTTCCCTAGTTGTAATAGAATATCTTCATATGTTTCCTTGTATAACTATGATTTTGTCCCTATATAAAGAGCTCCTATGAATGCAGAAGATAAAGGTTTTTCATTATATCAATGTCTCCTAGAATATGTTATCTTGCACGAGTACTCTAACCCTAGAGCCAACCGATTTTTTTTCAAAGCTCTAAAGCCTATAAAACCCTAAATCGGCCGCACACATGCCGCCGCGCACCCCTGCTACTGCACACCACCTCGGTCATTGAGCACAACCCCTCTCGGCTACACCTTAATCGGACGTCGCCGCTACCGTTGGTTTTCTGGTTTGTGTCGAGTTCTTCAACAAGGTTGTGATCTAAATTCGACAGGTATGGTTTTGAAACCCCAAAATTTGTAAAGTTCAAATAACCTTGGGGAGGATAAATCAGGTTCCTCCCTTCTTCATCTTCATTCTATGCTTGGGATGGTGATTTGAAGGTTGTTTTGAAAATTTCCGAACCATATGTGCACATGGTTGCCGAGCGCTACGAAGCACTGCTGATGCTGCTGCCGAGTGTTGCTGCTGGTACCGAGTGTTGTTAACCGTTGTCGAGCGCTGGTGAACGCAGTTGCGGAGCGCTGTGCACCAGCTGCCAAGCGCTATGCACCAACTGTTGTTCCTTAGTCCACATTTTCAGGTATCCAACGCTGGGTTTTATGTAATTACAGGTTTTCTTGTGTCAATCCCTGTTTTGTTTTGCCAACGTTAGCCTGTATTAAAGGGTTGTATGTATCAATCCGTATGACAACCAATAAAGCACTGT
This sequence comes from Comarum palustre, assembly GCA_951800085.1. Lineage (NCBI taxonomy): Eukaryota > Viridiplantae > Streptophyta > Magnoliopsida > Rosales > Rosaceae > Comarum > Comarum palustre. The sequence goes on from OX637578.1 coordinate 4,857,363, forward strand.
TTTATGACCTTTAGCGAGTCTCATAATAGCTTGGTTTTATATGCAAGAGCAAAATAACATTCTGCTCATTCCAGTTTTGACATACTATGTTCTTGCTGTTGCTCGCACGCTGTCAGAAGCTACACGCGCGCCTGTGCACCCCACTCGACCTTTGCTTTGCACGCTGCATGTGCGCTATGGTAAGAGAGGTCGTGTTGATGTCTACAAAAACGGGGAAGCACAACTAACCTTAGTGGCGGTGCTACCGACCTAGAGCCCTAGACACCAATTTGTCAAAACAACTCATGCTAGCTTAAGATAATACAACTGTTGTGGATCTATAGATCACCGGTTTCAAGAATTTTCGTACTCATTCTTAAGAGTTAATTCATACAAAAAATGTACAAAGAGTGTACATAAAATCAAGTTGAGGACATGAATGTCATTCTCATGATCACGAACTTTGAAGTTTCGAATCCAACTTTGGGTACCTCTGACTTTGACGTCATTGAGGAACTGTATTTGATTTTCTTCCCAAGCTATATGTAAATAGACGTCGTATCGATGTATTTGGTATTTACAATTTGAGACATCAAAAAATCATTGGCACAATGTCGAAGAATATCTCTTGTATGGATTGAAAGTATTCTTCCATTATATGTTATGGTTCGAGAAGTGTGTTATTGACACTATACTTAGAAGTACAACATGATAATGTCACTCAAAGTCTCTTCAAAAGGGATTTGAGGAAGGACATAGCACCTTTACAGAGGAGTGCACGTGTTTGTGGCTCAGTCTTCACCAAAACAACGGATTGTTCATCATCGGATGCTGAAAAACTCTTGATTTTGGATTCCACTAATGCTGTTATCCTAATGTTGTCTTCATGGATGTTGAAGACTTATGATGCCCTAAAATTGTTGCCTCCACACGTTGCCTTTGGCCTAGGAGCAATGCTATTGCGCCATATTGAAGTTTGAAGCTTCCCATGTTAAAATCTGCAAAAAACAATTAATATGTCCCTTTTTGGACACCAAATTCGTCTGAGGTTTGTGATCAGCTCTGGAAGAACTAGGTTTCAAATTTATATCACTAGAAAGCTACTCGAGTCTAGTTTCCAGCAGTTTTTACAATTCATTCATATCTATCCAGAAATGAGAGTTATGATTGTTTTAGTGCGCAAAGGTCATGTTGCACGAAAATTAGAACAACACTCAGGATTACACTTAGCTTTGCATCCTACGAAAATAGTTCATTTGTGACTCTTTAATTAAGTATCTACTCTCTTTAAGCAGATATATCTCATAAAGATATTGAGTGCTTTGCAAATAGTGGAATTATTTATGAGATAAGGAACCGACACCTAATTCAGAATTTTGTGCCTTATGAATCTCTTGTGAATAAGATGATTGGTCCATCACCTGTCATATGGACACGGTTGAAATCAATGGTTGATACTTTATGGCATCATGATCCAAGTCACATATGCCCTACATGTGTTGAGAGACAATCAAACATTGATATGTTTAAGAACATACACTCCAACGGTTACCATCATTGTGAGAATGATAAGAATTTTTGTTTTATTTCTCATGAGTTCTAAAGAGAAAACATCATGGAGAAAATCATAAGTCAATGTAGTGGACTGTATATCACTATAATTCAATGATCAAATCTTATGTTGTTAGCAATAGATGGATTCTTGGACATTTACACAAGCTATGGCATTTAGGTCGTCCCAAAAGTGATATGAGAGTTAGAACTATGAAATTCTTCTAGAGATACATTCTTCCTCTCAAAAATGAAAACATTGGTCTCACTGACAAGGATGGCGACGAAGCCAGGTTGTAAATGGCGACCCCCGAGTGACATTGAGGTCCCTTGTGTGTGGTTTCACCGGATCTCACACATTGGTTATCCCCTAATGCGTCATTAGCTTTGTCCGACGTAAACTGTTTTATTTTTTGTAAAGTTTGTACTTTAGCTAAGTAAGGATCGAGATCCTCCTATTATATGACACAAAAGATAACATTTCATTCTTACAACAAATCCAAAGAGAGATTTTGTATACAGAGATAACCAACTTGCACTCGCTATATATGCTTTTATGGTGTTAGTTGTAGGGATAACACACCGGTCATGTGTTACACCATTATTTACCATATGCTACATATGATTGAGGATGTATAACCTATTTGGTCTCACCGAACTCGACTACGGTAAAGTCTTGAGGTTGGTTGATGTGCAACAATACTTCCGATAAGGTTATACCACATTTAACATTACTAATTCGTCAATGACTTATCATTATTGAATTATTGCACGAAAGCTTGTAAGTATGTGCAAGGATTGACATGGACTTGTGATCCTTGAGCTTGGCTGGATTGAAACGAATCTTCAAGCTTTAAGCTCCATAATTTATCAAATTGCACTGCCATAGTACCAAATGATGAGTCATATGAGATGAATAAGTGTGCATCGGTCGAGCGTCGTGCATCGGGCATGCACGTAGCTGCCGACAGCATGTGCCCAGCTGCCGAGCGCAGTGTATCAGCATACACGTGGCTGCCGACAACATGTGTCAAGCTGCCGATAGGCGTGTGCACATCTGCCGAGCACCGTGCACTAAGCTGCCTAACAACGTGCACGTAGTTTCGAGCAGCATGCCCTCTACTGCCGACGACACGTTCAAAATAACATATAATCCGCTTATGTTTTACTCATTGACAGACGATCTTTTTAACCATTATGTTGCGGATTGTTACTTTGAGACTGTATTTCAGCCATTAAGGGGAGATACAAACACTTGTGTTCAAGTAGAACGACGTGAATCATCATGGTTTGTCACTACTAAGTCTTAACTTGACCCTGAATGCTTAATGTACGACAATAACAAGATCAATGTTGCATCTATGTCTGTAAGGATTGATGTCCTATCAAAAGGACATGGCACGACCAGATTGAGAAGCTCTTGATGCCACCATTATGGGTGGTGATATGGTGACATCATAATGTGGCAACATGGTGTCACATGCCTTATGGCTCCCCAAAGGTTAGGGATAAACCCTTAGGTTCGATACTTAATCGCTCAAGAGAGAAAGCGAGCTTGGCGCAACATAATCCATTGATCAATAATACTCATATCCGTTTCATAGAGTCTGAATTTTGATTAGCGTTGGGGGATGTCTCAATGTAAAATCCAATCCATATTAATATCTCTACAAGTATTACACTAGTATACTTGCTGACGTGGAATGATGAGTCTATCGAACCTTGTTTTGTTGATGAATATCAACATAGTTGATTAGCCTAATGGAAAGATGTGATCCAAAACAAAGAGATAGGTCTTTGGATAGGTGATGCCGACACATCAAGTGTAAATCCTATCAAGTGTATCTTATTAGTTAGCGTAGTGAGAACAAGAGTTTGGACTCATCTCATGGCACAAGGTTCTCTCACTAAACACACATTGAGATCGACTACGATGAGATGTGCTCTTGTAATGAAAGTCAATGAACTCCTCTACTTTGTCAGTTTGGTAGTTTCCAAAAAATGAACATGCAACATATGAATGTTGTCATAGTAACACCTTTATGGGATCAGAGATATGCATGAAAGTGTTGAACATACTTCGTTCGCCCAAATCAAGTGGAGCGTGCGTTTACAAGAAGAGGTTATGTCACATCCTGAATTTTGAGAAATAATTTTTTTTTTCGAGATGCAACTCATATTCCAATTATGAAATAGGATTTTCATATTTAGAATATGAAAGAAATTGGAAAAAGAACAACTAAATACTTAACTGAAATTTTATTCTTTACTACACAAGAATCTCAAATCAAAATTTACATAAGAGAACATTCTCCCTAAAGATACTCTTACACATAGAGAATTTCAACTAACTCTAATGACTTCAATTACTAACTCTCTTGCTTCTCTTGTTTCATAACCTGCAAGACTGTAAAGAGGTGAGCTCAACTTGCGGCTCAGTAGGGGCTAATCCTCTCAAAAACAAAAGACAATCAAACAATCAATAAATGATATGCATATGAATGCATATTCTACTCTAGATTCACATAGAAGAATAAACTGGGCCTACATGTCCCATACCACATATTTGACCAAGAAGGTGACTCAGCATACTCAACTATGTGATCCATCCCTAACCCTTTTTTGCTAGTTATCTTGTCTATTCCCCCTTCTCCAGCCCCGAATTACCCTTTTCATTCATATATTTAATTGAACAATAACCACGAGCATGCATGGGTACATAGTTCCTGCTGAGGTAATGGACTCAACTACGTAAAAGATCAATTCATATTTCATTCGCCACCCTTATCCTCCAGTTGTCACAAATGAATGACATATGCATCGAACTATAACATATACTTTAAACATGAATTCCATTAAATACTCAATCATTCCAATACAAACATATCAAGGCACAGATATGCACATGATACAATGAGTAGAGGTTCCCCAGATCCCCCTACCTTTACCGATCACTTGGAGCAAGTTCCTAAAAGATACAAGTATTAGTTAAATACTCATATACCAATTCTATTTCAATCATAACATAAGCAAAGACTCAGCTAAGGCATTAAAACATAAGATAAAATAGCTACCAAAACACCTTTTCAATCAAACACAAAAACAGTAAACTAGTTTTCTGCACCAGTCACCTTAACAGCAAATACTGTACAAATCCATAAGGAATTTGACTTCATGGTCTTCTATCAAAATAAAATAGACATCCTAATGAAGCTTTCAAAATTTGAATCACCCTAAAACAATTTTTCTGAAATTAGTTATGAAATTTTAAAGTACAGTCACAGTTCCAGCTATTTTACTGAAAACTGCTGATATGCCTACACTTCATAATTAAAAGCAAACTTAGATATTCTGTGTGATACAAACTTCTAGTTATTGAATATCGAAACTTCAATGTTTATCAAACAGAAACCACATGAAAATTTCAATGTAAATGGCTGAAAGTAAGTAATCACAAAAACAGATAAAAAGAAACAAAAAACAGATAAAAAGAAGCAACATGTAAAAGTTATAAACTTCTAATCTAATAACAAGTTTTAAGCATCCCAAATCCTTGATTTCTAACTTCAAATTCAAAAAATAATTACATATATTAGAACCTCATGATCCATTCTCAATATCTATACAATTTCATATCAGAACAACCAAGAATCAATGACAAACACTAAGATTGAAAACAAAGGAACAAAACTAGAAAATTGACTTACTGAGTTTCTGACCAGCAGGGTATTTTGGCTAAAAACAGTAGGGTTCGACTAAGAATTTGAATATGGGTTCTTCATAACATTTGAATTAGACATCCTAAGGAACATTTAAGAACTGGAATCACAGAAAAATGATATATCTACAATTAACTATGATTTTTCGAAATTCAGATACAGTAGAGAAGAAAACCTGCTGAAAAATTCTGACAAAAAAAATGTTTGGCTAAAAACGATATAGTTCGGCTGGGAATTTGACATTGGTTTTTTCATGACATTTGTAAGGGACAAAAGATTAATCAGGAATTAGAATCGCAAAAAAATGAATTTTCTACAATTACTTGTGATTTTTCAATGTTCAGACACAGAAGAGAGAAAAATGCTGACGAAAATTAAGAACTATAATTACTCAAAAGTGCCTAAAACATGAGATTCTAATAATTACTCAAATCAATGAAACTATAACATCAAAATAAGAACTTCTGATTACAAACAAACTAAGAACATATAAACATGACTAACATGACCAATTGATTAAAACATAAATAGAATCGAACCTGAGTTACTAATCTTCTACAACATCGATTCATCTCTTCCATCTCTCTCTCTCTCTCTCTGTCTCTCTCTCTCTCTCTCTCTCTCTCTCTCTCTCTCTTCGAGTGTTTAACAGCCTAGGAAGAACAATGAAGAAAACACAGAAACTCACCTCTATTTATAGGCTCTGGGGAGAGCGAAGAACGTGGAGTCCAAGAAAAGACCTGAGGAAGTAAAATTGGATACTCGAATCTCATTCCTATCCATTTGGAATCTTGACCTCTGAGAATTCGACAGCTCCTTCTTCTTAAGGTCAGTTTGCAATTGATTAAGATTCCTTAAGAAGGTTCTGGGTTTTTCTAGGGCGGTGAAGAAGGTGGAGGAGAGAAGCAGAATGAAGGAGAAGAAACAGAAGATGAAGTTTTGGCGTGTCGTTCATCTATTCTACGACACTTTGTTCTTCTCTTTTTTTTTCTACACTTGGGCTCAGGTTTGGGCTCAAGGGTACTGGATCATGGTGTTGGGCCAGCTACTTAACCCAGAAATAAAATAAAATAAAACAACTAAATATATTTCAGCATATATAAATATATAATATATAAGTAAACAAATATAAGCAATATACAAAACAAATAAATAAATAGGCAAATATATATATATATATATATATATATATAAATTTCGGGTTGGTACAGGTTAGAACACATAATAGGTAACTTCTTAATTTGGAAGAGATATGGTGAATAAAGCCCTTACGTGTTGATTCTGGAAATACATTGACTCTTTGATGATAAAGAGGTGCCAACATGTATTGAACATCCAATGATAGAATGAAAATGATATTGGAAAAGATACAGTCTCGTAATGAGTCGATAATTGTGTGTTGATGATATTTTTCTATCAATCGGTTTTGGCACACTAATGAGAGTGAGGCCTACATATACTCCTATGATTAGTCAAAGTATTTACTCTAGGAGAGTGTTATCCGTTTTGTCTAAAAAAGAAGATAAAGAAAGACTTTATCTCTCATTCGTTGAAAAATTAAGTGTAGCTTTGCGCCCACTCAATGTCAATGAAATGGCATAAGGAAATCCCTTGAATACTATTCAATCCTTATGTAGACAATGACATGATAGAATAGATGCTATCTATGTCATCGTTGCTATGCATAAGTAAAGATGTATTAATGCGAAATCGGCACAATCTGCCAAGTTTTCTGGGTCAACTTTCACAGGATCTACATGAATGCTCACTCACTGGAAAAAGGTGAAATTAGTACCGTTGGAAAGGTCTTTGTGTCTACTTTCCATGGACACCAACCATTTGATCATAGTCTCGTAATGAACTCGATGATTGTATTGAAGATATTTTTCCATCAATGTAGTCTCGTATTGGAAGTCGATGGTTGTGTGTTGATGATGTTTTTCCATCAATCGACTTAGGTGCGCTAATGAGAGTGAGACCTACATATACTTTCATGATTAGTCAAAGTCTTTATTATAAGAGAGTGATTTTATTCATCTAAAGAGAGATGATAAAGAAAGACTTGATCTCTCATTCGTTGAAAAGCTAAGTGTAGCTTTACGCCCACGCAATACCAATGGAATGACATAAGGACATCCCTTGAATAGTTAAATGTATTTAAGATTATTCAATCCTTATGTAGACAATGACACGATAGAATAAATGTTATCTATGTTATCGCTAGCTATGCATGAGTAAAGATGCATCAAAGTGAAATCAGAACCTGCCAAGTTTTCTGGGTCAACTTTCATGGGACCTACATGAACGCTCACTCTCTAGAAGACGGTGAAATTAATACCATTGGAAATGTTTATATGTCTACTTTCTAAGGACACCAACCATTTGATCATAGCTATCATATTGAGTGAGTTATGATCATTCTCTTAAAGTAGGACTGATCTATTTGAAGTTGGCTGACTATTTGACAAAATCAGATTCTCGTATAGTATGATTGATTTGTCCGAGAAACCGATTTTATCAAACAGCCAACCAACTTCAAACGATCTTTCTGGATAACTCCTGACAAACTAGAAGGTGTTTAACTTATGGTTGGAAATGTATGAATGTCTACTTTCCAGAACCATTTACAGATTGTCTGTATTTATTTCCTACTTGAAGTTACAGCTGATTGAGTCCCTGAAGGTCATGCTGCACGAGAATTTGAATCTTTGCGTGAACTTGTGTTTTGAGTTCTCAAGCGACATTCTCCTCATGATCAATGTGTGAAAGATTTGGATTGAGGATAATGTGACATGATTTAGTTAATCAGTGTCCAACGCCACATTTAAAGACATGATTAAAGAGCATTGATATGCTAAGTTATCGATACTTTCATGAATACTAAGAATCAGGAAGCATCCTATGATTGATGTCAGAATCAAAGGGAGATGCAGACTTGAGGCGGAGTTTAACATATACATGTCATTGTCAAATATGAAAGGTGCGGTTGTATTGTGTCAACTATGTTGTGCTCATTTTCCCTTATACTAAGCTTTTTGTTTCACTGAGTTTTTGTTTGGCAAGGTTTTTAACAAGACAACATTGCATGCACCGCTTGAGGTTCAAGAAGGGCTGCAAATGAGTGCGTTGTCCTTAAGGATCTCAACACTAGCCGATCTCAGGACTGAGCTGTCGAACATTGTGCACCTAGTTGTCGCCACCACAGCCGAGGAACACTACTTCCCCTCTGCTCTAGGCACTGTCTCTAACACCTATACTGAAACTCTAAGATGCTCTTAAGAAGCATGTGAATAGTATTGAAATGTAAAATTGTCAAATCTCTCCGACTAAGTTATTTGTCAAGAGAGCTTCATAAGGTGGAATTCTAATGAAGAAGTTGGGACGTTGTACTTTTTTGTCCTTCGATCAAAGTTTAGTTATTTTCCTACAGTGTTTTTGTTACTTGGCAAAATTCTTATAAAACAACACCGTATGCACCATTCAACATGACGACGCGCGCGCATAAGGGAGAGTGGCTGATCTTAGGATATATGATATGTGTGTGTGTCTTTGCCTATACTGAATACATGAGAGTTATGTTCTCTAGTTGCAATAAGATATCTCCATATATATGTTTACTTGTATAACTATTACTTTATCGAGAGTTCTTATAAATGAATAAGATAAGGGTTTTATTTCAGTAATATTTATTTGAAAAAAATATTAACACAAGGGAAAAGTGAATGCGAAAATAGTTTTAAAAAAAATTAAAAGAGGGTTGTAAACTAATCTATTTTACGACCCTACCCTGCTTCACCATTTCCTCTTGTAAACCAGGGAAGCTCACAGCCTCAGACCACCCATTTCTTCTCTGTTTCTGTTTTGTGAAAGCTTGGATTTACCCCCTCTAATACCGCAGTTTCTTAATTTAATTATCTCTTAATTTAGAACAATCTTTTTCCTCGTGATTCAATCCTCATTTCCGATACCCACCTTCTTTCCTAATCCCCTCTCTGCTTCTTCCTCCAAAAAAGATCTGCTTCTGGGTTTTTGCTTTTCCTCTTCTTCTTCTGGGTTTTAAAACCCAAAAAAAACTAGATTTTAATTTGGGTTTACAATAGTAATATTATTTATTGCTGAAAAGGTCACAAATTTGAAGATATATTGTGCAGAAGCCACAGAAGCAGTTTGCGTCTTTTGAAGACTACCAGGTCTATGGATCGACCAGCATCATCACCTATTAACAAAAACAAACAGAAGCAGTTTGCGTCTTTTGAAGAAAATCCAAAGTCTTTGGGAGCCTCGTGTCTCTGAGGCCCCACTTTCTCGACCAGTTCATGGTTTGGTTTGGTGGGCTTTTCTAGTTTGACACAAGACTCCTCCTATCTTTCTTCTTCTTGTTTGTGTCTTGATCTCCTAGAAATGTATGGAGGCAGACACCAAAGAGAGCTGTCCTTCGAATCCCTAGCTCAAATCCCAATCCTACGGCCGAGCATCCACGCCCGGAGGGCCAATCTGACCGTCAAGTTCCAAGACCTTTATGGGTTCACGGTGGAGGGGAATGTGGATGACGTCAACGTTTTGAACGAGGTGAGGGAGAAGGTGAGGCAGCAAGGGAAGGTTTGGTGGTCAATGGAGGCTAATAAAGGAGCCAATTGGTATTTGCAGAAGTCTATTTCTGAAGGGAAATCGCTTAAGGCTTCGTTGAAGTTTTCGGCTTTGGCTAATGCCATTACTCTCAAGAGGTTGATCAGGAAGGGCATTCCTCCTGTTCTAAGGCCAAAGGTGTGGTTTTCGCTTTCTGGGGCGGCTAAGAAGAAGTCCACCGTGCCAGAGAGCTATTATAATGACTTGACAATTGCCGTTGAGGGTAAGGTCACGCCTGCCACCAGGCAGATTGATCATGTGAGTCTTTCTTGGATTGCTATGATGGTTTTGTGGTGAAAGTTGTTTTCGACTTTGGATTTGTCGTGTGAGTTTTTGAACATGTGAATTTTCTTGTGTGGTTGATCATATAATCCGTATGGCAGTGTCATTGTGAATTGCTCCATTACAATTTTCTGTGATGATCAGCATTTCTGAGGCTTATTACTTGTATGTCATATCACTCATATGTGTAGAAATTGTATTGTAATTGAATAGGTTCCTTGGTTGTGTGTCTGTGCAGGACTTGCCCCGCACGTTCCCTGGTCATCCATGGTTGGACACCCCAGTGGGACATGCTGCTCTTCGTCGCGTCCTTGTTGGGTATTCATTCCGTGATTCAGAAGTTGGATATTGTCAGGTCAGTCTGCTATACCTTTCGAGAATGTACAAGAGGCATTCTTTAGGTTCCTAGTTTATCATGAATTTGAATGGCAGATGGTTTAATATGTTACAAAACCAGTATTGTTGAAGTGTAATTTCATTGGATTTTGTCATGGCTTTTACAAAAGATTTCTCCAAAAGTTGCAGTATGTTTAACAATTCTACTTTGTCAATGTTATTGTGTTTTGAGAAATGTACTCAACAACCATTTTCGTATGTGTGAAATGTATTGGACAACTACTTTTTGTTCAGGGTTCTGTCAGTCTGAGTTTCTTCCTTATAGCACCTCTAATCAACACAAGTAAAATACACCTAACTGGTATCCCCTCCTCCTGTGTTTTCCTTTGCCTTTTCATAACCAATTGCTAACGAGAAATGTTTTGCTGAACCACTCTAAGGGAACATGTCCCAGAAGTGAAATCTAATCAGTGAAAACACTACATTGTTCCTCAACAGTCACACCCTAATCTCATTAGTTCTTATTTTATGCACCCACTGAAATATGAGTATGCTCAAATATTTCAGAAGGATTGACTGGAACTGATTATGTAATCACACAATGCTTGGGGGCCATTCTCTGTTTTTCGTTTAGTGTCTTTAGTGGATATCTTATTTGAAGTATTTCCCCAGATAGTTGATAAAGCAACAAAGTTGGTTCTCCTTTATTTACTTGCTTAAGAATTTATTCCTTTTGGCTGGTGGTATCTACTTAACAGGCATGGTTCAACTTTCTTGTTGCAGGGCTTAAATTATGTTGCTGCACTGTTACTGCTTGTGATGAAAACAGAGGAAGATGCATTTTGGATGCTAGCTGTTCTCCTGGAGAATGTCTTGGTGAATGACTGTTATACAAATAATTTATCAGGATGCCATGTCGAACAAAGAGTTTTCAAGGATTTCCTTGCTAAAATGTGTCCAAGGTACCTTCCTTTTTTTTGGGTTGTGTTCTTCTGATTTAAGAGCCTTGGCCAGAAATGGCTTAAATTTCTTCTATATATACTCAAAGATTTTGAAGAACAATGCAGGGTAGCAGCGCATTTGGAAGCATTGGAGTTTGATGTATCCCTTGTTGCCACTGAGTGGTTTCTGTGCCTCTTTTCTAAAAGCTTGCCTTCAGAGGTTAGATACACTTTTTCGTCCATCTCTTTTTTACTTCAATAGAATAGAAACGTACTGAAAGTATTTGTGGCTTTATTCCACTGCTAACACTTACATGGTCTTTTTTCTTTTACCTTTTTTGCAAAAGACGACTCTAAGGGTGTGGGATGTCCTTTTCTACGAAGGTGCGAAAATTATGTTTCATGTGGCTTTGGCAATCTTTAAGGTACAAGAAATTCTAGCCTTTTTCTTTTGCTGGTATTAGTGTGGAAATTTACTGGCTCCTAAGTTAATCAATGATTTCATGACTCGCAATTGCAGATGAAGGAACATGAGTTGCTTACAGCCCATCATGTTGGAGATGTAATTAATATTCTACAGAAAACCACTCATCATCTATTTGATCCTGATGAGCTATTGACGGTAACACATTTGTGCTTGCTCTTTTCAGTAATGTGCTAGAGTGAAACTGGCCTAACATTCATGCAATATTTTCAACAAATCTTTTGGCATGAATCATGATCCAATGGAATAGTTCATTCTTTAATTTATAGCTGATGTAAAAAGGACTAATGAGAGGTTGTCCAAATTTTAAAGAAGTTTCTATACATGGAGTGAAATACATTGTTTTCTAAATCTGTGCCTGCAGACATTGTATGGTTTTCTCCTAATGCATTGTCATCAATGGCGGATCTATGTACAAGGCTATATAGGCTTAAGCCTAGACAAAAATTCTCTCGTTTATTTACCATCTACTTATGCTGGCTGTTATGAAAGCTCTTGTAGTTGAGTTGGTCCCTTCATTTGTCTAGAAAGTGGATAATCTGGGTTCGATTCTTGCTAAACATCTTCATTTTTTTCTTTTTCTTCTTTGTTTTTTCCCGTCCATTTTTTTCTTACAAATTTGTCCTATTTTCTGTTAGTATATCTCACTTTCCTTATTTTCTTCCCATTTTTCTTATTTCATGATGTTTTTGAAGTATAATTTTGATCAAAATTCAAAATCTTGGTAACAATAATAGTGGAAAAAAGATTGGTTTGCCTACTCTAATTAGCCTAGAGGAAGTTATCATCTTAGATCCACCACTGATTGTCATAATACTTGCAGGTAGCATTTGATCAAATAGGTTCCTTTACAACCAACACTATATCGAAGCAGAGGAAAAAGCAAGAACCGGAAGTGATGAAGGAGCTTGATCAGAGATTAAGACGGCTAAATTCCTTGAAATTGGAAGACAGTAACATATCGAGTCAAAATGCGGAATATCACTCAACCTAGCGGGAGTTGCTCCTCTAGGGAAGAAAACTGAGTTTGTTGCCTCCTGTTTGTTCCTGTAAAAAGGAGGAACAAACAAGTAAAGAGAGTTGCCCTGTTGTCTATTATTAGGAGATGTGTTGTAGTTGAGGATCAATGTACATTTCTGACTGTTACCAAATATACTGCAAATTAGGGCATTGCTGCACTTGCTTGACTGCCCTGTAATTTTTGCGTCAATGTTGTGCCTACACTTTTCAAGTGATCGAATGAAACTTCAGTTCTTTCATTTTATATTCTCGATCTGAATTTGTGGTTATTCCCAAAACATGGCTTCCTGATCCCTGAGCTTATAGTTTTTATCCCTTGCACATACCATATGCGTCCACATCTTTACAATCAAACGATGATTGCTACTCCCTAATCCATGTCTAAAGTAAGGCATTTTATTTCCGTTAGAATTTGGGGACCAACCGTTTAGTAGCTAAAACAAAATGAAAAAACCGATCATATTTAGCCTCTTCTTATAAAACGGAAATAAAATAATTTCTTTTTATTGTGTTAGGATAACCAACTATGTTGCACGGACACGGTGTGACACACCGATACAACAAAACTTAAAAACGGAATATTCAGCACTGAAAATAAAAATATATATTTATGAATTTCTAATAAATAAAAATATACTAAAATATAAAATAACTTCATTACATTACAAAATAATGTTCTAAATTCAATCTATTGCATAACCATAAAAAATAATATTACAAAGAGAGTTAAATGCAAATGATAACAGTGCATAATTAACAAAAGGGTGCGTCTATTGCCACCACATATACCACTCTGTTCACCTCATATTCTCTTCACACCTCACTTAAATATTTTTTTTATTATAAGTCTACTTTGTTCACCCATTTACATTTACAAAAATATCATTTTTCTAATTCTTCTTTGTTCACTCTACATTCTCTTCTCACCGCAAAATGAGCTTTCCAATGACAATTAAACTCCAAAAAGAAAAATAAATTGAAAAAAAACATAACAATAAAGAACAAAAATCATTGGAAAGCTCTGAAAGTATAGAGAAGACTTGGCCAGAACCTCACCGGGTTCTGGGAGCCGATCGCCGGACTCCGGCCTGCCGGTCACTGGACTCCGACCATCGGTCACCGGACTTCGGACTCTGGTCATCAGTTGCTGGAATTTCTTTGTTCGCTTGTTAGTGACCCCAATAACTCATATTTTCTTCTATGACGAGATTTCGGTCACCGGTAACTCCGTTACCGACTCCAAATAACTTGGTAACTTACGTTCAGTAATCAGTTATTGAACCCCAACAATTAGTTACCGACCCCCAGTCATCAGTTATTGACCCCCAGACCCCCCCAACAATAAGTTATTAACCCCCAGCCCCCCTAACAATCAGTTACCGAGCCCCAATAATCAGTCATTGACCGCCAACAATCAGTTACCGACCCTAATAATCAAATTTTTTCTGCCCAATAATAAACTTTTTAGCTTAATGTAATAGAAAATAAGAAAAAACTATAAAATAATCTTCTGTATGATGCAACACACTTTCATCATGACCAAATCATCAAAACCACCATTACTAACACTAACCAAATTCACCAGAAACTTACAGACAACCAAAATTACAGCAGAGCCATGCACGAGGCACACCGCACACCCGATCTACTACTTTACCATGCACCCTACCTCACCGTACCTAATTGTTAGTGACGAAGCTCGAGCAGATGAAGTCAAATCCACACACCTTATTGCAGAGCACCCTAATCGAAACTGCTTCACCTTGCTCACCACACACCTGAATCCGTGCGTGGAGGCGAAGCTAGAGCAGATGATGTCAAATCTAAGGGCGGAGGTGAAGCTCAAGCAGAAGATGTCGGAATCCTAGAGCGAAGGTGAAAACGACCAGCTCGGATCGGAGACGATCGTGGTGGAGATCGAAGATCGGTGCTCGGCTCCAATGCCTAGATCTCCACCTGAATCGAAGTATCAACGTCGAGGCTTCGTCAGGATCTGAGTCGGCGACGCGTTGAAGATGATAGATAGACCGGAGAGATGACATCGATATCAAGCCCCGCCCCGAGTTTACCTCCCTAAACCCAGGTTAGGACGTGCGGGACCCATCCCAAGAGAAATTTACTCGAACTCCCCCTTGAGAAGGGATAACCCTTTTTCCCAAACCATTTTACACAATCCAAACGATGCCGAAATAGACCTCACAGCCGGAGGTTATCCCGATTTTCACATTTGGATTTCATACTGATTACTTTAGAGGACTTAAGGTCTAAAGATTATTTGTGACTGCACCCGAAACCCGGTCAGGCTGCCTACGTACCCTGTACTCAGAGATCAAGCCACACGTAGCTCTTATTTAATTAACGCCCTAATCGGGCAAAATCCCGTTTTTCTAATTATCGATCGATCTAATTATTTGGATAGCTTATGTCTATCGCAATCCGGAGTTCAACCTCTCCGCTGAGGTACTCAAAAACTAGCTATCTTTCAAGATTATTCCTAATATTCAACCATACTAAATAAACAACCATACATATACAAACAGAATATAAAGCCAACCACATAAATATATAATATAGTAGCATCCATGCAAATAACAAATCCTCCAGGGGCATAATTGTAATATCAATTAGAGGGTATCCTTGTAATTATCTTAAACTATCAAGGGTAATATAGTTAATTCGACCTCATTGGCAGTTTGATGAATATCCAAAACTGTCAAGGGCATTTATGGAATTTCAGCCTACTGAGGGCAGACTACTGAGGGCAGTATCGTTTTTTTAACCTCAGTGGTAGTCTTGTAAATATACAAATCTACCAAGGACATTTATGAGATTTCAGCCTCAATGACATCCCTGTAATTATTCAAACTATTGAGGGCAATATCGTCTTTTTAACCTCAGTGGAAGTCTTGTAAATATACAAATCTGCTAAGGGCATTTCTGAGGTTTCAGCCTCAATTACCTAGAACTGGCAGCGCCGTCGTTGGTGGCGGCCGGCCACCGGAGTCCGGCCAACCTAGAAACCTTTCAAAATTTCATAGTTTGATCGTCTCAACAATCCAAAGTGAACAGTCGGTATTCTCCCCGATGGTGGTGTATCTCGGCTAGTCACATGCCCAAATCAGAAGCTAGGACGGCGGAGAGTCGAACCGGAACGGTTTGGCGGCCTGACGTGGCCTGACGGAGGCATGGTGACAGAGAGAAGATCCGGAGAGAGAGCTCGGGGAGAGATAAAGAGAGGCCCGGGGTGAAAAACTGATTTTTCATCTCGGTAACTCATATTTATAGTCATTTTATCGTACAGTAACTTAACGTTTTTGCTTATAACTCTTACATACGAACTCCGATTTATTCATAGGACATACCCACGAGTTCGTATTAGCACCCTCTACAACTTTCCCAAAGGAAGTATCTCCAAATTCTTGGCTTATCACAAAGTCATCTTTTTACAGTAAAGTAAATCACATTTATTACTTCTGTAAACTAAATAAATTCATATTAAGCAGCTCATAGTTCCGGAAAACATTCCGGACGTATCGGAGGACTCGTAGAACATAATCTACCACCTCGGGATATTAATTCTATCTTCCCCCAGAATCGGGAATATTTTGATATTAAACTCGAATAGTAGTTCGGGAAGGTCTAACATCGTGGTTACAACCCTCTGTAACCCGCCTGATCCCGGTAACAAAGTAAATTTCAGGACGAGATGTTACAGTCGAGATTTGGGTCTGTGACGTGTTAGAGGTGAGAGATGGAGCTATGGAGGTGAGATAGATAGATGGAACTATGGAGGTGAACCAGAGAGAGAAAAAACCAGATCGGGAGAAGAGTACGAGAAATAGATTAGATTTGTTTGGATTTAGTTACGTAGGGGTAATAATGTATTTTTTGTGAGAATCATTAGAATGGGCATGTGATTAAGATTTTCATTGAAATGAGCTATAAAATCCATGTTTTTGTATAAATGGATATTACCCCTTAAGAAAAAGGCAAGAAATCCCAAAAATTTGTACCAAGTATAGATCCCAAATGATGTGGCGTTTGCCATGTCATCAATAAAATTATTTCCACATATTTTCAATCCAAATACCATTTTTACTGATATATTTTGAAAAAAAATATGATTAATTAAAGGGCCAATTACATAGAAGTCCAATTTGAAACATTTTAGGCTATAGAGGTCCACCCAAACATTTTTGTTTATATAAGTCCACCCAAGCTTAAATATAGTTGTATGCTAGGTATTGAAGTTCAACATAATTATAGACTGCCACCGAAGCTAAAAAATTATATATATTTTTTTCATAATATTTACAAAAGTGCCACTAGTACAAAAAGTCAACAGCCACTATCCTCTCAAGAAAAGTCTCCAGTCGACCTCTAGCATTTTGGCCGATCTCTGGCGAGGTGTCTGGCTTGACTCCGGTGAATTTTCCAGCAGACCTCCTGTGAGGACTCTTTGACAGCAAAATCTACTACCATTGATAACAAAAGATACTACTGTCAGCAAAGAAAACTACTACCATTGACAATAAAAAATACTATTGCCAACAAAAGATACTACCCCGGTAAATAAAGATACTACATAAAGCACTAAAACCTACTACCACCGGTTACAAAAGATACTATCACAAGCCACAAAAGCTACTTCTGCCACGAATGAAAGATAGTACTGTAAAAATTGTTGTAACCAATACCTAAAGGTATAATCTCTAAAAACAAAAACTATTACTGTCAACAACAATAGCTACTATTACTATATTGAAAAGCTACTATCGTCGTTGAGAAAAGCTACTACCGCCGTTTAGAAAACTACTACTGTTGTTGTAAAAAACTACTTTTGTAGTTACAGAAATCTACTACAGCAGTAATATAAAAGCTACTGTCAGGAGGCTCGTTGCAATTTAAACTCGCAACCAAAACTACTATCACTCTGTTGAAAACATACTACTACACAAAGAGAAATCTACTATCAACAAAAACTAATTCCGCCGAAAACAAAAGATATTACCTCTGATGACCAAAACTACTATCATATAAAGAAAGATATTGTTACTCTATTGAAAATATGCTGAGAGAGACATATAAAGATATTATCACAATATTAAAAAGATACTACCATAAACATAAACATGTTATAGGATATTTGATATATATGTGTCTTGGTCCATGCTTTGTATACGGGCTTTATGTAGTAATCCATGTTGTAATAGAGTTTTACACATATCCATGTAATAGACTCATTGGCCTATGTAATAGCCAAGATGCCTATGTATTTGCCTATATAAAGGGCATCATTCTATCAATAAGATAAGAAGAATTGATTCTCTCAATATTATTCTACAACAAAACAAAATTACTATCATTATATTGAAAAGATAGTATTCGTTATTACAAAAGATACTACAACAATTATAGATAACTACTGTAGCTCACATGAACTCTCTACTTCTGCTCCTTCCTTTAGGACCACCACTTAACTATTTTCCAAAATCCCTTCGTTTGACTTGGTTATTGCTCTACTCTGCCTTCACATTGAAGCTCCAGTGCTTCTCCTTCATCCTAAACACCATCACCATCACACAACAAAAATATAATCAAAGCACATAGTTGAGGATTCTGATGAGATTGGAAACTTACGTATTTGCAGAGATGCAGCTGAGTTCGAGCAAGAGGCCATTGACAGATTCAAAGATCTAATCAAGGTCGTTATCAAATAAATCATAGATCCATTCGAGGTTTGCATCGACTGAATTGGAGATCCAGTCGAGGAAGGAATCAAAGATCTAATCAAGGTTGCCCACGGTGAAATCGGAGATCCAATTGAGGTCGAAGTAAACAAAATTTTAGATTCAATCGATGCCGAGCCAGATGTCGTCGATGGAATTTTCGTCGTCGAAGGTGAGCGCCTTAGAGGTCGAGCTGGCGTCGTAGAGAGAGAGAGAGCCAGCAAAATCAGATTGAGAGAAGCCTTCGTCATCGACCAAATCTGGTTCTTCTCGACCATCAGTAACAGAATCGAAGGTGAACCGGAAGAGCTGGCAGCCACATCGGCGTTGGGCTTCGAGTTGTGTGAGAGAGAATTGGCGTCGAGCTTCAAGAGAGAGAGATGAGTTATGAGAGAAAACAGATGGATTTGGGTTAATATTAAGGGGAGGTAGTTTAGTTATGATATTAAAGTAAACTGATGGATTTGGTTCATAAAGTAAACTTACATGAATAAAAATGTTTAGGTGGACTTATGAAGGAGAAAATGTTGAAAATGGGACTTCTGTGGTATTTTCTATTAATTAAAATGAAGATATTCAAGATATTAGAAGAAAACCAATTCAATGGAGATTCTCATTGTCCATGGATCGAATTTCAATAGAAGTTTTTTTGGGTGATAACAACAATAATCTAAAGGCGATCCTCCCAAATTCTTTAAGAAATTTGTTAATCAAATTTGAGAGTAAAATTTGATTTCAACCAAGATATGCTAGAAGCTTGAAGATATAGATGCAGAAGCCATCTGGAATAAGAAATGTAGTTTGGGGCTTCAAATCATACGATAAAGCTTTTCATATGCTAAACATGTCACAAGATTTCAATAGAAATATAAGCCGATAGCCGATTGACTGGTTAAATACCCTAATTTTGATTTACGGTTAATACTCTCTGGAGCTGGGTTCTTTTGTCACCAGATTGAAAGTGTTTTTTTGCCTTAACAAATTGATATATGTTATAATGATACCTAGGATTTTATCAAGCAATAAATTGATGAAGTGTCAAATGCCACCTCGTTTGGGATTACAATTTGGTAAGAAATTTTGGTGTCTAAGGCTACTCTAATATTAAAAAAAACAAAATGACCATGTTGTTCTCAAATAAATTGATTACTTTAGGTTTGGGTTTGAAATCAACTACTGACATGGATATATAGGTTTTAGTTTCTATTTATTTATTTTTAAATTAAAAAAATGATAAATAATGACATGGTGTGTTAGACATGACGTAGCGAGTTGGTCAACGTGTTGAGAAAGTCAACATTTTTTGACACATCACATGACGTGTTACACATGTATATTTTCGTGTCGGTTAGGGCTGGGCATATTTGGACTTGACTGGTTTTGAGCCCAAACCGTATCTGATCTAAATCATTTGGATTTATAAAATCTCCATCCGAATCCGAATTCCAAATTCGGATCATCCAAAAATCGGATTGGATCAGTTTCAGATTTTACCCAAATTAGCAGTGTCTCCAGTGGTGGTCGTTGATGGTGAAACTGCAACAGGAACGTGTGGAACCATGACACCTGATGGGGTGTGGCTGGAGGCTGAAGAATAAGTTGATGCGGTTTGTTATGATTCCATCGAACTGAAAAATCAATTCCAAAAACGAGATTAGAGCTAATAAAATGGAGAAGGATAAGGAGAAGGAGTGAGAGACTACCTTCATCAACGGTAATGGAAGGATTTCCAATAAAATGGAGAAGGATAAGGAGGAGTGAGAGGCTACCTTCATCAACGGTAATGGAAGGATTTCCCGATTTCATGCGAAGTGCGGCGAAGATTAAGAAAGTCAGAGAGAGACGAGAGGCGAGAGACTGAGTGATATGATTAGGTTTTTTTCTATATATAGTGGTTTGTGGTCAAGTGTGGGAGGCTACAGAGTAAGAAATCAGAATAGCTAATAAAATGGTGACACTTATTAAAAAAATATAAATATATATTAAAAAAATTTGGTTTATTCGGACCGGTTTTTAAACTGAACTGCAACTAACCCGATTCAAACTGAATCAGATTGGTTTAAGCTATTTTCTGACTCACTTTAAATAAATCAGTTATCGAGTCTGTTTGTTCGAATAGTTCTTTTTGATTTTTCGTTGAAAAACGGATTTTTACCCTGTCCCGGTCCAAAATCATTTATCGTTCACACCACAAATTTCAGTGACTGTTCTCACACTAGTGTAGTAGACCCTTAATTATATGGGTACAGAACCCAAATCTCCCTCCAATCCCAGAACTTGTCAATTGTCATCTTCACTAGCTCCGTCATAAATATGCAAACTTTATCGAAACCCAATCAAAAGCTTCCATTTTTAGTAGGAACCTAAAAACCCAAATTACTAAACCCCCAACACCCAAACCCGAAAACCGACCCAATGTCCCCGGAGCGGCAACCCTGGACCATCGATCCCGACCTCGACGGGATCGATCTCGACGCCGCAGACTTCGCCTCCTCCCTCCCCTTAAAGAAAGTCCCAAACGGCGACGTTTACGAGGCTTCACGCGCCGGTGACGTGTTGCGCCTCAGGTACTTGCTGGAGTCCGGAGTCAACGTCAACGCGCGTGACCGGTGGGACTCGGTGGCGCTCTACTACGCGTGCCTCGCCGGACATCTTGAGGCGGCGCGTATGTTGCTGGAGAGCGGGGCTATTTGCACGGAGCATACTTTTGACGGCGATCGGTGTCATTATGCGGCGTTGAATTTGAAGGTGAGGAAGCTTTTGAAGGCGTTTGAGGCCAGGCCGCCGCCGCTAGGGCCGTTGCAGGCGGCGATGAGAGAGACGTTCTTGGGCTGTGGGGCTAATCGGGCCTATTTGGAGCAGGCCCAATTTGAATATTCAGGTATTTTTGCTTAGATGAGCTGGAATTGCTTATGAATTGATGTGGAGTAATGGGTTGGTGTTGGTTTTTAAGATACGAGTTTGTGGCTGAAGGGGTTTAAGGGTCTTTGTCTTTGTTGGTATCTAATGTACAATTTCAAATTGATTGGAGAAACAGGTTCATTTCTGCAAATGTGTTGTTATGATGAAGAATGTTCTTTTTGTTCATTTCTTGACTAGTGTAGAGTGTAGGCTGTTGTGTGAGGATTGCTTTATTAAACTGTAGTTGGCATGAATCTGAGGTTGGTCCTGTGAGGTGAATAAGATTATAAGATAGGTTGAGTGTTGAAGAGGCAGATTAACTATACAAGCCTTTTCTGTTTGTGTTTATATATTCTGAAATATGGCGATGAATTATGACAATGTCAGTCTTGATTGTAGCTTAAGCTAAGATTTGTGTCCATTGCAGTTACATCTATGTCAATGTCAGCACATATGGTCTTGCATATATCTTTCTTTCAAGAAGAATATGTTTGTTAAAGTGACACACGGCATTTGATATTCGTGAGTAGGTCTTCCAGCCAGTGATGGATACTTCCCTCCAGATGTGGTATTTTTTGTTCAAGGCAGAGCCATTGAAGCTCATAGAATCATCTTAAGTGCACGGTCACCGTTTCTCAGAAGAAAGTTTGTGACTGATTGGAAAGAACGCAGAGAAGTGAGATTTTCAAAGGAGAAATTGTCATATCCGGCTCTATACAGTCTCATTCAATTCTTTTACTCCGACAGGCTAGAAGTTGCTGTAGATGATATGGAGGATCTTGTGAGGATCTGCAAAGTATGTAAATGTGAATCTTTACAAGGGGTTCTTGAGAAAGAATTGATTCACCAAAAGTATGCCGAGTACAAAGCATTGAGAGACATAGATAGCTCTGTCAAGCGATTCATTCTACAAGGTGTGTCTCTTCCTGAAGAAGATCGGCTTCCTGCGACTTTGCATGAGATCCTTCAGATTTCCCTTGCCAATTCTACTAGTGAACTTAACATAGACAATGGTGTCAAAGAACTAACGTCTTCTGTTGGTACCATGGAAATCAGTGATTTTGTAGAGGATCTTGCGGATGTTTGTGTTAGAGTTGATAAAAAGATTTTCCGATGCCATCAAGTGGTTTTAGCATCAAGGTCTGAGTATTTTAAAGCAAGATTATCCCGTATGAAGGACTTCCATGAAGGAAAAAGTGATATACCTGTTCATACCCTTCCATGTCTTGAGGAACATGATTTAAGCTCTGAAGCATTTGAAAAGATGATCGAGTATATGTAAGTTTTATCATATCAAAGATGAATTAGATTATATGAAGAACTATGCTTACATTTTGTTATTTGGTAGTTTGTTGTTTATTTTCTGGTTTTATATGTTACATAATAACAATAAATGATACTTGTCTTGTGAACATCTGCTTATCTTGTGTGATCGACATGCTCTTTTTGTTTGGGTTTTTTGTCTCATGCAATTTTCTGACTCCTTTGGTTGGTTCAGGTATACTGACGGATTGAAGGATATAGAGCCGGATCAGGTAAATTATATGTTAATGTGAGCTTCTAATTTCCAGCAAGGAGAAAAAAAGGGGTCCAGTGCTCTAATTCTGTTCATTAACCATGCAGGCTGGGGAACTCTTTGATGCTGCCTCTAGATATTTATTATTTCCTCTTAAGCGTGCTGTTGCTGATGTACTACTGCCACACCTGGAAAATGTCTCACCAGCAGAATTATGCAATTGGCTGATATTATCAGACATGTATGGTTCTCCTTTATCTCACACTAAGCAGATTTCTCCTCCTTTGGATACTTTTATCAATAGCCTGTGATTTTGATTCATGGCATTTGTGTATAGGTATGGTGTCTTGAAGATAAGGGAATTTTGTTTAGATACTATAGCTTGTAACTTTGAGGCATTTGCTGACACTAGTGAATTCCGAGCAATGCTGTTGACACTCCCTCCACCATCTGGGGATTCATCACTTCGCACCACTACTCCAAGTGCACCGGGAGCTGAAGTCAATACAGACCAACACAATGTTCTTGATGACTTACGAGAAAAATGGCTTGAAGCTGAAGCTGGGGAGCTTGACGAGAGAGATGAGAGCGCACTAATCTTTGATAAGCGACTTGAGATGCTTATGGTTGTTGCAGAACAAGAAAAGTCTGATGCAGATCTTAATGATGATATCAATGGGTCTTAGAATATGCATCTCCCTATGGTACATTGGTACTACAGTGAACAGGAAGACAATGTAGGTTAGCCAAATTTGTTTCTTTTCCACTATAAATAAGATACTTATTTAATACAACGTATTCTTCAAATCTTTCGAATCGGAAAATAGAAAAAAAATAATACAATTGTGTTGAAGTTGTCCTGCAAAAGAATTATTAGTCATACTGTAAAAGTATATGTATTTGAATCACACTACAACATATGAAATGTATTAGCACAGTTTTATACCAACAAATACTTTAAATTTCAGAAAGATAGTGTTCCCTCCGAGAAGAAATGTTGGGATTACTGAACATATGTGACAACTTCTCTCTCCCATTCATTAAATTCACGGCTATGCTTACTATCCTAGTTGAGTTTCAGAGTTGATGTCAAATCCTCACAACTTTCATTTGTCTGAAGCAGTTCTGGCATTTTCTGGAGCACGCATTTGTAGGCTTAAGGAGTCTGCACTAATCATTCACCATGTACCTCAACTCCTAAAGAGAGTTGAATTATTCAAAAAAGAGAGTTGAATCTATTCTGAGACAAGTTAAACATCATAGCTTCCAACAGGACCAGCAAATTTCTCCATTAGCTCCACGGTAGAGAACAAATTCCCCACAATCAGCTCATCGGAACTTCAAAACTTGCCATTTCTTTAGTAAGCAGATCGTGAATGAATGCAAGACGGCATAGGAACATGAGCATGTCCTTGGCCATGATACACATTGCCTGAAAATTATGTCACTGGAAATATGACATTGTTCACGCCTCATTGGTTTGAATGCCGGGGAAACATTGTTGATGTATGGACCTGTGAAGGCAAAATGTAGAAACTGTTCCTAATTTATCTCTGGGATGCGAGTTCACTGATTTGCATTTTTTTGGTACATAAAAGTTTAGGTAAGAGGGAGGCTTCCCTACACTAGGGTCAGGGCAAACCTGCGACCTCGGCCCGGAGACTTTCAGATTTACAATTGGGGGAAATTTCACTCACAATTGAAGAGAGGTGGCACCCTCTGTTGGAGGCCCAGATGCATGATCCAAGGAGACCACACCCTCACCTAGCTGCCCGAAGGCCTAGGACATTTGCATTTCTGCTACAAATACTTAGCCTTATTATTTGTATCAATAATTAACATTTGTTGCTTGGCCTGCAAGCTTTAAGTTGAACACAGTTGACAAAATCTAACAGTATCAATAATGAGTGTAAAATTTTGCGTTAGTGGTGAAGGTATAAAGATGCTGACGGAATGAAACTTCGGGTATAAAAAATACAAGTTTTTAATAATTAGATATAAAAATGAAAATAACTTTATAGTTTAGATGGTGTTTTGTAATTAATCCAATTTTAATGTTTTCTGTATAAATAATGCTTTCTCCCGACTTCACATTATTCAACATGAAATGCCCTGGTGAAAAAAATATACATATAACCTGATAGGAAAATTAAACTAACAGAATTTACAAAAAATTTCCTTTTCCTCCTGTGGTTTATGAGCCCCATCAAACAATGAGTCCCTGCAAGTAGAGTAGAGCAAGAGAGCGAGTAGACAAGTACAATTTCCTTTTCCTCCGCTAGAAGATTAATTTCCTTCTTGTTGGGAAGTAGTGTCGCCATTGATGGACAAGTTCTAGGCTTCACTAGCCAAACATGCTTCGCTCTCACCAGCATCAGAAGCTTTAGTACGGGATCCCTCGGGACTGTTGATGCCCGACTCTGATTCTCCTTGTGCTTGCTGCATACTCCAGTACATGATGCTTGCAGTCAAAATAAGGATCATCTTCTGGTTTACCTGTCATATCACAGGAGAAATGGAAACATCCATTTTGGTCGAATTAAGTACAACTAAATGTTCAGAAGAAAGTCACAAACATCAGCTATTGGTCTTTGCCTAAGTAGTTTTGAGTATGGACGGACAATCAAATCAGACAGACAGCATTTGGGCAACACAGTTCACAAAATTATTTTCACGCAAGACAAAAGTTACGTTATAATTATATAAACTGTAAATGACAAAGCAACAAGCTCAATGGACGGGACTAATCAACATTACATATATTTTTATGAATTTAGAGTATATAGTAATGCTTCAACATGCTGCTCAGAATTTTGGGATCAAGTGATCTAATGTATAAAAAGCCATTGATGCTTATATATATGTGTCATAAGACTGATAAGTATTCATTACTACAGCTATAATATCCTTACCTCAATGATGTCCTCAGGTAATAAGAAAATGGAGCAACCAAGCTTTCGAGCGACACTAATTATATATGTTGCATTCAGCTTCTTATCTTCCTCTGCAATGTTGATGATGATGACGTAAAATAACTCATAAATAACAAAAGAAAGATAACTGAGATGCACTGAAACATTTCCCCATGTTTCTTTTAAGAGTGTCATTCATCATGCATGAGTAAGCTGTTCCCTAGGAAGCCCACAATCTGTGAGCAAAAACCTTCATTTCTTGAGCAACCACAAGCAAACTTCTGAGAATCCAATTCAACAGGTCTACAACTTTTCCAATAATAAAAAAGGATAAAATCAAACCAAAACCCTGTGATATGAATGACAAAATGATATACCGGTTTCTCCCTTTGTGGCAAGAGTCCAATTGACCACCCTTGGCTCCACAGCACTAAGAAGCTCGAGGAAGAAAATTCCACTTGAGAGGTTTTTATCCTAAAAGTTCAAGAGACACTAAATTGATCACCAACTATGAGATGGATGTTGTCTTTCTGTCGAAACTAAAGAGCATTGTATTAGTTTACCTTGAAACTCTCCATTTGGGACGTTCTACCCGCCTTCTTCACTTTTTTGTTTGCCCAGTCTAGAATTTCAGCATCACTTATCTCTTTACCAGCTTTACCATGGGAATGTGATCTCAAGTTTCTCAGGAGTTGAAGCATGCTAAACCTCATCAACTGCCACAAATAAGCTGGGGGAAAGGGGCATACAAAACATTAAATGGAGCCATAAAAAATGGCTTCCAAATGTGGCAGTATTTTCAACAAAAGAAACTGCAAAGGAAAACTTTTCGACTTACCCAGTATGAGCTTCTTATTTCCTTGCACGATATCATTACCAGCTACATTCACAAGCGAGAAATTTAATTCCTTCCCAATGGCTATAACTTGGTTACAATTCTCAAGCTTTTTGAATGGCATTTTTATTGGAGGCTTTGAGGCTGTTTTCCAGTTGACTAATCCAGAAGCAATTTTGTCAAGCAATTCCAAAAGAACCCATCTGCATGCGAAGGGGATATAGTTCAATGACTTCAATCACTAGTTAACCAGGCTAGAATACATGTCCTTCTACGGAGTCAGAGGGAGGATGGATACAAAATCTCACCCATTTCTAACATCTTCAAAAAGATTGTTAACGTAGGTTGCAGTTCCAAGGCTGTTAATCCACAGTCGGAAGCATCTTTCTTCCCGAGAAGTTTGTTCATCATCTGTCATCATCTCAGCGAAAGACATTTTCTTACTATCTGCAGTCAATCCATTCCTGAAGAGAACCCACACGGCATACATACAAATTTTAATTATGTGCACTAGGGTCATTAATTAGTTCATGAAGAATTGTATATTAAGCTGCACAAAAAAGCACTAGGAAGTAGGAAATATGCAGATTACTGTGGCATACAAAGATTGAAAAAGGAGGGTGAAAGTGAAAGAGAAGGAAAATTAAGTAAAGAGCCAATAGATTGTGTTTACCGGGTGGCCATGTTACCAGCAGTTGTATGTTTCGCAATGATAAAATAATTTTAAAGAGAATACTATTGTTTCTAGAGGAATAGGGGATGATGATTAACAATATACGTCAATTCAGAATGAAAATTTTGCAAGTGAGCAAAAGAGGAAACAACTCTTCATATTGCAGAGGTTTAAACAAAAGCACTTTGATCTATTCTTGCTTGCCTGTGCTGGAAGATTTGTGCAACAAATGCAAGATTAAGATTTGGTGAGCCCTCAACAATGTCTTTAGCGGTGAGATATCTTTTGCACTCCAATTTCTCAGCTTGCTCAAGAACCATCTTTGCTCTTTCCATAGGGTCTTTTGTATTCAAGGAAGCAGGGCCTGAGACCTCAGGTGCAACCGCATTAATCAAGTAAGCATAAGCCGATCCATCCTGTGAAAGCATAAAAATTGTACTGGTTCAAGGACAATATATAACATAAACAAAATTAAAAAAGAAAGATACTGTATGGTATACTTAGACAAGAATATCATGTTGATAATTCAATTGCTTTATATCTAAAAGAGCAACAAATTCTAGTGATACAGTGACCAAAATACTATATGTTGATGAGGAGCATGCATAAACATATAGAAGTTTCTAAGACAGTGTCCCTAAATGAACAGTTACATGCAGATACATTCAATCAAAGCAAGGTATTCTGATCCGAAACTCACCAAGTCATTTAGCCATGCCAACTTACAACATGGAAGAATGTGGAAATATAAGTAATTTGTATTTGGGGAAAAATTAACATTTACTTAGATTTATTGGTAAAGTAATGGAAACAAAGAAAAGGCTTTTTGCATCTGTCCACATAAAAAGGACCATACAGGTCAACAATGTGGAAGGACACGATATTTTGAACATTTCAATGGCTACATTTTAAAACTGGTTGCAATGGAAGAAACACTGTTGCAATCAAGCTGATGCATACGGTGCTCATCCTTAATCTAAGCATTCAGGCGACAGCTATCTCTTACCTTGATATCAGAAGAGAAGTTTGTCACTTGTTTTTCATATCCAGCCTTCTTCAGATGAAAATTCATCCATTTTAGTAGAACCTTCTCTGGTGGTAGACCCAAGAGCTCCTCCACCTCCTGTTAATTAACACAATAGCTGAAGTGAATATCATATTGTCATCAACATATGTAACAATGTAATAGTCTAACCACAGAATATCGACCCTCATTTAACCAGGCCTCAAAAGACACGAGTATAAACTTTGTCACCTGGCTGTCATCCACTAATTCCACAAGCTGTGGAGTTTTCTTCAGATTAAGATCAGCTAACAGTTGAATCTGATATTTCCATGAAATGAAAAAGATGAGTCAGTAATTTAAGCTTTCATAAACCAAAGTTTTAGTCATTATGGTTTGCACAAGCTAAGAGAGACACAGAGGCAAGAATGGATCAGTACTCAATACCTTGATTATTTGAGAGATCAAGCCGAGTAGAAGATGAGGCTGCCAAGTATGGATATGATAGCAAGTTGAGAAAAAGTGGCAAGCTAAGACCAAGTTGGAAAACTATGAAGTTTTAATGGAGAGCTCATAGTGCTAAACTTACCCTTCCTTCAGCCAAATCCTGTGTACCAATATTAACCACAGTGCAGCCAATAGCTTTTGCTGAATTAAGACAAAGTGTGTGGTTCTCATTTCTCTCCCATGGATTAAGGACTGCTTTAGTGTTGATAGCACGCTCATCTATAGTCCCAGGAACCGCTACATTGATAAGCTTACTACACGAAGCAACTAAAATAATCAACAAACTTGAAAATGTCTTGACAACATATTGAACAGAAATTTTGGAGTGGTTCCAGCATCCCCACCAAAGAAGAACTCCATCTTTTGCAAGATCAAATAAAGCATTTGTAGCTGGATCTAATGGAAGATACTTATGCAAGAACGAATCTTCTGCCAGGTAGCTGTTAACGTGCGCGACATAAGAAGCCTTTTCATTTTCATTGATCGAGTGGTGAACAGTTGTAGTGGTTGCCTTGAGAAATGAAGTCACCCTTTTGTAACCACCACCAGTACTACCAGATTTTTTCACTGCACGGGCTTGCAAATTCAAATGCGCCTGCCAAACACGGTCAATTTTCATACCATACCATTGTATCCAACAAATGTGAGTTCATGATGTACAGTTAAAAAACACATGCTTCAGATTTGCTAATTCACAAGATCCTACTTGTTGAATCTGTTTCAATTTAGCTAAAATCAAATTCTGCCTCATATGCTTCAGACACTTACCCGCAGAAAGGACTCGAACTCAAGATCTTCACCACTGTCCAAATTTGACTCCTCCAACATGGCCTTAATCTCATCTTCTGAGAATGTTTCAGTAAAAGCCCTCAGTTTTGCAAAAATAGCCGGCAAATCTTTAACCGTGATGCGGCCATTCTGTGTCTTTGTTGAAAGAAACTACAACCAATGCAACAAACCCCATTTCACATATCACCACAATATGGCTACACAATCATGTAATCTTTTCATTATGCATTATATTTTGCAACTCTCCAAAACACAAAACAAAATAAAAACGTTTCGTGAACAAATCAGAATAGAAGCTTACCTTTGATTTGAGGGTACGAAGCTCAACTTGGGTGAATTGGGCCTGCAGCTCTGTATCATTAACAACAACACCCACAAAGCTAGACATCTTGGCCTTTGTTTGTGCGCAAAACTAACCCTGATCACCCAAAAACAAGAACCTCTAGTCATTCACAAACTTAAACATTATAATGCTCGAGGAATTACCCGCACCAGATCCACACATATCTTAAAACTAAATACCAATTGAGGAACAATGTCAATATGCCATAGATGGCAATCAACGTGCATGCAATCAAAGAATGCATCTTTATGATTGACCAAGAACTGGAAATCAGATGGGAAAAAGAAACATACAGACAAAACAATGGAACACAAATGGGTATCCATGTACCTTAAAACAGACGAAGCTGGCTCAGAAAACAAAACTCAAATCATCAAAACTCATATTGAAAGAGTATCTCATTATGTTTTTCGTGGTTTCATGAATGGAGAGAGAGGTCAGGAATGCGTGTGTTTTGATGAAAGAAAGAAAAAGAGAGAGGAGAGAAAAAGGTGCAGGGCGATAGGACGCCCGAAGAGACAGGGGAGTGAGAGAGTAGAGGAGGGAGAGGCTTCAGTTTTATGTCTCTCGGGAAATGCCTAAAACACGCACCACAGGTGCTTGTTTCATACAATTTCGGTGGGAACGTCCGTTTGGTATCCAATTTTTGAAGCTTATGCCAAAATCGGATTTGAAATTACTTTGAGTGTGAAATAAACCGGTCTTAATCTCACAAGATTTATACGAGTTTTGAACCGTGAGGTTACTCTCTCTTTACCACCATACGTAGTCGGGTTAGTAAGAGTTTAGATGTTGAACTTTCATCCCTAATTGAAATAGTATAGTACATCCAACTAACGTAATGCGTTTAATAATATAATATGTCAATAAATAACACATTGAATTATAAATACGTAATAAGTTCGACAATGTTCTACATTGAACAAAGTACAAAAATATTATTTTTGTTGAAAAAGTATAATAGTATTTCAATAACTAAATAATATTTTGATAAATTAATAAATTATTAAATAATAGTTAAATTAATAATTTTTATCAATCCTGAACTTATTAATTTATAAAGGTTTAACTGTAGATGTAAAACACATTTGTGTGCACATAGTTATTGGTTCTACGTATGAAGCAATTTAGGTCAATGAACTGTGGTAGTAAACCATAAGTATGTGCTTGTTGATTCTTATCGGGTATCAATTTATCATATCAAACAAATTAGTTGGACCTTCTATTAAGAAAGGCCAGAATTCTAATGCAAGATCCTAGCACTATAGAAAAAGAGAACTCTATAAAATGGTGCCTTGCAAAACAGTGCATCGATCTGCCGAACTTTTGCTGATGTAAAATTGTTGACTAGTTCACCTGACTCCAGTGTGTTGATGAAGTAAGCTGGGATGCCCAACATCAAGATTTTTCTGTTTCTCTTGACCTTGGGTGACATTGCTTGCATGCTACTAGTTTTCCTGATGCAGATTTAACCATCAGCCTCGCTTATTAATCACACAAAGCATTCCTCATCAACAGTGAACGACATTTTCCGATTTTAGAGTTTCAATACTTCAAAGTACTATAGAACAGTCTCATGAACTATTCAAACGAAAATCACTAACATGTATAGTTATGTATACATAGGCATACTTTTGAGACATCGCTTTTACTTCTTGTTCAAGAAACAACTTGATCTTATAAAAGATAGGATTATGGATGAAGAGAGGGTTTGAAATAATGTGGAAGCTTGATAATGTCTTTTGTATCCTAGTCTTTTCCTCAATCTTCACAGATCACTTTCATGGTGGGGGAGGGTTTCCTAGAGCCTTAATGAAACAAGAATGGTATCGGAAAAATTTTCAATATCAGTTGTCATTACTTTGATATGCTTTTTAATCAAGTGCTACCCACAAACATGTACTTTCTTTCACTTCCCCGCTTTCTGCATCATGTGGAACTTCCATGAGGGGATCTTGATCTGCTTAAAAGAAGCAGTAACAGTAGACAGTGGAGTTCACATAAATGACATAATAATACTAGTATCTTAGTAATTATGCATATAGGAAACAGAATACAAACCATATATTCTTCTGTATAAACATTAGATCAAACAATAATGCCATTTACTTATACCAGAACTCAAATTTCTCTTAAACACAAGAGATTCATTCAGTAACACATGTCCAGAAAAAATGGTTTCAAATCAAACCAATTGAGCTAAGTACCAATAAAACCGCCTCTTAAATTCACATAAAGATTTTAATTTTTCAGGGCTCCTTTCCTCACAAGAACAGGACCAGTCCACCTGAGATTGCCAAAACCAATTTACCCCAACTCGTAATTCTGTAAGAAGAAGATTTATTCGGTGAAGGTCCTGGAGATGAGTCACTGTCTGCAGCATTTGGAGCGTCTGCAGCTGGAGCAATGTCTGGAGATGGTGCTGGGGCAGGGGTTGGGGGAATGTCAGTACCGAAGATTGCCTCCGGAAGAAGAACCTTGTCAACTTGGTAAACAGCAACAGGGTCTGTGGAATGCACACTGCTACTCACTTTTGTGTCTGACCATCCCGAGGTAAGATGTGCACTGCCTGAAACATCAGTGAAGTTCAAAGTAAATTGTCCACCGGCCATTGTAGACACAGGGCTCGTGTCGCTGAGGTTTTTGAAGTCAGCCAAAGAGTAGTAATGTGACAAGGCATGGAATAGAAACATTGATTTGAGCTGGTCAGCGGTGAGATTGGACAGAGGCTTTCTAAGAGCTTTGAAAGCACTATCTTTGGGGACAAAGAGGGTAATGCCTTCAGTCTTGTTGGCTTGGTCTTGGAATGTCTCAATCACCTTGGTGGACTCGAGGTAGCCAAGGAAGGTGTGAAAAGGGCCAGCCACAGAGAGCAAATCTGTGAGGTTCACGAATTCAGGAGTTGGTGCTGGGGCAGGAGTAGGGGTGAGAGAGGAGGGAGATGGGGCATTTTGAGCATACGCTTCTGATGAACACAGAACCAGTAGAGCCATGAAAACCACAGGAAGTTCCATTGTTCCAAAAATTGAATGATACTTTTCAGAACCAGACTCTCCAAATTCCTGCAACAATTGCCAAAACTGATATAAGTCCTAGTTTCACAAGAAGTTGTCTCCTCTGCAGTAGAAAAAGTATTTTCCAGTGAAGCACTCCGATCTTTGAAGGCTTTCCGGAGTTAGCGATGCTAGATAACAGTCTAAATCACACAATGAGCAGCAGTTTGTTCCAATAAAAACTCCAAGATCTGAACTTTTTTCATTTCACTTTCCTCCAGTGCCATATAAATGTTCAAACAATACCCAGCTCAACAAATCTATGCAAGAATAACAGTCTCACAACCCAAACTGAAGAAATCAATACATTGTAAAAAACAAAACTGACCCATTAAACTTGGTAGAAGCAACTCAATAGAGATCTAATATACAGTAAAGAACAGATGCAACAGTTCATGACAAGCAATGAGCAACACGTTCAGGCCAAAACCTCAACCCAGATCAAATTGCATTTCAGTGAGCACTTACAGTAACCCAACTCAAGAAATCTCTAAAGAAGAAAAAGAGTTCAGTCACACAATGCACATCAACAAATCAGGTCTAGATCAGAACATTTCAGAACCCTACCAACCATACTGCACAAACAACACCAATACTCTACAATAGAATACCAAATTAACAAAAGAGTATCAATCTGAGAGTAGTAGTCAAAAAATGTACCCAAAAACCTGAAAAGCTGCAGCCTTGAAACCAAAGGACACTGACCTCAAGCAGAGGAACTCAGAGAGAAAATAGGTTCTTGAGGGAGGATGATAATGCAATTAAGACTGAAATGGTTTGGGAATTGGGACTGCATAAAGGAAAGGTGGTAACTTTGGTGAGATACAAACAAAAGCAAGAAAATGCAGTGGGGAATAGCACCAGCTGGTGCCTGGTGGTTTGGAAATGAAGAGGCTTCTGAATAAATAAAAGAGATTAAATTGGCATGAAGAATAGGAAGGTGGCCTTTCTGATACACCAGCATCTAAGCACTTTTTTAATGACCGTAAACCTCTTCACTCTACACCATCATTGACATCTTAAACTCTTCTTCTCATGAGAATCTGGAACAGGTTGCTACTCTCTTTTGTAACTATGACTCAGCATCTTAAATCCTTATACATGACAACTAAGATGGAAGGCATGGTATGAAGGTGAATAAAATCTTGATTGATAATGGTGCTGCTGTCAGTATCATTACAATACGAACAATGGAGGCATTGAAGATCCCTAAAGAGAATATCCTTAATAGCAACTTGAAAGTCAGAAGCTTTGCGGGCAACGTGACCAAAACCTCTGGGGTTTTGCTGATCAAGGTAAAGTTAGAGTCATCTGATTTCTTCCAGTCATTCTTTCTTACAGATTGTACTGCTCCCTACAACATTATACTTGACAGGGATTAGATTCACTGAGCATACTGTGTTCTATCTTCTATGCAACAGGAGTTACTTAAGGCAGATGAGCGACCATATTCAGTGGCTGCATATATGCTATAATCTGAGTATTACTATGGAGATATGCGCCCTCTTGGGGTACTTGGGGTAGATAATAAAGGTAATCTATATGGGGTCACCTCTTAAGAACTTTCGCAATGAGGTTTAGTTCAAGCTCGCGTTGTTACCAACAGGCCTAGCTTCATCGTACCAAGCTCCAGTAATCATAAATGATAGCAAACTTCAGCAAGAAAAAAGTAGAGGCTTACACGTTCTTGCATCAGAGGTTGTCTATTTTTAGGCAAGAACAGGAGGCATGGAATGAAATAGCCTTAGTGGATTGTATTGAAGATGATTTAATCAATGTCGAATGTGATGAGGAGGAGATTATCAAACCAGCTCCTGCAGCCCTGGATGATACTCCACCTAAAGTAAAAGATCTAGTCGAGAAAGTTAACCTAGGTTCTTTTGAGGAACCAATGGAGGTTGATATTAGTCAATATTTAGAACAACAACAGAAACAACAACCGATTGAGTTGTTGCAAGAATTTAAAGATGGTTTTGCCGAGAAATATGAAGATATGTCCGGTCTAGCACTTGAGCTGGTCTGTCATAAGTTACCTATAATGATTCGTTATAAGACAGTCCAGCAGGAACAACGGTAAATGAATGCTGAGACTACAGAGGCTGTTAAGACAGAGGTGCAAAACATGGTCAAATCAGGGATAATCAGGCCAGCGAATTATACACAGTGGTTATCCAATATTGTTCCAGTCCGGAAGAAGAATGGGAAGATACGTGTGTGTGTGTGTAGATTACCAGAACCTCAACACAGTAACACCTAAGGATGTGTACCCTATGCCCATGGTAGATATACTGGTAGATGCTGTAGCAGGACATGAGATTCTTTCCTTCATGGATGGAACAGCTGAATATCATCATATCCCTGTGC
Organism: Comarum palustre; assembly: GCA_951800085.1. NCBI lineage: Eukaryota > Viridiplantae > Streptophyta > Magnoliopsida > Rosales > Rosaceae > Comarum > Comarum palustre. The sequence continues at coordinate 4,892,926 of OX637578.1, forward strand.
ATGAAGAAGACAAACATAAGACAACTTTTAGGTATCCAGGTTTTACAGGGGCTTTTGAATATATAGGTATGCCTGTTGGACTCAAGAATGCAGGGGCCACCAACCAGTGAGCCATGAATCTTATTTTCCATGACATCCTCAGCACCAAGATAGAAGTTTACATTGACGATGTGGTAGTGAAGTCTAAAAAGAAGGAGAATCACATTGAAGACCTGTGAATGGTGTTTGTAAGGATAAGAAGGCACAGACTTCGCATGAATCCATCCAAGTTCATTTTTGGGGTTCGTGCAGGAGATTTTTTGGGTTTTGTAGTGCATTAGCGTAGCATAGAAGTTTCAGAAGGTAAGGCTAAAGCAGTAATAGAAGCTCCGGCTCCGAAGAACAAGAAGGAGTTGTAGAGTCTGATAGGCAGGATTAATTTCTTACGAAGATTTATTTCTAATTCTGTATGGAAGATCGCTCTTTTCTCTCCTCTCCTTAAGTTGCATGCTGAGGAGAAGTTTGTTTAGGAATCGATACATCAGGAAGCCTTTGAAAGAATCAAAGAGTATTTGGCAAGTCCTCCTGTGCTTCGACCACCACGTCCGGGAATTCTCTTGAAATTATACATATCAGCTTCCTCTTACTTTATTGCACGTTTATTAGCTCAGGATGAGACTAGTGAGGATGGTAAGATCATCGAACACACGGTGTATTACCTTAGTAGGACATTGCTGGATGCCGAAACTAGATATTCGCCAATTGAGAAGCTTTGTTTGGCTTTATACTTTGCTGGATGCAAATTACAACATTACCTGCTGTCATTCAGTACATTGGTAGTGGCACAGACTGACTCACTAAAGTATATACTGACTAGGCCTTTCTTAAGAGGTAGGGTTGGCAAGTAGATGTTAGCTTTATCCGAATTTTCGCTTTAGTATGCTCCACTCAAGGCACAAACTGGACAGGCGGTTTCAGACTTCCTTTTGCATCATCCTGCTCAGGAACAGGTGGAATATCTAGATGAAGAAGTTGACTTGGTTTATACACAGCCATGAGTTTTATATTTGGATGGTAACTGCACAGATTCTCTGTCAGGAGCTGGTATTTCATTAGTTAATCCAGCAGGGGACATGTTCTCTTATTCTTTCCAGATGGAGTGAAAGTGTACTACTAATCAGGCAGAGTATGAAGCATTAATAATTGCTTGGAGATACTTCTGGAGATGAGAATCAAAGACGTAGAAGTGTTGGGCGACTCACTCTTGGTGATTAACCAACTCAGAGGTGTGTATAAGTGTATAACTTTTGGGTTAATCCCTTTCTGGGAGAGAGCAATGGAATTACTGGATGAATTTAAGGATGTCATGCTTGATTACATACCTAGAGAAGAATTTCGAGGCGAACGAGTTAGCACAGATTGCTATTGGTGTCAGCTTAGCTGATGGTGTTCGCGAACGAATTCTTAAGGTGGAGAAACGTATTTTACCTTCTTTCACGGCTAGTCGGGAAATTAATAATGAGTGGTTGGTGGCAACACTGGATCCTATTGATGTTGATTGGCGACAACCTATAATACAATACTTGACAAATTCATCTGCTCCAATGGATAAAAAGGTTAAGTACTTTGCACTCAATTACATTCTCAAGGGAGGAGAGCTTTTGCGCCGAGGAAAGAAAGGCATTGACCTACGATGTATCTATGGAAAAGAAGCTAAAAGATTACTTAGAGAGGTACATTTGGGGGTCTGTGGCTCTCACCAAGCTGGACTCAAGATGAGGTGGCTCATTCGTTGTTATAGTTTCTTTTAGCCATCTATTCTTAAAGACTGCATAAGCTTTGTTAAGGGTTGTTTCGAGTGTCAGGCTAATGAACCAGTCCAGCATGTTCTAAATATTCTCATGTAACCTATTATTAAGCATTGGTCTGGCAGAGATTGGACGTTAGACTTTGTATGGCTTATTCATCTCTATTCCTCTGAACAACATAAGTTCCTTTTGGTATGGACAGATTTCTTTACTATTTTCATACCGAAGAAAATGAACAATAAGAAGCCAGATGTTCGGTGTGAAAGTGGATTTTCTTCGAACAAAGAGTTTGGAACCAGAAAAGGATGAGAGGCTGAGCAATCGATGTGAGTGCTTATTTAGTTGGTCATCTGCATGAGTTTAAGAGCCATAATGTTGGGTCTTTTGCAGCAGACACATACTATTTGATTCATGTTTTGAGGTAATAAAGGCTGACAGTATGATTCAAAAAAAGAAAGTAATGTGTTGAGATATAAATCTCATATCGGAAAAAATTAGACATTGCATGTGGTTTATAAAGGTTTGAGTTACTCTTTTCATAACCAATTGGTTTTAAAGTTTAATCCCAGACTATTTTATCAATATGTCTTTACTAATATAAGAGGTTTAATTTGATCAAGGTTTGATAACTCACTAGGTGATAGTTGGACAGTGATCGGACTTTAGGTGCTAGGTGTTGCTTACGCGGGTTGGACGGCATTGTTTTAGAAAACTGCATATATCCAAGATTTTAAACTCACTGGGCGTTACTCGAGCGATGACAGACTTCTAATTTCCCGTTGTCGTTTAGGTGGGTTGTGCAAACCTTGTTTTAGAACACCGAATTTGATGATGAATTATTTCTAGTTGATATTCCATTCAATGAAGCTTTTGAAAAATGATCTAAAGGATTGTGTGGTTTGGTCGTGACAATTAATTATTAATATGCCTATATTAGCTGTTCAAAATTTAGAGTTACATACATGGTCAAATTACATGGTTTGTTTATAGCATTGAAGTATTTTAAAGTTTGATTTTTTTCTTTCTTTTTGGAATAGATTTTAGAGTTTGATTCTTGATACCTTTCACATTTTTGTTATTTGATAATTTTGATCTAATAAATCTCTATTACCTGCTTAAGCAAGATCTTCTATCTAATAAATCTATATTAGGCATGTGAAAGTCATTGGTATTAGCGGTCAAATCCAGCTTAGTGGATGATTAATCTATCAAATTGGTTATCTTTGACTTGAAAGAGAGGTGGGGAAGGTGGTGGCAATTTTCAATCTAATATTTGGCTAGGATTAAGGGGTCTGGCACATGACCTTAAATCTATTTACATTTTCAACTAGATATCAAGCTTGCATTACCTTTGCTCTAAGAAGTTAATCAACACATTTGCATTGAAATACAAGTTATGAAAAGAAACTTGGAGGAAGTCAGAGAGCAATCACCAGTCCAAGAACATCAATGTTACAAGTGACAAGCCTATAGGTGAGGTGAGAGGATGATGGGTTATTTTCAGGTGCAGCTGAGATAGCTCAATCAAGCTGATTCTTCCAATAGCAATCAGTCTAGTCAGTTCCTTTCATATGCGGTTGTTGATCTTGGAACTTCATACACCATCTTCCTCATTTAAAAAAGGCAATGCCACTTTCAACTGAGAATGACTATTTTGAACAGTTTAACTTCAACCCCCTGCTGTCTTCATACTAGGAAAGGATGCTCTGTCTTCATACTAGAAAAGGAATATGCTCACCTGGATTGTGAACTAAATGCTAATAAACTCATGCCTGTGTGAATTGCAAGTATCCTCCACCAACTTAATGCAACAATGGCTTCATAAAATCGTCCATCATTATTCAAAAAAGAATAATTATCGATTATGGGTAGCTCAGATTGCCCAAATGCTTAATATGCTATGATCAATTTGACATTCAGCATGGCCGAATACTATGATTATTATCGATGATTTCAGTTGGGAGATAATTTCAGAGATAAAGCAAAAGCATGTCTGCGTTAGCAATCCAAAGAAATGTAGACTGTAAACAATTGTTATCGGATAGTAGAACCAAAACACCAGACAAAATGCTAGTATCAGAAATACAATCTAAGCTCACCTTTTATTAAAGGTAGCAAGTAGTAACCAAAGAATCCCCTCACAAAAACAAACTCTCTCTTTTCTTGCAATCCAGTGTATACGAAAATTAACCACATGCAGAAAAAAAAAACTAGTAATTAACTTCACATAACCATGGAGTGGATGTCATTAATGGGAAAAATCTCAAAAGTAATTGCAGAGTGCAGCTGGATGAAAGAGGTATGCTAGCGTGCAGCCCATTCCTTTCAAATATCAAAGGTGTAATTGATTTCCAAGTAGCACTTGTTATCATCATCGAGAAACTACAACACAGATCAGAAGAGAGAGCAGAATGAGACTTAGGAGTTAGGACTATATTACAGTTGAACCGTACTTCAATCAGATGGAAGAAATTTCGACTGCTAAATTAGATGGTAAATACTGCACTCTTCTGTAAGTATTAATGGGTCCAGTTTTACCTTTGATCTTGCAGAGTATGATCCTCTGGCAAACATGCCGGAAGGTGTGACCTCTTCAGGTATCACATGTGTGTATGGCTCTGGCTGAGGACTGAAGGTTCCAATCATCTCTTTTGTGCTGTCCACTGACATTAAAATCCGTTTGAATGGACCGATCCAAGTGCATGATGTTTCAAAGTAACTTTTGGAAAAAAATTAAGATGCAAATTAATTACCCTTGACGCCAGTTTTCCAAACAGTGTTGGTGTACTTGAGGCCAGATACAATGTTATTGCTGACTTGGAAGGAGAATTTCAAGTTGTGACGACTACCTTCCTTCAGAGTAAACCATAAGCCTTTGGGTTTTCCATTTTCCGGAACTTCAAGAACAATGTCAGGTCTATCAGGAGTGAGGATTGAGAGGCTAATAATCTTAACTTCGGGGTCAAGAGTTTCTGTTGTAAAAGAAGAAACGAAGCAGCATAAGCAAGAAGGAAACAATAAACTGATTTAAATAAAAGAGAAAAACAGTTGGATAGCGAATGGAAACAATAAACTGATTTAAATAAAAGAGAAAAACAGTTGGATAGCGAATACTTTATATTGAAATTCATTTTCATCAGAGTTTAAGATTCAAGAGAAAGAGCCTTGGATTGTAGAAAACCAAATAACTATTTTCATATATACAGGCTTATTATGAAATTAGTGAAGAATGATACTTTGAAGAATTATCTAATAAATATGACCGAGACTTGAATGCAGAATGAGGGGGAAAAGAAAGCAATATGACAGATTCCTCTTCTTTACTTTCTGCAAGATCGGAGGAAACAAGCTTTTGGAAGCTTGGAACATTAGTGAAATGAAAGATGAGTGAGCAATCGTTAAATTCCTTAAAATGAAAAACTACAGAAATTATACTAAATTTCTACCATACACAGGTCCCATATGCAGCTAGTTCTTCCTTTTCGGAATGGGGGTGGGATTTAACTTGAACCATCCACAAAGAGCAAGATCAAATGGCAGCTTTTAGAGATGGTTAAATTCTGAGACAACGGTGATGAAAGGTTCTGATTCATAGATGATCAAAAAGCAAACTGAAGCACATGTATCATTATTATTCCAAATTTCACAAATTTGTTTGCACATTATAGGATAGTTAAACATAATGTCATTGCCTTACATATTTACATCAAAGAGCTTCATAGAAATTGAGTTTACATATAGGCATGGAATCATTATTAAAGCAAGAAAAAGACAAGACCTTGAGGAGAACAGTCTCAGTAAAAAGTTACACTTCAATTATTTTCAGAACCACTTTGCGTAAATAAAATCAAAGTCAAAAGAAAATTGACACCAAATTTATATATTTGAAATGCAATTCTAGCAAAACTTCGATACCTCCAACAGTCTCAAAATCCACAGCCCCAAGAAGCTGTTCTTTCCACTTCCTCAAGCTCTCATCATCCTGGTACAAAAAAGTCAACCAAAACCAGAGTCGCAAAAACAAAGTCAACCACCCATTAATAATTCAACAAAAACAAAGAAAAGATACAATCTTTGAGTGTAAAAAACACACCTTATCCTTCTCAATCTGTTCTTTGAGAGTGCATTGAGGACCCAACTGAATTTTATTGCTGTTTTCATCATCCTCAGCTGAAGAAACAGAGGTCTCACTCATCTGTCTGGTAATTCCCTCACCTGCTTCATTATCAGTCTCTTCTTCCTCCACTTTTTCCTTGTCACTCTTCTGCCCTCCACCCATGTCTTTCCTTTGAACTTCACAAAGAAACAAAGAAAACACCAACCAGGCTATGACCACTTTTCACAAGAAACAAAGAAACCCATTACAGAGCTGCAAAACCATAACCAAAGCTTCTTGCTTTATGAACTAGAAACGCAAAACGAGAGAGACCAGTTGGGGCATCGGCGGAGAATGACAGAAAGTGAGAATTTGCGGTGGTTTGAGAAAACCCAAGAAGAATGCAGAGGCAGAAAGAAGAAGAGAGTAAGGGGCAGAGGCAGAGGAATAAGGCAAAAGGGAGAATTGGGATTTTTGTGTGGTGGGTTGTGGTAGAAATTCTCAAAAGGCTGAGAGAGAGGTTTGGGTTGCATTTCGGGTCTTGTGGTGATCCGAAATGCAAGTGAGGGAGGAGAACGTGGAGGTCACTAATGGCCAATTCAATGACATGCGCGCACAACACGATTCATATTGAGAGTATCAGACTGTCACGAGGTTCTTAAAGTTTTGGGATTCTTTATAATAACTGTGTCGTTTGTTGTCTGCTACATCCCTTGTGTAATAGAGAGATTAGGGTTTTAGTGTATTTATATTTTTATACTGATCATACCATCAATGCATGATTAAAAAATTTATGGTCAATTATCATTTGATCTAAATTCAAGGTAAAGAACAAAATAATCTTATTTAAAAGTAATTCTCTTCACTCTTAAATTTAGATCTAATAATGACTGACCATAAATTCTTTGAATGTTCAAAGATGATCCAAAGACAACTTAAAATAAGTGTATGAATAGAAAGCTTTTACGGCCCAAATGCGCCGATTAGAAATGTAGTATTTTTAGAGCCAGTCCTGACATTTTGATAGTTTGAGGTGAACAACTGAAATGTGGTCTCATAAAATAAATAAATCAGAATAGAACAATTTTTCTTTTCTACATATGAATTAATTTTATGCATAAATTATTGAATTAATAGGAGTCCAGAAAACAAATACATTAACAATTAATAAAAAATGAATGAACAAACAGTGGTCAGTAACAAAAATAAAACCTTAAATGCTATTTATGTGAAAAAACAGAAACGTTTTTTTACCTTTCTCACTAAAAAACAAACTAAAGAAAACAGAAAGAAAACAAAAGGAACAAATGAGGAAGGAAAAAAGAACAAATGCAAGCAAATTAAAATGGGAAAAACAAATTAACGGTAAATGAAAAAAATGAAAAAATGGAAGTCAGTGTGATTCGAACCAACACTCTTTTTTAGGCCACAAAAAATGTTTTTCGCTGGACTACACCAGTCATACTAATGTTGGTGGCATGATATTTATATATACTAATATAGTTTTCAGGCTATATTTATAAAAAAAAATTACGCCAGAGACCGGTGGCCTGAGATGACCGTCTCAACCTGCATCCTTGAGGGCCGGTCCTGAGTATTTTGACATAAGGCGCAACACTATGTGTCCTATGCATGATGCATATTTCGACGGAAATATATTGTCTTTGGACAATGCATTTTTTTGTCGAACAAATGTGTCTTTGTTTGGAAAATTGTCTGACTATAGAACTCCATCTAGTTTGAAGTTAATTAATGGTAATCGATCAAATGTGTATGGACAATTGAATGTAGAATTTTTGACAATTGATAGGTAGGTATGCGATAACCTTGTCTTGAGAGGAAGGAAATGCTCAGATGCATATGTGGTCCGACTCCAACATCACAATACGAATCGGCAAATTAGGGAAGTAGCTCTCTGAGTACGATCGTAAATTATGGTTGTTGCAAATAGGGTCAGTGTCTTTTGGTCCTTCAATTGACTGAGTTTGGATAATGATTCATTCTAAAAGGAAAATGAAAGAGTTTGGACAATGATTATTAATGAAATCCCCTTCAATCAAACAATATAAAGTATTGATCAAGAAATAGCTTCTATGTATAAGCACATTTTGAAACTTTTTGTCATGCATATATGTTACTGAAATCAACATTTTGTGTGCAAATGTATATAGAAGAACTCTATAGTATGTAGTACTTTACCTATACTTTCTGCACGGATTTTCAACCGTGTTAAGCTCAGCCGCTACAATTCTTGTATTCAAAAGCATCATTTGCTAGCTAATAATATAATGAACACTTTTTAACTTATTAATATGTAACGTTGTATTTTAAATTGCTGAAGATTACATAGTTCTGAAATTGTTAGTAGTATTGGAGAGTAATAGATTCAATATCATAAAAGTGACAGAATAAAATATAATGAATAAGTGTGTGGATCATTTCTAATTGTATTAAGGTCTTTTGTGATTAAAACTCAACGTCTTAAAGGTGGTTAAGTTGTGACAATATAGGTGCAAGATTGATCTATGAGCCACGTTTGTGACTGTTTAACATGGTATATATCGAAGCGGATTACTTATGTCCACATGTGTAGTCCAAATGTCACACGAACTCCACGTCAACCCCAAATGTCACAATGAATGAGATCAAAAGGTTTAACAGATGAGATATAATTGGTACCAAAAGAGAGACGCCATTGTTTTGTTAACGGATATATAACGCAAACTTGATTTGAACCAGAAGGAATAAAAATATTCAAAAAATGTTCAGCTCTATAATCTAGAGGAGTAGATGAAACGTGACTCAATCGATGATGCAAGAGGTTGGAAGAAGATATTGTCGTATTACAAGCAGGTTGAATTGATGATGACTCATGCGGTTTGGACTTGTTTTTCTCCATGGCTAACGCCACCAAATAATAGAGATTGTTACGTTGCTTTCCCAAACCAATCGTCCTCTTTGAAACAAGATCATGCAAAATACGCCAATAAGAAAAAAAATGTCACAAAACAATTCATATTTCTCGTTAATTGACTGACAGACATTAGATCAATTTTGAATGTAGGCACACACAACACATCATGCAAATAATACTCAGAATTTAGAGACAAAGAACCTTTGATGACAATTTTAACCTTTTCTCCACTAGACAACAAGACAGAAGGTAATGAACAATTTTTGTCCTTATGTAATAGTGAGCTTTGAGATGTGGTATGTCGAGCCGCTATCGATATATAATCTAGTTACGGGAAGTGTCCTTACATCAACTTTGTTTTGTTGCTGCAACATTGACTCTTGAATTATGAGATCTTTTGTGATTCAAAATAGCCAAAGCACGTTGACGTAGTTGCTTGGGGAAAGGAATACGAACAAAGAAACCGTTTTGCCAAATAGGTTGATCTGATTGACTATATTTGTTGAACACTAACAATAAGGACGAATGATCAATAAAGAATGATTTGAAATCTTTATTGGCTAAAGAGATAAAGAGGATTGTTATACGAGATGTAGAGTACAATGAATTGAGGAGAAAATTCGTTACACGAGAGGTAAGGTGCAACGACTATAGAGTCAGAAAATTTGTTACACGAGAGATTAGAGTGCAACAATAGAACATCATAGCACTATTATGGAAAATCTTCAAGCCTAACACATTGACAATATTTGGAGTTGACGTGGAGTTCGTGTGGCATTTGAGATGAAGAGATGTGGTCTGTCGAGCCGCTATCGATATATAATCTAGTTGCGGGAAGTGACCTTACATCAACATTGTTTTATTGCTGCAACATTGACTCTTGAATTATCAGATCCTGTGTGATTCAAAATAGCCAAAGCACGTTAACGTAGTTTATTGGGGAAAGGAATACGAACAAAGAAGCGTTTTGCTAAATAGGTTGATCTGATTGACTATATTGGTTGAACACCAACAACAAGGACGGATGATCAATGAAGAATGATTTGAAATCTTTATTGGCTAAAGAGAAAAAGATGATTGTTGTCGATGTAGAGTACAATGAATTGAGGTGAAAATTTGTTACACGAGAGGTAATGTGCAACGACTATAGAGTCAGAAAATTTGTTACACGAGAGATTAGGGTGTAACGACAGAATAAGATTGTAGAACTGTTCTGGTGAATCTTCAAGCCTAACACGTTAACAACATTTGGGGTTAACATAGAGTTTTTGTGGCCTTTGGGCCTCACACTTGGATGTGGTTAACCCGCTCTGATATTATGACAAAGTAGTCTGAGGTTCACATCCAAAACCAATTGATAATGAAGAGAGTAATTCAAACCTTTTATAAACCACATGTAAAATCTCATTTTTCCTGATGTGATATTCATATCTCAACACAAACCTAAACATCACCTCAATCTGGTAATTCCACATTTCCAAGTCTCCAACCTTAGTAAACCTAGTGAAAGATCATCTCTCCACCTATGAACAAGGACATTTCGATCCCAAACTATAAATGTAGGAGTTAAAACAAGAGTAACTTGATAGATCATGAATATTGAAAATCGTTTATTCCCTATCATTCCTCACTAAATCAAACAAAAAATAGAGCCAAATCAATCGATCCAATAATGTTGACAGAGAGAAGTCAGAGAACCTCATTCACACCATGTGGTCGGTGTAATATATGCTTCGTGTCAAACCCTTATTGGAGAAAAAGTACTGTAGATCTATTGGAAAAATGTAAATTTTTATTTTATTTTTTATTTTTCCACAACAAAAATAAATAAATCACAACTATTGAAGATATTTTACAAAAAAAATTAATTTTTAATAGAGGCTAAAACGGCTGCCATCAAGCCTTAACCATTAACGAAACCAGAGAATACAACAGGGACATAAAACTTAAACCACATATTGCAATATCCCGAAATAATATCAAGAGTTTTCAATCCTTTGCATTCTAACAAACACCATTAAACAAGGAGTACAACATTGACTATTCTATTTGCTTTACAATTTTGACCCATCTGCGTAGGGTGGTCCCGGAAGTGGTCAATAATAGGTTGCAGACATGTCCCTTCCTACTTGACTCTTGGTGGCTAGGTACCCTCTTTTGCTGTGAAGACATTATTGATCATTGAGTTTCCCTTGATCTTTAGCATAGAAATTTATTAGTGTTTACTAGCATAAACAACATAGCCGACGAATAAAAAAACAGGTCGTCGAAATTTTTTTTCGTCGGCTATAGTCTGTAAACTATAGCCGATAAAATTATAAAAGGTTAGCCAAAGAAATAAATAATTCCGTCGGCTAAAAGTCCTTATATTTGCAGATCTAGATAGCAGCTTATTTGAAGAAAAAAGTTTGGGTGTTGTCAAAATTGTTGGGTGTCATTGAAATCTGTCCAAAATTCGTTTGTGGAGCTATATATATGTACATATATATGTATATATCTTGATTTTGAGACGATTTAAGAGTTTTATTGAGTTGAATTAATGGATTTTGAGTGTGATTGAGTTAATCGATTTTGATTTGATAATATATATGAAGTTGTTGTTAGTAAGTTGTTGATTTTGATTGAGTATATATATGTTAATTAATTTAATTATAATATTGTGTTGATGCATGATGTGAATTAATTAAATTATTGATTATGATTTTGTGATGATTGATGTGTTGATATATAATATTGTTATGTATTAGTAATTAGTATATATATGTAAAACACACACATATATATATATATATATATAAATATATTTAATTACTAATTTGTTATTAATTAATTGTTTTAGAATACTAAATGATTTGAAATTTTATATATGGAATTAATTAATTAATTAGAGTTATACATATATATTTTGTTATCTTTTCAGGATATGGATAAGAGTTGAATTTCACTTTCAAAATGAGACAAAAAATATGGTAAATGAGTTAATAATTTTATTGAATATGCACTGGCTAATGCAAACGGGAATACAATTTTCTATTGCCCATGCACGAAATTTCAGTGTTGCAGCGATATGCATCGATTTGCGATTGACAAAGTATGGCAGCACCTGAGGAGTAACGGGTTTTGGAAGAAGTACACGTGTTGGATATATCACGGTGAAACATCATCAGGGAGTCCGCATGATCATGGGCAATTTTCTGAAACTGGCAGTACATCCAACAATCCAACAAGGACATTCATCAACGATATGTTTCTTTATGAGAGCGGTGTATACCTCAAGGACAGTATATGCTTGATATGATCATTATGTCTATGGTAAAAAATTTAACTTGATCCGATAAATTTAAGGGCTTGATCCGGACAATCAATCCCGTAAGTCAAACTCCTAACTTGTCTATGTCAAATTTTTGTTTCACAAGAAAAACCCATGTACCGCTTGAAAAATCATCAACAACTGTAAGAAAATATTTGGCACCCGAAAGAGAGAGAACATGATAACCACCCCATATATCGATGTGAATTAAGTCAAAACATGCATCACTTTTACTAGTACTCAAGGAAAAAACTTGACGAGTCTGTTTAGCCAAACCACAAACCAAATAATCGTTGCGAACATGACTTGTGTTTGAAAGAAAAGAAAACTTAGATAACAATTTTGAAGAAGGGTGGCCGAGCCTGTTATGCCACAAGATAAGGTCGGATTCTAAGGTGATGGTATTGGCCATGCTACACATTTCTTTCCAAATCGGCTTGAGGCAGTAAAAACCATTCTTCTCACGACCCATCTCAATAGTCTTCTCCGAGCATAAGTCATGTATAACACAAGTATGTCTCAGAAATATGGTGACGAAAAACGAATCACATGCCAATTTTCTCACAAAAATCATATTCAGATAAAATGATGGGACACATAAGACATTATGGAGCATGAAATCTGATGTAAATTTTACTGTTCCAACATGAGTGATTGTGGCTTTGTGACTAGACGACAATCGAACGTTGTAGTTCATTGCCAGCTTGGAATGAGTAAGCAGTGTTTCATTGCATACAATATGATTAGTATCACCACTATTCATGATCCATGTATGTAAGTCAATATGTGAAATAATCTTACCTGAAAGCTCCGGCCTCCTAATTTACTTTACCAACTTGATTAGCCGAGGCAATGGTGGCATCCTTCAAAAGACTGAATAATTTACCATATTTTTCTTTCGAGAGGACGAGGCTCACGTTCTCATCCTTGACTGAGATAAGATTGTTGGCGAGCTGACTGGAACCCTCTCCAGCTGCATGAAGGGCGACTTTTCTTTTTCTGCACTCATCTTGGGTGTGACCCTTCCTATCACAAAAGGTGCATGTATGATAAGCCTTACAATTCTTAGTTGTATGGTGTGTTTTGCCACATTTAGCGCATCTCGAGCCATCTGCCTTGTTCCAATTCGTTTTCCTTGTGTCCTGGTTCTCTTTGCTTAAATAGAAGGCCGCTTCTTCAGTGAAGGATGTTTCTTTATTTGCCGACACTGTACTTGCTTTTCTTCTTGCAACACCATAGCATATGCCTTATTGAGAGTAGAAAATGGATCGATTCTGATGATTGTGCTAATGGATCGATTCTGATGATTGTGCTTCTCACTACAGCATAGTCATCATTAAGGCCCATCAAGAATTTCATTATTCTCTGCGCTTCAAGGGCGGTAGTGGCCACGGCTACAACCTCACATGTGCAAGGCGTAGAAGAGCACAAAACGTCTTTCTCATCCCAAAGAGCTTTTAGGTTGGTGAAGAATGAAGTCACCGAGTTCCGTTCTTGAACACACTCATGAATAACAATCTCTATGTTGAAAAGATTTACAGTATTGGTTTATGAAAACCTTTCTTGCAATTCAAGCCATCCATTTCTCACATCCTTGCAGTGCACAACTGATTACCAGATCTATTTGTTTATTGAGTTCTCCAGCCAACTTTTCACCACGATATTGCAGCGAGTCCACTGCGTCTTCTCTTCTTCGTTGATCTGAGGTCAAGGAAGGGTTCCATTGACAAACCCTATATTGTTCTTGATCGTCAAGACAAAGGCCATGAATTGTTTCTATTCGACATAGTTTTCTTCCTCCAAAGCTTGTGTCCACACCTGGTTGATCAGAGTGGTGAAGGTAGAGCGCATGGTTTGAGTTTTGCCATGCTAGTGTTTGGTTTGAGGACTTGGTGTACTTGGTTTCGTCGTTGTCTCCTGCCATTATGTTAGGGATTTGTTTTGTGGTGGTGGTTGTTTCGGTCCTCAAGAACTTGGTTGCTCTGATACTATGAAAAACTTGTGTGAAGCAAGTGTATTGTATGTTTGAAATTGATACAAAGAGAGGCCTTATATAGCGGCAGATTGGAATGCAAACCCTACTCAGTTTGTATGTAGTTACAAAACTAACCCGTAGAGATAGAAAACCTAATTACAGTTGGGAAAGAATACATTGCAAGTCATATTGAAATATATACATTAATAATTGAGATTGAAACAACTATGATGGACAGAAACGTACTTGAATATGAATCCATTTCAAGTTTTTAACGAAGAGTATAGGATGCAAGAGTTCTCAAATTCTATGCAAAACTATAGAAAAACATCACTGAAATTCTAATCACTTGAAAATCACGCATACATAGTAGTGACAGACTTAAATAAGTTTTAAGAATGAGAAAATACATGTGCCACTCTGTACTTTACCTTTAAAATCAGTTACGTCCCTCAGTTTTTAATTTAAATTGGTATACCCCTATACTTTTAAATTATCGACTAGATTGCCCTTGTTGTAAAAAAAGACAGTTAAATTACTTAAAAAGACTAAAATGCCCCTTCATTTTAAGTAACTTAACTGTCTTTTTTGATAATCAACTGACGGTAAGGGCAATCCAGTCGAAAATTTAAAAATATATGGGTATACCAGTTTAAATTGAAACTGAGGGACGTAACTGATTTTAAAGGTAAAGTACATGATGTCACAAGTATTTTCTGTGTCACATGTTATGTCGGACTCACTCACATAAATATACATGTTTTTTGGAAACATACCCGGATATTATCTCCGACACATCCCAACTTCTCATGTGAAATTTTAAAAATTAGTGTACTGCAAGGAATTTGTGGCCTTCCGAACCTTGATTGTAGAGGTACGTTAGGAGAATTGTTGTTTCGATGCCTTGAATCGGTTGGCAAATGCTTTGATATTTGGACATATATTTCCATAATTAGCCAAAAATTAGAGGCTTGGAACGACAAGAAACTGATTTTTTTAAAAAATATATTTTAGAAAAGAATTGAGTTAAATTTTTCGTGCTCTTTTATCTAAAGAAGAGCATTTATGTAAGATGTTATGAGTTTGACTCATAAAAGACTTATCGTAGTATTTGAGTTGTTTAATTAATAAAAAAATAGTATTTAAAGTTGGAGAAACAAGTATCTCCTATTAGTCATTGGAGATTCTTCGTTTCTTTCAAAGCTGAAGATGCCAAAACCTAGGTTTTGGAGCAAGGCGGAGGTGAACACCGGTCGTTGTGTTTTGCAGATGGTACCTCTCTCATGGAGGTACTCAATGGAGAGTGGTGTGCTCTCGAGGGGGGTTTTGGATCGGCGGTTTGGTGGCTGAAAATTCTCCTCGTCGAAGACCCAGAGGCGACAACTTGCGAGGTCAGCAGAGGTGTGTAAGACTGGTGGCTTGCTTTGGAGAACGACGATGTATAGGTTGTGAAGATCGTGTGAGCGGTGATCCATTACAGTGTTGATTAAGGAGATGGAACGAGTTCATATTTTGGTTCTCGAGTTGACATAGCCAAAATTTGAGTAAGATCCAGGCCGAAGGAAGCAGAGACTACTTTATAGGTTGTGTCATGACAGAGGTCCGATGGCGCCCACCTGAACATGAGAGATTGTGATCTGGCGAGTTCTCTCGGATTTTGACATTAACGTGTGGTCGAAGCTCAAACAAACTATACTAGGGTTCCAGACGAGGAGTAGACAATTGTGGGATTGGGCTAGGCTTAGGCCTTGACCTAACTCCCCTCTTGTTCTGGGCTTTTTTCTTTTGGGTTTCTTGTTGTTCACTAGAGGCCCATCAAGTTTCCATATCAATGAAAGGTACACCATATGAGATATGAGGCTTCAGGGAAGAGGGAAATGTTTTTTGGGTCGTATGACAGGTTGATTTGCATTTTAGCTTTCATATCCACATTTTTTTATGTAATTTTGAGGTTGTTTCTTCAAATCCTTAGATTAATTACTAGATTAAGTTTTTATGCTTTGTTCACTTGAGTCGTCCTGTGATCTCTCTTGAGCGTTTCGGTCATGATGATTTTATATAAAAAAAACTATTTTGTTTTCTCTTAAAAAAAATGAGCTAGAAAAACAAGTTGATCTAGGTGAAAAAAAGAATATGGTTTTCTTTCTTTCCTCGATTCTTTTCTTCTTAGCCCTTTTTTAGTTTTCTTCATCATAACATCATGGTTGATGAGGTTTCGGCTAGAATTGAAACTTCACCTGTTATCACTGGTAAGACCACATTCGAGCCGATGGGTGTGGCAGTCATCTTCGAGCACCACTTTGTCGTGGGAAAACTTCTTTCGGTGATGGACTGACGTTTGTTTGGGTGTAAATTTACATTCATGAAAATGTTGCATCTTAGAACCAGTTTTTGGTTCGACACGGATATGCTCGAGCATCTTTGGAGATATTCGTGATCGAGGTTGTATTTGACCTGTCTTGGAGGTCAAGTCATCTTAGTGTAAATCTGGATATATCATGGATTTGGTGATTAATGATGGCTTGTTGGACTATAAAGATTAAGCAATAATCGACACGCATATCTAACTGATCTTCAAAAATTAGATAAATGTAAGTCTATATTAGATTTATGATACGTGGACTGATATCTACGGTATATATATATATATATATATATATATATTTCTTTATGGGTAAAATATAACAAGATACTCATAATCCCCTAATATCCTCATTTCAGTTTTCACTTACTATGGCAGACAAGTCTGTTTTTCCTTCAACACATTGCAATTTCTTCTATTTTTTTTAAATTGTGGTCTTCGTAACTGTCGCTTATGTGGCTTTGATGATAACTGTATAATTTCAAATTAGTTTTTCTTGCTTTTGATTTCTTTTACATTGAAACGAAAAATATCTTGTAGCTCCAAGGCATTGATCAATATGAAACAAAGATTGAAAATATTATACAAGATTTTCATATAGCCCCTGAGTATATCTAAGTATACATGAGATACTTAAACTTTCTTTTTTTGTTCAAGTTGAATTGGTTATTCCTTAGAGTACCTCTAACACTCACCTTTCTTAAATAAGAAACAAATCTAGGGCTGGGCATAAATCGTGAGAGAAAATAAATAATGGCAAACCGACCCAAACATGATGGTCCGGGCTGCGTTTTGCTATTCTATAAGAAATGTGGTTCTGGCCGCTCACTTCTGTCGGTCCGGGCTTGATCCCGGTCCTTGCCTTCTATATAAATCCTTCGCCCGAAAGCCCAAGGTATAGACATGTGTCATGAAGACCATTATAGGCTAGTTTTTCAAGGTATAGACATGTCGTATCGTAGGTGGTACTAGTCAGTTACACTAAAATAAAAACCTAATTCTATTGCGTAATTCACCTTCAATTCTCAAACTCTGAGAGCCTCAACTCGATTCCTCGACTCGATTCTCATCTTCCGGCGTCTAGCCTACATCGTTTATCCTTCAATTTCTCAACGACCTCGATAGGAAACAAGTGCTTTGCCTGCTACCACCTACATCGTCGGCCTTCCACACTTCTGTATCCCATCTAACCTTCATCGATAATAAAATAAATAAACCCAAATGAAAACCCTAATTTCCCAATTCTTCATCTACTCCAAGCTTCAACCTTAATTCTAAGATACTTGACCAATCTCAAACTCTGGTAAGCCATACGACCCTAACAAGTAGAGCAAATAGGATGAGCTGTGATCCGAACCGTTTATTTATTTTATATTTTTGCATTTTAAATACATGGTCCAAACGGATCCGGATTCAAAACAACTTGTTCGGATCTTGGTTTTTTTGTTCAGATTCGTAAAGCCTGCAATTTGAGACATTTTTTTCATGAAAGCAAAGACATGTTTCCAAAATTGTAAGTTTTCAAAGCAACATTAAACTATATAGGGATGTTCAAACTTCAAACATAACATGGAGTTCTAATACGAATTAAAATCAGATCTGGATAGTTGACAACATTCACTACAATAATAAACTCAAGTCTGTGAAGGTAACTAGCAAGAAAACTAGAAAGAGCCTAAACTTAAAACGAGTTTCATGCGACATGATGCTTCACAGCTCATTCCTCATCTACACCATGAGAGGTGACAAAGCGAGAATAGGGTTGAAGCCTCAAAGTTTTGTGTTTTATAGTTGTGACTAGGGTTGCGTTCGGATCGGATCCCTTTTTTAAAAATAGGATCCGCGATCCAATCCGTTTAATTTTTTCGGATCGGATTTGCATTTTTAAATACTTGATCCGTTCAGATCAGGATCCAAAGAAAGAAAACCGGTTCGGATTTTGGATTTTTATTCTGATCCGTAAAACCTAAAATTTGAGACATTTTTTCATGAGAGCAAAGTATGTTTCCAAGATTCTATGTTTTCAAAGCAAAATTAGACTAAAATTTGAGACATTTTTTTTCATGAGAGTTGATGTTTTCAAAGCAAAATTACACAATATGTGGGATGATTAAACATAAAAGTATAACATCAAGTTCTAAAGCAAATTAAACCCTAGATGAATAATTTGACAAACATGCAAACATGCACTACAAGTTTACAATAATAAACTCAAGTTTGTGAATCGGCGATTAAGAATGGAATAGTGACGGGGGTAGAGGAGAGGTACATAGTCAAGGGAATTAAGGTCGATTAAGAGAGACAAATAGTGTGTTTAGGGTTGAAATTCCAAAATTTGTGTTTTATACTTTTACTTACCCTAAGAATTTAAGGTATAAAATAGATATAGTAGAGTCGACATTTGGTTATTCGGATTTTTACATTATTTTTTTCAGATTCGATCCAATCCTAAACTTTCTTAAACGGATCGGATCCATCACAAGATGTTTTTTTATAATCAGGATCCGATATGATCTCTCTTATTCAGATCGGATCGGATTGGATCGACTTAGATCCGAACCAAACATGCAGCCCTAGTTGTGACCTTTACTTACCCTAAAAATCTAACGGCCAAAAATAAATATAGTTTAATCAAACGATTATTAGGATTTTAACATTTTTTTTCACGATCCAATCCAATCTGAACTTTATTAAATGGATCGGATCCATTTAATCATGATCTGTTCTGTCTAATTCAGATCGGATCCCAGTCGATCCGAACTATACATGCAGCCCTACTAACCACAAATTTTGACCCAAACCCAACCACAGTGGTCCAAGACCAACAGCGTTCTCAAACTCTCGGCAAAAGAACTCATCAGAGCCATAACCCTGGTCTCCGTCTACATGTTGCTCGGAGTCATCCTTGTCTTAGTTTTAAGTTCTGAGTTAATCGTGGGTACTGATTAGATCGGTAACGTTCAGAGTTGAAAACAAAAACAAGCTAATCAAATAAAAGCCGGATTACTTGCTACAATGTGATAAATTATAAACACAATACGATTGCTGCCGTGTGATTATTACTTGATTAAAGGTGGGGAATGATAAATGATAGTTCACGCTGATCGAATATGAATCCATCTGGCAAAACTGAACCAACTCCATAGCCAGCTCAAAACCATATGTTTATGTTCACTTTTGTATGTAAACAAGTGCCTAAATCATAGAAGGGTCACAAGTCTACAACAACCAACTGCATTTCTCTTCTGTTGCATACACACAGATACTCTGTCTTCCGCAATTTGGTAGTTCAAAACTGGAACTTATAGCAAATCTATTGGAAATCTGTCAATTTGTGTCGGATTCAAGAAACATGGATTGGTTTTGTAGCACTATTGAGGAATGAAATTAGAACTGCTATTGCATACAGAACTCAAATCATAATGCTACAAGGATGATGCTTACAAAAAAAATCCAGAGATGCAACAAATGAATAAATCACATTAATCTACAACAAACACTTACAGAAGAATCATCACCATAACCTAACTAGTCTACATGTATCATGATACCAAATAATCCAATAACCCAATATCTCACCGTATGAAACAAAACCTAATTAAAACAAATGTAATCTCTACAACAAATGGTGAGCCACAGACCTGTCAAACTCAGGTGTTCCGAAATCCGCAATGTAGTCTAGAACTCTGCTACAGCAAATCAAGAATGATTTAGAAAAGACCGAAAAGGACCGAAAATCCAAGGACGATGAGCCAGACAATATGAACCAGGAGCAGGGCCTGAGGGGCAGAACCGCCATTCCCGACCTCGCAAAACCCTAGCTTGGCGACCCTGACGCCGGCGCACTGGGCGTCGGGGCAGCCGCACCAGTAGGTGACGCCATCGACGCCGCAGACCGGGTCCGGTCGGAAGCAATTGACGGGGCAGAAGGGTGGGGAGCGAGATATAGAGGTGCCGCCGCAGGCGCCGGAGTCGGAGGGCAATTTGATGGATTCGGATCGGGCGGCGGCGGAGAAGCAGAGGACGATGAAGAGGAGGAGTTGGGATTTGGGGGATTTGAGATCCATGGTTGAAGTGAATCCAATCATCTGGGAGCTAATTCCTTCTTCCTCCCAAAGATGAAGAAGCACTTGGGTGGAGGCTACGATTGGAATCAAAACCCTAATTTTGAGGTTTGAAGAAAGGAGAAAGAAGAAAGAATGGGATGGTTGGTCGACGCGTAAAGAGAATTCGAGAGGGTTCGCTGGACCGAGTCGTTGCGTGGTGGACCAAACTAGAACGCTGGTGTTGTTCACCAACTTATAAAAACATATGAGATTTATACTATGTGAATGTGATGGGATTTATACATTTTCTTTTTCATTTCATAAATAATCTTATAAAAAACAAAAAAGACAATTTCCAAGGAGAAAAAGGACAACAGTTATTTCCATATGAAGTGAGGTTTGTTCAGTGTTGGACGACACTTATGTGTATTATTTAATAATTAATTTTATTCAAATAGTTTTTAAGCCTATAAAGACCAAATTTTATAAACAAGAACAAATTATTATATTATTGTCATGTGACAATAACATATTTACAATTTATCTTTAATTAAAGCATACTACTCTGATATTGCCTCATTGGAAAATCCACTGCTACCGCCACTGATCTGGTATTTGTTGCTACTACGCTGACATGAAATATATATGTTGTTACTGCGCTGACTGAAAACCAGAATTTTACTGCTACTGCACAAATCAAAAATAGCTACTACTACTGCTAAAAACCATAATTTTACTGCTACTGCATAGATAAAAAATAATTGCTACTACTACTGATTAAAAATCTACTGTTACTACCAACTAAATAGCTACTGCTACTACCAAAACCACAAGGAAAAACTTTTGTTACTACCACCAAATGTGTACAGTAGCATACAGTAGCAGATGTACTGAGTCACACATCAAGCAGCTGCTACTACAAAAACCACAAGATAAAACTTCTGCTACTACCACCAAATGTGTACAGTAGCACACAATAACAGATGCAAGGTAGTTGTTGTTGTTGTCGTCTCTCACATATCAATCACTGTTATTGTTTTCCAGATCACACATCATACTGCTACTGTCTCTTAGATCACACATCAAGATGTTGCTACTGTAGCCTAGATCACACATCATGCTGCTACTGCAACCCAGATCACACATCATGATGTTGTTGTCTCCCGGATCACACATGGCTTCTAGTGTCGCCTAGATCTTACACATCATGCTGCCACTGTGGCTCGAATCAATTGGAATTAAAAGATGTCATCCATGCCCACTGCCTAGATCAGAAAATCAAGCTGATATTGTTGCCTCCTTGCGCCAACACCACATGAGAGATTAAATTTGCAAGGAGGAGAGAGGTTCCTCCAAATCAGAACATGAAGGCTTCCATCATTGAGAGAGAGAGAGAGAGATCTGAAGAAGAAGATAAAACAACTAGAGAGAGGGGGATCGAGAGAAGAAGAGAAGATAACTATATGGCAGTATTCGTAATTTTCTTATAAACTTAGCTTTTTTGATCATATGGTAACATAGTTTTAGATCAGACCCGAAATTATATATTATAAGCTTCAGACTCATGTCCTAACTTGTAAAACAAATATTACAAATGAGTTATTTGTGTTTTTAAATGTTGTTAGGTACCAACTTGTAGCTTTCCCATATATTTATACACACTAAGCTTTTCAAATGCGGACGTCCGTTTCACTCTAAAACTACGGATTTGAAACGACAGCCTTTGGATCTCATTAAATGAGCTTCATTGGCTGTGATTAAAAAAAGCTAAAACATGGCTTTTAAAGCAAATACAGGTGGGTTTTGAATCCGGTTCGACCTTGTATTCGATCTATTCGGGTCGAAAATAAGAGAGCCAGAACTCGCGCGCTCTTTTAATTCTGTTCAAATTCCTGCTCTTTCACACCCTCTATCTCTAAACTTATGAGATTCTCTGTGATTGCTTCTAAAGAGGCACGGAAACAATCGATGCTGGACAAGGTTTTGAAGACAAAAACTTCATGATTCAGGTAGAGATTTTATAGTTCTTTTACTGTCCTCTCTCTTTGTTGTTTGGTTTTCAAAGATGATGGCCTTTAATCTTCATTTTTTTGATGATTAAGGTACGTTATAAATATAATCGTTTCAATCATATATGGGTGTGACTTGTGAGAGGGTATAATATGATTGTTTCAACAAATCTGGCAATTTTGGATTTCTGTTTTGAAGTCTTTACTGAATTGATGTTGTTGTAGTGGATTCTTTATGAGAATTTCAAAATTGCACAGTTAAATTCTTGTGGTTTGATTGATTTACAATGAATAATATAGGATGGAGACTATATATGTTTCAAGTTGTAAGATTAGAGGTCATGGATTTGGGGTCAGTATCATGTTTAGCTGAGACAACCAAAGAGTACATTCCTGAAGTAGCAGATGTGTTCAAGCCTACAAAAAGCCTTGAATTTAGAAAGCTAGACGAATTTTATCATTTTTACAACAAGTATATATGCTTTTGAAGCTGAGTTTATCGTTCGGAAAGATTCTACTGCAAGGAGTAAAGATGGTTCGGAAATAAGAAGATAAGAACTATGTTGTCAGAAACATGGGTATCCAAAGAAGATAAAAGCTCAGCCAAAAGGACGGAGAGGGGTTATAAGAACCGGTTGTTTAGCAAAGAGTGCAGCTGTGAAGAAATCTAACATGTATGTTGTCACTCAATTTACTGAGGCTCATAACCATCCTCTAGTAGATGAAGAGAGTGTTCATTTGTTATCATCTCATCGTAATGTTTCAACTGCCACCAAATGGTTAACCGATGAACTTTCTTTGGGATGTAGTTATCTTTGATACTACATACAACACTAAAAAATATAAGCTGATATTTGCACCACTATTATGGATAAACCACCATGGTCAGACCATTATGTTTGATTGTGCATTTTTAGGTGATGAATCCACAGAGTCATTTGTTTGGTTACTCAAGACTTTCTTAGAAGCAATGTCAGGAGGAAGTCCCTTAAAGATGATTATAACTGATCAGGATCCAGCTATGAAGATTGATATTGCCCAAGTTCTTCCTAACTCATTCCATCAGTATTGCAGTTGGCATATATTAAATAAGTTTTCAGAAAAAATAGGTGCAGCCAAATGTAATGATTATTATGATTTCAGAAGCTGTGCATGGAACTCAGAGGTGACAGAAGAATTTGATAAGTGGAAAGAAGTTGTTAGGAGGTCCGACTTAAGTGACAATGGTTGGCTTCAGTCAATTTATGACATTCGAGCATCATGGGTGCCTGCATACTGCAATCACATTTTTTTCTGCTGGAATGTCAAGTAGTCAACGTGCTGAAAGTTGTCATTCTTTCTTCAAGAGGTATGTTGGCTACAAAAATTCATTGTTAGACTTTGTGATTCGCTTTAAAAGAGCACTTGTACACCAATGTCATCAAGCATTGATTTCTACTCATACTGATATGAATGAAGAGCCTCCGTTGAGTACCCCACATCCTATGGAATCTCAAATACGTGGAATTTATAATGGTGCCTCCTTCCAAGATTTTCAAACTGAGTTCTACATTAGCCTTTTCAATTACAACTTTCAGCTTATAAGAGAGGATGATAATGAAAGAGTTTATTTGGTCAAGAAAAGAAGTGACCAGATTCAGAAAGATCGGGAGATTGCTTATGATAAGCATACAGATCTTGCTTCTGTGTAGTTGCAAAAAGTTTGAAAGTGAAGGAATCCTTTGTAGGCACATCTTGGGATATTTGCTGAAAATTCAAGTAGAACAATTGCCTAACCAATATATTTTGAAGGGATGGACTAAAGCTGCAAATGCTACTGCAGTTAAGGACCTAGATGGGTTGGAGATAACAGATTCTAATGCATTAGTGGTGAAGCGAAGTAAATTATTTCACCATGCTTCACATGTTATTGATATAGTTCTTACTAGTTCGGATGAAGCTCAGACCATGTTTATTGAGGCTCTTGAAAGTATTCTTAAGAAGCTTAATCAAATGGAAGTCAGTAGTAGTGAAAGCCTAAGTATCAGTAAGAATCTGCCAATTGATGTTCCACATAGATATAATGAGCCAAAGGAAGTCAAAGCAAACGGTTCTGCAAAAAGGCTTAAGAAAACAAAGGAGCAGACAAAGAGAAAAAAAATAATACAAGGAAGTGTCATGGATGTGGTTTGTATGGGCAGTCACATGATAAAAGAAATTGTACGGCACTTGGTACTGCTAAAGATAGGTAATGTTTCTAGAAACCACGTTTGGTCCTTGTCTCATATTTCTACTCATATGTATGTAGTTATTTAGTAAATTAGTTGATTTCTTTTTTCTTTTTCAATGTAGTTTTGTTGTTGAAGATGAGCCAATATCAGCTGATGAAGATGAGCCAATATCAACTGATGAAGATGATGACACTCAGTTGTTTATCTGCTTTTGAAGAGAATTTATCTTCATTGATCTGATTTTTGTAACATAGCAGCTCTATAAGATTGTTATGTAGCAGCTTTTTAACATATCAGCTTTCTAAGATTGATCTGGTTTTGTAACATAGCAGCTTTCTAAGATTGTTATCTTCATCCTATGTAACTGTTATGATTGTGAAACATGACTTTAAAATATGGCTGCAGAGGTGTGTTTTTGAATGCCATATATCTGATAGTAAGAGGGGACTCAGTTTAGCAGCTTGTTATGGCCTTTCCATTTTCAGTTTTGTTGTTTTAGTTTCCTGTGTGTTTATGTTTTTATTTTGCTGTAAGTTACTTTGTTTCAATGTTCTATCACTTCTATGAATACCAAAAAAGAAAAGAAAAAAAAATTGCAAGGTTTACCTTTCTATTCACCATGTTTCTATACTTTCAAGATAAGTCAGCGTCTAAAACCAAAATGATCCATTTTTCATATGAATAATGAGGAAAATTAGTAATTTGTTTTAGAACATTGTATTTGAGGAAAATTAGTAATTGCAATGCTGTTTTAGAACATTGTATTTCAATAATTTGTTACACAATAGCTTTTATGCAGAGAAAGCTAGACAAGATCCAAATTGTTTTCTCTTTCAGTCAAAACCTCAACGTACAATGCATATAACAGTCCAGCAACTTCTGTACTGGATCACTACCATTTCCCCATTGTAGCCTAAAGTCTCTCTTCTCTAAATTTGGTCTTGAAATCAATCTGCCCGGACATATCCTCATCAATCAAGTTAACAGATTACAAATCAAGAACAAGGCGTCACTTGTTGGTAGCAGCATGGTCATTTGACGTCACTTGGTGATACCAAACGAGATAACTCTTGAGGCATCTTAGACAATAGTGGAAATTACCCTTTGGATTCGTTCGACTTAGTGCTCGATGTTCTTGGTTGCCTCCGCGCGTTCCTCTTTTGCCTTTCGTTTCTTTGCAGATTGGTTTTGTTTTCGACCCGAATAGAATACAAGGTCGAACCAGACTCTCAGATTCTGAACTCGGTCGTATTTGTTTTAAAAGCCCTGTTTTCTCTTTCTTTTAATCACAGCCGCTGAAGCTCATTTAATGAGATCCAACGGCTGACGTTTCAAATCCGTAGTTTTAGAATGACACGGACGTCCACATTTGAAAAGCTTTGTATTAATATATATACAGGCCGTCTTCCCTGTGGACGTCCTTATAATTGTTTTGGTGTAGACTTCTATTTTTACATCACTTTTTGATCGAATTTCCTCATCTCCATCTCCATCGTCTAGTATCTAGATTATATTGTGTAGATAATTTTTACAAAATTTCAGCCAATTTGGTGATCTTTAAGGCTCTCAAATTATGTTTCTCTGTTATAAACACGAACAGTTCCGGTTTAACAGATTGTAGTCCGTCCATTAGAAAAACACAATTTTGAGGGTCTTAACGATCACCAAATTGACTGAAAATTTTTAGAGATGATCTAAACAATATGATCTAGATTCTAGACGGTATAGATGAGGAAATTCAATCAAAAAGTAGGTGGAAAATAGAAATCCACACCAAAATCATTGGTGCGGACGTCCGCAACTGAGCAAAGTCCTATATATATAGGGCTGCTTCGCTACACACGTCCGCACAATTAGTTTTGGTACGGATTTTCATTTTTGCACCACTTTTCGATCAGGTACTAGGTTGTGATGAACAATATCACGTACTGGGTGAGAAACAGAAATGGTTGTGCAACTCTGGAGATTATTTGATGATAGACCGACTATTCCTAAAGTAAACATACCTTGGTTGAGAACCAAGACAAGGTACTGGTGACCTAAAAACAGGAATGGCTTGGTCCACTGGTAAAAGTGTGAACATCTATTGTTAAATGATTACAAGTTTTTTTTATGAAATGTGTGCAACTTTCACACCGAAGAGATATAAGGATAAGAAGGAAAGTAAAAGTGTGCAATGTTCACACTGAGGGGATATAAGGATTAGAAGGAAGGTAAATTTTTGTATACTTAAGTTGTTTCATATCTCATAGCACTGGTTGATCACTTTGTACACACCAGACCTACGATGAAATCAAAACTTGTATTATGCCTGCAGGATTGTCTCAAACAGGTTACTCGTGAAAGTGGATTTGTTGGTTTTATAGAGATAAAACTATGTCTTGTACTTTGGTTAAATGCTTTGCTACTTACTTGCAATAAGCTTCGATTTGTTCTTCAACTATCTATGTGTGCGTTGTGTCATCAATTATATATGTTTGTGTTATCTTATGCATCATTTGAGGGGGAGAGATTTTTCCCGTATTGTGATTTATTAATCTCATGCATCTCGTGATCGCTCTTAGAGAGAGTATTAATATTTAGAGTATAATGCTTGGGTGATTCACATTTGTCATTCGATGTGGTTCAATCCTTATTGCTTGACCCTTTGACATTCCTAGACAAAAGGGGGAGAATGTTCATTTAAGGGAGAGAATCGATTATATCCTATTTAAAATATGTTATGATCATGTATGAGTTTGATATTCTTATGAGTACCTATTCCTCTTGTTTTTCACTTGGTTGTCTGTTAAAGTATTTCAGGTAATGTGAAGTATATTGGATGCAAAAAGACGTTGCCAATATTGTTGAGCACATGGTTGCTGTCATTATTGTTGAGCTTAGGATTGCATATATCATGATTATATTTGTTAACATGTGGTTTTGTATAGGAATATCAAAGGGAGAGATTGTTAGTATGCTTAGTGTTGTCATTCCTATATCAAAATAAATTGGACTTTAATTGTTAAATATCTTTTTGTTGAAAGAAATTTTACTGCAGGTGATTTATTTGTATATTTCAGTTCTAACTTGGTTAGGATATCATTATATGATTATTGTGGAATTAATAAGGAATGAAGATATATTTTGAATAGGTCTAATTGCATTGGCTGCGTGCAGGAAAGAAATCCTACTTTATATAGGATATTCTTTTATGTTTTAATATATAATATCTTGTGATTTATCATATGATTTGATACTAACTAGAATTCCTTTTTGGACATCAAATAGGTTATTGGCGTAAAAGTATTGATATATAAAGAAGACACATGCTAGATGGAGGAGCACCTTTGAAATGTATTCTTGGAGATAATCTCTGCACGTAAAGCGTTCGAGAGATAGTATTTTCGCTGCCATATTCTGTGAGGTCACAAGTTCAACTGTTCCTTGTTGAGTTGAATTTGTTATATGTGTGAGTGTAATTCTCTCATGATTTGGAGAGAAGATTATTGAAGTCTCAAGGAGACGAACGGTTCGTTGAAGAAAGAAGAATAAAGTCGTATGCCTAGAGAGATAGAAATTTGTATTAGAATAGGGTTTACAAGTGGTGTAAGACTACACAAATTCATCTAGTTGAGAGATCGTTTTCTGAGCTTGTGCTCTGCTATGCTTTTTCCTCTAATTTGAGGTTTTTATACAGCGTAAAAAATCTGGTGTTTTATTCTTTATTTTATATCCAGTTCATCGAGTATTGAAATCGTGTTTCAATCCCCGCTGCACATTCTACAGTACCTTCAGACTCCTCAAACATCGTACATAGTAACCAGAAAAAAGCTGGGCACAGAAGTCTCGGCCGAAACTGCAGCTGCCCTTGCAGCTTCTTCCATGGTGTTTAGAAGCAGGTACTCAGCTCCGCTTTTCAACCGAGCCAAGGTGATTTTCGAGTTTGCAGATAAGTAGAGGAGGTCTTACAAGTTACAACGACAACATTGGGGAAGCGGCGTGCCCATTTTACTGCGATTTCAATGGCTATATGGATGAGTTGATTTGGGATGCTTCATGGGTGTACAAGGCAGCAAAAGATCCATATTATTAGAACTATGCCAAGCAGAACATGCCTAATTTAGGTGGTTCTGTCACTGAATTCGGATGGGATGCAAAGCATGCTGGAATCAACACACTTGTATCTAAGTTGGTGAATAATGTTAATAGTCCATTTGTGACTAATTCAGACCAACTTGTATTCTCGATTCTACCCGAATCACCTGCTCCGAAATCAGTGACATACTCACCCGGTGAGCTATTGTTCAAACCTGGAGGAAGTAACTTGCAGCATGCAACTTCCTTATCAATTCTTCTCACAGTTTATGCTAACTACGTGAAAGCTGCCAATAAAATTGTTAACTACAGCAACCACTAGTAGAATAAAAGGCTCATGCGACAAATTTTTTTTTGTCGCATGAGTGTGGACTGATACGACGAAAACAAATTTCACAGCATGAGACTGAACTGATGCGACGAAACATATTTTGTCGCATAGTGCTGACTTATGTGACGAAATAAACAAATTTCGTCGAATCAGTTATGGATTATTCCTTCAAAATCCGCCCCCCTACACCACTATAACGTTGGGCAACAGCCACACTGTGTGTGGCCAATAGACATGTGGCTTTAAGTCATACGCACAGAAGATTTATATAAATGTGGCTTTTCCCCTTAAATCCTATCATACCCACATTTGTGTAACTCATGTGTAGCTATGACTTAAAAGCCATATGTCTATTGGCCACACTCAAAATGTGGTTGTTGCCTAAAGTTCACTACTAGAGAAAATACTTTAGCCGACGAAAAAAATTCGTCGGCCTATTCGACATTTTTGTCGGTTAAAGTAATACCCGACGAGGTTTCGTTGGCTAAAGTGTGGTCGAAAGAAGGTCACCGGTTAGCCGACGAAAGTTCAGAGATTCGTCGGCTAAAATCCATACTTTAGCCGATGATAAACTCCCCGTCGACTTAAAGTCTGGACTTTAGCCGACAAAGTTTTGAACTTTAGGCGACAAATTTTTGGACCTTAGCGGACGAAATTTAATTAAATTTCGTCGGCTATAGTAATTTTTTTAATTTATTTATTTAACTTTAGCCAATGAATTTTATTAAAATTCGTCGGCTATAGTTATTTTTTTTATTTAACTTTAGCCAATGAATGTTAATAAATTTCGTCGGCTATAGTTAGTTATTTTATTTCTTTTTTTATTTAAATTTAGCCGACGAAATTTATTAAAATTCGTTGGGTATAGTTATTTATTTTTATTTCTTTTTTTAATTTCTTGTATTTTTGGTTAATTTTGTTTTCTTCTTTTTTGTTTTTTCCGCCTGTGGTGGAGGAGGAGAAATAGGAGGAGAAGAGGAGGAGGCTAGGCTGAGAAGCTAGAGGTAGGAGGAGCGAGGCCGATCGAGAAGCTAGAAGAGGAGGAGGCCGAGGAGGAGGAGGAGAAGAAGAGGAGAAGGAGGAGGCTAGACCGAGAAGCTAGGAGAGGAGGCTAGGAGAGGGAGAGGGAGAGGGATAAGGAGAGGAGGAGAAGGAGAGGAGGAGAAAAATGAAAGATATAGAAATAATTCAAAATTTTCGGTGGAGAAAGTTCAAAATTTTAGTCGGAAAAAGTTCAAAATTTTCAAAATCGCCGCCAAAAATTTGAATTTTTAATTAACTTTAGCTGACGAATTTTAATAAATTTCGTCGCCTATAGTTATTTATTTATTTAACTTTAGCCGACGAATTACCCTAATTTCGTCGGCTAAAATCCTAAACCCTAAGCCATATACGTAGAAGTTTCAAACAAAAAAAAAATTCATGAAATAAGATATGACCAAAATGGTGAAATACTTCTACGGTTGAAAAATCACGTAATTTCGGTAAAGTCTCAGTACCGATAGTTGCGGTCAGCATAATTTTCCATTCTTTCTCCCAAGAGGTATCCCTATCTCCGGTGGTTATTTGCATAAAATTTTTATACCACTAGTTGCGTCTCATCGATTTGAAACTATGTTCAGTTGAAGGTCCAGGCAAAATACTTAATTTAGACGGTCAAATGACCGTTTCCGTGCGTTAAGGGATTTGACTTACGGGATTGACCGTAAGGATCGAGCCCTTAACGTTGTCGGATCAAGTTGAATTTTTTCCTATAGACATATTTCGACATAATGATCATATCAGACGGTCGGATTTTTGTTTCTCAACTTTGATCATCGGAATCACAACATGCCTACTAATGTTGTATAACTTGTTTACTAAGTTTTAAGTAAATGTTTCATTTCAAAAACAAACTCTACGTAGAAACTTCAGACGCAAAAAAGTCGTGAAATAAGATATGACCGGAATTGTGAAATACGTCTACGTTTGAAAATCACGTAATTCCGATAAAGTCTCGGTGCCGATAGTTGCAATAAATACAATTTAGCGGTTTGACATACGGGATTGACTGTCCAGATGAAGTCCTTAAATTTATTGGATCAAGTTAAATTTTTTACCATAGACATATTTCAACATATTGATGATATCTGAAGGTCGGATTTTTGTTTGTGAATTTTGATTATCGGAATCACAACATGCCTACTACTTACCATTATTTATCCTTACGAGGAGCCCTATCATCGAGGGATAAATGTCACAAAATTTTTTGTTGGACAGTTACATCTCTTAATGGTGAGACTTTTTTGTGTTGAAGATTTGACCAAAATACCTCATATAGATGCAGATTTAGGTGTTTCATGTGTTAAGTACGTGTTTAGAAATTAAAACTGCATTTTGAAGCCTTAAACGAACTCGGATGGGCAAAAAAGCCCATATGTCATGTAATTAGCAATGAGTTTGACTCGTACGCCCATTCCGCTTCCAGATTGGTATCACAATAGTCAATCGGATACCGAAATATCCATAGTGCAATTATGTAAGTAAAATGTACTTTAGCCGACGAAATACTCTAATTTCGTTTCGTCGGCTAAAGTTCATTGACTATAGCCGACAAAAATTTAACTTAGCCGATGAAAAAAAATTTCGTCGGCCTGTTTTTGGTCATTTCGTTGGCTAAAGTCTTTTTTTTTTCTGGTAGTGGTTGATGTTGTGCTAGTTCAGACTCATGCGAAGAAATAAACAAATTTAGTCGCATCAGTTCTAGATTATTCCTCCAAACTTTTCCCATAATTCAGACACATGCGACGAAATAAGCAAATTTTGTCGCATTAGTTTTAGATTATTCTTCCAAAATTTTCTCCTAGTGCTGACTGATGCGACGAATGATCAAAATTTCGTCGCATCAGTTCACACTTATGCGACGAAATTTGTTTAATTCGTCGCATCAGTTGTGGCCTAAAATTTTGAATTATGAATTATTTTGCCAAAATTCGCCCCCCATGCTGACTCATGTGACAATATAAAAAATGTTGTCGCATCAGTTTAGGCTGATGCGACGAAAACGTTTATTTCGTCGCATTAGTTCTGACAAAAATTTTGAATTTTGAACCATTCCGCCAAAATTCCTCCCATTTCTTCTTCTTCTTCTTCTTCTTCTTCTTCTTCTTCTTCCGCCACCACAACCAACGTACCTCTACCTCTTCTACCACCATCACCGTACCACCACCTCCTCCTCAATCCGGCAAAAAAAAACTAAAAAAATCCTATTTTACTAATTTAAATTATAACAAAAATGAAAATTAATTTAATTAAATTTTATTTATTTATTGAAAATTCTTAAGCGACGAAATATTTTTTCGTCACATAAGTCGATGTGACGAAAATTTTCGTCGCATAACACTACTAGAAAAACCCTCTTAAGTGACGGAATTTTTCAAGGCAAGCTACAATCCGTCGCTTAAGTACGACTTAAGCAACGGAAACCTCTACTGTTGTTTTGCCTTCAGAGTTCGTCGCCTTAGAACATCGTATGAGACGAACATTTTGAACGGGACTTGAGCGACAGAAGTTTTCTCTTAAACGACGGCAACTTCCGTCGCTTAAGCATGATGGTCAATTTGAAATTTTCAGCGGGATTTTGAATTTTTAGAAATTTTGAACAGGACTTAAGCGACGGAAGTTTCCGTCGCTTAAGCACGACGGAAAATTTAGAATTTTTGAGCAGGATTTCGAATTTTTTGAATTCTTGAACGGTACTTCCGTCGCTTAAGCACGACGGAAAATTTAGAATTTTTGAGCAGGATTTCGAATTTTTTGAATTCTTGAACGGTACTTAAGCGACGGAAGTTCTCGCTTAAGCGACAGAAACTTTCGTCGCTTAAGTCCCATTCAAAATTTCAAATTCCAGCTCAAAATTAAACAGAGGCATTTTTCTTCTATTTCATAGCCACCCTCAGTCGAACACCACCACCCTCTCCTCTTTCCTCGGCTCTCACCATCACCCTCCTGCTTTTCCTTGGCCCTCACCTCCTCTCCGTACCGGAATCGAAGCTGAATCGACGCCGCCATATCTCCGTCTCCTCTGAATCGACGCCACCGTTTCTCTGCTTTCCGGCCACAGCTGCGCGCATGGCTGGTATGTTTGGATTCCTATCGTCGAGTCTGTCATCTCTGTGGTCTCAAAACACACATGCGTTAAAGTTTTTGCAAAAGCCCGATTTGGTATCGAAACTTTCCGACGAGATTTCTCCGGTCTCCGGGCACCGTTTCCTCTATGTGTGGTAAGATTTTTAGTCTCCTCGATGAGTTCTACAAGACTGTATGATTAGTTCGTCCGATCGGTGATGTTTAAAAATTCTAGGTTTTGAAATTTTGAGTTTTCTGATCTCCGGCTACCGACATCGTCAACAACCTTAAATGACGTCTGGGCATTTTTGTGTTTGTTCAGGTGTGGGATGAGACTGTCAGTGGAGATATTGAAAGAACAATGAGTTAAGGTGATGTTGATGATGAAGAAAAAAGAGTGGCCGGATTTTTTTTTGTGAAAACCTATTCACTTAAGCGACAGAACCCTTTGGTCGCTTAAGTCCATTCGTTTTGTCGCATTAGTGCTTGTGCGGCGAATATATTTCGTCGCATAACAACATAACTTAAGCGACAGATTTTACATTTTCTGTCGCTTAGGCCTTAAGCGACCAGCCTTAAGCGATAGGTCTTAGGCGACGGATATTCCATCGCTTAAGTGCTTAAGCGACGAAAAGTCAGACTTCCGTCGCTTAAGGACGTTTTTTAGTAGTGTAAGTTTATGCGACGACTTTGTTTTCGTTGCATCAACCTATGTGACAAATCTTATTTCGTCGCTTAACGAGTACTTGTGCGACGAAAGCGACGAAAATTTAAGATTTCGTCGCATAAATCTAATGCGACGAAGTTTATAGGACAAATTTTTCATCACTTAAGATCTTATGCGACGAAAATTCCCTCTTATGTGATGAAATAAAGTCGTCGCCTGAGACTTTAATTGTACTATTGAACGTTGTGCTCACTCCCTCTAGGGTGATTAACTTTACCAAAGGGCAGGTTGGCTACATACTAGGAAGCAATCCATTGGGAATGTCATACATGATAGGATATGGTTCAAAGTTTCCAAAGAGAATACACCACCGTGCTTCGGTGCTGCCTTCCATGGATCAGCATCCGGGTCACATTGAATGTCATGCAGGAACGCCATATTTCAAGACTCAAGCTCCAAATCAGAAATTTCTAATAGGCGCCATTGTGGGAGGACCTGCTAAGAACGATTCTTTCAAATACTCTCGGTATAATGTACCACAGTCGGAGCCAACCACATACATCAATGCACCTTTTGTTGGTGTGTTGGCTCACTTAAGTCCCTAGTTTGAGAATTAATTAGGGGCCTGTACGTTCGTTTAGTGTACCTTTATTTTTGTCCTAGAATCAGTTGAATGTAAAACGCTTTTACCTTCTATATATGTATGCAACAATTTAGATCCAGAACTAATAAGCAATATGTTACATGTTTAAGGGCCATGTCGATCTTCTGCTAATCGTCAGACTCCAGCTATTTCCGTAACTTGGAGCTTGTAAGCCTAGCTAGGCTATTTTACATATGTGAGATTAAATCTAAAATTCTTGTACGTGTGAGAGTTACTTCAGTCAAGCTAGATCTTCATGATGAGTAGGGATGTTTGACAATGGCAACATATTGCAAGAGGTCCCCAGGGCGCGCATTTGCAAAAGACTGTACTACGCGTATGCTTTGTCGAAGAGTAGTTTGTTTTTAGAAGACTAGACTGTACTGATGAGAGTGGTCAAAAGACTCAAAACTGACCAAATCATCAACAAGGATATATATACTTAGTCATATCAGATAACATGAGATGGATATATGAATGTCACCGGACACATGCTTTGAGGCGAAACCCTGAGCAGGACCACGACACCAATCGAAAGAATAAAAGGGACTCTTGCTTATTTGCTGGTATGCAGATTCATCATGAACCAGATTGCATAATGTCTATCACTTTTTTCCTTCAGGTTCGACCTAATCTATTGCTTTTCAGTACACACACCACTTTGTTCGTCTTTTAGTTAATTCACTTTATTAATATGGAAATCCCTGGTTTTGAATCTTCATGGAGCTAAAACCAGAACTAAACTATGGGTACGCATCTAATTAATTAATTAAAGACAAGTAAATGGCAGATCGAGAGAGATGACACTGATGCATGCTCATCTCTTAAACGAATAGTTTTGATCGTTTTAAATATATTTCACAAAAAGTTAGACGTCTTTGTAATTTTTCAGTTTAATTTGATATCTTGAATAATAGATTTTTCTATCGAAGTACAGAATTGTAGCATTTGATTCTCCAACACTGTCCAAATCAGAGGACACTGAGCTGATAGCTAGGAGATGACTTCCTTAATTATACATCATCGATCGTGATAAATTTAGCTATAAGAATCCCAGTAAGAATATATCAGTCAAGTTCTGTAGTTATCATCATCAAATGGTTGAAATTCTCTCCATCATAAAATTGATTGGTTTTCCATTGTCTGATTTGATACTATCTGCTACTCACCTTTCCTATTCTGCCGACTAAACGAGTTTCATACATATATATGTACCTTGGGTCCCTAGCTTCTTAGTGCTTGTACCAAAACCAACTGTAAAGTTTTGTTCAAAATAAAAGTAGAAATTTTATGCTAAATTTATATTGTACTCAGTAGCGTAGTCAGACATCTCACTTAGAAGTGTCAAATTTAATTAACGAAAATATTAAATGATATTCGGTTACTCTTTAGCAACAACACGATTTTGCTTAAAAAAGTGACACAAACTTAATTTCAACAATGCTCTTTATACAAATTCAAAATAAAAACGCGCTCTCGCACAAACCATTAATTCATCTCCAATAAACTTCAGATTTTCAGAATTTCAATATGTTATTTTTGATACATAATGTACATCAATGTATGGTAAACATCAATGTGTTGTTTCTATTTAGCTTATTTATAAAAAAAATCATAAATGGAATTTAAAGCATTATTCCTTGACACGGTTTGTATTAATTGGATTAAGTATTTAAAATAGTATAAATTTTTATTTCATTTCATTATTATTGAAGAATATTAAAGACTGATCAAAGATTTCTTAAAAGAGAAGGGTCAATTTATGTTTTATTTCTTTTAATATCCAATACAAATTAAGAGTAATTATTTTTTCTTAAAATTAAGAAGAGACAATTGACCCTCTTACCCCCTCTCTAACTACGCCCACACTGATAGAAAATTAATTTAGGAAGATTTGTTGGAATCTTGGTAGTGATATTACCCCACAGACCACATATGTATGTATATAAGTAGTGAATTGGAGGTCCTTAAAAGGCTCAGAAAATCATTGTAATAAACACCAGCACTACTAGTCCACCACCAACATATGCCATTATCAAAAGCCATATGAAAGAGTTTGGTCCTCGCTTGCTAGTTGCAGAACTTTAAACTCCTTCCCTTTCCAAAACCAAAACCCATCGATCGATCAGTCTTCCATTCAATTAGGCAAGACAGGTT
The DNA here is from genome assembly GCA_951800085.1 of Comarum palustre. NCBI lineage: Eukaryota > Viridiplantae > Streptophyta > Magnoliopsida > Rosales > Rosaceae > Comarum > Comarum palustre. The sequence continues at coordinate 4,929,617 of OX637578.1, forward strand.
CATCTCTGGTCCTTGATTGAACAAAGATATGTGGCATATGCTAGCAACAATGAGGCAAAATCTCCAGAACATGAGGAAAAGCCCCAGAGTAGCAGATGAGAGCATGGTTAACCTAGGACGCGGAAACTTACCCGAAGAATTGCCGATCTATGGAAGGTCATCATCTCGCGGTTGGAAGGGGTTATCAGTTATAGTTAGCGTTGTGATCCTGCCATTTTCGGTTCTCTCTTGCTTCTCTCAGCAGCCTCATGTTCATGGCGCAGACGGGGTTTGGGCCTCCGGTGATTTTGCGCAGATAACGGACATAAATGATCTAATGGTAAGTGACAGCATGCGTTATGCCATCTTGATGTGAATTATAATGAAACTGCACCGATTGTATTGGAGTATCCTGGTTTTGCAGCCGTTCTACTACTTGCATGGATTGGCAAACATATTTCTTTTATAAATAGATGGTGACTCATGTAATAGTCTTACCTTTTCTTATATCAGATATGAATGTTGAGCATACAAATTCTATGTATGGCCACTGATCTTGTTTCCCAGCTAACCAAGTCCATGTTGTGGTTAGATATGGTGATCGACATCCGTCCTACATTATAAACTTTTTGAATGCTGCCTTCAATGATTTGATTACAAGTATAATGCACGATAAGTTTGGTTTGGAATTGAAAAAAAATGGTGATAATTTGTATTCATTAAAATTTATAGTTAAAGAAATAGTTCTGTACTTTGTTGTCTGTACTTTGTGCTGTATTTTTTTCTTCATATATTTCTAGTATAATTATTTGGAAACGGAGATACAAAAATTGAAAAAAAATCGTACATGTATTTTAATAACAAAGATTCTTTATTTGATTAATTTCTGGTACTCAGATGATTTTTGTTTTGGGTGAGATTCTAAAACTTCGAAATCCACCATCTTGGGCACGATGCTGGTCTACGTATATTCTCCAATCACTACTAGGAAAAAGACTTTAGCCGATGAAATTACCATCGGTTAAAGTCCACGTTTTCTTCGGTTAAAGTTCACTTTAGCAAAAGAAAAATTATTTAGTCGCCTAAGTTATATTTTCGTCGGCTAAAGTCAATTTTAGCCGACGAAAAAATAATTTCGTCGGCTATAGTCTGTGAAAGTTAGCCAACAAAATTTAAAAAGATTAGCCGACAAAATTAGGGTATTTCGTCTGCTAAAGTATCTTTTACTTACAAAATTACACTACGGATATTTTGGTGTTCGATTGACTATTGCCATACGAGTCAAACTCATTGCCAATGCTATGACATATATGCTTTTTTGGCCATCCGAGTTCGTTTAAGGCTTCAAAATGCAGTTTTTCTAACCACTTAAAACATGAAAATGCCTATATCTGCATCTATATGAGGTATTTTGGTCAAGCCTTCAACACAACAAACTGTCACCATGATGAGACGCAACTGTCTATCTAAAAATTTTGAGACATTTATCCCTCGATGATAGGGCTCCCCATAGGGATAAATAATGGTAAATAGTAGACATGCTGTGATTCTGGTCATCAAAATTCACAAACAAATTCTGGTCATCAAAATTCACAAACAAATAGTAGGCATGCTGTGATTCTGGTCATCAAAATTATGACCATTAGATATTATCAATATGTTGAAATATGTCTATGGTAAAAAATTAAATTTGATCCGATAAATTTAAGGGCTTCATCCTGACGGTCAATCCCGTAAGTCAAACCCTTAAATTGTATTGACCGCAACTATCGGCACCGAAACTTTACAGGAATTATGTGATTTTTCAACCGTAGACATATTTCACAATTTCGGTCATATCTTATTTCACGACTTTTTTGCGTTTGAAGTTTCTACGTAGAGTTTTTTTAAAGAGAACATTTACGTAAAACTTAGTAAACAAGTTATACAACATTAGTAGGTATGTTGTGATTCCGATGATCAAAGTAGAGAAACAAAACCGTCTGATATGATCATTATGTCGAAATATGTCTATAGGAAAAAATTCAACTTGATCCGACAACGTTAAGGGCTCGATCCATATGGTCAATCCCGTAAGTCAAATCCCTTAACACACATAAATGGTCATTTGAGCGTCTAAATTACGTATTTTACCTGGACCTTCAACTGAAAATAGTTTCAAATAGATGAGACGCAACCAGTGGTATAAAAATTTTATAAAAAATAACCACCAGAGATAGAGCTAACTCTAGAGAGAAAGAATGAAAAATTGCATTGACCGAACTTTCGACACCGAGACTTTACCGAAATTACGTGATTTTTCAACCGTAGACGTATTTCACCATTCCGGTCATATCTTCTTTCAGGATTTTTTTATTTTTGTTTGAAGCTTCTACGTATAGGGTTTAGAGTTTTAACCGACGAAATTAGGATAATTCGTCGGCTAAAGTTAAATACATAAATAACTATAACCGACAAAATTTATTAAAATTTTTCGGCTAAAGTTAATTCAAAATTTTCAAAACTCCAGCCGAAAATTTTGAATTTTTTCTATATTTTAAATCTTCCCCCCTCCTCCTCCTCCTCCTTCTCCTCCTCCTCCTCTCCTTCTCCTCCTCCTCCTCCTCTTCCTCCTCCCCCTCCCCCTCTCCTTCTCCTTCTCTCCTTATCATCTTCTCCATCTCCCTCTCCCAGCCTTCTCCTCCTCTCTTTCTCGGCCTCCTCCGGCCTTCTCCTCCTCTCTTTCTCGGCCTCATCCTTCTCCTCCTCTCTTTCTTGGCCTCATCCTTCTCCTCTTCTCCTCCTCATGATCTCCTCCTCCTCCTCTTCTCTTCCTCCTTCTCCTCCACCACCAGCGAAAAAAAAACAAAAAAGAAGATAAAAAAATTAATCAAAAATACAAGAAATAAAAATAATTAACTATAGCAGACGAATTTTATTAAAATGCGTCAGCTAAAGTTAAATAAAAATAAATAAATATAAAAATAAACTAACTAACTATACCAGACGAATTTATTAAAATTCGTCGGTTAAAGTTAAATCAATAAATAAAAAATGAAATAAATAACTATAGCCGATGAATTTTAACAAAATTCATCGTTTAAAATTAATTAAATAAATAAATAACTTTAGCAGACGAAATTTCGTCGGCTAAAGTCTAAAATTTAAGTCGACGAGGAGTCTGTCGTCGGCTAAAGTATGGACTTTAGCCGACGAATATCTGAACTTTCGTTGGCTAAAGTAAGGCTGACGACCTTTTCCCGACATCACTTTAGCCGACGAAACCTCATCAGGTATTACATTAGCCGACGAAAATGTCTAACATGCCGACAATTTTTTTTCGTCGGCTAAAGTATTTTCTCTAGTAGTGAATGTAGGGTTTTGTTTTTTGAAAGAGCTTTTGTACGTAGACGGATGAAGGTGTATAAAAACTTCGGTAGTCCGCTGATGATGAGCATCATGTGCTGTGTTTTTCAATCAAATGTAGGAGCAATTTTCTTGCACTAACAACCTGTCTCATGACGGTCTAATCTCTGTTGCACACCAACAAAAATACATACGGTCTTTGTAAAATTCTTTTCATTTTTATAATTATTTGGACAAAATAAAGAATATATATTTTTTAAGTGGAAATTGTATCCCTTCATCAATTACCAAAAGACACTTACATCATATGTCATTTTCCACAAGGTATATGTTCATAAGATTTAAGAGTGGGGTGGCCTAAAAAAATATTTTAGATCAATGTATGTGACACCCAGATTTGTTGTTATTACGGTAAACAGAGTTCCTTTAAGGTAATTTTTTTTCATGTGGTTAATGATATCCCTTGAATAAAAATGCACCCCGCAGCCCCGTTTATGAATAGAAACAAAACCTTTAATTGCTTAAGAAAGAAAAATTAAACTAATTAACTAAGAGAAAACAAAAAAACAAAAGAGAGAGAAAAGTAAGAACAAAATAAAAAACATTGAGCTAATATAATCTTTATTAAATGAAAAAACATGCATGCGTTTTGCCGTTCTAATGTCTCTTAAAGCAGAATGAAAAATAAATTCAAAAAATGTATCAAGAAAAGAAAAAATATATATAACGAACAAAAACATATAACATGTGACTAAAATTTAACAATATAGGCTAAGTATAAAATTTTGGGGTGGGTTGGTTTTAAATAATTGATATTTTGAACTTAAATTAAGCTACAATGTGAGGTTTCTTCAACTTTTGAGGTGCACTATAGCCCACCGTAACCCGTGAGTAGGTACCGTCTTTGTTAAAACTTAAAAGAGGCTCTCAAGCACCATGACATAAACCATTACTACTTACACATAGGCTCATAAACAGCCCCAAGCAAAGACAAAATAAACAATATTGTTCACTTAGTTATTTATCAAAACGTAGGAGTCATTACGAGGATCAGTACTCTAGCCGACGAAACAATTTTGGGATACATCCAAGTGTAGTGTAGTGGACCGGTAAGCAACAATTATTCGGGAAGATGGATCATTAGGTGAGTCATGATGTCAAAAAATTTGGAGGAAATATCCTCTCAAATTTACACATGATATAAATGATGTCCTCTTGCATTTCCTGGAGGTCAGATTTTTTCACTTTTCGTGTGCATAACTTCTGGAAGAATTTTGACAACGCTACTAATAGCTCCACCACCTGACGGGGAAAGAACAGTCTAATGAAAACGGGGAAGAGACGTTGTAGCAGGATATGATAGTCATGACTCTTCAACCCGTACATCTTATTATCCCGGAAGTTCACACACAGGGCTATATTTCTTGCATAGCCTGAATGATACATCACACAACTCATCCACCTGAAAATTACTTTCTTCTGGTCAGGCTTCACGTACGGTGTAAGAAGTTTGAGACATTTTTTCCCTTCTTTCAACTACATATGTCTTCGTATATCCATTTTTAGATCAATGCGTGCCTTAGTACCGTCTTTCGTCTTCCCCTCCAAGTTTAGCATCGTGCCTCCCAGAATATGCTCTTATGTGTCCAGAATTTGTACATGTCGGGTCTTTCAGGTATTTCCGCCACAAAATTTGGATGATTGCTGAGCTGCCTAAAATCGTACTTATTAATCACAGCTAAAATTTCTTCCCCCGTCCATCTTCTAGGAGGCACACCATTTTCTACGGTCCCATCAAATGTCTTGTCATCGAACCGCCATTCGTGATCATATGAAAGGAGAGTACGGTGACCTAATTTACATATCTTATTGCAATGACTACTGCTCCCCTCATCGCTAAGGCATTGTGGACAAGCCTTGTATCCCCCTAACAACGTTGCCCGATAACATTCCACATGCAGAAAAATCACTAATGGTACCAACAATCATGATATGAATCTGGAATATCTTGTGCATGTACTTGTCATAAGTGGGATAACCAACCTCCCCAAAAAATTAAGTTTTTCAATCAAGGGTCTCAAATACACATCGAGAGACTTCCCTAGATAATCGGGCCCCTGAATCAACAAACTCAATATATTGTATTCCTTCTTCATGCACATTCATGGAGGAAGGTTGTACGATACCACAATCACTGGCCATACACTGTATTGAAGACTCATATTGTCAAAAGGGTTGAACCCATCGGATGAGAACCTGAGCCTCACATTTCAGACCTCTGACGCAAAATGAGGAAACTCCCGATCTATATGCTTCCAAGTCTCCCCATCGGCGGGGTGTATAGAGGTATCTTTGTCATGCAATTCCCTATCAGCGTGCAATCTCATAGCTTTGGCCGTGTGTGATGACATGTACAACCGTTCCACCCTATCTCTCAACGTGAAATACGGAAGTACCTTCACAGGTTTTCTATTGCCTGCAGGAGTCAGGTTATACCTGTCAGTATGACATACTAGACATGCGTCAAAGCCACCAAGGTCATTCCTTTCTGGATCTTTACCCTAGAAGAGAACGCAGTCATATCTGCATGCATTGATCTTGATGTAGGAAAGCCCAAGATCTTTCAGGATATATCGAACCTTATGATGAGTGATAGGAAGACGATGATCGTGGGGCAAGATCGAAGCAGTGTACTGTAGATAATCATCAACAGCATTCACGGTCGAATTTGTCTCAACTTTAATCTTCATAACGTCCATCACACTTTCAAGAATAGTCTTCTGACAACCGGGATACACAGGGATCTGTTGGAAAACAAGTAGTTTGTTGTACTTGTCAATATCAGCAGTATTGATAACTCTAGGGAAGGGCTGCACCGGCTCAGACATATATTGTCCTTGAGAGCATACACCCTCTCATAAGGAAACATATAGTTGATGAAGGTCATTGTTGAATCGTTGGATGTAGTGTCCTTCTAAAAAAATTGCCCATGATCATACGGACCCCATGATGATGTTTCACCATGATATATCCAACATGTGTACTTCTCTCAAAACCAGCTGCTCTTCAGGTGTTGTCATTCTTTGTCAATCGTAAATCGATGTCTATCGCTGCGACACTGACATTTGTGCACGGACAATAAAAAATTGTATTCCCGTTAGCATTAGCCAGCGCATATTCAAGAAAACTAATACTCCTTTACCATATATTTTGTCTCATTTTGGAAGCGAATCTAACTCTTATTATCCTGAAAATATAACAAAATATATATGTATAACACTAATTAATTAAATTTCATATATAAACTCTCAAATCATTTGGTATTCTACTACAACTAATTAATAACAATATTATATATCAACATCATCACAAAATCATAATCAATTCATATCATCAACACAATATTATAATTAAATTAATTAAAATATATATATATATACACTACTTATTAACAAAAACTTCATATATATATATATATATATATATATATATATATATATATATTATCAAATCAAAATCCATCAACTCAATCACACTCAAAATCGATCAACTCAAATAAAACTCAAAATTAATATAACTCTTAAATCAACTCAAATAAAACTCAAAATCAATATATATACACATATACGTACCTATATATAGCTCCACAAACTAATTCTGGATAGATTTCGACAACACCCAACTTTTTCTCCTGTTTTTTTTTAAATGAGCTGTTGTTTAGATCTGCAAATATAAGACACTTTAGCCGACGAAAATATATATTTCGTCGGCTAAAATTTTAAAATTTCGTCGGTTAAATTTCACAAACTATAGTCAATGAAAAAATTAATTTAGCCGACGAAATAAGGCTTCGTCGACTAAAGTCCACTTTAACCGATAAAAAATTAATTCTTCGACCTGTTTTTTTTCGTCGGCTAAAGACTTTCTTCAAGTATTGAGTACCTAGCTAGTTACCGCATTTTTCATTTCCTCCCACTATATAATTAACTAATATTAAAAATTGGATCCATCTACTTTCTAGCACTATATATTAATCTAAAAGAAGACGGTCTCCGAACCAGGAGTTTATTTAGGAGTACCTACTATATGGGGTCGGTCCAAAGTCTCTACTCTCATATTTATCAAGGAAAAAATTGATCAGAAGATATAAATTTGGACCTCTTCTTATCTTACCCAAGCTGGAAAAGAAACGCTTATCAAAGCGGTGGCCCTTGTTGTTCCGGCTTACCCGATGATGGTTTTTAAATTCCCAAAAACAGTATGCAACCATAACTCATCTACCCTATCTAAATTCTGGTGGGGAAATGCTAATTCTTCTGGCATTCATCGGAAGAATTAGGATCCCCTTGGCTATACAAAGGATGCAGGTGGAATGGGTTTCAGGAACTTGTCTGACTTTAATACTGCACTGCTTGCAAAATTTTTTTGGAGATTAGTGACGAATCCTGATGCATTATGGGCAAGGGTTTTAAAAAGTAGATACTTCCTAATGGGTTCGGCGCTTCATGCTACCCGAGGTTCGTCTCCTTCCTGGACCTGGTCAAGTATCTTAGAGTGTCGTTCTTCTATAGCTTCGGGTACTATTTGGCAAATTGGTGCTGGTGATAGTTTTAATCTTTGGAGGGACAAATGAATCCCAAGATTTCTTTCGTTTAGCCTTAGATCTTTCCAACCTGTTCGTTCAAGCAATATTAGTCACATCTCCACTGTTTCTTCTATAATCGATAGAGAGAACAATACGTGGAATCTCACAGACATTGCTCATATTATTCCTCAAGAAGCCATTGATGCAATATTGGTGCAATCCAGTTTGGAGAGGTAAATGAAAAGGACAAAGCTATTTGGTCTCACTGCTCTTCTGGTGTCTATTCTGTCAAGTCGGGTTATAAGGTGATTACCTCTGTTGGAGCCTCTATGCTTGCTATCCATCAATCAAATTCTCACCAGATTTCTCCTAAAATTTGGAGCTGGATTTGGAATGTAAGAGCCACCCCAAAAATCCAACATTTTTTGTGGAGGGCAATTTCAAATATTCTTGCTACAAATGAGACAAGGTTTAGAAGACACTTGGCTAATTCCCCTATGTGTCCTCTTTGTGAAGATGGCCATGAAACAGTTGAGCATTGTCTGTTACTTTGTCCTAGGGTAATTCAGGTGTGGTTTGCGCACCCTCTTTTGTTCAGAATTAATCCGCAAGTTATAACTTCCTTGGATGGATGGATAGAAGCTTTTTTCCTCATGGATGACTCTGAAGCTCAAAGGGATGAAGATGTTGGTACCTCTGTTGCTTTCCTTCTTTGGCAAATATGGAACGTAAGGTATAACTTCATTTTTAACAGGGAGGCTTTCGATCTAATTTCTATTGCGTGTAGAGCAATCAAGGCAAGCCTAGAATTTCTCAAGATCCCTCCTAACCTCAACAACCCCTCCCATTCCAAACTATAAGAAAATGATGGAGAAAGTCTATGCCCATTGGAAACCTCCAAGAATTGGGGAAGTAAAAATCAATTCAGATGCAGCTTGGCTCTCTGAGTCAGGAAAGTGTGGTATTACAGCTGTTGCAAGAGACGCAAAAGGGGAAATAATTGGTGGTATGCATAACCATCTTTCAGCAATTTCAGCTAAGGCTATGGCAATCGATCTCGGCCTCAGCTTAGCCTCTTCTCTCTCTCTCTTTTTTTCAGATGGAATCAGATTTCCAAGTTCTAATCTCATCTCTTTTGAACCCTTTATCGCTTGTGGATTGGTCAGCTTCATCTTTGTTAGCAAAAATTCAAAAAAGAGTGGATCAGTTTTTTAGGGTTAACTGGCATTGGGCCAGTAGAAAAGCAAATGGAGTTGCAGACTTTGTTGCCTCCAAAGCTTTGCGCAGGGTGTGCTCGGACGATTGGTTCTCCATTCCTCCTCCTCCCTAATGTGCATCTTGTTGTTTGATGCTGCTTCTTCCCCTCCTTAATTTGTCCTTGCAGATCTTTGAGGTGTAGGAGTAGGTTTAGTTTCCTGTTTGTTGCTTTGCTTTCTGTCTTTGTTTTCCTAGTCTTCTTTGTTGTGTGAAGTTTGGTTTCAATCAAAAAAAATCTAAAATTTTAATGTCTACACTTATTAAACTTAGGGTCCTACTTAAACTTGCGAATAAAGATGGAATCCTCCCTATGTGTGCGTAGAGTGGAACTAGTGTGAGTAGCTAGAGTGAAGTTAAAAGCTTTATGATCGGGATTTAAATTATTTGTATGCGTTAGTGGTGTTTTTCTCCCTTTGTATGAGGCTGACCATTCGCAAGATAATATTCTCCCGACCTACGATTATATACCCTAACAAATAAACAAAATTGGAGGTCATTTTCCATTGAAGATGAAAGATATATCTCAGCCAACGAATCTTGTTTTCGTCGTTTAACTCTAAACTAGACGACGAAAAACTTTTATCTTTTTATGTATTTGTTGTTGAGATATCTATCACACATCGGGAATATAAGACCTTACCTGTGAGTTTATAAGAGTTTGTGATACTCTCTCTCTATTGTCAATTGATTTTGGAGTTGAACATCAAACTACTTTATCATGGTATCAGAACGGGTTACCCACATACACGTGTGAAGCCTAAAGGCCACACGAACTCCACGACCACCCAATTTGTTGTCCACGTGTTAGGCTTGAAGATTCGCCACACGTGCGGTGGCGTGTTGATATATCTATCCCACATTGGGAATATGAGACCTTGCATGTGAGAGTATAAGGATGTGGCTACTTTCTCTATTGCCAATTGGTTTTGGAGTTGAACCTCAGACTACTTTATCATTTGTCGCCTAAGTCTTATATTGTAGTAGATATAAAAACAAGAACTAAGGAATACTTTTAGCTATCCTAGCTAAAGAGTAAGGGGCAAAGCATATTAAACATAGGCCAAACTTATCAAACTTGTAATCGAAGATATATATGAGAATAAGTTCCAATACATTTTTTCCACTCTAACCAAAGCACCTATGTAGCATAATAGAAACCACACAAAAGGATTGACCTACCATACCAATAGATGGACAATATATTATGTGTGTGCCATCCACATCCATGTTTTGACGCTCAAGTAGTAATCATAAGGTTAGCAAACAAAGAGAGTTTATGATGTGTAGTTGGCTACGTTTTTGACCATAATTAGTGGGAAACAAAGATAGAGTCACCTGCTACAACTTTCACACTTTGCTGCTCACTAATGGCACATTATGTAAAACGATCGAGCTAGCAACTTAATTGGTAGTGGTGAGTGCCACGAACGTAGTATAAACTTAGTACAATTCGAATCATTAGTTCCAGATCATTCTTCTCCTCTCCTACAACTGATTTGATGTCCATTTTACACATGTTACGTTAAAATAAACATTTACACATTAAAATGTTCAAGAACTAATGGGGTATTTTCAATTACATTCAACGACAGCAATAATGTTGGATGAAAGATAACATCGTTAATAACCATCAATCTAATGTTATTTTTACCTAAACTACTTTCCTTCCCCCCATAATATAAATTATCTCATCTTTTGCTTAATAAACACGGTTTTGAAGTGCAAAGCTATCTCTCCCAATTATCTCACCATTTGTGCTCCCGACTTTTCATACAGGCCGAAAATGACATGAGGATTGAGGAATAAAGTACGTAGATTATCAAGAAAGAAGGAAATAATTGAGTCTCAAAAGTGAGTGATTGAGCTAAATGAACTTGGTCATCAAGAATGCATTATATATAAAACAAGCTAGTTCATGTACCCAGCTCTTGTCAATTTCATTGGTTATTCTTTGAGAAGTGGCGTCAAAGATTACGATGCTATTAGTGACATTTGATTTGTGTCCTCGTAGTAAGTACTAATGATTCTGCACCCAAAAAGCGAGCACCTACCGACCCCTATGCTAATTTTTACCCTTGCATCGTATATAATTACCATCAACACTAAAAAACTAACTAGATGTTCCATATATGGTGATTGGAAGAGGATAAAACTTAAACCATTTTAAGCAGAATGAGATTGAATGTGTATATGCTTTAGCTTTGCAAAGGGTGATGACGCATTGAATGACGACAACTCGAATCCAGTAGATGATGAGTTTAATTTCTTCAGTCATATAAGAAGGTGAAAAAGCCAAGTCTCAAAGATTAACTGTTTCATATGGTCAGATAGATTACCCGGTTTCTCCTGGTGTATCTTATGCAAGTTCGTATAGACTCTCGCATGCTGCTTATGATGCAATGACAATATCAATTCCTTAACAAAAAAAAGTGAAAGAGCCAAGTCTCAAACTGTTTTTAAGTTAATTACATGTTGTAGGCTTGTTATATGTCAACTTCAAAAGAATGAAAATGTCTCTTATCGAAAAAAAAGAATGAAAATGTAATAATTCTTTTATATTGGAATGTAAAAGACTAAATATGATATTAAATGTCTGAAGATACATGCATACAAATAAATAATGCATCTTAGTTATTTGTTCTGATACATATACGTAGTAACTAAAAGGTGCACATTCATCTCACCTGTTATTTTATTTTTCTACAATTTCTCAATCATTTATAATAATACATCTCCGTGGTTAAATAATGAATTTGGATCAAAATTTACTTGGGTTTTCCACCCTTTGTATCAACGGGCTGGTCAGTAGCACAAGCGAGAGCCTTTGCCACATTAGTAATTGTGGGCTTAGCATTAGTACACTGTGAAGTGATTTCACCTGAGCCTGATAATTTGATATCAATGTCACTCATCACCACCTGTTCACAAGGGTTAGCCTGGGAGCAAGCAATCTTCACGCCTAATGGAAGTTTAGACGTCCCTCTTATGTTTTTGAAACTCACATTGCTGATCTTGATTTTTGATGAAGCCTTCAAAACATAGAAGCACTAATGAGTAAACAAATATTAATATTAAGCAGAAAAAATGTCATGCTGATTAGAGATTTAGTTGCATGTAGTATAGAGAATACCGATTTATCACACTGATCATATGGGCAATATACTTGATCTAGCACGATTGGGTTTTCAACATCCTCCATGATGATATCCTCAAAGTGAATATCTGAGGCAGTGATAGCCGAAGGACCATTAGGCCATGTCTTGATTCTAACACCGTTTTGTGTCTTACTGATGGTACAGTTCTTAACAAAGATTCCGGCCACATTCTCTTCGTTATCGTACTTTCCAAGACTTCCGATGCTTATTCCATGGCCTGGTCCGCAAGTTACCTTCTCTATTGTTAGTTTCTTGGTGCCGTCACCGATTGAAATGCAATCGTCTCCGGTTCCGATATTTGTATTGGTAATGTTGACCCCGTTTGAGCGTCCGATATGTATTCCATCTGTGTTAATGCTATCTCCAGGTGCAGTGATGGTGACATGGTCGAAAGTAAGTTGATCGGCACTTATTACGTTGATGTGGAAGTTCTTGCTGTTGAGTGAAGTTATATCCTTAACGAGTGAATTCTTCATTTGGTGGAACCTAATATTCTGCGCACATTGAGAGAGCAATATGACAAATGAAAGTTATATCCTAAACAGAAATTGAACTGGCCATTATCTACTAGCTTGGAATACGATTATAAAGCCAAAAATATGATATGCAAGATAATATTAGCTTACAATGGTGCTAGCACACTTGGGATTTTTTGAGCAGTCATTTTCTTTCCAAGCTTTTGCTCCTTGGCCATCAAAGACTCCACCACCGGATAACGTGAAGTCGTTAAGGTATAGAAACCCAATCCAAGTATCTGGTTTCGTTAATCCGGTTGAATCTTCTCCCGCCTGCAATGTGCCTTGGAGTTGCATCTCAATAGGAGCCTTGCAAGGTCCTGCGAATTCTGCTTCTTTTAATGGGTATGTCCCTTTTGGAATGATAATCTTACTCGGCGATGTCGATGCACAAGCATCTTTCCATGCATTTGTCAAAGCCTAAATACAAAGAAAGATGAATTACGGGAATTCAACCGTGGTAGAGCTGGACTGCATTTGTAATAATGTTTAAACATTACCTCTTTAAGATCAGAACCTGCCTTTCCACCATATTTCGCACTGGTCACGTCGAATTCGCCATCGGATAAAAGCTCTCTTATTGTAGATGCCGATGATAAGACCACAAGTATTGACAACAGACTCAGGACAAGTTTGAGACCCATGTTGATGATCTTTTCACAAATTTAGTTCTTTATCGTTTTCAAACGATGATGAAACTCCACTGTGATACTGAGGCCAATTTATAGTCGAGTTAGCAATCTTGATTCAACGACAGATTTACTATTATTGGGAAGCCCGGAGAAGAAGTTGCAATGCCGTTCAACTTACATCCTATTATTGGTAATCAACTAATCACCAAAGAAACTTCGTAATTTAAGCGTGATTACACTACAAACTTCACCAACTAATCCAGTTATTTAGCCCGTTTTATTTCTGAATTTGTGCTAGTTGCATTGCAATCTTAATTACCTATAAATAAAAATCAAAACCTACCCACAATCAAACGTGGGAGCACAGCCGGCCACTAACGCCGTAAACGCCCCCACCCGCCGGCACAACCACAGAACCACACCAACTCACCACCACAACCACTGATTTTCGTTCTCAAGAGAATGTGAGTGTTAATTTATTTAAAGTGGAAATAATTAGGGTAATATAAAGAATATATATAGTCGACGTCAAAGCTTAGTTATGAGGAGATTGAGCAATTAGAAGATAATTCTCTTGAAACAACTAAAATGTGACATCACTATGGAAATGAGCCCAAATGCATCAATCTCCTTTCTCATGGCCTCACGCCATGTCTGATATAAAACAACCTGTGCATAAGTAGAGAGATCACTCTAGAGCATGAGGTTAACTGTAAAAGCTTTATGTGAAGGAGACATACAAATATAAGACAGGACATTAGAAAGGAAATAAGTTGTACCTAAACATGGAGACGATGAAGAAACAGAACGAGAAGGAAGCCCAGAAAGACCAGAGGTTTAGTTGGACGAGAGAAACGACGAGGAGGAGGGGAAGAAGGTATAGTTTGATCTTGTAAGGTTTGAGAAGGTACGTATGAGAGCTAGGGTTTGCATGAGGTTTGCCTAGTCGATGCTTTCTGTTGGAATGGAAAGAGGAGTTGGATTTGGTGTGTTATTGCCAACATCAGGGGCAGTACGTATTATCCGCGAGGGAAATCCCAAGAGAGCTAGGATTCCCTTGTTCAGTCAAAACCCTAGATGAGGTGGGATTCACTTTTTCGGTCAAAATCCTAGTGCAAGAGGGACTTGTTACCGAAACTCCACCTTCTGTGTGAGAATTCGGTGTGGGCATGCGAACTGTTTTGAGATTGCTAGCTAGATAGGGAAAGACATTTTCATAGAATAGAACATCTTGAGAAACAAATACATGTTCGGTGTCTAAATCAAAAACTTTGTAACCCTTTTGCCCTTGAGGAAAACCAAGAAACATAAATTTGTAGCTCGTGGATCAAACTTTGTTGGTTTGGCAAGATGAGGCGATACAAAGACACCCAAAGACTTTAAGATGATCATAGTTCAGCACCTTATGAAAAAGTTTCTCGAATGGACTCTAGTTTTGAAGGGGTGTAGGAGTAAGATTAATGAGATATGCGGAAGTAAGAATAGCATCACCCCAAAAGGACCTAGGCAAATTAGCTTGAAATAATAAAGCTCTAGCCATATTGAGAAGATGTCGAAGTTTACGTTCAACAATACTATTTTGTTGAGGTGTATTGACGCAACTAGTTTGATGAACAATGCCCTTAGAATAATAAAAATCGTTAAATTTAAATTCAGAGCCATTATCACTTCGAACACTTTTGATTCTTATATCAAACTGATTTTCAGCAAGATGAATGAAACTGACAAGGTGATTTTGAGCTTCAGACTTTCGGACCATGAGATAAAACTAAATGCATCGAGTAAATTCATCAACGATAGTTAAGAAATATTTGGCTCCTGTAATGGAAGGTTCATGATATCCTCCCCAAATATCGACATGGATCAAATCAAAAGCTACTTTACTAGAAATTGTACTTAATGAAAAGGAATTTTGAGTTTGCTTGACCAAATGGCAAATTGAACACTTATTCGTATCATAAGTCTTACTGAAAATAAACGAAAATAAAGGTAAAACCCTAGAAGATGGATGACCCAAACGTTGATGCCAAACTTTTGAAGAATGACTATCAAGGGAATTATATGTGATCTGATGAGCTTGGTTGAGGTAGTATAGTCCTTCCTTCTCAGCTCATATCCCAATCATTTTTCCTGAGTGTAGATCCTGTACAAAAAAATATGTTTAAGGACCAAGGTGACACAGAATGAATCATATGAAAGCTTGCTTATAGAAATTAGGTTAAGATAAAAGGGAAGAACACAGAGAACATTGTGTAATGTGAATTGTGAAGGAAAGACAACTGTTCCAACTTGTCAGACTCAAGTGACGTTTCCGTTGGAAAGCCTGACATATCAGCTTTGGGTTGGATATGTGTTTGTGAATAGGCTAGGATTGCAAATTATATGATCACTAGCACCACTATCGAATATCCAAACACTGTTTTGGTTACCTTGAGAAACTTAGGATGCTTTACCTGATAACTCATCATAATGAGAAGGAATACCGACTTGGTTGACCGCTCCTCCTTTTTTTTGTTCAAAAGATCAACAAGCTGCTCACACACTTCATTTGAGAACGGAAATTGAGCCATTCCAGAGTTGTCGAAACCAACAGTAAGATTCGTCCGAGATTGGCCGGCTTCTTCATTTGCTTTCCTCCTATGACACCGATCTACATCATGTCCTTTCCAGCCACAAAAGTGCACTTTACGTCTCTATGACACCATTTGGTTGAATGGTTGTTCTTATGACACTTTCACACCATTTTCCCTTAAGGTTTCCTGGTTGCTCACTGCCTCGAGAAGAAGAGGCAGCCTCCCTTTTGACTGATAAAATAGCAAACTCAAGTTGTGAAAGAGCTTTGTTGCTACCAGCAGTCGCTGCTTGTTTCTCACAATAGAGAGCCATCGAATGCACTCTGTTAACACTAGGCAAGGGATCAATCGAAACTACGTTACTTTAAAGAATGCCGTAGTTTTTGTTGAGTCCCATGAGAAACTGCATAGTCTTAAGATTCTTGATATACTCTCTAACCTTGACTCCTTCAACAGAAGCACAATCTTGCATATTACATATGATGTCTCTTTCATCCCACAAGCTTTTGAGTTTAGTGAAGAATGTGGTCACGGTGTCCGAGCCTTGAGAACAAGCATGAATTGCATTCTCAATGTTAAACAGTTGAATAGTGTTGGTTTGACCAAACCTTTCTTGAAGATCAAGCCACACATCTCGAGAGGTTTTGTAGTTCTTGGCACTGTCAGAAATTGGTTTTAACATGGAAGCTATAAGTCATGTCTTGACGAGTGTGTCACAACGCTCCCATTGTTGATGCTCCTCAAGGTTAACATTGGGTTTGACTTATGTTCCAAGACCAAAACCGATTTTGTTCTTGATCTTGAGTGTCATGCTAATTGATTGTGTTCATTTGAAGAAATTGTCCCCCATCAAAGGCTGTGTAAAAAGAACAGTTGAGGGTTGATCTGAATGATGCAGATAGAGAGCATGATTGGATTTTTATCATGGTGCGGTTGTTGTGGATGAGGAGTCAGACTTAGTGTCCTTCACATCGTCTATTTCGCCGCCTGCCATGAGATCTATTGTGTTTGGGTGATTCAGTGTTTAGGTCTAGGATCGAAATTTGCTCTGATACCATAAAGAAACTGGAAGTCGATAGAAAAGTATTCTATTCGATCTTACAATACAGAGGCTATGATATAACTTATATACCGGTCTAACCCTAGGCTATTAGGGTTTCCTACCCGGCCTTGAACACAAAATAGATCCCTAGTAATCAGGGATTACACAAGATTCTTATACAAACTAGAAAAGTACAACCTGTACTAGAATCTCGAACTTTCACCAGCTATGCAATTCGATTATTGTCTTCAATAGAAAACTCCCCTTTCGGACACAAATAAGTTGTCAACATTTTGGAAAACCCACCCATCCTGGGATTCGAGCTTTTCAAGTTCAGCTGGAGCCACTACGGTTCCGACAACCTTGATGCTAATTGGTGCCTTGCAGGGTCCTCCAAACCTGACCGGACCAACCAAATAGTTTCCCTTCTCTATCACAACCGTGCTCGGAGTCGTGGCTGCGCATGCATTTGTCCATGCTTTACTGATGCCCTGATATTAGAATGCATATGTATGTTGTCAGATTGTTAATGCACTAGTTAGAGAGCCCACGCGTTGCTGCGGGTTATGTCGTCTAGAAATCAACTAAACAACAAATTAATCCAAGTGCCTTAAACACATGCTTTTGTATTTTTAATATGAAGATAGAAAAACGGTAAATTGCTTTAAGCTCAATGAATCTACATTTTGGACAGAGCCTAATCTCATCAACTTAGTACTTTCCACTGGCAACATAAGCATTATCATCTATTGGAGCCAAAACAAATGAGATTAGCAAGTAAACCTCTTTTATTTCTTTGCTTCAAGTTTGTTCTTTCTTTGTTTCTTAAGAATCAAACAAATTAATAAAAGAAAGAAACAAACATGAAGCAGACTAAAACCAAATTAAGCTAATCATAGTTGAAATGAATAATAACGCAATTACTAAGTGCAAGTGAAGAGAACAATGTCAGACAGTAAAACTACTACTGATATGCAAGAGCTAGCACTGGTAATGATAAGACTTTTCAGGAGCAAAAGTTACATAATAAATTGATGACATTATTATAAAGAAACTGTGAAAGACACATCTATGTAATACCATGTTTACTAACATTTTTTTTATTTCTATGTTAAAAAGGTACTCTCCAGCACCAACGTATTCACTGATGTTGATAATGTTCTAATAAGGTTGGGTTTGGGAGAGCTTATAAGCTCCTTTGCTTTTAAGCACCAAAGGTTTTAGTGTTTGGTAAGTCTAAAAATAAGCTACTTTTTAAAAAAGTATAAAGTGTTTTGAGGAAAAAAGAAGAAGCTGCAAACACCCACCTTCTGCTTATAAGCTAAAAGTCAGCTTATATCTTATAAGCTAAAAGTCAGCTTATATCTTATAAGCCCAGCTGCACCAAACTCACCCTAAATAAGGTCAAGAAGGCCTAACTTTTGCATAATGTTCTAATGTTCTAATTAACCCTAAAGAAATAAAGGTTTTTTCCTGTTTTCGACTTAACTCTAATTTGATTTAGTCCCTCTCTGTACAAAACTATAAGTGAGAGATACAAAGTGCAACAAAGATAAAGTCCTTGAAAAGAATCAGTTTTACCTTATATGTTAGCAGTCTCATGTCCGGACTGATGATGCAACTCTTTTATCACTTCTTCGTCCTTCCCCTTTAGATATGCTAGTATGTAGCTGAAGGAAAAAACATCGATTCCGAATGAGCATAAAAAAATGAAATTTAGCAGAAATTGAAAAAATATTTTGCAGCAACAATATCATGTTGTTGCAATCCAAGAAAAGAAAAAAGCTGAACCTCAAATGCATATCCTCCATGAGATCAGAGATAAACAGGCACAGCAAGAGCAACCAAAACCTGCCGGCAAAAATAATACAATAATTAGTTATCCTTTCAGTTAATATGGTAAACATAAGTAGAAGGAACTTCTAATCTAATGAAGACAACATATAAAACCGAAAGAAGGCATAGAAAAATGAATGAAAGCATCAGTTCTCATGGACCGTAATTAACTGAATTTTTTCCCAACAGTCATTAAATTTGATTTGATATCGCTATGTAAAGAATTAGTTCGCATATGCATATATAACATTAAATAGAATAAGGAAAAAAGTTATCTATGTTCATACTTTCCTACTAATTATTTAATTTTTGTATATAATGCACATTTCTAATGCTCTAAGCAAGAACAAAGTTAGGATCGATCGGTTCAAACTAAGCTTAATTTACTGCAATTTTATTCGAGTCCACCAACGGTCAGTTTTAAGAAAAAGGAGATCATCAAATTGATTATAAGTTCTTACAGAGTTACAGTGGATAGCAAGAATATTTAAAGCAACACGTCAAATAGAAGAAACTACATGAACTAAATTAATAAATGTAGAAGTGGTAATGGAAATGGAATAAAAAAAGTCGAAAATGAAAATTTCTATAAACAACTAATGGAAGCCTAGAATACATGAAGAACCATATACTGTTAAGAACTATATGAAAGCTGGGAAAAAAATGCATGTCAAAGGAGCAAATAGATGAAACGGTCCAATTCCCTCATTATTGAAAAGGGATAAATTATAGGGGATGGCGCTGCTAAATGTATTTCAAAGCCTTCTTTGAGCTTTTTCCTTGTTTACAAAAACATAAACTTGCATAGATTATAAGCAGCAAAATTGTAGATTTAATTTGTATTTGACATGCTAAGTTTACACTATATTTGAAAGACAAATGATTTCTTTTCACTACAGAAGCAAATTTTTCTTATCATCATTCATTCCTGAGAAACTTATATCCAGCTCACATGTTAGCAAATAATATAAAAACTTTTAGAAGACATACATGTATAGTTCAAGTGACGTACCTGTATAGTTGAATCGTTGTTGAAGTCAAAATTTAAGCAACCTTAATCATGCAGTTAACATGTTGGCATGAAAAACACAACTGAAAACAATGTATAAAGAGAGAATAGGTGTTCTCTCAACTTCTGTTGAGTTTATCAGTGTGATCAATACTTTCTTCGTTTTCCAAGTACTTTATTTGTTTTCCAAGTTCTGAAGAAAAAAAATCTTATAAGAGATTATGTATATATATAAAGCAAAGGGAATTAACAAAATTGTATAGAGTTTTTGGTTTTGTTTTTAAGACCAAGCTTTACAAAAAACTCAGAAATAAAACCATATACCATGCCCTACGTTAAAGAAGCCTTTTCTTTTCATTGAATTTTTCAACATCAACAATATCAAGAGTTAAAATTGACTGTATCACGTTATCACTCCTGTCAACCACAATCTATTGATTTAGCTCACTCAAGTACCACGATCAAAAAGCAATAAGGTAATTAAACCCTATGCATCACTATATGTGTGTTAAATAGAAAGAGAGAGACTTGATTTGTACCTGTTGAGGATATACCAATCTAGACAATCTAAGGATCCAAGGAAGAGCAGTATAAACATGGTCCGTGACATCTATATTTGACTACAGAAGCAGCTGAGTGAAAGAAGGTCACAAATCATCAAATCATGGTCACATATCTTAATAACAAAACACGAAAAGAGATTGGATAAGAGGAAACAATACCCTTCTTGGCCATTCTAATAAGGTAATTATCACAAATCACGGTCACATATCAAACAATCGATCTGTATTACAATCTAAGCTTATAATGTATTGGAAGGAAAACACTAAAATAGAAGAGTCACAATATATTGAGCTGGAAGAATGCCATCAAAATCTACATAGATAATAATACATAAGAACTGAATAATAAGAAATTTTTTAACATTAGGCATACCTCAAAGTGCAGTAATTGATCAAATTTCAGATTGACACCAGCTGAAGAACAGTATATGTATCTTAAGAACCTTAGCCACCTGCAAAAGAAAGTTCCTGGTGAGATCTTCTTATCATTATCATAGTGCCAATAATAAAAGTCTTTGTGTATAAACATCTACTACATATTAAAGTTCTACATTCATCGAGCTTGTATATTAAAGATTGTAAAGACTACAAAAAGAAAACAACGATAAGGCAGCAGCTAAAATCAGAAGTACCTCTAGCTTTCTTTAGTGAGCTTCTCCTCCTCCCTGATGCACATGCAATTGGGAAAAATAATAGAATTCCGATATTTGGAATCATTTATGTGCTTTAAGCCATAAAATGTATCATAGATCTCTGCCCTACGGTGATCTGTGTGGCTTTAAAAAATTATAAAAAAAATAAAAGATTCGTGGGCAATTCAAAGGAGCAAATTTTGGGCAAGACCTAATCTAAAATTTTCATCTTGGTTATTACCTGATCAATTATAAATAACATTAACACAAAAGGGCAAGCAAACTCAATATCAATGATAAGTAACATTAGCACAAAAGGGCAAGCAAACTCAATAACAGCTTCCAATTGTTCTTTTGCCTCTGCATGCTCACCATCAAAAGTTTTGGAAGCTGATGTTCATTCTTTCTGCAAATCCCGAAAAATCCTTTTTCTTGATGGCATCTGATTTCCATTCGCATTTCTATGAGAAGGGTTATAATTGAAGAATTAATAGACTAAATAAACGTGGAAAGAAATCAGAAATACATGATTATTCAATAATCAACTGTCAAGCTTTGTAAAACAAAATATATAATCGTTTAGCAGATGGTCAACAATGATCAGTTAAAGAGCAATGTTGATAGAAAAGAAAGGTCATTTCAATTCATATTAAAAATAAACAGCTAGCATATATTTGTAATTTATACACATAATGAGAAAACATTATATGTTGTTTACAAAAGCTATAAAAAAATAATAATAAAGAAGTAAAATGGCGTACCCTGCAATCTAGTGGAAGGAGAAGACACAGAATTTCGAATCAAAGCAGAAATCAACTCTCAAAGGATTGGATTAAAACCTATGGGAAAAAAATGATAATAAGATTCAATGCAAAATCCAATTGACAGCTTCACTCATGCCCAATTCAATAAATTGAGCACACTTGCTTTCGTTTTAGAACAAAACCAATCCCCTAACACGATCGACAGACAAACCCGGACAAATTATTTCTCATCTCTCCTCGATCGTTGTCGAAATTTCTAGAATTCCTCTCCTAAAAGCAATCACATGATTAATGAAAGTTCAAAGCTTTAATCGATTACAGAAAATAAAAAAAACATAATCAAATTGAAAACCCAAAAACCCAAACTGCACAAATCCATGTTTTGTAATAGTCAAAGAGTAACTCACCTGGAATTGTCGATAGCCGTCCTCGATGACTCGGCGAGGCTGACTCTTTGTACTCCGATCAAAACCTAACGCCTCCACCTCCCCCGCTGTCACCGTAGGGGTCGCGGCGGTAGGGTTTATGCAATTCACGGTCGTAATCGAGCGGGTAGTACCGGGACTGGTCGTGGTAGTCGAGGTAGAGGTGGTGACGCCGCCGGCCGGAGTCGATTGGAAGGGGGGAGAAGGTTATTCTTTAGGGACGTGGCGGCGGCACAGGATGAGGGGGTAAGGGTTTGAAGGAGGCGTAGGGGGATTGGGAGCGAGGAGTTGGTCTCAACAGCGTCAAGTTGGGGCACACCCAGTTGAATCTGCTCACCAATCCGTAACTGATTGATATGATTGAGAAAGAAAATCAATAGATTGGGTAGAAAGGAGACAACGAATAGAGAGAGAACCAAAATTTTGTTTTTTGTAGGCTGACCAAAAATGGGAAGAATGTTAGGAACTAGAGAATCAAGAACACAGAACAAATTGAAGGAATGACTTAGTCTTATTGAATAACAACTTCGGCTATATAATAGCCTTACAGAGACCTAATTGAAGAAGGTAAATAACAGCCCACGTTAACAACTAAGTACGTGGTGATCAAGCAAGGAAATAATCAAAGCAGTAACTACACTACCCTAGTTAATAGGGAGATTATTAAACAGAAAGTTAAAACCTAAAAATCTTATCATTCCCTCCCTTAAACTAATTGCTTCAAGCACTTAGTTTATTTCAGGTACTTCACGCACTCCCAGCATACCACGCAGCTTCTTAAACCGGTCAAGATTGAGTGGCTTGGTCATCACATCTGCAACTTGATCTTGAGTGCCACAATGAATCAACTGCACAACTCCATCCTTGGTTAAATCACGCAGAAAATGAAAACGCACATCAATGTGCTTGCTACGACCATGCATTACAGGATTTTTAGATAGCTTGATGGTAGAGCTATTGTCACAGAACACAGCAGTACAATCACCTTGATCATAGCTGACCTTTTTCAGAATTCTTTTCATCCACACAGCTTGACACGCACAAGCTGCTGCAGCTACAAACTCTGCTTCAGTGGTAGAGAGAGTGACAATTGGCTGCTTTCTTGAAGACCAAGACACTGCTCCTGAACTTAACATGAACACATAGCCAGCAGTACTTTTCCTATCCTCCAAATCTCCTGCATAATCACTGTCAGTGTATGCAACCAATTCCTTGTTCCCTCCCTTCTTGTAGAATATCCCAAAACTTGTAGTCCCTCTCAGATACCTCAAAATCCGCTTAGCTGCTAAAAGATGAAGCTCAGTAGGGTGTGCCATATACCTGCTAATCATGCTTACTGCAAACATCATATCTGGCCGAGTAGTAGTCAGATACATTAAGCTTCCCACAATTTGTTTGTAAAACGTTGCATCCACTTCTCTTCCATTCTCATCCTTAACCATCTTAAACCCTGGAACAATAGGATTGTGAACTGCATTGCTCTCTTCCATCCCAAACTTCTTTAACACATCCAATGCATATTTAGCTTGACAGATAAAGATACCATCATTTCTCTGCAATACTTCAATCCCGAGAAAATATCTCATTTTACCCAAATCAGTCATATCGAATTCACTCATCATTGCATTCTTAAATTCTTCAAACATCACTTCATCATCCCCAGTAAAAATCAAATCATCCACATACACACTAACAATGAGAATTTTACCTTCTTTGTTAGTCTTAATGAAGAGTGTCTGCTCACTTTGGCACCTTTCAAATCCTTCTTTCAGAAAATGAGCTTCAATCCGGCTGAACCAAGCTCGAGGAGCTTGCTTTAGTCCATACAATGCTTTCTTTAGCTTGAATACTTTGTCAGCAGCACCTTTCTGTACATATCCTCTAGGTTGCTCCACAAATACATCTTCACTTAATTCTCCATGAAGGAAGGCCGATTTTACATCAAGCTGATAAATGCTCCATCCTCTTTGTGCTGCAAGAGCAATGATTATTCTGACCGTATCCATTCTCGCTACTGGTGCAAACACCTCCAAGTAATCAACCCCATATTCTTGTGCATATCCCTTTGCCACCAAACGTGCCTTATACTTATCAATCTCTCCATGTTCATTGAGTTTTGTCTTATACACCCACTTAACCCCAATTCTCTTAGCTCCTGCTGGTAAGTCAGTAAGCATCCATGTTCCATTTTTCTCGATTGACATTATCTCTGAATCCATGGCTTGTCTCCATTTGCTACTCTTCACAGCTTCCTCAAAACACATCGGATCAGTACTAGCAAACAGAGCTAGATTAATATCAACCTCTTCTTCCGAAAGTCCTTCACCACTCACATAATCCCTCATCCATACTGGAGGCTGTCTATTTCTTTCTTCTTCTGTGGCTGATGATCCTTCTGCATTTAATTGATTTGGAGAAGCATTCTCAGAACTTTGTGAATCATTCTCACTTTCTTCAGCACTATCACCACTTTCACTTGCTGACTCGTTCGCAGCATTCACATTTTCATTTTCAACATCATCATTCCACTCTAAGTCAATCAACACCTGCTCCTCATAGCTTTTATCCCAATCCCATTGTCTTTCCTCCTCAAAAATGACGTCTCTGCTGATTACTATTTTTTTAGAAACCGGGTCATAAAGTCTATACGCCTTGGACTCTTCACTAACTCCTAAAAGAACACAGCTGAAACTTTTATTTTCCAACTTTGTTCTTCTAGCATCGGGTACATGGACATGTGACACACATCCAAAGACTCTAAAATGTTCCACTGATGGCTTGACTTTACTCCATGCTTCTTGTGGAGTTACATTCTTCACAGCTAGAGTGGGAGATCGATTCAACACATATATTGTCCAGTTGACAGCTTCAGGCCAAAATGTTTTGGGAATTCCCTTCTCCGAAAGCATACTCCTCACCATATTCATGACTGTCCTATTCTTCCTCTCTGCAACTCCGTTTTGTTGAGGAGTATAGGCAGCAGTCAATTGTCTCTTTATCCCATTCCTTCTACAATAATCATTGAACTCCTCTGAAGTAAACTCTCCTCCACGATCAGTGCGTAAGCACTGAATGAATGAACCAGTCTCCTTCTCCACACAATTTTTAAAGTACTTGAATGATGTAAATGCTTCTGACTTTTCAATTAAAAAATAGGCCCAAGCTTTTCTGCTAAAGTCATCGATAAAGCATAATAAGTACCTCTTTTTACTGTTGGAAATGGGAGTAATTGGACCACAGATATCCGCATGAATGAGCTGCAACCTTTGTGATGCTCTCCAACTACTCATTTTTGGGATAGGATCTCTATGTTGCTTTCCTATCATGCAATGTGTGCATACCACATTTGAAGCAGGAAGTTGAGGTAAGCCACACACCATTTTTCTGAATTGTAAGGTTCTTAAACCTTTGTGACTGAGATGACCATATCTACAATGCCAAAGGTGTGAGAGGTTCTGTGATGTCGTCTGAAAACAAGCTTCCTTGATTGGCTGAGACTTGGCCAACAAGACAAACATCCTGTTGGTTGTCATCTCAGTTTGAATAATTAGACCTTTCTCTGGATGGTAGATCTTGCATTTTCCAGATTTGATGAGAATTGCAAGTCCCTTTTCCTGTAGTTGCCCTATGCTCATCAGATTATTCTTCAGCTCTGGTACATAATAGACTTCAGTAACCACATGATTAAAACCATTAATCTGCAGCCTTACATTTCCCTTCCCAACTACACTCATCTTTGTGTTATTACCCAGTTTCACAATGTGTCGAAAGTCTTCATTCAGCTCACAAAAAAATCCCTTGTCTCCACACATGTGGTTACTACATCCTGAATCCAGAAACCATGCATCTTCTCTTTTGGCTTCATTAATCTCCACATAAGCCATCAAAAGCATTTCTTCCTCTTCATTTAGCTCTGCATAGTTTGCTTCTTTGTCCCAACTTGGACACTCGTATTGGAAATGACCGAGCTTGTGACATTTGTAGCATTCAACAAGGGCTTTGTTGAATGGCTGGCGTCCTCTACCTCTACCTCTTCCCCGAAATGTAGCTCTGCCACGAGCTCTTCCACCAAATCTGTCCTCATAAGTCACCTTCAGAGCTTGTTCTTCACCTTTCAGCTTGTGAAACTTTTGTTCATGGACAATCAGTGAACTTTGCAGTTCGTCAATAGAGAGCTCGTCGATATTCTTAGATTCCTCAATTGAACAAACTATGTAGTTAAATTTGTCAGTTAAGGATCTAAGAATTTTCTCCACCACAGTTACATCAGTCATTTGCTCTCCATACACACGCATTCTGTTTGCAACAGACATAACTCTAGAAAAATAATCTGTAACACTTTCACCTGACTTCATTTCGAGGATTTCAAACTCTTTGCAAAGAGCTTGAAGTATTGAACGCTTCACCCTTGCGTTTCCTTCGTATTTTTCTTTCATAGAGTCCCAGATCTGCTTTGAAGTGTCCTTCTGCAAAATAGTTTCCAGAATTGTTCTATCAATCGCCTGGAACAAATAGTTCTTCACTTTGAGATCCTTCAACTTTAACTCTTCGAGTCTTTTTTGCTGCGCCTCAGTCAAGGTTGCTCCTGCTGCCAGCGCTGCATAGCCAGGCTCCACCAAGCACCAATATTCTTTTGACCTCAGAAAATTTTCCATTAACATTTTCCAATGGTCGTAATGACCATCAAAACGGGGAATTGCAGGTTGCACAAAATTCCCTTCACTCGTCATGCTTTTCTCTGTTTGCAAGTCACTCAAAAAGTCTGCTACTTTTTTTTTATCAGGCTCAGTAGGAGCTCTGATACCAATTTGTTAGGAACTAGAGAATCAAGAACACAGAACAAATTGAAGGAATGACTTAGTCTTATTGAATAACAACTTCGGCTATATAATAGCCTTACAGAGACCTAATTGAAGAAGGTAAATAACAGCCCACGTTAACAACTAAGTACGTGGTGATCAAGCAAGGAAATAATCAAAGCAGTAACTACACTACCCTAGTTAATAGGGAGATTATTAAACAGAAAGTTAAAACCTAAAAATCTTATCAAAGAAAACCCAACACAACTCACCCGATAGGATATGACCGGAATTGAGAAAAGCTAATGAAGGGCGAAGAGAAGACATCAGATTGCTCTGGACCGTTCATCAATCGCGAGCGAGAGAAAAGGCGAGAAATCCAGGTCCGACACAAAGGCGCAGAGATGAAGTCTATTTGAAGATTGGGTTGCACAATTAACAGCTGCAATTGAGCGATCTTGAAGCTCGACCAAGGGATTTTTTCTGTATGGGTTCTCAAGTTTCGAGAGGTCGGGACTCGGGAACAAACAGATAGATGAGAGCAGGTGGAGGGAGGGTCCGGTTTGGTTTCTCTCCCTCGGCTCCGATGCGAGAAGAAGCCATGAAATTGGGCGGCTCGGAGAAGGCTTTATGAACTGTGATGGCTTCGGATAATAGCTTCCTCGACTTAGGAACAGTGGCACCACGATTGTTATATAGGAAATGTGTAACTATGTTATCAGTATAAGATAAGAATTATAGCAAACACGTAAGCTTTGAAAGAGCATAATAGATTTCTAACTTGAGGTTCCTTTAATACTGCAACACAGGAAGCTGACTACCACAAAAACCTATAACCCAATTTTAAGTGAACTGTCTAAAGGTCCCTCTGGGTTGGTGCTGATTGGAGTCAAATTACACTACGGATTTAGGCTTTTGTGCTACGTGGTCACAAAAATTACCTACCAACCATTCACATGTACAAAAATGTACGAGTGGTTATAGCAGAATGATAAACATATCCATTACTTATTAACGAAATTATGAATTTAAATCACCATAAAGATAAAAGTAAAATCTTTGTATCCTCTTAAAAAAACGCTGGGATGTTTGTGTTATAAGAAATTACGTGTTTGAATTAAGCTTGTTGACCTTCAACACAAACACCTATTAATTTACATGTTATGATTACATTTAGTATGAATGCATAGTTGAAAACTTCACACTAACACGCAATATGTCGTCCAAAAAAAAACACGCAATATGGATATTTTGGAAACTGGAGTACTCGAGTCGAGAGGGTTTTGACATTTGAAAAACAATGTTAGGTTACACTTGGTGTGTTTGGGATCAAAGATGAGGTCGGGAATTAAACTCGTTTTTTCATCACGTTCGTCGCAGACCAAAAAAACATCACGATGGTCAAACACATCTGAAATGAGAGCCAAGTATGACGATTCAAAACTGTTTAATTGAACTATCCAAGAAGTATATACAAATACAAGAGTGCAGCCTATAGCCCTTCTGAAGTGAGACCAAATCTTCCAAGCTCTATTGCAATGAAAATCCATATCTGCACTCATTAAACAATAAATGGGATACAATGGTGCTATGTTATAGAAACCTACAAATGTAACAAAACTGCCCTTACTTTCAAAATGATGTTCTGCTTTCAATGGCTGACTTGATTCTACTGACAAAATCGTCAATCCGCATGGTCCCTGGATCATCACCAGACCTGGATCTTACTGTAACAGTTCCAGATTCAACTTCCTTGGCCCCAACAACAGCCATTAATGGAATTTTGAGCATCTCTGAATTCCTAATCAGTTTTGGCAGTCGTTCGCCATGGCAAAGTTCTCCCCGAATACCACTTGCTTTCAGTTTGTTGGTTAGCTCTTTGCAGAAATCCAGCTGCACAGAAATTTGAAATTTTGCTTTAGTGAAAACACAATTGTCTTATTTGCCTCAACTCCAAAACAATTAAATTAAAGGAAAAAAAAGATAACAATGATTTTCTTTCTAAAAAAAGTGCAAAATGGCCCATGCAATGCATATATTCATAATCTTAGCAGGATCCATCATGTCGTAAGTGTTGGAAATCTAAACAATCTTATATGAACAAGAATAGGAGCGTAGAAATCATAGCATAAAAAATCCTCGCTAATGTAATGGATTCAAAAGATAGATGTAAACTGAGCCATCAATAATTCAATATTTCATGACACTCAATTCCTTATAGACTGTATGTAAACCTTCTTAATTTTTTTAAATACCAAATATGAAACAGCTTTGGATACCTGAGTGTCTGTCACTGGTAAGACATGAGCTTGCACTGGAGAAAGCCATAATGGAAAATCCCCAGCATAATGCTCTATAAGGACTCCAAAGAACCGCTCCAAGGACCCAAGAACAGCTCTATGAATCATGATAGGCCGCTTCTTTTCAGAATTTGAGTCAATATAAGTTATGTCAAATCGCTGTGGTAGGTTAAAATCAACCTGTACAATTGGTAGAGAACATATTTAGAGGGTGAGGGAGATGGGGAGACAGGTAAAAAAATTAAAAACAAGATTATTAACAATATCATTAACGTTCAAGACTTGCCTGTATAGTGGAGCACTGCCACTTCCTTCCAAGAGCATCCTCAATCTTAAGATCAATTTTCGGGCCATAAAAAGCACCACCGCCATCATCAATTTGATAGTTCCAACCCTTATCCTCCAAGGCATCTCTAAGGGCAGACGTTGCTTTCTCCCATATATCATCGTCTCCAACAGACTTCTCTGGCCTCGTGGAGAGATTAACTTCATATTTGCTGAAGCCAAATTTCAATAATAACTCTTCCGTAAGATCTAAGACACCCCTGATTTCATCTTTGATCTGGTCTTCTAGGCAAAATATGTGTGCATCATCCTGCAAAAAGATCATGAGGTTAATAGAGAAAACTTCAAAACTCGGGAAGAACAGAGGATGAGATGTTAAGAAACTCAGTCATCAAGATTAGCAATGAATCCAATGAACATCAATTGCTCTAAGAAACAGCCATAAACATATTTGTAAAATTGACAAACAGTAACTGTTGAAGGATTTCAGTCTCAATAATAAAAAAAGTTTGAAAAATTTTAAAACAAAAAATTTGTAACACTTGGAAGTATAACTGAATTGTTTTTTTCCTCCTGTGCCTAGAAAAATGAACAGTATTGCAGCAATATATTATACCATACCTGAGTAAAACCTCGTACACGGAAAAGGCCATGTAAGCTTCCAGATAACTCGTATCTATATACTGTTCCCAATTCAGCAACTCTAATAGGAAAGTCATTGTAAGAATGACGCCTCCTTTTGTAAACCAAGATGTGATAAGGGCAGTTCATCGGTCGAAGTTGATAAAGTTCATCTTCAACATCCATCTGATTGTACATATTTTCTCTGTAGAAATCCAGATGACCACTTATCTGCCAAAGATCTGCCTTTGCAACATGTGGAGTATACAGCAGATCATAATCACGTTCTATGTGTGTCTTTTTCCACAAATCTTCTATTACATGCCTCACAATAGCACCCTTTGGATGCCAGAACACTAAACCTCCACCAGCATCATTCTGTAGAAACTCAAACTAAAATGTTCAATGCAAGAATAATTTAAACTATGGCAGTTCTAACATATAGATTGATATAAATAGCATGAAGAACATCAATATTTGAGTACCTGTATAGAAAAAAGATCAAGAACTTGACCAAGGCGCCTGTGATCTCGGCGTTTAGCCTCCTCCTTGAAATGAAGATACGCCTGCAATTGTTCTTCATTCTCCCATGCAGTGCCATAGATCCTCTGCAACATTGGTTTCTTTTCATCTCCTCTCCAGTAAGCACCTGCAATAGACTCAAGTTCAACAGCTTTTCTGTTGATTTTTCCAGTATATTCCACATGAGGGCCCGCACATAGATCCCACCATTCATTACCAATGTGGTAGATGGTAATGGGATCTTCCTTAATACTATCCAAAATTTCAAGCTTGTATGGTTCATTGAGAGCACTTATTCTTCGCTGAGCTTCCTCTCGTGAAACTTCTTCTCTTACCAGTGGTATATTTCTACAAATGATGCGATCCTACAGATGGCATACAGATGCTGATGAACAGTTTGCAATGATGTGATGGTTCCAAAACACTGATTGAAAAAATACAGCAACCAACAAGTAAAGTGGGTTACCATCTCTTTCTTGATTCCCTTCAACTCTTTGTCCGTCAAAGGCTCCATATCGAAATCATAATAAAACCCATTCTCTATCCACGGCCCAATTGTCACCTTTGCATCTGGGTAGAGCTTCTGAACCGCCATGGCCATAACATGCGCACACTGTACAGTGATGCATATATAAAAACAGTCCACCCCCATCACAGCACCAAAAAGCACACCATCCATACCAAATTCGCAGAAAAAAATTCACATCATCTCCCCATCTAATCTAACTATTATACACCCATTTTATCTAGTCCTAAACAATCAAATAACCCGAAAAGGTTTGATATTTTTTCATCCTCCTCATTTCCTCATTCTTGGTAATTGTAACAACATTGATCACCACTATTCTATCAGACATTCAGTAGCATAATATTGCAATCAAATCCATAAAAGCACAAGAATTTCGAAAAAAGCAAGCGACTTTAGCTCTAACCCAACAACTAAAATCACTAGTGCAAACTAAAGAACACCATGAAAACGAAAACCCAGAACACAAAGAATGCAAATACCGTGTGTCGGATTCTGAGGAGCTTCTCGGAGGACTCATTGGAAGGGAGCACAACTCTGTCGAGCTTATCAGACTTGTCCTTCTGGGACTCCTTGACTTTGTCGTGTTGGGTCGAGACGTGTGAATCAGTGGCGGCGACGGCGGCGGAGGTGGAGAGTCCATTTCGGTTGGAAAGGGCGAAGGTCCGGAAGTCGGAGGTGGGTTGCGAAACGCAGCGTTTAAAAGGGGAGAGGAAAGAAGAGGTTTTGAGGAGAGGAGAGGAGGCGGTGGCCATTCTTTGAAGAATCAACATCTGGGACTCTCTGGGTTGGTCTTCTTCTTCTTGTATCAGTGTCAGACTGACTCTGTGGTGGAGGTTCTTTCTTTCTTTCTCGGACGCTTCGAAAAATAAAATAGTAAATAAACAGACTCCGATTTTAGGATATTTGATATTTGATATATATATATATATATATATATATATATATATATATATATATATATATATATCTTGGTTAATACTTTGTATACGGATTTTATGTAGTAATTTATGTTGTAATAGGATTTTACACATATCAATATAATAGACCCATTGACCCATGTAATAGCTTAAGAGACCCATGTATTTCCATATATAAAGGGACTTCATTATAGGGCTTCTAATGAGGACCTTATAATGAAGACCAAGTGAAGACTTTCAAATGAACGGTTGGATCAAGCTTTTCACTTTTAATTGATAGTTTCTAATTCTCATGTACATTTGATCCAACCATTCATTTAAAAGTCCTCACTTGGTCCTCATTAGAAGTTCTCCCCTTCATTCTATCAATAAAAAAAGAATTCATTTCCTCAATATTATTCCACAACACGTTATCAGACACTTAAACCCTAAAAGAGTAAGTAGGCCACCGAGAAAAAAGAGAAAAAATTTGTCGCGCGCACGCCTGTGCACTGCCGCGCGCACCACTGTTGCGCACCTTCTGGGCACTGCCGCACACCACCGCTGCGCACCCCCTGGGCACCGCAGCACACCCTTGTGCACCGCTGCGCACCCCCTGCGCACCAAGAAACCCTAAAATCTGCCTCAGGGTTCAAACGTAAATATCGACAAAATAAAATCCGAATTGGATTTCGTCAACAACAAAGAAGTTGAAGATATTGTTCTTATGAATCCAACGCCGTCAGCCTCATCCTAAGAACCGGCTAGAAAGGCACCGAACCGGCCGCTGGAATCCCTAGACCGGCCGCCAGAATCCCCAGACTTGCCGAACAGTTCAAGCAACCGGTTAGGGCACTTTCCGAAGTCTGATTTCCATAAAATTTGGAACGGTTATGCACAAAGATATCAGGATTCTTCAGTCAAAAGGGCACCCCCAGAACCAGAGTAAACGTGGGTGAACGGTCCTCCCAATGACTGCAACGTGCATGGGAATCACTTTTTCTTGAGAAAAACGAGATGTATTCCTTGTTTCTCTTTGAATCCTCCATATGGTTTATGTTTATCAATAATTTGCTACTTTTTTATGGCAAGTGTAACTAACCATATGTTTTTCATGTGTTTCATTGTCTCCCTGCGCGACAATTCACGATGCGAACGATCGCCGAACGCGAATGGATTTGAGTATGGAAGCATGGAGCAACTTATATGAATGCAGTCTATTTGACAGACTAGCAAGTAAGCTTTACTTTTGAGTACTTTCAAAGTTCAATAACCTCGGCGAGGATAAAATCCGTTCCTCCCTTCTCCATCTCCATTCTATGCTTGGGACGTTTGTCTTTGAAGGTTATTATGGAAATCCTAAAACATATGTGCATTTGGCTACCGGCACCACTAGCCCACATGCTACTCGCTGCACGCCGGCTGTTGAGCACTGTGCTCTGGCGCGTGCACAACTGCTGAGCACTGTACCCTGGCACACGTGCGTTGCTACCGAGTGATGTGCTCTGGCCAGCGTACCTACTGACCGTTGTGCTGCCGCGTACAACTACTGACTGTTGTGCTGCCGCGTGCACCTGTTGAGCACTATTGCAAAGGGCATGCCCCTGTGCGCGTGCACGCTGTTGCCAGGGCTTGCCCCTGTGCACGCGTGCGCTGTTACCGGGCACCGTATGTGCACATGCCTCTGTGCCGTGCACGTTGCTGCCAGGGCTTGCCCCTGTGCACGCGTGCGTTGCTGCCGAGCACTGTATGTGTACCTGCCTAGGCTCTACTGCCAGGCACTATATGTGCACGTGGCTATCAGCTGCTGAAGTCCTACGCACCAATTGTTATGCACTGTCGAGCGCTGACTGCCGATTGCTACCGCGCGCTGCCTAGGGCAGCTGCCGAGTACTGTCGAGCACTAACTGCCGAGTGACATGCACTAGTTGTCGTGCACCATACACCGAAGATGTTTTTAGGTCCACGTTGTGAGGTATCCAACGTTGGTTTGTGTTATGCTATTAAAGAGAATTCAGAATTGGAGAATCATCTCATTCCTTGAACCCACGTTGTGTTTGATCAACGTTAGCACATTTTTCCGGGTTGAAAGTCCCGTTGAGAACATGGTAGGAGAATCAGCTACCGGTGTAGGATGCTCAGCGTCTAGCTGCAGAGCACCACTGCCAAGCTGCAGAGCAAAGGCTGCCCAGCTACCGAGCGCCCAGCTGTAGAGCGTCTAGTGCCTAGCCACAGAGGACCAGTGCTGCATAGCTGTCGAGTGCTAATTTCCAACCACTGAGCACCCAGCTGCCGAGCATGATCTAAATTTTTCTCGAGATTTAGCCACTGCTTCCTACGTTGAAACTCCAACCTGTAAAGCGAGATGACCACTCTCGAGTCTGAACAGTTTGATTTTGTATGCATGAGCGAGGAAATTTGCCGCTCACTTACATATTGACTCTTGAATGCCGCTCTAAGTCTCAAATAGAGATTAGAAGCTGAGCAACACTGTTTTATGCTAAAGGCATGCAGCTATGGAGCGCTGCCTAGGAGCTACTGAGTGCTACACAAGCTGCCGACATGGTTGTTGAGCTGCCGTGCATGCTGCCGAGCCCATGTGCACCTAGCTGCCAACTGTCGATAGTCACGCATTTGTTGCCACCCAACGTGACTGTTGCTAACCCTGTATGCAAGTTGCTGCCCCTTGATTGTTTTTGCTCCAATTGTGTGTCAATTGCCGCCCCTGTGTGTCAATTGCTTCATGTTATGTGAGGAATGCCACCACCTATTTGTCAGATGTCGACAAGTTATGTGTTTGTTGCTTTATACTCTACACATAAATTGTCGTGCACTGTGCATTAGGTGTTGAGCACTAAGTTCCAGATGTTAGCACTGAACATAAGGAATCGTGCACTGATCACCAATGGTTGTGCACTTACACCGACTGTCGAGCACTGGACATCAGGGCCAAGCTCTGTGTAGCAGCTGTCGAAGCTTTGTGCACCTCATGCTACCGAGCCCCTTACAGCCCCATACCGTGCGCCATGGGCGCTAGCGAATGTGCAACCACCGAATGTTACCGAGTGCTCAGTACACCGACATATGTGTGGCTCCCCATGCACTACCAAATGTTGCCAAGTGCTTAGTGCAATGGCATATGTGTAGGTGTAATGGGCTGCCGAATGTTGCCGAGTGCCTAGTGCATTGGCATACATGCAAGCTACAAATGCGGACAACCAAAAACAAAAACAGTGAATCTGCCACTTTCTATACAGCAACTTTTGAAGAGCTTTTTGAACAGCTCCGGATGAACTAGAACGCAAACCATATATCAATGGAAATCTATGTGTGTCTAGTTTCTAACAATTTTCGCGATTCATTCATATCCATTCTAACGAAGGAGTTATGACTGTTTGAGTGAGCGAAGGTCATGCTGCCAGGAATTCTGCAATGCACACGGTTGCCTATGGTTTTTATGTCTTTTTCTCACGTATCTACCTTATTCGATAGGTAAGTTATGTGAAGAAATTGAGTGCCTTGCAGATGGTGGGACTACCCACACAATCTTGAGCAAAAGTCATGCTGCTAGGAAATGTATTGCACAAGGGTTTGCATTTGTGCACCATGTCATGTGCCTATTTCCTCATATTAGCTATAGACATCCTGGTTGAAGATCCTTAGATCACCAGTTCATGATTGTCAAGCTCACTTGTAAGAATTAATGCATACAAGAAACGTACAAAAGGGTGTACGGAACATCAAATGGATGCCTCTAACATTTGACGTCATGAAGGGCTCTTTGATTTTCTCCAAACTAAATGATGAGACCTCGATGAAATCGTTGGTTCGATAAGTGTATTTACACTATGACATGATCATGCACAGCCTTATGAAGGTGTGTCGATGTTCGTGGTTTAGTCTTCACATAACAGCAGATTTTCCATCATCGGATAACGTGGTTAACCTCGGCAAAGGTTACCTACTCCCTTGATTTTGGATCCCCCCATGATGCTGTTACCAAATGTCATCCTTCATGGACGTTTAAGACTTGTAATGCCATATGAATGCTTTACTTTTGGGTCGAAGGGAACTCCTGCGATGCCACTTTAAAGTTGAAAGCTTCATCATGTCAAAATCTGCGACCACGGTAAGTTGAACATATTGTATTGTAACTTCGTCAGAGTTTTCTGAACGGCTCCAGATGAACTAGAAGCCAAATTTTATATCAATGGAAAGCTACGTGAGTCTAGTTTCCAGTGGTTTATTCGGCTTATTCATAGCTGTCACGAAGAAAGCGTTATGGCATTTTAAGTGCGTACAGGTCATGATACCAGATGGCAGACTGTATCCTATTGTCCCTTAACTTCGTCAGAGCCCCCAAATCATCTCCGGATGAACTGGAATGCGCTCTTTATATCATTGGAAAGCTATGTGAATCTAGTTTCTAATGGTTCAAGCGGTTTGTTCATATCCATCTAGACAAGAGAGTTATGGCCATTTTAGTGAGTATAGGTCATACTACACAAAAACTGTATACTCTTCGCAGATTGTGAATCATTTTTGTGACTAAGTTTGATTGGATCTTCACCATCTTTTATGACATGGTTGAATCAATTCTTGATATCTTTGGCTCGATGATCCAAGTCACAAATGTCCTCCTTATGGTGAGAGAGGCAATCGAACTTTGAAGTATGTTATGAACATACACACCAACGATTACCGTGATGAGAATGACTGAGACTTTTGTGTATACTTCTCATGAGTGCCAGTTGAGAGCGTCATGAAGAAGAGCATGAGTCCTAAGGTGTCGCCAATAAGTAGATTTGGAAAAATTGACTCAGACAAGCTATGCCACAAAAGATATCATTCTTATTGAAAATCCAAAGATTGATTATGTAGACCGATGCAACCAACGTATGGATACCGTATACGCTTTTATGGTGTTGGTTGAAGAGCTAACACACTGGTCATGTGTTGAACCGTCGTCTACCACATGCTGCTTATGTATGTATGGGCTCACTACCTATCCTTAAAGAGGGACATGCAGGCATGTATTGATTCGTCCACGACTTACCATCATTGCATTGATGCACGACAGCTCGTTACTGTGTGCTAGGATTGACACGTAGTTGTAATCCTTGAACTCAGCGGGATAGTAACGGATCTCTAAGCCTTGAGTTCCACAATGTGCCAAATTGGACTGTCATAGTTCCCAATGATGATGTGTCACATGAGATGAATATGTTCTAAGATTGGATATGAGTCATTTTATTGCTCCCCACCTTAAGCTCCTTGACAGACGATCTCCTTAACCGCTACACTGCGGATTGTCACTTTGATACTGTATTCCCGCCGTTAGGGAGAGATACGAAAATTAGGGTTCAAGTAGGAACGACGTGAATGTCGTGGTTGGTTACCACTAAGTCTCAACATGATCCCCATAAAACTATAGTGACGAGATCAATGCTGCATATGTATGTAAGGAATGATGTCCTACCAAGAGGACATGGCTCGACCAAATTATGGACATTCATTCTTCAGCCCAAAATGAAATCATTTGGGAAATGGTCTCACCGAAAAGGATAGTGACCACACCATGGTTGTAAACGGTGACCCCCGGGAGACATTGAGGTCCCTTGTACGTGATTCCACTAGATCTCATACATCGTTCCTCCCCTACTGCGGCATTGGCTTTGTCCTACGCTTACTGTTTCGTTTTGTAAAGCTTGTACTTTCATTGAGTGAGACCCTCCTATGCTATGACACAAAAGATAACATTTCATTCTTACACCAAATCCAAAAAAGGATTGTGTAGACAAATACAACTAACTTGCAGACATCGTATATGCTTTTATGGTGTTGGTTGAAGGGGGTTAACACACCGGTCATGTGTTACATCATTATCTACTATATGCTGCTTATACTTTTATAGGTTTTCTACCCATTGTTAAGAAGTTTTCATCATAGAGTTGATGACATATCATTACAGATATTTATAACCTATTTGGTCACATGGAACTCAACTATAGTAAAGTCTTATGATTGGTTGATGTGCATCAATACTTTCGTTAAGGTTATACCGCATGCAACATTACTCATTCGTCCATGACTTATCAACATTGAATTATTGCACGACAGCTTGTCAGTGTATGCTAGGATTGGCATGGGGTTGTAATCTTTGAGCTTGACATGATTGAAATGGATCTCCAAGCCTTGAGCTACACAATGTGCCAAATTATACTATCACAGTGTCTACTGATGAGTAATGTGAGATGAATCAGTGTGCATCTGTTGAGCGACGTACACCGAGTTGCCCTACAGTGTGCACGTAGCTACCGCCAGCATGTGCCCAGCTGCCAAGTGTGAATCTACCAAGCACAGCGCATCGAGCTGCCTAGCAGCGTGCATGTAGCTGCTGACACTATGAACCTAGCTGCCGAGCAACGTGCCCTCTACTACCGACGACATATATAAAAAAACATATAGTCTGCTTATGTTTACTCATTGGCAAACCATCTCTTTAACCACTATATTACGAATTGTCATAGTGCCTAATGATGAGTCATGTGAGATAAATAAGTGTGCATCTGTTGAACGACGTGCATCAAGCTGCCCTGTAGCGTGCACGTAGCTGCTGCAAGCATGTGCCCAGCTGCCAAGTGCGCATCTACAGAGTGCAGCGCACCGAACTGTCTAGCAGCGTGCATGAAGCTGCTGACACCATGCACTCAGCTGCCGAGCAGCGTGCCCTCTACTGCCGACGACATATACAAAAAACATATAGTCCTCTTATGTTTACTCCTTGACAGACCATCTCTTTAACAGCTATTTTACGAATTGTCACTTTGAGACTATATTCACGCTGTTAGAGGGAGATACGAACACCAGTGTTCAAGTGGAACGACGTTAATTATCGTGGTTTGTCACAATTAAGTCTCAACTTGATCCCAAATTCTTAATGTACTAAAGTGACGAGATTAATGATGCATCTATGTCTATAAGGATTGAGGTGGTATTGACGCTATCACCATGGGTAGTGATATGGTGATGACACCATAATATGGCAACATGGTGTCATAGGCCTTGTGGCTCTCCAATGGTTAAGGTGAGGCCCTTAGGTTCAATAATTACTCACACTAGTGAGAAAGCGAGCTTGGCACAACATGATCCATTGATCAATAATACTCAAATCTTTCTCATAGAGTCTGAATTGTGATTATCATTGGGGGACGTCTCAATATCAAATCCAATCCATATAGGGATCTCTAGAAGTATTACACTACTGTACATGAGAATGTGGAATGATGAGTCTATCGAACCTTGCTTTGTTGATGAATATCGACATAGTTTATTGGCTTAATGGAAAGATTTAATCCAAAACAAAAATATAGGCCCTTGTGCAGGTGATGCCGACATTGCAAGTGTAAATCCTATCAAATATGTCTTGTGTTAGATAGTGTAGTGAGAACAAGAGTTTAGAATCACCATATGACATAAGGTCTCTCACTAAACACGCATTGGGATCGACTACGATGAGATATGTTCTCATAATGGATGTTATTGAACTCCTCTACTTTGTCAGTTTGGTAGTTTCTAAAAAACTGAACATGAAGCCTGTGGGTATGGTCATAGCAACATCTCTATGAGATCATAGATATGCACGAAGTTCTTGAACAGATTGCATAAGCCCAAATCAAGTGAAGCTTGCATTTTCAAGAAAGGTTGGAAGACATACTAGGTAACTCCTTGATTTGGAAGGGATATGATGAATAATATCCTTGTGTGTTGATTTTAGATTTACATTGACTCTTAATGGTCAATAGATGCCTATATGTATTGAACATCTTATGTTAGAATGATAAACATCTTGGGAAAGACAGTCTCATAATGAACTCGATGATTGTATTGATGATGTTTTTCCATCAATGCGGTCTCATAAAGGAATTCGATGATTGTGTGTTGAAGATGTTTTCCATCAATCGACTTAGGCATACTAATGAGAGTGAGGCCCACATGTACTTCAATGATTAGTCAAAGTCTTTATTCTAAGAGAGAGTGATCTGTTTCGTCTATAGAGAGATGATAAAGAAAGACTTGACATTTCATTCGTTAAAAAACTAAGTGTAGTTTTGCAACCACGCAATGTCAATGGAATGTCATAAGAACATCCCTTGAATATTTAAATTTATTTGAGCTTATCAATCACTACGTAGACAATGACATAATAGAATAGATACTATCTATGTCATCGCTAGATATGCATGAGTAAAGATGCATCAAAGCGAAATCAAAATTTGCCAAGTTTCATGAGCCAACTTTTATGGGACCTATAGGAACGCTCACACCCTGCAAAATAATGAAATTGATACCATTTAATCATAACTATCATAATGAGCGAGTTATGGTTATTCCTGTAAAGTAGGACGTACTGATCTGTCTAATAATCTGATTTTGTCAAACAGTCAGCTAACTTCAAAAGATCTTTTTGGATAGCTCCTAACGAATCAAAATGTGTGTGACCTATGGTTAGAAAGGTATGGATATATACTTTCTAGATCCATTTACAGATTGTTCATACATATTTCCTACAAGAAGTTAGATCTAATTTAGTCCCTGAAGGTCATGATGTGCGAGAATCTGAATTTCTATGTGAATTTGTGTTTCGAGTTTTCAAGCGACCTTCTCCTCATGATCACTGTTTGAAAGATCTGGATTGATGATAATGTGACATGATTTAGTTAATCAGTGTCCAATATCACACACTATCAAGATCAGTATTTGGCTGACAAAAAATTTTCGTCCTGTTAACTGCATTTGTCAGCTAAGATGTCGTCGGCTATGACTTTAACCGACGAAATTAGATGTAGTCGTCGGCTATAGTCTAAGACTAAAGTCGATAAAGCCATATTTAGTCGTCTATAGTCTGAAACTTTGGCCAACGAAACTTTTAATATATTTGTCCGCTAAAGTATTTATTTAAAAATAAATATAGCCGACGACTTATCGTAAATTTCGTCGTCTAAATACTACTATAGCTTACGAAATAGGCCATATCTCGTCGGCTAAACCTTGGGGAAAAAAAGTACAGCCGACGAATTATGACAAATTTCGTCGGCTTTAAGTCCATTCCAGGAAAAAAAATCCCTTTGAAATTTCTACATTTTCATTCCAAACAACCTGCAAATTACACCAAAATATCTCAAATTATAACCAACAACACCATCAATGGTGACAACATGATTTTCATTAAAATATTTTATATAAATTGTTCAGGAACACAAAAAACAATAAAAATTAATTAACTACACAAAATCTATATCGTCTAAATTTATATCCGCACTAGGAAGAGGTTACTGCTGAGGAGGTTGTGACGGCTGAGGTAGCGGTAAAGGCGCAGGCATGGGCAGAGCCGAAAGTCCCTGAAGCTGGGCAGCTGAAAAGTCTTGCAAGTATTGGAATATTTGATGTTGCGCCTCATGTTGGGTGACATATACCGCGGCATTATACTCTTATAAGGCGACAATATATGTTGTTTGGGAGGCAACATAGGCAGCATGAGCGGTAGCCTGAGCGGCTTGCTCCTCCCATAGTCTCAGAACTTCCGACTCTAGCTGAGTCGTCTTGCTGCTGGTCGAGGCTGCTTTTATTTGAAATTCTGGAGTGGTCTTCAGTACCCCCTCGCCCGTCTTTCCTAAACCCTGACAATAGAAGTTGTTTCATACAATATTATATATCAATATCGATCATCACAAAATCATAATCAACATATCATCATCAACAACTGAATTAATTCATACAATATGCATGAACACAATATTATAATATATATAAACTACTTCTTAACAACAACTTCATATATATTATCAAATCAAAATCGATTAACTCAATCACACTCAAAATCAATTAATTTAACTCAAATAAAACTCTTAAATCAACTCTAAATCAACATATATACACATATATGTACCTATATATAGCTCCACAAACTAATTTTGGACAGATTTCGACAACACCCAAACTTTTTCTCCTGTTTTTTTTCTTCAAATGAGATGCTGTCTAAATCTGCAAATATAAGGACTTTTAGCCGATGAAATTATATATTTTGTCAGCTCAACTTTTATAATTTTGTCAGCTATAGTTTATAGACTATGCCGACAAAACAATTAGTTTAGCCGACGAAAAAATATTTCGTCGGCTAAAATTCCACTTTAGCTGACGAAAAAAAAAATTGTCGGCCTGTTTTTTTTAATTTCTTCGGCTATGCTGTTTATGCTAGTGACATTTGAAGACATGTTAAAAAACATTGATATGCCAAGTTAACGATACCTCCGTGATTACTGAGAATCAAGAAGCTCCCCATGATTGATGTTAGAATCAGGGGAAATGCAGACTTGAGGGGGAGTCTAGCATATACATGTCATTGTCAAATGTGATGGGTGTGGTTGTATTGTGTCAATCATGTTGTGCTTTTTTCCCTTAGACTAATTTTTTTGTCTCATTGTGTTTTTACTTGGCAAGGTTTTAAAGATGCAACATTGCATGCACTGCTGCTACCACCACTGTAGTCGACACCGCCGCTACCTCCTATGCTGAAACTTCAAGACGTTCCCAAGAAGCATGAGAGTATTGGAATGAGGAAATTGTCAAGTTTCTTTGACTACGTTATTAGTCAGATGGAGCTCACATAGTGGAATTATCAATGAAACAGTTGGTGTGTTGTACTCTTTTGTCTTTCGACCAAAGTTTAGTTTTTCCCATAATGTTTTTGTTACTTGGCAAAGTTTTGACGAGGCAAACCGTATGCACAATTCAGCATGACGACGTGCGACATAAGGGGAGTGTTGTAGGAAAAATGACATATGTGTGTGTGTGTCTTGGTCTATATTAAATGCATGGAAGTTATGTTCCCTCGTAGAGATAGGATATCAATACATTTTTCTTTGTAAGGCTATGGAAGTCTCTAGAGATGCACTATGGAAGTCTCCTGAGAAGATAACATGATATATATATATACTCTAATTAATTAATTAAATTTGTAAATCATTTAATATTCTATCTACAGTTAACGTATAATTAATTAATATATATATATATACATGCATATATATAATAATTACTAATTAATATAATCAAATTAATATATATATATATATACATATATATATATATATATAACAACAACTTCATATATATTATCAAATTCAAATCGATAAACTCAATCACACTCAAAATCCAATAATTCAACTCTAATTAAAACTCAAAATCAATATATAACGAAAATAAAACTCTTAAATCAACCCAAAAACAAGAAATATACACATATACGTACCTATATAT
Source organism: Comarum palustre (assembly GCA_951800085.1). Taxonomy (NCBI): domain Eukaryota; kingdom Viridiplantae; phylum Streptophyta; class Magnoliopsida; order Rosales; family Rosaceae; genus Comarum; species Comarum palustre. Next base: position 4,973,200 of record OX637578.1, read on the forward strand.
AGCGCCATAAACTAATTTCGAACAGATTTCGACAACACCCAACAATTTCGCCAACCCCCAAACTTTTTCTCCCATTTTTTCTTTCACATGAGCTGCTGTCTAGATCTGGAAATATAAGGACTTTTAGCCGAAAAATTATATATGTCGTCGGCGAAACTTTAAAAATTTCGTCGGCTATAGTTTACAGACATTAGTCGACGAAAAAAAAAATTTGGCCGACGAAAAAACATTTCGTCTGCTAAAAGTCCACTTTAGCCGACGAAAAATTAACTTAGCCGACGATATTTTTTTCGTCGGCTAAAATAGACTTTAGCCGACGAAAAAAAAATTTGTCGGCCTGTTAATTTTGTTTTCGTTGGCTATAACAGTTATTCTGGTAGTGAAGATAGATGCTTCTCTATTCTATTTGCTATCTCATGTTATTTTTGAATTTTTCCCAGAACATGCTCACAATTTTTGCTCTTCTTATCCTTTTTGGTGATATTTTTTTTTATGAATTCCTTTTTGGAAAATATTTGGGTCTAATCTAGATCTGACCAAGTTCTTCGTTCGATCTCCTGAAAATATACTTTTAACAATATCAATCGTAATCTTAACCGTTTAATAGTTGAATTAAACAATGAAGATCATCTATATAAAAATTCAATTTAAAAAAGATTGTTAACTCAGCCTAATGCATTAAAAAGCTGAACGGATTATCATAAGGGCTTAGAAACTGTCCATTTTGTTCGATACATTCGTTTGAGCAAACAATCTGTTTTTACATTGATTTTTTGTATAGATGATCTTTATTGGTTAGTTCAACTTTTTAACAGTTAAAATTACAATTGATATTATTAAAAGTATATTTTCAAGAGATCGAACGAAAGAACATCCAAGTTTTTTCCATCGTGTTTTTGTGATTTTACTGCTAGTGCTACCGTCTTTACAATTTTTAGGTCCCACAAAGCTGTAAAACTTGTAAAGAATTACTCGGAAAAGTTGGGCCCCATGAATTTTAAATATTACACATGTATGACTTCAATTCGCAAGTGGAAACACGCGTTTAGGCGGGAAAGTCCTTTTTGGCGCCTGGTTGTTATATTTGTAATAACAAGCTCTTGGTCCCAAAAAAACTGTTAAAGATCTGTGAAGCTCTTGAAATCAAAATCGAAATCCAATCTTGTTTCCGCATTTCTTCATAAACCCTAAATTCTCTGAGGTACCATCCCCAGATGCTAAGTAGGAAATACTGCTACTTCTGAATTCTGATATGGCCAAGTTAACGATGAAGGGTCTTCTCAAGTCACGCAAGCCGTCGGAGATCCTCAAGACCACGCGTGAGTTTCTCATCTTCCTCACTTCCGATAAGGATGTCCACGAGCAGAAGCGCAAAGAGAATGTTAGATTGTTTTGCTTGGTTTTATGACACTGCAGATCCTATGTTAAATCATGATATTGATTATGATGTAACGATTTTACTATGAATATGGTTGTATATAGATAGAAGAATTAACAAAAGCAATGTTGGAGATAAGAACACTTCTGTATGGGGATGGTGAATCAGAGCCAAATAGAGACACTTGTGCACAGCTAACTCAGGAATTTTTCAGAGAAAAATATTGATGTTACGGATCTTCTGATACCCGAGTAAGATCGATTAATTAGTACTGGGGACATAGTTCTAAATGTGATGAATTGGCAGTACAATCAAAATGGTTTTTCTTGTTTTGATTCAGTTACGAGGTAGGTGATATTGCTCTATCTTACGGTGCAATTTTAAGGGAATGCATTAGTCATCAGGTTGTTGCAAGGTAAAGCCTTCCATATGTGCATCTCTAGATGAGGTAAGTTTCGCTTTTGTATCCTCAAGGAATTGAGCTTCATACATACTCGTTAAGTTTGTTATTTATCTTCAACTGGTTTACTTCACAGGTAAGTCCTGGAATCAAACCACATGAAGAAGTTCTTTGATTATATACAAATTCCAAATTTTGAAATAGCATCGGATGCTGCAGCCACCTTCAAGGTGTAGTATGGTTTGATCATTATTCCGGATTGTGAAAACTGCGAGAATCCCGTGTCTGTGTACTAATTTTTTCTGTCCTTGACACAGCTCGCACAGGAGCTTATGACCAGACATAAATCCACTGTTGCACAATTTCTGTTAGATAATTATGACTGGGTAAGATTGCCAATCTACAATTCTACATGAGCTCTTCTAGTTATGGACTTATGGTGACTAGTACTCTATAAGATATAGTACTCCAGGCTATCTCAGACAATAACGATTTTAAAATTTTCTTTTTACATTTTGGTAAGAATACTGATCGGTGTAATATCTAAATTGTTTCCCTCTGTTGGCTGGTTGCAGTTTTTCCAAGAATATAATTCGCAGTTACTGGAGTCTCAGAATTAAGCTTCACATAATTTTTGTGCTCCAGAGATTCTTGTTTATGTCATTAATCTTCTATGTGATATAATCACTGCTGAGATTTATTTTATTACAAGAACAAGAATAGTTGGTCGGTCTGTTACACTGATATGGGCATGTTAAACTTTGTTTCAGCTATTGGGAAATATGTTACTGGATCGCTCAAACTCCAATGTGATGGTTCGATACGTTTGCTCTTTGGATAACATGTGAATCCTAATGAACCTTCTCAGGGTATATAGATCGACTTGCTCTCACGGACAGATGTCCATGCATTCTGATACAACGTCTTAGTTCATTTTCGCTTTTTTGTGCTTACATATTTCATGTTTGCACGATCCAAACAAGACGATCCAATTAGAGGCCTTTCAAGTCTCTAAGGTTCGCGCAGAATACCAGACTTTGAGTATCATAAAATGAAGCATTATACATTAGAAGTCTGACTTCACGTTTTTGCTAATTAAAGTTGTTTGTTGCAAACGAAAATAAGCCACTTGAGATTGTTAAACTAGCAAAGAATGGTTTGATAATGGTTTTCAAATAATATTATTATTCTCTAATGAAGGTTTATATACAGATACAATCATAGATTTAATAGAAAAACAATATCTCTTATATCTATACAGAATATTTAACCTCTATCTATAAGGAAAGTATATATTTGAGAATATTCTACACTCTCCCTCAAGTTGATGCATAGATATCGATCATGCCCAACTTCCTTACCGAATTGTCAAATACTTTCCTTGACACTCATTTCGTAAGAACATCTGCTAATTGGTCTTCTGTATACACAAAAGGGAAATGAATGATTATCCTGTCCAAGTTCTCTTTAATTAAATGACGATCTCCTGTCCAAGTTCTCATGTCGAATGATCATGTTGAACAGGATTATGAGCAATCTCAATAGCAGACGTGTTATCACAATGCAAGTCCATAGGATTCTTGAGCTTGAAACCTAACTCCTTCAACACATTACGTATCCATAGCATCTCACAAACTCCATGCGCCATACCTTGAAATTCTGCTTCTGCACTTGACCTGGCAACAACCCTTTTGCTTCTTACTTCGCCAAGTCACACACTTCCTCCTCCCTGCCTCTCTTTCCCTGCTTCCCATCTTCACTTGCTCTTGTGGACTCTTCAGCAGATTCAAACGAGTCCGGCTTCTCTGCCACATCAACATTCCGCTTCTTTCGTTCTCTTCTTTTGGTTCGGCCTTCTTCTCTTTTCTCTATGAGCAAGCTGTTGAACTCTCCCTTTATTGTTTCTGGATGTACCTTTCTTAATCTTAATAGCTTTTAACACTGGCAATTTGGATACTCCAGGCCAATCTCTCTCGTTTGGTGCACCAAGAGTTTCAAAGATCGCGCCGAGCAGAGGAATTTCTTCTGGCGTTTTCGGATTGAACAATGGTTCCTTGGTCAAAAGTTCAGCCATTATACATCCAACTAACCACATATCAATTGCTGTAGAGTACTGCTTTTGGCCTAATAGAAGTTCAGGTGCCCTATACAATAAAGTGACCACCAGGGAAGTATAAGGCTTCAAAGGACTCCCATACTGGCATGACATCCCAAGTCACATATTTTCAATTCACCCTCCTTGTTCAAAAGGATGTTTGAGGTTTTCAGATCCCTGTAAAGAATCCAATTCTCATGAAGATATTTTACACCCTCCAGCAGCCTTTTCATCAGGTATTTAATCTTCTCTTCCCTGCCACTTGTAACTGGAGAGTGCTTCCTCTTCTTCTTAGGAGGCAATTGAACATAATCGACACCATGAACATCACAAGAGGATGAACTTAGTGATCTCCTTACAGGATATGACCGAGAAACAACCGAGACTGGAACAACTCCATTGTTAGATGATACTCTCACCTTCTTCTCTTCTCTGTCCCATATAATAGGAGAAAACTTCCTCTTCTTCCCCTTCTAGGGAGTTTTTTTGGTCTCATGCAACGACGACTCTGAGGCCTTTGATTGACCTCTCCATCTTCGTGAATCGCGCACTTCATGATCATCCTGAAATTTAACAGCATCATGTCGGCCATGGCTAACCTTAACACCAGAGAAACCATTCCTATAATACCCAAAAACTCTCCTGGAGTATTTAGGAGAATCCCTTCTTCTCAAAACATCAACACTCCCGGAATGAATATATGAGATCGCCGATGAGAAAAGCTGAGGATCGTTATGAACACCTTGTCGCTTTCATGATGATGTGGGGCCGTTGTTGCAAGTTTGCTGTGGTGAGTGCTCGAGCCGAGCCGGCAAGCCAAGCCGGTTGCTTGTTAGAGAGAATGAGCAGACGACAAGAAACTTTGTGACAGACAAGGTCTGCTATGGTGATGTGATGTGAGGTCAGCAAGTGGATAACAAAAGGTTTTATTGTTTGTTTGAGTAAAAAATACGATTTGTGACTCCTTTTTTGTGTTGGTATGATAAATTTAGGATTTTAGAATTTTGGAGGAGCTTTTTAGAACCTGGTTTCTTTGTGTTTGGTACTGAGTTTTGGAATTTGGGATTCGATGTTTGGGAATTATGATGATTTGGGGAGAGAGACACGTGCGCCGAGCCGGTAAGTTTGTGCAAATTGTTGCTGCTAGTGGTGTGGTGAGCTGCTGTGTCAGGGAGTGATTCTGATGTGCATCTCTTTTGTTTATTGTTTTTTCTTCAAAAGAGGTCTGATGATGGTAAGACAAGAGTTTGGCTGCAACTTGTGGTGTGGTTTGTTTGTCTTTTGTGGTGTTTTGCGTTTGAGTTTTGGGATTCGATATTTGGGAAATTCAGGTGGTGATTTGGGTTTTAGTGGTGATTATGGTAGTACGTAGCAGAATACAAATACAAAATTTGAGTTTTAGCTTTTGGTGTGGGTTCATGATTTGTTTGTGGATTTGGACGGATTCAGAATTTATTTGTGGATTTGGATGGATTCATGATTTGTTTGTGGATTTGGGCGGATTTAGGATTTGGTATGATATTTGATTCAGTAACAATGCAGCGGATTTGTGGTTTTCAGATGCAGGATTGAACATGCTTTGATACCAAGTAGAAAAGAATGGTTTGATAATGGTTTTCAAATAATATTATTATTCTCCAATTGAGGTATATATACAGATACAATCATGGATTTAATAGGAAAACAATATCTCCTATATCTATATAGAATATTTAACCTCTATCTATAAAAAAAAATTATATATTTAAAAATATTCTATAATTAATGTACAATTAAGTAACAAATAGGAGCAAGCTTCTCCGTTTCTTTGACGACTTCAACATTGAAAAAGGTACGATTTCTTCTTTTTCAATTCAAGTTTTGTCCATCTTTATTCATCTGATGAACTCACTTTAAATATGGACTCTACTCCAAAGGATATACAGTTTGAAGCATACAAAGCTGTACTTATTAAAGAGATCTCTATTCTTGAACAAAGGATATCCAGAACTTCTGGTAGAATATTCTTAAGTATATACTTTTTTTGTAGATAGAGGTTAAATATTCTGTATAGATATAAAAAATATTGTTTTCTTATTAAATCCATGATTGTATCTGTATATATACCTTCATTAGAAAATAATAATATTATTTGAAAACCATTATCAAACCATTCTTTTCTACATTACATGATAATTGTGAGAAATGATAATTGTCACATTGCATGTTAATTGTTACACGTCATTCCTGAACTTTAAAGAGAATTATCACATTGCATGTTAATTGTGAGAAATGAGAATTGTCATTAAATTTTGAAGGGGATTTTTTGTGTGATTTTTTTTTTCGATTTGGGGTCCTTGAAACCAATGATTATGTAGATCTTTTATCTCTCAAAAGTGTGTAAAGAATCACTGTAAATGAAATGAAAGATGAAGCCAAGATATATATAGGCTTATATTCTTTTATCGTTTCTTACAGAAGTGCACCTTGTGTCTTTGTTTGTTACCCAAAGCTCACAGTTCCTTGTGTTCTGAACTTCTGATTCACGAACGCCACCTAAAATATAACTCATTTTGTTATAATGTAGTGTTTTATTGTGAGTGCACTTAGCCGCAGAGCCAAAAAATGATACCTAGCTATAGTTGAAGACCTGAAGTATGGCAGTATTCACAAGCTGTAGATTCTAGATAGTTGTTATGTTTATGATTTGATTAAGAATTGTTGGAACTGATGAGGATCGGCAAGGATGGTTAGGGTCCGAATGTTGTGTAAGAGTGTAATGAGTAGGTAGCTTAGACCTCAACATCGTATTGGTATGCCATCATTTGGACATCCGTAAGCTTCCGGTCGCAGCGAACGGCAAAGCCTGTGCCCTAGAGTAGCTGGTTCGCTGATCAGTCCGGCCACATAGTGGAAGTCAGGGATCACTTTGGCGAGGGTGGAGGTCGGACTAAATTCTGGGATGTGATACTTTAGAAAGCTAGGGAAACAGTAAAACTGTTATTAATCATCATTTACATAACTTTTGTGTGGTAACGTCCGAGACTAGGCATCAAAAGGAAAATTTCTCACAAGTCACAAGGGGTATTGTTGCTCTCGATTTTATTGCCTGCAAACCTTCAAAGAAAGCTAATTCAGAGTCTCTTGAGTCTTGGATATCCAGAAATACTTGAGTACAGGAACATTTTAAGCATTCAAAAATCAGTTTCTCAGACCTTTTGGCCAAAAACTCTTAAAGATTGTTTCTTATCTCAGAATTTACGTCAACGACTAACAATCGGAATATGCGAAAACTTATTCATATGGGGTCCCTAGATGGGTAACCCTTCAATTTTCACACTAGTAAATAAAAAGTAATCTCCGGTTCAAAAAGAAAAGAAAAACAAACGAAATGATGGGATAAAAGGATTAGAAAAACAACATTCCCTGACCAGAACCCATGACTTTGCCAGAGATTACAGACGAAATTCTGAAGTAGAAAAAAGTAAATATATATCAATCTATCTCTTTTTGTTTTTTGTTTTTTTTGTTCTTTTGGGTATCACCGCCTCACCGGAGATGCATGATACACTTCTGACTATATCCCGCAATCTGAATTTACATCTCACTCAAAGATCAAAACAAAAAAGCCTAGAAAGGTGACTCAAAACAAAGCATTAACACAAAATCCATTTTAACTTCTATCTCTAACTTTAATCCTTCAAAACAGGCACTCCCAGTTAGCTCTTACTAACCATATTTCCTTTACTGAGATATATGAATGAGGTTGGTTTGGAAAATTCACAATTCACCTGCTTCACCAGATTATCTTCACATACTATGACGTGATATCGAAAATGATCCTAGGCAGCAATTCCTGGAAAGGGTAAGAAAGCAGATGTTAAGTACCAGTATATATGTACAGTGATGCAATAATATTCCTCTGAAAACCAATGTGGCCAGTAATTTAGAATTATTCGGAAACTTTTTAACATTCTAGCTAAATCCTAAAAAAACAGAATATATCACTAAAACTAGATCGACTTTCACACTCTGAGAGCCAATGCTAACAGCGCCATACTTTATCCTTCCATATGCAGCAAGTACAGTGTAATGACATTTATTCAATATGAAAATGACCTCAAATTTGAAGAATTGTACGCTTCATGGATAAAACATTAAATGAACAACTGAATTCTCTGTCCCTCTTGTTCATTTCTTATTTTTCCTTTTATGCACTCCTTGATTACTGAACTTAAATAGCCGAGTATGTATCCCCATACTATTTAACCACTATATATTCTTTCCACCTCAGACTAAGATTTATGTTAGATTCTCAGTGAGGTCTCATAAAGTACAAAGACTTTATGGAAAGGTCAGACTGAGGAAAACAGATGAAACTTGGTAGGAGAAGCATAAAAAGGCAAGATCTAAAAAACTATCACTAAGAAACAACCAGACACAAGATATCATACAGGTGGACCATAGGTCAGTCAAGCACATATTAACCATAAGCCAAGCATAAAGTGTATCTGAAGGCCAAAATTCTTCATCTTGGATTTCTTTCGATTACTATATTTCCTAACCAATTGACAAGACACAGACAAAAAGAAAAAAAAGAGGTATATCTGAGACAATCACATTATACACTACAGTCAACTTCAATGGAACAATTGATTAAACTTATGTGCTTTACTCTGTGTCCAAGTGTAGCAAACCAAACTTTATAACATAAGCCACAGCCATAAGCTGAACTGTTTGTACTTTCCTTTTGTTCTGCATTTATGACCATCAAAACCACTTTTCCCTGATATTAATATTCAGAAAGTGGAGAAGAAGAAAATAAGCAACGTTTTATATAAAAGAAAGGCTAAAATTCTGCAAAGATAATGTCAACAAGTACAAGGGATGTACTTAATGTGTCAACCATTAAGGGCCAATGATACAAATGTAGGGTTTTGTTTTTCAGATTCATTTCAGTTCAAAATACGAAAGGAAAGATATGGAGGAAAGAGAAAACGTATCTTTTCTCCCTCTTACTTTTCCTTCCTCACCGTGTAACTTGAAAGCACAAATAAAAAGTTATGAAATGGGTGAACATAAGACTGAAACCACAGTTTTATGAAACAAGACACATGCTTGCGCGCACACAGAGACACAGGAGGAAGCAGAGAGAAAGAGACAGGGAGGAGTTCAAAATCTACTAGGGACATAAACCTGAGAGAACTTGAACATCTGCTGAGACAAAATTTCAAGAAAGCAATCTCAATCCAAGGGAATACCAAAATACCAATCAAGGAGCGGTAGATTATTTGACATCACCTACACAAGAGAAGAGAGATCCCATAAAGCTCTACTTTAAGTTCTTCCTTGGTTAGAAAACCTGATAATATCCTATGAACACTCTCCAAAAAATATATATATCCTATGAACACCAAATCCTAATGTAAGATTCAATTTTCTCTACAACCCTGCACAATCAAATCCCATTCGGGCATAGTCCTCTAGATTACCAAGATATTAGTAGTAATGACTATCTACATGTCCAAGAATGTTGCAGGCTATCACAAACTTCAAGCAACACCAAAAAAAGATAACTAAAAGATTTAACCAACATTACAGCATTGCAAGTGTCTTCATTCGGGCATAGTCCTCTAGAATACCAAGATATTAGTAGTAATGACTATCTACATGTCCAAGAATGTTGCAGCCTATCACAAACTTCAAGCAACACCAAAAAAAGATAACTAAAAGATTTAACCAACATTACAGCATTGCAAGTGTCTTCATGTAGTATTATGAAAGTTAAAAGTACCATCTTTTCGGTTTAAAATTTGCATCCATTTAATATAAAGAATAATGAGAAAACAAAGTAGAGAAGGAAGCACAAAGTATAAGTATCCAGGTATGCAAATTCCAACGAATGCGTAAACAATATGATAAAGAATTTCATGAGTTTAGCACCATGAATTGAGATGAAGACAACCTTCAGAAATACACAATTGTGCTTGACTAAATCTATGCAACCACTAACTAAACCTGATCACCAATTCAAATTAATTGAACTATACAACAAACCACATCAACTTAACAATAGCATTTCCTATTTTCTTATGTGGCTACAATTATTTCTTTAGTGCAAAGGCCTCTAACCAGAAAAAAAAATTTCATGAAGCATTTCAACACAGCAATGTTAAAAAATAGTTCAGGCATGTGGATGCATTGAAGAGACAGAAAAGTCGAGCAAGTTCAAGAAAGGGTGACACAAACTTTTACCAATGCCAAATGCAAAATTTTAAACTCAGGAGGAAGTTGTTTACAGAAATCCATTATTCCAGTCCTAACTATTTAAACAAAGTACCATATATTAAAAAATAACAAAGACAGAATAACTCAAAAGAAAAAAAGAAAAAAAGCTGCATGAAAGACAAACAAATTGACTCTTACCTGTATTCGGATGTCTCTTATTAACACTATAACCACCAACATAACCAGGAGAACTTTTAGCTGAAACATAAGAAGCTGCACTGCCAAGCCCATACCCAAAGGGGCCAGACCCATCTCGCTCAGAATTTGATGATCTCCAAGTAGGATCTTCATACACTGAACCACTATTGTAGAAATCAGTGAATGCCCCCTCATAACCACCATTTGATGGGGCAAGAGAAGATGTAGGGCCCAAAGCTGCACCACTGTTTCTTCCATACCCTCTGGTTCCCAAGCCATAACTGTTGTCACCAGCTACATAGCCAAGTGCCCCACTATTGTTAGAGACATTATTTCCTACACCTTGAGGTGATATTGCCGAAGAACGCCAATTAACTCCAGCATTGCCCAATGTACTTCCTCCAATGCTACCACTTCCTGCTCCCATGTAAGCACTGGAATTTGCAGAATTTGTATTAAGACCCCCATCCCCCCACATATTCCGCGTCACCGAGCTGAAAAAGGATGAGTTTCCTCCATTACCACCATCATATCCAATGGGATTGCTAAACCTATTTGAATTATTGATATAGTAAGGGCTCAATCCCTGTCCATAGCTTGCATTATTATTAAAATTTGCATTTCCTCCATAACCTGGGCTCAACCCTGGCTCAAAGTTCATCCCCATTCCATAACCAGAACCAAACAGAGGAAATCCACTTCGACCACCAGAAACTGGACTTAACCTACCAAGACCAAAACCTCCACCCGTACTTGGATTATACCCCTGAGTATAGCCGGTGAGGAAGCTATTGACCCTACTGAGACCGTAATTGTATCCACCAAGAGGACTGCGACTGGGACCAGGTGATAACTCTTTTGGAACTGCACACTTGACCTCTACCATCTTCCCGTTCAGTTCATGAAATGTCTTAAGCAAAACCTTGTCCACCGCTTCCTCTGAATCATACGTGATAAATCCAAAGCCTCTCGGCCTCTGGGTGTTGTGATCATACATTACCACAACATCTGTAATTGTCCCAAATTGTTCAAAATACTTCTTGAAGTCACCTTCCGTAACAGTAGATGCTAAACCTCCAACAAATATTTTTCTTGTGCGTCCTGGACCTGGTGAACCATGGATGCTGCCACTGTTTCTACTCAAAGTGTTCTGGTCATCCCTGGGAACAGCCTTTTTTGCCTCCACCTGAGATTACATAACGCAGTCATAAAGACACAATCAAACTATTAACGGATACTGATCAACTTAGATGGATAAATTACTGCAGAAAAATGATTTTGAAAAGTATAAGAGAATGAGGAGCATGATTTAGTGTTCCTCGATTTGAAATTACTTGAATACAGAAACACTGTAAGAGACTTCCTGCAATTACAATTTCATACCCGTGACTGCTATAAGAAATTGAATTTAAGTTACCTTTCATGCAAGTTAAACAGACTTAATGATCCCCAGCTATGACTTCAACATAAACATAGAAATGAAGGTTAAGACTACATTCATTGAAATTACCATTCTTCCATCAATGTTGTGTTTTTCCATTATGACAGTGTCTGCAACAGCTGGGTCAGCAAAAACTACAAAACCAAATCCACGAGCACGTCCTGTGGCCCGATCCTTCATAATCAATGCTTCTACCACCTCCCCAAAAGTACTAAAATACTCTCTCAGACGCTCTTCATTTGTGTCCCAAGATATGCCACCAATGAATAACTTCCCACTATCGGACTGCATTTTTCCTAAAAGTAAACATGAATTCAATCTTAGAAAGGCTGCAAGCGCAAATCAAGACTGACTCGAACGAGGCGATCTTTATCAAATCTCAAACCCAACTCAGAAAACTAAGGGTCTTATTCATGGATCCAACACAATTCCTCAGGGAACTGTAAAACTAAAACATCCAATCAAATCTCAAAACACCACCCCCAGCTGAAATGAAATCTCTATCTTGATCCACAATCAAACACCCACCTAATCAAAACCAAATGCAGACAATCACATAAATCACCAAACTAGAAAGAACAGTACCTTTTGCTAAAATGTTTCAAACAAACACACTGGATTCAATTGATATCCGATCCTTCACTGATCAAACACTGGAAGCGCAATTCAGCAACCCTATTAAAGAATCCAGAAAGTTCTTCAATCAGAATAAACTCACCAGGATCCAAATCCAACACCCAAATCAGAAAAAAAAAAAAAAAAAAAAAAACTGAAAACCCAAATCCACACGCACCGATCAAGGAAAACCCAGATGGCAAACCTTGAAGAAAATTAAGATCTAAGAGGAGGCACTGTGAAAATAAAAACAGAGGGCATGTTCAACCTCCTCTCAAATATTATTGCCCCCTCCAAAACTTTTTCAATGGTGTAAATTTGATTGCCGAATGCAAATTCAGTTATCTACAAGATGAAGAGTAGAGGGATTGGAAAACAAAGAATGGGTGAGGGTGCTTTTAAATGTCGCGAGCAAACTTGTAAGTAGACTCAGCAATTTTTTTTTATTTTTATTAATATCTAATTAAACTAGTAAAGTTCTTTTATTGCCCTTATCTTGTACCCAGCAAAGAACACAACGATGGAAATTTCTCAGCGTTAATCTAGTCCTTCGATCATGAACCATTCACCTCCCTTGTCATGGGCACTTGGATTGAATTTCTGAGATATATGCTAATCTATAAAGAAGGGAATTCCTGCAATTGGCCAACGGATTAACGATCTTAAAACATGAAATGGAACAATGAAACCAAGTATGAATGGTATGGATGGAATACAGGTCTCTGAGTCCATGTCCCATCAATCTTTACAAGTTGCATTACTGTCAATCCATTGTAACTCCAAAACCTAGTCAAATTTTTCAGAATGAATGGATCAATATAAGCGGAGTATCCTGGTTAAGATCAGATGATGTATAAATACATGACTTGTTATTAATAACTAAGATCATACTGTGTATATACATATACACATCGTGTATATAAATTTTTTTTCAATATAAGAAGTTAAGTCTAAACCTCCTCTCTAATATAGTAAATTAAAATTGGATTTCCTGATCAAACCCATTTTGTTGCACAAAACACACCCATAAACTCCAGTACGGTTCCTACGTTGGGAAAAGGTAAAATGTTGCTAATAATACATCATCTTTCGTCCACTGCGAATTTATATACACCACATTCTTAATTACAAAACTTTCATACATCAATTTACAGTTTCGATATAATATAAGTACGCTACGTCATTAACATCGTTAATTTGTTATATTTTGAGAGATACAACAGTCACTCCTTCCTCACTTCATATTTTTCATCTCTCTAATCCCTCTCTGCTCATAACCACCGCACCACAACCTCGATGCTTTTGATCCAACCACTGCACCATTCTCTAGCACACCAACTTTACCGACCAGGGAAATCAAACATCCACCCTTCCTCCTCCGTTCGAGCTGCGTTTGAAACGACGTCATCTTCACAGCTATGGAGCTCGATCCTCCTCCGTCATCCGGCACCTCTCGGTGGCGAATCAATGGTCAGAGCTTCGCCTCATTGTCCCCTAGCTTCCTGTGGTGTCAGGTTTCTCAAAAAAGGTCTAGTGAAGGAGAATCGAAGATAAGAAGAAGGAATTTGGGGTTCGCACAATGGCCACGACGGAGAGCAAGGCGGGTACGGAAGGCTTCGTCTAGATGTCAGGAACCCCTCCATGATGTTGTTTGCCAATTTGAGTAGCCGAGAGGGAGAATTGAAGGGAGGAAGGTCTTTGAGTTTTCTGACGTAGTTCTTCGTTTCAGGCAAGCGCTCGGTTCAACTTAGGTAACAAAGTTGCTCTACTCTTCGAGTTCTGCCTGTTTTTATAATTGGAATCAAGTATGATTGAGTGTGCACTACCAGAATAAACATTATAGCCAACGAAACAAAAATCTTCAACGAAACATTATAGCCATGTCTCGAATCGACACTTCAGATCTCAGGGTTGGGGAGAGGATCATGGGCACAACATTCCCACCGCGAGGAAATAACTTCTACTGCCGGGGTCTAGGAAAGAAGGGCGACGGGTACTAAAGACCACTCCCGGATTTCAAAAAAATGCAGCCTCGACCTTCAGCAGAACGACTCAGCTAGAAACGGAAGTTTAGATGCTTCGGGAACACCAAGCCGCTTTACAAGAGTATAATGCGGCAGTATATGCCTCCAACCAGGCACAGCAGCAGCAGATGTTCTAGTACTTGCAAGATTTTTCAGCTGCCCAGCTTCAGGGACTTCCGCCTCCGCACATGCCTACTCCTATTCCCCTACCTCAACCGCCGTAACCTCCTCAACAGCAACCTCCTCCTGCCGCCGATATAGATTTAGATAATATAAATTTTCTTTAGTTTTATGGGTTTATGAACAATTTATAAATTAATAATTTAATGCAAAACATTTAGACTACTTTTGATGGTGTACGTTGTTGGTTATATGAAATTGTTTGTGTAATTTGCAGCTTGCTTGGATGGTAATTTATAAATTTTGTGGTTTTTTAGTATAAAAAGTACTATAGCTGACAAAATTTACCATAATTCGTTAGCTATAGTATTTTATTTTTATTTTTCAAAGTTTAGCCGACGACATATGGCATAATTCGTCGGCTATATTAGTATTTTAGCCGACGAAATGTACTATATTTCGTCGGCTATATTATTTTAATTTTTTATATTTTTAAATATTTAGCCGATGATTTATAGTACATTTTGTCGGCTATAGTTTTTTAAATTGGCTGTGAAATATTTATAGTTCGTCGGCCAAAGTCTTAGGTTGAGGCCAACGACAATTTATTTCGTCGGCTTTAGTCTTACTTTAGCCGACAAAAAATTGAAAAATAAGTCGTCAGCTAAGTGTGAAACTATAGCCGATGACCACTTTTATTTCGTCGGCTAAAGTCATAGCCACGAGTCTTTGCCGACGACATCTTAGCTGACGACAACTCGTCGGCTAAGATCTTAGCCGACGAATTTGGCTAACAGGCCGACGAAAATTTTTCGTCGGCCAAACTACTGATTCCGGTAATGGTGGAAGAAATTGGGTCTGGGGCAGTGGAGGACCACCGTGCCTGCCACTGTGCACGGCAATGTTAGTGGTTTTGTTTATGTGGTTTCTGGCTTCACTAAGTATACTATAATTGTTATGAGTGATTTGTGATGATTGAATTGAAGATTGTTGGAGGTTTGACAAATTTGGGGTTTTGGGTATTGCACCGCCATCTGTGGCCATGTACTGTGCTCGACGGCGGGTAGTGGCGGTGTTAGTTGGTGCTTGGCATTCTAGGTGTTGTCCAATTTTGTGGAAAATGTATGTTTTCTTTCTCTGTTTCTCTTGAATGATTAATTGTACTCAACCATCCTTGAGGGAACTGCCCAGCACTAGAGCTCCACAATATGTATGCTAACTGTGCTTTTGTGTTCCAGCTTGACATGACAAACTGATTCATAGGGCCCGAGATCCTCTCATTGGGTGAAAAAGATGTCCCTGCAGAAGATCTTATCTTTCATAAGTTCTACATGAATAAAATGAATACTTTGAAGAAACCAAAAAAGAAGAAGAAGGCAACAACGGAATATGAAGATGCCACAGAGTTATTTGATGCGGATGGTGGTGGTTGTGATGATGTAAGTGATAACGACGAGATTGACAATATACTGGATTCTTCTGGTGTTGCCATGGATGCAGATGGTGACTATGATTATGATGATCTAGACCAAGTTGTCAATGACGATGATGATGACTTGGTTAAGAGCATAGAGGGATATTAGAAAGACGAAAAAAATGAATTGAGGAGGGAGTGACTTTTGTACCCCTTAAAATATAACAAACTAACGATGTTAATGACGTGGTGTACTTATACTATGTCAAAACTGTAAATTGATGGACGAAAGATAGTGTACTGTTAGCAACATTTTCCCAAAAGGAAAATGGGAATCGCTGTGTTTTGCTGGGGTCAAGTTACGTGTAGCAAGGGAAATATAATGGTTTAATAGAATATATTTAAACATTAAAAAAATTGTTGAGTCTACTAAACAGTTTGCTTGGTACATTTAGTGACACCCCTTCTGAGAAACAGAGTAGAGAGAGAGAGAAAAAAAAAAAGAGAGAAGCTATTTGGGAGGTATGTGAGGAATATATAGGCGCTCTGTAAATGGGGAATTTGAAGATTTTCACTTTTTTATTATTTCCTTTGATTTGAAATTGAAATTTTATAGAAATGTCGATCTGAAATGCCAAACCAAAATTTATGAAAAATAAAAATGAGAGAGCTTTTGATAAAATGAGCAAGATTACTTGTCCTTCGGGTCGCCGTTAATTCTTATAGACTTCGTCACCCTCTTTCTAATACAATTACTTGTCCTCCGGGTCGCCGTTAATTCTTATATACTTCTTCACCCTCTTTCTAATACAATTTGGGTGCGTCTATTGTCACCCTACTAAATACTTAGTTCACCTCACATATTTAATTTTTGAGTCATAAAGTACCCATTTTGACCTAAGAAATTGAAAACTAATTTCCTATGTCTATAATAAAACTGAAAAGTAATTACATAAATAATTGAAAAATAAACCTTAAGAACACAATCTTCAACCCAGGCTTCCAATTTTCGCATTTGATTCATGGATTCCTTATGTTCTTCTCTTCCAATTTATGCTCAAATTAAGTTTATAAGAATCAATGTTAATAAACTTGCACCAATGATATTGTGACTAGGGCTGGGCATGGGACGGGTCGGGATTTGTCAGAATCCCGTCCCGTCCTGAAAATAATTTATCGGGACGGGACGATGTTTTTAGAAATCTGTCCCGCACGTCCCGATCCCGTTCGGTACCGGGCCGGGATCGGGATCCGGACAAATTAACACAATTTTTTTTGCGTCATTTTTTGTTGATGATTTGTTTGCTTTTTCTTGTGTGCGTAGCGATTGAGAGATTGAAAGAGGAAGTACTGCAGTGTGGGAAAGTGGAAGATCGGACGGCAAGTGGTTGAGAGATTGAATGAATTGTCTCAGAAAGTGGTTGGGCAAACACAAAGGCACGGCAATTGATAAGCAGATGAGAATCATGAGATCATAAGAGGT
The DNA here is from genome assembly GCA_951800085.1 of Comarum palustre. NCBI lineage: Eukaryota > Viridiplantae > Streptophyta > Magnoliopsida > Rosales > Rosaceae > Comarum > Comarum palustre. Next base: position 4,990,575 of record OX637578.1, read on the forward strand.
ACCTTACGAGCGAGAAGGCGATAAGCCCTCTTGATATCGGCGGAGGTAGCATAGCGGGTAAGGCCCAGAACACCGTAGTGATTTAGGTTCTGGTGGCCGCCGCTTGCTGAGGATGAAGCCGCCGTAATCCACCCAGCTCTGCCTCCTCCTCGTCCTCTGAAGGTGCCACTGACGGGTATGCATCCCACCAGGAGCTGCGCCACCATCTGCAAATGCTACAGTTGCTAGTGCCCTCTTCTCTTGTTTACCCCCACATTACTCCGCTCTATAAAATAGCAAACAGTAAAGAAATAATTGGATTAGGGATTTTGGTCTGTGCCGGAAAATCCGATTGAGATGAGTAATAAGAGAAGCAGGGGAGGGGCATTTGTGCCATTCGGGTTCGTCCCGGTCCCGCGCGGGTTCGTCCCGATCCCGTCCCGTTTCTAAACTTTCAGGACGGGATGGTACTGACATTTTCAAACTCTATCCCGTCCCATCCCGTTAATTTTCGGTACGGAACCGGGACGGGATCGGGATTCCGGTACGAAGTGCCCACCCCTAATTGTGACAATTATAGCTGTGTTTATGTTATCAAGAACTGAAGATCCATAGACCTTATGAAAAGCCATATTTGATCGATTAATCAAATTCATTTATTGTATTGCTATTATTGACTCATTGTATGTATGGTCCTCGTTAAGCTTAAAAATGACATAACCAAACTTTTGAAGCTCTAGGACATGACAATAGATGATCGAATTGGCTCCAAGGCGTTCGTTCACAGACCATGTTTGATATGCGCCTCAGCAACTTGACCTCATACAACAAGGACTAAATCGATAAGCCTGTGTGTATTGGCTACAGCTGTTCCAGATCTGGTGTATATCATTTCGGCCATTCGTCTTCTGTTTCTTTTATTTGCTTAGTTTTCAAATAGTTTACACCAACACTGAAATATTTAGAAAAATTACAAATGTAAGGTGAACAAAGCATTTTGTAGGGTGACAATAGCCGCATCCTACAATTTTTGCCCGAGAGGCTTTGCATGAAAGCTAGCTCAAATCCACGGGCTCGATCTCTTGCCATCCACTATTTTTGATTTTCATGATTTTTACTTGAACCCTTTCGAAAATGACATGAACCAGAGCAAAGAAGTTTCAAGTTTATAACCTTCTACAAAAATATATAAACATGAACTTTAAAATTGCCGAAGTTAAATTACTTGACATAATTTTTTTTCACAAAGTTGACGGTTCTTACGTTCAAACTGGCCTAATTTCCTGTTTGGAACTTCAACTTTACTCGCTTTAATTTTTATCAATGAAAACGTTTTGAGAAACAAGGAGCTTCAGTGTGTTCTAAAGTTTGGTGTTTGGCTTGCATGTAGGGGAACTATAGGGTCATCACTCGCCTCGCTCATCACTTGGTGCCGACTTTTCTAGGGGAAAGAGATCAATCGTGAGCTCTTCTTCATGCAATCGTGTCTCGAAGCATATCAATTGGATCTTGAACTCATCATTGTGGATCCTCTGTTAGGCAAGATTTTACCATATTAATGTGGCAATTCCACAAATATTTAACGTCATAAATTAGGATCGGTCTTGTTTGTTCAGAGGCTCTATGCAAAAAAGAAAAAAATTGAGGTCCCCTATAATAATGCTCTGAAAAAATAATCCTTCGAGGTAAAAAGCTTTTCATTAACTCATTATATTGATTAAATAACTATGAAAATAGTTATGGAGGTACTAAATTTAAGAAGAAAACAGGGTGTCAACTGTCAAATACCCAAACAGTTTAAGGTGAAAAAATATGACTATGAATAAAAAGTAAATATATATGAATTACCACAGAAGATGACAAGAAAAATTCCAAATATCTTCTAAAATATTCCTTTTAGAAGCAAAACACAGTTAACGCAACCTCTTTTCTCTAGTATTTTGACTCTAGGGTTTCTTAGACATGGTCACTGTTTCGCATCTTCACCTCAACCATGTCCGACGAGGTTTCACATCGTTTTGCATCTGTCTTGGCTCTCCATGATGAGGGTGAACCCTCAAACAAGCGTGCATCTAAGCCAGCAGCTGCACCCCAATATTTTTTCATGGTCGGCCAACTCCTCTTGCAACGTAAGAAACCAGAGCCAAGAGCAGTTATTGGTACTCTTACGGTAGTTTGGGATCTTAAGAATCGACTCCAAATGCGTGAGAGGGGAGATCGCTTCATGCTATGATTTACTAGGGTGGAGGATCGGAAAAAATCTGTTGAACGGAGGGCCATGGTATTATGGCCGGTCTCTGTTTGTGATGGCTGAGTATGATGGACTGCAGGACCCTGCTTCGATTCCTATTGAGTATTTTCAGTATGGACTGAGATTAGGGGTTTACCAGATGCATTGATGAAGGAGGAGGCCCCTGAGAAGGTTGGTCATACTCTCAAGCTGGTGGATCATGTGGATCAGCTGAACATCTGACGAGGTTCCTGTGCTAGGGTCAAGATTTCCCACCACCTGTAGGACCTGGTGAAGGAAGCTTTTGGGGAAGTCTATTTCGAATTTGAGGAACATTCTTTTCTGGTGAAGTTGACGGTGAAATATGATAGGACGGTAGGTTTTGTCATTTTTATGGAATGTTGATTCATCTTGTAGAGGGTTGTGGTGGAGATCCCGTCGTGCATCCCTAATTCATCGAGATTGAATCAATTAAGACCCCATTTGGCTATGGTGGGACAGATAGGGTTCCTGGTAACCCTAATCTTGGGGCAAGGGCCATCTCGACTAGGGTCTCGGCTCAGTCTACCAATAAGAAGGTTTTTGCGTCGATTCCAAGAGCTACTCCTCCTGTCATCAACCCGTTTACTCGTCAGTTTGCTATGGGAGGTGAAAGTTTGATTTCTGGTGTAACTTTCTGTATTCCTGGTGTGTCTGCTGCAGACTTGGCTGCACAATTGACTCGTTTTCGTAACATACCTTAGTCTATGACACCGCCTCCTGCTCTAGTTGAACCGGTTTCAATCCTGATTACCTGTCTCTAGTCTGGTTGCTCCAGTTACAGGCAAGAAGCGAGCTGCCAAGATGGCTTTGATTATGTTAGGGAAGAAACATAGGGAGGAAGGGAACTCAAATTCCTTTATGGTCACCTATGAGTTTGGGTTCTCTCTAGAGATTGTTCTACCACATTCTGGTGGAGTGCTTATGATATCTCCCGCTAAAAACGCAAATTGGGCGCCCTAGTAGATCTAAGAGCAAGAAGAAGAGATCTGAAGTTGATGAGGCTCCATCCTTATCTTTGGGTTCTAAACGTGCTAAGAAATGTATGGTCAAGGCGTCTAAAGCTCTTCTCAAGAGTTTGGAGGCTGAACTAGTTGATCCGGAGCAACCTAGCATCGTTAGTGAGGAGACCGAGGCCGCAACTTTGATGCAGGCATCTGAAGAATTTTCGTCTTCAGGTACCTCTGCTTTGGAATGAAAGTTTTGGGAGTTCCTTCTTTGAAGGTGTTAGTTTTGGTTCGCCAGAATAAATCAACTTTTTTCTAAGATTTTGTTAGATTTGCTTATGTTTTTTTCTTGTCTTTCTTGGTTATATGAGGTGACCACACAACGGTTTGCAGCATAAGAATTACCTTGGCAACTTCTTTTGTTTAGGTAGCTCTGCATGATTCAATTTCTAACGTGCCCGTGAGAGGAGATATGTTCATATTGAAAGTCGACATTCAGTTTTTTCTAATAATGATACTAACGTATTTGATCAAAATAAATGAATTACCACAAAAGAATAAAAGAGACAAAAAAAATAAGTAAAACTGAGGCCACTAAGACGAACCTTTGCATTGGCGGTGGGGTATGACAACTACTTGCCCCTATATCAAGTACCACTGATGCTACTTATTTACACCAGCCGATATATACAGCCCCCCTCTTATTAGAGCCCCCAGGCATGGCCTGATGTAGATAATTTGGAAACATTTTGGTTTAGTTATCAATATTATAAATCGAGCTATTACTTATGCGAAATAGAACTCTATTTAATTATTTGAGTGAAACAAAACTATCTCGAGTTCTTAAATAAGATAAATGTGTAGATAATTTGGAAACACTTTGGTTTAGTTATCAATATTACAAATCGTGCTTTTACTTGCACGAAACAGAACTCATTTCAATTACTTAAGCGAAACGAAACTATCTTAACTTCCTAAATAAGATAAATCTTATTTTCTTTAGATTTTCTTTCTTAAAAAGAGTCCACATAACAACGCTACACACCCCGTGATCTTTCAAGTTCTAATATTTATAGTTTTTCTTTTCTAATCACATTAGCCACGACTCCAACTCCATGAGCAAATCTGTTCTTTGCCAATGAGCTTCAAACTTTTGGTTTAATTTTTCAAATTCCATCCAACTTATTTATTTAAAATTATCCAGCTTATCATATTCCCCAAACCAAGTTGATGCAAACGTAAATTTTGTAATAACACATCATTCAAAAAGGTAGAGTCAGCAACATAGAGTTGGTAATAGCTATCATTAATCCCACCATATTTTCTTTACTACTTCATATGCCAGTAACTAGAGGTGGCAAACGGGTCGTAAAGCACGAGCACGATACGAGCACAAGCACGGCACGTTTAAAAGTGGTCTGGCACGGCACGAGCAAGCTACCGGCCTAGCATGGTCTAAACACGTTATCTTAATGGGCCGGGACGGGCCTAGAAAAATGAGCCCACGGGCCCGGCTCGGCCCAAGCATTATAAGTTAAGACCCACGACCTGACCCGCTTTAAAAATATATATATATATATATATATATATATATATATATTTATAATATGAAGATTATATATTTATAAATAATATAATTTTTTTAAGTGTGAACAATAACTTATAAATACTAATATTTATTCATTTTGATTCTCTTAGACCCTTAAAAAGTTTTGCTAAAACATTACCAAGTATAAATAATGATCATATGATTCATATATCATATATTTCTTTAGTTTATTGGCAAAGAAAACAAATGATCGATAAAAAATGTGAGTTATTTTCATTTGTTTTAGTTTTGATATACTATGATATCAATTTTGGACTAAGTTCAATTTTTAACTACAAACGGGCCGTTAATGAGCCTGACTCAGCCCGAGCACAGCTCAATATGTTATGGCCTTGGGCCGGACTGGGTCTTAGATTTAAGTAAACGGGTCGTCTCAAGCCTGAGCCCGTCGTGGACCGACCCGTTTGCCACCTCTATCAGTAACCAAAATAATCAATTGATTATTTACCATTTTACATTTATCACATCATCGTCTACCAAGTACCAACCACCTATATTAGGTAAGGGTAAAGCTATAAATAAGAAGAAGAGAAAAGAGGGAGTGTCAGTGAGTTTTTTTTGAACAGGGAGTGTCAGTGAGTTAAGTCTGGGTTTGCAGTTTGCACTCACTCTCAAAAATCCTACTGAGGATTTCACTGTAGTTTGGATGCGTCACATTCACAAAAAAAGTAATTTAGTTTTCTAGTAATTAATTAAATCAATTAAAATTAGGACCATATATGGAAAGAATATGAGTAGCAATCAGCATCTTGAGATTGAAAATGCTCTTTCTAGTCTTGACAGTCACTCAGAAGCCCTTACAGTTTATGAAGTTGGTCAAAATACAGTTTACGAAGTTGGTCAGAATGTTTCCCATGGACCTATCATTCACATTCATAATAATACTACATCAAGTAAGAAGCTTCAAGATTGTACAACTGAAATTAAGGTACAAATGTCTTTCACATTATGTCTATACATATAGTTGATATATATCTCATATGTCTATATAGTTCATAGCTCAACTAAAGCTGGCCACTTCTGGTTCTATTAACTAGTTAAGGTACAACAAAGAATAATGTCAAGTGAGTGCGTGTGTGTGACTCCTCTGGATAATCATTTTATTTTTGATTTCTTCTTTTGTCTAGTAATGCACATATACATTAATAAGCTTAATGTACTGTACAATTATCTTTTACAATACTTTCTCCGCATCTTAACAAAAAAAATATTCTCACTTTGCAGAGCCAAGAAGATACTAGATTTGCCCTTACAAACAAATATAATTTGCAATTTTGACTTGGGATGTAGCCCTATATTGCAGGTGAATATGATGTTGAATCTGATAACAATTACAGATATAGAGTCGTGGCTAAAGCAATGGGATTTGGTCATCAAAAATCATGGCGCGAAGTTCGTAGAGATTTAACAAATGAGTTGGTGAAACTAAGGAGGTTGAGAAGGCTCAACATACGCTTCAATATTCTTCCTCTAGATTTGCATCGAGAAAATACCGGATGTATTTTCCAGAAATGGGGCATTTGATTGTAACATGTTATGGTGTAGTGGTAATATATATATATATATATATATATATATATATATATATATACAATGCCTAACATTTCTCCCCTTAAATGAGCACAACGTTGGGCAATTAAGTAACAGTCAATTCTCGTGAAATCTCATCTATTCAGTTATAATTCTCGGTTTAGTTATTCACTTCTCTCTAAAATTGTTAGTTTTTTGTCGGTGAGAATGAAGATGTTTGATTCCAAAAGATTATATTATTTCACGTGTATGAATGAAAAAATTTAAAAGTTATTCCGCATGCACAAAGCGCCAATAATAAGCCTAGTATACTTACACCGGATGGAACGTTGTTCGATTTTATATTCAAATTCAAGTAGAAACACAATAAATTATTTATTGTGTAACCAATGTAAAGAAAAAATTGATTCCCAAATTCCTATTTATTACATAGATAATTTAAAATTAGAAATGCAAGTCTTTGGAATTAGGTATGCAAGCTAGCTTGTCGATAGTTTCTTGTCTACGTTTCTAAAAATATTTATAGTGTGATTAGTAAATTTGATCTACTCCGCTAGAACCATCAGAAGCATCACGTACTTAAGTTCTTTGCTAGTCATTGCTGAAGTTACTTAAGAAGAGAATCTGCTACAAAAGAGGATATGTCTTCTTAGAGCAAGTTTAATAGCTTTCCTATTTTATTGGTGTTCTCAATTTTAAGAAATTTTGGGTTGTTTTTAGGTTCATCTCATTCTCTAAAATGAGGATCCATAGAGAAGAAAGAGAAGCATTCTTTTCTCAAATTTACAGCAAAGCTTTCATTTCTTAAAATTAAATTTTTCATTTGTTTCAACAAAAGTTACCAAATATATAATATTTTATTGAGTTTGTTATTGTTAATATAAAATATATAATTTTTTGTTATAATTAATAATGATGTAGCTCATTTTATTGTTGTAATAAATGTCAAATTCTTCAAAATAGGAAAGCTATTAGAGTTGAAGCAAATTATTATTTTGAAAATTTTGACTTACTTTCTCATTGTAAAATTTTTTAAAAAAGCTGTTGGATATGATTTTAGTCCTTAATAATGTAAAAAAACTTCATATAGATAGCGCTAAAAATACATTAGCTAATCATCACTTTACAGTGTTGTCTTTTAGATTAAACTAATATAAAGCTCCATTAGTCTTTCCCCTTGCTTCAAAGCCAAGCACAATCTTACAAAGTTACAAGAATCTCTCTTATATTCTTCAAACAAAAAACCCAATCTATGATGAAAATGTGCCAAATAATCCTTCACATTCCCAAAAGACACATCCACATCCACCTGAACCCTTCATTTTTCTACTCCATCCCACCAAACACAAGACTCAGCCTTGCATTGCCTTGCCTTGCCTTGCCTTGCCTTGCCTTGCCTTCTAAGCTAAGCACACACTATCAGCCATGATGAACCATGAGCCTCATCACATCATTACCAAACCCCTTAATATGTTAACAAAAGCCTTCCAACCAATTCAATAAGCTCCTACTCTAGTACTCTCATTACACTCACTCTTCTTCCAACCATCAATATGCTCTTCCTCTTCTGCCTCTTCTTCCTCTTTTCCCTCCCCAATGTCACATTTTGTGCCCATTGTACCACCACCACACCCACCAAAACCTTTGAAAAATGCATCACCCTCCCAACTCAACAAGCCTCCATAGCATGGACATATCATTCTCACAATTCAACCCTAGACCTCGTCTTCTCCGGAGTCTTCATATCGCCTTCCGGCTGGGTAGGGTGGGGCATCAACCCTACCTCCGCCGAAATGATAGGTACTCGTGCCCTAATCGCCTTCCCTGACCCTAACACAGGCCAATTAGTCGTACTACCTTACATCATAGACCCAACAGTCAAACTCCAACGTACCCCTCTCCTCTCCCGCCCTCTCGACATCCACCTCATCTCCTCCTCCGCCACCCTATACGGCGGTAAACTAGCTACTGTCTACGACGGCGCAGCCGTCCAAATCTACGCAACATTAAAGCTTGCAACAAACAAGACAAAGCTCAACCACGTATGGAACCGCGGCCTCTACGTCCAAGGCTACTCCCCAACCGTACACCCAACTAACCCCAACGACCTCTCCTCCATAACAACCTTTGACGTCAGGTCAGGCTCTACCGCTACACGCCACACCAACATTCTCACCCTCCGATCAGCCCATGGCATCATCAACGCTGTTTCTTGGGGGATAATGTTACCCATCGGAGCAGTCACAGCTCGGTACCTCCGACACGTCCAGTCACTCGGTCCTACGTGGTTCTACGTCCATGCTGCTATTCAGCTCTTTGGTTTTGTATTAGGGACTATTGGGTTTGCCATTGGGGTCAGGCTTGGTGACATGTCACCTGGGGTACAATATGGTCTGCACAGGAAGCTAGGGTTTGCTGCATTCTGCTTAGGAGGGCTTCAGACTCTGGCGTTGTTGTTCCGGCCGAACACTACGAACAAGTTCAGGAAGTACTGGAAGTCTTACCATCATTTTGTAGGGTATGCTTGTGTGGTGCTTGGGGTTGTGAATGTGTTCCAGGGTTTTGAGGTGATGGGAGCAGGAAGGTCGTATGCTAAGTTGGCTTATTGTTTAGGGCTTTCAACTTTGATTGGTGTTTGCATAGCATTGGAAGTGAATTCTTGGGTGGTGTTCTGTAGGAAATCTAAGGAGGAGAAGCTGAGGAGGGAGGGTTTGATTGGACGGTCGTCTGATAAAGGCAGTGGAATCATCTATAGTTGATCACACACACACATATATATATATATATAGTTACAGAAAATTTATAATTATTTTCTTGGCTACAGTATGATTTAGGGAAATATAGGATTTCAAAAGCTTTTGTTTGGGAACTTTGTTGTGTTCAAAGAAATTAAAGTCTTGTTTGTTTAGTAGAAATTAAGTAAGCATCAGGAAATGAAAGTTGTTCATTTTTTGCGTTTGAAAAATTAGCAAGAAGAAAAGAAATGTTTTCTTGCATAATGAAAAAAATGGAGGAAATTGGTTCATTTCAAAATCCAAGGGAAACACTTTCATTTCTCCTTTTCTAGCATTTATTACTCATTTCATAATATTTTATTAAATTTTTTGAACAACATTCCCTATAATTTTCATTGTTTTGTAAACATCGAAATGAAAATTTCTCAAAAAATTTCATTATCGTGCATTTTCCGTTCTTATGGGAGAGGAACGAACTGCTTTCATTTTTGTGAACCAAATGAGGTCTAAAGTTTTGGTTTGCATCTTTCATGCTTGTGTAGGCTAGGGCTTGTGATGAGTCAAACGCAATTGTGTACGTATTGATTATGTTTTGAATTAGTACTTTTCATTCTTTGTGCCTTAATGATTACAACATGGATCTGATGGCAAATTGACAATGATGTTGTTCATAAAGGAAAATAGATTAATGAAACAATGGAGAGAAAAAGAAAATTTTGATGGCAAATTGGCAAAAGGAAAATAGAACTACGGAAAGAAAAACTGACTGTGACAAAACTAAGAAAAACTATGACTGTGACAAAAAATTGCAAAAGGGAAATACATGTCAAGAATGGGATTCGAACCCATGCCCTTTCGGACCAGTACCTGAAACTGGCGCCTTAGACCAACTCGGCCATCTTGACTTAGTTGACATTATACCAATGAACAATATATTTATATAATTTTTAAAATCCTTTCGTCTGATTGTTACCCAACTTTCACTAATTAGTTGTTTCTGGTAATAAATTATGTTGCACGGACACGACCGAACACCGCGAGCGTGTCAGAAAATCCTGACTTTTCTGACTCGTTGACGACACGGCGCCACATCACTGATATCACCGAGACCGCACTTCATCTCCTCAAGTGATACGTTGCAGCTGCTTCTGCAAACCCCAGTTCATGTCCTTGCCCGATCAGGTCCTTGGGTTCAGGCTACTAATATTGTAGTGGCTCAACTCACCAGTGATGATAGTCAACCCCTGATCTACGCATGGTACTTGGGTCTTGGGGATTTGAAAATGAATTTTGATTGATTTCTACAAGGAAGTCAAAACAGAGGATGCTGACTGAGATTGGTACCCAGGAGATGAGGCAGTAGAGGATAGGGATGGGTGGGTTCTGTCAAAAACGGAGAAGAAAGGGATATGGGTGGAGTGGGTTAGTCAGAACTCAGAAGGATAGAGGGAGAAGAATTAGGTGGAGAGAAGATTCGGTTCTTGGGCAAACCACTCCTGCTGGAAAGACTGATGAAACAACAAATGAGAAGAAGAAAAGGAAGAAGGATGAGGATATGGCTGACACAAATGACAATGTGGAGCCATAAGATGAAGAGCTGATGAAGAGCTGGTGAAGAACGAAAAGAAGAAAAATAAGAAACAATCAGTTGAAGATGGGGTGCGGCTTTCACCCAAAACAGCCTAACGAACCCAAAAATTATATATGAAGCTTTTTAGTAGTTTTAGGCTATTTTTATGAGTTTTTAGCAATTTGTTTTGAAAAGATAAATGTTTTTATATATTAAAAATTATATAAATATATTAATTATTTGACGTGTTAAAGTCGTGTCGAAATTAACGTTTTTTAAAATTTACCGTGTCGTATCGCTCTGTCTCCGTACAACATAGTAATAAAGAGAAGTCAGAACTTTCGTCATGATCTTCAACTGTACCAGATACTACAAGTAATGTTGGGATAACCAGTAAAGCTTGGACTTTTTATTTTTTCGTCGGTGGTAAAGCTTGGCTTTAAGACATCAAACCATTTTTTCAGTTTATTACAAATTCGGTAAATTTCTGAGAAATTTTAATATATAACCATTATTTGGTTCTTGAATTGATTTTGAGCACTAATATAGAAGTAAATGAAATATGACCTTTTACGAGGAGGAGATGACACAAATACCCTTAATCAACTCAAACTTCATTTTTCTGGTTCCTCACTTCTTCGTTTAGTTTACCGTTTGATTTTACATTGTCTTTAACTGTCTAAAACCACCCGCTCCAAAATCTTGGTTCGATTGCTCGATAGAAAAAAAAATCTTCATTCAATCCCATGAATTCCTCCTTCGATAGTTCAATACAATTTTGCTGAAAAAAATACTCAAAGATGCAACAACAATACTCGAAACAATTTTGATGATACATTTGATAAATTATAGAACTCTAACAAACTATGTTTCATAAAGATCAAAGCATGTAAAACCATAGCTTGAATTTTAGTTAAGACATTCAGATATAGTAAAACACAGACCTTCAAAATAGTAGTGCCGATCAATTTTGGCGAAAAAATTAAAGATTCAGTTCGTTCATTATATTTATAAGTTTTTGAGACCTTAAAGATTATCAAATCAACTGAAATTTTGTATAGATGGTATATCTAGATTCTAAATGGTAAATATGAGAAATTTTGATCGAAAAGTAGGTCACATTAAGGAAATCTGCACCAAAGTTAAGATAAGGACGTTCTTAGCTGAGAAGGATTGTGAATATATATATAAGTTCTAAAATTTGATCCATTTCAGTTATTAAAGTTCTTGTTTAGACCTGTTATGATTCTATCGTTAGGAAATTTTAAGTTTAGGTCTGTTATGATTCCATAGTTATGAAATTTTAAGGTTATTTGACTTATAAGATTTGTGATATTCAGTGCTTGATGGGTAGTTCTTATGTTCATTGCTAGTTGCTAAGTGAAATGTTTGCACTGGCTAGTAGGTTTTTTAACGAATGAGAAGACACAAAAATTGCATTATTCATATGTAACCCTGAAGCTGAAGGGAACCATGCTGCCTTAATTAATCTAGGAGAAGGACATTGTCACTTATGCTGTCAATAAACATCATAAGCATCATGATTTTTTTGGCCGTTATAAGCATCATGAATTTAAGATTAGCATTTTTGAAACAAAATCAAAAGGGAATTATGCAGTTTATAAAATGTAGGGTATTCATATCCAAGAAGGATAGAATTCAACTGTTTTCAAAAGTTAGGTTTTTTTCAATTAAATGTCATAATAAAGGTTATTCCTCTAAATTTCTCCTATGATACCTGAGCTATGAGTACTTGGACGATTTGGTATCTTATGTATAAATGATGACAATTTGGTACCTGAAGTATTAAGTTTTTTCATATGGTACTTTCGTCAACTTTTCTGTTAAATATGGACATATGACATGCACATGTGTTTACTTTAAGGGTTATTTTTGTCATTCTACTAATAACTTTTCAAATAAGATATATGTATATATATATATATATGAAAAACCTATCAAGATTAAAGAAAATACACAATAAAAATCTAATTAAATGTGTTATTTTCGACAGTTAGACCATGTAGTATAGTGCATGATTTTATTATTCTTTCTAATATATGAAAAATATTCAATTTTCAAGTGAAACTTAATTTAAAAATAAATAAAAAAGTAAAAAATGAATAAAATGAAAGTTATGACTAGAATAACGAAAAAAACCCTTAAACAAGTTGTCCATGAGGTATCAAATTATCCAAGTAGTAATGCCTCATGTACCATAAGAGAAATTTACCTTTACAAATTCACATTATCAAATTTCTCTTTACCTAAACCAAAGCAGAACCCTATTGCATGTGACTAGCTTTCCCGTCAGTTTTGTGGTTATGGCATCGACCTGATTCACGAGTTGGCAGGATTCGAAAACTGGTATGAGGTGATGGCGGTGGTGGTAGTGGAGGTGATCTGGTTGCGATGCTTGTTTGTTCCTGAAACCCAAACCCCTATTGCATATGCTAGCCAGCTTAGATAAATGATTACATGCTTTGCTACCATGGAATTTTCATATCTTGAATACATATTTACTGCAGCTCATAAAGGTAGAAACAGATTCGTATAAAAAAGGTAGAAATAGATTAGACCACCAGCTCTACATAAAAGTCCACAAAGTTCTAAAGGTCTCAATTCCCTTTCCATTCTGTTTTGAACTTTTCGCCCGTTGTATTCGCGTCTTCAGGCTATGGCAGCTGAGGCTATGGCAATCGATCTTGACCTCAGCTTAGCCTCTTCTGTCACACCCCGAATCTTTCGAAGTTAATAAAAGTTACTTTTCACAGAGATTCACGAGTTACCGAGGATTTTTAATTGTGATCGGTAATTCGATAAGTTATCGCTCGAGTTAATTTTCGAGTTTTTAGAAGTACTCCAAATACCTGAATCGATGACTCGATGTTGTAGTACGTGTCGACACGAGTCTCCCGGTATTTTCAGATTATTTTTCGGAGCTTCGGTTTATTTTCTACGGATTTCTGAAGTCCAGGGTAATATCTAAATTACTATTTTCTGATTTTTAAAACCCAACTTTTAATCTTGGCCTTTGATCTTCATCCTTTATTGTGAGCCCTTGGATCCAAGTATAAAGAAAAACCTATCTCCACTCTCTCATTTCTGTCGAGAGAGAGAGAGACACAGTGGGATCGAGAGTGAGGGAGAGAGGCAGCGTGCTGCCGCGCCTCCTTGCCGCCGTGCCGTCGCGTCAGGCCGCCATCGGCCGATCCAGGGCCATCACCGGACTCGCCTCTCTCTCCCCTTTCTATCTCTGTGCTCAACCTAAACATCCACCCACTCTCACCTTCCAATCAAAAATCCAATCCCTAACCCCCAATTCGGTTTTCCGGTCAAAACTCATCTCCTCCGCCAAGTTCTTGGTTCTTCAAGCACCGGTTGTCGTCGTCGCCGCACTGGGAGCAAGGCAGCAGCTTTTGGAGCCGTGGGTGCTGGCAGCAGATCCGCACAAGGCCAAAAAGCCCACTGCACAGTCATGTTATCGGTGGAGAGTGAAGGAGCTGAGAAGTGGAGTGTACAGAGGGAAGGTAGAGGAGCAGAGGAGGCTGCTGGTACTGTTTTGGAGGTGAGGGACAGACCTCCTGGTTTTCTTTGACCTGCTGTGTTTGGTTTAGCTACTGTGTTTGATTGTTGGAGATTAATTGATGTTGATTTGTTGTTTTCCTTGTCTTGTTGTCGAGAACTTGGTGATCGCAGGAAACGGGGAAACTCTGGCAAAATTCCGGCAAAGATGCCGGAATCCGGTAACGATTCCGACGGCAGTAAATCCGGCTGAAATGCCGAGGTAGTCTTCAATCACTTTAAATGTGTCGTTTCCGTTTAATAGGGTTAAAGTGTCGTAAATCGGAATTTACGTAAGGAAACGAGTAAAAAACGGAAACTAACCGTAAATTGGGAAACTTTCCATTTTGGGAAAGTTTCCATTAAGGGAAAGTTTCCACTTTGGGAAAGTTGCATTTTTCAGAAAAATGGTTAAAGGATTGAAGTTCAATGAATGTGACCCTGTTTGGTTAAATGGGTAAAGTGTTAAATTGTTATCGGAAATTGATAACTGGACTTTATGGGAAAATGCTAAATCGGTATATCGACTCGAGGTTAAGCATATCGATTAATACGTGACACCCTAACGTCAAGTTAAAGTAATAAAGGAAAGTTCGGAAACTGAGTCGGACTTCCGGTAAATTGAATTAAGAGTCGATAACCGGGAAAGAAAGTCAAAAAGGTTAAAGTGTCATAAAAAGGAACTCGGTCAACTTGTGGTCAAATAGGAGTTCCTGGTCAAACTAGGAAAAGACCAAGTCAACTGTGAACGACTAATATGATGATTTGTTGGTACAGTCTGGTCGTACGTGAGACGGTCTCGACTACGCGGTTAGTTCGAGAGTTTCGCTCGAGGAGCTTTCCGAGCGGGAAGAAGGTCGCATTAGTACTGTGAGTGGACATATTATTTTAAATAAATGCATGCCTTAATTATTGAGTTAATTGCATGATGTTTATGATTGTTTTCGAGAATTATATCTCTCTCGGGTTCTTGAACGTATTTACGTTATTACTCAATTTTCTATTTCTTCCGAAAATGGTTATAGACGGTGAGGGCCGTCCTACGAATGGAATTGAACCCGAGACTTCGTTGGAAATTGGGTTTATGCATATATGTCAAGGAATTGTTTACTTATTTATTTTGGGAAGAGAATTTGATTAATGTATTGTTGTGAATTATATTTTAAGGGTTGACCAGTGAATATGCTAGCTAGAGTAGCGTGAGGGCGCTACTAGAGCTCTTAGCTCCGACCCTAGCCTGAGAGGTCAGGCAAACTACGTAGTGCACTATGAGGGTTGACCATTTCCACTTTATCCAGAGCTCTTAGCTCCGACCCTGGTCTGAGAGGTCAGACAAGCCTGAGAAGTCAGGTTGATATTATAAGGGTTGACCGTTATCACATATTCTAGAGCTCTTAGCTCCGACCCTGGTCTGAGAGGACAGACAAGCCTGAGAGGTCAGGTTGATATTATAAGGGTTGACCGTATTATTTTATCTAGCTAGCATAGCGTAGCGTGAGGGCGCTACTAGAGCTCTTAGCTCCGACCCTAGTCTGAGAGGTCAGACTGATTATGTTTGAGAACATTTCTCTTCCCATAATCCTTGTTTATCTTATCATGCAATTGTGGAATATTTGGTATTTGTGGGCATGCATAAAGGATGTTTAAAGCAAAACATTTTTGGGAGAGCATTAAAAGAAATAGAGTTTATATTTGATTTTCGTCCACTCACTCTAACAGTTTTTAAATGTTTCTCCCCTGGGCCTTTCGTTTTTAAATGCCCAGTGATGCAGGGTTCTTGAGAGGAGGTCGAGCGCGTACGAGAGTCGAGGCATAGTCGATCATTCCGTTGCTGCTTAAAATTCTTTGGGTTAATCATCTCTGTAGACTGCTCTGGCTAACCCGGTTTAGTTAGTTTAGTAGGAAGGGTTGGCCATTTCAAGGGGGTTTCGGTAAGAAGTTCCCTTGAGGTGGTCCCCGCAGGATTTACTTCGGGTTAAAAGGGTTTAACCTGGGGTGGGTCCTGTCATCTTCTCTCTCTCTCTTCTTTTAAGATGGAATCAGATTCCTAAGTTCTGATCTTATCCCTTTTGAACCTTTTATCGCTTGTGGATTGGTCAGCTTCATCTTTTTTCAGGGTTAACTGGCATTGGGCCAGTAGAAAAGCAAATGGAGTTGCACTTTGTTGCCTCCAAAGCTTTGCGCAGGGTGTGCCCGGACAATTGGTTCTCCATTCCTCCTCCCTCCCTAATGTGCATCTTGTTGTTTGATGCTACTTCTCCCCCTCCTGAATTTGCCCTTACGGATCTTTGAGGTGTGGGAGTAGGTTTAGTTTCCTGTTTGTTGCTTTGCTTTGTTGTATGAAGTTTGGTTTCAATAAAAAAAAGGTATCTCTACTATTCCCATCAGGGAATGATATAAAGCAAAAAAGGAGCAAATGAGTAGCAGGAATTTTGGTCTGTCTTTAAGACTTCGCCATCATACAAAAAAGGCTTTCAAAGTTGGATCTTTAGCTTCCGTTTATAGTGCTTTCATGATAGTTCAACTCATGTTCTTAATTTGCCTGGCCATCATATTCTTGATGGAAAAAAAATACTAGTTGCCCTCGGTGTTATCCTCTCAAGGAATTGGTGGATGGTTGACAGGATTCTACTTATGCCTATCTTTATGTTTTCGTTGGTTCGTCGAATTAAAGCCCCCCAGAGAAGAAAGCAATAATCGAACACTAATTCTGGACAGACAAATAAGTGCTCTGTGACTTCATTTCAATGAAATTCAAGTCGTCTCGAACAAAGATGGAGCTGCTGAGTGATACCAAACCTACTAAAAAGGAAGCGCAGACTAAACCTTCTTTCTCTCTTCATTTGAGAACTGTTGGATTCTAGAATAACTGAATAAGCTACGGGCCCTTTCTCTTTAGACATGTTTACCGAAAGAAGCCAAGAACTTGATGTTTCTAATCTGTTTCTAGTGAGGATGTGACTGTCAATAAGAACCTTAAACATTAAATATCACCAGCCATTAGCACAGCAAGGAGATATTGTCAGTAAGACGACTAGTATGAATGCTAGCACCCTTCGGTGTAAGGGATAAGGGGAAAGAGGCTTTATTTCCATACTATCTCACCAAAGAGAAGCAGAAAGCAAGAAAAGTTTAAATGTTGCATACAAATCCTCAAAGACCAAGAATCAGAATATGCATTACTTATTATGGGGTAGATGGGTAAACCCTTGAATGTTTCACACTAATAAATCAACAGTATTCTCAGTTACAATGAACAAACCAGATTGATGGGAGAAAAGAATTAAAAAAGCATTTCCTGACCAGAACTCACAGCTATGCCAGAGATGTTACAGAAAAAAAATCTAAGGAAAAAAGATATATATCAGTCTATTTCTTGTTTTTTTATTTTTTTCCCCTTTTTGGTATCGCCGCATCAGCGGCGATGCATGATACACTTCTGACTATATCCCGCAATCTGATTTCACATCTCACTCAGACCAAAACGAAAAAAAAACCTAAAATGATAACTCAAAACTCAAGCATTGACACAATATCCATTTCAACTTCTACTCTAATTTTAATTCTTCAAACGGGCAACTCCAGTTAGCTCTTACTGACCAAATTTCTCTTATCTGAGCTATATGAATGAGGGTGGTGTGCAAAATTCACAATTCACCTGCTTCACCAGATTATCTTCACCTACAATATCGTGATATTCAGAAATGATGATCCTACGCAGCAATTCCTGAAAGAAAAAGAAAATGAGTTTTTAAGTCACCATATTGATAATTAATCCCAGTGAGCAACACATTTTCAGTTATAATTTAAACTAACACATTAATCTAGGCCTGCTATGAGTTAATGAAAACATTTGAATGAGGAGCTGCAGTTGCAATTTTGGTGAAATATATCATATGTGAGCAAATGCACAGAAAGAACCCACTGTAATGATCAATCGATACACTTAGCTTCATTTTTATTTGCAGACTCAATAGTCTTCGTTCTAGAATTCTTATATTTCTCACCTAAGTGATTAAGTAAATTAGAAAGAGATAAATATTGGTGAATTGTGCTAGACAGCAGTCAACTTCAATTCACCATTGACTGTATGTGTCTTGTGTATTCTATTGTGTATACGTCTAAAAAGTACAAACAAAAGCTTACGGTTAAAAATACACTGCGTCAAGATGAAATAATGAAAACCAAAGTCCATTTTACTACTAAAACTATTCTAGAAGGGAGAGCCAAAAATATATTTTCAAAAGCATATGCTGGGATTATGCAAAAAAAAGAGAGAATAATATATATATATATATATATATATATAAAATTAAAAAAAAAATTGGTCAGAAACCATGGAGCACTAAAAAAAATCTGTGACCACAGGAGACACCATACTGCCCCATCAACACTAAGTGACTACATGAATATGGTTTAACGTCTCTTTGGCCCTACATAAGCAATAGTCCGTTGGCAGTTGGGACTGTCAAACCCCAGATTACCAAGAGGTTAATAGTAATATGGAGTCAATCAGACAAGAAGGCCACTGCCCAGCTGCAACGTCCTTAACACCTTAAAGTGTCGAATTAAATGATTGCCGATACACATTGGAAGTCGTTTTCAATTATGACAAAGTCCAACTGTATCTTCGTTAATCAATAAATTCACATACTCTTACTGTTAGATCTCTTAATTAAACTGAACTAAGCTCAGCTCAATCTTTTACTAACAGGGTCGAGCTCAAAACAATTTAAGGAACCTACCATATGATGTATTTTAAAATAAGGAACTGGCAGTCAAAAAGTTTTCTATAAAAGATGTAAAGAAGCTAAAAGCCACCATTCATCTAAGTGTTCATGCAACATGCTAAACTCTATCAATGTCATGTAACAATCTAATCTATACCAATATAAAATCGACAACATGTTCAAGTTAATGTGATCGTTCTGGTTAATGTGATCGTTTGAAGGCTTAGTTAAAAATTAAGCTTATATATTTAGATGAGCACAAACTTCAGAATGTGCAATATAATACCTGATCCGGTGACACTGATCAACAACTCATAAAGCACACCATGAGTTTAACAATACTTTTCTTGTTAAAGTTAACAAGAACTACAACACAAAAAACTTGTGTACTAGGACTTCGGAAATAAAAGATCCAATGCTATAGTAGTCAACTTCATGGATCAAAAATTGAGTATAACATATTAACATGAACTATTACTTAGATGCACCATTTCCTCATGCGTGATGTAGTACAGAGCACTGCAAAGCAAGCAACTTCAAGGAAAGGTTTGGACTATGTCATAAATCATCAGTGTAAGATGGGGGAAGTGAAATCCACACCCATTCAATCAACACTCCTTTCCCTTCTTTTAAACTATTTGAAAATATTTGCTTTTTATTCTTGTGAGGTCAACACAATAGAGGGAGTATGAAATGGATCCAGATTGTTCTACACAAAATTAAATTATCAACATTCAACAGCATTTCAGAAACTAAAAAGATTTCTAGGGAAAATATAATTATGAACTATCTACATCTTTGACTAGACAATGAAAGCACAGAATGTTGAGTGAGACATTAGGCAGATACGTTGCTATTACCTGTATTTGACTGTCTCTTATTAACACTATATCCACCAACATAACCAGGAGAACTTTTAGCTGAAACGTCAGAAGCTGCACTGCCAAGTCCATAACCAAAGGGTCCAGGCCCATCTCGCTCGGAGTTTGATGAACGCCAAGTGGGATCTCCATAAACTGAGCCGCTACTATAAAAGTCGTTGAAGGCTCCGTCAAACCCACCATTTGATGCAGCAAACGATGACGCAGGGGCTACACTTGTACCGCTGTTCCTTCCATACCCTCCCATTCCCAAACCGTAACTGTTGTCACTGGCTCCATAACCAAGATTCCCACTATTGTTAGAAACATTATTTCCTCCACCTTGAGGTGAAATTGCCGAAGACCACCAGTTAACTCCAGTATTGCCAAATGTGCTTCCTCCAATGCTGCCACTTCCTGAACCCATGTAAGAATTGGAAATTGAAGAATTTGTATTGAGCCCCCCATTTGCCCACAAACTCCTAGTCACGGAGCTGAAAAAGGATGAGTTTCCTCCATTACCACCATCATATCCAATGGGGCTGCTAAACCTATTCGAATTATTGATATAATACGGGCTCACTCCACGCCCATAGCTGACGTTACTATTATAGTTTGCACTTCCTCCAAAACCTGGGTTCAGACCAGGCTCAAAGTTCATTCCCACACCATAACCTGAACCAAATGGAGGAAACCCACTTCGACCACCAGAAACTGGACTAAATCTACCAAGACCATAGCCTCCAACTGTACTTGGAGTATATCCCTGAGTATAGCCATTAACGAAGCTGTTGACCCTACTAAGACCATAGTTATATCCTCCAAGTGGGCTGCGACTGGGTCCAGGTGATAACTCTTTAGGAACTGCACGCTTGACTTCAACCATCTTCCCATTCAGTTCATGAAAAATCTTAAGCAAAACCTTATCCACTGCTTCCTCTGAGTCATAAGTGATGAAACCAAAGCCTCTAGGCCTCTGCGTGTTATGATCATACATCACTACAACATCTGTGATTGTCCCAAACTGTTCAAAGTAACTCTTGAAGTTACCTTCTGTGACAGTGGATGCTAAACCTCCAACAAAAATCTTTCTTGTTCGGCCTGGACCTGGAGAACCTTGGATGCTCACACTGCTTCTACTCAAAGTGTTCTGGTCATCCCTAGGGACAGCCTTTTTAGCCTCAACCTGAGAACAGAGATCAAATTACATAAGATCTGGGATTAACTAATCAGCCACATGAATACAGTAATGCATTTACCAATTATACATTCAAGAAAAGAAACTGAAATTATAATTCAGACCCTAACTCCTATAAGACATTGTAGTATACTTCACAATTGGAGTGCTTCAGACAGAAATGCATAATCAGGCATTCATTTCAGTGAACATAAAACCAGAACTGAAGATACAAGTACATTCATTCATAAATCTAAAGAACAGTGTTTTGATTACCATCCTTCCGTCAATGTTGTGCTTCTCCATTATGACAGTGTCCGCAATGGTAGGATCAGCAAAAACTACAAAACCAAAACCACGAGCACGGCCTGTGGTCCGATCCTTCATGATCACTGCTTCTACCACCTCCCCAAAAGTACTAAAGTATTCTTTCAGACGATCTTCATTTGTGTCCCAAGATATGCCACCAATAAACAATTTACCACTGTCGGATTGCATTTTTCTGCAAGACAAGCCACACAAATTCAACCTCAGCAAAATTCACGAATGCCAACCAAAACTTGAATCCAACTCAAACAAAAGATGCAAACTTTATGAAAATCTGACCATCAATTCAAATAAAGATCCTATCTTTACTCTTTTATCATTGATCCAATATGATTTCAACACAATCAATGCAGACAAATATCCAATCAAATTCAATCTGGTAGCTAGCTGAAGTCAAATGCGGATTGATACATATCAAACGAATCAAGCTAGAAAGAACACTACCTTAATCTGAAGTATTACAAACACAGATTGTAATCCGATTCAAGAAACAGAGCAATCCTGGATTCAATTACGAAGCATCCGATCCTTCACCGATCAAACACTGCACCCTTAATTAAGTACAAACAAGAAAACCCAAATACAACATCAATCAGAAAAGTTGAGCAGGATCCAAATCTACACACAATTAGAAAGAAATAAACAAATCAAGAATCCAAGACATACGAACCCAGATGCGAAATCTTGGAAGGAAACTAAGATCTGAGAGGAGGCAGTGTAGGAATAAGAACAGAGGGCATGCTCAAACCTCCTCTCTACCCCCTCCAACCTTTTTTATTTGTTCTTTCAATGGTGTTTATTTGATTACCAAATGCAAATTCAGTTAACAAACAGATGGGTATAAGATTATAAAAAAATTATACAAAAAGAAAAATGAATGTGTATTTCTAGAGGGAGAGACAACAAACTGTAGAGAGAGAAAGATAAGGTGCATTGGGAGGTCTGGAAGGAATTTATAGGAGGCAACTCTCTGTAATATTGGAAAGATGAAAATTTTCACCCCCTCTATATATTTTCTATTTTTTAACCTTTTGGGATCTTGTAGAATGTGGGTTGAATTTGAGCAAACTTGTTTTCTGAAAATGCCCCAAACAGAGAGAAATCCGAGAGATTTTGGCAGTGAAAATCGTGGGATTTCTCTGATCTGATCAAATGGGAAGATTTACTGGACCTTCCTTCCCCTCCCCCTCTGTTGCTTCTATACTTGATGGAAAACAGAACATCACCATTGTAGCCGCATATAGGGTGTCACGTATCACATGAGGCTGCAAGAAATTTGAAACCAGCTTAGCCCTTGATTCCAGCACTTACTGATTAGTTTTGGTGTGTAGAATGTAAATTGCATGTGATCAAGTTACGATTCATTATTTCATTTTCAGTGGTGCCATTAAATCCAATAAAAGAAAAGGATACGAGTAGAGAGATAGTGCCATCCTTTGGCCAAACAAACAAAAAATACTTGGTATTAATCTAATTTTGCTTTATCAAAAAGAATAGTATCATAAAAAATGGGCAAAGTATAAGTTTTGAGCCAAGAAAAAGAAAAGTATCACCAGTATTATCCAAACATATTTATTCGTGAGGATTAAAGTATAATAGTTCAAGTTTTCTAGGAACTTACTTTGTAGAGAGTAAGAAAACAATAAGAGAGAAGTAGGAATAATTAAGAGAGATAGTCATATTCAGTCTCATAAACCATCTTTATATAGAGGTAAGGTTTACACAATAAAGACTCAGACTATTATGATATTACATGTAAGTCCCTAACTAATGACGTGGACAACCACATAAAAAATTAACATTTACAACACTCCCTCTTGGATGTCCAGCAATTGATGATAGTGTTGGACGCGCTTAATGTTACCTTATTAAAAACCTTGTCAGGTGACAACAAAACTCAGTGGGATAAAATAATCTTGATCGAAAGACAAAAATAGCACAATGCGCATATGTCCTAAATAGCATGTTCCTTGATGTTATCGTTGATCGGAGTCTCCCCCTGATCCCTACATGCTTTGCTCAACAACTTTGAGAGTTGTCTCAAACCAATCTTTTTCACTAACTTTGTGAACGTACACTTAGGCAGAGATTTGGTGAACAAATCAGCTAAGTTCTCATCGGATCGAATTTGTTTAACCATGATCTCTTGATTCTTTTGTAGTTTATGAGTATGGAAGAATTTTGGAGCTATATGCTTAGTCTTGCCACCTTTGATGAATCCTTTTTTAATTTGTGCAATACAAGCATCATTGTCTTCATACATGACTATTGGATTGTAGGTGACCAAGAGCAAACCACAGGTGCTCCGAATATGGTGAATAATGGATCTTAACCAGAATCAATCTTTGCAAGCTTCATATAATGCAATTATTTCTGAGTGGTTGGAGGAAGTCGCCACGAGTGTTTGTTTGGAAGACCGCCATGAAATTGTAGTGTCTCCACAAGTAAAAACATATCCAGTTTGGAAACGACCTATATGTGGATCAGAAAGGTACCCTGCATCAGCGTATCCAACAATCGTGGGACTATTAACCGATTTATTTGTGTAGAACAATCCCATATCCACAATACCACGAAGGTAGCGTAAAATGTCTTTAACGCCTTTCCAATGACGTGATGTTGGGGCAGAGCTATATCTAGCCAACACATTAACTGCAAATGAAATATCTGGCCTTGTATATTGTGCCAAATAGAGTAGAGTGCCAACATCACTAAGATATGGTACTTCTGGACCAAGGATAATTTCGTCATCTTGTCTAGGATGAAATGGATCTTTCATAGGATCAAGGCTCCAAACGACCATTGGAGTACTTAGTGAGTGAGCTGTATTCATACCAAATCTTTTCAGAATCTTCTCAGTGTAACCAGATTGATGGACAAGTATCCCATCATCCAAATGCTCATTCTGTAGCCCAAGGCAATACTTTGTTTTTCCAATGTCTTTCATTTCAAATTCTTTCTTTATGTATTCAACAGTTTTAACAAGTTCCTTAGAACATTCGATTAAATTCATGTCATCGACATAAACTACAATTATTACAAAACCAGAATTTGATTTCTTAATGAACATACGAGGACAAATTGGATCATTGACATATCATTCTTTCTGTAGATACTCACTGAGACAGTTGTACCGCATTCGTCTAGACTGTTTCAATTCATACAAAGATCGTCTCAATTTGATTGAGTACATGTTGCGCCTTATGGTTGTTTCAGGCAACCTATATCCTTCTGAAACTTTCATGTAGATATCAGTGTCTAACTCACCATATAGGTATGCAGTATCCGCATCCATAAGTCGCATATCAAGTTTCTCAGAAACTACCAAACTTCTTAGATAGTGAAATGTGATAGCATCAATAACAGGAGAATATGTTTCCACATAATCTATCTTCGGTCATTGTGAACAACCTTGCGCAACAAGTCGCACTTTATACCGTGCAATCTCATTTTTCTCATTACGCTTTCTTGTAAACACCCATTTATATCCAACATCTTTAACATTGGGTGGTGTTTGGACAACAGGTCCAAATATAATGGGTTGTTCAAGAGAATTTAACTCAGTTTGGATTGCATTTTTCCATTTGGGCCAATCATGTCTCTGTTTACATTCATTAACAGTGCGAGGTTCAGTGTCATCACCTTTTGTTATTTCAATCGCTACAGTGAATGAGAACACATCGTCGACAATCATGTCTCTACGATCCCACAACTCATTGGTGTACACGTAGTTTACAGAAATTTCCTTATTTTCAGGTACAACCTCTTCATGGGCTTGTGTACCGACCTAATTTTCCTCTTCTATAATTATAGAATCATGAGTTGTAGGTTAGGCATCAGCTTGCCCAATATTCTCTTCAAGGATGATTTCATCAAGATTTTGATTTGTCTTTGATCTCCTCTTTCTTGGTACCAAATCTTTTGAACCTGCAGGTCTGCCACGCTTTTGGCATGCAGCAGATGGTTCATTAGCTGCCACATTATTTTCAATCAAGACATTAATTCTTGCAGGTACATTCATTGTCAAGATGTGCGATTTTGTCACTCTTGTTGTGTCATTGAATGCATCAGGTTTTTAGCAATATTTTGAAGATGCAGAATCCTTCGTATTTCTATTTCACTTTCTTTGGTACGAGGATCAAGATGAGATATTGTGGGTGCAGTCCACATTAATTCACACGTTCATTTGGAACAGTCTTATCTCCCCTAACAGCGGTTATGTTGTCTCATCAAATTGGCAATCTGCAAACCGTGCAGTAAATTTATCACCCGTCATGGGTTCTAACTATCGAATAATGGATGGCGATGCCCAATCGACGTTGGGGGGCCATTTTTGTACGTTGTAGCGGTGCAATAGGCACATAAACAGTACACCCAAATGTTCGAAGATGGGAGATATTGGGCTGACTTCTAGATACAAGTTGCAATGGGGAATACTGATGGTTTGCTATGGGTCTTAGCCGAATTAAAGCTGATGCATGTAAAATTGCAAATCCCCATACAGAAACTGGCATCTTTGTTCGCATTAGCAAAGTGTGCGCTATTATTTGAAGTCGCTTAATAAAAGCTTATGCCAAACCATTCTGTGTATGAACATGAGGAACTGAATGTTCAATTTCAATCCCCAAATACAAGCAGTAATCATTGAAAGTTTGAGATGTAAATTCACTAGCATTGTCTAGAAGAATAGATTTGATAGAATAATCTGGGAATTGAGCTCGTAATTTAATTATCTGAGCAAGTAGCTTGGCAAATGCTACATTACGGGTAGACAAAAGGCAAACATGTGACCATCTTGTAGAAGCATCGACTAAGACCATAAAATATCGGAATGGTCCACATGAGAGGTCAATAGGCCTACAAATGTCCCCTTAAATTCTTTGCAGGAAAGATAGGGATTCGATATCTACCTTTGTATATGATGGTTTAATCATCAATTTCCCTTGTGCGCAAGCTTTGCAAGGATTGCTTGACAAGACAATGTGTTTAGTCATCAATGGATGTCCATGTGAATTAGTAATGATCATACGCATCATGGTGGATCTAGGGTGACCAAAATGGTCATGCCAGAGCATAAAGGTATGTTGATTTTTGAATTGCTGGTTTACAACATGGTATTCCTCAATCGGTTTGATGATAGTGTGATACAAACCAGATGATAAGGCAACTAATTTTTCCAAAATCTACTTCTAGCAGTTTTCATTGGATGTAAAGCAAAGATATTCCACATCATTGTCATTTGTAATCTCTATGTGGTGTCTGTTTAAACGAATATCTCTGAAACTTAAGATATTTCTTCTTGATTTCGAAGAGTATAAAGCTTCTTAAATTGACAAATGGGTTCCATTTGGCAGTCTAATGTGAGCTCTACAAGAACCTTCAATCAAGTCTGCCTGACCTGATATAGTGGTTACATTTGCCTTGGAAGGTATCAAAGTGGAGAAATATGTCCGCTCACGAAGGATCGTGTGTATAGTAGCACTGTCAGCAAGACATACATCATCTCCATCCTTCGTATGTTGAGAGTAGCCAAAATTCATTTTCATGCCTTCATAGAGATAGTAACAATTAATTAGCATGATAGAGACATGATATAATACAAAAATTAATTCAATTAGCCACGACAGAATGTCGTCACCAAAAGCCAGTTTGTCATCGCTAAAGGGCAACAACGACGGCTTGGCGACGACATTTTTGACGTCGTCATTGAGGGCATGGCCGTTGCTCTAGGCTAGGGCAATGAGCCGTCGTCACCGTATTTGCGATGGAAACATAGCGACGACAAAGGCCGTTGGTTATTTGGCGATGGTAAATGGCGACTGCTTGCGCCGTGACAATTCATCTATTGGCGATGACATATTTGCCATCGCCAAGTTTTATTTATAGATTAAAAAAACTAGCAAACATATTAGCTTGCTAGAGTTTTTTGGACAAAAGCTATGCAAAAAGAAATTAATTAATAGTGACTTAAGCTCTACACAAGAGTTTCCGAAATTATTTAATATTAGCAAGCATATTTACTTTTAATTTTGTTTTGAACAAAATCTATGGAAAAAGGATTAAACACATGGAAAAATACAATAGTGAATTAAGCTCTACACAAGAGTTTCCGAAACAATACAAATTACTTCTCTTCTTCTACTTTAAGATTATACAAGAGATAAGCTACAGGTTTACAAAAAGTAAAGATGTTTGTAATTTACAAACCAAAGCTACAATGGCGTAGCACTAAGTCTTGATACACTGTTCAGAGTCTGAAATTACAGGGCTGCAACATGAGCAAAGTAAATAAGACTACTATTGTCAGACTTACAATTTCTTGGTATATAAACTGTTTCCAACTACAAAATACCATTCCTTAATTTTCAACATATACATAACAATTGACAGCCTATGAATCAATTCAACAACCAAAAGACAAAATAACAATTCATGTTCCTCTGCATTTTGATTACTAATTGATTATGAAAATAAACATGTGGTCTACTTCGATTTAAATAACAATATGTAATTAGACAGCAGATATGTGGTACACCAGAAGGCACATGCATGCATAACAATATGGTTGAAGTTCTTTGATGTTAGTTTTCATTCAAAACCACAATTTGGTTTAATCTTTGATCGACAAACAGTTTTGCACAAACAGCTTCTTCCACAAACAGTTTTGCACTTCCCTGCCTAATGGACTCTTCAAAGTCCCTTTGCCAGAATTCTTCGTAGATTGGATCCTCTATTAAAACCTTATCCTGGTAAGTCGACAAAGGATTCAACCACAGTATCATTGTGGTAATTCAGGAATTACAAATGTAAAACAAACAGAAAATAACTGAATTACAATAGTATGATAGGAACACCCTACTCACAAGGAACACTATCCCAATTAAATCACTACGAGAAAAAGTTTAATGGGATAGGAGCAAACACCTAAAGAAACCGTCTCAGCACAATTTTAATATAACACTATACCGTGACATTTGATAGAAGATCCCCCATAATAAGATGTTCTATTCCCATACAATGTTAACTAAAAAAATAAGTATGCTTGATTGTAATAGTTGAAACTTTATTTCAAATTTGCAAATGTCAAACAGCGATAATAATACTTACCCTCTTTCCAAATGAAAAAAAATATTCAGGTAGTGAATATTAGAAATTTCAGGGAAATAACAGAGGTGATTATTAGTATCACAATGTTCCATAACATACAATACCCAATTACACAACAAAAATTCCATTGAAAATGCCATATCCATTGAAAATGCTTTATCATGAAATCGAATTGCCGTCGGAAAAATTCTGATTGGCTCATATCATACCAAGTGCCTAAAGTGGGTCTTGGACCGCATACCTCAATTTCCAAAATGGAAATTGGACCGAATGAATGTACCGATTTACGATGTGAAAATTGGACTGAACGAATTACACGTGCAGACCTAAAAAGATTAGGTAGCACGTGAGGAGTGTTGGAGAGGAAATATCCCACATCAGAAAAGGGATAAATAAAATACAACATATATGTGGGTGAATCATACCTAATTGTACCGAGGCCTATTGTGATTAAAACTCAACACCTTAAAGGGGGTTAAATTGGGACAGTATCGGTACAATGATGATCCATGGGCCACACTTGTTCCAATTCAAGTAAACCTTGATACACTCCTACCACCTTTAGGAGTAGCCAGACCAAGACTCACACCTCGATAACTGGCTCGAATAGTTTCATCAACAGTAGATGAAGACTTGGCAATGGCATTCCTTACAAACTTTTGGGCAGTAGGAGAGAGTGTCCTCACACTTGGAGGCACTACCTGCTCTAGAAGGCGATGGCAAAGGCGACTTCGGAAACAATCTCTCCCTTTCCTTCAATTTTCGTGTAGCTACTCTTGACAGTGAGTAAGCCTTCTCGTCTCTTGAAGCCGGGCATGGGATCTTATAATGAGGTCCTCATCTCCCACCAATATCAAGAGGAGTATCCTCAGGCTCCAACCTCAGCGGTGTCCCTTTTCAATCTAACCCCAATTTATAAGGGGTGGTGGTGAAGTGGAAGGGTGGTGGTGAATAAGTAGAAGGAAGAAGAAAAAATGGAGGAAGAAGAAGAAAGGGGGAGGGGTGGGGAAACTTTTGGCGGAATGATTCAAAATTCAAAATTTTTACCAGAACTGATGTGATGAAATGAACAAATTTCGTAGCATGAGTTTGGACCAGGGAGAATTTTGAGGAAAAATTTAAAATTGATGCGACGAAATTATGAATATTTCGTCGTATGAGTCAGCACTAGAGGGGAAATTTTGGCAAAAAAATCAAAAACTGATGCGACGAAATTTAAAATATTTCATCGCATGAGCATGAACTGATGCGACTAAATTTTTTATTTCGTCGCATGAGTCAGCACTATACGACGACAAAATGTGTTTCATCACATCAGTTCATTCTCATGCTACGAAATTTGTTTTTATCGCATCAGTGTGAACTCATGCGACGAGAAAAAAATCGTCTCATGAACCTGTGTATTAGCCTCACCTCATCTTGCTAATAAATAAAAGTTTCTAGTTGCTGCAGAGAACAACTTCCAGCAGCAAAACAACATAACCTTGAAACAAACCTCTAGGCACCAGACCTCACAAAACCTAGTCAATGCATCCAACAAACATGCCACAAGCAACATGCCGAGCATTCCTTCATCTAATTCAAAACCATCTTCACCTTGAAACAGCTCCTCAACCCATCAAACACAACCAGACCCTTTCTCTCCTCACCACAATAGATTACACCAACAACTTAGATGTAACAAGCTTTCATCTTCTGCAACTCATGTGTTTCTAGCTCCCACAACTCATGTGTTTCTAGCTTCCACAACTCATGTCATCTTGCAAGCCCTTTCATGTATTTTATTCATATATCATGCTATCAAAACAATAAGTTCTTGCCTCTAGATAACAAGAAAACACCCCACTACAACATGTCATAATCCCAGCAGCAAGCCAAAATCAATGCAGAGAAACTTGGAGAAAACATGCACAAATGAGTGAAAAAATGAAGTATATTATTTTAAATTATGATGTCCTGGAAAGTCTTAATTTCGTTTTTTGGGTTGAAATCTTAAGGCTTTGATAAGACTTTATTATTAGGTATTGAATTATCATTTTTATTTACAAAAAGTAAATCATACAACATTGGCTATTTCATTGCCTATTTCATAACAGGTTTACGAAATTGTATATTTATATCACTTATCTATTTAGACATGAAGTGAAATATTTGGTCATTTTATTTAATATTTGCATGTTTTCTGAAAAATTAATCTATATAAGTAACTGTATTTTAAAGTAGAAATTAATATTAAAACAACAAAGTAACTCATTAACTCAGTATAAGAACAATGTGTCTTCCAAAATATATCCATTGGCAGCTTTGGCCCGGTGGTTAGCTAATTCGATCCTCATGAAAGAGATCGGAAGTTCCATGGATGTTGAATTTTATGTAATTAATCATACACATTATGCTGATGAGTATTCCGCTGCTGTAGAACCTGGCTTCCTCCTTACCTTTTTGCTTCCAAACAAGGAAAGTCTGCAAAAGACCTTCAGTAATCGACTAGCATACCTTCTTTGAGAAGCAAAATTCACAGAGCCAATGCAACCCGTTGCATGTAGAAGTGGGTTGCCCTTTTTGCTCATCGATCTGCTTTCCTTACCATATGGCTTCATGCTTGGTACTCTGGTTGAAACTGGCTCTTGTTTCTTTGAAATGCTCTGCCATTGAAGGCTTCGCTTCAGTGACATGAGCTCTTGTTCAAGATTCTGAATTCTGAAGCTTGTTGACTCATATTCTTTCCTTGACAGCTCAGGTATCTGATTGACCGGGTCCTTTTGGAGCAAGGGTCTGCTGCTAGCTGGCTCTGCTCCATCTGTATATGTACTAGGACTATCCCCAAGATTCTGGCTTTTAGAGTTTGGGCACCTAGAGCTTGAGAGACTCCCAGAAAACTCTCCACAGTGTACATATCGAAACGAATCTGAGCATTCTTTGAAAGCTTGGTGTGTGCTGAGCTGCTGCACAAAAAGTGCTTGAACAATCAAACGCAGCGGCATCAACTCATTTTGAACAGCATCAATGCATGCCTCTTGTGACAGTTTTTGGCAGCTAAGGTACTTGCACACTGCCCACTTCTCTTCTTGGCAGACACATGGGTGTGCCTGAACAAAAAAAACTGTGTCAACAATAAGTTTAGAGTAATTCTAAGAAGACAGGAAGGTCCAATGATAATGTTTACCTGCAAGAAGGTGTTCATTGCCCTGTAGAGTTTGTCATGACAGTGTCTGTAGGATATAGGTAATCTTTCAATGAGTTCCATGAATCTTTTAGGCTGCATGTTGGTATCAGTAGCTATGTGAGTAAGATATGCATCCCACAGTTCTGCAACAATTGAGTTCCCTGCTGAGAGGCTATGATCCTTGTCCAAATTAGCTGATACATATGTCGAAATTATGCTCTCCATTGTAGCCAGCTCTATGCTAGAAGATATTGACTCAGTTCCACTTTTCGGAAAGATAAAGTCTTCCAGTTGAGCAAAGTGTAGTTGAGATACAATCTGCTCTTGCAACTTTGCCTTGCTTTCACCTCTCAGGCCTACTTCAAGGGATGTAGAGAGAATTGCAAAGTAAAACCCGACGGGGATTGCTCGACGAGCCTTCTGCCCTTTGGGAAGCAAATCAAGAACACCTTGAAGGATAACAGAAACTTTATGATCATCCCCAATTTTGTGACCAGAGTTCTCCCAAAATTGGATTGTCTTCTTTGAAAGTACCCATTTGTTAGCATAGAAAACAATAATGGGAGTCAAATACTTTTCTTTCATACCTTGTCTTCTCAAGGACCCTATTATCCTCTTAAAGAATCCAAATGGTAGAGCAATGAGATCTTTGATCCAAAGGTCCTGACTCATAATCTCCTCTCCCATTTCACAGCTCCAATTTCGGATGCACAATGTGTCCAATGTGAGAACCGGTGTGTCACGCCTTCTCTCCGGATCAAGAATCTCCATACAAGCCATGAATGCTAGGCACTCAATGCAGCGGCTCACGATTAACAAGTCTTCAGACCATGGAAGCAAAGTTTGACACTTCTGTAGTACTATTAGGGTGTCATTCCAACTCTGCATGACCACTTGGTTTAAGTAGAGATCAAAGCGCTCACAGAGGTTGCCAGAAGAATATTCTTCTGTCATTTCAAGAAACTCTGCAGCACATCTCAGGGCTACCACATTGAAAGGGTCAATCAATGTGGAGGAGCCATAGATGAACAATGCAATCTTCTCAAAAGTTTCTGGCCCTCCTGGGAAGTCTGGCGGTAGCTCAACATCAGCTGATTCATTCAGCCTTTTCTTGAAATAGCCACTTTTTGAAAATATTGGGTACTGAAAAATCACAAAAATGCCAATGACAGTCAAAATAGGACAGTTTAGAAGTTGATAACATAAGATCCATCTACAACCTCTTAGGTTCATTTTCTTACCTTGTGAAGGTTAAAGGTCTTACCACCAACTCGAACACTAATAGAAACAGGCAAACCAGTCCCTTGAGTCCTGAAAAAAAGAACCACACATCAGTAAAAACATCTTGCATACCATAAAAAATGCTCCATGAAAGAAAAAGAGAAACCATCTTACCATGAAATGATCTTAATTTTGAGCAAGGCTCCAACATTTGGAGAAGAGAAAGGACTTGATGCTAAAGGACTATTATGTTTTAGGGGGCTTGCAACTTCCATTTCCAGAGCTCATAAACTGCTCCAGAGACTGAAACTTCAGACTTCAGAAAGCAATGGGAGTTGATTTAAATCATCAAGCACAAACATGTACTTTATAATATAATGCCTTCTGTCTATCAGTTGCCACAAAATGCTCTAAACTTGTCTGAAGGAAACGAAGAAAATAGTAAAGCTTCTAGATTTGATGACAAAGCCAGTGGGATGAATAGGAAAGAATGATGAAAAAGAGGTGGGGTTTGGAAATTTTGTTCACAAGTACATTCGTGCAGAGCTTAGTTTTTCTGGTCAAAGTCAAATGCACACGAGTGAAACACTGATCAACATCCAAATTTTAAGCCTTCAAAAACGTTCTCGAATGATGAGAATTTGAATCAGTTCAACTTGGTTCACTACAATATTAGAGTACGGTAATTTTTCCACTCCCTTCAATGTGTGTTGCTTGCTTTACAAGTCTTGTGCCTATGCATGTATTGCACCACAACTTGTGTACCATCGAAAATTGATCGGAAATTCTAATTGACTTGATGACCATTGAAATAGAAAAGTTCTATCATCAATTTGGTTCGTATGTAGTTTCTTACCAAAACGTTCTCTTGTTAGACAATCTAACATGTTATGTTGCCCGTATTAGTTTTAGTGAATATTGTTAGATTCCATGAACAAAATATGTCATCGATGAAAAGGTTAACTACATTGGATGGCTATTGTCCAAATTTGGTGGCTCCGAAAAATAAAGGCCTTATTGATGGTATGGGGTTTAATCTTTTAGTAGAGTAGAAGATTCATATTTCATATAACAAAGGGCATTGAAGCAGTCCCTATGAAAAGTCTACTTAATTAGAGATGGAGATCTGCAAAAAGGATTTGTTGAGAAATAGAAAAGGAAGATTGAGACATGTACACTAGTAAACGAGTACTTCAGAGAAAAAAAAACCTAGAATATGATGAAGGGGGAAGATGGAGTGAGGGTGAAGCTTGGTGTTTACAAATGATGTGTAGCAACACAAACACCCAAGACGGCACGTTTACTTAATTTTGCGGTTCTTTGGATGGAGCCTTGCTTTCTCCCAGCAACTTCCAATCCCAATAACGACTTTTGCATAGTGTACCCTTTGCAAGTTTATACTTCATTCTATACATTAATTTGTTAAACCATGGCATAATCTTGAAAGCTTAAATAGTCTTCATTGAGCCAACAACACTGTAATACTTCAGTTAGCCTTTAGCATCTGTTCTTAATCGTTGCAATTGTATCATATACACACATATTTTCGATCCCCATAAATGAAAAATTCAAATTCCCCAATCTGCTTCGAAGATCCTACTTCAAATTCCCCAAATGAAAGATCAGTAAATATACTGGAAGGGGAGCAGAATACGCCTCACAGTTCCAAAGAATGTTAAACCAGGATAATTTAATGTTATATGTATAAAACTAAAAATTGTATAAACTCAGCAGATGGAAAACAAAAACAAAAGAAAGTACAGCCATATTCCTTTTAGCTCAAGCAATACATTCATTTAAAGTTGCAGAAATACATTTAGTTTTTGATCTGTCAAGGGAATGCCGCTATATTCTCAACCAGAAAGTATTAAAGTGATGATAAATTCACGTGGGAAGTAACATGGGAGTCACTGGTTTTGCTCTAACACTAACGTACTTCTGGCAGCAACGTTCATAAATAATTTGTGAAATAAACCTCTACAGAAATAAATAGATTCAATTTTTGTGAAATGCAACTACATTATCAACTAATGTTTACAATACTACCATCATTTACCTTCAGCCTAGAGAGAAGTGCAGGTAGATATAGTCAGAATAGAAAACCCTCATCTGCTAGCTCAGACATGGTCAAAGCAGGTGCTTGAGAAGAAACATGCTTAACTCTCATTTCTGAGTATTTTTCGTCTCAAAACACCAGTAGTTTCGAAAAGCCATCAAGAGCTTGGATCTGGCTCTTCATCAACAACTTCAGAAAAGAAAGGATCTCTCAGTAACTCAGAGGCTGAAGGTCTTGCCCTTGGCTGGCCTAAGGATTTCTCGATAAATGCCTTCACCTCTGGATCAGCCACCTTGGCTAGGGAGTCGGGCCTTATACCAGCCAAGACCTTCCTGTATATCTTGACAACAGAGTCGCATTCACTGTATGGTATCTCCCTCGTTACCATCTCCAGCAAGCACATCCCAAATGAGTATATGTCCACCATCTCATTGTAATCTTCCTCATAAAGCTCAGGTGCCATAAACTCGGGTGTCCCTAGAACAGTATGTGCTTTGTGGCTCCTCCCCAGTATCGCTGCAAATCCCAGATCACCGAGCTTCACCTAGAAATTGACTTCATTATGGTTAAAGGTCATAAACTTTTGCATGGATATGAGAGAAAGTCAAATTTGATTTGGATATAATGTTTTACTGCTTACATTAGAGGTTGAACTCTAAGCAAGGGACTACATGTTTTTCAGGAAAACTAGATATTGGAATGAATATCAAAGGTCCTAAGTTACAATAAATTATAATGAAGCTGTGAAGAATGTAGATATACTGATATAGGAATGATAGTTTTCAATGTTAAGATGCAATAGTTTGTTAACCAAACATATAGAATTCTACCTCATTATCCTCAATCCATTTTCATCTGAGAAAACTAGGCCTGAAGTTCATAGCAGAGCTAGGATTACAGAAATAAAAATATAGAAAGTATAGTATATCGAGGTTTGGGGTAACAAGGGCCACCTTAGTCCGCTATATAGCTCTGCCACAGCTCCTATAACTTATAACCTAGTGCTTGTCATGTTAAATGCAACCAAACCATTGAAACACCATCAAGGATTAAGGGAGTGACCAGTCAAGTAAAACAACTTCAATTGCTAACCAAATTCTACTATTCTAGACTAGTTCAGGAACAGAACAGCAATTTCCACAGTTCAATGCAATTGTGCAATTCGCACGATCTACAAATCTACAATTACCTGTCCATTATTCCCATTGACAAATATGTTGCTGCAATTGAGATCTCTATGAATGATGCACGGCTCATGTGTATGAAGGTACTCCAATCCCTCAAGCACCTGCTTTGACCACTTCTTCAAAGCCTTAATATTCACACGCCTATGCTTCTTCCTATAATCCCTCAAATTCCCAGAATTGCACACCTCGGTGACAAAATTCAAAGCGTGACGCTCCACATCCTTCCAAACACTGTAACACTCAATAATGTACCTATTCTCCAACTCACTCAGTAGCTTAACCTCCGCGTAAAGATGATTCAACAGCATTGGATCATCACTCAAGTTTCTCAACCGCACCTTATTCCACGCCACCTCATTACCTTGCTGCTGATCAAAGGCCCTATAGACCTTCTTCACAGCACCCTGACCAAGCAGCACATCATACCTCCCAAACCGCCCCGTCGGATCAATCTCCACAAACGTCTCGGATTCTGGATCAAAAGTACTAGTATCCTTCACTGCCATCCCCAAAATCAATCTGAAATTGTACTAAAACCAGTTAAAATCTAACACAAAACATTCATCAAAACTATTGACCAACCCTAAATTTTCCAACAATCCAATGATTCATTACTGTTACTAGAACTTACAAAAAAATTAACAAAATTGAAAAAAACTGGAAACACAAAATGTGATGGTAAAAATCAAATCGTGAGCATCATCAGTAACAGATAGACAGTAAAGATCGTAGCCTTATGCGATTAAACGTCGAATGACATAGAATTGGAGACACCCAGAAGCAGAATTGAGCGAAAGAACTAAGCTTTTGATTACCACAAGATTAAGAATTCTGAGCAGAATGTGAATGATTTGGGGCTCAAATTGAAGCCAATTCGAAGCAGAATTTACTTTTTGCGTTAAAACTCGAGTACCTGAGTTAGTAAACGCGAGTCAAAACTCTTCGAACGTGCTCGATTTCTGCCCAAAGAGCACTATTTATAGGAAATACGGCGTCAGTTTCTGTAAAACGACGCCGTCACCATTTTCTGCTGACGTCATTGCTAAGTTCATCTGATTTAATATATTAATATGTTTAAGCGATATTTTTGTCTGATGATTTAAGGTTTGTTTGCACATAAATTTTAGGATCGTATCTCCCTAATGAATACGCGTACGTCTACCTCCGGATACGACCGGAAGCCAAGTCCAAAACTTGAAGATGAGTGATCAACGTCAACTACAACTACTCAGGAATAGTCCCCTCAAATATGTTGCGGGACAAGTTCACATACACCAAAAATATGGAGCTTCCAATGGAGGTAGGTATAACACCAAATAGTGACGTGGTTAGAAATTTTATGTGAGTGAGACATAAATAATAATATCAATAATATAT
Organism: Comarum palustre; assembly: GCA_951800085.1. NCBI lineage: Eukaryota > Viridiplantae > Streptophyta > Magnoliopsida > Rosales > Rosaceae > Comarum > Comarum palustre. The sequence goes on from OX637578.1 coordinate 5,027,986, forward strand.
TTGTAATTATATTGTTTTTTAAAAGTGTTATGTGTTCAAGTTGTTGCATGATAGCTAGTCTCATCGACTATATTAGAAAAAATTATCTTCTAGATATATGAAATTAAACAATCACTCACCGAGACTTTAGAATGTTTATAACATAAAATAAGTGGCTCATAATCTTGGCTTTCACAACTCTAATAAATACATTTAAAGGTAGGTTATAAAATTAAGGGAATTCTCAAGCTGGTTAAGTGAGTTCAGCCTCAAAGTTCATCGTGAGTGAGACGCTTGTATGTTTAATTTTTTTTTATTTCAAAAAACAATCCATTTGAAATAAGAAGTACATGTGAATATATAGAATATCTATACAATATTAATATGTGATCGAGATGATACAGTAGATCAGTCTTGAATCTTTCATTAAGAGGTTAGAGGTTTGATCTGACACCTGAAAACTTATTATTTTCCTGACAAGTACTCTACCAGTTTCCCAATGGTAGCAGGAAACTGTCGTCCAAAATGGTCGTTCCAAAAATTAAGAGACAGCTAGACTTGAAAAACACCGTAAGTTATGTCAATGTATACAATATACAATCTATTGTTTCATTCGGTTGCATAAACTGCGTCAAGTTCTGGTGATTATGGTTCTCTTTCACGGCTTGGATCATGAGTTTGTCACGCCATTCTTTCAATTGATTTCTTGCAAAATGTATGAGTGGCAAATTCACTGTGCAATGTTAAAGAATTTAGGTTGAATTCACGGCAATGTGTCGAATTTTGATAGCTGATCACTCAATTAGGTGTGTTCTTTCATTTTATTTTTGTTCTATCCAAGGTCTTAAATATCCAAAATATCCTCGATATTTCTTTAAAATTTACATTTTTTACAAGTATCGATATTAATTTTCATATCTTTCTGCTATTTTATATTTAGCCTATTTTTAGTCTAATATATAGTTTTTATATAAAATTTGAAAAAAAATTTCATCGATATTCGATAATTTCTCAATATATCTATCAAAATATCAATTTTTTGAACCATTGAAATTTCCATAATTGTCGAGATTTTAGTCCTTGGTTCTATCAATTATTCTCGATTTTTTTAATCCTTTGAAATATCTCGCTGCATTATTCTTGCCATCGGCTCTTTTCTGTTATTGCTATTTGCTAGTAGGTTCCAGTGGACGCCAAACAATATCGTATTCCTTAGTTAGGAAGGCATTGAATGGACTGTGAAGCTTGTGATGAAAGTGCCGAACAGTTTACAGTTGGAAGGTTCAAGATTTCGATTGGACTGTGAAGCTTGTGAAAGTATCAAACAGTTTGCAGTTGGAAGCAGGTTCAAGATTATTTGAGATTCTCAACAATTGCTTTATTAATGAGCCTCGATCAACTTCATATACTACCCGTGTCAAAATCAAAGATCTGCAACTCCATCACCTTGTGAAGCTCATGAGTATGATCTTGTATCTCAATGGCAGCAGTTTGATTCTCTGTAACACAAAATACAAACACCGCTGATATCGCCATGCGAATAGCACGGATCCATTTATTTGTAGATAGGGAGCATGCTCGTCATAGAGTTCCAAAAGATCAACACTTAAACATGCCAAGATGAAACAAATTTTCTCAATAAAGGCATTCCTCTTCGAGCATGCTCAACAAAGGCTTAGAGTCTAGCCGCTTCGATACAGGCTAACAAGATGTCTAGGAATCACATATAACATGAGGTATATGTGAAAAGCAACCAGTGAGGAAACATGTGAAAAGAATCTATAACTTAGTAAACCTGTAAAAGACGGGCACACTGACAAAGAAAAAGTTCATGCATATCAAAATGAGCTCCCTGAACAGATGCTATGAACTTTTAATATGCACAATGAATCCCAGCCAGTTATGCTATACCGTCAACCAATCCACATTAAGTAGCCCAACATTCAATGGGAGACCAATCTAAATCAACCAAATTCAATGCATATTGTTAGATTTTTTTATAGTAGTGGCTTTGATACCATTGTTAGAAATTGTTTAGTGCAAGTTAGGAGTTAGAAGATGAGAAAGGATGTTAGTAAGGACAGGTTGAGAATTCGTTTAGAAGGGTAGAGGAGATGTTAATAAGAGGAGGGCACTTTCGATATGAAAATGCTTGCTTACTTGCTCATATTACAATTGCAAGTGTACATTACATATTTATAGACTCGGTAGCCGACTTGTGCCACCGACATTAGTTTTGTTGTTGTAAGTTAACCACATTTGTAGCTAATTACACCGACATAGTTACTCTTCTAGACACTTCTTAGTTTACATGATCATTCCACATTTTTTAAACGGGGTTTGGAACCCAGCCTACACTGGGAGGCCCTCACACCTGGATTATTATTAAAAAAGAAAAAAGTACAAATAGGAGGACGGATGACTAGACCAAAACCGTCTTCATGACCTAAACGAAATAAATTAAAAGAGAATAGGATGCATCTACCTCTTATACAAAAAGTATACGGCAACATGCAACAGCCCCAGACATGTTAACATTCTCTATGATATGCAAAACTCTTCACATCCATAGACACAAGTGAGAGAAGTGCAGATGGGGGAGAATCATACCAAACTAAAAATGATGATCAAACCAAAGCTTATTATTTTGTCAGCCACTATGTTACCCTCATGAAGAATATGAGAATATAAAAAGTTCATGGCACGAATTCTTTCAAGGCAATTTATCCATAGTATTTGCAGCGGCCATGGTGGATTAAAAGAAGAGGAAGAGAGACAAGCCAGTACACTGGTGGAGTCACTCTCCAGCTAAATATAATGTCACCCCAATTGATAATCCAATTCAACACCAATAATGACCGCCATTAACTCAGAGAAAAAAAACACATTGATGATCGAGTTCGCATTAATCTAGAGAACTCTAGCTAAATCTAGAACTTCCTTAGACGTCTCTAGACGTGTTGATCAATGTAGAATATTTTAGATATGTTTCAATGCGTATTACTTTCTAACATATATTGTGAAACTACATCTACTATGACTTTATCATTCATGTTGCGATCTAGAAAGTTTATGCCATGCAATGCTTGCGTTTAATGTCAAAGAAAGCAAATGTCAACTAGATAAATTCAGGATATTGTTACATTACTGAAATAAGGATCTTGGGTGAAACAAGTGAATTATGGAGCAGCAACAGACCAACTCATTCTCTTACACCAGACAATTACAAAGAACTCCTTGTCAATAAAAAATCAGTTGATTTTTACATATATCTCTATATAAAACAAAGGCAGTTGTTACTATTTCTATGAACAGTGAAGGGATGATTTTGCCCCTCCTCTCTCTATATTTTTACAAGTCAACCCATTTATTATGTAATTGACAATTGTATCTTCATTTTCAATATAATTACAATTCAGCCACTGTGTTTGTTTTTTTATAAATGATTATTTTTATTTTTTTTTAAATTCAATTGCATGAAAAAAACACATTTTTAAAAACAATAATATTAATGATAATGATAATATTCATAATACTAATAATAATATAAAAGAAATTGAGTCACTCTAAACCTAAATAATTGTATTGATCAATATATATTGATTGTTCAGGGTTTATAATCACTTCTATAACTTTTTTAAAATAGTAGTTTTAGCGGTGCATATGAGTGTTGGTATATGGATTTATCTAGATTAGGTTTTGAATTTAAATTGAGTTTTGGGTTTAAGACATTAATTAATTTTTCTATTGATTCAGTTTATTAGTTTCAGCTTATGATATGTATTGATGAGTGTTTCTTACTTATAATTCCAGATATCTTGGTTGTTAATATAAATTCGGTGTTAATTTCATCTCAATCAATTGTGTTATTTTTATTAGAGTTTCAGAGAGTTGTTACACAATATTGATCGAACTACTGAAATTTCACAATAATTAATCTAATCTACAGAAATGCACTTCGACACGCCCGACAACTCTTCTAGAATTTATTTTTTATTTTTGAGAAGAAGAAAAGGGTAGGGGTTTCTTTACAAAATGAAAAGTAAATAAAATTTATACAACTAACATACATCCATGGTTAACACGTTTTACCAATTTTGATATTTTAACTTACTGTTGATGGATGCCTTTTATTATATGTATTCTCAAAATTTATCAATTTTTATATTTATTGATAACTTACTATGTAATTTAGAAATCTTCGTTGTAGATTATTGCTCAGTTTTTTTCCAAAATGAAATTTACATTTATGGTAAAACTGCATATAATTGATCAAATAGCAAAAATTGCATAATAATTGAATCAAATAGCAAAAAATTGGACAATAACTAATCAAACCGATGGAAACTGCACTTCGAATTCAAGATTTTCCTCTAATTCAGGTACTCAGTCAAATATATCAATGTTAAGAGTTTTTTTTTTCTGCCACTATTAAGTATTATCATACTAAGGTTAAAATATATCAACCGCGAGACATTTCAAAAAGAAAAAAAATCAAATCAATTACGCTTGGAAGACATGGGCATCAATGCGAATAGTTCAAAACAAAAGGCTTATTTAGTGCCAAACACAAGAGTAATTGCTGAGATGAAACATCAAACAAAGAGAACTACAAATTTCCAAGGTGAGCCCTCCCTTGCAGAAGGTGATCTTGATTTCATAATACTAAACCTTGATACACTCCTACCACCTTTAGGAGTAGCCAGACCAGAACTCACACCTCTATAACTGGCTCGAAGAGTTTCATCAACAGTAGACGAAGACTTGGTAATGGCATTCCTTAAAAACTTCTGGGCAGCAGAAGAAAGTGACCTCACAGTTGGAGGCATTGCTTGCTCTAGAAGGTGATGGCAAAGGCGGGTTCTAAAACAATCTCTCCCTTTCCCTCAATTTCCGTGCAGCTACTCTTGACTGTGAGTAAGCCTTCTCGTCTCTTGAAACCAGGCATGGGATCCTATAATGAGGTCCTCCTCTCTCCACCAATATCAAGAGGAGTATCCTCAGGCTCCAATCTCAGCGGTGTCTCATCAATCTCACCCTAAGTTGTAAAGGGTGGTGGTAGTGAATAAGTAGAAGGAAGAAGAAAAAAAGGAGGAAGAAGAAGAAAGGGGTGGGGGAAATTTTGGCGGAAGGATTAAAAATTTAAAATTTTTGTCAGAACTGATGCGATGAAATGAACAAATTTCGTAGCATGAGTCTGGACCAGGGGGAAGTTTGAAGGAAAAATTTAAAAATGATGCGACGAAATTTTGAATATTTCGTCACATGAGTCAACATTAGCGGAAAAATTTTGGCGGAAAAATCCAAAACTGATGCGATGAAATTTAAAATATTTCGTCGCATAAGAATGAACTGATGCGACGAAATTTTTTATTTCATCACATGAGTCAGCACTATGCGACAAAATGTGTTTCGTCGCATCAGTTCATGCTCATGCTACAAAATTTATTTTTGTCGCATCAGCGTGAACTCATGCGACGAAAAAAAATATTTTCGTCGCAAGGGCGCCCTTTATTTTACTAGTGTATCTCATGAACCTGTGTATTAGCCTCACCTAATTTTGCTAATAAATAAAAGCTTCTAGTTGCTGCAGAGAACAACTTCCAGCAGCATAACAACACAACCTTGAAACAAACCTCTAGGCACCAGACCTCATAAAACCTAGCCAATGCATCCAACAAATATGCCTCAAGCAACATGCCGAGCATCCCTTCATCCATTCCAAAACCAGCTTCACCTTGAAACAACTCATCAACCCATCAAACACCACCAGACCCTTTCTCTCCTCACCACGATAGATTACACCAACAACTTAGATGTAGCAAGCTTTCATCTTCTGCAACTCATGTGCTTCTAGCTCCCACAACTCATGTCATCTTGCAAGCCATTTCATGTATTTTGTTCGTATACCATGGTATCAAAACAATAAGAAATTCTTGCCTCTAGATGACAAGAAAACACCCCATTACAACATGACATCATCCCAGCAGCAAGCCAAAATCATTGCAGAGAGACTTGAGAAAAACTCTTGAAGCTTTGGGCTCGGTTCGAACTCAAAGGAGTGAAAAAAATCAAGCCATTCAAGCAAATCCAGCAGCCTCTGTTCAAAATGACCCTAACATAAATGGCGACTCCGCTGGAGACTGGGTTTAATATCCCAAAACTTTCTCTGTCTCATAACTCACTCTACTTTCCGGTTTTCGAAAATCTCCTACCAACACTCAACACGCTAAATTCTATCCCCTGTCATAGCCAAATACTCTTAGATGAAGATGAAATTCCAAGCTTCAAGTCTGTCCTACAACCAAATCCTAGCTACTGTATAAATTTTTGATTCATATATTCACCCTCATTTCAGTTTAAACCATATTTCCCGTTCAACTGGTGTTGTGCCAAAACATTAGCAAGACTCTTTATCATCCAAATAACATTCTACTACTCTTCCATATCTGAACCAAATTAAACAAATATGTTATTCACCTGAGTTTTTTTCCTCATGTTCTGTACGGGATTTAAAAATCCACCTACTTGATTTCTATCTATGGTTGTAACAAATCCATCTCAGATCAACCATTGAAACATCATACAATTTGTTTGTACAATTGAATTATGAATCTCCAAAAATCATTAGTCTTTATTTACTAGATTCGTAATCAACCTATATTGTCACCCCTCTTTATTCCCAAGCACATTTCATTCCTTACCATAGTTTCAGATTAAGAATGGTTCTAATTTGGGCTGAGATAGTTCTTGGAATAACTAGTATTGATGAAAGAACAAACAATATTTAATCTAAAATTGCTGATATTGATGGAATTATGTGCAGCTTCAACATGAACACAAAACCCTGACCAATTGATGTGTAATTGTCATGTATCAAGGTCTTAAATTTCGATGATTACGGAAATATCAACCTTCTAAAACACTGATATTTTGAGGATATATCGATAACAGTAAAAATTGAGGAAATGAACGGAAATGTGAAGAAAAACACGGAAATTTTAAATGAATTTTTTAGAGATGTTTGTTTACTATATTTGAAAAGAAAACCTTGAATAAATATTGATCTATAGGGAGTTGTAGTAATTTAAAGTGAAAAAGTAAGTGTTGAACCGTTAATAATGCTTAAAAGTTTACTTTAAAGTTAAAACATTTTTTTGATGGTTGGAAACCTAAAGGTATGCTAGGACATTACGCCTTATATAAATATGATACAATATTTCACATGAAATTAAATGACTACTTTAAAACCATTTAGAAGATCGATCTATGAGGTACAAAATTTTCGCTATAATTAGCATCTCTCTGTGTGGAGCCTTTAGTGTATTGTGAAAAATAATCATTAAATGATATCTTACATTTGTAGTTTTGCATGTATTGACTTATATACCAACCATACGGGTCAAGGAGGACTGACTGTGAGTTTTCATACTAGGAGTTGTAGTAGGCATTGAGCATCGTTTGACCTTGGTCATAACCATAATCATTGAAAGATTGTGCTTCAGACGGTGACACGAGTTATCATTTGATTGCACTTCTTAAGATATGAAATATATTGGATAAGGTATTGCCAAATTTTTGCCGTAAGGGTATATGGTGGAATATAAAATTTTGGGCAAAAAATAAGGGATTAAAGTAAGGATATGAATTACAGTAATTGTTTGAATTTTAATTTGAGGATTAGAAAATTTTAGGCAATTTTTTAAAAAAAAATAAAAATTGGAAATTTTCGAAAATTTTCTGAAAATATCAAAAATATTAGGAAATTTTAAAAATTTCAAACGAAAAATGATTGGAATGTGAAAGATATTTCAGAGGTCTAAAAACATTAAATTTTTGACGAAATTTCGTCCAAAATTTCGATTTTTAAAACCTTGCATGCCATGTGCTCGTCAACTACTCATTGTCCAATCTCCATTCCCAATTAAGCCTCCATTTCTCTTCTCTCTCCGAACGGAGCTAACGGTAAAATACATCAAAGTTCGGTCAGAAGAAAAAGTTGATACGCCAATCTGATATTTCAAGAAGTTACACCAAAACTTATAAAGATTGAAAATTGATACACACGAATTTCTCTTTTATTTTACATCAAGTGTGTTAATAGTAAAAATAAAAAATAGGATGGAGATCCAAACCCGAAAGAGGAACAGCCCTTCCCTATGGTGGGTCCACATGACGAACTAAGCTCCACATATTCCTCCCTGCACCTCCACCTACTCAACCCATCTCTCCTCCCATCGTAATTCTGGATTAGACTCAGCTTCTTCCACTCTCTCACTCCACCCAATTCCGACCGCCAGCTCAAATCCCCTCCTCCGTCGTGATCTGCGCTTCTCCGCCCGCTTAATCGGACCCACCTGGTCGCGAAATTCATAGGGTTTGTAGTCCCACCTCCTCAATTTACTGCTTCGCATATTTTCGTTTCATTATTTTTTTAATTTTCGGTGTAGAAATTTACATACATCTGTGTCGTTGGGATTTAATGTTTTTGCTAAATTAAATTGCTGAAAGTGTAGCTCTTGATTGACTGTGGTAGCGCAATTGAGCTGTTAGAGTTTCCATTAAGCAAGTTACAGTTGTCTGAAACCCTAGTCAAGTGTTAGAACTGAGTGCCAGTAGGGCAGTACTAGTAGGATTGCTTCACTTAATTGTTGAATTTATTATTAAATAATAAAAATATCGACTTTGTCAGGTTGTAATTTGGATTCTGTTATTCTGTATGTAAAGTAGCGAAATTTAGGAGTAATGCTAGTAAGAACTGTGGGTTGAATTGCTTGCTTGTGTGTGTCTGATATAAGAATCAAGGCCACATGGTTTCGCCCGGGAAAGATGTAACGGATGAAGTTGTATCTGATAACATACCGAAGAAGGAGAATGATGTAACGGATGAAGTTGCAACTGATAATATACCGAAGAAGGAGAATGATGTAACGGATGAAGTTTCATCTGATAGTATACCGAAGAAGGAGAATGTTGGTACTGCAATCCATGGGTTGCCACAACAAACTCCTACTAATGGGGCGTGTCCTTTGAAATTAGATGATAAAGGAAGCGCTTTTTCTAAAGTACATAATAAAGCATTGCAGATACCTGATGGTGGTATTACTGCATTGCAATCCAATCAAGAAGGCAGTGTTTCCTCATTAACATCTGAGAAAGCATTGCTGACACCTGAGACTGGTTCTGTTGTCTTGCAATCCAGTCATGAAGGAATCACTTCATCTAGAGTGCGCGAGAAACCATTAGAAGATGGTTATAACTGGAGAAAGTATGGGCAGAAACTTGTTAGGGGAAATATATATGTCAGAAGTTACTACAGATGTTCCCACGCTAAATGTCCTGTGAAGAGGCAAGTAGAACGCTCCCATAATGGGCAGATAACAGATACAGTTTACTTTGGTCAGCATGATCATCCTAAACCTCAACTTAATGTCCCTATAGCTATTGGCTTTGCTGTGTTAGTTGGTGAAGTGAAAGCAGAACAGCGCTTGTTAACCAGTGTTGAAGGTGAGAAACTTAGTTATATCTGGTTCTGGTTTTTGCATCGAGAAATTTGGTTCATCTATTTATCTGATATTCTCCTATTTGAAGATAAACCATTGGAGGCACATGGCAACTCACCCAGCAAAACTGAGCCAGTTGATCTCCTTCAGCTTTCAAATGTTGCAGAGAATGAAGCTGTGCAGGGTGTGCTCTCTTTATCTAACAGAACAAGAGATGGTGACCCAGACCCAAAAAGGCAGTATGTTAATGCATGAATTATCCTATTCTTTGGTTTTTCCTACATGATATTATGGTCACCTCACCTTTGTTTAATTGCCCTGTGCCAAAAAAACAGGAAGAAGGAAAAACATTATGGAAACTCCATTCCGGTGGATAAGCGAACTGGTGAACTGCGTGTTGTTCAGACTATGAGTGAGGTTGATATTGTCAATGATGGGTACAAATGGCGCAAATATGGGCAAAAATTAGTGAAAGGGAATCCAAATCCCAGGTATAATTTATTTGATGGTCCACATTTTTTTGGATGTTAGGTGTGTATTGGTAGTTCAGTAAGGCATTCTTTTTCTTCATTGAACTTGCACATACAGTTCTATATGCTTTAATCTATTTGGTGGGTTTGTTTATCTAGTTCAGACCGATGAGAAGGGAGTTTGTTTATCTTTAGTTGGTCCTGATTTCTCTGGTATGAGCTATTTATTTAGTACTTTGTTCTCACTCTTTTGTGCTTTTTGCAATTGCATTGTTTAGGAGTTACTATAGATGCTCACATCCTGGATGTCCTGTAAAGAAACATGTAGAGAGGGCGATTAATGATTCAAAAGTGGTTATAGCCACATATAAGGGGCAACATGACCACGATGTGCCCCCCTCAAGGACTGTCACTTTAAATGCTGCGGCATCAAATGTGTTGCCAGCAGTCCACATTGGTGACTCTGGAATCAAAATTGAAGGGCATGCTGTCAGCCATGCTATTGTTGCATGTACTAGCCCAGAACATGAAAGTAAACCAATCGAGCAACCTGATTCTGAGTCAAGAACTATATCACAAGAGCAACCTGATTCTGAGTCAAGAACTATATCACAAAGGATTGATGCTGCTGCCTCTGAAATGGTCGTTGATACTGATCTGGGACCTCAAAGAAAATTGATTGGTAAAGCATGTGTCCAAGAAGAAGGTGCTCCCCCTGAAACTATTGTTTGTAGAGCAATTAAACTGCAGAATGGCGAGTAAGTATCCCATCAAAGCAAGAAATTCGAAAGCCAAAAACAGAACCTGTTCAGGGTTAACTCGCCATGCTTTGTCAAGACTAAATAATATACTCATGAACCGGGACACTTCTGCAGATTGGGGTTTATCTTATTCTTTCTTCCTAAATTTTCCTTTTGGGAGAGAATGACCTTTAGGCAGGTACTCTTAGCTGGAGGGTAGGACAGTAGGGGTTTGATGGAACGAGTCACATTGATGTTTGACAGTGTCATAAGTTGTGTAAGTTACTTATCTGGATCAATTATTCTGAAAGATGTAGGTCATTAGACTGGGGGCTGGGTAGTACCTAAATATGATAGCTATGGTTAGTGTAGTAGTATTCAGTAAACTGTTTGGCCCAAAATTCTGTAAGGCTTTGTGAAGGTAAAATGTATGCCAAATATTAAGGCAGAATATGCAGATCTGTTGAGATTGTCATCAGTCTAATCAATTTGACTTGTCCATTATTCAATTTTGAATCAGTTTGAGACTAAAACCCACAGTTATTGAGAAAATCTGGAAATGGCCAAACTATCATTTTCAATTCACTTTGTTTATTGGTTTTAAATTAAACTCCTTCCAAAAGAAGGGGACAACGAAAAAGCATTGGTGCCAGTTTCTCAACAACCATGTGCAAACGTTTGAAATCAGTTCTCCCCAACCAGTCAAACCAAAGAGGTTCATGGCCTCGAAGAGAACGGCTAGCTCCAGTAGCCCAGCTTATGAAGTGTACACAACAGATGGCACCCTTTCTTATTAGCAGTTAGCAGCAAACAAAAGTTTTAAAGCAGATGAGGAAAACATACTAGGTTTAAATTTCTAAGCTTGCCTTGCCGCATTTTAAAAAGGAACCATCAATTGGTGCCAGGTTTGCACTTCCATGCACAAGAAGCAACCAAATCTCTGTTCTTCCACCCGAGATAGAGCGCCCCATCTCTCTCTTGAAGCCTATACTTGTCTGAGTAGTTCTTGAGCAGTGTCTTGATGGTTGCGTTTACCAAGGAGCTTAAAGGGTATGGAGTAAATCCTGCCATTGCAAACCGAGACCTCCACTTTCCGAGAAGCTCATGTCTTTCCACCCTCTCAATTCCCTCACAGGCTATTATGTTCACAACTTCCTTGGCCAAGCAATGTTGCTCAACATTGATCCTCTCTTTGTGATCCCTCGGAAGAGTTACATCTATTGACTCAAACATAGCCGTGTAGTAATTTAGTGTTTCCACAAACCTCGGAAAAAATGCAGCAGTGTTTGTGTTTGATTCTTGCTCTACAAGGGTCACAACTTTTGGAGACAAGCTCTTAACTAACCTCAGTAGCCGATCACGGTGATTCTGAGTGCTGACACTCTCATCTGGCATGTGATGCAGCATGAATGCAAAGTTCATAGCCAAAGCCTCCCCAGGTTTAACCCCAAGATCCTCCAGCTGAACATCACAACCAGAGACAGCAGCAGCATGGAACACAAATGGCACCTTAAACATCTCTGCAAGCTTAGATAGCCTCTTTCCCACAATATTGAGTCCTCCACCTCGGGCATAAGCTGAGGTTGAATCATCAATCCCGGTTATTCGAATATGGGGTGGTCCTCCAGGTCTTGCTGCAAAAGCCTGGATTAAAGTCAACCACTGACTCCCCTGACCAATCTGAAAATCAATGATGTGGACTCTATTTTCGTCCTTCACGGCTTCTGCAATGGCTCCATTTGCAGACATATACCCAAACTTGAAGTAGGGACAGACCTCATAAAGAATATGCATGTAAGACAGGAGTTCAGAACTGGCTGGTTCTTTGCATCTCAATGCTTTACAGATGCTGCTCCCTGAGGATGTTCGACGTGCAACTAGTCCTTCCAACATGTATGCTCCCAACCTTTGAATCGGTTCTCCAGAAACCGAAACCATCTGGCGCAGTTCATCCATCATCCATTGTGCCATCAATAGATCATTATCCGCTACTGCTTTTGCACAGAAGATCAGGACTTGCTTTAAATCCTTCTTAGATATTGAGTTCATAATCTGTCCCCAGCTGTCCACTTCTGGCCTGGTATTGCTTGCCCCATTCTGAAGGGAACAGCAATAGTTGTCAAAGATATTGGAATCACCAAGCATTGCAGTTTCTAGTTCTTTTAGCTTGTACTTGAAGTCGGTTGCATCATCAGTTATGCAGGAGCCACTTATTGGAGAGCCATATGTATGATCAGGAGAATGGTGCTGGTAATGAGAATCTTGATCATGTTGTGACATAGGGTTTCCACTGGGTGAGAAACTGACAGTTGATGAGGAGTTATAAAGAGCATTGTAGCTGCCATTTGCTGAGGATGACTCCAAAGTGCAGTACCTCTCATGGAAACTCTGAGCCGTGGAGTGGGTACTTGGGCTGCTCTCATTGTATGGTGGCTGGTGGTCCAAGATCCGGAAAGGACGCAAGCAATAGGCTTCTGCTTCTTGCATCGGTTGATAGTGCAACCGTTTCGACATACCTGTACTTCTGAGCTGCTTTGATGTTTGCATTAGACTGCAGCAATGAAGGATTCTCTCTTCTTGCCAAAAGCTTGCTTTCTCTCTATCTATTGTTATTCAGTATTCATGGGAGCAATATATAACACCTTGGATTCTCTTGGTAGAACAGTACCTCTATGACAATAAAAGTCCTTGGTTGCACCAATATCTGGGACAAAGAGGTCACAGCCTACAATAAAACGAGCATACAGCATAATCTGCATCAAAGAACGAGGAGATCTGTGAGTAAGCATACCGTACAGATAACAGGTAAAAAGCAACTAAGCCTATGCATTTCTGAAAGCAAACAAAAACTTCAAATCTCCAGGACTGAATTAAAAGTCTCATAACTGGCAAAAGAGAAGACACCACTGGATCAAAAAATCCCCTTTCCCAGTTCACCTTGTATACTCATCTAGTGTAAGATAGCTCAAATTGTACTCTACAATTTTTTATTGTTACTTCTTGATCTTCATTTCCTTCAATCATTTGCAGTGACATGTTTTACTTGAAACATTTTCTTCTACACCTATTAACCTCCAACTGATGAAGGTTAGACATCCTCAGAGTTTCATCCCTCGATTGATTTTAGAAAGAAAAAGGAACCAACCCGAAGGCCCTGAAGTGATTTATCACAACCAATTGAAAGATCTCACCTAACCCAACCTCACACACATTTCCGTTGTAACAGCCAAAAGAAATGTTGAACACACAACACTTGCTATTGAGAAACATGAAATTCTATAAACAAATTGGGGCATTCTCAAGTATATTCTTCTTGATGCTTAAGTCACTATAAGATGAAACAAACAATTACCACATTTCATCCAATATATCAGCAGAGAACAAGAAAAGCACAAATCTTGGGCCTCACACAATCAAATTGAGATCAAATTTTCACTTCATGATAAACCCATTTTGTTTAAAGCCGATGATGAGCTTACATACATAAAAGAACAGCAACAACCCAATTTCATCGTTTTCAAGCTTCAAGTTCGAGTCTTTGCAGCGAAAAAAACAAAGAGCATATAAAAACAGAGCAGTATGGAATCAACTGAAAAGGAACACAAAGTTCATACATGACATATGAAGAAGCATCACAAACCCAATTTAGAAATAAGAAATCAGACATGACAACACACCTTAGACCTCTAGCTTTCCATTTATGGAATGGTTTATCACAACCACTACATGAGTGTAAAACTAGAGGAATATCAGTGGAGGTTTAAAATCTCATAAATGATAGAACTTTGGTAAGAAAAATTCAAACTTGATAATCAACAATAATACCTTATTGGAGGAATTTCAAGGTTTGGAATTTCACTCCAAGACCAGAGAAGCCTTCTGAGTTCTGAGTGAGGGAGTGAGAGGGCAGAAAGAGAATCCACCTGTGGACTATAAACAAATTCTCCATTAGAAAAAGCCCAGCAAATGCTTTGAAACTACATCACTACCATTAGGATATGTTTGCAACTTGGGTTTTTGTGGAAGTTACCAAAATACTCAAACCATGTTCTCCACAGGTTGAAACTTCAAACTTAACCAGCATTGTACATTTGTACACATTGTTTATTGTACATTTAGCAGCTAAAGTTGGATTGCTAGTGTAATTGGGAAGGTTATGAGTTAAACCTTTAGGTTTAAAATAGTACAACTATGATCTTTTGTGGATACTACATCATCATGTTTGATTTGAAGACCAGTATATTTGAATGTGTGGTAAACTTGGAATGCATCTAGAACTAGTTGCCTCATATCAAATTAACATAATTCATCTGGCAAGTGTTGCAATTGAACTGCCATCTCACATCATTCATTTGAGTGTCGTTGATGTTTGGCTAAAACTGCTTGAAGCGTCTTTGAATTTTCAAAAACGTTTTAATCCTACATGAGTGTCATTTAACAAGATATAGCAACACAAAAGGCAGCTGTTTAACTGGTTCTTAAGAGTAACCTAACTACCAAGTTCATCGAAGATGCTACATGACAATCTGACATGATCAAGAATGAGGAATCCCTAGTTGTGCCTGTGGAAGGTACCTTAGAAACTTTGTACATTGTATGTACTTGTCTCATTGATCCTTCAAGAAGATACCTACAAAACTTGGTACAAGAAACTGATTTAGTGTCATATGCAGCTAATGTGTTTAGAAGATAGACTTCCAAAGAGAGAATCTTGGACCATTTGGTTTGAAGTGGGATTTGGCATTGAGTTTGAACTTTGAACCAGATGGGTGGTGGTGACGATCTGGTTCATCTGGGAAAGTGACATAGATGGTTGAGCAGAGGAGAACCCAATTAATAATGGTAAAGTGATAAGTTGAGAGATGACGTTGGAAAGTAGTGCCTTCCACTTCAGATAACATGCTCTGCCTTTCTTGTCATTCATTCTATGATTCCTATCTGCAAAAAGATCAAGTTGCCCTTATGTTAATGATTTGAGAAAGATACAATATATGCTCGAATATTTTGGACGGTATTTTATGATGGGGTGCACAATAATATTAGCCATTTTATTCAATCCACTAAGGGATTAGGAGTGCTAGTAAAGCCGTAAAGGCATATATAAACTTATGACATAACATATACATATATATAAACTTTGAAAGCTAGAACAAAATGTGGACTCCATAAAATCAGTCACAAAATTCGTATTCTAGAAGAAGCATAAATTAATGATAATGAAACATTAACAAGTGTTTATTTTGGGACCCCAAGAGAGAATTTTAGACCTTGAATCCATGAATGTAAGCATGCAAAAGTGTGATTGTAAATCCTTAAATATGTTAGTTTAATTACTAGAATCAGATGTGCAAAAGAAGCCAGGTTAAAAAAGGGTATCTTGTTGCTTCCTTGTCCCCTCTGAGTGTAGTTAGTGGCCCATTATCTTATCTCCAATCACCCTTTCTCAATCCCTACTTGGCATTTTGTGTTTGTTCTTCATGCAAAAGAGAAAGGCAAAGAGACAGAGTAGCATTTTACTTCAAGGAAGAATCAAGTAAGATTAAGGTTCAAGTTAAAAGGACCTCTAATCTCTCCAATATCGGTGTTAGTGGATATCTCAAATGCTTATGCAAGGATGCAGTAGGTAGCCAGAAACGATCACTAGATAGGTCAAAGTTTAACCAAAAATACTAAAGGAATAATCTTCATTAGATAACATAAAAATATATGAATTGTTACATCAATACTTGAAATGTCATCTTGTATGATATTACTGGAGAAAAGCTTTCATACTTCCAAGTATTGAATTATGAAAATTTTGATTTGTTGTTTGTAGAAAGAAAATTTGAAAAGAACAAAATTAACGGTTTAGAGAGAATGATAGAAAATAAATAAATTGTAGACGTAAGTACATTAATGTAAATCATGAATTAATTACAGTAAAAAAGAAATGGGTGACTAATAAAACTGTGTTGGAGAAAACTTAATCTACATCACATTTTCTTCAAAAAAAAATAGGAAGAATTACAAATCAATACATGACCTAATTAAAAAACACAAAAACCTCATTTTAATTTTTTTTAGACAAATTAGAACACGGGTCTGGCCCAAAACCAAATAGAAGCAAGCCTGATCCAGTTTTTCACAGCAGAATAACCAAAATACCCAACCTTAAAATGAAATTACAAAAAGTGTCACAAAACCTAAATCAATTCAGCATATCTCTCTCTATGATTCACATTCACATCTATTCTCTCTCAATTTTGCCTCTCTCCTCCTCCTACTCACATCACATCTACTCTCTCTCTCTCTTTATTTGACGGCGACGTTGGCGACACTGGATCTGAAGCTGTTACCTGAAGGCAGGCTTTTCTCGAGTGAAGGGAAATGTCGACATTGCAAACGCGCCGATGGCGATGCCAATCGAGGTGATCCCAATGTTGTTCTAGCCGAGTTGTGATTGTTAGAGATCTCGGAGATGGCGATCTCGCATGGAAGGACTTGGAGAAAAATTGAGGGAGACGAAGTTGCCATGGCCGTCGACGACGCATCTGAGTGAGAGATAATCAAAGCCGATGTTGGCGACGGTGGGTGAAGGCTTTGACAGAGGTGGAGAGGGAGATCTGATGGTTTTCGGTTGTTATGCTACTAGTCATGCTGCTACTGCTTCATTTGCATGCCTTTCAGCTACTCTGTTGACACAAAGGTCAAGTCTTACTGCTACTGTAGATCATAAGGTTTTGGAAGTGTAAAAGTCCTTCTACTGTACTTTTGGTACTAGCACAACTTTTTGTTTTTGGTGAATCTGATAGTAGCTACTACTGATCATCAAGTTTTGGATGTGTAAGAGTACAACTACTGTATATGTGGTAGTAGCAGTATTTTTTCTTTTTTTTGAGTGATTTGGTAGTAGCAGTAAGCAATAGCACATTCATACTCGGCAGTAGACAGTAACACATTCATACTCAGCAATAGGCAGTAGCACATTCATACCGGCAGTATCACCATCATACTCGACAGTAGATAGTAACACATTTATACTTGGCAGTAGAAGTTAAAATGTCAAAATGTCATGAAGGGTAATTTGGTAAAATATATAGTGATACATGACAATTGACATGTGAACACCAACTTGTCCTAAGCTGTCATTAAGGATTAGCAACATATATATTTAAAAAATAATAAAAATAATAGGATAGGAGTTTCTTTGCCGTATGGGTGGAGTCTTGCTTAGATTAGATAAGATTAGGAGAGATCTAGACATTAATTAATATTAGAAAAACTATCAGAAGGGTCAAATATTGTTTTGATGTGTGTATATTTTGCTCCACCCCTCACATTTTTTTTATTTTAAAAGATAATCAAATGATTTCATTCATTTTTTATGATGACTCGTACCTATGATTTCGTCAATAAGTAATGAATACGCTTATCACTGCGCTATAACCACTTCGTCACTATGCGCCCAACCCCACAGTATAGCAGCCTTGGTATGAATGTCAGAATGTTCAATTGAACCCTCTTGTCCCATTGTGTCTACGCCACTGCATGGATGTACTCTGATTTAGGCTAGCTCCATTATTATTACGGGTTAAAATTGAGTAGTTGTTTTACAGATGAAACTCACTCAACTTGAAAATTGAGATTAGTACATTTTAGTTTTTTTTGTTCAAAATAATAGCTTATTTGCGTATAATGTAAACGAAACCCTGAAATAATAATCTTAGGTTCTACATGGCAATGGTGGAAACTTGGAATGCTATTGGATATAATCAAAACCAATTAGTCACCTAACCAACAAAACTTAGGGTGCAACAGTAAAAAAACGCGTTTTCACCTTTTGTAGAGAGAGAACCTCTCTCTTTTCTCTAAAACCTTCCTAGATTCAAACCCTTCCTCCTCCCCTCTCTCTAATTGGATATAGATCAGTTCTTGAGCTAGAATTTGGCTGGTGGGTAGAGGGAGATTCTTCTCTACTTTTATGGTAATTCCTCGGTCCCAATGGTGGCAGATCTAGCAATTTTTTTCTTTGTTTTTCCTCTTTGTTCTTCTCCATCAACATTCCAAAATTTCAACATATCATATACCTTCTCATCACTCTCTTCCATTTCCCCAAATCCTCAATCTTGTTCCTTTTAAACGGTTTTTCCTCCATTCAGTCATGGTATCACTTGCTTTCTCAGGTCATGTCTGTGCTTGCGTTGATCTCTCATGTCATGTAAAAGCCTGCGTGGATGATTTTGGCTGCCCCTCAACCCTCTTCTTTTTTTTGGTTATGCTGCCCTGGTTGCTGATCTTATACGAGACAGGGTTTTAAGCACTTGCTCGCCAGCTATTTCAGGTATGTTCATCGTTTGCGGTGCTGGCTTTCCTCTCCCCCAACTTTTTTTTTTCTTTTTCTTTGGTTCTGTTCTCTTACCTAGCTGTGGAGGCTGAATATATTAATGACTACAAGGTTGGATTCATGAGGATCGATTATGCTCTCGTTGTTATAGTCTGTTGGATTTTCCATATTGCTGCAAACTCGACGACCTCTGTTCGTGGTGATTTGGCCGGTGTCGATGTTGACATGGTGCCTTTAGTCTCTTCCTTCTTAGAGGGGTTTGCTATCTGGTTATTGGCTTGTTTGTTGGCTATATTACTTTGTTATCCTTTCGTTGTAATAGCTGTCCAGATATGAATCATATGAGTTTGTATTATGTGTTTTATGTTTGAATAAAGTTTGTTCTTACCACCATAATAAAAACAAAACTTAGGGCAGAGGCTCCCAAAATGTGCTAGCTAGGACTCATGCCTCATGATATGCAATAAGGAACATATGGTCTCTCTCAACTAAGACATACACGACTAGGATCTTTTCACTTTTCACAGTTACCATCAAAGCAACTATACTTGGCTTTCCAAAGTTACATGAAGTGAAGCAAATGATAGAAATTAAATGTGTGAAGCAAAAGGAAATGATGAAATATTGAGAGGGTTTGACTTGTTGAACCACTATTGTGAGTTTCCCCTATCATCACGCCGACCATGTTTTCAGCTTTCTAACTTGGGGAGAGAGACTAGAGATTGATAGGAGAAGCATCTTCTTCCTGCATGCTTTGCATTTTCTGGTTTTGTTTTCTTCTTTTTTCTTGCATGCTCTTTCTGCTCTCTGCAAATACAAGATTTTTGGCTCCAAACTCCGAGCTTGTTCTGCGTTTAGGGTTACATGTAGGACCTTGTTGCTATCTTCTCCTCTGCTTTTTGGTAACAACCCCTCTTTACTACTTATTATGTGTCAAGTTTTTGCACCTAAAATGTTGGGATTGTTTACTCGAGTTCATGAGCTCTTGTTTGTTTAATGGTCATGCATGGCTTCTGGGATGAGGACAATGTAGCATTCTTACTAACAATGGGTTGCTTCCCGACAACTGTAAATAAAGAATTCAACACTGCGTAGAAGAGGAGTGGATTGTAAGTAGATTACGAGTAAATACATACTTGTATTACTACCTATGGAACTTACTATTAATGTATGGAACCCGGCCTCTAGTTCGAGAGGTAGGAAACATGTAAACTTATATTCAAGTTTAGAGTTCGAATCCCTCTAATTCTTTTGCTTTATTGTTGCAACTGTTATACGATATTTGATATATATGTGTGTCTTGGTTTATGTCTTGTATGCGGGTTTTATGTAGTAATCCATGTTATAATAGGGTTTCACATATATACATGTAATAGGCCCATTAACCCATGTAATAGCCCAAGAAGTCCATATATTTACCTATATAAAGAGTTTCATTCTATCAATAAGATAAGGAGAATTCATTCTCTCAATATTATTCTACAACATATTATCAGACACATAGCTCTAAACCCTAAAAAGAGCAAGTAGGCCACCACACAAAAGAATGAAAAATTCTGTCACACGCACGCTAGTGCACAGTCGCGCACACCTCTGGACACCACCGTGCACCGCGCACCACTGCTGCGCACCTTCTCGGCACTGCCGCACCTCATGCGTACCCCTGTGCACCGCTGGGCACAACCGCACACCTCCTGGGCACCATTGGGCACCGCTGCGGACCTCCTGGGCACCGCTGGGTACCGCTGCGCATCCCCCTGGGCACCGCCGCGCACCCTCTGTGCACCTGCGCACCAAGAAACCCTAAAATCTGCCTCAGGATTCACAACCCAATATCGACAGAATAAATTCAGAATTGTTTTTCGTCACCAACAGAAAAGTTGAAGATATTTTTCTTACGATTCTAACAATGCCAGCCGCACCCCAAGAACCAGCAGGGAAGGTGCCGAACCGGCAGGGAAGGTGCCGAACCAGCCGTCGGAATGAACAGACCGGCCGAACTGTTAAAGCAACCGGTTTGGGCACTTTCCGAAGTCCGATTTGCGTGAAATTTGGAGAGGTTATGCACAAGGATGTCAGGATTCTTTAGTCAAAAGGGTACCCCAAAACCGGAGTAAAAGTGGATGTGCCGGTCTTCACAATAACTGCAACGCGTATGAGAATCACATTTCTTTAAGAAAAACGAGTTGTATTCTTAATTTCTCTTTGAATCGTCCATATGGTTGATGTTTTTCAACACTTTGCTACTATTTTATGGCAAGTTTAACTAACCATATGTTTTTCTTGTGTTTCATGGTCTCCCCGCGCGACAATTTAAGATGCAAACGATAGCCGAAAGCGCATGGATTTGAGTATGGAAACATGGAGCAGCTTATATAAATGCAGTCTATTTGGCAGACTAGCAAGTAAGCTTTACTTTTGAGTAATTTAAAAGTCAACTTAAAATGATTACCTAGAGGTCAGCTCATTGTCTTGCCTTCTTTCATGTTGAACCTTTTAAGCTCCCGTTCAATATACCTCTTTTGTGACAGCCATAATTTATTTGTCGTCATGTAACGTGTAATCTCCATGCCCAAAATATGCTTAGCTAACCCTAAGTCTTTCATATCATTGATCTTGACAAATCTGCTTTCAACTTGCGTATCATAGAAACATCTTGCTCCACAATCAACATGTCATCCACATAGAGCAGCAAAACTATGAAGTTACCTCCACTGAACCGTTGGATATACACATATGGGTCTGCATCAGTTCTCTTGTATCCATGATCCACCATGAGTGAGTCAACATTCTTGTACCATTGCCAGTGACGTAGGCTAATGAGGCATAAATAATAATAATAATAATAATAATAATAATAATAATATTGACGAGTGTTATGTGTTCAAATTGAGACATGATAGCTAGTCACATCGACTATATTAGGAAAAACTATCATTCTAGATATATGAAATCAAACAATCACTCACCGAGACTTTCACAACTTGGCTTTCACAACTCTAATAAATACATTTAAAGGTAGGTTGCAAAATTAAGGAAATTCTCAAGCTGATTAAGTGAGTTCAGCCTTGAAGTTCATTTGTGAGTTAGACTATTGTTTGTTTAATTTTTTTATGTCAAAAATAATCCTTTTGAAATAAGAAGTATCTATGAATATATAGAATATTTATGTAATGTTAACATGTGATCGAGATGGTCTAGTGGATCAGCCTTGGGTCTTTTATTAAAATATTAGAGGTTCGACTCTCATATAGCATATATTTTGTTAAATGGGGCACTGGTGAGACACTGATGAACCAAAATTTACGACTGAATGGTGAATGAGGCACGAGCTCCACTTTGTCCATCTGTGCCTCCGCCCCTGACCATTGCCTTGACACTTGCTTAAGCTCATACAAACTTTTCTTCAGCTTGCAAACCATGTGCTTCTTTCCCTCGACCTCAAAACCTTATGATTGCTCCATATATATTTCTTCTTCCAAATCACCATGCAGAAATGCCATTTTCACATCTAGCTGCTCCACCTCAAGGACCATGCTAGCTGTCATATCCAAAATGGCCTTGATAAATGTCATCTTGACAACTAGTGAGAAGATATCGTCAAAATCTACTCCTTCCTTCTGCCCGAAACCTTTGACAACCAAGCGAGCCTTGAACTTTATCAATTGTTCATTCTCATCCCTTTTCAACTTGAACACCTACTTATTTTTGAGTGTTTTTCTGCCTTTAGGAAGCTCCACTAAATCGTAGGTGTCATTCTTCAATAAGGACTCCATTTCAGACTTCATTGCCAACATCCACTTGTCATTTTCTGCATGAATCTTTGTTTTCTCAAAACATTCAAGCTCTCCATCACTAGTCAACAAAATGTATTTGAAATATGGATTATCTCCATCACTGATCAACAATATATACTGTGAAAAAGGATACTTGATATTCAGCCTTCGTGTTCTATTTGCTCTTCGAACTAGTTGGGCATTTTCTGGTTGCTCTTGATTAGGCTCTACATGTTCAGGTTTCCTCTTATCATGATCCTCCTGATCATTATTTCCACGTCTAGCAAGTTCTGTAGCTTCAGCTTCCACCATATTAATGTCATTTACCACATCTTGAGGTTTGCTAGATTCTCTTTGGAGCTGTGATGAATAGATGAGGTTGTCTACATTTTCAAGTGTCTTCTTATCAAAATCAACAACGGTTTAATCTTCATGGAACATTACATCTTCACTTCTGAATAACTTGTTGGTCTTTAGATTCCACATTTGGTAGCACATCTTGTTATTGTCATACCCAAGAAAGTTGCATGACATAACCTTGTCATCAAACTCTGACCTTTTCTCCTATAGTAATGTGTAAATCCCTTGCACCCAAATACCTTCAAGTGAGAATATGATTCACATGTATCGGTTAATACACTTTCTTGAGTCTTCAAGTCCAACGATATGCTTGGTGTTCGGTTGATGAGGTAACAAGTTGTTGTCACTGTTTCTCCCCAAAACTCTTTTGTCAGGTTTGCTATCTTTAACATGCTTCTCACTTTCTCTAGAAATGTGCGGTTCATCCTCTCTGCTACACCATTATGTTGCGGTTCATTCTTGTATGTTTAATGTTATGCTTCGAACAATAATATTTGAACTCATTTGAAATGTACTCTCCATCATTGTCATTACTGAGATATTTAAGGGTTCTTCCGGTCTTTCTGTCTACCATGACATGAAACTCCTTAAAGATTTGAAACATATGAGTTTTTGATTTCAATAAATAAACTCAGACCTTTCATAAAACATGGTCAATATAAGGTTGATTTCAGTATATATATGGAAAACCACGAATTTAATAATTACATTCACTCATCTACCAGTTGAAACTATAGCTATACACATGTCATGGGTTCACCATTTAAAATTCCTGATAAAAAATATGACCCAGATCATAAAAAAATTATTGAACAAAATAATTATTATAATTAAAGTTTAGTCACGATTGGTCACCAATTTGATAAAAATAGAAACTAAAATCGATACAATCAGTTCAAAAGTAAGCATACTTCCTCAACAACAATCTGAACCTCCTTTAGTTCACTTTAATAACCTTAATAAACCCACAATTAAACCTATCTCTACCACACAAAGAATTGAACAAATGTTAAAAGAATTAAAGCTTGAACCTAGTAACAATATTTCAGTCATCTATACTAATAATGAAACATCAAATTCTTCTGATAGTGATTCTAGTACAATCTCTAAAATAAACCAAACATTTGAAATCCTCCAATTATCCAGAATTAAATATCCAACGAAAAACCATTTAAACAATGGACTGAACGTCATTTACCCTTAGATATTCAGCCCACTAATATCACGAGTAACCAATTCTTAGTCTGCTCTGATAAAACATATGAATGAAATATAGATAATTTATCAACATAAGAAATTTTAATCAAATTACATCACATGTCTATGACCGCTAATAGTTATGTCACGAATCATAATTTCAGCCAACCTGAAATTGTTGACATTCTGGCCACTGGCTTTATAGGAATGCTTCATTCCTGGTGACAAAAACATTTAAATGAAGAATCACGATCAGCTATTAAACATGCGGTCAAACATGATGAAGATGGCAACCCTATCTTTGATGAAAGCATTGGAGTGGGTGTTTCTGATACAGTGAACACTTTATTCTATACTATTATCCAACATTTTATTGGTACACCAAATCATATTACTTCACGAATTTATGATCAATTAAGTAACCTCAGATGTCCAACATTAAGTGATTTCAAATGGTACAAAGATATCTTTATTTCTCGAGTAATGCTCACAGATGATAGCAACCAACCATTTTGGAAAGAAAAATTCATAAATGCATTGCCTAAATTATTTGCTCATAAAATAAGACAAGTTCTTAGTAACGAATCATGACATATTAATTACGATTCACTTACCTACGGAAATATAATCACAGTCATTCAAAAAGAAGGATTAAAAATGTGTATAGACATGAAATTAAATGCTCAATTCAAAACTGATAAGAAAACAGCTAAATACGAATTAGGTAATTTTTGTGAACAATATGGTTTACCTTCACTTCCCCCTTTCAGAAGGAAAAATAGTCATTATCCTACAAAAAACTTCACTCATAATAAATTCTACTATAAAAATAAAACTAATTTTAAGCCTATTAAAACAAGTTTCAACAATCCCGTCCAAAACATCCATCACAAAAGAAAAAATTCAACGATAAAAATAAATCAAAAAGTTATAAATGTAACAAACCTGGTCATTTTGCTTATAACTGTCCAATTAAAAATGCTATCAAACAACTAAAAATCAGTCAAGATGAACAATACAAACTTATCCAACTTTTAGAACTCAGAAACACAGACTTTGAAATCAAATCCGATCAAGATCATTTTATCCCAACCAGTTCTTTCTCTTCTAATTCAGATGATTCATCGTCCCCCGATGTTTCATTCGGTTGTAAATCAATTAATGTACTTTCTAAACAAGAAGAATTATTAATAGATTTAATTGGAAAAATTGATAATCCAGACCTTAAAGCAGAATATATTAAGAAATTAAAAAAAATAATCAATGATGAACATGTCATTAAAACTCTTCAACCACAAATATCTCTTACAACAACTTTTGATCGATTTAAAAATAAAAACAAAGAAGTCACTATTCAAGATTTACAACAAGAAATTAAGTCTATAAAAACCCAAATACATACATTACAACAACAACAAAAGGAACTTAGTAACGATAATAATGATATCAAAAATGATGTAAATATATTAAAAATTGATACCCAATTTCTTAAATTACAACAAATCCCTAATAATTTTACTCATCTTGAATTACCCACACCTCACGATGAATGCAATTCAGAACACACTACCATTAGTACTATTAAACAAATTAACCTTAAGAAATAGTACGTTACAATCCAACTGCGAATTGAAGATTTTCAACTAGTCACTACTACACTCATTGATTCTGGTGTAGATCTAATGTCACGTCCCAGCCTAAGTTTACCTCTCTAATTGACTAATCTTATACCACCCTTTTTGTACCAGATGGCTTTCTGGTTTTTCGCCCTTCTACTATTTGCAGTTGGAGATTCTAAGCATGGAACTCCCATCAACCAATCTCATGCAATCAGCCATTGCCGACATGAGAAGGGGGTCTTACCACGGATTTGTTCTTCTGAAGATCGCAAACAGCAGCATCCCCGACTCGCTATGGAATTCTGACATAACTTTCTTCATGCCAAATGAGGAATTATCAGACGTTTCCATCACTTCAGGCCATCTCCCGGAAATTTACCTTCAGCCATTCAATGCCAACTGCGCCGCACCTCGAGCATTTATCAAATATTCCAAGCAAGATCATCAGCGTAACCAATTCCAAAAGTTCAGGCCTGCTTGTGAGCAACGCCAAAATCGTAACTCCAAATGTACAAGCTCTACGATTAGCACAGCTATGAGGTTTCAGAATTTATTCACCAAAAAAAGGTTTGAGAATTTCATGTTTACCACACTGAAATGTAACAAGTTTGATCCACCTACTGACCTAAAGATGACCCCTACACGGCATTGAGCCTGAAGCTAGATAAATGCTTGACGAAGCTAAACTTATCAGTTCATGAGGTAAGAAACTACTGTGATGAAGACAACAATAATAGTGCCTCATTCTGTCCACAGCCAGATTTTCTTCAATACTAGAAAGATGAGTATGTGTATACACAGACACCACCAAACATGTAATTTGATCAACACAACGGAAAGTAATCACGAGCATTTAACAATAGCATCAGTAGACGGACAAACCGCAGATGCTCGCATATCATAATAAACAAGATTCACCACATTCAAACTAGTTTTCACCACGAAAAATACATTACTATTGAGATAAAATACAGTACATACAAGAAAAAAAGGTTCCTCAGGGATTTTTTCTGAAAGGGTGGCGTTCATTTGGCAGGCAGTCCGTCTTCTGAGCACCACTGTAAAGCAGATCATGCATTTTTGAATACATCAGCATCTGAGAAGGATCAATACTACCACCACTGTTCTGGGATGCCCGGGAACTTTCTTGGAGTTTGATCTTCTCAAACAGATACTGCTTCTCTGCCTCGGCTTCACTCAATCGTTGTTTCAAGTAACTAGTAGCATATTCTTCCTCCGATTTATCTGACTTGGCAAGTGCAATCCTCTGGAGCCTGTCAGCCTCTCGTTTAGCCTCATTGGCCTTGAGTTGGAACATATCAGCCTCTGCGTTTTTTAGCCTCACAATTTTCTCCAGCTCGTCGACTTGTTGCTTCTTTTTTTGCCTCGCAAGCTTTTGTTCTTGAACTTCCCTGGCCTTGTCCTGAAGCTCCCTATCACACGCTTCTACAGCCATTCGGGCTTTCTTGTACATTCTCATCTTCTCATCAGCCACCATTTCCATTTTCCTTATGGCCTCCTGTACCACTTCAGCAATTCGGTTACAAGCCTCCTGTGGCGCTATAAGCCCACCTTCCCCATTTTCCAGGCTCTTTGGAAAGTCTACCTCTAGCTCTTCATTAAGAACATCAAATCATGACAATATAAGTAGAAAACATACAAAATAAAATAAAAAAAACCAAAGAAGAAGAATAGACATAAACACATTATGCAGACATTGGAATCCAAACCAATAGTTCACCAAAAATCATCTTATAGTTGGAATTTAATTAGTCAATGAACCATGATAATTATTTTTCCACGTAGCTGAAAGTAAGCACAGCATGAATTCCCGAGAAAGCAAATCAAATTTCACAACAAGCAGGAATTGAACTTAAATGTAACAAACCAATTAGTACCTTGGAAAAACATCAATATTGCTCTGCAAGCTGCTGTTGAATCTGCAACTCCATTCTTAATCTTTTCTTTAAGCTCCTCACATTTCCAGAAGAGTTTTTTCCCTCGAGGATCTTCGTTTCCATGAAAAATCCTACTCACAAAATCAAGCTCCCTCATCAATGCCTCCCTTTCCCAAGCAGGTGCGCAGTGTTGAAACACATCTTTGACCCAACCCAGTAACTCAGATGTCCTATTGCAAGCTCGGCACTTAAAAAGCATTTCTGCTGGCCCTGCTCCACTCTTAACAGAAGCACCCACGCTGATCAAACCATCACGAATGGCACAGTCGGTGTGAGTCCAATGAGAGCACAAATCACAACCAACCCACCGGCAAGTGTTGACTTCAAAATCAAACTTGTTACAGATTACGCACATACAAAGGTTGCAGAAACCATTTCTTTTGGTGCATATCTCACAGGTGCAATCATCAGCCGGAATCTGGTTTTGGCATGCTATATTTCTGCATCTCTTGTACAAAAAAACTTCAATAAGGAACGTTTGCGACAGACTAATATTCGGATGCAAGAATGCCAGAATCCCAGTATTGATAGCAACAAGAATTTCAAGCTGTACTCGATGTGCTCTAATCAGTGTCTTGGTGGTTAAATCAGTTCTACTCTGAATAAGCTTTTGCAAAATAAAAAACTCCTCCCTTTGCTGTGAACCACCCTTCCCATCAAGGATGACTCTGAGGTTGTTCTTCAATTCTTCAAGAAACTCATCAGGGAGGTGATTCATCTTCTCACAGACTATATCAACTCTCTCTCGTGCTATGTCCCGAAGAGATATCCTATCAGCACTGGAAAGACGGCGAATGACTGAACGTTCTGGAAAGTGATTTTCTACTTTCCCGTTCTCCGCCTTCTTAGCCTCAGCAGGAGGCCAAGTTTCTCGAGAACTAGCACTCTCGGTCGGGGACTCGTGTAAGTGATCGGAATTTGACCTGGGATCTTCAGGGGACAGCCGTCCCCCAGCTCGAGGTTGCTGACGTGGAGGAGGCATTCTTGATGAGGGTTGTTGGTTTATATTGGAACCAGATGATGTACCCATCCACCGGTTGTGCTAATTCCTGCAGATGCTAAATTAAGACCCAGAATTTACATGTACGGGTGCAGCATCAAACTCGATAAATCTAAAAACAGCTATAACAAATTAGCGAAAAGGAACAATAGGAGGATTCAGTAATCAAATAAACAAAAAACTCAAAGATATATCAAATTTAAATTGAATCTGCGCAGCAATCGAAGATCACAACCAACACAAAACTCAGTACTAATAACAAACCTAACTACAGTAGTTCATTTCTTAAAGAGTTTTCAACACAGAGACGAATAGGAAGTTATCGAGCGAGAGAATAGAGAAAAATCACCAGAGATTGAGACAGTACGGGAGGACTTGGTTTTATTTTATTCATTTTCTTTATATTCTCGTTCCAACGGGTTTTTACCGTTGACGACAGGTTCGGCCCGTTTGAGTTCGACTGACAGCATATGCTGACGAGGGTATACTTGTCATTTCTGCTCACTTTTAAGACCACCGCGTCTTTTTGACACAAGTTACAGCCGGCATACCAAAATGAAATTAGCTTAGTTTTTCCGGTTCATCCAATTTTTAACGGTTAAATCTATGAAAATTACAATAATTGACCATATAATACTAATTTGGTTTTCTTCTTACTTATTTAAATGATTCTAAAAATAAGATTCTCATTTAAATATAAGGTGTTATTGTTTATGCCCAAAAGAATAAATCTTTCCTTAAAGTCTTCATACATATTATTATTTAAGGATTATTTAGTCATCACTCCTTAAACATGCATAGAAAGTGAAAGAGTTGAAGTGAAATGATTTAGCCGGAAACTCATGGACTACGGTCATCGGTCGCCAGACTCCGGTCACCGGAAAATTGTCTTTCGTCGGAATCTGGAGTATACTAGGGTTAATAAACTTAAATTTGGAGTATGCTTTAATAAACTTTTATTTGAAGTATACTAGGGTTAATAAACTTAGATATGAAGTATATTGAAGTTAATAAACATAGATCTGGAGTATACTGGGGTTAATAAACTTGGATCTGAAGTATATTGAGGTTAATAAACTTAAATCTGGAGTATATTGAGGTTAATAAACTTAGATCAGGAGTATACTAAGTTAATAAACTTGAATCTGTAGGAAGTTCAGATTGGAGCCAAGTGAATAAGAATATGTACAAGAATAAAGAAGCTGCTCAAATTTGAAAGAAAAAACAAATCATTAAGAACTTAGTACTTAACCAATGAGTACAAACACACCTAAACCAAATCAGCTTACAAGGCAGATTGTACAAAGATTGGTTTGTGAAAACTTGATATGGAGTGAGCTTAGTGTTGCACAAGAATATGAAACTTCTAAGTTCGAACAGATGGACACTGAAATCACTATGTTGATAAACTTGAAACAAAAAAAAAATATTGGACAAGAAAAAGGAAGATATTCAATGTAATTTTTGAAGTCCGAAATTTACCGATACCAAATCAGATATGTAGATTCAAGGTAGAGATGGAAGCTTCATAGAAGTAACTCGATTTCAATGGAGAAACACAACTCATATCATGGAGGGAACCGAAGTTGAAAGAGAAACAGACATAAAACTCGAATTAGAATCAAGATAGCAACATCTATCAAATTAGGATTTTTCCTTGAACAATATGCGATATTACCTCTGTTGAGGGCAATCTAACTGTTGGATCATCGTCAAATTTTAGCACAAGATAGTAGACACAATTTCGAGAAACTTTCATGAAGACTCAATTCTAATATAAGGCCTCCAACATACAGTTTCTCACCCTCGAAACTGAATGACAGATGGGATTCTAGAAGATTTCAGACTTTCTATTTTCGAAGATAAACTTAAATTGGACGAATTTCTATAGCAGCATCAAACAGGCAATCAATCAAGAGGATTACCCATCTAGGAAGTTCACATGGATCAGGTGCTTTGGCGTCGTTGACATTGAGGCTCCGGTGAGTGTTGAAGGAGAACTTACTTCTTCAACAACCAGTCGTGGTGGACAAGAGCGGCGCGACGACAAGGACTCGATTGGCGATGGTGTCCATATGACAGAGAGAGCGGGAGAGAGAGAGAAGATCTGATCTGATCGGCGACACTGATGAGGAGAGAGATGGGAAGAGAGAGCAGATTTTATCGTTGATGGTGGAAAAGAGAGAGTGATCGGTGACGATGATGAGAGAGTTCAGATCGGATCAGAATAAAGAGATGCCATGGTTAGTTCAAATTGTATATCAATTAAGTCAAGGGTAAGTTTGTCTTTTTACTCAAATTCATTTAAATGGGCTTGTGTATAAGATTTTCATTAGAATATGTATTAATTTTGTTATTTTTGTGTAGCTGGACATTAGCCCTAAAAATTAAGTTTTATATGTATTCAAGCAGGACACTACCATTTGTCTAGAGCATTAGTCTTCTTTTATAAATGAAAAGACATCAGTTCGACTCATAAGAGCCTCTCGTAATATCTGAATTGTTTAATTAAACTAATAAAGTAAAAATGCAGAGTTCAAATACACTCATACTATTTTTCAGATCACGGTGTAAGCAAAACCATAGAACTTGTCAAATTTATATTAGAGTTCAGAGAATTTTTCTTCAACCAGTTTGCACATGAATATGAATCTTGTTACCAATATAAAAAATGGTACGAGAATTTGGAAAACTGCGATAATGGTCATTCAGTCGGACAGTCACCACTTCACCACAAAGAATGAAACTGAACCAGTCAAAATATATAATTATTATTAAATAAGGCCATAGCCATAACAGTGCCTACTCCCGAGGAATACATCCATGAGTAACATCTCCAGACAATATGAACACCAACCACTGGAATTGTGCAAGAAAGGAAAATTTTTTTGTGCACCCCTAAACACTTAACAGAAACAGTTGCTTGTGCTCCTCTTTTCTGGCTATCAGCTATGACTGGCTCAACCACCTCAGCCTCTAATGTCTCCATGCCAGTCCATGGTGGGCTCTGGCTGAACCACTGGAGCCTCCTGCACCTCTGCGACAGGTGTGGACCATTTTCCCGAAAGAGCTAACCACATCATTTCATAAAACTTTCTGCCCAGCTCTGCTGGATTCTCAGGCTGCATCAACATGTCAGAAAGTGTGTTAGAAGATCAGACATTTACACAACATTTTTAACATAAATTCTTATTTTCCCCAGATCCTACAAGCAGTTTCAGATGAGAATGAATACTCACAGTGAAACCACTAGAAACCAAAGCTGCCTCATACAAAAGATCGATAGCTCTCAAAGCATCTGTATCATCTGGGTTGATCCTGCTAGCAGCCTACAAAACAAACATTAGAGGGGTTACTTTGTGTATAAATGCCAGGTTTCAGTGATTGCAAGAGTTAGGAGCTAGGTTCGTTTGTACAACATACATTCAAGTTTTGAATGATTTGGTACTCAGGATTAATCTCAAAGACCCTTCTGCCTCTCATGCACTCCAAGTACCCCAACAGTGTGCTTAGAAACTATTTTATAGAGATGATCTATACATATATACCTAGATATTGAACGGTTAAGATCTGAAACTAAGATCGAAAAGTAGGACAAAATCACACATCCGCAGCCTAGAAACCCTATATATATATAAGTTCCTTTTGTTTTCTTGTCATACTTAACGGCGCAATTCAATCCTTCATCCCTCTCTATTTCTGACTAAACCAACACAATCTATCATGCTATCTCTTCTTCTTTACTCTTAAATCAAATTTCAATTTGAGTTTCAAAAACATAATCATACCTCATCTCTCTTCCATCTCCAATCTCGTTCTTCAAACCCTAATTCTTTGATGACCGCGGCTATCAATGAAGAGACTGTTGACAAAGAAGACTTTGATACGAGTCATAATAGAAAGAGACTCGTAGCTCTTAGAGGACGAAGAGAGGATATTGTCGTGAAGATGGGCAAAAAGAATAAGCTAAAAATGTGAGATTTTTTGGGTTTAACAAGGTTTTGGTTTTTTTCATAATAATTATTATTAAATTTGGTGACGTGTTCAAAGCTTATGTGGCATGTCAGTCAATGTGTGTGTCGAAAAAGTCAACATTTTTCGACACGTCACGTGGCATGTGGGACACGTCTGTCGACACCTCCACCCGATGGAGTGTCTGTGCAACATACATCAACACATTAGAATAGGAGTTAAATAGAATACATCAAGCCATTTACATATCAAATACTACATACATACTTCAAGATCCTTCTGAAGAAGTTTCTCCAGGAATGGTGTATTACTTGCACTTGTCACACTGTCAGCAGCAATGTAATATATATCCTTCTGCTCAGGTTTCATGTTCTCAACATATTCATCCAAGCTGATGATAACATCTCCACTTTGGGAAGAAAAAAATCTAAGCAAAGGGGCAAGACGTTTATGGTTCTCACGATCTTCAATGCAACCCAGTTTCAAGTGTGCCAAAATTATCCCAGAACTTTTCATAATCCTGCATCAACCCACTAGGATAAGTTCAAAGAACAGAAAGGAGAAGCACCATTTACATGTAGATTGGCCATGATCCGGATTGGGAGGCCGTAATTTGGTAAGGTATTTGAAAGGAATAGGAATAGTCTGCAAGAGGCTGAATCCAAAAAGTACATCAATGCATGCAAGAGGCAGGAGGGTAGAGTGATGTGAAGAAACTTCAGTTCAAGAGATAGACTAGAGTCTAGAGGTAGTCATAATTATTGTGAGTAATGGCCAAGTCGTTTGACAACATTTCTAAGAGAATACAAAATATACAAGACAAGGCAGAATAAGAATAGACAAGCAGAAACATACATCTCTGTTTTCACTCAAGGATATTCCCAAAATCATGTCAAAGGCCTTCCGAACTAAACGCTTCTACATATTTCGCACCTTCAAGTAGAGCAGAGGATCAATAGCTTATTATAAAGATCAAATTAAACTAACTGAAACTGAGAATGTTTAAAGACAAGTATGCATACAATGCAACTCTCTTGAAGAATTTCATGTGAGGCATTTAGTGGAAGGTCATTTGAATCCACAACACCTTTGACAAAGCTCAAGTATCGCGGGAACTGTTCATGCCAATGCAAAACAGATCAGACCCAAGAAGCCCATGTTTAAGAGAACAACACATTACAGTTGCACCAAAAAAAAGTTCACTTTTGTTTACCAGTTCTCCATTGAAGTCATCTGAAATGAACACCCGTTTCACATGGAGTCTTATATTTTTGGTCTTGGGATTGATCATGTCATCCTTTCGCATAGGAGTAACAGCTGGCACATATAGTATCGACATGAATTCTACTTTACCTTGCAAAATAACAACCACCAAAGCTCAGAAAATCTCATTCTATCCAAACTATATCGTATTAATAACGCCTTTTAACTTTTTCTGATTACCATTCAATTATTCAGCTAATTAATACACAACTTAAACAGATATCCTGACAAGTGTCACCATACAACAAAGAGAAACATAGTTCAGAAACTTAGGTATTATTATCTTAAAAGGAGATATTATGTCAAGGTACACATGCAAAATTACTGAGAGGGACTTAAGGTTATAACAAGGGAGTAATAGTCGTGGGTACCTCTGTTGTGAAGTGTGAAGAAGCCAGTGGGTCCAAGTATTCATTAAAAGTTTTCTTATAGAACTCGTTGTAATCATCTGTCGTGACTTCTTTAGGATTACGAAGCTGCACATACCAATTGGGATTGACATATGATCACTACAACTGTAGCTAACGTACAAACCAGAGCCCATAACTGAATAAGAAATTTGTCAGACTCACCCATATCGGTTGTGTTTCATTAATGAGATCCCAATCCCAATACTTCTTGGTTTTCTTCTTCTGTTACAGTTACTTCATACAGCGGACATCAGTCATACATAGAGGTATACTGAAATTCGCTTGAAGAGAGACCAGCACTAGTCAATGGTTTAACAGATCAAATAATATTGCAAAGCACAGAAGTACCTCAGTCTTGCCCTCTTCATCTTTTTTAATTTCAGCGGGATCCTCATCGACCTCAACCTGAAAATAAATAGTTTCAGTATATCTCTAAACTCGTACAAAAGCAGTGAGAAGATAGGTTATAGAACACTAACCTCTTTAGTGTATCCCTTTTCCTGCCACGTGTATATAGAGAAAGAAACAAACTGTGAATAGTTCTTGACAGGCTTCTGAATATGTTCTGGATGAGCAAAACCTCTGTCATCACGCTGCATGTAGACACATAGGTAAAAAACACACAAGACAAAAAAATTGATCAGCTTGGAAATTGGGAGTCATATCAACTTCCGATAAGTTATAAAATGTATACGTATATGAACTGACCTTCGGATAAAGGGTCAGGCGGGTTCCCCTAGGAAGAATCTTCTCAGGGTCAGTCTCCTCCCGAATTGTATAAGAGCTAGCATTTGCATCCCCTTGCCATACATATTGTTTGTCAGACTTCCGAGACTTTGTGGAGAAAACAACCTACACCCAACAAGAGTCGATCAAGAACAGAAGTGATCGATAGTAATTTGTTACTGGGGCTGGTGGACCGCCGTCATCCCTCATAACTAAGGGATATGTCTCCTTCATTTAAGGAGAATGTAATCTATTGAACTCTCTGAAGATAAATGGTACCATGAAATGAGTAAGGAAGAACCTAAGGAGTGGAGATCCCAAGGCTTACCCGATCAGCAACCAGAAACGCGGAGTGAAAGACTAAAAGCCAACACTAAACTGACCGATTAAATTGTTATCAGCACTGGCATCTTTACTATCCTACTTGTACAAACTTGTCAGCACATAAGATAACCAAATGCATTGAATCAAAAAAAGAAGAAGCAATTTTAACTATTTCTAGACCTTCAACGCCTTCAAGAACTTTGAATTCCCACTTTGTGCAATTGTTCCCAAACAATCCACAAGCTCTTCCCGAGTCATACCAATGCCAGAATCACTTCACAGAAAGCAAAGACCAAAACAATGATACGAGGAAAATGAACTATTAAGGACATGCAACAGATGGTAAAAAGCAGGAAAACTTGCATGATATTTATGATCCCATTGTCGGTATCAGTCTGGATATGGATATCAAGATCACCTCCACCCTTCAAAAGGTCAGGTTCTGTAACACTAAGAAAGCGGAGCTTGTCCAAGGCATCACTCGCATTGCTTCAGAGAGACACAAAGTTCAATCAAGCATTACAATCAAAACAATAACTTAGTGACAACAGAACTTCAAAGTAAGAGCAACTTCGCACATGCCATCATGTGTTTGGGGCAAACGTTTCATAATGAGAAATCTTACGCAAGAATCAACATAACATATAACATGGTAAAGGCCTAAAGGGTACCTGATAAGCTCACGAAAGAACACCTCCTTGTTGCTGCACAAGCTGTTAACAATGAGGTCCATAAGGCGATTAACCAGCCATAAAGAAACAGAAAAAAAACTTTAACAAAAACTAAGATTGTTACCAAACCATAAAAGCCAATTTTCAAATTCAATTGAGCTGCGGACTTGGCAGGGTTACACTTCCCACTGACTAACACCGAGTGCCATCTGACGTTGGTATCAGTCTCTCCCACCACCTAAAAATCCAATGCAAAAATAACAAAGCTTGAAACTTCAGTCTCTCCCACTCACCTGAAAAATAAATTAACTTTCAACTAGGATTTACAGTCTCTAGTAATTACACATGAAACAAAGTTAAACCAATCCTGAAACAAAAAGAGTATCTAGAATTGACAGTAAAAATTGAATTTTGACAGCACCCAGATATTTGGAAGTATAAAATGATTCATAAGTGAAAACCCAGCAATACAAAGACCAATCTGAACCACCAAAAGCATAAAGATTGAGACTTTTCTACTCCATTTTCTCAAATTGGGATGAGAGCTCACCGAGCAAGAGTGAGGAGAAGAGCAGGAGATTGGGGCGGCGGCGTTCCGGTAAGGCGCGCCGTGGCGGAGGATGGAGGAGAGAGAGCGGCGAGAGATTCGGTGCATGGTGACTGAGAGCGAAGAAGGATCACAAGTGTGAGTGAAGAACAGTGGTTGGGCTTTTAGTAGGGTTTCTGATAAAGTGAGAGAAGGACGAGTTGGGAAGCTTTATAGGGGCATTTTTATGAGGCCCAATAACATTTTGGGGACATTTTTCAGTTGCTCTGGTTTTTGTACTACAATGGAGGTATGAAATCTTGTAGAATACATCTAAAATTCTGAAATAGATGAAAAGAAAATAAATATACCGGTGTCATACATGAATGTTAACATCCAACTGAAACATGTAGCATTTACCACTACGTAATGATGATGAATTGATGATTACTGGTAATTTTATGTATAATGTTTAGCGATGATATATTGAGGAAAATTTATGAAGACATATTTAACTGAGAGTTAGCAACAGTAGGTAATATTTTCATGAAAAATTAGGATTTGTATGAGCAATCAATGATCGTTAAGTTTATGAAATCATTGCACCAATTTTTTTTATTTTCATTGGAATTATGAGGAAGAATCTAGTAGCATTTGATGGCTTGTTGTTTATCATCAATCGTTAGGGAAATAATCATGTTTGCTAACTCTCATTTTTTTTAAAAAAAATCATGTTTGCTGAAACAAAGACCTTTACTAATAGTTAGTTGTAATACATGGGACAAATTTGGAGAGGTAGTAATCTATGTCCTGCAATCCATTTCTTGATTGTAAATCTTTCAGAAGTTTCATTGTTTCTAGACTTGGTCAAGCAAAAATGGAGGGGGAGCAGTTTGCTCCTCCATTCCTTTTATTTCTTCCATTATTTAGATGAATAAAAATTAGTCATATTTAGTTACACTCCTCTTATATTACATATAAAGAAAATAAAAGATGAAAGAAACATGGAGAAGCCAGATATAGTGGAGGCAGAATGATCTGTTTACAGATGAAGGGAGGTATCAAGCTCTGAATTGTCATATTTTCTTGAAGCAATTGTCTTGGTTGATGAGGTTGAGAATGGATGTGCAGTCTTCATGCCACAATAATCAACATGCTTAGGTTGCAAATTGAGCCCCAGAGAGAGTGATGAGTCTTCTGTACGGGTACTTGGCCTAAGGGAAGGCACCATATCGGATTGGAAAGAGGTCCTTGCACTTGCAGGCTCAATATGCCTCGTTGAGGGTGCCACCCTTTCTGTCTCGGACAAAAGCTGAAGAAGATGTTGCTCCTCCCTCCTCTCCTTCACTTTCTGCAACTGTCTGAACCTCTCTTGCAAGAGAGCAATGGAAGAACTAACCATAATCGGATCAGAGCTTTGCCTCCCCATTGAAGATGAAGAGTATGAACTCTGAAGGGTAAAGGGTGGGTGGTCTTTTGTTTGGTTTAGGCTATGATTGCTTGTGAAGGGCCAAAATGAACTCAAAGTGTTTATATAGAAACTGTGTCGTGTTGTGTTGTGTTTAGCACTAAACTATGCAAATTGGGTAATTTTGAATGATTTTATGATGATGTAATACAAAAACGAATCGGCTGCTGTGCTGCAAGCCTGCAAAATTACAAGGAGAAAGGGCTGAAAGGTTAGTCTAGAGAAGGCTGGGTTGGTGGATGGGTAGGAAAAGGACTTTATGAAATAGGAAGAGAGCAAAGGAGCGAGTCCAAATGGAAAATGGAAGTAGCATTTGGAAGAGAGTTTAAAGGAATCAATAATTAGGTAATGCTTTGCGTCTTGTCTTTTAAGACTTGGCATAGATGGATCTGATTTATCTCTAGGTGGCCTTTGGGGTAATATTAATTCTTTTGTGATAAAGTAGTTTAAGGTTCAACTCTAAAATCAATTGGTAATGGAGAGAGTAGCTCAAGCCTTTATAAACTCACAGACAAGGTCGCATATTTCCGATGTGGGATATATATCTCAACACGCCCCCGCACGTGTGGCGAATTTTCAAGTCTAACACGTGGACAACAACTTGGAGTTCGTGTGGCCTTTGGGCTTCACACGTGTACGTGGGTAACCCGTTCTGATACCATGATAAAATAGTCTGGGGTTCAACTCCAAAACCAATTGGCAATGAAGATAGTAACTCAAACTCTTATAAGCCTACAAGCAATGTCTCATATTCCTAATGTAAGATATATATATATCTCACATTCTCAAAACCTTTCAATTCTCTGGCTTTTGAAAATGGAGTTCATGAAGTGAGAGGTTTTGGGGTTAGAAAAGACATGGGTGAGAAGGCGTGATGTTTTTGATTGAGACACTTCATGCACTTTGTATATGCAGCTGAGCAACAAAGGTTAGCATTAAAATATGAAAGCACAAGAAACATATATGTTTTTCTTTTAGATCTTTAAGAGCAAAATGGAAAGGAATCCCTGATGAGTTTGCACATTTCATGCACTTTGTATATGCAGCTGAGCAACAAAGGTTAGCATTAAAATATGAAGCACAAGAAACATATATAGTTTTTCTTTTAGATCTTTAAGAGCCTATGCATCTATAATTTTCCATCAAACCATCAATTTAATTGCCTCTATCAGTTACTATTTTATCTGAATCGATAATGAATTCTCTTGATTCACATGGACTTCATTATCCATTTAAGAACATAGTTTCATAATTCTCATAATAGTAGAAAGGGAAAGGAATCTCTGAATTCCTCAGATAAAAAAGAGTAAAAGAGTATATTATTTTAATTAAAATTACCGAGAGCATCAACTTTAATAATAAAATTACATTTTTCTTTTGTTTTGTTTTTTCAGCTAGAACTGGGTTGGGTCGAGTCGAGTCGGGTCACCAGGTATGTTTGTTTTGGGTCAGGTCGGCCCTATTTTCTTCTAGGTCGGGTTGGTTTGTTTCTAGGTCCGATCGATTCTACTCGATTTCAGGTCGAGTCACTACAGGTTTTCCAGTTCAGAGCCGTGGAGGAGGACCGGAAGAGGACACCGGATGGTGTGCCTGGGTTTGTCGGGCTTGGTGGACGAGTTGCGACGCCGGATAGAGCTGCGACGGAGTTGCTGGATCGAAGGCACCGAGGAGGATGCAGGGAGCAACACCTGGGTTCACTAGAACTGTATCGTCGAAGGTCTGGTTCCGGGCTGGGCAGTGTAGTGCGTTGGAGGCAGAGCGACGCGCTGCTACTTGGCTGGAGGGTTGGATAGCTGCTTCGGCTTGGCTAATAATCTACTGGTGTTTGTTATCAAAACTCAGAAGAGCAGTGCTGATAAAGTGTTTTAGGAGAATGTTGTGTTGTATTTCATCAGCATGATCGAGCTCCTTTTATAGGAGATTACAAAAAATTGTTACATGATTTTCTCCTTATTCTGTGGTACACGCCACCACTACCATGACTACGTCTAACCTGACAAAGTTTTATTAAGACTGAGTAAAATATTTATAATACAGGAACAAAATTACAAATATAAATATCCCATAACATTTAAGAGATGTGTTTTAGTAAAAGTTTAAGATGCTTTAATTAAACTTTATTGAATCCAAGTTATTAATTCTAGCAAAAAAGAGGAAATTAGATAAAAACCCAAATTATCATTCCTGTATTAATATACACACATATACATGTTTTCTTTTATTATACACCTAAAAGTTTTTATTATTATTTTTGCTTGTTTTTCAATATCTAATTTACCCTTCTGATGTATAAAAAGTTCATATATGTTTTCTTAAAATAACTTTTCTTTATTCTTCTTTTTAGGTATATTGTCACATTAATCCACTATAAGATATATAATATATTTTTCTTTAAAGAATCATAAGTATATATACTAGAAAATCTAATGATCAGGTATATTAAACTTGTCTATTCTTTAGATTCAACAGATTGTAATTAAAAGAAAAACCTATTAGCTAGGTTAAGAATTTAAACTTCACCATTAAGTTAGGTTTCAAATATGGAATGATGGGTTAGGGTTTAGGAGTTATGGATTAGAAAAGCAACAAGAAAACTAAAATGGTATTTGACTAAATAATTTAAATAATATTTCGTTAATAAAATATGTGTCAAAATTTTATTAAAATCCTCCCAACTAAAAAATATCTTTTGGAAAGTATCTTAATTCTAGCAATAATACTTATTTAAAGGAAATTTGTCTTAATCATAAAAATCATATTTCAAAGTTTTTGAAAGATAATTAAATTTAAATAGTTAACTAATGAGATTTAAATATAGGATCTGAATTTCACACTCCATTTGAATTTTTTTAATATTTCTTCATCAACTCATAATTTTTCATTTCCGAAACCACCCATCTCTTTCTCAATTATAATCTGAAA
This sequence comes from Comarum palustre, assembly GCA_951800085.1. Taxonomy (NCBI): domain Eukaryota; kingdom Viridiplantae; phylum Streptophyta; class Magnoliopsida; order Rosales; family Rosaceae; genus Comarum; species Comarum palustre. The sequence continues at coordinate 5,069,193 of OX637578.1, forward strand.
CCTCTGCATTCCTCGCCCTTTTTGACGACGACGCCGGCGGCACAACACCCACGGCCACTGTTGTCTCCAATGTGAGAAAAGAAACGGTGTCGGCGTCTGTCAAGATACATGTTTCCCTATGCAAATCTTCTTCTAGCTGCCAATCTGCCATCACCACAATCACAAGAAAAAGAAAGAGAAAAAAACCCAGATTGATTTCATGGCAGGGCAATTTGATTGGGTATTGCATACAGACAAAAACACATAGCTCTGGTCACTTCAACCTGTAGGGCGTCGACATTACAAGAATCAAAGGAGGAGGTTCTTCGCATCATCATCTCCCATTTTATTCTTAATTTACTTGGTCTAGTTAAATTGTTTGCTGAGATTCAATCAAATAGCCTCGAGATACACTTGGTTTGGTGGGCGTGGCTTGAATATGATGAGCTCCGAAGAGCAGTCTGAATCGGTGGGAAAGCGATTGGTCAGCTGGAAACCAGATCAATATGAGGTGCAATGTTGTGAATTGAGGATTCGAGTAGCTGCATGTCACCGAAGAGCGATCCGTACGTCGGGTTGGACAAGGAAATTGTCATTTGGGTGATCATATTGATTTGGTTTGAGGAATTGTTGGTTGCAGGCAGAGTCGTCGAGTTCTCAGACAAAAAAAAGCAGAGTTAATTGGGTTCATTGAGGAGAGAGTACGAGGGCGATTTCGTAAAAGCCACACAAGGTGAGTGCACAATTTCAGCTCTCTTAAATATAAATATACAGTGACAACATGTAATTTCTGTTAAAATGAAAGACACTGTATTATTAATTTCTCTATAAAATCAGGTACCTATTGAAAATGTACGATTAGAGGTGTAAATGGGCCGGGCCGGACCAAATATTAGTGTTAATGTTTGTCTCATTTTATTTTTATTGAGCTCGACCCGGGCTTAAGCTTGAATTTTTTTCTTCATGTTCAAGCTCGGTTCGGCTTGTTTAAGCTCGAGCTGGGCTCGGGTCGGCTTGACTCATTTAGTTTAAATTACAAAACATTAAATTTAAGGTTATCTCATCTTAATTACTTCATTTTTGTGGTGATTGTTAGTGTTTGATTTCATTGTTTCATAAATTGATTGCTTTAATATATGTATTTTAATTAAATAATTTGATTCTAAAAGGGAAGTAATAAAAAGAATAGAATATTTGGATTTTAAACAATATATTTTATGTATAACAATTTTTTTAAAAAAAAACTAAATTTTAAAAACGAGTTATTCACGAGCTAAACAAGCCGAATACAATCTTGTTCAAGCTCGGCTCGTTTTTTTTATCAGGCTCAATATTAAGCTCAAACTTGGCTCTTTTATCTTACGAGCACAAGCTGAACGAGTTAAAAATCGAGCCGAATGTGAGGCTCCAGCCTACTTACATCCCTATGTATAATTGATGGGTTTAATTTAAAACAGCTATAAAAATGGGTGTAAATCGAATTCCTCCGCAAAAAAAATTGGCACATATATGTGCAGTATCCACTTTCTAATGTGAAATGGAAATGTCCTTACCGTGGATGGCTGAAAGTGAACTGTAGTGCTGTGTGGGAACTTGAATCGAGAGTGACAAGCGTGGCTTGGATTTGCAGGAATGATGGAGCTTTCGTGGCCGCCAGAAGTCTATGTGGGATAAGATGCATGGACAGGTTCTTCGCCGAAGCTCTCCGCATTGCTAAGGGTATAGAATTTTGTACCACTATTACTGATTAAGTTTCTGGTGACAACGTCGGCCGAATAGTTGTGGAGTCTGATAACCAGGATCTCATGGACTGGTTGCTTCAGCTGCATGACCAGGACCTAGTTGTACCGAAAACAAACTTGAATAACTCTAGCTTGGAACAAAATAACCGTATTGGCGAAAACCTTCGACCAATCCTGGGGGATATCTACAGCCGTTTGGCTGCAGGGTTTAAGGCTTTTATTTATGTGCATTGTGACAGTGAGTGTAATGCAGCTGCTCATTGCATAGCCTCTCATGCCATGGATGATGCTACTGACTCTTCGTCTTGGTATGGTCTTTGATCAAACCCGGACCTGATGCAAGTCCAAGGAGTCCGGCGACTCAGGACGAGCAATCTAAAAGGTCCATGTAGCAATTAAAAGAAAAAATGATCTAATTAAGTTGATTATAATTACATGCTCCTAATTATATATACATATATAATAAAATGTGAGTCAAAGAAGGAAGAAAATAGTGTTAATAGACCATACTATTTAGTTTAGCTCATTATTAGAGCTTAAGAAAGGTCTTAATTATAATCAAAACATTTTGGATATGTTGTTTATAGTTAAGTTTTTGAGTTTAAAGTTTTATTTTCTTATAAAAAGAAAATAAAAATCTAAATAAAAATTATGATTTGAGGGTCCATCTTTGAGAGTTTAACTCAGGCCTGAAAACTCAGGTCCGGACCTGTCTTTGATGCAGCCCCAAGTTGGCTAATTTCTGCTGTCATGAAGGATAGCCTGCATTTGTAGACATGATATATAGGTAGATCAAGGCTACATGAGAAGTTGATGATTCAAGCAGCTAGCTTAATTAATATTCTGTAGAATGATTTAAGCAAGTCCTCAGCAGTGGACAGCTTGTACGTAATTTAATAGTTTAACCTAGAGGAAAGAATGCATAATCCATATATACATGCATTTGTGCAACAAACTCCAACTGTGTAACTATAGGAACTTGAGGCATGCTCATGTTTTCTATCTATTGTTGTAGTGTTGCTTGATCCATTTGTAGGTCGAAGTTAAGCGATTCCAACTTCTGATGACCATCAGAGTCTTTGTTTCCTTGATGCTATGAGAAAGTTACAGTATTGTGCCTCCCTACGTACTTTGGGAGTAGAAATTACTTGAAGAACTTGAATCAAATCGATCGAACATACATAAAGCATTGAAACAAAAACAACAAAAGACAAAGAAGGAAGCAGGTTTATTCACAGTTACGTACAAACTTACAAATGACTGTGTGAAGTTCCCAATAATATATACACAATTAGGCCTTGTGATATACTGAGATCAAAAGATTTACATGGATTCTTGAGCATGTCATGGGAAACTAACTCAACTGCTATGTTGTCTATGCGTTATCTGATTCCAAACAATATGATAAAGAGAAGATGAGGAACAATGAAGCGCAAATATAGAATCTACCTCTGCTTGAGGCTCCCATAGGTGAACAGCGCAATGCCCAATTTTCTCTTCGGAAGCAAGCAAGTTGTGATTTAATCAGGGGCGGATCCAAGTAGAAGCCCGGTAGGGCTTAAGCCCAACCGAATATTTTGACAAAAAAATTATGTGTGTGTGTGTATATATATATATATATATATATATATATTGTGATTAAGCACCAAGCCCAACCCAGTTGTCCAGTTCGACAGTTCACAAATCACAATCTCATTCTTACCGTAGATTTCTCGACAGCACTGCCACCAACTCTTTCTCAACATCCTCCTCATTCCTCACTCACAGACACTGCCTCCAACTCCCCAAGTCATCTCTCATCCTCTCAATTGTTGTAGTTCTTGACAAAAGCGAGCTCTCCGTTCTGTTTTATCTTGTCGAGGTGGTACGCCAGAAGCGTGGCATGAGTGGGCGGCAGGTCGGTAGATTGGGGTAGGTGGAATCGATTTGCTGTGCGATTGAGGTCTTGTTCGAGCCTCCGGTCTCATTAAGCGCCTCCCCCACTGCCGCCACTCCATCCACCTCCTCTAAGAAAGTCTTCGACCACCTTGTTTTATCCTAAAATTTTTTTTTACCTTTGGCCAAACTTGAAGCCCACCCCATCTTTAGATCCTGGATCCGCCACTGGATTTAATGGCCCAATCAAACCCCCATGGAAGAGTAGCAAGAAGGAAGCACAATGCCCACTGTATTGCATCCAACCTTGCACCACTGGCTAGACCTTTCCCAAACTCAACAATCACCACTTGCGTGACCATAACAGCTCCCAAGGCCATCAAAAACCAATAGCTGTGAATTACAACATTTAGCACTTTCTTGTTCCTTATGTCCATGGCCCTGAACAGATTAAGGACCTGACACAAGGTGTAAATGTTGAAAACCATGGTACCCTGGACGCCTTGGTTCATGCTCGGTATTAAATTTCCCATGAAATGCAAGACCAGCAAGATGGTAGCCTGGTATGCAACTTGAATGACTATGGTTCTCCAGATGGTATTGGTTATAAGTGGTTGAGTCCTTGGCGTCCAGATGGCATTGGTTATGAGTGGTTGAGTCCTTGGCGCCGGTTCTTGAGCAAGTAGCTCATCGCCTTTTAACCCCATTACCATCATTAGGACACCTAGAAGGTTCATTATCAAGTTCACCCAAATCAAGTGAATTGTAGTCAATGGAGAGTCCCCTGAGTGCATTATTGCTACTAACGTTACTAGCAACCCGGATATGCTTGCTGTGAGCTGAATTTGACAGAAGTTTTGAATGTTGTAGTAAGCACATCTCGCAGACTTCAAGTTGAGGAACCATAAGCAGCCATCCTTAACTACAATATCAGCATTGTCTCTGGCCATTTCAGTGCTCCATATATCTTGTGTGATTCCAACATCAGCTTCTTTCAAGGTCGGGGTATCGTTTACAGTTAGCCCTCCATAGAATGCTACTATGTGACCGTTTTTCTTCAAGCGCTCCACCATTAGAAGCTTGTCTTTTGGGAGAGAACTTCCCATCACAGATATCAAATTCACCTTATTTAGTCTTTCCATGGAGTTCAGTCTTCTGAAAGCTTCACCTGCAATCTTCTCATCACCATGAATAAATAATCCAAGATCAGAAGCTTGTTCAGTCACTATCGAGAGATCATCCTCAGAAACCAGCTTGATTCTTATTCCAGCATTTTGAAAAGCTTCCACTGCAATCTTAAGGTCTTCTTGATATGGGCATCTGACTCCCACCAGTGCCAACAATATCATCCCATGTTCTGTAAATTCTTCAACATTTGTTTTCTTGTAAGCATATGCAATCGGTCTAAGACCCTTCTCCTCCATTTTCTTAATGATCTGCTTAAACTCTCTCTTCTGAATCTCGATAATAGGACTTTTCCCAGTCTTATCATTATAATGTGAACACTTGTCTAAGATTGTTGCTGCATCTCCATTCATATGCAGTTGCATATCTTGTGCACCGCCCTCGGTTTTCCTCACTAAGGTGCCACTACATTTCTGACTAGAACCCAGTTTTCTTTCTTCCAGAGTCATAAATGTCTGATCCAGTAACTCCAAGTCAGTAGTACTAGTACCCCATCTGGTGTTGATCGAAGAAATGAACGATTCATTTGCAGGGGTAACAGAAATCTCTTGTAGTCCTTTGAGAGCAAATTGTTCAGTTTGATCAGACTCAACTTCATTGCTTAAATCCTTCTCACCTATCCAAAAGTCCATAACCTCCATCTGGTTACACCTTTTCTCACTAGTTGTTTCGATGCAGATGACTGTTATGAGGCCCATGGTGACACAAGCTGATAGATTCAGAGGATCTGCACGGTTTTGGGCCAACTTCTCCCTCCATTGACAAAGTGCAAGGGAAATCACAAAAGGCATTCCATGTTGTATCCCTATCACCACAGTTGCAAGGACACTCACTAAAGTGGAGACCGTTCCTTGTGTTTTCAAGTAAATTTTCTCAAAAGCTTTCATCAGCAGGTTGAATGAAACTTCCCCTTTCAGGTCTGGCCTGTCATTGTAGTTGTCATGCTTCCTGAATACCCTAAACCGTATTAGCACCACAACAGCAATCAGAATAGAAACACAACACGCAAGATACTCCATATAAGTATATGTTTTGTCCATCATAGCTTGTAACAAAGTCTTCCTATTTGGATTATGATCCTCAGTCACCAAGCTCAGCATCTCTGCAAAAGCTGTGTTCACACCAACAGATGTCACAATCATTCGACCCTGGCCCTCACTAACTTTTGAACCAGACAACACAAAAGGGTTGTTTTCAAAATCAACTGTGGGGCTCAATACCTCATCCATGACCAGTTCCACACCATGATCTATGAACAAGCCATCAGCAGGAGCATGGTCTCCCTTCTTCAAATGAACTATGTCACCCACGGAAACATGGGATATCATAACCGCTCTAGATTGTCCATTTCTTTCAATATCCACCAGGAACTTGTTCCTCTCCATCAGCTGCTTCACCATCTTCTTCTCGTTGAGATAATTCCCAACTGAAGGGAAAGCAACGAGTAGGAACACAGTAACAAGTATGGCAAAACCATCATGCCACCCTTGTTTGACACCTTGCTTCATGAATTCAATAGTGAATTGCAAACCAGCTGAGCCAAATAGGAAAAATATTGTGTACTGATTGCAAGCCTTCAGGAAAAAGTGAAAGAAAACAGGTTTAGTAGCCTTGCATGCTAGTTGTGGAACTGGACCACCATCATCAGCATGATCCTGTGAAATGGTGGATCAAATGACTCAGGAAAAGTATATGATCATTCTCTATCAAGTAAAGCTTCAAGAACAGGAGTTATTGGCTACTTAATCGGTTGCTACCTCAGAGTGAGACCTGAGAAGTCTTGAAACACCATCAACTCCACAGTTTGCTAGCAGGGCATTCAAGTCCTTCTCTCTCACAATGCGAGCAACCTCTTCCAGAAGACTTTCTTGGAGAGGGATGTCAATCACATGATCTGGGGCAGCAGCGTCGGGCGGCGTTGATGGAGTTGTTGGTGCTAATAAAGGGATATAAGCAGCACGATCCTGTGACATGGTGGATGAAATGACTTGGTAAGTTAAAGAACAAACATAAATCTCTAAAAATGGTTAAGGTAGCTATTAATTTCTACCTTGAAGTAGGATCCGATGCGTAAGACCTTCTGTCTCACATCAAGGCGAGCAACCTTGTTCAGAAATCGTTTACCATAAGAGGCCTTTGCTTTGCGGAGGCGTGACTTGTTTCTGGTGCGCCCGATGAAAACACCAATAGCAATGTACATGTACCAGCGACTCTGCTTGCTCTGCTCATATTGGACACAGCTACTAACGGTTTGCATGATAAGGTCAGCAGTAAGAGTCGGGTCGCTAATTCCTTCAGAAGCGTCATCACCATTGGTACTGTTTGGCTGCAGGTACATAATTCTTGTGCCACAAGGAAATAAAAGGAAAGGATTCAAGCAGCGGTAGTTTGCAGTTACAAAAGGTTAGAACAATCCAGGTAAGACAAGCGTACTATGGTACTAGATTGGTCATGAGTATTGAGTATAGGTAGTACAGTACTAAATCTAGTTCAGAAAAGGAAATCTCAGAAAACTAAAACTCTGCCTGAAACTGACAAAGCCAAGAAAAAGGGACGGACAAGACAGACACAGCTGGAATGCAAAAGGTAATTAAAAAACAAACTTATGCAACAAAACAAAAATGCAGTGGAACAGTTCAAGACAGAAGTAGAAGTTAAGTTGGGGAATGATTAAGTTGGGGAATGAAGAAGGTGAAGGGGGAGCGCCGTTATTTATAGTGTTCACGAAGCTTCGTCGAAAAGCCCCGAAAAGGAAACTTCCTGGTTGCTTCTGTTTTGCTATGTTCCTAGTCGTGTATGAAAATTACCCAGAAACTATTTGGCAATTGGCATACACACAGAAAAGTTGTCTTGGAGTGATGATGACTAATCGATCATAACAAAATGGGTACTCTTCGTTTCTGTAGTAGGCTAAAACTATACACCACCATTCTTAATCACTACGCGGTTGTGTAGAAATGTAAAGGGACGACTGACTTCATATAATAAAAAACCAAGACGATGTGTGACATAGCCAGTCATAAATGTCACCGTCGACGATTGAAGACACGAGCCACAGTCCAGAAGATGCCTGGAGTTTTCTGTAGAATAGCTGTCAAATTAGGATTACTAATATTAGTAGGAAACCTTGTAATTATGGGTATCTTTTTCCTTGTATGTTTAGAATAGCTTTCTAACTCTTGTATCACTATAAATACCCCTTGAGGGATGAATGAATAACAACACATTGAAACACAAATCAAATTATTCTTTTTTAGTTGGTATCAGAGCAGGTTCAATCCTGCATCAGAGCAGGTTTAATCCGGCATCTGAAAACCACAAATCTGATGCATTGTTACTGAATCAAATACCATACCAAGCCCATTATCTACCACCACAAACCACTGCGTACCACCACTACCACCATTGAAATCAGCCCAAATTCTGAATCCACCCAAATCCACAAACAAATCATGAATCCACCCAAATCCACAAATAAATCCTGAATCCGCCCAAATCCACAAACAAATCATGAATCCACCCAAATCCACAAACAAATCATGAATCCACCCAAATCCACAAACAAATCCTGAATCCGCTCAAATCCACAAACAAATCATGAACCCACATCAAAAGCCAAAACTCAAATTTCGTATTCTGCTGCATACCACTATAATCACCACCTGAATTTCCCAAATACCTAATCCCAAAACCCAAACGCAAAACACCACAAAAGGCAAACAAACCACGGGAGTGAGTCTCCCATCATAATGAGCTCAAATTTGGGTTCATCAAATCAAATTGCCGTCGGAAAAATTCTGATTGGCCCATACCATACCAAGTGCCTACAGTGGGTCTTGGATCGCATACCCCAATTTCCAAAATGGAAATTGGACCGCATGAATGTACCGATTTCCGATGTGGGAATTGGACTGAATGAATTTCACGTGTCAACCTAAAAAGTTAGGTTGCACGTGAGGGGGAGTGTTGGAGAGGAAAGATCTCACATCTTGAAACCCAGAAATCCACTACTTGAATTGAACCACCATGAATTGAACCATGAATTGAATTGCATACATTCATAGAGTCTACAACAATCGAATGTTGCACCTTGCAGCTGCACCTGAGGCCATAGTCATGGCACCTGAACTTTATTACTCAGGAGGAGTTTCAAAGTCTTCCCTTCAGGGGGAGAGCAAGTATGTAGGAAATCCTCTGAATATGGACGAATTTAAAGAGTTGAAGAACCTGGAATGCCTTCAAGATGAAGCTGAAGTTGATGCATTCGCAGCTGAGCTAGAAGAGTCAATAGCACGCGTTCAAGATGAGAACTCACCTCCTTGAGAACACCTTAGCATTGAGGTACGTGGAGAACTTTTCCTGTCAGACGTGAATGATCTGGAATGTCAACCTCCTTCAGAAGCTAAAGCAATTGGCTATCAAGATGCGGAGGATGTAGGACTCCAAAAATCCACCCTCACCACAATATCAACCATACTACCAACAGTATCATGGATATGATCCCTATCAACAACAGTATCAGCAGCCAGGAATTCCACAACCACAGCAGCCAGTAATTCCGCAACAACTGCAGCCTTTGCAGCATGCTCCTTCTCAGTTAGCTCAGATGTTATCGCAACAGACACAAACTTTACAGGCAAGCTTTCAATCATCTCAGCAGGCATTCTCCCAGCTGCAACAACAGTTGCAGCAAATGCAGCCATCAAATCAGGGTCTGGCAATGCATCAGCCTTCCCAGTCCACTAAGCAGCAGCAGTCCCAATGGAATGGAATAGCACCACAGACAGTTGCCAATACTCCTGCCGCAATACCAGCTGCAGATGTGCCTTCAGCCACATCTGTTGCTCCTGCTATACCTGTATCAAACCAGAATATAACTCCTTCAAAATGTCTTTAGACAGAGCATACCTCCCCAGATGTTCTTACTAAAGGAGTATCAAAAATTGTTTGACAGCTCAATTGACAAGTTAGGCATGATTGACATCCATGCGCCCAATTTCCACCATCGAGCCGGCATAGGAAAGAGATTGAAGCTTCTTCAACCTCTGTAGCGACCAGCCGAGGTCAAGAGGAGGAATTGAGCGATCATAGTCCGACGAAGAGGCCGAGAATGCTAATGCGGAGAGGATTGTGCTGCCAAGAGCATATCAACGAGGGCCAACGGATATGTGAAGCTTCTACTACCAACTTCGCCGCTCGGGTCGGAGTTCTTCTTTGTTTCTCACAATTGCACAACCAGTCCTATATTGTTCTGTGTTCAAGATTTCTTTTGTTCATGGGAATCATATTTACTTTCACTCACTGCAACATATGCAGCATTAGTTTTGAATCATAGAATTTGATTATCAATTTTGTTTAGTGTTCTTCAGTGTATGTTTACTTTTGATTATGTACTCCTTTTGTGATTTAGGGTACATCTAACTGGTTATGTAAGCAGGGGCACATAACCTGTTTGTGAAAATGCCAGAATGAGATTGGTAATGAATCTGCTGGTCGGAAGCACTTTGATGATGCTGGTAATGAATCTGCTGGTCGGAAGCACTTTGATGATGCTGGCGTTGCCCGTTACTAGGATCTTGTTGTCAACTTTGCAGATGATGATCGGTAAGAAGTGACAATATGTAAACTTTGTGTCACTTCTTTAACTTTCTAAAATAACACATTGGTACATGAAATAACGAACCCGACAATATTTTCGTACACGATGTTAAGTTTTCTGTAACGGTATTAAACATATGACGGTAAAATAGTATTTTGACATTGTAAGCGTATATCATCATTCCTGTCATATTTTATTACACAACTTTTTTAAATGTGAAGGTTCTACGTAGAGTTTATTTTTGAAATGAAATATTTATTTAAAATTTAGTAACTAAGTTATATAACATTAGTAGGCATGTTGTGATTCCGATGATCAAAATTCACAAACAAAAATCTGATTGTCTGATATAACCATCATTATAATATATATATATATATATATATATATATGGAAAAAAATTTAATTTGATCCGATAACATTAAGAGCTCGATCCGGACAGTCAATTTCGTAAGTTAAACCCCAAAACGTACGGAAACAATTATTAGACCGTCTAAATTACGTATTTTGGCCGGACATTCAACATAAAATAGTTTCAAAACAATAAGACGCTACGAGTGGTATAAAAATTTACTGAAAAATAACCTCAAAGATAGGGCTACCCATAGGGAGAAAGAATGGTAAATTGTGTTGACCGCAACTATCGGCACCAAAACTTTATCGGAATTACATGATTTATCAACTATAGACGTATTTCACCATTCTGGTCATATCTTATTTCATGACTATTTTAAGTTTGAAGGTTCTACGTAGCGTATGTTTATGAAATAGAACATTTATTTAAAACTTAGTAACTAAGTTATACAACACTAGTGACCACATCGTGATTCCGATGATCAAACTTGAGAAATGAAAATTTGTCTGTCCGATATGACCAACATAATGAAATACATGTATGGGAAAAAATTCAACTTCATCTGATAACGTTAATGACTCGATTCGGACAGTCAATCTCGTAAGCCAAACCTCTAAACGCACGGAAACAGTTATTTTTCAGTATAAATTACGTATCTTGGACGGACCTTCAACGCAAAATAGTTTCAAATCGATGAGAAGCAACCAGTGGAATAAAAATTTACTGAAATATAACCCCCAAAGATAGGACTACCCATAGGGAGAAAGAATGGTAAATTGCTTTGACCGCAACTATCGGCACCGAGAATTTACCGAAATTACGTGATTTTTCAACCGAAGACGTATTTCACCATCCTGGTCATATCTTATTTCATGACTTTTTTGAGTTTGAATGTTCCACGTAGAGTTTGTTTTTGAAATGAAACATTTATTTAAAACTTAGTAACTAAGTTATACAACATTAGTAGTCACATTATGATTTTGATGATCAAACTTGAGAAACTAAAATACGACCGTATGATATGACCATCATGATAAAATACATGTATGAAAAAAAATTCAACTTGATCTGATAACGTTAAGGGCTTAGTTCGGGCGGTCAATCTCGTAAGTTAAACCCCTAAACACACGAAAACAGTTATTTGACTGTCTAAATTACATATTTTGGTCGGACCTTCAACGCAACATAGTTTCAAATCGATGAGAAGCTACCAGTGGTATAAAAATGTACTGAAAAATAACCCCTGAAGATAGGGCTATCCATAGGGAGAAAAAATGGTAAATTGCGTTGACCGCAACTATCGGCACCAAGACTTTATCAGAATTACGTGATTTTTCAACCATAGACGCATTTCACCATTCCGGTCATATCTTATTTCAAGATTTTTTTTGACTTTAAAGATTCTACGTAGAGTTTGTTTATGAAATAGAACATTTATTTAAAACTTAGTAACCAAGTTATACAACATTAGTGGCCACATCATGATTCCAATGATAAAATTTGAGAAACTAAAATTTGACTATCTGAAATGACTAATATGATAAAATACATGTATGAGTAAAAAATCAACTTGATCTGATAACGTTAAGGGCTCGATCCGGACGGACAATCTCTTAAGTCAAACCCCTAAACACACGGAAACAGTTATTTGATCGTCTAAATTACGTATTTTGATCGGACCTTCAACTTAAAATAGTTTGAAATTGATGAGAAGCAACCGGTGGTATAAAAATTTACTGAAAAATAACCCCCAAATGTTGGGCTACCCATAGGGAGAAAGAATGGTAAATTGCGTTGAGTGCAACTATCAACACCGAGACTTTACCAGAATTACATTATTTTTCAGATGTAGAAGTATTTCACCATTCCGATCATATCTTATTTCACGACTTTTTTGAGTTTGAAGGCTCTACGTAGAGTTTGTTTTTGAAATGAAACATTTATTTAAAACTTAGTAACTAAGTTATACAACATTAGTGCCCACATCATGATTCCGATGATCAAACTTGAGAAACTAAAATCCGACCATCTGATATGACCATCATGATAAAATACATGTACGAAAAAAATTCAACTTGATCCGATAACGTTAAGGGCTCGATCTGGACGGTCAATCTCATAAGTCAAACCCCCTAAACGCACAGAAACGGTCATTTGACCATCTAAATTACATATTTTGGCCGGACCTTCAACGCAAAATAGTTTCAAATCGATGAGACGCAACCATTGGTAGAAAAATTTACTGAAAAATAAGTCCGAAGATAGGGCTACCCATATGGAGAAAGAATGACGACATCGAGACTATAGCCGACGAATTTAATGCTTTATCGTCGGTTATTATATTTTTTTTTAAAATTTATTATATCATATCCGACAAATTTATTACAAACCGGTTCGTGCACGTGCGGGTTTGAAACAAGTCGGGTCTTTAACGGTTAACACGGTATAAACCTATTAAGCTAACGGGTCGAAACAGATGAAGCCCTTGGGCTAGCGTGTTTCCACTGGAACCCGTCAAAACCCACCAAACTAAACAAAATAATCTTTTTTTTTGTTTCTTTAGACCCTTTGGATTATATTTGATTGGATACTCATTCGGTTTGATTCTTCACATTTCGAACCTCCCTTCTCTTCCACCTTTCTTCATTGTTCACTCTAACCATATCTCTTTCTGTCTATCTTACCACCCCTTTAGCATTCAGATATCTTACCACCTTTCTCGTCTCGTTTTATCACATTCTTCATTGGAATCATAGCAGCTAAGTAGCTTGATCAATCTTGCTCTGTTTTATAGGGAAGCACAACTACAGTCTTGCTCTGCGTTGCATCTATACCCAGACCCAGATCGATTCACTCCTTTTATCAAATGGGTTTGTCTTAGATCTTTAATACAGGTTCGGAAAATCAGCCATGAGCTTTTTGGAAATCTGGGTAACGAATATTTTCAGAAGAGAGAGATTGACGGAGACTGAATCAAAGCTTATTTACTTTTACGGGCTCGGGTTCCAACGGGCAACCTATTGACTATTGACTGTGAGGATATAGTCAGCGTTGAGAAAATAGCACTAACAAATCCGAAACTCATCACTATTGACTGTCATTCCATAGGAACAGGGCCCTCCTCAATGGTATCATACTGTGAACTACCAAGCATGATTGCAGTGAGCATCAGCTTTCCTGCCTCCGAGTAATCCTTATGCTGCATAAGTATCGTCTCCACAGAAGAAACTGAATCTTTCATGGTTGAAGGCTCCACAGTTTCTTGTCTCAGTGTGAGCACTTCATCAAACCCTTCACCAAAAGTCTCAGCTTCAGGCCCGTAACATCTACTTGAAGCCTGAAAAAGTACCGTGTCTTTCAGGTTCTGCAAGGTTTCCTCATCACTCCACCCTTCAGATACTGATGCTTGGTACAGTTTACTCCAATCATCTTGATCCGCCGCATTTCTCCAGCAATCCTCCAAGAGGTTTGCATGGGTCCGGCGAAGGGAGGAGCTGGTCCATGCAAATACATCAAAAGCCCGCAATGAGAGCTCAGCGCTTTCATCTTTGAGGCACAGTTTGATAAGATCTTCAGGATGAAGTAGGCGCTTGTCAAGGTTTTGCTTTGTTTCATTACAAGGAGTTCTCTTACTTCTTCCTGCAAGAGAACATGTATGGGGTGAACATTGGCACTGAATGGAGAACGTTAAAACTCTTTTACATTACATAAGCTGGACTAAGATGTTGCAGTAATTCCTTATACAAACTTTTGTCTGAACCAACCTGCACTTTTAGGATCTTCAAATCAGCCTCAATGCGCTTCACCTTGATCACACAGTCAGCATCCTTACCTGCTAGAGAAGCAAATCAGTAAGTCGTCACATCACCAGTACAAACACTAAATGTAGCAGATAATATGTGCACTGTAACCAAACATGAAACGCATTATCCCATATCTTTCTCCCCAATTAATATTTTAAAAAAGTAGCTCCAACAACTCAAAACCACACATATACAGTCCTCATGTTTATACAGCAAATCCTTAAGCAAAGGAGGTTTATCTTATCTTTGAGATGTCAAAGACGCTCGTACCAATGAAAGACCACACCACAAAAAGTACCTCACAAGCAATAGCGAGCATAAAGTCACTTAAATGGCTTAACATGTTCGTTCAATTTAAAATCTCAATTGATTGGCAATAAATATAGAACTCTGTTCAAATAAAAGCCATGCAGTAAAAGGAAAAATAAAATGGTAGGGACCTGCAATTGCAGCTAATTTTGAGAGATTCAAAAGACACTTTCTATCTGCCAGCTTCGGTAATGTAGTCAGATGCCCAGGACCAGTCCCATCTTCAGCCTCTGAAATTGAGCTTTCTTCTTGAGATAATGCTAATTCATGCAGAGTTCTGACGCTGAGGAAAACTGATGAAGGAACACTTCATGAAGCCACAGAAGATCTGGATGATACTTTAAAAATGTGGAGAGCCTGAGAAGGTTGGAAAATTGTTTCCTCGCATATAGTTGTTTGAACACAGTAACTGAATCCTCCATTAGGTCCCATGCTGTATAGAATAAATGAGAAAATTAAAAGATAAAATTAAATATTCAATTAAAATGTAAAAAGAAAAAGGGAAATCAAATAACCAATCTCTGCAAGGCAAATGATGAAGAATATGGTGAAAGTATTTACAGACACTACCAGAACAACCATTTTAGCCGACGAAATTTTTTCGTCGGCTAAACCTTAAATTTCGTCGGCTAAAGTCTTAGCCGACGACACGTCGTCGGCTAAGAAGTCGTCGGGTAAAATCCGTCGGCCAACACTATAGCCGACGAAATTACTGTTCATCGTCGGCTAAAGTCATTTATTTAGCCGCCGACGAATAAATTTTTCGTCGCTTAATTTCTGGACTTTAGCCGACGAATTTTAATAAAATTCGTCGGCTATAGCTATTTTTTTATTTATTTATTTCACTTTAGCCGACGAATTTTATTAAAATTCGTCGGCTAAAGTTATAATTTTATAATTTTTTTTTATGTAATTATTATTTTTTTTAAATTTTTTCTTTTTTTTTAAATTTTAGCCGACGAATTTTATTAAAATTCGTCGGCTAAAGTTATAATTTTATAATTTTTTTTATGTAATTATTTTTTTTTATTATTTTTTTTCTTTTTTTTTAAATTTTAGCCGACGAATTTTAATAAAATTCGTCGGCTAAAGTTATAATTTTTTTTATGTAATTATTATTTTTTTAAAATTTATTTCTTTTTTTAATTTTAGCCGACGAATTTTATTAAAATTCGTCGGCTAAAGTTATAATTTTATAATTTTTTTATGTAATTATTATTTTTTTTTTAATTTTAGCCCACGAATTTTATTAAAATTCGTCGGCTAAAGTTATAATTTTATAATTTTTTATGTAATTATTATTTTTTTTAATTTTTTTTTTAATTTTAGCCGACGAATTTTATTAAAATTCGTCGGCTAAAGTTATAATTTTTTTTATGTAATTATAATTTTTTTAAAATTTATTTCTTTTTTTAATTTTAGCTGACGAATTTTATTAAAATTCGTCGGCTAAAGTTATAATTTTATAATTTTTTTATGTAATTATTATTTTTTTTTAATTTTAGCAGACGAATTTTATTAAAATTCGTCGGCTAAAGTTATAATTTTATAATTTTTTATGTAATTATTATTTTTTTTAATTTTAGCCGACGAATTTATGGTATTTCGTCGGCTATAGTTATTTTTTTTTTAATTTTTTCATATTTTTTTTAGAGAAGTAGGAGAGGAAGGAGGAGAAGAGGAGAGGAAGGAGGAGGAGAAGAATTTAGAGAAGTAGGAGGAGGAGGGATTTGAAGGAGGAGGAGAAGATGAGAGGAAGGAGGAGGAGAAGAATTTAGAGAAGTAGGAGGATGAGGGATTTGAAGGAGGAGGTTAGGAGAGGGAGGAGGAGGAAGGAAGATGAAGAGGAGGAGAAGGTTAGGAGAGGGAGGATGAAGAGGAGGAGGAGGGAAGATGAAGAGGAGGAGGAGGAGGGAAGGAGGAGGAGGGAAGATGAAGAGGAGGAGGAGAAAAATGAAAGATATAGAAAATTTTAAACTTTAGCCGACGAAATTTCGTCGGCTAAAGTTTAAAATTTTAGTCGAAAAATTTTAAAATTTTAAAAATCCCCGCCAAAAAATTTGAATTTTTAATTAACTTTAGCCGACGAAATACCCTAATTTCGTCGGCTATAGTTATTTATTTTATTTATTAATTTAACAATAGCCGACGAAATACCCTAATTTCGTCGGCTATAGTTATTTATTTTTTTTATTTATTAATTTAACCTTAGCCGACGAAATACCCTAATTTCGTCGGCTATAGTTATTTATTTTATTTATTTATTAATTTAATCTTAGCCGACGAAATACCCTAATTTCGTCGGCTAAAACCCTAAACCCTATACGTAGAAGCTTCAAACGAAAAAAAGTCGTGAAATAAGATATGACCGGAATGGTGAAATACGTCTATACTTGAAAAATCACGTAATTCCGGTAAAGTCTCGGTACCGATAATTGCGGTTAACTCAATTTTCCATTCTTTCTCCCTAGAGGTAGCCCTATCTCCGGTAGTTATTTTTCATAAAATTTTTATACCACTGGTTGCGTCTCATCGATTTGAAACTATTTTCAGTTGAAGGTCCGGGAAAAATACGTAATTTAGACGGTCAAATGACCGTTTCCGTGCATTAAGGGGTTTGACTTACGTGATTGACCGTAAGGATCGAGCCCTTAACGTTGTCAGATTAAGTTAAATTTTTTCCTATATACATATTTCAACATAATGATCATATCTGACGGTCGGAATTTTGTTTCTCAACTTTGATCATCGGAATCACAACATGCGTACTAATGTTGTATAACTTGTTTACTAAGCTTTAAGTAAATGTTTCATTTCTAAAACAAACTGTACGTAGAAACTTCAAACGCAAAAAAGTCGTGAAATAAGATATGACCAGAATGGTGAAATACGCCTACGGTTGAAAAATCACGTAATTCCGGTAAAGTCTCGGTACCGATAGTTGCAGTCAATACAATATAGAGGTTTGACTTACGAAATTGACCGTCTAGATGAAGTTCTTAAATTTATCAGATAAAGTTGAATTTTTTACCAGAGATATATTTCAACATATTGATGATATCTGACGGTCGTATTTTTGTTTGTGAATTTTGATGACCGGAATCACAACATGCCTACTATTTACCATTATTTATCTACACGGGAAGGCCTATCATGGAGGGGTAAATGTCTCAAAATTTTTAGATGGACAGTTGCGTCTCATTATGGTGAGTGTTTGTTGTGTTGAAGGTTCGGCCAAAATACCTTATATAGGCGTAGATATGGACATTTTCGTGTATTAAGCGTTTAGAAAAACATCATTTTGAAGCCTTAAACAAACTCGGATGCCCAAAAAAGCCTATATGTCATGGCAAAGCGATGAATTTTGCTCCTGGGCCTGTTCTGCTTCCAGATTGGTATCACAATAGTCAATCGGACACCGAAATATCCGTAGTGCAATTTTATAACTAAAAGTTACTTTAGCCGACGAAATACCCTAATTTCGTCGCCTAAACTTAGTAGAATTTTGTCGGCTAAAGTTCACATACTATAGCCGACGAAAAAAGCACTTTGGCCGACGAAAATTTTTTTCGTCGGCTAAAATCCCACTTTAGCCGACGAAAAAACCACTTTAGCCGACGAATTTTTTTTTCGTCGGCTAAAATCCCACTTTAGCCGACGAATTTTTTTTTCGTCGGCTAAACCTTAAATTTCGTCGGCTAAAGTCTTAGCCGACGACACGTCGTCGGGTAAAATCCTAATTTCGTCGCCTAAACTTAGTAGAATTTCGTCGGCTAAAGTTCACATACTATAGCCGACGAAAAAAGCACTTTGGCCGACGAAAATTTTTTTCGTCGGCTAAAATCCCACTTTAGCCGACGAATTTTTTTTTCGTCGGCTAAAATCCCACTTTAGCCGGCTAAAATTTTAACTTAGCCGACGAAAAAAAAAATCGTCGGCTAAAGTGGACTTTAGCCGACGAAAAAAAATTTCGTCGGCCTGTTAATTTTTTTTTCGTCGGCTATGATACTTATTCTGGTAGTGAGAAGACACAATTATGCTATTGTAGATTTCAAAGTCTTCAAAATTGGGGGAAAAAGGAAAAGCTTCAGAAAACAACCGATGTTAATGCGCTTCAATGGTTAAATGGAAACACCGTTTCAACTAATAAAACTAATAATTGTGCACAAGCTCAAAAACCTTTTCATGCATTCTGGACCACCAAAACCACACACTGACTACAGCTCCAAGGAAAACACAAGTTTGAAGGAGAAAACTTTGAAGTTTTACATTAAATATTTCAAAAAAATCTGGTAAAGATATGCACAGGGATCTCAAATGTTGAAAGAGCATTTTACCGACATTTGGGCATCTGAAATAAAGATACCAACTTGACCCCTAGTTGCATATCGACTTGTTATGAAGGTATATGAAAAACAACCTTATCAGCTTTAGTTAGTCAACTCATTTCACATAAGTGAATCATTCAAAGAACATATGTCGTAACAACAACACCATTTCCAAAAAACAACACCACCAACACCAAATTATAGACTCCTGAAGGTTTAGCTATTGAAAGCACACCACTTCATTAAGAATGTGGAAACAGATGGAGAAGGTAAGCTCTAAACTTAACTAAATAATTTTTGGTGCAAGTGAGGTCCAACGACCCAGATTCCCATTGTGTTTAATTAAAATGTCAATAATGCATCAGTAGATCACACGAGGGGTGGAGGAACAACAAAGAAACCATTCCATAAGTTTCAGAAACTGAAAATAAACAAGTAATATCAAAATCATACCATCAGATTTTTCAGTAGTTCAGAATCATTAATGTCACAGCATATCTTCCATAAAGTACTGTAGCATTCATGCTGCTTTGCCATGGGGAGCAAACACGACGAAAGCTTCCCCAAAAGTTCTTCATTGATATTATCAGATCCATCATTCAAATTCTGCAAAGAGAAAGTTCAAAAACGTATACTTATTCTGGACCAGGATGACATGGTAGAGATACTGTTGAGGACAAATAATAAAATGTAATTTTTCTTTCTCGGCATGATAAAAATTACCTCATGGCCAACTTCCACAAAATCTTTGGCTTCCTGATAAAGTGAGTCTAGGAGTGCATCCCTTCTATCCCAATACTCATCCAATAAGCCTTTGTGTTCGTGACCGAGTTTTCAACTTTAGCTGTGACAGAACCAGCATATGACTCTAGCAGAACTTCAGCCAGCACTTCTAGATGAGAATATAAATCTGATTTTGCAGAGACATCAATTTGAGATGCTTCTTTTAAAAGTTGTAGCATTAAGTAAGCAACCTGCCACATCCCATTGCGTACAACTTGGCAATATCAGGGTGTTAAGCACTCAGGTGGTGGATACACAATTGATGTGTGTTTCTGTATTGCATGGCTGCACGAACAATACTAACACATGCATTTGAGAGTTCACAAGCTTTCTGCACCTGAATCCCAAATGGCTGTTCTGCAGGGATCACATACTCTAGCTGCTTGTCTAAGCAAGAAAACACTTCTTGAAGATCAGAAACCTTACTGTAGAATGCTTCAGCATTGTCCCTGTCCATTAGAAGCACTGTATTCCAACAGGCTCTATCACCAACTAATTGAATAAGATCCCACAGAGCACCAGATAATTGATTTTCTGGACTAAGACAGGAGGTACTGAGTCCACTAGAGCGGTTCTGGCTGATGATATTCTGCAATTCCCGTAGTTGAATCATTCCAGCAAGCTTTTCACCATGTTCCAAGATAATTTGCAAAGAATGTCCTGCCAGTAAAAACTAGAATCTTAGGCTTGGTCAACAGCAACCCACTGAACCACTAATCCATGTACTCACTACGCTTCTAATTCCAGATAGGATACCTTATTCATCTACAAAGTAATAATTAATATAATCCATGTGTCCAAAAGAAATGCAGGAAAAATAGAATTTGAGCAGAATCGAGAAAATAAGAATCTCCCTACATGGTGTACTAAGCTAATTTCTAGATACCTCTGGAATATAATCCATCCTAATCAGTCAATATGTGACAATCCACAGAAAATAACTTTGTAAAGCATGCATGAAAGTATAGGTGTGTTTTTAATACCATTGAATGCATTAGTTTCGACATGCTGACATCAAAATAACAAGTAGAGTATGCATGAGGACATACTCTGTCTAGAACACGGCTCCTCATGTCATTTGGAGAGCAAGAAACTCCAGAAATTTCTTATGCTTATGTTGCTTATCCATGAGTTGGGAAGATACCACGGCCATTGCCAAAATCTCAGCTCCTCTGGTTGTTGTCCAGTGTTTAGCTAAGGTATCTACAATTGATTCAGTCGTGCAAAAACATTTGTCTCTCTATCCCTTTCAAATGCCCCCGCATTTTTTAGTTTTTCATGTGATGCATCAACCTGCCCATGTAAATGATAATCCTGGAAAAGCTGGTTCAGTAAAGTTTCTGATTCTTCATCTTGGGCACTTTGACGTGCGATTACAGGCATAACCCTTTGTCTATCTCCAGCATCCCATGCTTCAGAACTAGCCCTTCTAGGAGCAAGATTCCCTGCAAATGTAAGGTTTTTTCTCTCTTCTTGTGCAGACCCTTCATTTGAGCTACCTTTACGTGATAAACTTTGCTCAGGAGGTTCAACCGCACCAATCATAACAGCCTTCTCGGGTATTGCCCATATTCCTGCCTTCTCAGTTAGGACAACCCATGCCCCTTCTTCACCATCATCTGTAGAGGGAAGAATTGAAGCATCTAGAACCTTTCCAGCATCATAGGTAGGTCAAATTTATAGAGCCGTGTAGTCGTTCTATAATAATGGGATACTGTAGCAGTTCCATCACCAGAAAGTATAACTGACGATCCGGAAGGCTTTCCCCCTACCCGCAGTCTCATGGAAAATAAGAAGTCTTCATCTTCTATTCTTGCTTTTGGAATGATCACCTGGATAGGATCTTTTCTCTCTAAAACTGTTTCTTGAGTAGATACTATACTACCTCCAGATCTATTCTGCATGGTTAAAAGAGAATACTGTGTGTAGCTTGAACCACTAACCCGGTCCAAGCAGATAATAGCAACTAGAAGGGTAATCACTTTACCATGATAGTCTACCTGCATGTCAAGAGGCCAGATTCGCTTCTGGCCAGCCAAATCCTTTTTGATACCCTTGTCACCATCTGGGCCAATAAACTCATGAGACCAGAGCTTTGACACAACATAATCAGGAGAAAGTTCAATGCTAAAACATTGCATTTCACGATCAGTCAGAACAATAAATTGCCGGCCGGATTCCTCCACATGAAGATTCAGAGAACACCAGGTCAGTGACCTCGGATAGCCCTTGATGCCACTGTCACCCCCTTGGGAGGGATGCAGTCCGATTGTCCAGATATACTTTCTTACGGCTAACACCAGAGGGGCTGCAATGAAACCGCCAAAGCTCAGCATTTGAAGTACATGCAACTGCAACACACTCATAACGGGAATCAGGGACTGCACACGCAATCAAAGAGTTAAAAGTAGAAGATCCAGTCAAACTACTCCTGTGCCTGCTAAGCAACTGCAGCCTCCCTTGGGGGGTCTTCCTATCAACAGGTGAGGACGACGCCACCTCCAATTCATCAGAAGACGCAACACTAACAACCGGATCGTCTCTCCCTTCACCGTAAATATCCGGCCAATACACCACAGCCCGGGTCTTTTTATTACACAGTACAATCCCAGCCGAGCTACAGACTATGATGCACCAGTACGAGTAGGAGACACGGATACGGGTTCGATACGATACGCAGATACGTTTTTTATCGAAAAAATAGGATACGGGTACGTTTTGATATTATATTTATTTAATATAATTTAAAAATATATAGATAATTTTAATGGGAAATAACACGAAAATAGCCTAATTTTACTAGATCTATCACATAAAAAACTTATAATAATAAATAAATTCCAAATAAATCTAATCTAAATCATCTAATTAAAGAAAATACAGAAGAATATTCAATTATAATCGTGAAAGAGTTAAAACAGAACAGAGATTGCTACAAATTAGATAAGATATTACTACAAAAAGTCAACAACCTAGTATTAATTTGGTCAAAACCTCCCTAAATGATCTAGGATATGTTTGAATATCTTTAGATATGTATCCATAGTGTATTCCGTACGTACCCGTATCAAATACAAATACGATACAGCATACTAAAATTTTTGCATGTCGGTGCATCATACGCTACAGACACATTATCCCAACTGACAACACGCATCATCCACGAGCTCCCACCGCTCCTCCCAGCCTCCCCATCTTCGAAAACACTCCCAGGGATCTCAAGCACAAGCAGTAGACAGAAAACTCCACACAAAGAGCTTTCTTCCGCATACAATCCACGTCAGTGACGTCCCTCTTTCCATTCCACCGGACACCAAAGCATCACCTGCAACAACAAATTCAACATAAACACAATCTCATTTCGAAAAACCAAGCTAATCGAGAACACAGTATACTAACCATGAACGACTTGCGGAAACTCTCCGACGTATACAGGTTTGATTTCATCGCCTTTCTCGTTTTGATTAACCCTAGAATTGCAGAAACAGCTCAAATCAACTATAATGTTTCACTAACACAGCTCCGCTGTTAAAATTGGAACCAACCAAAGCAATGGAGCCCTAATTTAGGAGTACCTGGCGAGGAGCCCAGGGGGCGGGAGTGCCGGTAGAGGGGCGATTGGGGACGGAATTGTCCGGGGAGTGGCGGCGGATATCGGAGAGACTTGGTCGCGGCGAGGGGCCCGCTTGGTTCCCGGAGAGAACATCCTTTTTGGTTTTTGTGTGTGATTTGGATGTGAAGGGAAAAAGAGAGGGAAATGTAGGGGTTTTGGTAGGTGAACACTAACGCTTTTTTGGTTAAATTGAAGAGGGAAATCTTCAACACACATGTGTATATACACGTTATATTTGTGGGTCATATGTAGTTTCGTGTATTATTATTATTATTATTATTATAAAACATCGTCCAATAATTTTTAAGAATGAATCATTAAGTTGCTTATACACTATATATATATATATATATGAAGCATAATATATATCGTGTTGCGTAACTCATAATAATTTATAATATAAAGATGAAAATGATAATAGCACATTTAGTAAAGATTATTAAAAAAAAAGTTTATTCATTTTATTTGACGTTTAGAGGAAAATAAAGAGATGTAAATAGCATTTGAGTTTTTTTTAAATATATTAGAAGTAATAGTAAAATAGGTCGATTACAATGTGTAATAATATAATAGGAATCGAGAATTAGCCTGCTCATTTCATGAACAATCCTCTTTATATAGATGTCGATTACAACGGTAATTACATCCATTACTAATTGATAACTGTTTGAGTAATTACATCCATCTAACATTAATTGCATAAATCACTTTCGTCAGTTATTTTAACGAAAACACACATAACGTTTTTCTTTTAACATAAATAATATTTTTAAAATAATATTTTAGATATATGAATAAAAACGGAATGGAAATAAAGAGAAAAATGAGTGAGGTTGATTGTTGGGCTTTTTGGTCCCGTCTGTAACCAAAATAAAAATGAGTGAGGTTGATGGCTCCCTCACTCCCATTAAAAGACAGAAAAAGCAAATGAGTCGTTTTGAAGTTCCAGAGGTCCCTCTCACCTCTTCTCTCACTCTCGACGGTAAGTCCCAAACTCCAGTTTTCTCAAACTTTTTGTTTGGTCCTCCCACAAATAAGGTTTTACAAAAATAAAAATCGGATCTTGGTAACTGTCAGTGTGCCATATTTCACAAACTCAAAAGCACTTCTCATTTTCGTAAAGATTCAGTCTTTGAGGTTATTGGGTTCTGGGGACTGAGAGTCTCTGTGAATTATTGAAGGTGTTGAAAAAGGAGGGTAAATGGTTAGGACGACGAGCGGAGAGCAGCCACCGGAGCCTCTTGATTTCTTCATTTGGACTGTTGAGGTAAAAAGTTTCAAACTTTATGTGTTTCTCGTTTTGGGTATTTTTCTTTTTGATCATTTGTGTTTGATAAAGTGAATCTTGTTTTGAGTCCTTTTTAGTTAGTTTGTGAATCATTTATATGAGTTTCTTTGATTTAGCCTTTGTAATTTTGCGTATATGTGCTTGTGTGATTGAGTTATATTATGATTTTACTTGTTTGGAGTTGATTGATATATTGCAATTCTGTGTTTTTTGTTGATGGGTTTGCTAATTGGAACAGCTTTCAGTTTAGTTTTAATTTATATGAAATTTCTCAACTTAATGAAACATCATCCAATCATGTATATGTGATGGAAATATCTAGTTAGTTAGTTTCTTAGCATACTCTTGAGTCTGAAATCAATTTCAGAGGAAATAGCTACCCATCTTGTTCTGTTAATACATGAAATAATTATGTTGTGTCACTTACCAATTCGTCTTTCCCAGCTATTAATCTTGTTAAGTTTGAGTGGATTTTTTTTCTATGTATTTCTTTGAGGTGTCAGAATTTTGACTGTTCATACTTTTAAGATTCTATCTACCGACCAATGTAACTATATGCTACCTACCAAATGTTGCTGGTGAGATACAACTAAGTATGCTACACAATTGATTAGAGCTTATGACCTTCAGAATGAATTCGGTTGCTCAGTCAGGTAGTAAGGATGACTCCACTGAGTTAGTCGAACTAGAAGTTACAGTTGATACATTTCAGCTAAGTTGCATAGAGTATTAATGAGTAGAAAATGGTTATTGTTATGCCAGGTTGCTAAGTTGCATCATTTTGTTTGTCTTGGTGGTTTAAGATGTAATATAATTGGGTGATGTGTTGTGATTTACTCAATATTAGATTTGGAAGTTTAAGGTAGCTATTGAACTTCTAAAGTTATTCTAGGCCAGCTAATACTATGACTTAGGTAAGTTACCTTTTAGGCTTTTAAGTATATGATTTGTAAGGTTTGTGAAACAATAATGTTGAAAAGATTGTCCCCCTTTTGTACTGGATTGCTGCAGACCTGTTGAAAATCAAAAAGTAAAAAAATCATCCACAGTATTTCACAGGTCGCACTATTCTGACAATTGTGATGTGAAAACATGATATTGTCTTGCTCCATGACTAAGACCTAGTATTCTTATATGTTTGTCAA
Organism: Comarum palustre; assembly: GCA_951800085.1. Classification (NCBI taxonomy): domain Eukaryota; kingdom Viridiplantae; phylum Streptophyta; class Magnoliopsida; order Rosales; family Rosaceae; genus Comarum; species Comarum palustre. The sequence continues at coordinate 5,095,197 of OX637578.1, forward strand.
TCAAAAGGTAAATTATATGACTCAGTGACATGCATGTTATGTGTTCTTCCCTTCTGAGCAGGATGTTGGTTTATGGTTAGAAGAGATAAATCTGGGGAGTTACCGGCAAACTTTCAAGGAAAATGGTGTCAATGGTGAGTACCTAGAAGGCATGTCTATGTTCACTACTGAGCAGATTCTTCGTTTTATAAGACGATGCCACATGAAATGGGGAGACTTTATCACACTGTGCAAGGAGCTAAGGAGAATTAAAGGTTAGTGTTTTCTTCCTGTCTCTGCATTTGTATGACTGTCTTCAAAGGCACTTTTTGGCTTATGATGAGAGGAGGAATATCATATTTTGCATTCATCACTGACCTCCTAAAGATACTTTTGGGTTTTCCTGTTCATTAAAAATTCCTCATTCAATCTTTCCCTGTGGACTGTAGTATTAACAAAAAGAGGATTAGAAAAAGAGAATGCCTCAAAAACATTAATCACTATGTTTTAATCCATGCAAATGCCAAAGTAGTCCTCTAGTGAGGTGGAGCTCTATATTACTTAGTGAAGTATGTTATGCACACTCATGAGGCGTATATGTTTTCGAAAGCAATGCTTTCGCTTGAGAAATAGGTTTCAATTAAGGCTTTGCACTGAGTCAGTATCCCATATTATGTATAACAGTATAATCATTATTGCAATTTGCTTGTTTACATTTAGAGTGACCTTTGGCTGACTGGCTTTTGCCTGCTTCATTAATCCCATGCTCGTATAGATCACTGATAGCAGACACTTACGTTGCAAAATGCTTGTCAAACTCTTCTCTTCATATCATTACTCAGTTTAGTTTGAAACTTTCTTAAACCATGTAGTTTTCTCCTGTAGACTTTGAATTGCCTTTAGATACCATCTGTGTTTGTATGATGAAACCGATTTTTTTTTCTCCAGTCGCTTGCTTGAAAGGTGAGCAAAAGGTACGCAGGCCATGGTGGGCGCCGTCTTGCCTTTCAATAGTATTTGTCAAGGTGGCAAAGCGTAACAGACAATCGCGCGTTGTTTCCTTGAAGCTGGAACCGTAAAGGAAGATCTCATATGTAACTAGTATTTTTTTTGCTTAGAGAACAGAGTAGGAAAGTATCTTTTTCCTTCTTCCTTTGGATCGATCAAGTTATCTGTTCTTCGCTGGAGAACTCGGTCTTATATAGTTTGATGTAACTATTACTTGTTTGTTTGATCGTTGATTACCTTGCGAGGCATGGGGCAACCAACTTTTTGTTGCAAATCATCCAGCCAATGTCTATGAAGTTACTTTCTTCCTGGACAAGAAATCGTTGATTTACTTTGCTTGATATTCAGTAATGAGTTTGATCTTCATGTTGCAATGTGGATTCATTTTTAGAGCGTACTGAGCACCAAGTTATGTAGATATGTACAATTTGACTTCTACTTCTTGGACCATTATTGAGCTCCTCAATACACTACATTTTAGAGATCTTGGGGATTTTGGAGGAACCAAGGTTAACAGTATTAGGAGTATATACAAGTTGGGATTCTGCTGCAGGTGCATCTGCGTTCTGGTTATCATGGAGCATTGGACCACATATTATTTAGATGCATTTATCAAAATGAAGTCAAATAAGACACATGGGAAGACGAAGATGACTATGATTTGATTAGGCTGTCTTCTGTATTCAAAAAGTGAAGTTTAGAGGTTCTAAGTTAGATGTGAACCCTCTTTCATTATTTCTATGCTGCCCTGTGCCTATGCCTGGGCCAAGAAGATGATAAAAATCTTTCATGAAAAGTACCATCCCGTTCTAAAATTTTCTGTTGTCAAAAGCCTCTTCATAAGCCTAAGCCTAGCACCCGTTGATAGTGGTAGTCTCATCTTCGTAGGAATTTTGCGATTACACTCCACCAGTAGTGTTTAAACCCCGGACTCGTTAGCACCCGAAAAACAGAAAACAAGAAACATTATTGGATGAACAGCATGGTAGGTGCGTGAGGACAGTGATGGTCTCTACCACATCTAATCCTGATAATACAATGGCAGAAAACGAGTCATTATCAAACCTGATAAAGATACCTTTACTTCGGCAGATGATATAGATGTGGGACTTCAAGACTTTGGTTGAGAGCATTACTCAATCATATGAACCAGACGTCAAGTTTATAATCATATAAATGGCAAGGCCCTAAATTTGAATGTAATCATGTTAGGTCGAGCAATCGAGCCACATATAATTTGTTTTAAAAAGGACTGTTTATACCTCTAAATTCTCACAAAGTATACAGACAAGTGCAACATTCTAAGGAGTAGGTCAGGCTTGAAAATCATTGCTACAAGCTTAAGATTCCCTAAGAGAATTCAAAGTATGCACAAGCAGGCTTCGTAAAATAGACATCGTACCTTCCAATCTGGACCAATCGTCCATTCGTCCCTGCCATTGAACAGCTTGAAATCTAGAATTCATGTGCATAGGCGCAAGAAAGTTATCAACTAGCTTTTCTGAATCAGCAAATTGAAACAAAACAAGAAGTTACAATACCCAGTAATGCTGGTTCATCTTCTCTTCCAAACACCGACTGACTTTGACTAGTGAGAATCTAAGAACCTATGACAGATATACGAATCCCAACTGTATGTAGCCAACTACATTTAAAATCTTCAAACAATGCTCCTTTCAAAAACTTCAGTTCATTATCGGAATTAATGCATATCCACAAAACTGTTTCAGGACGTATCATTTTGATCTACAAATGAGCACAGAAATATAACTACCTCCAAAACTTTGGGAAGCAAAGCAAGAATAGTAAAGCCTGGTTGTCCAATGCTAAAGGAAGGAAGTCGAAAGTCTCAGTTCCATCCCATATCTCTACAAATGTAATCCTCACATGGAGCATGGATAAAACTGTTGAAGCCTAAGAGACCTGAACAACAGTCAACATAACCTCATACGCTGCTGCAGCTGATCACGAAGCACTTGTGGGTCCATTACTAGTTTTGCTAATGACCCCCTTCCCAAAATACTCAGCGATTACAGAAAACCCATCCTTTGAACTTTTAACTTGATGGAAGAACTGATCCTGATCATTGGAGTTTTGCTCTAGACTTGTTTTCAATTCTAGAACAGATATGTATTCAGGAGCACATACAGGGCATTCTTTCTCATTATCACCGAGGCAACGCTGATGGAATGAGTGGATACACATAAAATGTACAGCAGGGAGATCAAGGGTGAAAGTACATGCAGTGCACTTGCTGAGCTGAAAGATCCTTGCATTTGTCCTAAGATCTTGAATTTCTTTTCTCATTGTCAATGTTGCTTCCTGAAAAATAAAAGAACACATTAGATAATCTGTCTCAAAGACACACACCCATGAGAGCAGACAATAGATTGAACCAAAACCTAAGATGGTGGCACGATGCACAGAAATTTATTTATTAATCACTCATTATAACATAACAAAAGAAACATAGAAAACGATAGATGCTTTGTCATTCCCTTGTCTACAGCTCAGGGAATGATAGTGCTCGTTGACATCCTTTCAAATGTAACTTTTCACTCGCTAAGTAATTCATTAAAAGTAAAACTTCCACCAGTCAAGAAAATTTCCAAATATCAAATTGTTAAATGCTACCATGATACATTTGGATTCAATGAAACAAACCCTACCGAAACACACTACATCTGTTATGTACTTATGTTATTGCCTTGAGACACTACAGACTTATTTTTTGTTATCCTTTTCCAATTTTTCAAAATACTTTTAAAGTCTTTGCTGGTGGTAACCAACTCAAGGATCAAAGAAAGAGGTACTATAAATAAGTTACGCATGGGAGCGGTAGAAAGCACCAACCTGATATGTCTCAATAGCTCGACGGTCATCTTCAATCAGTTTTGATTCTTGTTCAAGCTTTCTAGCAATGTAATCCTTAATGACAGAGAGTGTGAGGCATGGATTTTTGGACAGTGTTTGAAGAACAACAATAGGAGGCAAGATATCATCCCTTTCTATATACATCAAAACTTCATTCACTTCTTTGGAACAATCTTCTCCAAGTTCACCAAAATATTTCAACAGATCTGCCCATAGAGTTGGGTCCCCACCATTGCCTGAATCCCCTAAGCGCTTGCAGCATGCAATCAAACCTTGATGGTCATGGGCTTGCATGTAGCAAGAAATCACCTCTTTGTAGAGTTTCATCTTCTCATATATATAGGGAAGCCCTTCCTTAAATTCATTCATTTCGCAGAGGATTATAGCAAGATCAACATCATATAGTGGATGTTCCAGCTCAGATGGCCATGCGCTCTTAAGCAGTCTGAGCCCTTTCTCTTGCCTTTCCAAACGTTCCATTTCCTGAGTTAAGTCTTTGCCATCAGCAACAAACTTCCCATTGGACTCAGCTTTTGACATTGCGCCTGCTCCCGGTCTAGTAGTCCTAGCACTAATTTCGCCACCATTGCTAGCTTGTGACATCAATGGGAAGTTCAAGTCATTTGACAAATACAACTCCAAGAGCGTGTTATGAATTTCTACTTGAGCAGGAGAATCTTTGACTTTGTTGGTATATTTTTCAAGGAAAACCATAAGCGACTGAAGATGATGGATGAAGATGTTGAGGAAATCAACAGGAGATGGTAACATAGTCATGTATGCACCATCAGTACCTCCTCTCTTGGCTGATTCTCCATCCTCAGTGCACAGCCTCATCAGTATCTCAATTGTCTCCTCGGGCTTGTGCTCTATGAGAATCTTGCCATACTCTTTGATTGTTAACCCTGCTTGGCTTGGCTCAAGGCTTGAAATATATTGCAAGGCTTCCTCATATCTGCCAAGATCTTCAAGTAAGATCTTCAAGTACCACTCATGCTTCCCTGCCTTCTTAGCGACATACATAGCATGCTCATGGTAGTTGGTAGCACGGCAGACCCGTATTGCCGTCTCCACATCAAACTTATGTTCCCCAAAACCATCCTCACTTTTGATGAACATGTTTAGCTTGTCAACATCTTTCAATTTGGTGTAGCAGTTCAATAGAAGAGTGGTATGATCCTTAGAAGCAAGCCCCTTCTCGTGTAATTTTTCCAAGTAATTCGTAAGGTTGTAGATTCGCTGTGCATCTAGAAACTTTTGTATAACATAAGACGGCTCAAGGTGTCCAATGGTATGTATATACTGGGCCATTGCCTCATCATAATCTTGCTTGCTATATAGATGATCACCATACTTTCTCAGCACTTCAGCAGTTGCAGCAGCATCAGCTTGCTGACTCTGGACAAGGTTGATGGCAACTGTATACAGATTCTTCTTAAAAAGCATATCTAACTTGCTCTCCATATCCTTCTCCCCGATGCACAAACCGGACTTATCAGCCATTATAAGTATTATGTTACCCCATTCACAGAGCATGTGTGAAACCTCTTTTACCACAAGGCTATGGGCAATCAAATGGTTCTTCAGGTCATATATGTTAAAAGTGTGGTTACCACTTCTTTGATCTTCAATAATGCACAGAAGATATCCACGGAACCACCCTAAAAACTTTTTTTCTCCTTCAAAAGCCCAACAAGGACCACGGCCATCAACTTCATAAAAATAAACAGCCTCAGGTCGACCAACTATCAACTCCTGCTCACAGTAAAACAATAAAGAAATAAATAAAAATGACAAGCCACACAAGACACAGATGAAGATGAGGCTGAATTGCATACCCCGCGATCACTCATGGCAACACTGTGAACATTTCCTCCAATCTGATCCAGTGTTTGCCCCCTTGATGGCTGATTCTGCAAGACGAACAAGCTCACAGAAGACGGTGTCACAGCAAACAACTGAAGAACCTGACCATCCACTCTGAACCCCAATCCTGTGATTGCGCTCTGGCTCTTATCAGACACGTTATTCACCTGGAGCTTGAATCTCGTTATACGCTCCCGTGCAATATCCCCTTTAATGCAGTAAATGCAGCCATTATCTAATCCAATAGCTATAAGCAGTATTGGAGGCGTTTCCTCTAGTACTAAAAACGACGTAATCTGCAGTAACAAACAATGCCTCCATTAAAAAAACCCCACTCTTTCCACCAAACCAAAATTTACACTCACAAATTCAGTACACTCAGCAGTACCTTAGCTTGAGGAAACTGGTTAGTAAAAATCCTCAAGATACCAATGCAATCGGGGCTCGTCGAGCTAGTGCCCTCCGGCTGTATCCTATCTAGATCAAACACCTTCAAGCACCTCGATTGCTGCGACGAGATTTGCTCATCGTCTCCAATCGTCACCAGAAAGTTCCTTCGCTGATTTCACCATAAAAACAGACATTTCAGCAACCTAGCTCTCTAACACACACCCAATCGAAACTGAATCGAAAATCCGAAAACCTAAATTCTAAAGCTTTCATTATACATTTCTGAATAAAGTGAAAGATTGAAATCAACGATGAGGAGAGAGACCTTGAGCTGCTGAAGGAAGAGAACGGAGGAGTGAGCTTGGAAGCCGTAGCTGAAGTGGAGGCTGCGGTCGAGGAAGCTGACGGAGCCGTCGTCGCAGCCGATCACCACCTTCCCTCGGCCGCTGGAACAGCACTCGATCTTGCCCCTTACTTCCTCGGGAATCGCGCATTTTCCCGCCAATTTCTCCTCGAAGAACTCGAATTTCCGCCACTGGTACATCGCTGAGGATGGAGAGCTCGGGCAGATCGGAAGGCTCTGGTTTTCGCCGCGGTGGAGATCGGCGGTGGCGGTGAACTACTTGGCGCCAAAATTGTAGAGAAGGAAATCAATCGCTCTCGCTCTCTGTGATCGGGTTGGCAGTTGCAGGAGCTGCCAGAGCAGTAAGATTAGAAGCTTGACGACGACGTCGTTTCACCCTGAGGCAGCTTCCTTAATTAAAGCCTGAAGTTGAAGACGAGGATAGGCCTAGGGACTAAAGCCCATCACGAAACGGTGGGTACCAACCGTATTTTTGTGTAGTCAAGGGGGTCGATTGTGGTGCTGACCTCACTGAGCGGGTGCCGAACGCATTGACAAGCTAGCAGGTGTTTAGGGTTTAGAAAATGGATGGTATGATATGATGAGTATAACGAAATATGATTATGGGTGAAAAATCACATATATCTGATAACGTTTGGTCCTCAAAAGAAGCAGTCAATCCTATTTACGTTTATGCTTCTTTATGAAGAACCCTATCATCGGTAGGTGAACGTCTCCAAATTTTTACACAGGTGGTTATGTATCATTTATGCTAGCTTTTTCGTGTGGAAGAATCAACTAAATCAGGTCATATAGGGGTAGGTAAAACATTTTCGTGTGGTAAATGACGTTAAAATAGGGTTGACCGCTTTGATGGAGTCCTGAAACGTTGTCTGGTAGTGTTCCAACCAAAACGTTGTCAGGTAGTGTTCAACCCATGGTCAACTTCTGAAACACTATGAACATACTCTAAGTGCTAAGGCTAAATATATTGTTGCTAACTATGTGTCGACCTATAGGTTGTCTAAACCGTATAAAGCCTTTGTGAATTAATTATTTTTTGTGTCTCTTCCTAGCTAGTAAGTGCATGATACCATGAAGGATGAGAAGTGGACGAAAACAATGACAGTTGAGATAGATGTTTTTGAGAAGAATTGTACGTGGGAGTTGCTGTCAATATCACCTTGGAAGAAGACAATTGGTTCTAGGTGGGTGTATACAGTGAAGCATAAACTAGATGGTTCGCTGGACAGATACAAGACAAGACTAGTAGCTAAAGTCTATACTCAAAAGTATATAGTGGATTACGATAAGACATTTACATCAGTGACCAAAATTAACACATTTTTTGTACTTATTTCCTTAGCAGCTAACCTTGATTGGCTTTTGCACCAGTTTGATGTTATAAATGCGCTATTGCATGGTAATTTGGATGATGTTTATATGAATTTTTGTCCTGAGTATGGTACTTCTACTGAATAACAAGTCATGTGTAAGTTGAAGAAGTCTCTCTATGATCTAAAACAATCTCTCATAGCTTGATTTGGATGGTTTAGCAAGTTTATAAAGAGAATTGGATACCGTCAAAGCATCTCATATCATTCTTTCAACATTAATTATTTATGTAGATGATATGGTCATGACAGGTGATGATAGTGAGAAGATACAGAGGTTGTAAATGCAGCTGTCTTTTGAATTTAAGATGAAAGATCTAGGTAGTGTATTTTTTTTTGAATTGAAGTTGCTCGTGAGAAAGATTGCATTGTTTTAAGTCAAATGGAGTATGTCTTAGACATGTATGTTTGATTGTAAACCTGCTGATACTTCTATTGAGTAGAACCATCGGTTAACGAAGTATTTGGATCAAGTTCCTGCGAATAAAGCAAAATATCAGAGGTTAGTTGGTCGGTTGATTAATTAATTTGTCTAACATTAGACCAGACTTAGCCTATGCAGTCAGTGTTGCCAGTCAATTCATGCATAATCCCAGTAAGGCTCATATGGATGCTATGTTTCCATATTACATTATTTAAAGTCCGTTCCAGGGAAAATATTTATCTTCTCTAAACGTAGACACTTCAATGTTTTTGGGTACACAGTTGCAGACTAGACATGTAACATCACATATGGTAGATTCACTTTTGGTTATTTTACATTTGTTGACGGTAACTTGGTTACACGTGGAAGAGTAAGAAACAAAAGGTAGTAGCTCGTTCTAGTGCTGAAACAAAGTATAGAGAGATGACTAGAGGACTTTGTGAGATGTTGTGGTTGAGACATTTGCTTAGAGATTTGGAGTTTAAATAGAGGAAGGACTATGTCTTTGTATTGTGATAATAAAGCTAGAATTGAAATTGCACACAATTAGGTCCAACATGATCGTACTAAACATGTGAAGGTAGATCGACACTTCATCAAAGAGAAATTGGATGGACAAGTTATTTATTTCCCTTTTGTCCCTACAGAAGAATAGTTTGTTGATATTCATAAGTAGACTCCCTCAGCTAAGGCCTTTCGTGGCTCATTTGACAGTTGATATTTCTGATTTGTATCCACTAACTTGCAGGTTAATGTTGGCGTGAATCACACCCTTATAGTGCTGGGAATTAATGTAAATATTGTATGTGTTAGGAATATTAGTTTCCTACTATGTTATATGATATTCTGTATATTAGCACTATTCTTAGGAGATTAATATTAAGTTAATTCTCAAATACCTAGATCTATTTGACTTAACCTTTATGTGAAATCATGCCACTTTCATCAAGAGGGGTTTTTACTTCACTTTGGAGGATTAGAAAATGAGCGAGGAAATTAGGGTTTGAGATGACAGTGTCCCAATGCTTGGACAAACATTTTGCATCCAGGGATGTATCTAATCCAAGGGCTGCTTGGGCCGTAACCCAAGGGAAAATTTTGTCAAATTGTTATATAATGTTTTATATGTATCTTATACACAATATTAAACACAGTCAAGTTGGTTAAAGTCAAATATCAAACTACAATAAAGTTACTAACAAAATATCAATTAACAATTAGATCTATTTAAAGAGTTTGAAAACATATAAAAATCAAATTTTACAAATAAGGACAAGTTATTATATTCTTGTCATGTGACAATAACACAATTATAGTTTTGTCTTTAATTGAAACATACTTCACTACTTCCTCTGATTGGAAATCCCTTGCGATTGTTGCCGACCAAAAATTTACTACTACTACTACTACTACTACTACTACTACTACTACTACTACTACTACTACCGATTGTCAAGCTACATATCCTGAAGCTACCGATTGTCAAGCTACATATCCTGAAGCTAATTGCTACTATCGATCGTCAATTAAACTTATACTACCAATTCGTCTGCTACTGACAACTTTACCACTAGTCTGCTTGCTACTGCCTACATTTGGTACTCAACCCACTTTGCTACTTTTCTACTTCTACTACTTAACTCATATTGTTACTGCCTCAACCAATAGACTCATCTTCCTCCTTAACAGCGTTGATTGTTAGTTGTTAGCCTCAAACCTGGTAGCTTTAGTAGCAAACAGTGGATGACTGAGGAATAGTGTGGCCGAAAGGGATCGGTGGAACTGCGTCGTCGAGCTTCAGTCATCGTCGACGTTAAAGAGCCTTCGTTGTCGAGGTGAAGCTATCGTCATCGTCGAGCCTCAGTCATCATTGACGTTGAGGAGCTGTGCATCATCAACAAACGTCTTCCGTTGTATATGGGTGTCGTCATCGAGTGTCTTTCGTCGACGTTGATGGTTGCTTCCTTCGTGTGTTTACGTCAGTATGAGAGAGGGAGAGAGAGAAAGAAAGATCTATGGCGATGGGGTGATAGAAGAAGATAAATGACAAGTGTATAATTTTTGATTTAGAGTTAGGTATTTTAGTCATTTTTTATCTATAACTTGGGTCAACTCTACTGTTAATAGTATTAGGTTTGGGTTCCATACACTAACTCTCCAGTTTGAGCCTCCATAGTGTAGGTGTCATGCCCAGATTTTAGGTTTTTTCCTTTTCAAGAATGAGTTTGATTTTTTTTTTAATTTTTTTGTCTTGTAATTATGTAATGAAAAATAGTGTCATGTCGTTTGCGATATCAACTTTGTGTATGTTGACATCACACGCACAATTGATCTACGTTGTTGAAAATTTTAAAATTTAAGGGTTCAAAACATGTGTCAAAGTTTGTGTAAAAATATATGTCTCCCGATCTGGATCCTTATTTCTTTTTCTCTTCTTATGTTGTTTTGCATCTAAAAGGCTAGATTATTTTTAAAGATTTAGATGTCTCCATCCTTATTTATTTTCTCCGAGCAACTGAGCTGCGAGGGACTCGATCGAGGATTTTGGTTATTATTTCTTCAGCGAGATCAGAGAGATTGTTGATCTCTTTTGTTCTTGATGCTAGTCTTTCACTACGTAGAACCTTCAGGAACTTAATTGGAGAACTGATTGATAGCTAGGGTTCGCCACAAATCGGCAGTCCTAGTGAACCGCTTCTTTGGGGCGTCCCAGTATCTTTCGATACTAGTCGTTGGGGTATTGCACTGCTTCTGTCTCAAGCGGTTGTGTACTATATGATTTTTCTTGTGATCCTTTGGGAACAACCTTTAACCAATACCTATGGCGCAGCGGGGCGTGTATGCATATACTTTTGTCTTTGAATCAAGATGAGAACTCCCTCCAAATCACATACTATCACCGTCGAAAAAAAGGCCGGAAAGGAAGGCATAAGTCCAGAGACCACCATCGATGCATGTAGGCACGGAACTAGAAGTGGGCTAGGGTTTGCTCCAGCCTACCTCATTTTTGGGGAGAAAAAAATTGAGTACATGTATGTATACCGTAAAAAAAAAGTATTGATGTATAGCGACAAGTCAGTGAAGACAAAGAGAAAGAAGTCGTTCTCTCGGTGCCTCTCTCATGTGTTGTTCACAGGTTCAGTGATTGCGAAGAACAGAGACTGAGCTCTCTGCTGAGTCTCAGAGAGTCAGAGCCTGCTCCATATTTGTTTCTCTCTCAATATCTCATCTCTATCTGTTCTGCACTCAAGCAACCAATCAAACACTTCTCATATTGAAGTTCCCAAGCTTTAATCTATTGATTAAGCCATCCCAGGTATCATTTCTATTTATCATAATAGAAAATTTATGGATGAATTGGGATTGTGAAATATGTTTTATTATTGGGGATTTAAGATTTGTTAATTCCATTGTGTACTAAGGATTGTCGTTTTTGATTGAAATTGGACATAAACGAATTGGGGTATAAATAGAATAAATATTAGACCAATGATTCGGAACTTGAAAGTCCAGTTTGTGTCTTTTTGTGTGTTTGTATTGTTTTCTTCATGTACTGTTGTATACTATGAAACCTGTGCAGTGCGCACAGATATGCTGTTGGAGTGGTAGTTTTGTTTTATTGTCATACCTTTATTGCTTTATATTATATAAGCAAAGTTACATGTCTTTTTCATTCTAGAATAAGCTAATAGGATTAATGTATACAAACGGATTGCACATGATTCATGATTGTTGTTTTTGCTTTTGTTTCTGTTGAGTTTGTTTGTAGAAATAAATAGGGTCTCTGTTTATGTTTTTCTTGTTCTTATTCTTAGGTAAAATGACTGATCGATCTCAAAATCCTAAGCCACGAAAAGTTCAAAAGAAAGTAAATTCATACTTTCAGAAAAAAGATGCTCTTATGTCTGATATTCCAAGTTTAGATGAGCAACAACCTTTTGTTTCTCCAAGAGTTGAGGCTCCACCAATTGATGCTAATTACATTGAACGTGATCTTAGAAAACGCCTTGTAATCTCTTCATATCCTATTAATGAGCGAGATGAGGTCCATAGAAAATATATCCTTTATGATCCTTATCAACCAAAATTAGAAGAGTATCCATCACATCTTTGTGGAGATCAAGATCGTAGATTTAATGGGAAGTGGTTTGAAAAATACCCTTGGCTTGAGTACTCAGACAATGATAAGACATATTGTTTTGATTGCTTTGTTTTTGATAAAAATCTTCCAAGGCAAAGTTTGTTCACTTCTTTTGGGTTTGATAATTGGAGAAGGGTTGGTGGAGTTCAATGTGTCTTTAAGAAGCATGTAGGGAAGACCGGTTCACCACATCATAAATCTATGCAAGATTGGCTAAGCTTGAAACATGTGTGTGGGCATATTGATAAAGTCATAAATCCACAACCACCAGAATTGGTACAACAAAATCGGTTGCGGCTCAAGGCTACTATAGAGGCTGTGAGATTGCTAGCAAAGCAAGCACTTGCTTTTAGAGGTGATGATGAATCTGTTGAGTCCTCTAATCGTGGAAATATTATTGAAACTGTGGATTCATATGAGAGAGTGAATGAGGAAGTTGCAAAAGTTACCTTAGAAAATGCCCCTGGAATTGCTAGTTATACTTCTCCAAAGATCCAAAAAGAAATTCTGAGTATTCTTGCCAATAGAGTTAGAAGAAAGATTCCTGAGGAGGTTGGGGATGCCAAATTTTGTATACTTGTGGATGAAGCACTAGATGAGGGCAAAAAGGAGCAAATGGCTATCATCTTGAGATTTGTTGATTCTTACGGGTTTGTTCGTGAACGATTTTTTCACTTTGTAAGTGTTAATGATACTTGTGCGGCAACTCTTAAGAGCAAGATAGACAATGTTTTTACCGAATACGATCTTCAAGATGAAAATTTGCGAGGCCAAGGATATGATGGCGCTAGCAACATGCGTGGTGAGTGGAATGGACTACAAGCATTATTTTTGAAGAAGTGCCCGTATGTACATTGTTTTGCTCATCGCCTACAACTAGCTTTGAATGCAGCAGCTAAAGATCTGAGTGTTGTCTACCTTTTCTTTGAAATGCTGACTAGTATCATTAATGTTGTGGACTCATCTGCTAAGCGTGTTTCTGAGTTAAAATGTATCCAAGAAGTTGAAGTTGTGGAACGGATTGCTGCTGGTGAACTTGAAATTGGCAAGGGAGCTAATCAAACATGTAATCTTCAAAGAGCGGGAGCTACTCGTTGGAGTTCACGGTACTATTCTATCAAGAACTTGATGAATTTGTTTAATTCAACTAATTCTGTTTTGAAAAACATGAGAGATAATGGTCTTATTGAAAAAATACGTGGACAGGCTTTAGCTGCTTGAAGAGCTATAAGATCATTTGATTTTGTGTTTTGCTTATTATTGTTGGAGAAAACTATGGCAATCACAAATGCTCTTTGTAAGTCACTACAAGAATAATCTCAAGAAATCGTAAGTGCCATGAATCTAGTTTCTAGTACAAAAAGTCGTCATGAAAAGTTGAGAGAAGATGGTTGGGTTGATTTCTTTGCGAGTGTTGTATCATTTTGTGCTACATATACAATTGTTGCTCCAGATTTTAGTGCTCCCCATTTAAAAGGTACGGGTCGTCTTTCTCAACAATAAAATTGTGTTACTATTGAGCATTATTATCGGGTTGAAATATTCAATGCTGTAATTGATTTTCAATTGATGGAGCTAAATACTAGATTCAATGAGGAAACAAGGGAGCTTTTGATTCTTAGTTCTGCATTGGATCCTCGGTTTAATTTCAAATCATTTGACATTGACAACATTTGTAGTTTGGCAAAGAAAGTCTATCCTCATGATGTACCTGATTTGGATGATCTTAGAAACCAACAAGAGCATTTTGAGTATCAATTCTCTGAACTTGAAGAATTTCAGGATCTATGCACCCTATCTGAGTTGTGTCAAGAATTTGTCAACACAAGGACACCATTCGTGTTGATTGAGAGACTAGTCTGTTTAGTGATGACTCTTCCTGTTTCTACGGCTACAACAGAGAGAGCTTTTTCAGTCATGAAGCTCATTAAGAACCGACTTTGAACTAAGATGAATGATGATTTTCTTGCAGATTTAATGACAATATACATTGAGAGAGACATTGTTGATACCATTGATTCAAATTTGGTTATCGAAGAGTTTTATGCTTCAGGTAACCGAAGAGCACAACTTAAGTAGTTTAATTTGTATTTGTCTTGACTATTTAACTTTGAATTGTTTCAATTTATATTGTTGGATTGAAGTAATAGCTTTTGTGGATGGTATTTTTGAGGATGTAAAGATGAATATTAAAGTGTTCTGACGTATGTTATGCACGTGAGATATTCTTTGAAAATAAAACAGACTATGCCATTTTTTTTATAAATAAATTTTGTTCCCAACCTTAGGCAAATATAGCACACCCCAGTTTTCATTCCTGGTTCCGTCCCTGGATGCATGTAAATGTGACGCGTTATATCTTGGTTGCTTCGGGGCTGAACTGCGTTTGCTAAACTGCCCGTCTCAAATTAGACAAGCGCAAACACTGCACACAAGCACCAACCATATATATGAACAGAAACAGAAACAAGACTACCTTCCACGTTCCAACCTTTGTGATGGGATCAGAATGCCATCGGACAGTTGTATCTCGATCCTATAGCCCTGTTGAGTAGCTACATTAAACCGGCTGACAGAATGCACCACCCCTAGTTTAGCTCGCAAAGAAAAAGCTCCAGGCCCCAAGTTCATAGTAATACTTCGATCTTTGCTCGTCATATGACATTGTCTTCTCACTCAACCTTCTGGGTTTTCATTCCACTACACATGAAAATTAAAAAGAATTTTGCAAGTTTGTAACACAACACAAATCGATAACCTGTAGTCAGATTAACACTTGGAGCACACAATCATCAATTTAACATAACCCGAAATTGACATTAGTAGTGTGTTCACATAGATGAAGAGATGATATTCATCAATTTAACATAACCCGAAATTGACATTAGTAGTGTGTTCACATAGACGAAGAGATGATATTCAATTGTACACGGACGCAGAGTAGAGTTCTTAGAATAGTAAGCTAGCCCAAGCAGCAATGAAAGCAACACCACCAAAAGGAGCCAATTTATTGTACTTCCTATCTTCGAGTAATGCCACAGTATAACACCTAAAAAGAAAATTGAACACAGATATATCAATCAAGATCATTTCTGATATAAGGTGAACATAAACATGATAAATTAGTATAAGCACTTCAGCGAATATTGTTCTCTCAAAGCAAACTGGAGTTTTAAATATACCACAGAAGAAAAGGATTCATTGTCACAAAACTAGTTACAGCCACCCAACAATTACAACTGCATGCCTCATTAAATTGACAATTTATAAGTAAATTATCAGTTTAATCATACCAACAGACAACTTTCGCATTAATCATCTAAATATATGTCCCGATTTGAAGAATATAGCCTACGTGCTCTCTGTTCAGTGGCAGATATCTCACCACAGAAGCATAAATTTACCCCAAGTCAAAGCATTGGTAGCATATGCTCGAAAGGATCCACATGCCCACCAATAGCAGTAGTTCAGAGTAAAATACATCAAAGATACTACACTGTGGTGCACACTTTCCATAAAAACATTGTATTTAACTATATTGTGACTCATTTGCAACCTAACAGGTAAGTGCTTTTACCCAATTTGCAAAACCTTTCAAATTGATATGCTGCAGAGTTTGCAATTAAATTGAACCTTGGAATAATCTAACAAAATTAAAATTTGAAACCATCTAAAGGAAACACAGAAGAAAGCCACTTACGTCCCCGAGAATGCAAGTATACCAGTGGTTAAAAGGCCTCCAAACTGAAATACAACAACAGAATTAGCAAAAACCCACAACCTAAAATTCACCAACATAACAAAGTACTAAGTACTAACTGTGCCTGATTTCCATCATATATTTTTCCTTGTAAATGCAAATACTGATCTCTACAACTTCAAAATGTTAAAGAGTCTCAGACCTTTTCTATTTTTTTAAACAATCAGACCTTTTCTATCATTGCTTGAATTTACTACATAGCAGCAAGAAAGACACCACCAAAATAGAAGAGCTATAAAAATAAGCTTCCGAAATGCTAAACACCCTATAAAAGATAGCCGAAAATCGATAAAGGCTTCAACTTTGAACTCACAATAGTGGGATTTTTTGTGAGAGGCGCAGCAAGCAGAGCTGCTGTGTGAACCAAATGGTACAGAGAAGCCGTTTGCCAAACCTATCCATGATCCAATCAAATATATAAACTTTAAGAACTCGGACACCAAACAATCAAACATAATGACTCAAAAGAACAAAAATTACATGGGCAAAGATTACAATAGAAAACAGACCTCTTTGTAAACTGGGTTTTGGGGTTTAAAGCCATGGGCACCATATGAGCCCAACCCAAGAGCTGCCACTCCTGTTTATCACAAAATCACAAATTAGGCTCTCAGATTGATGCAATATCACCAGAAAACACAATTTGATACAGAAGCCTTCACACAGAGACTATGACATTTGTAATCAAACACAGAATAAAAATGATAACTTTTCAATAGTATAAGAGGATATGAGGACAGTACCAGAGACTGCAGCTACTTTGTGCCAAAGTTTAGGATTCATTGCTCTATTCTTCCCTTTGCTTGGTTTCCCTTCTGTCTCTTCTACCTTCTTCCAAAACGAGGGAGTCGGTGCAAATGTGCAAGTCTTCTTGTAAGTAATTTTTTTCTTTTGTGGAAGGAATAATTCCTTGAACGTGTGTGTTAAAGCAACCGAGCAGAGGAAATTTAGGGATTTTACGTATCAGTATGAGATGTAACAGTTTTATCGGAAGAAATTAGGATGTAATTATTAGGATATTCATTATAAAATCTTCTATAATTAAGGTGTCTGAATTAACTTTGTTTCACTGATAATTAAAGTGTATGAACTTTGTTAAATAACACATTAGTACATGAACAAATAAATTAAACCTAATTTTCGTACATGTCGCTATAATATCGTTAAAAGTTACTGTTTGTTGTAGGAAATATGAGAGCATAAATCGAGTTGTGTGTATATTCATCAAATATGGGGCCCCTTATATATGAGTTTATATAGAGCCTATTATGAAAATGTACTACATGTACTATGTGTAGTACAATGAGATATATATAGAATGTAGTACCAGTTTTCTATTACAACTAAGACCCATAGACTAAGCCCATATACAAGACATGGACAAAAACACACAAAGATCTTATAACACTCCTTATGTCGCTTGTCTTCATGCTGGAATGGTGCTTATAGTGTTGTCTCATCAAAATCTTGCCAAATAACAAAAACCCCGTAGGAAAACTAAACCTTGGTCAAAAGATAAAAGAGTACAACGTACCAATTACCACATTAAGAACTCGTCATGTGATACTCTTTCTGAAGTGTACTTCAATCGAATTTTCTTGATGAATGATGCATTCCAACATGTTTCTCAAGAGTAGATGTGAGCCAAAACTTTAACAAGTCTGTCATGATCAACCGTGAATGAGGATCAATGGTCTTTGCATGGTGCATATAATGTTGCCTTGTTAAAAACCTTGTCAAGCAAAATCCGAGTGAGACAAAAAGCTTAGACTAAGGAAAAAAGAGTGCAACATGGTTGACACAAACAACCACACCCTTCACATTGATGATGACATGTATATGCTAGATTTTCTTTCAAATCTGTATCTCCTCCTGATTTTAAGATCAATCATAGGGCGCTTCCGGATCCTTAGTGACCACGGAGCTGTATGCTCTTTTAACATGTCTCAAATGTGGCATTAGGCTAGATGCTCAATGCTTAGCATCTATGTGCACGACGTCTAGTAGCTGGCGTGCAGCGCTCGGCAGATGTGTGCACAACACTCGGCAGCTGACATGCAGAGCTCGGTAGCTAGGTGCACAACGCTCGGCCGTTGGAAGCACAACGCTCGACAGCTGGATGCACAACGCTCGGCAGTTGGTGAACAGCGCTCGGTAGCTGTGTACACATCGCTCGGCAGCTAGTGCACAGCGCTCGACAAAGGGGTGCATATCGCTCAACAACTGGGTGCACAGTGCTCGACAGCTGGGTGCACAGTGCTCTGCTGACAATATGCAATGCCCGACAGAGGCTACACAACCCCTTACAGCTTGCGTACAGCTCTCGACAACTGTGTACAGCGCATGGCAGCAATATGCTATATGTCCGGCAGCTCGGCCTTTAAATTGACCGGTGTATAGATTCTAATTCTGCTTCCAATGCATTTTGATTTATGCATGGCTAGAGATGGCATAGACGACACACAACCCTTGCAGCTTGCGTACAGCTCTCGACAACTGTGTGCAGCGCATGGCAGCAATGTGTTATATGTCCGGCAGCTCGGCCTTTAAATTGACCGGTGCATAGATTCTAATTCTGCTTCCGATGCATTTTGATTTATGCATGGCTAGAGATGGCATAGACGACAACTGTTCTCTCATATCATTGTGTATATAGGGATTGAATATGTCAGATACTCTTAGAGTATTCAAGTGATGTCCTTTGTCATTTCATTGGCATTGTGTGGACGCAAAGCTACTTAGTTTTTCAATGAATGAAAGGTCAAGTCTTTCTTTTGATTAAACTGATCACTCTCTCTTGGAGCAAAGACCTTGACTAATCATGGGAGTATATAAAGGTTCTACTCTTCTTTAGAGGACCTAAGTCGATTGATAGAAATACATCATTAATACACAATCCATCGATTTCAATACGAGATTGTGTATTTCTCAAGATCTTTTCATTCCAACATCAGACGCTCAACATATACTGTAGTCATCTGGAATCAATACACAATGACATTATTCATCATATCCTATCTGAAATCAAGGAGTCATGTAGTATGCGTCCAAAACTCTTGGCCAACGCAAACTCCACTTGATTTAGGCTTATGAAGTCTGTTTAAGATCTTCATGCATATCTCAGATCCCATAGAGATGTTACTATGATCATATTCATAGGGCCGTATGTACAGTTCTTGGGGAACTACCAAACAGACAAGGTAGTGGAGTGCAATAACATCCATTACGAGAGTATTTCTCATCGTAATCGATCCCAGTGCGTGTTTGTGAGAAACTTTGCGCCATAATGGAGTCTAAGACTCTTGTTCTCATTACGCTAACTCACAAAGGTTTACTTGATAGAGTTTATACTTGTGGTGTCGGGAACACCTGCCCAATGACCTATCCCTTTGTCTGGTCACATCTTCCCATATAGGCCAATCAACTTTGTCCACTTATCAACAAAGTGTGGTTCGATAAACTCATCATCCACATCTTCATGTGCTCTAGTGTAGACATTGTAGAGATCTTTCTTTATGAATTAGATTTTGACGTTAAGGCGTCCCCTAATGATAGTCACAATTCAGACTTCCATAAGACGGAGTGAGTATCACTGATCAATGGACCAGGTAGGCCAAAATCGTTTTCTCTCTCAATGCGAGTATGTATCGAACCCAAGGGCTTCACCCTAACCATTGGGGAGCCACAAGGCTAGGACATCATGTTATCACATTATGGCGTCATCATATCACCACTCCAGGTGATGGCGTCAAGACCAACTTAATCTGGTCGAGCCAGGACCTCGCCATAACGACCTCTATTTCCTGCAATAGAGGAATAGCAGAGGACACGTGAGAACTCGTGTCCTCGGCAAGGGGTCCCGGCCCCTATCACAACAAGCAATTCATCTAGTTTCAATTCCCTCCGGTGCAAGGTGTCGGAATCCGTACTGGATATCTCGATAACCTTGTTGCTCGACACCCGCGTCGGATCTGACATCTAAACACCTAATAGTCAAGCTCTCGCTATCCTACAAATCCTACTACAAAAATTCAAGCAGCCCAGATCTATTTCACTACCAAAAATAACCTAGCAATATCACAAAAA
The DNA here is from genome assembly GCA_951800085.1 of Comarum palustre. Taxonomy (NCBI): domain Eukaryota; kingdom Viridiplantae; phylum Streptophyta; class Magnoliopsida; order Rosales; family Rosaceae; genus Comarum; species Comarum palustre. The sequence goes on from OX637578.1 coordinate 5,115,462, forward strand.
CACACAAATACCCATCTCATATCCACAAATCACACAGCAACAACATCACAAAAAGCTCAAATAGAGAGGGTCGAAGATCGTACCTTTGAGTGGTGTACGGTAATAAAGAGATGATGAGGCTGGTTTCAAACAACGGAGCCTCTGAACCACGCAAATCCTAAAGACGACCCGAAAACTCCCTCTACGAGCAGATCAGAATCTGGGTTTAACCTTCGACGAACGACCATGTCTCTTCCACTTCGAGTCTCTCTCCTCTCTTTTCAAAAGACACAAACATTACTTCCCACCTCTTCCTCTGTACCCCTATTTATAATAGCATAAATCCACATCCACCGTTGAATACAAAACGACCCAGCAGACGGATTGTTGCCACATCAGACCCCCCCTCACTTATTGCGCAGTTATCCACGACGCGTACGGGGGCAAGCGCGTTATGCACGCTGTAAAAGTGCAATTATTACACAGAAAGTAACCGTTACCCATGCCACGTGTCCATAAATGACAACATGGCTTTCATAATTGGCCACTAATGAAAGCACGAGAGATATGAACCAGCGCTGGTACTGAAACTCTCGCTACACACGCGAACTGTTGCTACACACGCGACCGCTGCATTATGTGATATCGCTACACACGCGATCCCTCACTCCGCGAAACCTCGCTAACCAAGCGACGTGCCCCCACAACAGCGCAACACTCTTCGACTCCCGCTAAAACAGAAGACCCCAATCATCCTACGAACTCACGCATGGAGACTTGGAGACTCACGACCATGCCTTGCTCCCAGGCAGACCTTACTTCCGACACGAACTTAAGAAATTGCCCACACGAGAGTCCTCATCGACTGGGGACTTGGGGACTTGTTAACAGGAGGAGGAGAACCTCCACTCAAGTCTAAAAAGCTGTCTAAGGTTTGGTGGCCGGTGGCCTTGAGTCCCACCTGCCACCCCCAAAGGCAATTAGGGCAGGTAGGTGACTTAACCTGGGACTAAACATACCAAGCCATTTCTCCTGTAGCTCACCTCCCAAGCTCCTCAGATAGACATGTTGGGAAAGGCCTTCCTGGCAGTCCCACATCGGGTTCCCAAGATATAATCATATAGGCAGACCAAAGGGCCATGAAAAAGGTAAGATTCTTCTAACTTAAGCATCAGAGAGTCGAATACTGGACCCACCCCGGTCTTGACTTCTAACGTCGTTGCTACTTGTGCAGGGTGACAGATAGCCGAATCAGTGGTATTCCTTCATCATGAACTCTCGAAACAGAAGTAACATCTCTCTATTAAGCCAACAAGGGCTTCATTAGCTTGAGCATGAGAAAAACAATTATGCAAACAGCTTTTCGCAAACAAATATGCTCAGTATAAGAATTCTGAAAGTAAAGGGCATTACCACGTGTATGTGGGAAAGGATGAGAACAATGCATCACGTGTATGAGGGTCTATGAGACATGAATTGAGCACATATTATGTCATAGCTGTGAATCCACAAAATTGTTATGACTTGCAAGAAATGAAGAGAATCAAGGAAGCACAAGCAATTGAAAACGTATCTTCAAATGTTAGGATTTAAAAGGATTATCAATCCCTAGATGCTTACTAAATTGGATGAGACCTTAATTTGATCATCGTTGGTCAATTAGATTTCGAATTATATTATAGCATTAAATTTATTGGATTTTATTTATGGTTTGAAATAACACTTTAAAAATGTAAAGTAATGCATCTACCCAATAAAAGAAAGATTATAAAATGAGAAGCATATCATTACCTAAATAGATATACTCTAAAGAATATGAGCTATATCTTTCAAATTATATACACTCATATACTTTAAGGAACGTATGAAGAAGAAATCTAGTACTTAACTTATAATGCTGTTGTGGTTACGCTGATATGATCATCACATCAAGTAAAAAGGTGAGGGACATGCCTAATCGTTTTTGCAAAAATAACAAAATAGTTAAAGTCACATAAGCTCTTTATGCACTAAAAGATAATTGAACCTTGTCAAAGTTTAACAGACATTGGTGTCAACATTATCATATCAAAACCCATTGTACAATGTCATTATATTTTGGACTTATCACTCTAGAAATATGGACCATTAAAGTAACTTATGGTCCTGGATAACGTTTCGATACACTGATCACATGTCGAATAATTATCCACATGAAATGTTGCACTTGCAAAACTCTTAACAAATATTATAAGAGCTCACCACTCTGATTATAAAGTTTATAGTAATTGACAATGTTATGAGCTAACATCAAAAAGACTTGATGAGTATTGTATATCTATAAGGATTAATGTATAACATCATGTACCTCAACTACATAGATATAATGGCTTTGTATAAGCCATCGTATCTAGGCACTGATTATGTGCATCAACCTACATATATATGTTTGGAGTTATGCAAATATTATACGTAGCCTTACTTATTCGTTCTAAGACCCATTGTTAGCCAACCACCAATTGGTAATTGAACATATGTCTGAGATTTACGCATAATTGGTTACGCAACATATATGATTATTACGTTTCCACAACGCATTAACACATGAGACCTAAGAAACGAATATGTATTTATATTGGACAAGGACCTCCAATAATTATCTGTCACTCGAAAACCTTGGCAGACAATCTCCATCCTCTAAGAATTACGAAGTGTCACTTAGATGAGATAGTATTCCTGTCATTAGGGGGAGATAAGAAAAAAAAATTTAAGGGAACGACAGAAATTATCATGGTTACCCATTTTGTCTCATCTTGGTTCTCATATAATTCATATCTGAAACGTAACTGTTTTAATGCTTGATACGTTTAAAGATATTATCAAAGTGACAAGATCATACATACTAGCTGCAAACGTCTGTAAAGTTAAAAGTCCCTAATAAGGGGCATATCGCCACAGATAGAGGCAACACAACTATACTTAGTGGAGGTGTGGTTGAGGTCGTGGATCCCTAAGGGAAGGAGGGATGTCACTTGGTTCAATCAATACATGCCTAAAGGAATTGGGCGAGTAAGGCACAACCTCATCAATATAAAGAATCTCTCTCACGAGATTGTCTCTGATTACAAATATGTCCATGAATCAATACTAAAGGACGTTCCGAAGTTTAAAATGATTCTAGAAAAAAAATCTCAACATATTACGAGAGTACATACACGTTGATGATGTACACTGTTGCTTAAGGAACCATATAGCACGAAGGTATCAAACGATGCTTAGTTGAAAAATGTCAACAAAGAGCATGTTGGCCTACATAAAAGTGCAGTCCAGGAAGAGTCAGATTCTCTGACAAAGAGACATGTATTTGGTTTGGTAGTGCTAATCATAGCAAGTGTAAAGCCTGTAGGACATAAACAACTCTTTATTAAAAAGCATAATAAGAAGAATGAGCCCTAATGTACAAGGCTCGCCTTGTGGCGCCAAGGTTTTTCGCAATGCTCTGGATTTCCTACATGGAGACATGTTCTCACATAATAGATATGGTTACTACATATCTCCATGAGAATCTTAATTGGGAGATATATCTTAAAGCGTCTGATGAATTTAAATGATCTAACTCAATTAACTCTAAACCACGGAGTACTTTTGCAATTAAAATTGAAACACTCATTTTATAGATGTGACTACTTGGTTGGTAGGGATGTAAGATGATGAACTATGCACTTACGTACTCATGAAGGAAACGAATACCGGAATCACAACCATGGCTCCTATGTTGATGATATGAACATATCTAGTAGGTACTCCTGATGAAGTAAGAGAAACAACTAGCTATATAAATCCTAATTAGGAGATGAACAAATTTTAGGAAACTTGGTTGATAACGGGTTTGTGGAATACTAATAGACCAGTCTTCATGTGTTCAAAAGATTCTCAGGCGATTTACATGGACGAATTGCGTACTGTTAGTACTCCCAATGATCGCTCGATATTTGGATGTAAAGAAAGATTCATTTGCGTCAAGATGATGAAGAGAGGTTGAAAATTGAAAATCCTTCTCCATAGTGCAATAGGCATAATATTGTACTTAACCCAAAGAACTTGACCTGATACAAAATTCTCAAAGAACTTGTAGCTACACTTCTTCTAGCGCCAACGCCATGTACCTAGTACTATTGACTTGTGTTCATCCTATCCTTATAGAAAGACGAAAGAGAATGCATATGGAACTACAATCCTCTACACCAATACACCAAATGATTATTTGGTTGGTCATTACAATGTGTCGTTCTCAAACTGGTCATGTATTCACCATTAGGAATACAATGATACCTTAAGAAGCATAAGAATGCTAGGACGTTCCTAGCACCCTTGATTGATGTAAAGATCAAGAGGAGTGTAGACTTCATGGGGACTCTAACACACATCTACTATCATTGGTGTGTTGTGCTCATTTTTCCTTTGACCAAGATTTATTTTGTCTCATTAGATTTTGTTACTTGACAAAGTTTTTAATGACACAACACCACATGCACCGTTTTAATTTTGACTTAGCACGAGAGTGAGTGTTGAAAGAATAATTTTTTAAATGTGTCTCCGTCACAGTAACGAACGAGAGGAAAATTGAGGATTCTTACTTATCAGATGTAACAGCTTTATCAGATAGAATTATAGTGATATGCATGTAATTACTAGTGTACCAATTGTAAATCCTCCTTTATATAAAAGAGTTATCTAATGAGTAGACTGATCCAATTCCATTTTACTTTTACATTTTATAATTAATTGGTTTTATTTTTTCCAAACAATACCTGGAAGACAATAATTTGTTTTTGGACAGTATTACGGGACACTGACAGCTTTAAAGTTTTTTGAGGTAAAAGGTATCCATTTTAGAGTTTGAAACCTTGTTGGATGATTTGTCTTAGTTGAATGGATGATATGACATAATGTGATTAGTATTAGACTTATGAGAAAATCAAATCAAAAAACAGTACTGACGGAGCAATCAACAATGCAATAGATTGACAAGAAATGGACCTAAAAAACATTGCATTGATGCAATTGTGTTCATTTTCCAATCTCTCCTGAATAGTATTACAACTCTCCAGGACAAGTCATAACTGTGGGGGGTAATGGTGTAAACTTTACACCACTGTAAACAAACAGTCACTAGAATCGAAATTGTTTCACTATTTTTTCTGGGCAGACATAACACCCCCTAAATTATATCAGATGGGGGTTAATGCTACGCGGGTGTGACATATTTGTACAGTTAAACCTAATTTTGTCTAAAGAATGTTAAAACCGAACTCCCAAGCAACCAAATCTTCTGTTACCTAGCTGCTTTAGTATATTGTGGTTAAGCTTCAGCTTCCCCAGCAACATGAATTTGCTCGTCTGGAGTTGCAGCCTGAAGCAGCTCGTCTCTTGTTGCATAATGAAGCAGCCCGTCTCTTGTTGCAGTATGAGGTAGCTCGTCTGGCATTGCAGCATGAAGTTGCTCGTCTGGAGTTGCAGCGTTAAGTAGTCCTTCTGGAGTTGCAGCATTAAGTAGTCCTTCTGGAGTTGCAGCAGGATCCAGGTCCCAACACTTACCAGGTAGGTTAGTCTCTTCTGCGTCAAGTAACCATGCAGGTACCTGGTGAGAAAAGCGTAACATCTCTCTTCTCGGAATCCATAGAATGGCGCTTCTGTCCGTATCAGTTTGGTATACTGACCTAAATCCAGCCAGCTTCACAAGGGGTGAGACACAAACACCAATCTCTTCAGAATAATCACCAAGAACCTCCACCATTTGATATTGGTGCCTCACTTCATCTGGAGTTGAACTGTCCCAATCTTTTGACCAATTCCGATACAGAGACCAGATATCCCCACCCTTCGGGTATATCTGAACAATACCTCCTCTAGCTGCTTTCGTGCGGCTCAAGAGATGAGAGAAAATGTTAATGTGCTCAACCACATCAAGGTGACGAGCTCTGAAATTTCCACAAGACTTGGTGAAGCCGCTATCCAGCCAGTTCACGGGCCCGAATTCACTATCAGTTTTAGAGCTCAAGTAAGTAATGAGCAACTTAAATGGTTTGACTGAGACCACTTCACGTACTAGACAGTACAACCTAGGCATGCCATCTTCATCATATAAAGCCCATATTTGCTTTGGCTTAAAACATTCCTCTGATCTATCTTCATCAAAATTGTGGAAGTCAGAGTCAGGGACAGGCATGTTTTGGGGCTCAGGGTCTCTGGAGAATTGTGGCTCACTTTTCTCTGTCTCTAATTGATGCCCTGCAGCTCCTCCAGATTGACCCACATCAACACGTCTTTTTGTTTTCTTTAGTGAAGCAGCAGCCGCTTCAACTTCAACATGCCTTTTTGTTTTCTTTAGAGAAGCAGCAGCCATTACAACTTCAACCTGCTTTTTTGTGTTCTTTACGGTAGCAGCAGCAGTGTCTGAAGCCAACTTCATCTCTTCCAATTTCTTCGAGAGTTCTGTTCTTGCCATCTCTATCAACATCTTCCTAGCATCAAAGGCCGGTGCCAAAGGGCATCGTCTGATGGGAACATCTGCTGAACTAGGAACTTTCTGATCATGCCCAATGCTGCCATTTCCATTTGCTAAGATTGCTTCTGAAGCAGGTTTTGATACCCTGTCGTTATCTCCAACTATAAAAGTTTGTCCCACTACAAGTTTTCTTTTTTTCTCAGTTCCATTGCGCTTGATTTTGGGGCGTTCATCATAGCTAGCAGACACATTCAAATCCACATTGACTACAGCACCTTTCATGGAACGTTTTCCATTCACTTTCAATTTATTTCTTGCTCCAGCTTTCTTAATTTTTCCATTAGATTGATAAACATCAGGGGATATAGCTGATGATGACCCGTGAGGGCTGACAACTCCAGCAGAAGTTCCAGAATATGCGCTCCATTGAAATGAAACATTTGAAACAAATTCATACCCACGTCCAGCATGAAATCCGGGTGCACCATTGGTTGGGAACAATGTACCATTGTTTGGAACATAGGTAATCCCATGATTTGAATGGCCATTACTAGGAACAAATGGCCAAGGACTATGTGTATAGGGGAAGGAGCCATTTGCTGGGGCTGCCCCGGATTCCACAGCAATGAAAACACCTCGACAGTTCTTACAGGAAAGTCTTTTGTTCACATACTTCCGGAGGTACTCATACTGAACCTTACATGAAGTGCAAACGGTCCAGAAAGTGTCAAGTATACCATGAGATGTTGTAACCCCACCAGTATGAACTGTAGAGTAATTTGGCTGATTAACTGCAGTTGCGAAGTGCTTGTTTCTCTGAAGATCATAAATGTTCCTCTTGGTAGTGTCAGACAACAAGCTCATGGCTTCAGAAACAAGTTTGAAAGCGCCATCAGCTCCCACACTTTTGTTCTTATCAGGGTGGAGCATCACAGCCATCTTCTTGTACTGCCTCTTCACTGCATCTTTACTTGAGGTAGGCTTCAACCCAAGAATTGAATAATGATCTAATTCACCACAGAATCTGTACTCGGTAGCCGCATATACTTCAAATGTGGCAACCAATTGAGATATACCCTCCAGGTCCGGATAGAGTGATCTCGCCTTTGCTGCATAGTTCACAGCATCTATAAAGTCCTTCTCAGCAAATCGCTTCTCAGCAATCTCTTTCGCCTTAAGAGCCTCCTCTTTGTTAACTTCCATGTAAGAACTCAGATCAAGTCAACACAAAATCCCAAAAAATCCAAATCTAACACGACAATGCACTTGACCGCGAAAACAGCCCAATTTTCATGCAATACCACATTTTCGATCCTGCAACAACACAACACCAACATTTAGGAAATACCAGGTAAAGCTACAATAATTCCTACAAATAACCATGACTGGGTTATAAATAACATTAAATGCAGAAATCATCTATGAAAACCGGAACAAAATTAATTCAAATCTCACCCGCGGATTAACTTTGATGACCTCAATATCAATCCAATTGAGCAAACACGCTAATGATTAGAAAGATTTGATCTTCATATCAAATCAAGCAAACAAAAACCAAAGATTTGATCTTTACTACACAAGAGAATTGGGATTTCTGTATCAATAAATAAAACTGAAAAAGTTTTAATCTTTAACCTCCTTCCATTTTCCTCGGTCTCATTCCAAGCAACCAAACACTTCCAGGTATCAAAATTAAACAATCCATATCTTCACAACCACCAAATCAGCTCAAGTTTTCAAATCCATATCAAATCCCACTAAATCCCCAGCTTAAAAAATTCACAGAGATCTTAATCCAAATTACAACATAAACAATTCACCCCAAAATCAAACCACACAGTACAGCTCAAGTTAAAAAAGGACTCACTGAAATTTGTGCAGCAAAGAAGGTGGAGAAGACCCAGATCGCCACGTGTGCTTTGAAGCTCGAGCAAATCAAGCTCAGCTAGTTCTGAATCTCACTGCTCACTGAACCCAAAGCACAGGAGACAGTAAAGTTTGTAATTTTAGGATTTGGGGAAGAAGACGGCGATAAATGTGGCGATTCCGACAGGAATGGGGGACAATATTTATTTGGTAATAAAATTTTTGGTATAGAAATTTTTTTATTGCTCTCAGTGAGAAGTAAACAGCGTGTTACTAGTATTTAATGGTGGAGAATGCTATTTTGCGCTTGCGTTATGGGCGTTTTGGGTTGCTCTTTTTTGCTCTCATCTTCTTCGATTTATGTTTGATAGTGGGTAGAAATGGACTTTGGATTATGGAATTTGTTTAATTCCAATTTGGTTGGCGAAGATTAGTTTATGGATTTATTAGCTAATAAATACATTGTGTGAATTATTTAAAAATTAATGAGCAAAATTTGATTATTTTATGAATAATGATTTAAGATTTCTAAATTTCTATTAATCATGTGAAATGATTGGTACTGTCTAAAGTCCGATGAAATGGAAGATACGTACATAACGAAAATATTTTGAGTAATGGTGTAAAATGGTTGTTTTTGTCTGAAGTCCAACAAAATAGGAGATGTGCACAGTAATAAAAAGGTTTTGATTCGTTTGGTTTATTGAATTTGGAATTTGTTATTTTCGAGATGATTGTCTTTCATTTATGATGGGAGAAAGCGTTACTAATAATTTCGTACTTATACTACACATGTTTTACTAAGGATGTTTAACTTAGAGATCCGTACAGTACAATCATGAGAAGATTTTGATTCATTCTTTAATTTGGATTCAAATGTTTTCGCCTTGAATAGCCCACGATTTTTCTCATAATTCATTTACGTAACGAACTCCGTGTTGCAAGTATATTGATACATATAAGTAATAACACATATACGGTTAACAATGTCTAATTAGGAGATCAAATTTGTAGTAAAAATATCTGGATATACTCGCTCGTTTGAAATCAATGTGTTTTATTTTAAACAACAATGTGATTTGTTGGTGAGCCGTGTTCTGGTTGATTGAGGTGTTAACTAACAATTTTGAGGTCATGAGTTTAAATTTTATTAACACATATAGGGCAGGCGCGGATCCAAGTATACTTTGGGTGGGGCTCAAGCCCAACCGAAAATTTTGGGCTTAAAAAAAATTAGACATGTTTCCCTCAGTTTTTTTTCTGCCTCAGTCTTCAAGCCCAACCAGTAATCACTTCGGTCTTCGTCTTCGTCTCTTCGGTCTTCGTCTCTCAGACTCTCTCTTCGCCTCTTCAGTCTTCGTCGATCTGCAAGGGCACTAGGGCAGCAAGGCTTCTCGAATCTCGATCGGCGCCTCGGCACCAGAGCATCCAGATCGGCGCCTCGGCACGACGGCACCAGAGCAAGGCTTCTCGACGCCTCGGCACCATCTCTTCGTTCTTCGTCGATCTGCAAGGGCACTAGGGCAGCAAGGCTTCTCGATCGGCGCCTCGGGCCCTCGGCACCAGACTGACCAGTGACCAGATCGGCGCTTCGGCACGACGGCACCAGAGCAAGGCTTCTCGATCGGCGCCTCGGCACCAGAGCAAGGCTTCGTCGATCGACGCCTCACCGCCTCGGCACCAGAGCAAGGCTTCCAGAGTTCCAGATCGGCGCCTCCCTCAAAGTCACTGCACTGTATCAGTAAGTTTCCCAATGGATTGAATTGGGTTTTTGGTAATTGAATTGAACTGGTCTATAGTCTATTGAATTTGGGTTTTTGGTAATTGAATTGAACTGGTAATTGAATTTGTGCAGTTTGGGTTCTTGGATTTTGGACAGTAAACCCTATAGTCTTTTCATTGTTTAGACTTGTTCTTTCCAATTCTCATTTCTTTTTCCTGGATTGTAGTAACAACACATACTTATCTATTATACTTTGTAGCTCTCCAACTTTTTTCTCCAATGCATTGTTCTTATTTATCATTCCTTTTGATTCATTGCATAGTTGTACATACTTGTCATCAATTCTATCCCTGCCACAAAAATCATCTTCACTAGAAGAATCAAGGTCAAATTCAAAAGAATTTAATCTAATAGAAGTAGTAAAGGTCTTCCTTCCCTTATTTTGTGATTTTTCTTATCACTGTCACTCCATGAAGTTGCTTTGAGCACTTTCTTGTCACCTGTATTTGTTTTCTTGTTTCCATAGTCTGTAGCAATATGTCCATATCCCTCACACTCATAGCATTTTGGTCTAAAGTTCTTTTTAGACCCGTACCTGTTTTGATCTCTCTCTGAACGATTTTCTAAAGTACTTGTTCTTTTTTGAGTCATGAAAATTTCTAGAAGACACTGTACCTTTATTATCTCTTGATTTCAACAGTTTCTTATATTCCATAGTCAACAAGGCAAAATCAATAGTATTATCATCTTAATCATTTTTGTTTGAGGTTTTTAGAGCAACACTTCTATTTTTCTTTTCTGGAAAGACATTATCAGAAATCATCTCCATTTCAAAAGTTTTATGATTTCTTACCAACTCCTCCAGCTTGCAAGTGTTCAAGTTATGCATCTCCTGAATGGCTGTTTTCTTTGCATAATATTTCCTCAGCAAAGCTCTCAGAAATTTCTTGACAATCTTATGTTCCTCAAATGGCTCATTGAGGCTTTGACATTGACCTGTGACTATAGTCTTCTCAGTCGAATTTGACGATCTAATGACAGTTATTTGGTCTGTTGATGATATGTTTTTATCTAGTGTGTGCTACATCCTGCTAATACTGAGGTTTTACTATGTTCAGGAGAAGAGTTTTGATTTTTGTCTTGTACAAAAGGGAAGCTACTCGTGTTGAGAATATGCTGCAAACAGGGTAAGCTCCTCCGGTCATTCATATTATTAGAATAACATGCTGGCATATTTGCTATTCTGATGTCTGCTGCTAAATTCAAAACAAGAAAGCTACTGATTATATGATTATGGATGGCTGTTTCCAAGGGTTGGAAGGTTTGTTCTATACAAGGTTTGGAAGGCGCAGAGCTATAAAGTGTTTGGCTTCGGGCTATTGTCTTAGGTTCTCAGGTTTGTGTCATACTTTCTGCTAATGTCTATTGATTTTGCCATTTTGGTGATTAGTGATTACTGCTACTGTGTTTGCAACTTTGCATAATATAGTTGTGTCTTTTTAGAAGAATATAAGTGTCTAATATAAGTATTGTCTCTTCATCAATAGGTGTTGTTTGTTAGAGTAAAATGTTGAATGACTCGAATCTGAAACCGAAGAGATTAAAAAAAATTACTGGATGGTTAAAAAATTTTCTTTCTTTGGTTAAAAATTTCAAGCCCACCCAAGATCGTAATCCTGGATCCGCCACTGATATAGGGTATGTGAGTTTATTAATAAAAAGTTTTTTAAAAATAAACGTTGCACATAGATTGTACTTCAAAAAAAATCTGCTCATGATATAAGAGGTTTTTCTTTATAATTTTTCTATACTTATTTCACCATCGAAAAAAAAAACATCTGCTCATGTATCATGTGTTCTCACTTAAAATTACACGCATCATTAGTCCTTCATAGATGGTAGGTAATTTCTTCCCTATAATTTACTCCTTGCCTTCACTTCTTGTCTTATGTAATTACTTCAAGTCAGCTGTAAGCTTGACCTTCTTCCGTATAACTGAACTCTCCACCTCTTCCCATGTTTGGTGTGATTTGGGATACTTGCAAATATTACCTCTACTTCCTCTTTTTCCTTGTCTGCCTTGCAAAGGCAATATTGTAAGTCAGATTCTAAATCCCACCACCAAACTGGGTTTTAGGCTTTTATCCTCACATTAGTACTAAATCATGAACGTCAACCAATCTGCTTAACCAAGTTCAGCTAATGTAAAAAATGAACTACCAAACATGAATGGGAATATGGGATAGCCACCAAGAAAGTCAGGCTCATCATAGAGAGACTCAGAAAAGCCTAGTATAGGTATAACATAGCTCAAGCCGTGAACAGGGCCGGTGTGAGCACAATGCGACTGCACTGGGCCCAAGCCGAAAGAGGGCTAAACTGGTAGTTTGACATGTATTGTAACACCAACTTGGATCCAATGTGAGCATCACTATCTGAAACTGATGTAAATCAGGAAATTAACACATTGTGATTCGAACGGTGGTTGTCCAAATACAAGACAAACAACCTAACCATCTACTGGATGGAACATTGTTAACCATCTACATATTCTTATATTTATTACATAAATCTCATCATTTTTCCTCAATGGTTTTTATTTTTACATTAGTTAACCAGATTAAATACTTTTACTCTTATTATCTTAAATAACTTTGTATCCGAATAAACCAACTAACGTTATATATATATATATATATATATAGTTTGTTTCAGGTCCAGATATCCACATTTTTTAATAAATGTGGATTTTCGCACCTGAAACAAACCCTATATCAGGCCGGTTATAATGCGGAGGTCCTCATTTTTTTAAAAAATGTGAACTTTTGCAATTTTGATCCACTTTTTTATCATGATTTCTCATCTTAACCGTTCACAATGTAGATATATATGAGCAGATCATCTCTACAAAATATCAGCAAATTTGAAAATCATTAAGACATCCCAAATGAATCAAAACTAGGGGTGGGATAAATCCTGGTCCCGTCCCGATCCCAACGGGATTTGAAACTAAAAACACTCGCCCCGACCCGTCCCGTTAGCGAAACAACAGGACGGGACGCGTGACTGAAATTTTGATTCTCGTTAGGCCTGTCCCGTCCCGTCTAACATTAAAAATTCATAACTAATTATAGAAATCTTATTTTTGAGAGATTTTAATTCTCAACTGATCTTTAAGATGTCCTCTATAACTTTCATAAAGACACTAAACTCATATAACAAACCAATTTGTATAATTTTTGAAAATAAGTCAACTAGTCCAAAATCTCATAATTGATATGCATAATTTTCTAATGTATAACGTTTAAAAAATCATAATTTAATCTAGAAAATTCATTTTCAAGTGATTCAAATTCTGAAATGAACCTTAAAATGTCTACTATAAATCATATGAAGATACATAGATGAAACTTCAAATTAAACTGTACGATTTTAAGAGGAAACGAAACTAATGCAAGATGGTTTGGATTAGGCTCCTCTCGTCTAACTTTCAAAATTCATAAGTAATTGTATAAACCTTATTTTTGAGGGATTTCAACTCTCAATTAATCTTTATGGTATCCTCTGTAGCTTTCATGAAGACACTAATCTTAAATAACCAACCAATCTATACAGTATTTTAAAAGAACCTAACTGGTTCAAAATCTTAGAATTTACTGATGCAGACCCTAAACTTTAAAAAAATCATAACTTAATATAGAAAAATCATTTTTAAGTAATTCAAATTTTGGAATGAATATTAAAATGTCTAATACAAATCTTATGAAGACACCTAGATAAAATTTCAAATGAAACTGTATGATTTTCAAAAAAAGAAATTAATGCATGATGGCCGAGATTGGGCCCGTCTCGTCCTGATCCCGTCCCATGTGTAACAACCGGGACGGGACGTGGGATGACCTTAATCCTGGCCCATGCCCACCCCTAATCCAAACTATGAACGTAATAAAATTGTTCAACCAGAACCGTTTATTTTTTTCGTTCTAAATCACATATTTGAATACCTTAACGATCTCCAAATTAGATGAAATTTTGTAGAGATGATCTAGTCACATATATCTACATTATGAACGGTTAAGATGAGAAATCATGAACAAAAAGTGAATCAAAATACAAAAATTCGCATTTATTAAAAATGCGGATATCCACACCTGAAACAAACCCTATACACACACACATGAGAATTATTGAAACATTAACATTAAGATTCATCTTGTTAAAAAATATAATATAAATATTCATCAATTTAAATTTCAAGTACATAGTTGGTATAATAAACACTTGTCAAAGATAAAAGACTTAAAGTTATTCTACAATTTTATATAGTTTTTGTTGAAGTTATATCGATCTTGATATTTCCTTGAATTTTTCGTCCAAAATTTCATTTTTCGGATCACAATGTGCATGAACAATATTATTTCCCCCTAACTTCGTTTTTCAGTCATTGACATAAACAATATTATTTGTTAGATACTGCCAGAGAGAAAATGAATTTTTCCAAATAAAATAAAAATGAAATAAATTATTATACTTTGACATAAAGGGTCTAATTTTTCTTTTCGCACTTGGTCTTCAATTCTTCAGGATCGGCCCTGGCCGTGAATCGTCTTATCATCTTCTTAAATTTGATTGGATGGTTCACAAACATGATGTATGTCATACATATATGTATATGAGACAAAACGGTAGAACTAAATGTGTATTGAATTCTGGAGGGACTGATTGTACTTCCACAGTATATAGAATATAACTATATATTACACCAGATATTGTATTGCAGAGACTAAGCTATATGGATATTATGGGATAGAGGCTACACCATAATTTGTCTGTCAGCTGTTTAATTTGCTCTTTCAAATTGAGATATTCTCTTCTTTTGGCCCAGAAAACTTTTGTCTGCTATTAAGATTCAAATCGTCATCTTTTAGTACAGATCCATACTGCAGCTAGATCACAATCTTACATATTGCTTCAACCATGCATGAGAAGAAGGCAGCAAAAGAAAAAAGAGTGTAGTTTCTTTTTCTTCATCATACAGGGAGAATAGCTTCGAACTTGGAACTTCTACAAGCATTTTAGGTTTTCCAGAGAATTGTAGCTCAAGTCAAACAGCGACAAGCGTGGCCCGTAGATCATCCTTGTACCGATACTGTCTCAACTTAACCACCTTTAAGGTGTTGAGTTTTAATCACAAAAGGCCTCGGTATAATTAGGAATGATCCACCCACATATAAGTTATATTTTATTTATCTTGTTTATGATGTCGAATCTCCCCTCTCCAACACATCCCCTCTCCAACACATCCCCTCACGTGCAACCTGACAAGGTCTGCACGTGAATCTATGTCACCATCTCCACTCAAACACCAACCCTCACATGTAGCCAGACTCAAGGGTTTAGCACGCACGTGTACAAATGTTTAAACCAATCCGACCATTAACTCGGCTCATCTGGTACTTGGTGACAATCCACACAAACACTAACCCTCACGTGCAACCAGACTCAAGGGTTTAACACGTGTATATATGTCACACCAATCAAACCCATCAACCAATGAGGGACTCGCTCTAATACCAAGTCAAACAGCGACACGCGTGACCCGTGGATCATCTTTGTACCGATACTGTCCCAACTTAACCACCTTTAAAGTGTTGGGTTCTAATCACAAAAGACCTCAGTACAATTAGGAATGTTCCACCCACATATAAGTTATATTTTATTTATCTTGTTTCTGGTGTGGGATCTCCCCTCTCCAACACGTCTTCTCACGCAACCTGACAAGGTCTGCAAGTGAATCTATGTCACTCTCTCTACTCAAACACCAACCCTCACATGTAACCAGATTCAAGGGTTTAGCACGTGTATAAATGTCTAAACCAATCCGACCATTAACCCGGCCCATCTGACACTTGGTAACAATCCACACAAACACTAACCTCACGTGCAAAAGGTCTCGGTACAATTAGAAATATTTCACCCGCATATAAGTTATATTTTATTTATCATATTTCTAATGTGGAATCTCTGTTCTCCAAAAGTTGATTCGTAAGTATGGTTGATTGGATGATATATAGTTAAATCAGATATGATAATGGTGAGCTAACTAGGGGAGCTCCTTAAATGCCATCTAAAATGACCACTTACAAAAATGACACTTCCTTAGCGTTTTAATTCCGAGAATACCACTTTTGTTCATGACATTGATTCAGATGCATTTTAGGTGATTCGTAATAGGTCTAGCGTACCTCCAATAATGTTATAATATTAACTTCAACCAAATCTTTCTTTAAAAAAATTTAGGTCTTATATTTAAGCGATTAGCCGTGGAGTTGGCCAATAAAAACTTGACCGTTGCCCTTATATCTATCAACGGTTGAAAGTCGTCCGCTATTTTTGTACTGTAAGCTGTGCTAGAAGATGTCTTGAGTCTTGACACAGGATGAGGCTGGTTGGAACTTGGGAGTGTGAAAGGCTCTAAATTCTTCTAGATGTAAATGAATCGATGATCATGAGCTATCAGACAGTACTATAGTAGAGAAGGAGATCAGGCTGGCTTAATTGTCCAGTCCCAATCAAACAATTTAGTGGCCCATATCTTACTTGAATAACAGACAACCAAACACAGCCTAGATCATCCATCAATTGAGAATTGATTCTTTGTTTGGCCTATATACTCCTCCATACATTGGCTTTAATCTCATGTAATCTCTTCATTTCTTGTCTCTCTAGGACTCTTCTCTATTCATTTTTTTTTCAAAAAAAACCTCTGCATTTTCCACTATTTTCCCAACTGTGTTTTGTTTTCAACTTATATACCCTACTACATCATTTCACAACAAATTTTTACGAGAATTTAATTCTAATCGATCAAAATTATTAAATATCACTAAATTCGCTCACAAATAATTCATTGATCAATTTATAGACTCAATATAAGCTAATGAAGAAAAAAATTATTATGTAAACTAACTGCTAATCAAAAGTATCTTTAATACACGACCGTATATGTACACGACACATGAACGGTTGAGATTAGAGGATATAATATTGATACATAGGTGGTCAAACATATAACTTGTTATGAATGACTAAGATTGTATCGTGTGTATACACGTCGTGCATATAAGAATTTTTATTGCTAATCATTTTGGTGAATATGACAAACAAATCTCAATTAGTGATTTTCTTGGAGAAATTGTTTAGAACCTTGAGCTTGAATGAGAATTTCTTGGGGATATATAGAAACAATTCAAAAAGAAAGTGAAACCACTAATAAACTTTTTGTCACTACCAACCTAACCTTCATTTTCAATGCCTGCTTTACTAAAGATTCTGTTTTTTAAAGCGGGCTGGAATCCCCTCTAGGTGAGATCACCCATGTTATTATTATGATTAAAAGAAAAATCATACATCGAGGAGGACATATTGCCTAAACCTCGTAAAATATTACAACCATCCTCTATGAGAACATCCCAAATGATTTCAGAAGGTCCCCTACCCAGAACTCATCTAAACTCGATGATCTAGCAACGTGTGCTAGCCTGTTGGCAACACCATTTGCTTCACATAAAATATGCCGGAACAAAATAAAATTGAAAGCCTCCATATAATGTGGATAATCAACTAAAATTGGACTAACCTCAAGCACATCTTCATCGATCTGTAGTAGCCATGGCCTTCATAATCTTTACACAATCACTCTCAATCTCAACTTCATTCCAACCTTGTTCAACTGCAATTAGCAGACCAGCTCACAGCGCTTCTGCTTCCATATGAATTGCAGAGTTTGCAAGGGTGATATGTCGAGCAAAAGTGGCTAGGCAATTTCCAGACTCATCTCTAGCTTTACTAAAGATTCCTAGTTCCACAAAGTAATTAAGGATTAACAAATAAACAATATATTTCTTACAATTTTCTCAAAAGAAAATAAAATTACAATAAAACTAAAATAATACTAGACATGAAAAGCACCATCATCTCCCATTTCTCCCTCCACCCAATTAATAATTCAATATTTTTTATAAAATAAAATAAAATCATTATTTTTTCCTAAGTAAATAAATTGATATGTATAATTATCTGTGTATAACTAATGTATAACTAAGTAGATTATTACCATCTTCAAACTACAGTCAACGCTATCCCAAAAGTCAAACGTTCACAGGGTTGCAGAGGAACATGAGCGACGACGCCTCGCCACCGCCGAGTCTCCTCTCGTAGTAGTCAACACAGAACAACGATAGCGAGAGCTGCACCTCGTCCCTAGTCCACACCCGTCTGACCAGGTCCGAGTCGCTGAGTCGACTCAGCACCGGCCGCACGCACACCATGTAGAGTCGCTTGTAGCCTCCCAGGGCCACCACGACGGGACGAACAGAAGAGGGCGGCGAGGATGACACGTGGCGGAAGCATAGGTTCTCCCATAGCGAGTCGTTGCGGGACACGGAGCACCAGAGGCGGCAGACGCAGGCTGCGACTCCGAGGGAGGGCCCGTCGAGGCGTTTGAGGACCTCCACGATGATGTCAATGTGTTCGTTGATGCAGAACTGGCCGTTCTCTTCCGGTGAGTTTTGCTGCATGGCTAGATTGGGAAGGTAAGCTTTGAAACTTGGTAGTGTTGGTGTTTTGGGTTTAGGTTTGAATTGAGAGAGAGATGAAGATGGTGAAGACTGAAGAGCGAGTGCAATGGAGTGTGTATATATTTATGTAGGGTGTTGCATGTAGTCATAAAAAGTAGGGTTTAGCCGTTTAGGGCTTTTGACTTGCACGACATGAGAGAGAACTAGAATTTCTTTGTTTCGACACACGGTTACAATAAGGATGATTATGACAAGGAAACGTTGTGACACGATTTTTTTGTAACGTTTTTTATTTATAAAAATAAATAGTTTATAGGGTATAATTTTAGTTATTTATAACATGTTATATGTTTAATTATCCATATATTAATATTACATTATCTAATTTTAACTTTTTACCTATGTCGTGTAAATATACGACCGTGTGTTGACGATACTTTGATAAAAATAATCGAGGAAACTAATTAGAGTTGATGTTTTACGATTTGCAACTTAGAAAACTAATTATGATAACACTAAGGATGCGAAAGACATACATGCATGATATTTACTATTTAGTTATGTGGGTTTGGTTAGGGAGAGTCATATTCAGAGAAGAAAGTGTAGTTGAAGAAGAGGGTATCACTTGTTCAAAAAAACAGAAGAAGAGGGTATCGAGGGGAGAGGAGGAAGTGGCCAAGGGAAAAACTCCAAAGCCAATAACTGGAACCGATTTTAAATAATGTTTTTGGGGTTGAGCAGATTTGTGTTTGTTGTTTGTTGTTCTTGTTGTTTTTTATGTGTGATATTGTGTGCAACTGGGAATACTTCAAGATTTTGGTTTGGGGCCGTTGAGAAATAACTTTGGAAGAACATCGATATAGCTAGTTTGAGGGGAGGGTCTGCAAAGTCTGTTATTGCTAGCTGTGGACGTGCGTTTGTATTAAGGTGTAGGACCATGTACTCTGTATAGAATGCTAGGGTTCTGACCGTACTTCTTTAGCGGTGGGAGAGTGTGACTTCTCTAAGGGCTATCTGTGTGTCTCATTCAATTTCGTGTCCTAGCCTCTTGAATCTTCCCAATTCAAACCCCAACTTGTTGATGAAACTTGCTTAGTCTTGCTTGCCTCCGTATGCTAATTAGGCTACGACTTGCCGTTGGATAAAAATGATAGTATAAACTCATATCAGAGCATATATTTATCACACAGTATGATGATATAGAACATAAAATTCATGATAAGTTTTCATCTATAAGCATTATGCGAGTGATATATCGTGTAGGTTTTGTTTACTAGAACACAATACGATTTAGAAATGATCTAAAGTTTTGCATGAATTATTACTCTTTGAAGACCGATTGTCTATATAGTTTGAAGCTATATATGTTTTTGTTAGTACTGTCCACTACCCAATATTGGCCCATTGTCACATATCATGTGTGGGCAACATGGTGTGTTGCAATCCTCGTAAATGTGGCAAATGAGGGTGTTGGTTGGGTGCAAAGGAAAATTGACATATTTACTGGGATTGTTACGCACCCTCTTGCCCACGCATGATATGTGGCGATTGGCCAATATTGTAGTAGTGCTATTGGATTCAATTGAAAAGCTAATGGAAACTTTTTACATTTTGCATCAGATCCAGAATATGGATTGCTTCTTCTCCTTCTTCTTTCTTCTCCCAATGAACTTAGAGAAGTCATATCATAGGAGGTTGTGTTTCACCTTCCTTTGCAGAAAATAATGAACATTGGATACCAGCCACAGCAATAAAGACTTCAGAAGCAGATGATTAGTCAAGGAGTAGCAATTTGTTTGTCTCATGGGGTTGGAATTTGGCCCAGAAAGGAAACCTCCCAATCCCTTTAAGACAAAAAGCAAATAACCAAACTATATCGAATAATAATACAGGTCTTGGATTTGAGCCTTTGAGATTGACATTGGATTTAGTGCAGAAGATGAATCTGACCCTACCCTGATGACCCCCTTCAATATTTTTAGACGTGAGTGTTGTTTTGTATTGTGTTGGATTTGTATGTTCGACTTGTTTGAGATACAGCACTGTTTTCTATTCTTTGCAGTGAAAAGAGTTTGATAATTGCAAAACTACAAGCAGATCAAACCTTGAAAAGCACATGAAAATTTTCACAGTTTTTTTGAGTTTTTCACCGACTTCTCTGAAGACTTCTGATTTGGTACCTTGTTTGTAAAGTATGTGCCACAATAATAGGTCAACATGTATATTATTGTAAGATAGAGTTTCATACAATCTGATTGGATTTTACATGGATGAATGGACATTATTGTCAGAACCCTTTAGAAATTTTCACATCCGTACTTCGGTAATACATTAAATCTAGGATCAGTCTGTATATTGAATCCATTCAATTAGTTTAATATGTATTGAAGGTGATTAAATAATTATTTATTTGATTATAAGTTATTTATTTAATTATAACCGACGAATTTATTTATATTATAACCGACGAATTTGAATGAACATTATTGTGAACCCTTTAGAGATTTTCACATCTGTACTTCGGTAATACATTAAATCTAGGATCAGTCTGTATATTGAATCCATTCAAGTAGTTTAATATGTATTCAAGGAGATTAAATAATTATTTATTTGATCACAAGCTATTTATTTAACTATAGCTGAAGAATTTATTTATACTATAACCGACGAATTTTTAATAAACTCGTCGGCTATAATACTTTTTATACTAATTTATTTTTAATTTATATGTTTAATTATCTTTTATTTATTTTTATTTAACTATAGCCGACGAATTTAAATTTATTTCCAATTTATATGTTTAATTATCTTTTATTTTTTTTATTTAACTACAGCCGAAGAATTTATTTAATTTATTCCAATTTATATGTTTAATTAGCTTTTTATACTAATCCGACCGTCAGATATCATCATTTTGTTGAAATATGTGTATAAGTAAATTTTTGTCAAGATCCGACAACGTTAAGGACTCGATCCAGACGGTCAATCTCGTATGTCAAACCCCTAAACGCAAAGAAACGGTAATTTGACCATCTAAATTACGTATTTTGTCCGGACCTTCAACTGCAAATAGTTTTAAATCAACGAAACGCAACCAATGTGATGATATGTACAACCGCTCCAACCTATCCCTCAACGGGAAATACCGAAGTATCTTCACATGTTTCCTATTTCCTGCAAGAGTCAGCTTATACCTATCACTCTGACATACCAGACATGCGTTAAGGCCACCAAGGTCATTCCCTTCTGGATATTTACCCTAGAAGAGAACACAGTCATATCTGCATGCATGAATCTTGATGTATGAAAGCCTAAGATCTTTCAGGATACATCGGACCTTATGATGAGGGGTATGAAGACGATGACCGTGGGGCAGTATCGAAGCAGTGTACTGTAGATAATCATCAACAGCCTTCACGGTCGATTTTGTCTCAACTTTATCTTCATAACGTTCATCACACTTTCAAGAACCGTCTTCTGACAACCGGGGTACACATGGGTCTGTTGGAAAGCAAGTAGTTTATTGTACTTGTCAATATCAGCAGTGTTGACAACTCTAGAGAATGGCTGCACCGGCTCAGGCATATACTATCATTCAAAGCATACACCTCTCTCATAAGGAAATATATCGTTGATGAAGGCTGTTGTTGGATCGTTGGATGTACTGCCCTTCTTAGAAAATTGCCCATGATCATGCGGACCCCCTGATGATGTTTCACCGTGATATATCCAACATGTGTACTTCTCTCAAAACCCGTTACTCTTCAGGTGCTGCCAAACTTTGTCAATCTTAAATCGATGTATATCGTTGCGACACTGACATTTAGTGCAGAGACAATAGAAAATTGTATTCCCGTTAGCATTAGCCAGCACATATTCAATAAAACTAATAACTCCTTGACCATATCTTTTGTCTCATTTTAGAAGCAAAATCGAACTCTTATCCATATTCTGAAAATATAACAAAATATATATGTATCTCTAATTAATTAATTAAATTTTTAAATTATTTAGTATTCTACACACACATATATATACTAATTACTAATTACATAACAATATTATATATCAATTAACATCAATCATAATCAACATATTAATTAATTCATAATATGCATCAACACAATATTATAATTAAATTAATATATATATATATATATCTACTTATTAATAACAACAACTTTATATATATTATTAAATCAAAATCGATCAACTCAATCACACTCAAAATCCAATAATTCAACTCAAATTAAAACTTAAAAATCAAACTATATATAGCTCTACAAACTAATTTGAACAGATTTCGACGACACCCAACAATTTCGACAACAAAAAAACTTTTTTCTCCCGTTTTTTTTCCCAAATGAGCTGCTGTCTAGATCTGTAAATATAAAGACTTTTAGCTGACGTAATAAATAATTTCGTCGGCTAAACTTTTATAATTTGTAGACTATAGCCGACAAAAAAATTATTTTAGCCGACGAAAAAATATTTCGTCGACTAAAAATCCACTTTAGCCGGTGAAAATTTAACTCAGCCGACATTTTTTTCGTCGGCTATAATGTTTATACTGGTAGTGATAAATAGAAAATATAAATAAATAAAAAATATAAAGAAAGAAAAAATGAAGAAAACCTGAAATTGTCATTTGAAAAATAAGAAATTACATAAAGTTAACGGTGTTACTAACGGTATGTACTAAGAGTGTGTCTACTTTTAAACGTCATATACCATTTTGATTGTTTTGAAACTTAAAACACCAAAATTGTTAATGAACTATTTATCATGTACCTTTCTTAAATGTAATCTCCAGGTCTCCATCACTTACAACATCATTATCCCAATTACACACAAACTTTGGCCTATGTGATCAATGATTCTCACTCTGCATACCGACACATAAATGATTAATCTTTACTAGCATTGATACCCCTGCCTGTCAGGCACGATTTGATTTTTTTTCTTTTTGAAATAAATCGCAGTTGATATATTTTCACTTTAGTATGATAATACTTAATTAATAGTATTAAGAATGTACTGTTGGCACGCTGGCGTACGTGCCGAAATGCGTTTTTGTAGGTTCGATCAATATTGTGCAATAACTCTCTGAAACTAATAAAAATAACACAATTGATTGAGATGAAGTTAACACTGAATTTAAATGAACAACCAAGATGTCTGGAATTGCAAGTAAGAAACACTCATCAATATATGTCATAAGCTGAAACTGATAAACTGAATCAATAGGAAAATTAATTGATGTTTTAAACCCGAAACCTAAAACCAAACTTAAATTCAAAATCTAACCTAGATAAATCAACATACCAACACTCATATGTGCAACCATGGTTCTAAAAGGCTCCGCCTAGCACCGCCTAGTCCATGCCTAGGCTCTAGGCTGCAACGAGCAGCCTCGCTTTTCTTCAAGGCTTTTATGTCAGGCTGTGGGCAATTAGGCGGCCGCCTAGCCCGCTTAATCGCCACCTAGCCGCCTAGCCGCCTAGGGTTTATATCTCTCCGGCTAATTTTATTTACATTTGGTGGTGGGGCTGTTACATAGTGGGGAGCATGAGAGTATAAGAGTAAATGATGTTTTTAGAATTAGAAGTCTATGTGTTTATTATTGTTGTTGCTCACTTGTACATGAAGTTATGCTAAATTTTGGCTATAATCTATTTTATAAATATATCTAACAAGATTTACGTTGAATAATTTATCCATATTTGACTGTTTTTGAATATTGTAGTACATAAAATATATATTTTTAATTAATAAATATGAAAAAAGTAAATCATCTAATCTCCGCCTAGTCTCCGCCTAGGCTGTCCAGGCGCTAGGCTATGGATCACCGCCCGCCTATCGTCTAGCGCCTTTTAGACCATTGTGTGCAGCTAAAACTATTATTTTAAAAAGGTTACAAAAGCGATTTAAATCCTGAACAATTAATATATATTGATCAATACAATTATTTAGGTTTAAAGTGACTCAACTTCTTTTACAATATTATTAGTATTATGAATATTATCATTAATATTATTGTTATTAAAAATATTTTTTTTCATGCAATTCAATTTTTAAAAAAAATTAAAACAAATAATTTATGAAAAACAAAAATAGTGGCAGAACTGTAATTATATTAAAACTGAGGGTAAAACTGTCAATTTAATATCTGATGAGTTGGCTTGTAAAAATGTAAAAGGAGAGGCAAAACTGACATTTTACTGTTTATCAGAACAGTAAAAATCAAGCTTTGCTTTGTATATAGAGATATAAGTTAATCGGCAACACGCGTACCTGTTGAGTTAGTTATCACCAAAATATGCCACAGAACAACAAAATGAAAATGAAAAATCTTCAGTACAAATGACCTGGTCTTAATCAAGTAAATTGGCAAATTGAATTTTCAAAACATCATCATTTTTATTAACAAATTCCAAAAGAAAATTGGCAAACCAATGCAACAAATAATGACAAATCCGTATGAAGGTGTGTTAACTTTCTTATCTTCTGAAGTAATAAATGTTATAATCGTAGTTACCTTGCAGAAATTCAATACTTACATAATGTAACAGTCCTTCTATATTTTCATGGTACCTCAATGTAGTATATCTGTGGTAAACCAAACTGATGATCCTTCTGAAGTTTTTTTTTCACGATTAGATGCTCCTTCTTAGATGCTCTCCCGTAGATGCTCCGGAGGCATATCGATCCGAAAACTCTTCACCTTCGTTTTTTTCATCGATCCTTTTTCATTCTTTTCTTTTCTTTTCTCTCCTCTTCTCTAACTCTTTCCTTCCATCTCTTATATCTACCTTCTCTTTCCTTCCATCTCTTATATCTACCTTCTCTTTCCTTCCATCTCAATCGTCAGTCTCCTACCTTCAGTGGAGGCTGCGGAGAAAAGGTGTAGAGACGCCACGTTAAGGGGTTAAACCAGATGTCGTCTTCTGTTCTTTGTATTGATGAAAGGAGGAATGAATTGGGAAAAGGACCTTGTTCGAGGCTGAGGATGAAGATGATGAAGTAGAATGAGCTCTGACTCTGCTTCACCGCTGTTTTTATCAATCAAATAAATAACTCGAATGCAACAAGTCGAACTCACAATCTCTGGCCGCTTCACCGCCGTTTTAGATGGAAATAATAATAATACGTGGGCTAAGCGGAGAAGTGCGGGCAGTTTGGGGTGACACCATTTAAAATGAGTATTTTGGTCTTTTCACACCGTTGCTGCTCTCACCTCAGGAGTCAAGTAATGAATTCCAAAGATGGAAAGGGGCCGTTGTTCATGTTTCTCATAAAACCAATGAAACTAGTGTCAAAACTCAAAACAATGGATATCTCGACTACAAAGCCTTCTCAGCAGCGTGCCAATACTAATTTTTGAACAAAGGTCCCAAATATCAATACAACAAATTTTGATTATTAGCATAGCTCTTTTGTACCATCAGAATTACAATCTTTCATATAGCCAGTACCTGTGTGAACCCACCTATGCCTATCGTAATGTATCAGAGGTTCAACTTATCATCACAAAGCATCTTCACCAGCTTCAGCCGCAGCTATCTGAGAATCCAATGTGTTTATCACCCTCTCACTTACGCTTTGTGCAACAGATATCATGTCAAGAATGACACTTGGATCTAGTCCCGCACCGCCTCTTTTTGTCAACCCACATATATTCCCTTGCCTGTTGACTGATATAGAAACAGCCGAGCTCATTTGGGATTCCTCTTCTGATGTGGCATCTACAATATAGTGCCTACCTACCTGAAACGAATATGGGTAGAGATCAATAATGGGTGATAAACATGAAGTTTACTGAAACAACATAAGAGATGGGTCAAATAATATCACCTTCGTTAATGTAACAATGACAGGGACCTTGGTTGTGTCAAACTGCATAAATTCCTCATCACTTACGTCAACCTCTGGTTGGTCATCTCCTTCCACACCAGCTGCAACATTTACTCTTGGGATGCCTGTATTGCTCAAAGCAGCCTTTGGGAATATAAGTTTTTATTCTTACTTTATATGCAATGACCAAAAAATTGGACTCAGTTTTAACTTTCAACTCTTCCTCCTTTTCTTCTGACAGAAATTAAGATTGCCAATGCAAGTTAGTTACCACAAAAAAAGAATATGCCTTAAATGATTGTAACGACTGGTTGGATAGGAGAACTAGGCTCAAACTAGTAGAATGTCAGGATAGAACTAATATTGTGTGTTAGTCTATATATCCTCAATTTCATTCTCAACAAGCTCTTTAAACGAAGAGCTAACATTCATCTATTCTCCACACCTCTCTTTGAAACTAAATATCAACCTTATAGCCACCATCGAATTCCTATATTGTCCTTCTAATTTATTTGCATAAGGGAAATTAAATAAGAGTATGTTCTACATAATTAAGAATATCAAGTACCATAATTAAGAATATCAAGTACCTTGATAGCAGCACCTAAGGCATCCAGTAGATTTCCGTCTGAGCTAACAACAAGGCCTTCAATGTAAAGATCCCAACAAATCTTTCCATCCACAATTGCCAGAGAAGAGAGATCAATTCCAGCACCTGGGACAAATAAACACAACCATTTTATCAACAGTACGATGGATTGAAATGCTTACACAGTTAAATGATATATTGACAGTAGAGAGAATGTACATGCTTTAAAAGGTAAACAAACACTAATACTATTTAATTGTGCTCCTGTTATTTCAATGATGATAGTACAGACCTGATCCACTTTTACCGCCCAATAGACAACGCTGAAGAGCAACTGAGAGTTCTGCGGACAACTCTTCACCACCTCTGCCCTGTAAAAATGAAACAAGCAACAGCTTAAGAAGAATGCAGACATAGGTTGTCCAAAAGCAAAAGAGGCTTTGCAATGGTTCAGTAGTTCATCTCCAAAAAGACAACAAATAAACAAAAACTGAGATTTAGTTTTCATATTTTATCATTATGCACTAGATTAACCCTTTTAAGTGAGGCTATAACCTTATTGTTTTTCCTTTTCTTTTCTGTTTTTTGTATGAAGACTAAATTCATACCATTATGTTCTTTGCACCCATACATCACAAGGAAGGCTTCAGCTAGCATACGAATGAAACATTGAAGTGTGTGTGTGTGTGATAAACTTAACTAGTTTCTTCAAGGCAATAGTTCATGTGTGCGTGTAATATAAACTTAACTACTTTCCTCATAGCAATAGTTCTACATAACTAGTGCACTATGAAGAAACAAAAATTGCAAAGCAAAAAGGAGATGTTAGCAGATAACATAAATGCTAACCTCAAATATTGGTGCTGCAGTTGGACTGCAGTCAATATTTATGAAGACCTTTCCTTTGTCAGGATGCACTGCGCTTGGCCTTCCAAGTTCAGCCTGCACTTGTTCAAACATACAGAAGGTGCAATAAGAAGACCAAGGTTTAATAAAGAAGACTAAATATGAAATTTCATTTATCGGATTGCAAAGGCCAACAAAACTAAAGAGCTAGGCACCAAGACCATGCAATACCTTCACACTGGCAATGA
This sequence comes from Comarum palustre, assembly GCA_951800085.1. NCBI lineage: Eukaryota > Viridiplantae > Streptophyta > Magnoliopsida > Rosales > Rosaceae > Comarum > Comarum palustre. Next base: position 5,143,633 of record OX637578.1, read on the forward strand.
CTTCTGTGGCACCAATCCTAACCCTTGATGAACCATTTGACTGCAAGAATGCCATGAAGTTTACAGATTATAACATCACAAATAAAACTAATGTCAACCAGCAAAATCCAATTTGAATGAGGCATATCAAACCTGGGAGATGACTCCTGTTTCAACAAACATGGGTCTAGGCGTCAATCTCTTCCGACCATCAGTGCGAAGGTCCTGAGCAATGCCACCCTGTATGAAATACTTTTCTCCTACAGATAATCCAACCATCTCTGAATACCAATATACAGTAAACCATTAGTTCCAAAAAATGATAGCTCAATCAACATGGAACAATCAGGTCACAGATAAAAGACAGTCATCCCGAAGGCTCACATTAACAAAGAGCAAAAACTAGCAAGATGGTAATGTAGACTCAGGACAAGCTACACATTCTCACACCTACATATTCAGGGATACTCCAAATTCAACTCATTTTTCAATACCCAGATATCTCACACACCCTTTTTGCAGACCCTGTCTCAAAATCAGGGTCACCTGTGGAACCCTACACTCTTTAGGAACTAAAAGAACACTCCTTCAATAAACAAACTCTAGCTAGGCATATCCCAAATCCAACCAATACCACCATTCAAGTCGAATTTCCAATTCCTACCCAAATTATATTCCCTTCTTTCAAATTCAACCTAGGGTTCATTCAAGTACTCAACTTCAGATTTTTTGCCCAACCAATTTTCTCAAGAAATTTAACCAAAATTGACGTAAATTTCAATCAACTCTACAACGAAAATAAAACCAATTACCGAGCAAGACGATGCCGACGTCACCCAGAGGAGCTTAACAGTAGGCTGCGGCAGCGCTGCTGCCAAGATGGAGGTAACGGCGGTTAGGGTTTTGCAAAATCCGAATTAGGGCTTTTGGCTTTTATTCTTTTTAGCGGGAACGCCGTACACTGCCAGCCTTATTCGGCTCTCTTCCCCAGAGAACGTGTTCCTGTGCGCACCGTTCCACCTTTCACACCCTAGTCTATGGTAAAAATATATGACACGTGTACTTTTAGTCACTGAGGTTAAAAGTCAGTATTGCCCCCAGAACTTACGAAAATGACATTCGTAAATATCCGTAAATAAATTGAATTTTATGGGCAATAATCACTTTCGACGATTATAACACATCTTGAAATCTGCAGAAGAAATCCCCAGTCTGAAAAAACTAGGTTTTGAAATTAGGGCTTCGAATTTTTAGGGTTTTACATTTCCTTCTACTCTTGGTGCAATTCGATCGATGGGTCGGTCCCGAGCGGTAGCGCAATCCGCTCCCGGTGATTCGATTCAGAGGTTTGTTCAATTTCGCTTCATATTTCAGAGCTTTTTTACGTTATTAAGATTGGTAATTGTTGAATCGGGTGGTTTTGCAGTAGAGGTAAAAGAAAGAGAATAGCTTCAGTTGCTGAAGCTGCTGAGAATAGTAGTGCAGCTCAGAAGGGTTTAGCCCAGGAGCTTAGTGAGCCCAAAGGAGCTTTTTACCACTGTAATTATTGCCAGAAAGATATATCTGGGAAGATTAGGATAAAATGTGGGGTGTGTCCGGATTTTGATCTTTGCATTGAGTGCTTCTCTGTTGGAGTTGAGCTTACACCTCACAAATGTAATCATCCATGTAGAGTTATGGTAAGTGAGTTATTTACCGTCTTCAAATTTGCTTTCTTTCGGTTATTTGAGAGCTGAATTGCTCTTGTTGGGTTGTAGTAGTGAATTTAAACTAGTAGAAACTGTTGATGATTGAAGAAATGTGAGTTTTTATTTTGTACTAGAGAAGAATGTAAAACTCAGAAATAGGATTAAGAGGCAAGATGTAAGATGATTAAGAAATGCATTGACTGTAATTGAATTGGTCTCTGTTCCGAATTGAAGCTCCATATTCTGTGAGTGAACTGCTATGAGTGTTCTCTTATATGAGATTTGCATTAGATTGTTTCTTTGTTCTTCTTCGTTTGAGATAAGATGTTTTCAATATTGCATGGAGAACCACATATGCATATTATGATTGAGGATGTTTTGATTTTTCAACAGGACAATTTGTCTTTTCCACTAATATGTCCTGACTGGAATACTGATGAAGAGATGCTTTTGCTCGAGGGTATTGGAATTTATGGTTTTGGTAATTGGACTGAAGTTTCTGAACATGTTGGAACAAGAAGAAGGCAACAGTGTATCGACCACTATAATGCTATATATTTGAACTCCCCTCGCTTTCCTCTCCCAGTAAGACCAGTGTTTTAATTGTTACATTTCCACACCCATTTGTGCAGTCATATATATCATAGCATTCTAATTTAGTTCTCATTATGTATCTATTCAGGACATGCCTCGTGTTATGGGAAGGAGCAGAGGATCTTCTTGCCTGGGGTAAGGGATATGGTGAAATCAAGAAGGGTCAGTTTGCAAGCTTTATTATTAGCCAAGGCTTCATAGCATTTTTTTAATGATGAAATTGCGCTGCAAGCAGCTATGTGCCAGCATCTGCATTGCTGAAGCCAAATATCTCTCTTTGCAGCTTTTATATTTAAGGATCTGCTGTTGTATTGTTCATTGTCATGTGTTGTGTCTGTCATATATGCTTATTACCCCCTTTAAACTGGCCAATTCATTTTACTTCTTCAATGCCACTTGCTTATCATATATAACTTATACTTTTGTTCTAAATGTATATTATATGTAATACCTAATTACTGACATTATATATGATGGTTTACAACGCCCATCTCATTTTCTTTTTCTTTTTTGCCCACAGAGCAGCCTATGTTTATGGAGATAACGCTGAAAGGAGAATCTCCTTTTTCTCCATGAGTCAAGTATGGCTATTCTTATCTTCGTTTCTATTTTCAGGTTCCTTGTGTCTTTTTTTCCTTGACTTGTTTTAATTTGCATGATCAGAGGCGAAGAACCAAAAAAGGCTACTGCTTCCAAAGCTTCATCCCACTTAACTGCTGGTACAGCGACAATATTTGTGACAATTTTTGCTTAAAGAATTTCACTTTCATCACATGTTTTTGTATTTGTGCATGAATTTCAGGGCCTAATCTTTTGTTTTACATCAGATGGTGCGTCTGGAGCCGGAAAGAAAGCCTCCAACAAATTGCAGATTAAGGATGAACCTAAAGTCATGAAAGTGGAAGGTATACTTTTAAGATCTTATCTTAAATAGCATCTTTGAATAGTTTTATGCTGTATAAACAATAAATTGTTATGAAGCTACTGAATGGGAATGATTGTTTCAATTGTAAGAAGCATGGTATATGGGAACCTGAAAAGGGAAGTTGTAAAGTGAAAACTTTTTTATCTTTGATTTTTCAAATGGTTAATTTTTCCCAACAATGTAGCCAGTTTATTTGATCGTACAAGATCTCAGATAAGAAAACTTTTTTTCTTTGCTAAAACACAGAACCCAAAACCAAGTTTTTAAAGGCAATTAGAAAAATGTCAAGAAACCTGTGATTAGCTTTTCAATGTGCTTCTTAAGCTGATAATTAGTCTTATTTATATTACATACATGAATGCATTGAATTCTATCCTAAGAATCCAAGATGTTTAATCCAAGTTCATAGATGATGTGTTGTTTCTCAGCTGTTAGATAATATGTGAATGATTGAGATACAGTGAGAAACAGTACCTCATTTAAGGGCATTAATTAAAGACTTTATGGGAGAAGAACTGTTTATAATGAAAGAGGAGAAGCTCATTTTGTGGTATATTGTCAGCAGAATCTCAGCGGAGCATTTGAGGGAAAAATCTAAGGAGTTTAGTGGAGCAGGGCCCTTGTGTGACAGAATTGAGTGGCTACAACTACAAGAGGCAAGAGTTTGAAATTGAATACGATAATGATGCTGAGCAGATACTTGCAGATATGGAATTTCACGATACTGACACTGCTGGTGATCGTGAATTAAAACTACAAGTTCTGCATGTGTATGGAAAAAGGTAATTATCTGTTTACATTTTTAGATTCAGGGCTGATAGGCAAAATTTCCATATCATAGAAGTTTAGATTAGAAGGGGGAGAGGTAAAATGTTGTTAATTTAACCTGGTCAACAAAGCGTTCCATTGAGACATGCCGTGCTGCCAAATCGATTTTTCTTTGTCGTGTAGATTATCCACGATTCTGATTCCACTTGGTTTTCTTCCTGATTTTTGGCTGTATTTGAAGTTGCCTTTTATTTACTTGGATTTATACGGTTACTGATGTTCAGGATGTTACCAACCTTCTAGCACCAAATTATTTATATATCATATAGTTAGTTTAATGGATATCTGTTTAGCATATTTCAGGCATCCCTTCATATAGTGATATATTATTACTGAAAACAAGTTAGACGAATTGTCTGCGTTTCCAGTTTTTTATCTGAAACATTGTGGAAATTTGAATTGTCCGTCTTTCAAGTTTTCTATCTCAAACATTGTGTGGAAATTTGGACAGGCTTGATGAGAGGAAACGCAGGAAGGATTTTGTACTAGAAAGGAATCTGCTTCATCCTGATCCATTGGAAAAGAACCTCTCACCGGAAGTGAGAGAAATACATCAGCGCTTCAAGGTCTTCATGCGGTTCCACTCAAATGAAAACCACAAGGAGTTGCTTAAGAGTATCATTGAGGAACAACAAATTGTCAAAAGAATACTAGATCTTCAGGTCTGATGCCTCACACTTGACCTCAGTTTCTGTAGCTTTATATCCCTTGATTTCTCTATCTCAGTAACACCATATTCAAGACTAGATATGCCTTGTTCACAGGATTGATGGTATGCTTGTCACATGCTTTTTAGACTAATCAAACAATTAAAAAAATACCATTGCTTGCAAGAACATTACTATGCATGAACTCTTATAGACTTCTTGATCTCGTTTATGTTTCACTTCCCTGTCACCAAAAAGTAGCTTTTCTGCAGCAATATTTAGGCAGATACTTATTGTCTTCATTGTTTACATCATATCTATCAAATAATAAGCAATCATATGATTTAAGTTCTCATTTAACCTAAATATAGCAATAATTTCTGCAGGAGGCTCGAGCTGCAGGATGTCGAACAGCCACCAAGGCAAGCAAATACCTTGAGCAGAAAAGAAATAATGAAAGTGAAGAAACTTTGCTAAAGATTAAGGAAAACGCTCAGGCTAGTGCAAGTGGTAAAGTCTTACAGCAGATCAGTCCACGGGGAGCCGCCTGGGGATCAGCAATTCTTCATCCTGGCCCAAAGGACTCTTATCATTAACTATGCAAGCGGAAGCTGTTTCAAACTCCTTGGATGATTGGGATATCAGTGGACTAATGGGAGCTGATTTACATTCTGAAACCGTAAGATCACCACTCCCTTAGCACAGAAGTATAACCTTTTGTGAGGCAGATTTTTTTGCCATTGATTAAACTCCTGCTGTTTATGTGGTTAACACCTTCATGCTATATATGCAGGAGAAAAGGCTTTGCTGTGAGCTCAGAATCCTACCATCCCATTATCTACACATGCTGCAGACCATCTCCACACAGATTTTGAACGGGAAAGTGCAGAAGAAATCCGATGCTCACAACCTCTTCAAGGTTGATCCAGACAAAGTCGATAGAGTTTACGATATGGTAGTACGAAAGGGCATGACCCTACCATAGTTACATCACCATTGTAGAACATTTCTGTACAGCATTACATCTTAATTGAAGAGAATCCCCTTTTTTGTCCATAAATCTTGCAAGTACATTTGAAATTTTGGATACACAAATCACAATTTTGCACATTAATGAAAAGCACAAGATTATGGATGACAAGTCACCATCTTTGCAGCTAATATGACTAGACCAGTTTGATGACAAAAGAAGATTAAAATTGATGAGCCAACGACAATACTGAAAGAATGAGTTGCAATTACATATGATAAAAAAGGAGACAAACAATGGGGGACAGCGAGGCCTTGAGATTACATTGCAAATAGCCTCGTCACTTTTGGAATTTCCTCCATAATAGAATCCACCAAGAATAATAATAATAATAAGTCATAAATTTAAAGTGCAACAGAAAACAACTATTCAAGTATCCCTCCCAGAACCTGAACAGCTGTAGACTAACAAAGAGAGACTAGGGCTTTTGATCTTGATGTCCTGTAGGGCACCTTGTAGGGTTATTACCCTAAAAAATGGTCCACTCTACCCTAATGTTTTTGTTCAACACTACCACAATTGGTTATGTCAGTTCCCTCCATAAAATCCAATCCCCCAATTTTGCTCTAAGCTTTGTTTTGTCAATTTTGCTCTAAGCTTTGTTTTGTCAATTTTGCTCTACTCCCCTGCACTAAAGTCCCACAGGTGCAGCGTCGTATCACTCCCCGATGCTGCTACATGTCGTTCGTCGCACACAAAAGCGTTCACCGCCCCCACGCGCTCTCTGAAACTGTACAGATACTCGCCCCTCTCCACCTCCCAAACCCTAACCACACCGCCACCGCACACCAGCGCGTACCCGCCGTTCATGCAACCCATCACCCCCATCTGCCCGGCTCCGATCACCATGAACCTGCACCGCTCCTGCGCCGTGTCCGCCCGCCGCACCCGGGCCATGCCCCTGTTCCCGACGACGACGTACGCAGCGTTGCTGACGTCAACCGACGTCACGACAATCCCTCTCCTGTACTCGTCTTCCGCCAGGACCACTCCTTGGTTCCGGAGATCAAACACGATGACACGCGCGCTCGTGCACGCCACCGCGGTCTGCTGGCTCGTGACCCGGACCCGGCCCACGAACCCGGCCATCTCCGTCAACATGCGCCACCCCATCACCGCTTCCGGGTCGGTCAACGACCCGCCCACGAATACAAGCTCTTCGGTGTTACCATCCCAAATATGGATCGCCCGACCCGGGACACCGGCGTAGAGACCCACCCACCACCTCCCGCAGCCGGTGAAATCCACAAGAACGCCGTCGTTCACCCACTCCCCCAGGTGGACCCTCCGCGTGATTGGCGGGCCGTGGATGTACGCCACGTGGATGTCCCCGTCCAGCGTGGCGAAAACGAGCCGAGACTCACTGACCACGATCCCGGTAACCGCCCGGGAAAATCTTCCCAAACGGTCGCGGTGGTGAGGCCTGTACGTGCTGACGTGGAGGCGCGTGGTGAGATCAAACAGCCGGACCGCCCCGTCCGCGAAGCCGCATGCGAGGTGGGTGTCGGAGAGAGTCAGGCACCGGCATGTCAACCCGTCCGGATCGTCCACGTCAGACGGGTCAAAGTAAAGCCGCGTGTGCGTGTACCTCCCCGTCCGGAAGTTCCTAGCCGTCCGATGCCAGTAGATATACTCGTCACGCCACGTGTCATGAAGAAGTTGGGTCCGTCCCCAAATCCGGCCAGTAAGCCGGTGCCATAGCAGTTCTGAGCGGGAAACGGCGCGCCACGTCGAACACACCTGCCAATCACAAAAAGCCACGTCGGATCATTAAACTCATGCATGCACACGTACACAAATATAAACCATAGCTGGTAGAGGTTGAAATTCTGGGTCTAATCTAGGGCTTCATGCTAGCTAGGGCACATGAGTTTTGAGGCTCCCATAGAATTTTTTGAAGCGCGCCGCATGCATGTGAGTATGGTCATTAATGAGATTTTTAACCAGAAAGTTATAGCTGGTTCTCACATGCAGGTTAGTTTAACCCAGAAGTTAAAAGCGTGGGAGAGAGAAAGTCTTTGAGTGTTTTTTTGACTCGAAAAATATATATATACAACGATCCAACATTCCATACAAGAAGAAGACAAGCAGAAGAAAACAAAGATTAGTCATGCGCGTAATCCATTAATTACAGTCATGTCCATGTAATTGTGGGAGAGGATCGAAGAAGAAGACCTTGAAGATGGTGCTTGCACTGCAGAGGGTAGGGGACTAGAGTACAGTGAGTAGCTGTGCAAGCCTATCAGGGTATGGGGTTTGCAGTACGTAAAAGAAAGAAAGACATCACAGTCAGACTGCTAGAGTAATCAGCTTTTATATATATAAAGCAGTATGGATACTACTGCACTCTCTGCTGCTATGAATAGCCGGTCATCATCTCATCATTTCAGTCTGCTATATGTCTCCTGACTCATTTCTTCTTCTCCTGTTTAATAGGGTACGCTACCAGGTACATATAAGAGATTACAGATTACAGCCAGCAAGCTGAGCATGAAGACGACGAAGAGCCAGAAAGGCATATGTAATGGTGTATATATAAATGTCGAGGTTAGGACATTTATATATAAAGGGTTCGGGAACAAATATATAGCTAGCTCGGGGGGGGGGGGGGGGGGTAAGCCAAGGACAAAGATAACCATTGTGGTCCAAAACTATGAAGAAATATGTAATGTGGTACCATACATGAAAACATAGGATTTGGAATTATATTCAAACGTACTACATTCAACGCGAGCTTCCCCCAACGTACTTTATTTTCTTCTTCCATCTTTCATTTCCAAGAAAAGGGGGGTCATGTAGCACAAAGCCAAAGCCCCTGTCTTCGTTGAAAGCAGAGAATTTTTTTTCCTTCTCTTGCTCTTCCAACCCTAGCTTAGCTAAGAACCTAAAGATTTGACTCTTGTCTCCGGCTCTCACCTTTTTACTACGCATCTTCTGCAACTTCTTCTACCTCCCTGGTTTCTCTCTTTCCGACACTCTTCAGGTGGGGAGACTTTGGTTCAGGTAAATAGGTATATTTTGACACAACAGGGCATAAGGCTAATTTCAGGTTAAAGCTCCTAAGTTTCTCATTTCTGCAGATTTTGCAGTTGGAGAAAACTAGACTGGCTGAAATAACTGGTGTAGATTTTATAAAATTGAAGCTACACAGTGGTGAAGCTTGGCTGAAACTATAATTACCCAAATAATTGGAATATGTCGAAACTTCCGTATGTAATTCAAACATTTCAATAAAAGACAAAATGCCAAAGAGTGGTAAAAAGACAATGCCAATAAGACAAGAACAACAAGAAACAGACTATTTAGAAGTCATATATGCACCATTCTTTTTCCGAGGAACAAGCTAGAACACATCACCTCTCCCACATCACCTTTCCCACTCTTGTATAATTAGCTGGACACACACAGGTTTGATGTGATTTTTAGCCTGGGGCATACTGCTTCTTAGATAAGTTCCAGGCCAGTACAAGCAGGCAGCTATATATTTTCATCTGGCTGTTTTGATTCATTTCTGGGATTTACAATAGGTTCTCACTGCTTGTCTTCTTACATACGTTCTTTAAACCCCTACTCTCAAGAATTTTTTGATCTGTCTTTCACGGTTTAGGTAAAAAAAAATAAACTACAATCTAAAAATTTATAGTTTTATGAGTTTAACCTCTACTGAGTGCTTTCAAACTTGGATATTTATGTTACCAAGAATAGTGCTAACTAAACCCACTGACAATTTCTGTCCAAACTCAATATATCTAACCAGATCAGAACCAACTTCCTAGACAGTAGTTGTTAATATCAAAAGCACTATTACAATTATCAAAGAAACAAATTGATGACAATATATGTTTCAGAAAAGAGACATGAAAATGTTCATACACAAAGGCTACAGATGTTGCCAGTGTACTATAAACTTGCCTAAACATTTTATACAAAATAGCTATATATATGACAGCAACCTTGCCAACTCAACTGAAAAAACAAAACTTGGCTAGATATACGAAAATGTAAAGACCATATAGGGCAGGGATCATGGAAAAATCACACAGAAATATCAATAAATAGTTCCCAATGAAAAAAGTATCAACCAAATTTCCAAATAACCCAGAAAACAATAAAAAATAAATAGTAGTGTAGTTTACAAAGCTAAGAAAGTTTAGTCAAAAAGTATGGGGAGATCACTACTTTGCTAGAGCTGAAAAGGGTACATGCCAATAAAGGGTATGGAAGAAAGGAAATTTCAATTCAAAGCCAAGAGAACCCTTTTCATTAGATCTGGAAAAACAGTGCAAAAACAGACAGTTTTTGTTTTGTAATGCTCTCAAGTAGACCCAAGAAACTAGAAAGAAAAACACAACCTCTATAAGAAAACCTCCATGAAAGGGACATTCATGAGAAGAAGTGAGAATTGACCCATCAAAAGCCAGTTGCCTTCAGAAATAAAACCCCTTGATTTCCTTGGAAGCAATCATCTATTACTACTACCATGTCCATCTGCATTTAGCTCCCTTCATCAAAAATTGACCAAAAATCAAATTTGAATTTTGGCCAATGACAAACCCAGAAATTAGATTTTTAAAATGTTGGAATATTCCATTGAAATTATAATTTTCTGTGACAGTTTCATATGGCCCTTTGACTAGACTAACATATTGTCTATTTATGGCATTAAAAAAGAAGAGAGAAGCATCAGTTTTATTGCTCTATCATCTAAACCACGCAAAGAGACATTAGCAGTTCTTGGATATAACCGTTGTATACAAACGAAATCTCACAGACCAAACGTGGGAGAGAGATTCACATCTTCATTCATATGTAATCAATCAACCAAAACATTTCATGAATTACTACTAAGTACTAACTGGTTAATTTGAACAAAGTTTTGAATTGCGATTGGATTGCATACCTGGAAGATATTGGCTAGTGCAGCAGCGACGGCGAGGTGGCCAATGTTGCGAGAAGCGTCAATGGCAATCTGGGCGGCGAGTGCTTCGAGGAAAGGCTCCGGCCAGACTTCACTGACGGCACGTCGTCGTCTCGAAGATGATGGCCCTTCAAAATCAACACCGCTTCTTTGTCGTACGGTGCTAGGACCCGCCGCATTGCCACGATCATTCTGAGATGTGGAAGGTGATGAAGATGATGGCGATGATGAAGACATGAATGGAAAGAAAGTGATATAACAAAGGACGAAAGGGAGAAGAGAGAAACTTGAGGAAAAGGAGGAAGGACAAAAAGGTTTAGATACAGACACACAGTGTGAGGGGACCCAAATTGAGATATAAACTTTCACACACACTCTCTCAGTCTCACTCACTCGACCTCTTCCATTGTTATCATAGTTTTGCTTTCTCTGCTATGTAAATCAGAGTTGGTATAGTTTGGGATTTTGAAGAGGGAGGAGGGGTTTGAATTCCCGCCCTGCAAAGACGGCGGAGGCGGGTGGTGTTGAGGAATTGTGGCTGGGACCTCGGGATTTTACAAGGGATTTTTAGAGCAAAGCTCCCTTTGGTCCCCTTTGGACCTCTCTCACGACGCCTTGCGCTCTCTCTCTCACGACGCCTTGCTCTCTCTCTCTCTCCCACTTTCACTGTGTATCTGTATCAAAAAAAATAGGCATGGTTCGAGTAAAGATCATCTCATTTTGGAATTCAAAAACACGACGATAATAATTGTTTTTATTCTTGAGGGAATTTGATTAGTTGCCAACATTTTTTATTAATAAACTCCAAAACAACAATTAGTCTATCGAGAAAGTAATCTTATCGGATCACTTGGCTCTGTCAATCTGGATCACTTGGCTAGACAGCAGTTTTAATATGTATATTTGTTTACCGGTCTACACTTCAATTGGCCAAGCGTGGCTGCGTTGATAACCGTCCTATCAATAGTCTTAATTATTAGTGTTTAGTTTTAATTATAAAATGTTTGGATATAATTAGAGATAATCTATTTACTTATAAGTTATATTTTATTTGTTTTTTTTATATGAGATTTTTTCTCTTCAACACTCATCCTCACGTGTAACCTGACGCACGTGTAATTTGATTTGGTCCAATTTCCACATCAGAAATAGGTAATTCGATTTGGAATATAATTTGGTCCAATTTTAATTCCAAAAATTGAGATATACTGTCCAAGACCCACTGTAGACACTTGATATGATATAAAGCCAAAGGACTTTTGATGAACCTAAATTTGGGTTCGTTATGTTATGACACTTTACTCCGTTATGTAGGGAGAAGTAATTGAAGAAGGACTCGCTCTAATACCAACTTGAACTAGGACAAGCGTAGCCCGTAGATCACCATTATACCGATATTGTCTCAACTTAAACACCTTTAAGGTGTTGGGTTTTAACTACAAAAGATCTCGGTACAATTGGATATAATTCATCCACTTATAAGTTATATTTTATTTATCATTTTTTTGATGTGAGATCTTTTCTCTCCAACAATCACATGTCACTTTACTATTTCTCATTCTCGATAATTATATGAGTGTTGAAGATGAGGACTAAAATATCGATAATTATGAAAATTTCGGTGATTTAAAAAATTAATATCTCGATGGATAAAAATTAAAGAAAATTATACAAACAGTACACCAACTTTGCTCTACTTATAATTAAGGTGTCTGAACTTTGTTAAATAACAAATTAGTACATGAACTAACAAGTTAAGCCTAATTTTTCATAAATGTCATTATAACACCGTTAAAAGTTACTATTATGATTTTCTAAGATCTTTTTTTTTAGATTTTTATTTTCTTTCTTTTAAAGAGAATCAAAAGATTTCACTCATACTCTCATGGTTACTCAAACACATGACTTCGCCGATAGGTAGTAGATGCGCTTGAGATCTATCTCTCTTATTAATTCTCTACTTAACCTATGTTGCTCTCTTACCAGCAAGCAACTATCCAGAATTCTCTCCCTCATATACCTGCAAGTAGCAATCCATAAAACGGAGGTTAAATTGTAACCAAAATAATTTTTCTTCTAGATGTCAAATCAGTTAATCTATTTGATCGTTAGCACCTTAATTAGAAAAAAATCCTCTTTAAAAGAAAGAAAATAAATGTGTGAAGTTGACACTGATTTAACACCTACAATAAAAAAGATCCTCTTTAAAAGAAAAAAAAAAGAGAAAAAAATCTCAGAAAAATAGACATTAACTGTTAACGGTGTTATAACAGCATGTATAAAAATTAGATTTAACTTGTTAGTTCATGTACTAATGTGATATTTAACAAAGTTCAGGCACATTAATTATGAGTGGAGCAAAGTTGGTGTACTTTTTGTGTAATTTTCTCTAAAAATTATATATTTGACTAAAAATATGCTAAATATAAAATAAAATAAAAATATGAAAACTAATATCAATGGTTGTAAAAATTGAAAATTTCAAAAGAAAAAAATCAAAGATATTTATAGGTGAAATAAATATTTAAGACCTTGGTTCAAAAGCGTTTTTCAGAATTATTATTCATAGGTGAATACCTTGACTTAAAGTGATAAGGTACGTGATGCCATAAATACTTGGTTAATTTTAGAAAATTTTGAGTTTCAAGTTGTTTTCTATGATTTTCAAAGTTTTACAATATCAAGAAAATCAAAAATTCAAGCCATGCAATCTGTACTATAGAAAACCTTCACAATTTGATCGTAATCGTTGATGGAATTAAATTCATATCGAAACCACATATCATTCAAGCCGATCCGTTGACCAAATACCCGAGAAAATGACCAGGTTGTCTCCGCCATCATGTCACCTCTAGTCTGTGAATAGACCTGTAAATGGACCGGATCTTATCCAGACCTGTTTCGGATCCGTGGTTTTTAAACGGGTTTGGATCGAAAATTTGACTTGTTGATCCGTTAAGGCCCAGATCCGTTAACCCGTTTACTAAACTGATAAGATCCAAATCTTGGTTGATTCGATCCATTAAGGATCCGAATCCATTTAAAAATAATTAAATATTTTTTTTATAAATATAATATTATTAATAAATATTAAATTATATGATATTTATCTAGGAAATCTAAACATTCATATCTATATTGCCTCTAAAATATTATTTGATGAAGTTGAAGGTTGTTAATACCTATATATCTATGTTAAAAAACATTGAAAGTGAAGTATTTTAATTATGTTAGTGCACTGTTAAGAAATATTTTAGGCATGTAATTCAACTTTTAATGTAAAACTTTATTTTCGTATAAAATTTTATCAATGTTTTATAATAAAACTATGAAATTATTATTAAAATTTGAAATATTTATTATTGTAAACGGATCGAATTAACGGGTCGGATATCTGTTAACCCACAGGATCCGAATTTGACTCGAGCTATTAAAGATCCAACAGGTAACAAGTTTAAAATTTTTATTACGAATTCAAATTTGAATCTAGATCAATCTGGTCCGGATTCGATCTATTTACAAGTCTATAGAAATAAATAAGAAACTAAAAAGTACAAATCTGTCTGGAAGGCCCCTAGACACCCAAGCATGTCCTCATTCAGTGGCATAGCCATCTATTTTGAAGAAGTGGGACACATAAATAAAAATTATTATTATTAAATAAATATAATAGTAATAATATTTAAATATAATTTTTATCTATTATAATAGTAATTATTTTAAAATCGTTACATGATAGTCTCAATTTAAAGTATTTGAAAATATTTGTAGAAAAGAAGGGAAAAATTTAAATTTGATGAATAAAGGAGTTTTATATTTTGATTAGTAAAAGCAGTGACGGAACTAGAAACTTGTCTTTAAGAGGGCCAAAGATACAATAATAGGTTTTTATTTTTTATTTACTTTTACAATAAAAATAGCTACAACTATTGAATATGTTTCATAAAAACATATTTATGTCATTTTCTGTAATACACAAAGTTTTCGATATTAATTTCTAATATCATTTTGAAAATTATCTACCAAAATTAGTGTGTTCTTTATTTTCGAGAAGATAGCCTAAGTGTTCGGAAACTTTTTAATTAAGGGTCAAGAGTTGATTTTTTACTACACTGAGTTTCTTAGTAAACTTCATTCATGAAAGTTATAGTGCTCGATGATCCGAGTCTGTAAACATGCGGCATGTGTAAATCAGATATCTTGTGAAGAAGTTATGGTCAGTGGAAATTTAGAGGTTGACGTATAAATAGAAAGAAAATGGGGTAGAGTTTCTATTTTTAGAAACCTTGGTTTCCTTTTTTTTCTTCCCATTTTCTCTCCCGCTGCGTTTTGTTCAAATTCAAAAATTCTTGATTGACCTGACCCAAACCCTGACTTTCCGACCAACTCAGGTGACCTCAGGCGACGAGATCGGTCCAGTTTGCTTTGTCTCGGCGGCGTGATATTCTTCGTGGTGGTGGATTGCACCAGTTCTTGGTGGTGCTCCAGAATAGAGGCTGAAACAGAGGGGCTGCGAACCCGGATCCCGACCCGATTCGTTCTTCGGCGTGCGGCGGTGTCAAGGTCTGAAACCAATCCATAAAGGAAGGTCTTGGTGTTCTGGTTCGATCTTGGTGGCCTTGAAACTTGATTCATGGTGAGGAGTGGTTGTTCTTTCTCTCCCTTAACGGTGGTGTTTGCGGCGGTTCTTGACCGAATTGATCTTAAACTCATGTATTAAAATTGTTTGTCTTACTTTGATCTCCAAGTTAGATGTTGGGAGCTAGTCCAAATTCGGACTTCTGGAGGAAGCGCATGAGCCCCACGCACCGCCGACTGTGGTGGCGAGTGTCAACGCGTCTGAAGATTTGGGAAGGTATGGTTGCTTTTATAGGCTAGTTATAGTCGATGTGAGTGCTTGGGAGTGTTTGGTGGTGGAAAAATTGCCGGTTATAGGTGACGACGCGTCTGACCTCCTTTAGGGCAATGAGTTGTCCTAGCATCACATACTCGTCAATACGAGTGTTTTGATATATGATGTGTTATTTTTAGCTATCAGTCATGTAAGTGAAGGTTAAGTTCGGATTTAGTTTTCCTTTCTTTTCGATTTAGTGGGAATCTAAAGTTAGAGAGACTATGTTGATTATGTAATAGGGTGTTAGAAGGTTCCTATGACCTTGAGAGGTCTCGGAAGAAGAATTGTCTTGAGTAACAAGAAATTGTGTCTTATTGTACTTCAATGAGGTTATTTGTGGCTAGGATCAACTAAGCAACGATTTGATTAATTTACTTAGGTGCTTCTTGAGCTTGACCCAGCGTGTTAGAGACTTACTGTGTGGCAGTAGAAGACGCAACGGGAATTTTGAGGTGACTAAATCTCACCGATATTCATATAATTACTTGGTCGTATTATATATTGTTTGGATTTGGTTTCCATACATTTAATTGGTCGTAATTATATCGATTTGGATGTTGTTTTCCATATAATTAATTGGTCATAATTTTATTGTTTGGTTAAGGATGGATTTTATTCATGAGAGAATATTCATGGGGATGTATATATTTATACACACACACACACCTAAGTATGATATATTATTAATATGCATGGGGTGTTATGGATAGTTGATAGTGTGGGCTGCGTATATCTCACTGGGTTCACGTGGAACCGTTTCTCCTTTATAGTTCATTGTAGTAAAAATTGGTGAAATTGCTTTTCTTGAAAACCAAGTTTTATTTAAAAATAAATGGGCTTGATCGACTACGGTTCATTGGTAAGTTAAAATAAATTTCATATAAAAACGATTTTAAATAGTTTTGTGATTATGAACTATAACAGGAAATATGACGAATATGGAGGTAGAGCTTGTTGAAAATGAATGTATTGCGAGGCAATATTAAATTAGAAAGACATAAGTGTCAGAGATTTATGTTAGCGTTGTTGCTCCTATGATTGTGTGATATCATCTTTAGCTAGATTATGGACTAGTGAAATGTCGATGTCGAGTCAAGCAGACATGTCTTGTGTTAAGTTAGAGGAATTGAAGCTTAGTGGTGAATTGTGTGCATTAACTGCTGGTGTGCGACTCGTTTGCATTCTTGTGTGTCGTTAAGATCCTTCTTAGTGGTGAAGGGATCTATTCCTATGTAGTGTTTAGATCCTCCTTAGTGGTAAAAGGATCTATTCTTGTGTGGCGGTTTAGATCCTCCTTAATGATGAATGGATCTATTCTGGTGTGCCAGATTATATCTTCCTTAATGGCAAAATGACATTTTTCTTGTGTGACAGATTATGTGCTCCTTATTGGCGAAGAGACATATTTCTGGTGTGGTGTTTTAGCTAAAGAGGAGCGTGTATTTATTTATGGATAATTGAAT
Organism: Comarum palustre; assembly: GCA_951800085.1. Taxonomy (NCBI): domain Eukaryota; kingdom Viridiplantae; phylum Streptophyta; class Magnoliopsida; order Rosales; family Rosaceae; genus Comarum; species Comarum palustre. The sequence goes on from OX637578.1 coordinate 5,160,599, forward strand.
ATTGTATCATTTTATTATAGTTTTATTTCCTTGGATTGTGCATTTGATTTCTTTGGTTTTAAGAAATTTTGAAACTATCTTAATTACCGGTATTACCATGATTTGATTTATGATTTTTTTCTTTACATTTTCCTGAACTACCTTATATGTAGGAAATTGTAAATTTTGTTATATTTAATTTTATATGACTGATTGCTTATTTTAATTACTGTTATTTTATTATTATTTATTTTCTAAATTTTGAGGACTCTTATGCCTTTAGGGTACGAGTCTTTAAATTGTGATTTACTCATAAAAGCTGTAAAACTTACCAGGTTTGTTGTTCACAACCCGATGCACCAATTTATGGTGTAAGGTTAATTTTGCAGGATTTCCAAGGAAGTGAAGTAGGGGTTGATAGCTGCCTTGCTACGATTAAACTGTTTTTGCTTAAACGCAATTGTTAGTTGTATTAAGCTCTTTAAGAGCGAGATGTTTTATGGTCATATTTGATTTCTGTAAATATGAAAATGTAACTTGAATCATGCATTTACTATTGTTGTTGTCTAGCAGAGAGTTATGGTTTTATGAGTTTTGCAGGGTGAGGTTGTTTAATTTTTTAAAGGTTATCATGCCCAAATTTTTGAAAAATAATCCTTCAGAAATTTGGGTGTGACATTTTCGTTTCCTATAGGATATATTTAGGCAATTAATCAATATAATTATTACGATTTTCTATTCCTAAGAAGTAATTAAGGTAAATTTTTCAATATAAAATGGTCATAAACATAACTTTTGGTCTAAATAATTCCTCATTAATTGAAAATATACAAATTAGCAATTACATTTCAACATTTTCTAAAATTATTATGAGGGCCACAACCTAAGGTAACGCCTAACGAATTACGCCATAACTTTCCTGGACTGATTACTTTTAAGATTGAGATAAATGTTAGAGATAATTGTGTTGCTTTTGACTTGATAGGTCTTCTTAAACTAATAGTTAAACCTAATTATGAAATTTAAACACTTAAACATTTTATAGTAATTTGAAATAGATAATCTTAAACTACATTTAAACTGAAAACAATCATAGAGTATGTTCCAACCACTGAACCGTCAAACAACTACAGTTAACTATTAATAGATAAGGAAGATTAAAGATAAATTATATATATCAAAACAAAACTTTTTACTGTTACATTTCAAGTGATGGAGTCTATGTCATGTTTACTAACTTAGAACGGAAATGAGGATGAGATAATTCATTTGTTTACCAACACATCAAGGAATTGAAGTTATATCAAGGAGCAACTAAGAAATTGAAGGGGTGGCAATGTAAACTGCAGAGTGGTGCTGGGAATGACATTAATCAGGGTGGTTGCTTAGACTCTTCCATATTATGCTGAGTTGTTTCTTACTTCCGAAATCATTTTGCCACTCTCTTCATCAGATGTGTGCAAATTGTTGGTGGGGGAAGCAAACCAGAAGAAAAGAAGATTCATTAGATATTGTTGGACAAGTTATGTAGACCTAAGGAGTAAGGAGGGATGGGATTCAGAGACTTGTATGGGATTAGTCTCGAAACAGGGCTGGAGGTTAGTCAAGAACCCGACATCACTTTTGGGTCGATTCTTTAAAGCTCGTTACTTTTCGAATTGTGATTCTGGTCAGCTCCGACACCTGCTTCTCCATCAGCTAGTTGGAAAGGTATTTTTCAAGAGATTTACTTGTCAATGGAACCAAATGGCAGATAGGAGACAGTAATATGGTTCATTGGACGGATCATTTGTTGCCTAGACCCCTTGACTTTCGACCATTGACGTTTGAGCACCCATCTTTCTCAAGTTGGTGAGTTTATTAACATAGACTGAACATGGAATGAAAGTTTATAGGAAGAGCATTTGGAACCGGAGGATGTGAATTTAATTGTATACAGTAAAAATTTGATAAATAATTGTTTGATAAATTAATAATCTTGATTAAATAATTAAATTCTTCGGCTCCGACTCAGAACCATTTCATATGACAAGGAACATTGTTAAATGCATAAGATAATAATTTTTATAGACTCTCTTTAGGTCTCATCGAATATATAAAGTAATAATTAATTAAATACATATTTTAAAAATATTTTAAAATTAATAATAATTGATTACACACATAAAAGAAAGTGTAAATAATTTTATTACGGAAGGTCTTAACAATTTTTAATTTCTCATTTTGGTTTTTCACATACTATCCATATATAGTCATTTGCTTTGTTTTTATATTATGAACAATTATGGAAACTCTTAACAAATTAAGTAAACTCTGAACAACAAATCTTCTACACAATAATAATTTATTCAATAGATGAATAAACTTAAAATTAATAATCTCCGTAAGTAAACATATAAAATACACTAATTTTATTAATAGCCTCGCCAAAACTATACTCGAAAGTATATTTCAAGCAGGAAAAAAGAGTACTACATTGATAAGTACAGAAACATAAACAACAACGTAAAGTAAGACAATGAAATTAACATTTATTGAAACTCATATAAATTAACCTAAAATTAGATAATATTCTAGCAGACGAGCATCACTTTCTCCGTAACCATCACTTGTTCCAAACCCACCACTCTGATCAACTTTAGGCATAGCTTCGCCACTACTTGTTCCAAGGTTACTACTTCCTCATGTATAGGGGAATCCTTCATATCCACCACTTCCACCGAATCCACTTGAAAATTGTGGAGGGCTACCAAAATTTCCAGAATGAAATGTAGCTTCATAACCACTTTAAAATTGGTTGAAGTTGTCATAGCCAAATGTAGCATGTGGTGCTTGAGGAGATTGGGAGACTGTAGCAGGTAGTCCATGAGGAGAGTGTGAGAATAAAGTTAGTAGTCCTTGAGAAGATTGAGACTCACGAGCCATTCGTTGCATAATTTCCGCCTTTCTCATTCAAAAATTCTCTCGTTATTGGATCAGTTATGGAATCAGAATTGGTTAGCATGATTTTATCCTCATCATGTTGACGTTGGATATTTAGTTTGGTTGACGTGGAATGCTCAATCTTGGAAGCGAAGGTTGCTTTCTCCATCATGTTCTTTTTTAAGTAAATCTTTTATCGCTTGGTTGTCGGTCATAATCGTGTCGTAACTCATTTTCTTTTCCTCGGTAGTTTTCCTTTTCAGCTTTGCCATCTTTGTTCTCATTGGATGATCATGTGAAGTGACTTCATCATTGATGTACTCTTGCTCATCTTCATCTGCATTCAAATCAACACAAAGTGATGGAGTTTGAGATTTGTTTGATGTGCAAGAACATACTTGAGATCCTTCAGATGATTGTTTGTTCCTACCTTGTTTTGGGACGTGCATGACAACATTATCAAGCCATTTTTCCGTATTTTTGAGAATGTGCCAAACATGATCAAACTGGAACTTTTTCTTCTTATAACTTGGATCTTCTTGTAGAAATTCTTTCGTTTGCTTCAATTGAAATAACATATAAAAATGGAACTACTATGTATTAAGATATATGTAATATAAAAGTTAATCACACTACGATTTATGATTGTACAATACTTACGATATATTGTTGAGATGCACCACTTATATTTTGGTGCTCCAATTGACGAATATGCCCATGCAGTTTACTGACCGGTAAGCATAGATCAGAAAATTGACTTTGAAGAGATTGACCAGATTTGATCCTTGCCCCGATCTTCCCCTCATTGTAGGCAACAACAATCCTCTCCCGCATCGCATCCTTTTTTGGTTAATACCATTGATTGGACATTGAGAAACATCAAGATATACACGACACAATTGTACATATTCTACTGTGAAATTCAATCCATGCTTAGAAGAAGACATTGAAGTAGAAGAAGATGTGTGTTTTGTATTGTGGGAGAAGTAGGGTATTTATGGTTATCAAGTAGGTATACATCAATTGAAGTTTGTGAATCCAATGGTGTCGATGCATTCGCATAATCCAATCTAATTGTTGTCATTGAAGGAAATCCACTCCTATCTGATCATGTTAAAATGTGTGTAAGATAAGGATCATTCACCAGCTCAAAAGTTGAGTTTGCAATTCAAGTTTTCATATACAAATTTTTGAAATGTGTGTGAAATGAGAAGCGTATAATTTATTTGGAAGTGTTAATTTATTTGATTACGAATACAAAATACAGTGAATGAAGAAGACATAAATATAGCACACAACCTTAAAATGAAACATACTACATCAAACAAAAAAAACAAAAAAAATCGAATGCAATCCTTCAAGCTTCTTCTCCACCATGAAGTTCTCATAGATGGTCAATCAATGCATCCCGAGTTCAAAATGAGCCTTCTTGTTTTTGATTTGTGGATTTCGAGCAAGAAACTAAGTAAATCGTGCATCTCTATCAATAACTATTTTAACAGTTGGAGGAGACGCACGATTAAATTCTTTTATCAGAGCAGTTAAATCATGCTCATCCTCGATAATCATATTGTGCATAATGATACATGCAATCATGATGTCATGTAAAACATGTTTATTCCAAAAACATGTTGGACCTTTAACTATTGCCCAATGTGATTAAAGTATGTCAAAAACACGTTCAACATCTTTTCTACGTGCTTCTTGCATTATGGCAAAAAAAAATTCCGTCAATGAGGATCATGAATAGTTTGACCAAGTGTGGACCACGTAGGATAGATGTCATCTGCTAAGTAATAACCGACATCATAGCTACTAGATAATATTTCCACCTCCAATGCATGCAATTTAAGCTTCCAAGCATTCCTGAAAATCCACGTTTCTCACCAATATAAAGGAGTCTTGCAACATCATTGGTTGTTGGTCTTCTGAGATATTGCACCCCAAATATCTCTATAATGGCCTGAAAAAATGTTTGCATGCATCTAATTGTTGTAGATTCACCAATTTTTAAGTAATCATCAAGTGAATCAGCATGTGCACCATAAGCTAGCATTCAAAAAGCAGCTGTTGTTTTGTCAAATGTTGACAATTCGAGCCTACCAATTCCATTGGGTTGTTGCATAAAGAAGTTGCCATGATTTTTGACCAACTCATCAATTCGATGAAATAAACTTTCACTCATTCGAAAACGTCCGCGAAATTTTACCTCACCGAATCGGGGAACCTTCACAAAATAATCCATAAACAAATTGTGTGCAACAGCTTGTCGATCATGATAAATAGTTATGTGACCAGGAACTCCACCTCTCCTTCTTGATTGAGCGTCGCCCTCTTCTTTGTTGGGATATTCTGCATTGAGGAGATTGTTGTTAGCATACATACGCAACAACAAATCTTGCTCTTGATCAAAGGCAGTCAAGATGGAGTTACAATACTCAACGGTGTCATTGGAAGAAATAGAGGATGATGACATTTGAGATGGATCCATTGTCGGGAGCTAAATTTGAGAGAGGCGGATTAAGAATGAGTGAAAAATGAGATGATGGAAACATTGAGTGTACATACTTTTGTAGAAAAAATTTGGAATGAGATACAGCCGTTTATTATAGCCGTTATTCACATTGATCCATCAAGCTAGCCATTGAAGTTTCCAATTTCCAAAAAAGAAAAAAAAATTAGCCGTTTTTAGACGCTATTGGTAACTATAATATATAATCGTTAGTCAAACTAACCGTTTTATTTTGATGTTCAAATTACACTTGTTGCAAACCCTAAAATTTCATTTTTAGCCTATGATATTTGGCTACCGGGAAACAAGACTTTTTGTTGGTAGGCTAAAAATAGATTTTAAAAGGAATATTCCATATTGATAGGTTATTTTTCTTTGGCTTTATAGCCTACCATGGAAGATGCCCTAAGCAAGTAGTTGGCATCTGCAAAATCATGAACAAGTATAGAATTAAACCCAGTTGATAGGCCTCATCATGGGCCTGGCTAGGGCTGACCCTATCCTAAAATTTAGAGCTTAGGGTAGGGTAGGATAGGACTCGGTTGGATAGGGTAGGGTAGGTCTTTGTCAATGTCAACAAATCTTAGGACTCGGTAGAGTAGGATCGAGACTTAAATATGGAAGCTCAGACCCGCCTTAGCGGTCCATTTTGTTAGGGTTAATAAGGTCGACCCTTTAAATAGGGCTGAGATGGACTAATTATTTTTTTTTCTCACAATTTAGCTATAGAATTATATGTAATGAACCCTATTTTGTGACCCTATTTAACATACATGCATATACATTATACTTAACTTATGACATCTATCTATAAACTAAGTGGTTATACTTATATATCTCATGAACTATCTCTCTAAATCATCAAAATACAATCATTAATCATCAAAGCAAAATGAAATCAAATGATCAAAGCTAGGAAATTAATTACAAAATAGAAAATTAGTTATATTGTATCTAAAAATAAAATAAAAAATATTAAAACTATATAAAAAATAAAAAAATATTAGGACCTAAATAACAGATTGGGTTTGGTCCTAAAGGGTTCATTAGAATAAAGTTGTAAAGTAAGACCAGATTTTATTTACTCGATTCTTACTCTATCTTATTTAAAAAGGGCTAGAATCGCCCAGCCCCGATAAAAGGCTGGTACAACTTCGACAGTAGAGGGTAAGACAGATTTTAAGACGGGCTAGGATCAGGCCTACCGGTCCACAAGAGAGTGTAGACAAATTTAATATTGAAGATAATATTCAAGTAAAAGAAGAGATTATCTGATCTATTGATGAACATGAAACAGAATGAGCACCAAAGGAAACAGTTTCAAATATTCAAGATAAGGATCGAAATATGTAGCTGTTGAGCATTCGATATGTAGCTATTATATAGCTGGTGAGAATCCGATATGTAGTTGTTACGTAGCTGGTGAGATTTCCTTCCTAACTTGTATATGAATCTTGAGTAATCCCTAATTACTAGGGATAGATTTTCATCTTGATTATGTAGAAAGCCATAATAATCTAGGGTTGTATCAGTATATAAGTTGTATCATGGCTTCTATATAATCATCAATATAGAACTCTTTTCTATTAACTTCCAATTTCATCATGGTACCAGAGCACCGTTCCTCGGCCTAAAACCTCGACCACAACACAACCTTTTTCTCGACAAATACTACAAACCTCGATTAACACTACTAACATAAACATTATAGCCGACGAAAAAAAACAGGTCGACGAAAGTTTTTTTCGTCGGCTAACGTCCACTTTAGCTAACGAAAAAAAAATCGTCTGCTAAAGTGGTTTTTTAGCCGACGAAATATTTTTTTCATCAGCTAATTTTTTTTTTCGCAGGCTATAGTTTACAGACAATAGCCGATGAAATTTTAAAAATTTAGCTGATGAAATATATAATTTCGTCGGCCAAAAGTCCTTATATTTCTAGATCTAGACAAACAGCTCATTTGAAAAAAAACGGGAGAAAAAGTTTGGGTGTTGGCGAAATTGTTGGCTGTCGTCGAAATCTGTCCAAAATTAGTTTGTGACGCTATATATAGGTACGTATATGTGTATATATCTTGTTTTTGGGTTGATTTAAGAGTTTTATTTGAGTTATATATATATACACTACCAGAAAAAAGACTATAGCCGACGAAATATCTAAAAACAGGCCGACAATTTTTTTTTTCGTCGGCTAAAGTCCACTTTAGCCGAGGAATTTTTTTTCTTCGGCTAAGTTAAAATTTCGTCGGCTAAAGTGGAATTTTAGCCGACGAAAAAAAATTTCGTCGGCTAAACTAATTTTTTCGTCGGCTATAGTTAAATTTTAGCCGACAAAAAAAAATTTGTCGGCTAAAGTGCTTTTTTCATCGGCTATAGTATGTGAACTTTAGCCGACGAAATTTGAAAAGTTTAGCCGACGAAATTAGGGTTTTTCGTCGGCTAAAGTAACTTTTAGTTATAATATTGCACTACGGATATTTCGGTGTTCGATTGACTATTGTGATACCAATCTAGAAGCAGAACGACCGTACGAGTAAAACTCATGGCTAATGCCATGATATACAGGCTTTTTTAGCCATCCGAGTTCGTTTAAGGCTTCAAAATGAAGTTTTTCTAAACGCTTAACACACGAAAATGTCCATATCTACACCTATATGAGGTATTTTGGCCGAACCTTCAAAACAACAAACACTCACCATAATGAGACGCAACTGTCCATCTAAAAATTTTGAGACATTTACCCCTCCATGATAGGCCTCCTCATATAGATAAATAATGGTAAATAGTAGGCATGTTGTGATTCCGGTCATCAAAATTCACAAATAAAAATACGACCGTCAGATATCATCAATATGTTGAAATATATCTCTGGTAAAAAATTCAACTTTATCCGATAAATTTGAGGACTTCATCTAGACGGTCAATCTCGTAAGTCAAACCTCTATATTGTATTGATTGCAACTATCGGCACCGAGACTTTACCGGAATTATGTGATTTTTCAACCAAAGGCGTATTTCACCATTTCGGTCATAACTTATTTCACGACTTTTTTGCGTTTGAAGTTTCTACGTACAGTTTGTTTTAGAAATGAAACATTTACTTAAAGCTTAGTAAACAAGTTATACAACATTAGTACGCATGTTGTGATTTCGATGATCAAAGTTGAGAAACAAAATTCCGACCGTCCGATATGATCATTATGTTGAAATATGTATATAGGAAAAAATTTAACTTAATCTGACAACGTTAAGGGCTCAATCCTTACGATCTATCACGTAAGTCAAACCCCTTAACGCATGGAAACGGTCATTTGACCATCTAAATTACGTATTTTGCCCGGACCTTCAACTGAAAATAGTTTCAAATCGATGAGACGCAACCAGTGGTATAAAAATTTTATGAAAAATAACTACCGGAGATAGGGCTACCTCTAGGGAGAAAGAATGGAAAATTGAGTAAACCGCAATTATCGGTACCGAGACTTTACCGGAATTAAGTGATTTTTCAACCATGAACGTATTTCACCATTCTGGTCATATCTTATTTCACGACTTTTTTTTCGTTTGAAGCTTCTATGTATAGGGTTTAGGGTTTTAGCCGACGAAATTAGGGTAATTCGTCGGCTAAAATTAAATAAATAAATAAAATAAATAACTATAGCCGACGAAATTAGGGTATTTTGTCGGCTAAGATTAAATAAATAAATAAAAATAAATAAATAACTATAGCCGACGAATTACCCGAAATTCGTCGGCTAAAGTTAATTAAAAATTCAAATTTTTTGGCAGGGATTTTTAAAATTTTGAAATTTTTCGACTAAAATTTTGAACTTTAGCTGACGAAATTTCGTCGGCTAAAGTTCAAAATTTTCTATATCTTTTATTTTTCTCCTCCTCCTCCTCCTCTTCATCTTCCCTCCTCCTCCTCCTCCTCTTCATCTTCCTTCCTCCTCCTCCTCCTCCTCTTCATCTTCCTTCCTCCTCCTCCTCCTCCTCCTCTCCCTCTCCTCCTCCTATAAATCCTTCTCCTTCCTCCTCCTTCTCTAAATTTTTCTCCTCCTCCTCTAAATTCTCCTCCTCACCCTCCTCTAAATCCTTCTCCTTCAAACTCTAAATTCTCCTCCTCCCCCTCCTCTAAATCCTTCTCCTTCAAACTCTAAATTCTCCTCCTCCTCTCCTCTTCTCCTCCTCCTCTTGTCCTTCTCCATCACCGGTGTAAAAAATAAAAAGAAGTAAAAATTTTAATCAAAAATACAAGAAATTAAAAAAGAAAAAAATATGGAAAAATTAAAATAGCTATAGCCGACGAAATTATAATAAAATTCGTCGGCTAAAATTTAAAAAAAAAGAAAAAAAACTATAGCCGACGAATTACCCTAAAATTCGTCGGCTAAAGTTTAAAAAAAATTATAATAACATAAAAAAATAATAACTTTAGCCGACGAATTACCCTAAAATTCGTCGGCTAAAGTTAAATAAATAAATAAAAATAATAGCTATAGCCGACGAAATTTAATAAAATTCATCGGCTAAAGTTAAATAAATAAATAAAAATAATAGCTATAGCCGACGAAATTTTATTAAAATTCGTCGGCTAAAGTCCAGAAATTAAGCGACGAAAAATTTCTTCGTCGGCTAATTAAATGACTTTAGCCGACGATGAACAGTAATTTTGTCGGCTATAGTGTTGGCCGACGGAATTTGCCCGACGACTTCTTAGCCGACGAAAAAATTTCGTCGGCTAAAGTAGTTGTTCTGGTAGTGATATATATATATATATTGATTTTGAGTTTTAATTTGAGTTGAATTATTGAATTTTGAGTGTGATTTAGTTGATCGATTTTAATTTGATAATATATATGAAGTTGTTGTTATTAATAAGTAATAGTAGACATATATATATATATATATATTAATTTAATTATAATATTGTGTTGATGCATATATATAGTATGAATTAAGTAAGTTTTTGATTATGATTGATGTTAATTGATATATATATATATATATATAATATTGTTATATAATTAGTATATACATGCATGTATATATATATATATATGTGTGTGTGTGTTAAGTATTAATTTGTTATTAATTAATTATACGTTAACTGTAGATTGAATACTAAATGATTTGAAAATTTAATTAATTAATTAGAGTTTATACATATATATTGTGTTATCTTTTCAGGATATGGATAAGAGTTGGATTTCGCTTCCAAAATGGGACAAAAGATAGGGTAAAAGAATTATTAGTTTTATTAAATATGTGATGGATAATGCTAACGAGAATACAATTTTCTATTGCCCGTGCACTAAATGTCAGTGTCGCAGCGATATGCATCGATTTACAATTGACAAGGTTTGGCAACACCTGAAGAGTAACGGGTTTTGGGAGAAATACACATGTTGGATATATCAAGGTGAAACATCATCAGGGGGTCCGCATGATCATGAGCAATTTTCTGAGACGGGCAGTACATCCAACGAATCAACAACGACCTTCATCAACGATATATTTCCTTATGAGAGCGGTGTATGCTATCAAGGACACTATATGCCTGAGCTGGTGCTGCCCTTCCTTAGAGTTGTCAACACTGCTGGTATTGACAATTACAACAAACTACTTGCTTTTCAACAGACCCTTGTGTACCCCGGTTGTCAGAAGACGGTTCTTGAAAGTGTGATGGACGTTATGAAGATTAAAGTTGAGACAAAATCGACCATGAAGGCTGTTGATGATTATCTACAGTACACTGCTTCGATGCTGCCCCACGGTCATCGTCTTCCTAACACTCATCATAAGGTCTAATGTATCGTGAAAGATCTTGGGATTTCCTACATCAAGATCTATGCATGTAGATATGATTGTGTTCTCTTCTAGGGTAAAGATCTAGAAGGGAATGACCTTGGTGACCTTGATGCATGTCCAATATGTCAGAGTGACAAATATAAGCTGACTCCTGCAGGCAATAGGAAACCTGTGAAGGTATTTCGGTATTTCCTATTGAGGGATAGGCTGGAGCGGTTGTACATGTCATCACACACGGCCAAATCTATGAGATGACATGCTGATAGGGAATTGCATGAAGAAGATACATTTATACACCCTGCTGACGGGGAGGCATGGAAGCATATAGACCGTGAGTTTCCTCATTTTGCATCAGAGATCTGAAATGTGAGGCTCGGGCACTCATCCGACGGGTTCAATCCTTTTGGCAACATGAGTCTTCAATACAGTGTATGGTCGGTGATTTTGGTACCATACAACCTTCCTCCGTGGATGTGCATGAAGAAGGAATACAATATATTGAGTTTGTGGATTCCGGGGCCCGGTTATCTAGGGAAGTGTCTCGATGTGTATTTGAGACCCTTGATTGAAGAGTTTAAGTTTTTTGGGACGTTGGTATCCCACTTATGACAAGTACATGCACGACATGTTCTAGATGCATTACATGGTTGTTGGTATCATCAGTGATTTTCCTGCCCATGGGATGTTGTCGGGCAACGTTGTTAGGGGATACAAGGCTTGTCCAGAGTGCCTTAGTGATGAGGGGAGCAGTAGTCATTGCAACAAGATATGCAGATTAGGTCACCGTACTCTCATTCCGTATGATCACGAATGACAGTTCGATGATAAGGCATTTAATGAGACTGTAGAAAACGGTGTGCCTCCCAGAAGATGGACAAGGGAAGAAATCTTAGGATTGCTTAATGAGTACGATTTTGGGCAGCTCAGCAATCGTCCTAGTATTGTGGCGGCAATTCCTGAAAGACCCAACATGTACAAATTTTAGACACATAGGAGCATATTCTGGTAACTCCCATACTGAAGTAAGTTGTTGATCATGCACTACCTAGATGTGATGCACATAGAAAAGAATGTGTACGACAGTGTGGTGGAAACAGTGCTGAACTTAGAGGGGAAGACGAAAGACGGTCCTAAGGCACGCATTGATCTTAAAAAAATAGATATACGAAGACATCTGTGGTTGAAAGAAGGGAAGAAAAAAAATTCCTCAAGCTCCTTACACCGTGAAGCCTGACCAGAAGAACGTAATTTTCAGGTGGATGAGTTTGGTGAAGTATCCTTCAGGCTATGCAGAAAATATAGTCCGGTGTGTAAACTTTCGGGATAATAAAATGTACGGGTTAAACAGTCATGACTGTCATATTCTGCTACAACGTCTCTTCTCTATTTTCATTCGACCGTTCCTTCCCCGTCAGGTGGTGGAGCCGTTAGTAGCGTTGTCAAGATTCTTCCAGAAGTTATGCACACGAGAAGTAACAAAATCTGATTTCCAGGAAATGTAAAAAGACATTATTTATATCATGTGTAAATTTGAGAGGATATTTCCTTCAAAAAATTTTGACATCATGCCGCACCTGATGATCCATCTTCCTGAGCAATTGTTGCTTACCGGTCCAGTACACTATACTTGGATTTATCCCATGAAAGGTATGTTTTTTACACCTAAATTTTTCACTATACATGTTTAATATATAATCATAAAACATTACTACAATTTATTTATAGGCAACTTGGAGACTACAAAGCTTATGTGGCTAATAAATCCGCGCCTGAAGGATGTATAGCTGAAGCATATATTGTGCACGAGTGCAGCACCTACATGAAGTTGTATTTAGGAGCGTTGAAGGAAACTCCACAAACCATACCGGTAGATGTACCAAAGTTCAACTTTTTCATAGTCTCTAATGGTGTTGAAGTTTATGAAATTTTGCCAGACTCCTACAAGTTGTGACCACATGAGCTAGTCATAGCCCATTGGTGGGTATTAATTAACTGTCCAGAAGTTGAATACTAGAAAAACATCCATTTATACTGTCCAGACATTCAAGGTGATCTTGACTACCACAACAAGAAATTCGCGAACTATTTTGGCGGCTGAGTATGTAATTCTTTATTTTTGTTCATGACTCTTTCATTGCATAATTATTCATATTTACAATACATTGAATATTTGGTTAAAGATGAACCATATTTAATTCGATGGTCACCCAAATTGGTCACACGAATTAAAACTTCTATCGATGAAGCCGATAATGTCAAGAGTTTATCCGATGTGTAAGGTGAATGTCGTGCAATTTATATGTGAACAGAGAGACAACAGACGAATAACACAAAATTCTGGGGTGATGGCGCATGGTGGGCGGAATGGAGTTGACTATTACGGTGTTCTCGATTCAGTGATGGAACTCGTTTATGGGCAAGGCATGACAGTGCACCTCTTCAAGTGTAGATGGTTTGATACTAGCAGGCCGCAGTGCATGAAGATCGATCAGTACGGGATTTTATCAGTGAACCCTGCTACAAGCTGTTATGAAGATAAATTAAATAAATTGAAAATAAATTAGTATAAAAAGCACAATAGCCGACGAAAATCATAATTATAACCAACGAAAATCATAATTATAGCCGACGATCTTGAATATTCGTCGGCTATAGTTAAATAAAATAAATAAATTATAAAAGGACTATAGCCGACAAATTTGTTGAAAATTCGTCTGCTAAAGTTTCACTATAGCCGACGAAAATCGTAATTATAGCCGACAATTTTTTTATTTTATCGGCTACACTTCTTCCTATATAGGCAGAACCCAGCGAGCCCGAGAATAGAAACCCTATTTTCATTTTTCCTCCCCTCTGCCTCCACTCCTCTCCTCCGCCTCCATTGCCCTCCTCGGCTCCTCCACCGCCTCCACTCCTCTTCTCTGCCTCAAGATCATCCAAATTCTCAAGCAATTAAGGTAAGAAATTCGAATTTTTGAGATTTTGCATTGAATTGAGATTTTGAATTGGTTTCGGGTGTTAGGGTTTATTTATGTATATATACATTACTAATTATAAATTGCTGCATATTTGTATATATTTTATATATTTTGAATTATTTGTATATATTGCTGCATAATTTGACTTATTAAAAATTAATTTGAATTATTGATGTATATATTGTTTGCATATAATAAAGTTGATGTATATATTAATTTAAGTTTATGGTTGTATATATTTGTATACATATTTATTTGCATATATATATATATATATATTTGTATATATTGCTGCAAATTAATATATAGTTTAATTAAATTAAATGATAAAAAACAGATTGTTTGCATATACTAGTTTAATTGATGTATATATTGTTTGCATATAATAGTTTAATTAATATATTGATAAATATAGTTAATATATTGATAACAAGTGTTAATTAAAATATTTAAAATTACAATTAAAATTAAAAATACATATAATTTAATAAATAAATATTTTAAACAAGATGAAATGTTTGTTTAGATCGACTAAGGGTTCAAAGGGTCAAAAGTCTGAATCGTTTGAGGGAACGTCTAGCAACCCTCAAGCGTCGTTTTTGGCTCCATGAAAGCCCGACGTGCGTCCCTTCTAGAGCAGACGCAGAGGCAGCCGGACGCCACCCATTCCTCCAGACAGTCAGACGCCTCTTGCTCCATGAGGCAGCCGAGAGTCCCTCACTCCTTGAGGCAGCTGTGGCCTCTGACTCAGGCGGAGGTGTCTGCACCACGTATGTTTGAGATACACAGGGCACCGACTTCGGACCCTACTATTTCGGAGGGTGGGTCATCTGGGGTACAGATGTCGCCGCCTCTTCTCTACCTTTCGCGGTTGATACCAGCATTACCAACAGTCGATGACTCAGGTGACCCCATCAGCGGCGTACCAGTTCGTGCCTTTTGGTACGGATCTTATTTCTGCGAGTGTATCATCATCGGCGACAGAGTCGGAATCCGTCGCGTCCGTCCCAACGCCCTCTGGTGATGAAATATAAATAATTTGTTTTCTTATAATGTCATAATAAGAATAATTTATTAATAAAAAATTTATGATAGGAACCGTCAGAGCCAAGCCGACAAGAAAGAAGAGAGACCCCGTCACAGGAAAGGCTCTCGAGAAGACAGTGAGTACCTCGGGAAGGATCGTCATCGATACTGACGGGGATGATAACGTAGTATCGGGCGGGAAGACGGCGATGTACTCCGGCCGCGTGGGAGAGCTCATTAGGGATAGAGTCCCTTGTTGTGGTCAGACTGGGAGAGGTCCTACAAGAGATTAAGGACATGGTCCACAACGCAGTGTCGGTAAGTTTAAAAAAATTATAATTAATATTATGTATTATATTGTTGATTTATGAAAAACTAAACTAATAAACGTTTTAATGCAGGTGTGGTTTGACGTTCCCCAGCACCTGAGGAACACCTGGGCGGACGTTGTGCATGTGGGAAGATACGTTGGAAAGTTAATGAAAAAATAAAATTATATGTGTAATTAATAATATTTATAATTTTTTATGGTATCTGTAGGTACAAGGAGTGGAAAAATGAGTTGCAGACCCAGTGGACTACGCATGGGAACACACGTTCTGGTACCCCTGTTGAGTTCCAGTTCAGGGAGTACGAGTGGCGTTGGCTTCTGATATCATAATTCAACAACCCTCATAAACAGGTAATTAAAAAAATATATTGTTATTAATTAGTTTGTTTTGAAATATTTTATTTTTTCCTTTGTAGGCCGTTTTTCTGGCAAACGCTCAGAACCGGCAACGCAACACAAGGAACCGTCATGCTGGTTTTAGATTGTTCGCATCGTTGATGGACGAGGCGGCCAGGGAACATCCAGAAGTTAACCGATATGTCTATACGTACGGACACGCAGGAGGAAGACATGTCCAAAGCCATGTCTCGGATCGACACTTCGGATCTCAGGGTAGGGGCGAGGATCATGGGCACAGCATTCCCACCGCGAGGAAATAACTTCTACTGCCGGGGTCTAGGAAAGAAGGGTGAGGTGGTACTGAAGACCACTCCCGGATTTCAAAAAAAGGCAGTCTCGACCAGCAGTAGAACGACTCAGCTAGAGACAGAAGTTCAGTTGCTACGAGAACATCAAACCACCCAGACAGCTTATACTGCCGCTTTACAGGAGTATAATGCGGCAGTATATGCCATCCAGTAGGCACAGCAGTAGCAGGTGTTCCAGTACTCGCAAGAGTTTTCAGCTGCCCAGTTTCAGGGATTTCCGGCTTCGCTCATGCCTACGTCTATTCCCCTACCTCAGCCGCCGCAACATCCTCAATAGTAACCTCCTCCTGACGCAGATATAGATTTAGATGATATAATTTTATATATTTTTATGGGTTTATGAACAATTTATAAATAATTTAATGAAAAACCTTTAGACCACTTTTGATGGTGTTGTTGGTTATATGAAATTGTTTGTGTGATTTACAGCTTGCTTGGATGGTAATTTAGAATTTTTGTGGTTTTTTAGTATATAAAGTACTATAGCCGACAAAATTTACCATAATTCGTCGGCTATAGTATTTTTTTAATTTTTTTTTCAAGGTTTAGCCGACGAAATATGGCTTATTTCATCGGCTATAGTAGTATTTAGCCGACGAAATTAACTATAATTCATCTGCTATATTTTTTTATTTATTTTTTCAATATTTAGCTGACGAATTATAGTTAATTTCGTCGGCTATAGTTATTTTTAATTTTTTTTATTAAATACTTTGGTCTACGAAATATTCATATTTCGTCGGCCAAAGTCTTAGGTTAAGGCCGACGACAATTTATTTCATCGGCTTTAGTCTTACTTTAGCCGACGAAAAATAGAAATATACGTCGTCGGCTAAGTTTTAAACTATAGCCGACGACCACTTTTATTTTGTCGGCTAAAGTCATAGCCGACAACATCTTAGCGGACGATAACTCGTCAGCTAAGAGCTTAGCTGACGAATTTGGCTATTTTTCGTCAGCTAAAGTGCTGATTTTGGTAGTGTAAGCCTCTTCTCTCTCGATAACACCCTAAATACCTCGACCAAATTCTCATCTCTACTCTCGGCAAAACCAATTCAGCCATGGACAGTGACGAACATAAAGCTCTAGGCCTCTAGCGTTATTGAAGGAGAAAATTTTAGAAGAAACAGCAGCCTCTCCTTCAGGGCCTTATGCACGCACACCTGAACCATGAGATTATTCTAATCACCCTCTCTATCTCCATCATTCCGACCAACCAGGGGCTATTCTAGTCCCTTAAGCGTTGATGGAGAACAATTATGATGAATGGCTTGGATCCATGAGTATAACTTTGATGATCAAGAATAAGATCGTCTTTGTCAGTGGCTCTAGCACTCGACCAATTATTCAGGATGATGAGCAACAACAATGGGATCGTTGTGATACGTTAGTGAAGACTTGGCTAACCAGTTTCATGTCGAAAGAAATCTTTAAAAGTGTTAAGCATTGTAAGATAGCTCAGGCAATCTGGACTGAACTTTAAGAGAGATTTAGTCAGACAAATATGGTGCAATTATTCAATCTTGAGAACACTATCTATGCGTGTCTATATCGTTCAGACTCGGTGACAATATTCTACACAAAGCTCAAGAGTTTGTGGGAAGAAAGGGACTCGATATGTGGCCTTACAATATGTAACTGTGAAGATGGAGTGAAACTTGGTGAGTATGTCAAAAACCAACAAACCATGAAATTCCTCATGGGACTTAATGGCAGTTATGATGCTTTAGGGAGTAATATTATCTTTATCGATCATCTTCCTATTGTCATAAGGCATATGCAATGACACTGCGCCAAGAGAAACAAGTGCAAGCCTCAAGCCATAACAAGACCTCAGATGCATCGGCTTTCTTGGTTCATAAGTCAATCCGTGACACTGAGAGGGCTTCTGTCCCTGAGCGAGCCCCTGCTCGTAACAAGAAACCTGTCAATGCCACAAAATGGTGTGACATTTACAATAAAGACAACCATTCCACAAAATTCTGTCGTGCATTTTACGTGTGAATACTGTAACTGGAAGGGACATGATTTTGAGCATTGCCATAAAAGAAAAAGCGGATGAGGAGGCTGCTGGAAGTTCTAGCCGAAGTAACCATGTACTTACCGTGCCAGATTCTAAGGAAAACCTGAATTTTACTTTCTCCAAGGAGGATTGCAGGTAGATCTTGGAACTCTTGAACAAGAACAAAATCTCTACTGCTAACCAAGTCGGTAACATTCTTCCCACCCTTGATGAGATTTCAGGTAATGTTTTTCAAATTGCTTGTAGTAACCAAAGCAGTATTTGGATCCTAGATAGTGGTGCAAGTGACCACATTATTTGTGATAGCAGTCTACTCATCGAGTCATCCGTTGCATGTAATCATTTTGTCCAACTCCTAAATGGTTTTAGGGCACTAGTCAGTCATATTGGTTCAGTTATCTTCTCTTCTCAGTTCACACCTCATAATGTCTTATGTGTGTCATTATTCCACCTCAACTTGATTTTTGTTTGTAAGTTGTGTTGATACACCTTTTGTATCACCATATTTCTTAAGCATGTTTGTTACATACATGATCTACTCTCAGAGAGAATGATTGGGACGAGATCTAAGAAGGAAGGACTCTATTGCCTCAACAAAGTTCAGCAAGTCACATGCAATACCGTTGACAGTAGCTCTCAAACGCTCTGGCATAAACGCCTTGGCTACCCATCCTCCAAGGTTTATCCATTGTTTCCCTTTCCTTCTAAGAAGTCTTGTGATTCAAACAAATGTTCCATTTGTCCGTTAGCCAAACAAAATCGTACTCCATTTTCTTTGAGTTCAATTTCAAATACTTCTTCGTTTACTTTAATTCATGTTGACATTTGGGGAGGTTGTCATGAACCTTTCACAGTAGGTACTAAATATTTCTTACAATACTTGATGATTTTACTCGTTGCACTTGGGTCTATTTGATGGTACAAAAATCTGAAGTCAGAAAGTTTTTGATCGATTTTATACATATGGTTACAACTCAGTTTGATACAAGAGTCAAAACAATTCCTAATGATAATGGTCCCGAGTTTAAAATGTCTGATTTTTACTCATGCAAAGGTATTTTGCATCAAACGAGTTGTATCAACAAATCACAACAAAATGGTGTTGTTGAACGTAAACATCGTCATCTGCTCAACATGGCTAGAGCTCTTTTATTTCAAGCGCAATTGCCGAAGTCATTTTGGGGGAAGCCATTCTCACTTCCACCTATCTTATTAACTGAAATCTCACTCCTCTTCTTAAAGGCAAAACTCCCTTTGAAAGCCTTTTCAAAAGGCCCCCAATATTTGATCATCTTAAGGTTTTTAGTTGTCTTTGTTTCGCATCAGCACATCCACGCAAACCTACTAAATTTAATCCCCGGGCTGCCAAATGTATGTTTCTTGGGTATCCAAATGGCCAAAAGGATTATAAGGTTTTTGATCTCGAAATTGAGGAAATCTTTATTTCTAGAGACGTAATCTTTTATGAAGATACCTTCCCATATCTGTCTTCTAGACTTCCTCAGACTCCAATTAACCCTTCTCTTTTAACAACTAAGGGTTTCAATGAAGATACAAACACTGGGACTTCGGGTAGTACTCATGACATTAGGGTTTTGGAACGGCTTCTTGTTTAGGTACCACTCTCTCTAACCCTACCAATTATGAAGATCCTAGCATACCTTCCACTCTTTCACACCCTATTCTCTCATCTGAAGTGTCTAAGACGTGGAGTCTCGTGCCTTTGCCTCCCATCAAGCGTCCAATAGGCTGCAAATGGGTGCTCAAGATAAAGTTTAATCCTGATGGAACAATTGAGAGGTACAAAGCACGGCTTGTAGCTAAAGGCTATTGTCAAGTTGAAGGGGCGGATTACCGAGAAACTTTTGCACCGGTTGCCAAGCTTACTATTGTTCGAATTTTGCTTGGACTAGCTGCTCTTCATGGTTGGCATCTCCACCAATTGGATGTCAACAACGCTTTTCTTCATGGAGATCTCACTGAAGATGTATATATGCAACTGCCACCTGGATTTGGCCGAAAGGGGGAGAATGTTGTATGTATTGAAGCACGCATCTTGGAAATGGTTTATTAAACTATTACTGGCTCTCAAATCAGCGGGTTTTCATCAATCATGGAGTGATTACTCATTATTCGTCCGAAATCAAGTTGGCAAGTTCATAGTGTTACTAGTATATGTGGACGATGTTATTCTTGCAGGGATAGTCTAGAAGACATCACAAATACAAAGAAGTTTCTCTCAAGCAAGTTCAAGTTGAAAGATCTAGGAAAACTCAAATACTTCCTAGGAATTAAAGTGGCTAGGTCTCGACATGGCATAGCTTTGTGCCAAAGAAAGTACGCACTTGAGATACTTGAAGACACAAGTTTCTTAGCATCTAGATCTTCTCGTTTTCCAGTTGATTATAATCTTGTTCTGACACAATCATGAGCAAGTTTATTGACAGACTCTACACAGTACATGAGACTTGTTGGACGTATGATCTACTTAACAATCACAAGACCAGACTTGGCATATGCAACTCACATTTTGAGTCAGTTTATGGACAAGCCTCGACAACCACACTTGGATGCTGTTCTTCGGTATATCAAAGGAACACCAGGTTAGGGAATCTTTTGTTGCCTTCAACTGGAAAGCTCGAACTAACAGGTTTTTGTGATGCTGACTGGGCTAAATGTAAAGACACAATATATATATATATTATATATATATTAAATAATTTAATATAATATAAGTTGGTAGGTATAGTATACCATGGTATAGGGAAAACATGTACCACCTACCAACCAATAATTTGAAGTTGGTACAGTATAATGTACCGTGTACCGATTTGGTGGTATACCAAGATATTTGGTACGGCCAACAAAGTTGTTTTGTGACAACCAAGCAGCTCTTTATATTGCGTCTAATCCAGTCTTTCTTGAGCGTACGAAATATATAGAGATAGATTGTCATGTAGTACGAGAAAAGATGCAGCAAAGAATCATTCAAACTGCTCACATAAGAACGAAGGAACAGCCGACAGATTTGTTTACCAAACCAGTAGGTTCAACACAATTTCAAATATTACTTCGCAAGTTGAATGTGATCAACATACATCCTAACTTGAGGTGGAGTATTGAAGATAATATTCAAGTAAAAGAATGAGCTGTCTTGCAATGCTTAACACTTTTGGAGATTTCTTTCGACATGAAACCGGTTAACCAAGTCTTGAATAACGTATCACAACCATCCCATTGTTGTTTCTCATCATCTTGAGCAATTGGTCAAGTGTTAGAGCCATTGACAAAGCCGATCTTATTCTTGATCGTCAAAGCCGATCTTATTCTTGATCGTCAAAGCCGATCTTATTCTTGATCGTCAAAGCCATACTCATGGATCCAAGCCATTCATCATAATTATCCTCCATCAACACTTAAGAGACTAGTATAGCCCCTAGTTGGTCGGAATGTTGGAGATAGAGTGGGTGATTAGAATAATCTCATAGTTCAGGTGTGCGTGCATAAGGCTTTGAAGGAGAGGCTGCTGCTTCCTTCAAAAATTTCTCCTTCAATAACGCTAGAGCTTTTTGTTTATCATTGTCTATGGCTGAATTGGTTTTGCCGAGAGTAGAGATGAGATTTTGGTTGAGGTATTTAGGGTGTTATCGAGAGAGAAAAGACTTAATCGAGGTTTGTAGGATTTGTCGAGAAAGAGGTTGTGTTTTGGTCGAGGTTTTAGGTCGAGGAACGGGGCTGTGGTACCATAATGAAATTAGAAGTTGATAGAAAAGAGTTCTACATATTGATCATTATACAGAAGCCATGATACAACTTATATATTGATACAACCCTAGATTATTAGGGTTTTCTACAGTATCAAAAAAAAATCAATCCCAAATAATTAGAAATTACTCAAGAATCCTATATAAATTATGAAGAAAATTTCACCAGCAACAGTAACATATTTTAATTCTTAACTTGAATATTTAAAACGATTTCTGTATATCTTCAATATTCTCACAGCAACATATTTTAATTCTTAACTTAAATATTTAAAACGATTTCTGTATATCTTCAATATTCACACTTCTTTTATTCTTTTACTTCAATATTATCTTCAATAAAGCAAACGAGAGGGATTATATGGGACCCAATGAAAGAAAGACAATATTACATACCAAAAGAGAAAGAGAGTGAGAAAGGGAGAGGTCAGGGGCAGTGCTTTTTGACTAGAATGGCATGCTCATGTCTAATCAGGGATTCTCGTTCTCGATGGAATATAACTGAAAGATCTTTTATATCCCCGAAGTTGGCTCAGCTCCCATTCGTCTACTCAAGTACAACACCATCCCTCTCGTGTATGAGACAGAGAGAGAGAGAAGATGAGCCTGAGTAAGTATGCATACCACACCAACATAGAAGAGACTAGTAGAGTAGCAGTAGGGCACTCCAGCACGCACCACACACACCAAGTACAAGTACAACCTCCATCACCAAACCACTGCTTTCTCTCTTCTCTGCCCCTCGGCCCCCTCCCTCTTCTTCACATTTCACACCTAAATTTAATTCAATCCCTTCCCCCTGCCTTCCTTCTTGTCATGGACCCACCTCACCTCATCAAACTCATCAGCATTCACTTAGTTTTTGCTCATGACTCGAGAGTTTAAATGTTCATTTTGAACTCTTAATGCAGCATTCCAGTAGTGCAAGGTGCGCGAGAGACGAGAAACTGTCTCTCATTTTGCACTGAACTCCCGCATGTCAGAACTAACCATTGCGGTTTAGAAGCAGATAAACGAGCCTCCTGGACGTAGTAAGAGAATGATTGGCACCGTGCCACTGAGTGTCGTAAAAGGAAACTTCAGTGCGTAAGTTAGAGGCACTCGGATGGTAAGTTAGTAGTCGAGCTTGGGTGCTCAAGTTGGAGGAACTTGTGATGTATATTATTATGTTTGAAACATTACCCAGTTTCCATCATTTGATCCGTGGCTCAAATGTGGTGGCTTCAGCTGTTTTTGAAATTTATAAAAGTTGAACGATAATTGGGTCTGCCCAGTTGGGATGACACTACAGCACTTGTATAGTTGATGCCTTGATGGCAAAATTGCTATTTCCCTTTCAAGCATCAACTACAAAGTTATTGGTTTTCTGCCTTTGCACGCAGTTTTTTCTTGCACTTCCATGATCACATTCGCTAATGGAAATTATTGAAAAATTAAAGGAAGCTATCCCAAACGATTAGGGAGGGATTAGTATTAATATCTTTGTGTAAACTTTATATAATCTTTCTGTAATCAGAAAGATTCTTTTTCTAGTCTTAGAAGTTAGCTAGATTACAGAAAGATTCTTTTCCTAGTCCTAGAAGTTAGCTAGAAGTCCTATATATGTAGCCTTGTACTTAACGTAAACAAATCAATTCAGTTTTATCACAATACCTCATTCTTTTTATGGTATCAGAGCCATAAGTTTTCGAGCCAATTTCTAAACACAAAACCCTAAACCTTCCCTGCTGCAAACAATGGCAGGAGATGATCAAAAACCAGAAACAACATCAGAAACTCCTGCATGGGAGAATTCAAATCACGCCCTATACATCCATCATTCTGATCAACCAGGAATGATACTCGTTCCTCAACAACTAGTGGAGGACAACTTCAGCTCTTGGATTGAGAGCATGGACATGACACTTCAAATCAAGAACAAAATAGGGTTAGTGAATGGAACCATAACCAAACCCGTCAAGAATCCGGATGCACAGCTGCAATGGAACCGTAGTAATATTCTCGTCAAGACATGGCTGCTAGGATCAATGTCACCATCAATTGTCAAAAGTTTTTCTCACTGCAAGGATGCAAGAACTGTTTGGCTTGAGCTACATGAGAGGTTTGGACAAACCAACACTGTTCAACTTTTCAATATTGAAAATTCTATTCATGATTATACACAGGGATCTTCATCTGTTACAACCTACTTTACCCAACTTAAAAGCCTCTAGGACGAGAAGGAATTTCTTTGCAATATTCCTGCATGTGTATGTGAAGCAGGAGAGGAGATAAAATCGTATGTTGAAACACAAAAGATCATGAAGTTCTTGATGGGTTTAACAGAAGAATTTGCTGTGGTTCGGAGCAATATCATTGGCATGGATCCCTTGCCAAATCTGAACAAGGTCTATTCAATAGCACTAAGGCATGAGAAACAGGCAGCAGCTTCGGCCATCAAAGCAATTATACCGGTCTCGGATTCTGATGCATTCTGCGTACAGAAGACAGACATGAAAGGGCAAATCAACGAGTTCCTGCATGAACCGTTTGCAGGCATCGTGCGCAAGCAACAACGTAATTCTGGCGGCAGTGACATGAAACCACGTTGTACCAAATGTGATTGCTCCAATCACTCAACTGAGAATTGTAAGGCTCACCTGCGTTGTAGCACTTGCAACTATAGAGGCCATACTGCAGATACATGTCGTGCCCACCTGCGATGCACCTTTTGCAATTTTAAAGGCCATACAGTTGACGAATGCAGGCAGAAGAAGAAGATGCAGTCCAGTGAAAGCTTAAGCCGAGTAAACCACATCTCGGCATTCCATGATAATCAAGGCAGCACAACTGAGTCATTCACATTTTCTCAGGTTGAGTGTGCAAGGTTGAGGGAACTTCTCAAAGAAAAACAACCACAACCCGGTAAAATTACCAACTATGAAGATCTTGCTGGTAAGGCCACTTCCCTAGCCAATACTTGTTGTCACACACCAACATGGCTCATAGACAGTGGTGCCAGTGATCATATTGTGTGTGATGCAAAACTTCTTAACTCTAAACAAGTTGTCATGAGTTATACAGTAAGGCTACCATCTGGATCATCCGCTCAGGTCACACATATTGGGAATGTTATATTTTCATCTCAATTGAAACTTGAGAATGTGTTATGTGTACCTTAATTCTATCTGAACCTAATATCAGTCAGCAAACTAGCTCGTGATTCATTTTATGTGACCATATTTCTAAAACAACTATGTATTATGCAGGACCTACGATCACGGAAGATGATTGGGATGGGCCATGAGAGGGAGGGAGTGTACTGCCTCGATATCCACCAGAAAGGAACATGCAATGTGGCTCATGTTCAGAAATCAAGCATCTGGCATCAAAGATTGGGGCATCCTTCATAAAGAGTAACATCGTTGTTTCCTTTTTCCATGAACTATTGTGCACCAAATAATTGTTTAATTTGTCCTTTGGCAAAACAAACCAGACAACCATTTTCTTTAAGTACTACTTTCAGTAAAGAATGTTTTGAATTAATTCATGTTGACATTTGGGGTGGTTATCATGTTTCCTCACTCACCGGTGCAAAATTTTTCTTAACCACCGTTGATGATTATTCACGAGGTACTTAGGTTTTTCTCATGAAATGTAAATCGGAAACTCGTTCACTTCTTGTCAGTTTTGTCAATTTGGTCGAAAATCGATTTGAAAAACATGTCAAAATCGTCAGAAGTGACAATGGTCCAGAATTTAACATGCCTGAGTTTTATGCGTCCAAAGGCATTGAACACCAGACAACATGTGTTAACAATCCCCAACAAAATGGTGTTGCTGAAAGAAAGCATCGTCACCTCTTCAATGTGGCTCGTGCTCTTCTTTTCCAGGTTGATCTTTCAAAACGTTTTTGGGGTGAGGCTATTTTGACTGCAAGTTACCTCATTAATCATACACCAACTCCACTTTTAAGGGGTAAAACACTTTTCGAACAACTCCATTCCAAAGAACCATCCTATGATCATCTCCGAGTTTTTGGTTGTCGATGTTTTGTATCTACTCATCTATCCAAGCCCAGTAAGTTTGATCCTCGATCAATTGAGTGTATTTTCTTAGGTTATCCTCAAGGTAAAAAGAGATATAGGGTCTATGATTTCAAAGCAAAGAAAATTTTGTGTTCACGTGATGTAATATTTCATGAAACCGATTTCCATTACAAAACGTCACCTTCATCTCCATCACTCCCTAATTTACATTCTGATGTTATTTCTTTCAATTATGGGGGAACAGTGCATGATCATTCTACACCTCAAAACAAAAATCCTGTTCACACATATTCTCCTGGTCCTATTAGGAATCCTATTGATAACAATCCTATTCTAGTTATTGATAATCCCCCTATACCTCCGTCACATGATATAGTTTCCTCTCCTAACACAATGTCCACAACTACAGCTTGAATGGTGATTTATCTGAAGATGTTTATATGCAGTTTCCTCCTGGTTTTGGAGAAAAGAGAGAGAATCGTGTCTGCAAGCTACACAAATCCTTATATGGGCTCAGACAAGCTTCAAGACAATGGTTCATCAAGTTGTCAAATGAATCAAGAAGGCTGGTTTTCGTCAAAGCTGATCTTATTACTCACTATTTGTTCGAAACTGCAAAGAGACATTCACTGTGCTACTAGTGTATGTCGATAATATTATTTTAGCAGGAAACAATCTCAATGATATCAAAGCTGTGAAGTGCTTCTTATCCAGCAAGTTCAAGTTAAGAGATATGAGAGTATTGAAATATTTTCTTGGCATAGAAGTGGCTAGATCAAAGCAAGGTATCGTGTTAAGCCAGCGTAAGTACGCATTGGAGATATTGGAGGACTCCGGATTCCTTGGAGCAAGACCGACAACATTCCCTGTAGAGTGCAACATTGCTTTGACACAAAGCGATGGAGAGCTACTTACTGATCCATCTCAATATCGAAGATTGGTGGGAAGGCTTATTTATCTCACCATTACAAGACCTGACATTGTCTATGCGGTACACATCCTTTCTCAGTTCATGGACAAGCCAAGAATACCCCATCTTGAAGCAGCGCACAAGGTGTTGCGTTATCTAAAGCAAACGCCGGGACAAGGTTTGCTATTGTCATCTCAAGGAACGCTTCAATTACGTGCCTTTTGTGATGCAGATTGAGCACGTTGTAAGGACACTAGAAGGTCAATTACTGGCTATTGGATTTTTATTGGTAATTCACCTATCTCTTGGAAAACAAAGAAGCAAGGAACAGTCTCTAGATCGAGTGCAGAAGCAGAGTATCGTTCCATGGCTTCTTTTTGTTGTGAGATTACTTGGTTGCAGAATATATTGAAAGACCTCAATGTCACAGGTACGCAACCAGCATTACTTTTCTGTGACAATCAAGCTGCTCTACATATTGCATCCAATCTAGTTTTTCATGAACGAACTAAACACATAGAGATTGACTGTCATTTCGTTCGTGAGAAAATCCAGAGAGGTCTGATCAAGACTGCCTACATTCGAACACAAGATCAACCAGCAGACCTATTTACCAAACCACTCACATCTACACAGTTTACCGATTTGTTGAGAAAGTTAGGTGTAATTAACATACATTCTAACTTGAGGGGGGTATTGAAACATCAAATGAAGCTATCCCAAACAGTTAGGGAGGGATTAGTATCAATATCTTTGTGTAATCTTTATGTAATCCTTCTGTAATCAGAAGGATTCCTTTCCTAGTCCTAGAAGTTAGCTAGAAGTCCTATATATGTAGTCTTGTACTTAACGTAAACAAATCAATTCAGTTTTATCACAATACCTCATTCTTTTTAGAAATCCCCCACAAATCATGACAGTATAAGTATATTAAGTACCTTAATATATATATATATATATATATATATATATATATATATATATATATTTGAATGTAAACAATCAATGGTGGGGAAATGAGACCAAGAACCAGTCATGAGCATGCCAAACTGAGAATTAAGTATTTCTCACTCGTAATTCCTCGTCTCCAAGATCTCCCCATCTAACACCGTGCTTTGCAGCAAGATAGTGGGGTCCTACTGGCCCTCTGCTACCATAGGGGTATAGCTCGGGAACAATCTCTCTGTTCGAGTTCATTCAACAATTGTGTGAATAGTGACCAAGCAGTATCAAGCTCATCATTTCTTATAAACAACCTCCGTTCCCCTTCAATTGCATCTAACAGTAGCCTCTCATATGCATCTGGTATTACTCTTGGAAACCTGCACAATGTAACATACAGCATTGGATCATTACAGAGGCATTCAGGGGTGGAGCCAAGTAGAAGCCCGGTAGGGCTTAAGCCCAACCCAATATTTTAAGGAAAAAAACTGTATATATATATATATATATATATATATATTGTGTGATTAACACCAAGCCCAACTCAGTTCGTCAATTCACAATCTCACCCTAGCTTTCTCGACAGCATCTGCCCCCAACTCTTTCTTGATAGCCTCCTTAGTCCTCAAGACACAGTCATCCTCTCAAGTCTGATGCACAGCTTGTCTAACCTCATCGTCGCTGCTGCTCAGTCGGAAATGGCAATGCTCTGCTTTGCTTGGACCACCTATTTATTCATCCCGTGTTCTGCTTTTAAGCTCATCAAACCTTTTCACCTTATTTTGTAGATCTGACTCAGAAGCTCTCCTCCATTCCTCAAACCCTCTCAGTCTTTGTTCCCTCTGCCTATTATATTCAAGTAAAACTTGATATGCTTTCACCGAATCTCATACCCATAACAAGTTTGATATACTCGCTTGTGAAATTGTGTGTGTGTGTATGTTTTTTTTTTCGAGTAATTTTGGTTTGGTTTAGTTGGTAAAGTTGTGCTCTTTGGGTTCATGTTGGTTAAGATTTCTTGGGTTTGTTTACTCTTCAGTGGTCCTGTGCTAATGTCGAGCGTTCTCTAATGTTCTACTCTCAGTACTCTGTAATCCCTTTTTTTGCTTTCTCTAATTCGTTTCATCCTCGAAGTTTAATACTCTAATTTGACAATTTATATCTAATTTTCAAAATTTTGATGATGGCTTGGAGCTTTGGGAACTGGGCAGACCTGTGAAGCTAAGAACTTGGTTGGATTCCCGATTTCCCGTTATTTTCACGGGTTCTCCACTTCGCTGCTCTCAGGTTTGTCTATTTACTCTGTCTACTGATTTTGAATTACCTATGAGTTTGATATTGCCAAATAGTGCCTATTGATGTTGGATTTTTGTTGATTAATGCTACCGATTTTGTTTAATATAGCAGACTAGCAGTGTGTCTAATATAAACGTTGTCTTTTAATCAATAGGTGTTAGAGTAAAATGTTGAATACAAGGCCAAAACCGAAACGATTAATTTTTTTTCTCTCACCCCGTTGAGATTCTCCGTTTTTTCCTGGTTAGGAAATTCAAGCCCAACCAAGGTTGAAATCCTGGATCCGCCACTGGAGGCATAGAAGTTCTTGTATCATCTTAACTTGCAACAAAGTTCTTGTAAGCGTTTTGTCAAGACCAAGTTTAAAAACACTGCTGTACCTAGCAGAATAAAGCAAATTTAGGTCACTTCGGTCTAGTCTCATTCCAAGACCGGGGACATCGTTGTTGATCTTCAGGAATATGGCTTCATCAGGTTGTACACGAAGCACGAGGTTGAAGAAGACAAACATGGACTCAGGTGGGCAGCCATGCAATAAGGTCAGTCAAGAATGAAGATGAAAGCTCAAATTTGAGAAGTAATGTGAGACGAAGCTGTATCTACCTACAAATATCTGCAGTGTTGTGCTGTGACTTGTGGGATGAATGCTGGAGTAGATTGTATGGTCTATTTTTGTTAATTCGTTTCTTGCTTAATAAAGAAGTACAATTTACTATATATCTATTCTTTGTCGCATTGTTCATAGCTACATTTAAAAACAGTCTTTACCGTTTTACCCTCATTGTTGGTTCTGCAAAATTCCGTAATTACCCCTTATTTGGACGTGTTTTTCTTTGACACAACTCTAGAAGAATCAAGAATTCCAATTCTGCCCCTATTTCTCTAGGTCTGCACTCTCTAGAAACCCAAGAAGTGTCAAAAGAAGGAAAGTGAGAGAGAAGAGAGCAGTGGAACAAAAGCTATCGATTTGGCTTTCTTTGTTAATCTATCGTGTCCGGATGATCATCGTTCCAATCCTGGCTAGGATTATCATCGTTCCAATCCTAGCTGTTCTCATCTATTATCCTATTTTTCATTTGCTTTCTTCTTCCTACCTAACAGTGTTTGTTCTCTGTGTCTTTGTCATTCTAAATTGTTGATCTGAATTGGGTTTAGTTAATTTTTTGGGTTTAGTTTTGGTTTTCTTTCTGTTTGTTTTGATTTGATTTTGGTTTGGTTTGGTTCGTTCTATTGTATATGACCTTTCAGATTAATATGAGAACTGTGATTTGTTTTTGTTGTAGGATGAGACAGGATACAAACTGCTATATGATTTACCTTTCTGCATTGTTACGGATACAAAATGGAATTGCTGCTTGAGGATGAAGATGGCTCAACAACAACTACAATCATAGGTAAAACAGTAGACCCTCTTTGGAATATCATGTGATGAGTTGGTCATGAGCAACAAGAGGATGACAAATATAACATTCCCTCTGCATTGGAGAAGGCAAAGAACCAGTATCATGTTTGGTGGATTCGAGATGATTTCTTGGTGAAGGATGTTTACCTTGACAATAAAGCCGATGAAGAGCTGCCTATGCATGATTTAGTGGTAGAACCATGTAGTCCAGCAAAGAGGTATAATCATAGTTTGTTAATCACCTTAATGTATCAAAAATGATGCTAAGATTTACAAAAAAATGTATATATATGTTAATCGCCTTAGTATATATATATAATTGCTTGGCCTTTTCATGCTTAACCATATTGAGTCACTTTTTACAACTTATTTTTCACTGTGTAAGGGGGAAGGAAGCAAAGCGGCATCAAAGTAGGTGTTGCATACATATAAATATGCATTTGCCTTCTATTTTAAAATGTATTCACTTTTCGTGGCTGTGTTGCAATCCAAATGTTTTGTTGATATACATTTATCGCTTTTCAGGGCAGAGGGAAGCAATGGGTCATCAAATAAGTATTGCACGCATCTAAATATATGCACTTGTTTTTTTTCAAACTATACAAAACATAAGTATCTGAAAATTTTCACACTACTCAGTTTTTCTAAATTGACAACGATTAGCATTCCTTATACTCACAATGAAATCGACATCATGGTTGAGAAAAGATGTTCAAAGATGGTTGAGACATGAACTTTTAGATATGCAGATATCAGTATAGAGAACACATTCTCTAAGGTAGGGATCTGTTGCTGATTTCATTTCATTCGGGGTGTGTTTCTGCATTTGAGATTTGTTTCCATTGGTAGTTTATTCAATTAGTTTAAGTGTTTTTTAGGGTTTTGATTAGGAGAGAATAGTTTTTCCGTTGTATTCTGTATAGTATATTCTATTGATTTGTTTGCTATTTAAGCAGGATGCAAGAACTTGACTATTTTCTCACACTGACAGAGTAGCAAAGCAACGTGTTTTTTATTTTTTCACTAGATTCTGGGAGTTCCAATCTTCAGTTTCTCTTAGTTCTAATTGGTTCT
The DNA here is from genome assembly GCA_951800085.1 of Comarum palustre. Taxonomy (NCBI): domain Eukaryota; kingdom Viridiplantae; phylum Streptophyta; class Magnoliopsida; order Rosales; family Rosaceae; genus Comarum; species Comarum palustre. The sequence continues at coordinate 5,192,303 of OX637578.1, forward strand.
AATTACAGGACCTGTGTGAACCTAATTAGAGTAAGTTTGGAGTAAATAAAACTCTCAGTAATAATATTTATAATCTTGGTCAAGGTAAGTATCAATACCTGTGCATATGTTTTTGTGGTTGGAGATGGTGAACTTCCATAATCTTGGTCAAGTTATTTGATGTAGGTCGGGTATGAAAACAATTGATTTGAAACTAAGATTTTAGTTTGTTAATATCATGGTCAGATGACATGTACATGGAAGCAGTACTTATACCTCTTCCCTTGCAGTAAAACAGTTATGCATTTTTTGTTTAGCAAGATCTTTCAGGGATTATTATCCTCTCATAGTTTCTAGAACAAGATCTCTCATCTCTGTTCTATTGGTAGTGAAATATTTAGAAACTACACATTCATTCTTTGACAGTTTATTATGGCATTAGATCAAGAAAAAGTAAAACGAATGAGTTTATAGATGAAGAAGAAAGCCATGATCTTCACCGAAGTGGTTGTTGAAAATTAAACATGGGTATAAGATGGGAGAACTTCTAATGAGGACCAAATGAGGACTTTCAAATGAACGGTTGGATGATATACACATGAGAATTAGAAAATATCAATTAAAAGTGAAAACCTTGATTCAACCGTTCATTTGAAAGTCCCCACTTGATCCTCATTATAAGGTCATCATTAGAAGCTCTCACATAAATTTATAGATGTTCTCATTTCTAAATGGCTTATCACTATTTACATATTCATGGCTTACATATTCTCTGGTTTTGTAAGGTGAGGAAGTAATATCGCATGATACTCCAAGAACAAAAGCGAAACTGCCAGTGAACTATTAAATTTTGGGATTTCAAGTGTTTTATGTCATTCTAAATTTTTGACATTGCCTTTCTTCTCTGTTCATCATAAATCTCAACCTTTAGAATTGTGAATGGTGTCATTCTTACTTTATCAGTACCTACCCACTTGAAATCTTGAAACTGTTTTTGCCGAGAGAGAAAGTTTCATTGCCTTCAGAAACAGTTTCATTTCTTGATTACTTATGTATTACAGTTCTCTGGTGATTAAGCAAACCTTCGATCAGACCAAGGGGGAAAAGAACGACCATGATTCAGCTCTTTTTCTATTATTGAATTTGATACCGAAGCTACCTATGTATCCTGCAAAGTATTACTGACCTTTAGATTTTGGCTTACGATTGAGACCAATATAAATCTAACAGAAAATTTATGGATGTTTATTGATTTAAACCTGTGTATATTACAAAACCAATGTATATGAAAAAATGTAAAGATTCGAGACAGCAACAAAACTCGCAGCAAAGCGCGGGAGCAATATCTAGTATACTCTACATCTTGTCATTGGTATATATTCATTGTGGCCTTTGCCTTTGTTGAAAGGCCATTGCCACACTGGTTGCTAAAATTTGATGGTAGAGGACTTAATGACTAGCTCTAAAGTGAATCAAACTGTAATTTTCTCATGGGTTTTGACATGCATTTTTGTCATTAGGTTTCAGTTTTATCATTTTGATAGTTTTACTTTTCATCACTATGTTAACTCATTTTATTTTTGACATAGTGGCCTCGTATGATTGAAGTGTTGAAATAAGCGTCACAAAGAGTGCAACCCTCTTGAGTCTTGATTATTTATAATAGTTGAGTTTTGACTACCAATAAAGAAGTGACCCTGGTTCAAACTTAAAATTTTAAAACATATGGACCAAGTTGACAAAACCATAATTATAAATATAAACATATTATGGGATGAAAACATAAAGATTGAATGGAATGACAAGTGGAACGACATAAGGACATCCTTTCAATACTTAAAAGTATTTGAGATTATTCAATTCTTAAATAGAATATGACATGATAGAATGAATGTTATCACGTCATCACTAGCTATGCATGAAGAAAGAATACATCAAAAGCGAAATCAGAAAATCTGTATTTTCTTATCTGCCAACTCCGACAGAGCTTTGTGAATAGCTCGGGATGACTCCGTAAGTGTGTAATATATGGTTGGAAAGGTACGGGTGTCTACTTTCCAAAATCGTTTACGGATCGTTCATATGTATTCCTTAGAAAAAAGTTACGGCTATTTTAGTACACAAAGTTCACTCTGTGCTAGAATCTGATTTTCTACGCGAACTTGTATTTTTAGTTCTCAAGCAACATTCTCCTCAAGTTCTAAGTGTAAAAGATCATGTTGAGGATAATACAACATGATTTTGTTAATGGGTAAATGCCAATTTACACAAAGACAAGTATTTTATACCCCATACCAAAGAATAACATATTCTAATGAAACAGAGCATAATAACGTTTTTACCCTTCTTTTTCTTCTGTTTTTTTCTCTCTCATCATGTCGACCTATTGGTGGATCTTTTTAGAGACCGGAAGGGGCTGTGGATCCCACAATATTTTTGTTTTTCTTTGGAAATTGTTGAAATATTTCATTGGTAACATGTTATTTAGACTAAAAGTTATCATTATGACCCCTCCAAATTGTAATTTTTCCTTAATTAATTATTTGAAAATAGACTATTGTAATAACTACGTTGGTTAATTGTCTTAATATACGCATGACGCACAATAAAATGTTTAAAAAACATTTAAAGGAGAATTATTGGTTTCGAAAATGAAGAAAACAATTAAGTTTATTCTTTTGTAAAATATCTTCAATAGTTGTGGTTTATTTATTTTTATTGTAGAAAAATAAAAAAAATACATTTTATTTTTGGCCCCCTCAATGACAAGTTTCTAGTTCCACCACTACTCGCACCCCCACCACAACATCACAAGATCTCAACGGCAACGAGCCTCACCAGCGATACTCGTGTTCTGGGGTCAACCCAACAGGAAAATGTCTTCTTCTCAACTGGAACTGGACTTCGTCCTCTCCTCGATGTCGGCAGAGCTAATCTTCTAGCCCAGATTGGTTTTACAATGGCCAGATCAGGTTGGTTTACCTCATCTTCTTCCACACTCTAAATAGGGGTCATCATTTGGCACATGGGTCTAAAAGCCTATGGGCGTTCTGTGGCCCCATAAGGACAAAGCCCTGCCTGACCCGTTCAAAAGCCTATCTCGGCCCAGCCTATAGGGCATAAGGTCAGACTAAGATGGAGGGTTCAAAGCCTTGGGCCGACCAGCGGCCCGACCCATCACAAGCTCGTTAAAGCCCGTCTGGCCAGGCTCGGCTCTAAAAAGCCTGCTCAAAGCCTTTTAGATTATTTTATTAATATTTATATGGAATTATTTGTTACATATGTGAACTAATTAATTCATTAAGTCATAATTTTCTTTCATTTTTATTAAATTTAGTTCAATTCATTAACAAAATCTTAACTTATTCATTTTTTTTTATTTTTTTATTAAACATATATATATATATATATATAATAAGTCCGGCCTGACCCATATAAAAAAGTCATGCCCTAAAAAGCCTGTAAAAGCCATGGTCGTAGGCCTTGATATTTTTGGAAAGCCCGGCCGACCCGGTCTTTAAATTTCAAAATTATGGATTTAGGCTCGGCCCGAACCCATAGGGCTTGGTTAGGGTAGGGCCGGGCAGGCCCATTGCCGACCCCCCCATTCCCAAGCCATGGCTCAGCAAATCGTAACTCTGGGAACCAAGAGCGTGAATCTAATGAACTTCATCAACGAGTTTCGTGAAGGTTATGAAAAGGCAAGTCGTGAAAAGTTGAGAAGACTTATGATTCTGGAATACACTGATGTTGTGAATTCCGTGCTCCAAAAGTTTGAGGTCACAAACATCAGATTTGACCCTCTCCGGTCGGAAACGGAGCTCAAAGCAATGGAGCCATCTTGAACTACTTGCTAGGTGTGAACAAGGGTGTCGTTGGTGGCGGTTTCGGAAACGTCGTCGTTTCAGGGATTCCCAAAACGTTTGAGGCAGCACCAGCGGAGGAGACGCTTTGTTGTTGATAGCACTGGATTGGGGAATTACAGTCTTAGCTACCATTGGGTTGGTCAATACTCTAAACTATTTGTTTCGAGACACTTAAACTGGGACAAGTGTGGCCCGTGGATCACCATTGTACCGATATTGTCCCAACTTAACCACCTTTAAGGTGTTGGGTTTTAATCACAAAAGGCCTCGGTACAATTGGATACAATTCATCCACTTATAAGTTATATTTTATTTGTCTCTTTTCTGATGTGGGATCTTTTCCTCTCCAACACTCCCCCTCACGTGCAACCTAACTTTTTAGGTTGACACGTGAAATTCATTCAGTTCAATTCCCACATCGGAAATCGGTACATTCATGCGGTCCAATTCCCATTTTGGAAATTGGGGTATGTGATCCAAGACCCACTGTAGGCACTTGGTATGGTATGGGCCAATCAGAATTTTTCCGACGGCAATTTGATTCGATGAACCCAAATTTGAGCTCATTATGATGGGAGACTTTCCCCCGTTACGTTGGGAGAAGTAATTGAAGAGAGACCCGCTCTGATACCAACTTAAACTGGGACAAGTGTGGCCCGTGGATCACCATTGTACCGATATTGTCCCAACTTAACCACCTTTAAGGTGTTGGGTTTTAATCACAAAAGGCCTCGGTACAATTGGATACAATTCATCCACTTATAAGTTATATTTTATTTGTCTCTTTTCTGATGTGGGATCTTTTCCTCTCCAACAGAGACAAGTGAGGTTAGTTTGCCAGTGAAGAATATGACTCGAGAAAACAATGTTGATGAATTTAAAAGGATTAGGGTGATTGGGATTATTCTATTAGAAGAGGACCAAGAGGTTCTTTAGAAGACTGTTTGGCTTTTGAATGTCAACGTTTTATTTCCTGAATATCGCATTATGTTAATGGATGGTTGGATTCTGCTAAAATATAACACTATATCCATGAATTCTTTAGGCTAAATTGATGAATGTCCAAGTTGTTGGCTTTTGATTATGAATGTGATACTACAGAGTGAATTGATATGTGCATAAGATGTTAACTGTGGTTCTTTAGAAGAACGTATGGCTTTTGATGTCAAGGTTTTATTTTGTGTAGATGGAAGAAGAAGAAGAAAGAGTGAAGAAGAAGAAGAAAAGATGTGAATCACGTCATTAAAGTCTAAAATATTGCTAAATTTTGTTTTTTAATTATCTATTAAATGATAACTATAATTAATTATCTCTATTACAATAAAGCTGGGCGTTTAGAAATTCACCAAATTATGAACTGTCTAATTTGGCATTCTGTCTTATTTTTGTAACAAAGCAACAAGGGCTATTAGGGTAAAGAATCAGAAACCAACGTCTGCTGAAACAGAGAAGCCTAGAGAAACCAAACTGCCAAACGCACGATTGTAACGACAACATCGGAATTTATCGAATCCACTCTCCACCTTAACCGAAGGTATGGCTTTACCACTATCCTTTCTCACTTAAATCGGATACAGTTTATACATAAGAAAACTACCCTGATAGAGAAGACGAGGAGAATACAGGGCCAGAAGGAGGAAAAGAGGAAACATTAAACTCATTTGCAGTTTCATCATTTAATGCAATTTTCTCTTTAGTTTAGTTCGCTGATTAATTTGTCATATAGTGTTGGCATTCAGTCATTTCTTTGATTGCAAGAAGTGGTTCAGCCAAGCAAAGTGATTGACACCATGTTCGTCGTTTGTTACATCGTTTGAACCCTTTTTCATAGAGTTGAAGTTGGGTATTCAAGTTGTAAATATATTAGTTCTAGCAAAACTTATGGTTTATACTTCCATTACTTTGTCACACAATGTAAATTTGCACGGGTAAAGGTTAGTATATATAAAATTTAGATATCTCCTTTAAATTTGATGCCTTAAACCGTGGCCAAGCCCGCCCACAGACCAATCCTTATTTAACAAGCATTCCTGCCCAAGAATCTAAGATAATTGGTCGGTGGATGAAACCCTCTCCACGCCTAAGATTTTTTTAACTGTTAGTTATGTAACCTTCTTCATGCTCCAAACTGAATAATCATTTCAAACAATTCTCATACTCTAGACGGTGAATCATGGTAAAGGAATTTTTTTTCAGTGTTACCGTAGCACCGTGACAATGTTTAGTGGTGCTAAATTTCAATCAGATTTAGACATGTAAATTTATTATAATTAAATTTAGACATGTGGATTTTAATTATTTTGTTAAAGACCATTTAGGATTTTTTATTATTTTTTTAAATACTAAACTCTAAGTCCCCAAACCCTAAAATCTTATACCCTATACCCGATACCTCAAACCATATACCATATTTCTGATACCCTAAACTTTAAACCCTAGAGGCCTAGACCCTAGTATGAACTCTTTTTTGGTCGTTTCCTAGCAGTATGAACTCAATAAATATTCTTGAATATTATTTCACAAAAGATAAAAATATTAATTTATATTTTATTAGTAATAAATCGATATATTTAAATCTGATTGAAATGTAGTACCACTAGGCATTACCACGTGGTGTTACAGAAACATTGAAAAATTTCGCCCTTGCCATGATTCATGATCTAGAACACACTACCAGAATAAGTATCATAGCCGACGAAAAAAAATTAGCAGGCCGACGAAATTTTTTTTCGTCGGCTAAAGTCCATTTTAGCCGACGAAAAAAACTTTCGTCGCCTAAGTGAAATTTTCGTCGGCTAAAAGTCTACTTTAGCCGACGAAATGTTGTGTCGTCAGCTAAAATAGTTTTTTTCGTCGGCTATAGTCTGTGAACTATAGCCGACGAAATTTTAAAACTTTGGCCGACGATATATATAATTTCGTCGGCTAAAATTCTTTATATTTCCAGATCTAGACAGTAGCTGATTTGAAAGAAAAAACGGGAGAAAAAATTTTGGGGTTGGCGAAATTGTTGGGTGTTGTCGAAATCTGTCCGAAATTAGTTTGTGGCGCTATATATAGGTACGTATATGTATATATCTTGTTTTTGAGTTGATTTAAGAGTTTTATTTTCGTTATGCACATTGATTTTGAGTTTTAATTAGAGTTGATTATATTGTGTTTTGAGTGTGATTGAGTTGATCGATTTGGGTTTGATAATATATATGAAGTTGTTGATATATATATATATATATATTAATTTGATTATATTAATTAGTAATTATTATATATATTAATTGTACGTTAACTCAGATATAATATAAATTGAATGATTCGTAAATTTAATTAATTAGCGTCTATACATATATATTATGTTATTTTCTCAGGATATGGATAAGAGTTGGATTTCGCTTCCAAAATGGGACAAAAGATATGCTAAAGGAGTTGTTAGTTTTATTGAATATGTGATCAATAATGCTAAAAGGAATACAATTTTCTATTGTCCGTGCACTAAATGTCAGTGTCGCAGCGATATGTATCAATTGCCAATTGACAAGGTTTGGCAGCACCTTCAAAGTAATGGGTTTTGGGAGAAGTACACATGTTGGATATATCACGGTGAAACATCATCAAGGGGTCCGCATGATCATGGGCAATTTTCTGAGACGGGCAGTACATCCAACGATCCAACAACGGCCTTCATCAACGATATGTTTCCTTATGAGAGGGGTGTATGCTCTGAAGGACCGTATATGTCTGACCCGGTGCAGCCCTTCCCTAGAGTTGTCAACACTGCTGGTATTGACAGGTACAACAAACTACTTGCTTTCCAACAGACCCCTGTGTACCCCGGTTGTCAGAAAACGGTTGAAAGTGTGATGGACGTTATGAAGATTAAAGTTGAGACAAAATCGACTGTGAAGGTTGTTGATGAGTATCTACAATACACTGCTTCGATGCTGCCCCACGGTCATCGTCTTCCTACCACTCATCATAAGGTCCGATGTATACTGAAAGATCTTGGGCTTTCCTACATCAAGATCCATGCATGCAGATATGATTGTGTTCTCTTCTGGGGTAAAGATCCAGAAGGGAACGTAGTATCGGGCGGCAAGACGAGGATGTACTCTGGCCGCGTGGGAGCGCTTATTAGGGATAGAGTCCCTATGTTGTGGTCAGACTGGGGCGAGGTCCCACAGGAGGTTAAGGACATGGTCCACAACGCCATGTCGGTAAGTATAACAAAATTCATATATAACATTATTTATTACATTGTAGATTTATGAACGTCTAAACTAATAAATGTTTGAATGCAGGTGTGGTTTGACGTTCCCGAGTACCTGAGGAACACCTGGGCGGACGTTGTGCACGGGGGAAGGTACGTTGCAAAGTTAAGGACAAAAAAAAACTATGTATAATTTATAATATTTATATTTTTTTGGCGTATTACAGGTACAAGGAGTGGAAGAACGAGTTACGGACCCACTGGACTACACATGGGAACGAACGTTCCGGCACCCCCCTTGAGTTCCAGTTCAGGGAGTACGAGTGGCGTTGGCTTCTGATATCAGAATTCAACAACCCACATAAACAGGTAATTAAAAATAATTATTTATTATATTGAATTATATTTAATACGTTTTAAAATATTTTACTAATTTGATTCCTTTGTATGCCGTTTCCCGGGTGAACGCTCAAAACCGGCAACGCAACATGAGGAACCATCATGCCGGTTCTAGACCGTTCGCATCGTTGATGGAGGAGGCGGCCAGGGAACATCCAGAGGTCAACCAGTACGTCTATATGTACGAGAAGGCATATCCTGACTCCCAGGAGGATATTGTAAATTATATGTATATATATATTTTAAAATGTTAATTAATTTTTTTTCCTATCAAATTAGGCGAGGGTGAGGCAGGCTAGTGACGAGGTGATGGCTGCTATAGTCAGGGAGACATGGCCTGACACGCAAGAGGAAGACATGTCCGAAGCCATGTCCCGGATCGACAGTTCAGATCTCAGCGTTGGGGCCAGGATCATGGGCACAGCCTTCCCACCGCGAGGAAATAACTTCTACTGTCGGGGCCTGGAAAAGAAGGGCGAGGGGGTACTGAAAACCACTCATGGGTTTCAGAAAAAAGGAGCCTCGACCAGCAGCAGAACGACTCAGCTTGAGGCGGAAGTTCAGATGTTACGGGAACAACAAGCCGCCCAAGCAGCATATACTGCCGAGAGAGAGGCCGCCCAAGCAGCATATACTGCCGCTCTACAGGAGTACAATGTAGCAGTCTATGCCGCCCAGCAGACACAGCAGCAGCAGATGTACCAGTACATGCAAGATTTTATAGCTGCACAGCAGCAGGGACTTCCGCTTCCGCCCATGCCCCCGCCTATTGTCTTACCTCAGCCGCCGCAACCTCCCCAACCTCCCCAACAACCTCATCCTGGAGCAGATATTGATTTAGACGATATCGATTTCATTTAGTTTTTTAAGTTTATGAACAATTATTTATTTAGTTTTTTAGGTTTATGAACAAATATTAATTTACTTTTTAGGTTTATGAACAATTTATGAATTGAAAATTTAATGCAAAATGTTTATGTTACTTTAGATGGTGTGTTGTTGTTGGTTATGAAATTGTTTCTGTAATTTGCAGCTTGCTTGGATGGTAATGTATAAATTTTGTTTGGGTTTCTAGTATAAAAAGTACTATAGCCGACGAAATTTACCATATTTCGTCGGCTATGCTAGTTTTTTTTTCCAACAACCTTTAGCCGACGAAAGTGTGCTAATTTCGTCGGCTAAAAGTATCATAGCCGACGAAAGTGTGCTAATTTCGTCGGCTATTCTCTATTTAATTTTTAATTTTTAAAAACTTTAGCCGACGAAATATTAATATTATTTCGTCGGCTAAGTGTTGGATTATAGCCGACGAATTTTTTATATTATTTCGTCGGCTAAGGTTTGGATTGTAGCCGACGAATTTTTTATATTATTTCGTCGGCTAAGATTTGGATTATAGCCGACGAATTTTTTATATTTTTTCGTCGGCTAAGGTTTGGAGTATAGCCGACGACGGACTTTATTTCGTCGGCTATAAGCATAGCCGACGAATTATAGCCGACGACTTCTTAGCCGACGACGTGTCGTCGGCTAAGGTTATAGCCGACGAAAATTGTGAACAGGCCGACGAAAAAATTTCGTCGGCTAAAGTCCTTATCCTGGTAGTGACATGAGAATATATTGTTTGAAATGATTATTCAGTATGAACTATGAAGAAGGTTAAATAACTAACAGTTTAAAAAAAATCTTTGGTGTGGGATGAGCCTCTCAACTTAAATGGTTCCAAACTCCATTATTAAAAAAATCAATCTTTGGTTAAGGAAAAGACTAATACGTGCAAATGTGCAACCATTCTTAGATCAATATGTTTAAGTAAACCACTTCTATACGTTTTTTTTGAAATTAATGGATTGTGTTCGAAAGGTCACAAAGACCATACGACCAACTATTGTTAGGTCAGGCAAGAACAAGTTCCCCCTACAAGAGCGAAACTCATTATTCAAGCTACAAAGCAAACTAAAAAGAAAATCTAATCTGAAAAGCTTAGTCCAAAAATGTGGACGATAACTAGATAGCAAATAACCTATACAAGCTACTCAAAGAGACTAACAACAAGACCTGAGGCCTAGAGACCTAACGGTGTACCAGTCCGTCAAATTGCAGTGATTCCTTGTTAACTTGTATAGGGATCCGGGTGTTACTGAATTAGATTCACTTCCCACTAGCGTCCGATGTCGAACCCATCTCCGACATCTTTGCTCCTGCTGTCATTGTCTTCGAAGCTCCCTCATCTGCTACCTTCTTATTCTTGCTGCCCCTTTTCCTTAGAGAGCTCTTCAAGATCCCAAGTGCACCATCAGCGCCAACAACAAACCCTAGCTTCTCAGGTTCCAGCTGAAACGGCACCAGCGCCAGGCAATGAATGGCTCTCATTCCGTCCTCATTGCTTTCTTCTTCCCTTTGGCGCCGGACACCGGTAATCTTAACCGGTGAAGGGAATTCAGGAACCTCCCTGATAGTCACTGATCTCCTCTCCTTCAAAAAGAGAGAAGAGATGTTGGAAAGCAATAGATTATGAATGCATGCTTAAACATTCGCCCTAAACACCATTGGAGGTGCCCTTGGTATTGCATTTGCTGGTAGGGTTTCTTCCACCATTGCAGCCGTCGCCGTCTGAGGTCACACAAGGCCGCCATGATCAATCCGTGCACAAACCCTACACCGCCCTTACAAACGCTCATACTTGAAAGCAATTGTGATTACATCTACAGGGGAAACCCTAAGTTTCCTCTCAAATCAAACTAGATTCTACAAGGGAAGCCGAAGTCGAACCTTAGCTTCACCGCACCGGAGGGCCGCCTGATCCACAGTCATCACCGACCCAACAGTCTCTCCTATCAGCTGCGTCGTCGCCGCCGTCATCAAACCTAGTGGAAGGTTCTGGATCCGCACCCAAATCCACACGAAATCCAGGGGAACAACTACAATATCCGAGAAGCCATCATACTCGTTAAGCAAAATCATGGCTCTTTGGAAGCTCCACTGCCCCCCTTTTTTTACACGATTTACATCACGTTCATTGACAAAGATAAAGAGAAAACGATCTCCACGAGCTTGCACTTCCACCGGTGTGGGTAGCCTCCACATCGATCGCATTGCACTCCAGAAGGAGTCAAAAGCCACAACACGGGCTGTGTTTAACCTACCGACTAGGTAGAACCTAAGAGCACAAAATCTTTGGTCAGACACCAGAGATTGCCAAGATCAACCGGTTCCTCTTCTTGGCCAAGGAAGAGCTTGGAGGCCAGACTAGCAGTCATCGTAGCGATTGAAGCAGTCATAGGAGAGAGCACCACACAACTTTTTCCTCTAGATGTGAAACCCTAACCCTAGGTGGCTAGAGATAAGGAGGAGAGCGAGAGAGGAGAAAAGTCGCGGTATTTTTTTCCACTTCTATATATACACGGCCCGGATCGAGAGCGAACGTCCGCAAAATAGCTAGTGCGGATTGGACAGGTGTCACGTAAACAATCAACTTCACGTTTACGTGGGTCTCACACACATCTTCTCCTTCTGCATCTCTGTTCTTCGTCTGAAACACCTCTCTTCTCTCATCCTTCTTCACAATTTTAACCCAGAATCAAGAACCAGCTTCAATTATTCTTTCACTTCTCATGAATCTTTACTAAAAACCCGCGCAAAAGAAAACAAACAAATTAGACTTGATCAAAGGAATAGATACAGAGCTTCATGTCAACCATGGTTCCCATGTCAATATTAATAATACCTTTGATCTGGGTTTTAGGAACTCATCCCTTGGATGATTTGGACCTTCTCAATGATCAACGAGTCCATATGGAAGCCACCGTGAAAAAAATTGGTCTTCGAACTTCATCCTTGACTTCGGTAGGAGTCGTTGGACCTTAGAGATGAGTCCAATCTCATGACTGGCAAAGGGTAAGTAAGAGAGCTAGTCAATAATTCCTTTTATTGTCAGGAACACTTTCCCCAAATCAAATGATTTCATCTTGGATTAAGGATAAATGGGGTAAGAAAATGATGTCGATAAGGGAAGAGAGCAGCAAGCAGCAGCTTCTTAGAATCAGTGAAGCTGGGTTTAAAGATATACTGAGTTCTTGGTTTTTTGTTCGATTGTCCTGGGTTTAAAGAGTAAAAGAGATAAGAGAGGATAAGAGAAGAGAGGTGTTTCAGATGAAAGAACAGAGATGCAGAAGGAGAAGATGTGTGTGAGACCCACGTAAACGTGAAGTCGATTGTTTGCGCGACACCTATTTAATCCGCACTTTAGCTATTTCGCGGACGTTCGCTCTCGATTCGGTCCGTATAAGACTTTTTTGTTGAGAACTTTATTACACCCACTTTTCAATCATATTTTTCTATCTCAACAGTTCAGTTTATAGATCTATATAAGTAAATCACTCATAAAAATTTTCAGTCAAATTAGTGATTGTTAAGACATCAAAATAGATCAAATCAATGGATGATCTAAATATGTCAAACATAAACCGTTCAAGTTTATAATCAGTGAATCACATTTATGAATGCCTTAAACCATTTTCAATTTGTATAAAAAATTTTAGAGATGATCTCTCATATATATCTACAAAATAGATGGTCGAGATGTGAATATGCGATCGAAAATATAGTGAAACGAAAAAGTCCTCAACATGAAGGTCCTCAATGCATCCCTTCCTTATATATATACAGGGTCCTAATGAAGGATCCCTTTTTGTTCATTTCTAGGGATAAGAGTAGATCACCTCTATAAAATTTCATGTGATTTGGTGATCGTTAAGGCATCTAAAGTTTCGATTTATTTTTAATGATGTTGAACGATGTAGATTTGACATAAGTGTTAAACTTTTTGTTTTAATTTTAACCATCCAAACTCATTAAAAACAGATCTAATGATGTGGATCTATCCCTAGAAATGAACAAAAAAAGATCCGTCATTATATATATGTTTATCCATTCTATTTGTTTCTTATTCCAGCTTGTTCATATACCAAAATTTTATAAAATCTTTATAGACTTGATTAATTCACGCATTCAACCATCCTGAACAATAACCTTTCGAGATTACTAGTCATCTACAAATTCATAAATACTCGAACCCTTTCAACTGTAACATCAAAACGGGAAAGCTAACCACCTAAAAGGGAAGAAACCTTTCAAGTGAGATCTCGAAGACAAACCTAATCTTAGGTTTGGCCTTGAAGAGGCTGAGTAATAACTAATAAGACAGCAACAAGAACCGCCATAAGTCCATTTTAAGTTTCTGGGAACAATCATGACAATAACTAGTTTTTTGTTTTCGCAAAGAACATGTAACATTTCAAGTCTTGGTCAGCTGGTCTCCTTAGTAGGTCTTTAAAAAAATAGAGGTAGTTGACTCCATTAGGGGTCCATTTCTATTATTTCTCTTGCTAAAACGAGTGTAGCCAATAATATATTCATGCTCCAACATTATATAAACCTTCACCAATCACCATGTTCGTATCATAAGCCATGCTCTAATCCAAGCTAGCTAGCTTCACTGAGCTTTCTGAGAATACCCTTCAAGAAAAGAAAGCTTCTTTCTTCTTAACAGCAAAGAAAAGATGAATTTTATCATTCATAGCAAAGCCATGAAGTTTTTGCTTTCAATCTCTATCTTTTCAATATTATTCTCTCATTCTTCTCTAATTTCTTACCTCGTTCATTTCTCCAATGCCTTCTTGTCCTCACTTTCTGTGAGACTGTTCAGCTTCATTTTTGACAAGAACTATATGTTCCTGCTTTGCAATGGACTCCTGGTGTGCATTGTGAAGAACTCTGGTCTTATTGGGACGTCTCCATCGGGGTCTAATCTCGACAATGATGAAGATGATGTGAATATCAATGTCGAAACCCCGGAATCAGGTGTGGTCGAGTGGACAGAAACAAAGACACAGAAGGCAAATGAAGATCAAGTTATCAATGTAGTTACTGAACAAGTGCAAGAAGAAGAAAACGAGGAAGAAGAAGGAGAAGAGGACGGCAGAAGTGGGTTAGTGATCGTGGAAGATCATGATGAATTTGAAGGAGAAGAAGAAGAAGTTGGGTTTCTGAGTACAGAAGAGTTGAACAAGAAATGTGATGAGTTTATAAGGAGGGTCAGAGAAGGAATTAAACTTGAAGTCCAAAAATCTATGATCATGGTTTCATGTCACTGATCAAATTGAACACACTAGGAAGTTTGTTAGTAGAAAGCTAGCTATGTTCTTTTTCCTTCTCTGGTCTGAATTTAAAGACTGCACTGTAACTTGAGAGTGTCATAAGTTTTGTAGAAATATATACCCTTATTCGGCATGTCTTCTTCTTCTTCTTCTTCTTCTTCTTCTTCTTCTTCTTCTTCTTCTCTTCATCGTCATATCAGTTCATAGTACAACTTTTGGCTCAGATGTGTTGAAGGTAGGAGTAGGACTTGCAATCTATAACTATAATGTAGTTCAATGCCAAAAGTAATCCATCTTTTAGGAATATGCAAAAGAAACATTTAGATCACCACAACAATCTGTACTACATTTAGGCCATTTTTCGATCGCCATCATCGAAAATTTTTAGACAGTCTACTAGTACTATTTGTTAGAATTATAGGTATTATAGAGCAGGGTGATTTGGTCAATTTGCTATAATCTCTAGCTATGTAATCACACTTTTTCACTCATTGGAATCAGCCATAATGTAGCCTCCATATCTCTTCAACGTTTCTATAATTTCTTGTTCTTTCAATTTCAATAAATCTCTGATTCCTAGTACTATTCATCCAAATAATAAGGTCTGTAATTTACTTGATTTGAAGTGTAATTCGCCACTATAATGTGATTGATAAATACAATAGATACTACACTGTTTGGTTGAAGCATTATAAGCTCCTGAAATCAAAGGTTGAACTTATCACTTTGTTTGACTGTATGAGATGCATTTAGCAAAATAAAATAAGTTATGATCCAATTTAGTACTAAATAAAATCCTTGATTTCACTTTTGTCCTTGTACTCCATGTACATTGGATATGTTTGATTCTTTTTCTTGATTTTTCTCTATCCATGTAAATCTGTTAATCTGTCTGAACTGATATAAGACAACAAGAAATTTCTCAATTGACTTGGTTCCATTCCGGGAATTGAATCAATTAATAAAATTCCAAGTCCTAACAAAGCAGCAGTCTTATTCACAGAATTCAGATTTGTCTGATCATATCACCACCAGACTCTCTCTTTTTTGAAACAAACAGATCTGTGTTTGTATATGTTGCATCATGAAAACATGAACAATCTATATTAGCATAAAATTAGAAAAGAAAAAAAAGTTTTCTTGTCGAAAATCTGAAATACTATATTATCCAAATCCCCATCCAAATGAAATCAAAGCTTAGGATTGGTCCTTGAACATAGTGCTAATTTGATTACTTTGCTGATTGATTTTCATTATCAGGAACAGACACATTATTGCAAGACCAAATAATTATGCATCACCATTTACCACCAACAAATCCGTTTCATCAAGATTTGCTTAATCCCATGTTTCATCATACATCTTGCATAAACTAGATGATTAAAACAGTGTACACGCTTGTCGCTTCACATTTGCTCCAACAGTCACGGCCAGAGTTCGACACTTTGATTCTCATTTTCATACTCTTGCACTCATGACGCTCATGGCTAGAGTTCGACTCTTGACCCTTATTCTTCTGTACTTTCACATGAACTCGTAACACTCAAGGCCTGAGTTCGAATCTCAACTCTCATTCTTCATTTCTTGCACCAAGGAGAAAGCACAACGAGTGCGACTGGCTTTGACACTTGACCTTGTGTTCTTAATTACAACTTACAATCTTACACTAAAGTGCAGAGACTGAAAATTACCAACTTCATACCCCGGCTAACATTACTTATACGGTTGTACCCTAAGTAAATATACAATTTTACCCAAAAGAAACGGTAACCACACCATTTATCCAAACGACAACGCCAAAGCGGTAAATGCACCGTAAAAATGACACCCATCCAGAATATCTGAGCTGGCTTGCCAGGGCTGCTAAAAGAATTTGTATTCCTGTATCAAAGTGTGAGCTTAAGATATGTTAATGGTTAATATTTGATACCTTCCACACCAACATACTTCATCCTACAGACTCTTTGAGCAGCATTTATATTAAATGCAAAATCAAGATGCCTAACTGTTGCTGATGCTATTAACTGCCATATTCACAGCACACTCGTCAATTACTGGCATATTCCTAACATGCTCAAGAAGACTCGAAAGTTCTTTATGAACATAATTAAATCTGTCCTTGGAGACTAATGACTCTGTCAACAGACTAGCAGTGAGAGCCTTAAAGGACTGGGCATAGTCCACAGCGCTGCTTTGAGCATTTTCATCAGCCAAATAACCCAAGGAACTTTCTCTCCGCCAACGAAGAAGAAAATATTTTTCAGGGAGTTGAAAGTAGTTTTTTACCACAAGGACACGAAGGGAATGCCTGCACAAAATCCCAGAATGCTCAAATTCCTTGCAGGAACAGTGAATTTGTTCATTGTCTGGTATCCAAATGACTAGACACTCTCCATCCAATTTCTTGTAGTGTCGCACAAGATATGATCCATTTGCCATTTCTGTTGTTGCATATTGCACAGACAAAACAATTTCATGCTGTAAGATGCTGAAAGCATAAGGAGTAAGAATATTACGTGCATGTTCTTCAATAGGCATGCCAGTCTTCACATTCATATACTGCATCCCTTCGCTGGTCTGGCTCCCAAAGTTGGCAGCAATACTAACCTTCAAGATCCCAAAATAGAACTTAATAGCGAAGAATCCAAATTTGAAGAACACTTCTAAACAGAAAATAATGTACCTGCTCAAAGAATACTTGCAGACACGTCTGTGCATTCAAAATTCTTTTCAAGAATGACTCCAAAGCTACTGAAAACTCCGCTGTCAGTGTACGAGCCAGAAAGTAGCCTCTAATGTAAGACAGTGACCAGGATTCTCGAGATGAATACAATAAATCTATATGCTTATCAGGCACAAGGTCAAACCGAGCAACCAAAATGTTCCATTGATGTTCAAAGTCTTCTACACTCTCCAGATGAGACAACATTTCAAACTCAGCTTTAAAATTTTCATACTGCGGTCCGAGAGGCAAAGAGAACCAACTAGAAATTTTGGATAGAATGTGCCATATACATATAACATGTCTAGTACTGGTCAACTCCCTTGATATAGCATCTCTAAGCCCTGACTCTATATCAGTTAGAATAGTCTGCGGACATCTTCCTCTCATAAATCGCATAAAAGCCTGTTCAAAAGAAGTATAATTATAAAAATACTGAAGACTGGTTCATTGGCATCACAAAATTTTATATCCACTAACCTGCAGAGCCCAAGAAAATGCATGAGAACTTTCATCATGTAGCAGCACACAGCCTAAAACAATTGCCTTACCATGATTATCCATCCCAGACCACACTCCAAGGAGCAATCCATAAGTGATAGAACGGTAGGTAGTGTTAAAAGCAACTACATCACCAAAAACAGTATATGCACGAACAGAATCACCATATGACCATGCGATGTTTTCAACTTTTTCATTTTCGTCTATGGTATAATCATAAACAAAACCTGGATCTCTCTCTGTCATAGACTTGCAGGCCTCAAGAAGTTCTAGCATATCATTCTCTCTTTTCTCATTGAGCAAAGCATCATTATCTTGAACACTTTTCTTACAAGTCCGAATAAAATTCCTGATATCTTTCTCAATGAAGGGCAACTGCCCAGGTTGAACTCCCTTCTCTAGCTCCAACACTTTCACTATACGGTTTACAGGAAAGCCTGCTTTGGAAAGTAAGATAATCCGTTCTTGATCTGCCTCTTGTATTTTACGATATGCAGGAAGCAGGCGCACTTGGTCATCTTCCAATAACTCATGATTATGAACGTTACTAAACTGTGAAACATACCATTGACTATTGCCATCAACAATTTCCTTTGTCAAATACAACTTGGCGTCACATCCACATCTTACTGATTTTCTCTCCCTGGGATGCTCAACATTAGTCTTTTTTCTTGGTTGATTAAATCCTGACCGATAGCAAACAAAATCTCGTCTATATATCCCTAAGTTTTGACTTTCTGTTGAGCGTGCTTTTCTAATAGAAAATCCATTCTTCCGTGCAAAGTTGCTGTAGTATTCAAAAGCATCATCATCAGTTTTGAAAATTTGACCAACATAAGGGGTGAAGACAGCTTCTGATGAGGACGAGGATGAGGATGAAGTTATCTCACTCTTTACATATAGAGAGCTTACTAAGGCTGGATCATCTCCATCATACTTAATATAACACTTCCAATCTCCACAAGGGCACTGTTGGCGCCGAATCCAGATGTTAATTGAAGGCTTCATTTTTCATAAAACAACAGATCGAAGTGTCCAACCTTACATATTCTTTTGCCACAGAAACAGCAAAAAAGAGGAAAGGATTAGAATAATGAAAACTACAACTCACAAATACATTGCATTTTAAACTGTCATATGCAAGATATATAACTATTTACTAACTCGACAGAGAACTATTCACTCGAGTTCGGTAGCTTAAGATTATACATAATTATCATGGGAACTAAATGACAACAAACACATGGCTTACTATGTATTCACTTTTCATTGCATTCAACCTAGACCATTTAGAAAAACTGGATATACGAGCCTATAAAATATATATATATACACATTTTTTCCTTAAGAAAACCATTAAGAACAAGAAAACAAAACATGATGAATTATGATATAAAGCAGTCATGCGGCTTTTCTAACTGATAAAACAAAACTCAGTTCAAATATGTAAAAGATATACAATTTCATTGCTACTTTACCCACTGAAGAAAGAAATATGTTCAACTCCCTAACCAGAAAAGAATCCAATTGTGCATACATTCTGCTTATACAAGCGATGTTTCTGTTTTTATCTCCAAAACTCTTTTATCCAAGGAAACTAGGCATAGAATTATTTCCTTAACTAGAAAAATCCATAAAAATTAAACAAGTTAAAGAACCACTGCTGAGTGCTGAAGCAAAACAATTGAAAATCAAACTGAATTAACAAACCATGAATATACTCATATACATAGAAATTGTGGAGGCACAAACAACATATCAACAAACAGATATAATTACAATTTGGACAGAAGAAATGAGAAAAACAAAGTAGACCCAACATCAAGCAAGGATTGAAGTTTCAGTTTCTGAAGAAAAACCCCTAAAGATTCGAGCTTTCTGGAGTGAAAAAAGCTAAACCCAGAAGCACGTACCAAAAACAAAGGTGAAGGTCGTTGAATCCTGACTTTCCCTGCAAGTGTTTAGAGTTCAACAATATGAAAACTTAGAGAGAATTTGGACTCAAAGTAAAGTGAGGTAAAGAATTGAACTTTGAAACAGGGATTGATGAATTGGAGGAGAAATTGCATACCCAAGAATCAAAGTAAAGCCCTTTTGGGTTCATCGCTTTTGCAAAACAAGAAAGAATTTCAGTTTTGTTTTTTTCAGTGAATTACGTTGACATATCCGCCAAGTCGGATTGAGTTCTGGGCCTATGGTTTCTTGAGGCCCATGGTTTAAGATATACTCATTTTCTTTTTCTTTTTGCCATTAAGGAAAAGGAAATTTTGATATCCAAATTACACCGCAGGGAAACTACAACCCAAATATGAAATGCAGAAAATAAAAATGCATTTTTATGGTTGAGTGAATCCATTTCTGATGCATATGACTTTTTAAAGGTAGGAAAATTCCATTGATCAATCAAAGATCAAAACGACCATAACAGTCAAGCATATATAGGTCCAAAAACCATACAATGCAACTATCAACAAAGAACTGAAAAAACAAGCACAAAACTACGGTCTAAAAAGGTGAACATTAATTAACTAGAAGGAAAATAAAATAATTTTTAAACCTATACAACTCTCAAGCAGAAGTTCCCACCCTAAAGAATATGACGTTTAAGACCCAATGATGTACATTTTCACTCAGGAGATCAGCACAACAACTTCTCTCAAATAAGTCACATAGGTTAGAAATTGTCACTCCTCCGTAAAACCCACACATGCCAATAAAAAGGAAAAGAAAGGAAAGCAAAGACCCAAGGTCTAACCCATTAAGACCACAAGATGCGGCCTAAGAGGACTAAGCTCGACACAAACAACCTCTCTCTCTCCCCCCTTCGAGTCGTACAGTGCTGGTATCATCGTCGGAGCCTGCTACCGCTGCATCAGTTTGGAGGCTTCCCACTCTTCCAAGCCATGACTTCGTTTACAACCTGAAACCATTGATGGAACTGTGCCACATAAATCACCAAGCCTCAAGCCTCAAATCTGGGATTCCCTTTGACCTCAAGTCTAAACCTAAACCCCGAAGGAGACCAGATCAAGAATTACAAAAGCACCACCAATCCAAATCAAGACTGACCACGATCAAACCTCAAAGCCGCCACCCAAAATCCGTTGCGTCGAAGAGAGAGCTTTGAGGTCGCCAATCCATTGTCTCGATCTAGCACGAGCCACGAACCGATACCAGATAACAAAGTCACCGGACCAAATCACTACCCACGCCGCCGTCCTTGAGATCGCGATCTAGGTGTCTCATCGCGTTGTCGAAGCCAGTGGAGGTCCACCCACGTCGTCGCTGTGATCAGGCCCTCCCACCCAAACTAGAGTAAAGGTGTCGCCGTTGAAAACCCTAGATCTCTTCTGATGCATATGACTTGAGATGACGAAATGAGAGAATAAACAATAAAGGGTTTTAGCATTTAGGTGTGGCCGTGTGCGCATGAAATCTTTTGAGAAATGGCGAAGCATGAAACCCCTTGAGGGTAACCACGTTACCAGATATTAATTTGAGCTTCCCATTTTCATACGTTTAGTTATAATGTTATAGTCAATTTATGTCAAATGACATAAACTCAATTTTTACCATAGATAAAGACCTACTGGGAGAAGAAAAATATTTTGAACAACGAACTGTTAGCGTGAGTTAATCCATGTGATATTAGGAATATTTGGTAATATTCTTGTATAATTAGTTTCTAATAGGATTTGGTGTAATGTTGTATATATACTCAATTCTTCAAGAATGTTAATATCATTACAAAATTTATATTTTCTTAGTACCGTTTTGATTTGTATCAGAGCCCATCGAGATCCATTTAAGCTTGACTGGCTTTGTTCTGCTGCAAATTTGGTCCTTTTGTTTATTGAAGATTTTTTCTGTCATTTGAGGTTTGATTTTCCCCTTGGAAATTGGCGTTTTTCGTTGCGACGAAATTTTGTCTGACTTTGGGGTATCGAGCAGGCTGTGTTTGATTAGTTGATGTGCAAGTCTGAAGCTTTGTCTAATTGGTTCTGTTGATTGGTTAAGTTACTAGCCTTGTTTAATTGGTGTGTTTGATTGGTTGAGGTTCTAAGTTCAAAGATTTGTTTAATTGGTTCAGTTGTCAGCCTTGCTTAATTGGTTGTGGTGTTTCTTGAGTGACAAAGTGGTTAAGGGATATCTGGCAAACTTGTCATTCTGAGAGCATCTCCAGCAGCTTTCTCATTTTTTTGATTTTGTCAAAATTTAGAGAATATTGAGTGTTTTTTAGGTCCAACAGCTTTCCCATCTCATTCCCTAAAATGGGGATGGAGAAGAAAAATGAGCATTGCTTCCCCAAATTTGCAGCAAAGCCTTCATTCCCCAAAATTTAATTCTTCACGGGCTCCAACAAAATTTTTACAAAAATAGATTATTTTGTTGTTACAACAAAATATATAATCTCTTTTGGTCATAATTAATTATGATGTACCATATTTTGTTGTTTTAATAAATGTCAAATCTTCAAAATAGAGAAGCTGTTGGAATTGGAGCATAATATTTTTGAAGAATTTGGTTTTTGCATCCCCATTTTAAGAAAATTTTAGGGAAATTGTTGTAGATGCTCTGAAGCTTGACAAACTTGACATCTGACAAACTTGTCATTCTGACAAAGTGATTTGAGTATTAAAGGGGAAAAAATTATGGATTTGAGTGTTCTGAAAGGGAATAATGAAGCTTCTTAGAGCATGTCATTCTACGGCATATGAATTATTGATTTATGTCTTTCAAACCATATGACATATGATAAATTTTTTTATGTCTATGACATCCTCTTCTATATCTCATGTTTCAAATGCAAATGGTGCATCTTTTCTGGTTTTAGTTATCGGGTATGTTTAGGTTACACCATCAATTATATTGCATGATGTGCTTTATGTACCTTTATTAGTTCATCATTTTTTGTCTGTCTCCTAATTTAGTTCACAAAATAAGTGTTCTGTAGCATTTTACTCTATGTATGTAGTATTCCAAAATTGGTGTTCCAAGTTGATTATTGGTATGGAAGACCCGAGGGGGAGGGGACTGTTTTACTTGGATTGCATGTATGCCAAGCTAACATAAGCACTAAAGCAACCTTTGGCATTGACTTTAAATTCTGATCGATCGAGTGAGCTATGGTTGTGGCATAGATGATTGGGTCATCCATCTTTTAGAGTTATGAAGAAGTTCATGCCCTTATTGTTTCTGGGAATTATTAAGTTTACATTGCACTGTGAAACTTGTGCTTTGGCTAAAAGTCATCGGTCTATTTATCCTTTGGCTTTTCATTCAAGCATTATGCCTTTCAAATTAATTCATTCATACTTATGAGGACCTTCTAAAAATTCCACTCTTTCTAGGATGTGTTACTTTGTGTTATTAATTGACGATTTTATTAACTGACGATTTTACTCGTTTATCTTGGATGATGTTGCTTAAGTTGAAAGATTCTATTTTTACTGCCTTCACATCATTCCATAATTTTATTCGTACTCAGTATGATGCAAGTGTTAAAAAATTTTGGTCAGATAATGAAGGTAAGTTTGTCAATCGATCTTTCAGTGAGTATTTCTAGAACCATAACATCATACATTAAACATCGTGTCCACATACACCTGAACAAAATGAGGTGTCTGAACAAAAAAATCATTATCTCTTAGACATGGTATGGTCTCTTCTATTAAGTGCTAACATGCCTAATTATCTTTGGATAAGCTGGTCCTATTGCAGACGACCACAAGATTCTAATTGAGGATAAACACTCGTGAAAAACCTGGAAGCTATGAAGGCTTGATCTTTTGGAATGACCTCCCAATATCCCTGGTGGCGAGATCGTCTAGTAGACTGTTTAGAAACCATAAATGGTTTCAACACCCCTACAAACTATA
Organism: Comarum palustre; assembly: GCA_951800085.1. Lineage (NCBI taxonomy): Eukaryota > Viridiplantae > Streptophyta > Magnoliopsida > Rosales > Rosaceae > Comarum > Comarum palustre. The sequence goes on from OX637578.1 coordinate 5,216,011, forward strand.
GAATAGGTCTTTATATTAGGTGTTTATGGTATCAAAACCACTTTCTGGCTTGCTTGTAATGTTCTTGGTCACAAAGCCATAATAAAAAATATGAATGTATAAGAAACACTTGTCTACTGTTTCTGTTGCTTGATATAATCAAAAGAAAAAGTATGAAAAATAAAAACCCCTTCTGGGTTCATAATTGAATGATGTAAAAAACTCGTAGCAGTTTCCATCAAGTATAAAAATCCAAAAAATCTTGCCACAAACTAGTCTGAGTACTATAGTCAGTATAGTGTTGCCCCCAGTTTGACTAAGTGGGCGAATGTAAAATGGAACCACTAACTGGTTCATACTAGTCAGAGCAAAATTAGTGAAACTTAGACCTCCGCGAACATGCTCTCCTAGTGTAACGGTTGAAGATTCTTCAGCAACTTCTGGCTCTTCGAACTCTCAAACACTTAGAATATATTTCTTCAGATATATGCCATTGATGGGATTCATGTGCAAGTCTCCGTCTAGATCTCACAAATGATAAGCCCATTTGCCAAGGATTTTGTTGATTACGAAAGGTCCTTCCCATTTAGCAAACCACTTTCCTCGGCCTTCGATATTGTCTCCAAAAGGCAAAATAGCCCTCCAGACTAGTTCTCCAACGCCAAAGCTTTTACCTCGTGTTCGCTTATCACAAACCCGTGCAACACGTTTTTCCAGGCCACCACCTGATTATCCAAGGATGTCATTCGATGCTCATCCAAATCCACATGTTCCTACCACATAGCTTGGAAATAGTTCTCACCTAGCATTTGATGTTGTTCTCTCACTCGCAGTGATTGCACATTGATTTCTAGTGGCAACACATCATCATGGCCATACATCAGAGCATATGGTGTGGTACCTGTAGGGTTATGCTTGGAAGTCCTATACGCTCAGAGTGTATTCTAACTCATGGTGCTAATCCCTTGGGTTGTCTTCTAACATTTTCTTGAGAGTGGACAAAATAATTTTATTGCTCGTTTCAGCTTGTCCATTTGATTGCACATAGTAAGGTGTGGAATGTGAGAGCTTGATCCTATAATCAGTCAAAAACTCCTGAGTTTCTTCAGCTATGAATGTTGCTCCCCTGCCTGCCATTATACACTCTGGAATGCCATATATGCAAATAGTATTATTGAAAATAAACTAGCGAACAGTTTTTGATGAAGTCTACTTTACAGGCTTTGCCTCCACCCATTTTGTAAAAAAGTTTGTACCTACCAATAAAAATTTATGTTGGTGTGAAGATGATAGGTGGATGATTCTAACAAAATCAAGTGCCCAACCTCTAGCAGGCCATGACTTAATAATTAGTTGCATAGGTATGTTAGGAATATATTGAACTGAACCATGAACTTGGCAATCAAAACAGTCTTTGGCAAATCAAATGCAATCCTTTAAAATAGTTGGCCAGTAGTACCCATACTTGCGAATGAGCCATCTCATCTTAGGGCCAGTTTGATAGGAACCACAGATCGCTAAATGAACCTTTCTCATGATTCTCTTTGCCTCCTTACCAAAAATACATCTGAGGTTAACACCATTCTCTCCTCTCCTTAACAACTCTCCGCCTTTAATGACATAATTGAGTGCTAAGAATCAGATTTGCCTATCTGAACTCTAGGAAGGATCCAGTAAATAATCTATAATAGACTCCCTCTAATCCACCTCTAGGTGATCTACTGTAGCAACCAACCAACATTCTTTGTACTCCTGCCGAGCCATGAAAGATGGCAAACTCTGTTTTTCCACTTTCAAGAAACGTTTGTGGACTCAATCTGCCAAGCTGACTCCAGTTGCTATATGTGCCAACTCATTAGCTGTGAAGTTCCTTTTCGTAGGTATATGCTCCAAAGAGATGTTGGAGAACTGATCCAAAAAATCCAATGCTCTATTCAGAAATGAGGCTAAAGTGAAACTGACACATGTATAAGTTCCCTTTAACTGATTAATCACCAGCAAAGAATCTCAAAGGATTCTCCACATAGGACTCTCCTCAGTCTCTAGGTTGATCTTCTCCGTTGGATCTTTAATTTGAGGTGGAGTATCATCCAATGCTGCCAAGGCTGGTAAAATAACCTCATTCTAATCATCTTTCAACTCTAAGACCTCTTCATTTACGCACTCTATTGCAGTTAGGGCCTCAAAAGTTTCATCTTTAACGTTGGCACCTCCTAAAGTTGCCACTTTGTCAAAAGCATCCTGCTCAATTCTGTATACGACCAACTTTTGATGCAAGATCTCAAGAGCTTGCAGTTCTGTTTCTGAAATGCATGGAAACATTACTTCACTTTGGTGATATATATCATGAAGCTAGGTCTGGATGAATCTTTCTTGACGTGAGATATTCCCCATCGCGTTAACTATGAGGACGTCACCCCAAATGGTCGCCCTTTGTCATCGATGCCAGTCACTTCCAGATGACGTGTATCTCCATTGAAATAGAAAGCATCTATCTCATTCGTAGACATAGAAAAAGGTCTAGGATATGCTTTGACCAGTTATGTCAATCTTGTGTTCTCATTTCATAACAATAACTCCTGGTGCATTGAGAATGGTAGACATCCGGCTCGCTGAATCCAGTCTCATCCCAGGATGCAACTATATAGAGCAGTGCACTCAGTCACAAAGAATGCTTGCACTATATCTGATGGGCCAACATTGTCATCTCTCCAGCAAAATTCCTTACTGTCATGGATGTGTCTATGATGGATGACTTCTTGATTCCCAACATTGACATGGTTCACGTTGTGATAATGCTAACTGATGCACATGCATCCATTAGAATTTTGCTCACCTTGTTCCCAGTCACCTTTGCAGTCACATACAAAGGTCTCACGTGTTCTTTCTGAGCTGGCGTGAGTTTGATGAACATTATGCACCATTTCTTCAATTCTTCGTTGATCTCTGGAGGAACAAGTGCATTGTTACTCTGCGTTTGACTGATTTCTGCTTTATTTCCCTCACATGAGTCTTCTTTTACCTCCTTTTGAGGCCTACTGATATGACACACTTGCTGTGGTTTAGGCAAAACATATTTAGTTGATAGGATATAAACCATGTTACATTCCATGCTTGTGTCCACCTCTGTATCTTCCCGTTATACGAACCGTGCCTTCATCACCTCGACAAGGGATTCCTCCTTCTGAACCTTATGTACAGGTTTTGTGACTAGTGTCTTTTCAACCTCCCACTCAGGTTGTTTTGCTTTCGGTCTTCACTGGACCTCTCTTTTTGTACCCCTTTGATAGGTACTAAGTTGGTCTTAACTCGCTTGAGCAGGTTTTTTGTCTGTGTTTAGAAGTGAATGACTCTTTTCCAACCCTTGGGCCTAACCTTTCTGGAACTGATCATTTATTCGCCTTCTCATTAGGAAATTCTTTTTGGAGTCCTCTAGTAAAGACACTTTGTTGCTAATTAACCCTCTCAGGTTGTTTCCTGTTCCAACTATCAGGTACCAAAGGCTTAACTTCTAGCTTGGCTACTATCCTTCACAGCTGGTATGGTATCTCCTCCAAGTCATAGGATTTCACCATATTCATCTACAGAGTTTTCAACTTTTTCTTAGCCCTTCCATACTTTTTCTGCATATTCCTGAACTGAGTTGCACTAACCTTCACTGATCTTCCTCTCTGCTGTACATACCAAGTATCATCTTGAATTACATTCCTGGAAGCTGGTGGAATATATGGCCTTGTCAATATATCTTTCTGAATCCCTATGTCATATTCTCGTGCATTGTTTATATCAGTCCTTATTTTCTTATACACTTCTGAGTCCCTAGGTCTGAAACCACTTTCTTTGGATCCATGGTTTCCCTTAGACTCACAGGCTGGTACTCATTACCCAATGAACGCTTCTTTTCCTTTCCTACAGTCTCTATTGCTGTCATGAACTTACTACTAGACATCGGGTGGCCACACTCTACCTTGCACTGGAACACAAAACCCGTTTAGAGGTTTGAGCTACCTCCTGGCTTTGTTCCTAGGATGGTTTCGTTCCTTCTAGTATGTCATTCACATGTGCATCCGACTTCTTCCTCCATAACTGGTCTACCATAGCAATAGTGAAACTCACTTCTGGAGCTGCACCTGAGTATCCAGACTCGATCTCTAATCGGCCTTCATTCAACCATTGCTGCAATTTATCCTTAAGATCAACACAATCAACAATATCATGAGTCCACAAATTATGGAACTGACAATATGTTTTACCTTCCAAATGTTCTTCCGTGGGAAAAGATCCTCATGGTATGTAGAGCACTTCAACCTTGATTAATTCATCTAGAATGGCTGCAACCTGGCTAGCAATATAAGTATAAGCCTGGAACTTGGACTTCGGCAGGTTACTCTTCTTACTCTTTATTCTTAGGTGGACGCACCAAGTCAACCATAGCTGCTCTAGGAAAAAGATTTTCATCCACCAGAGCCACTGACTTCTCAATCTCCATCATCAATAATCATGAATTAATCTAAGTTTGGATCTGATCCTTGAGTTTGACGCAGTCTGCAGTATTATGATTCCACATGTAACACCCCGTCTCAAAATTTACCCTTTTACCGGGATCAAGCGGGTTACAGAGGATTGTAGTCGCGCTATTAACTTTCCCTGAATTTTTATTCGAGTATAATATCGAGATATTTTCGGTTCTAGGAAAAATAGATTATATGTCCCAAGGGTGTAGAATATATTAATACGAGTCCTCCGGTATGTCCGAAATATTTTCTGGAGCTACGGGTTGTTTAATATGGATTTATTCAGCTTACGGAAATAATAAATGTTATTTTTCTTACCGTAAAAATGTGACTTTGGGATAAGTCGAGAATTTGAAGAAATTTCCTTCAAGGAAGACTCGTGGGTATGTCCTATGAATTAATCGGAGTTCGTATGCGGAAGCTATTCAGGATAATGTATTGTTACTGTGCGGTAAATAGTAAATAGCAAAAATATCTATTTACTATTCATAGTAACTTTCTATTATTCAATCTGGGCCTTCAGATCAAACAAAGATTCGATCTAGGCCATTGGTTTTTGATTATATATTTATCGGGGGGTTGACTGCAGGGGGAGGGATCTCTCTCTCTCTCTCCTCACTCTCGAGCCAGTTCGAGACCTCCTCAGCACCACCACCGTCGGCGCACGTCTCGCCTCACCGCCGCCACTATCAGGCTAGCCTTGTCTCGACGACCACGTTCTGACCTTCAGCCGTGCCAGCGTCGCCGTGAGAGCCACCCAGTAGAGGAGAGAGAAAGCTCGATGGACTCTACTCTCGGTCTCGACGTAAAAGTAGCCGAGAGGAGAAGCAAGGGACTTCCAGGAAGCTTCCAGAAGGAAGGAGGAGGCCAGCGGAGATCCGCCAGAAAACCAGAGGATTTACTTTGAGGTATAAAACCCCCACATTTTCTCTCGATTTTAGCCCTGTTAAATTGCTGGGATGTTGTAGGAGATATTTTGCAGGTATAGAAGCTTGGTTTGGCAGGGAAAGACTTGCTTTCCGGCAAACCAGTCAATCGGAAACTCAAGGGTAAAAACCCTGATTTTTACCGCGGCATAATTATACTTTTACTGTTTTACTATGAGGTTAAATAGTCAGAACTGCCCCCTGACAGTTCAGGATAATTAAAAGCCACTGAGGCTGAAATCCTAAAAATACCCTTGGTAACTTGCATATTTACAAGGCTGCCATTGAGACCAAAAAGACAATACTACCCCTAGCAGCTTAACATATTTACCAAAAGGCTGAATTGGTTATACTGCACTTGGCAGTTTAAGTTAATTACAAGGGTTCCCATCTAATTGTTATTATATTTATGCCCTTGGTGGTTTTATCTAATTACGTGAGTGTCATTATATTTATTTATCTGATTATTATGTGCTTGGGGATTGTTTATCGGTTTGGAAATAGTCGTGGATTCATCCGGATAAATAAATGATTATTGCTACCCTGACTGAGGGGTTGAATTTCAAGTTTACGATAGGAATACTTTTAGCGGGTTTATGAAAATGACCGCTAAATATAAAAATGGGAATTTTTCGGTTAGAAAGATAAAGTATATAAGAGCATGGTGTGGCTTGATCCCTGAGTACAGGGTACGTAGGCAGCTTGACCGGGATTCAGGTGCAGTCACAAATAATAGTTAGACCCTAGGTCCTCTAAAGTAATTAGTATGAAATCCAATTCAATAATTGGGATAACCTCAGGTTTAGTGAGGTCTATTTCGGTGTCGTTTGGACTGTTTGAAAATAGTTTGAGTAAAGAGTTATCCCTTCTTAAGGGGGATTACAAGTGAATCTCTCTTAAGATGGGTCCCGCACGTTCTATCCCAGGTTTAGGGAGGTAAATTCAGGCTGAGGCGTGACACCACATGTGATGATACTTATAATACTTCTTTCCTCGTAGTTGCTCTAGTGTTGGTAATGAACCTAAGTCATCGTTAATGACCCCTTATGTCATGAGCTCATCCAATATTTTAGGTGCTTTGCTCACATTGTATGTGTAAGCTCAGTATTCTTGCTTGGTGAAGATGGCGAATGAAATCTTGGTTGGTTCGCGCATCACCTTTAGACTTCGAACCTTCACTAGACATTTGCTTGACAACTCCATGGTTGCCACCTCTTTATCCTCGTACTGATCCTCCACACAATAAGTAGGTGGCTGATAAAACGATCCATATGGGGGTATATTGCACTGACGGTCTTGTGTCTCGTCAATCTAAACCGTGGCTTTAACATCCAGGATTATATGTGCCTCTAGACGCATTCACCTGGTCATCAATGTCGCTTAATACCATCTGGAAAGGATTAAAATATCGACAATTATGGACATTTCGAAGGATATATCGAGAAATTATCGAATATCGATGGAATTTTTTCCAAAATTTATATAAAAATTATATATTTTGACTAAGAGTAGGCTAAATATAAAATATCGGAAAGATATGAAAATTAATATCGGTGCTTGTAAAAAATGGAAATTTCAAAGAATTATCGAGGATATTTTGGATATTTAAGACTTTGCACTCTGGTAACTTCCTACCTTGTTCATCAAGTCATGCTGGCGAACTTCTTGTCATTGTGCTTCAGCCTTTGTCTATACTCAACTGTCATGCGAATACCATCTTGTTCATCCAACAATGATCTGCATTTGCTTGTTGAATATTAAATCTCTTGAGAAACTTCACATCAGTTTATGTAGGTTGCTGATACATAGAAGTGAGAGATGATAAATTAACCTCTGGCTCGACAGTACCAAAAGTAGTTTAAACAGGGTTTCCATAGTAAACCGAGCGTGGCACCAACTTGGTATACCATGTCAAGGCTGAACTAGAAAGAGAAGAGTCGAAAACTCTTAACTTCAGGTTGTCATTGTTCCAGTAAGGACCACATTCGCCCTGAAACCTTGAGATGTGACTCGCAACGTCTTCTAATCCTACCCTGAAAAGGTGGTAAAATGAATCTGCTTGTAGTCTTTTGGCCATTCATCATTCGCGACATGATCTGGGAAATGACTTGTGTAAACCATATTTGTCGCCAATGCAGCTTCTGCTCTCATCATCTCCCAGACTCTGTAGGCTATAGCATCCACATCAGTCACTGGTGGATTCGTTGATGCTTCCTGCCTTGGCGCCTCCCTTTCTTTTTTGTGCATATCAGACTCCCCAGTCTTCATGGGTTTTCTTGACTTATCTTATGGTATATGCACTGTGACCTTTGATGTTCCTGCTGTTTTCAGGTCCAACTCGTCGTAATTCAGAGCTTTGAAACCACTCTCGAAAAGCTACCAGTTTTCTGCTGGGTTTTGACTCCTAGGATCTGGCTCATGGCCTCCTGACATTCCTTGCACAAGCCGGTCCATTGCGTTTTCCAATTTTCTCATGCACTTGCCTACTGCTGTTTTGAGTTGACCTATTCGCGTAGATGTTTCTCCATATCTTTCCTGAAGTGCGCGGACTGCAGTCCACACCTTGTCAAGCTATTGGTTCGAAACTGGTTTGTCTATTCCAGATGTTTTAATCATCTTTTCTTTCTTGCAACGTTTTTCAACTACTTTAATATCTAAATATTTGCACTTCAAAGGGTTATGAACCTTGAGGTGAGAATGTTCCGGCAAGGAACACTTTGCGTATTGCCTGCTGTAGGGATCTTTTTACGCAATCTTTGCTACTAACTAGTCTCGCCTGGGTGTGCCAATGATTGGCTGTTGAAAATTTGTTGTTAGCGTGCCAACACGTCTAGGTTGAGCGTAACCATCTTGTCTTGATCTTGCACGCTTTCCTTTCTTGACCTCTTCTTCAGATGATTGCTGGTATCTCTAATCAAACCTATGATTAATTCTCAGTGTGCTTAAATAACAAAAATAAAAAGGATATGGACTAAGGACTGCTCCTTAGAACTGGGTTGGCGGGATTGTGCTCTAGCTCGAGGCTTTGTGAATTTGGGGTGGACTTTCGCTCCAAGAGAGGCTTTGGTGAGTGATGCGGGATTTGCTCTGGGGTCCGGGGGAGGATTTGGTGGTGCTCTTTCGAGAAGGATGTTTCCTGGAGAGACTTTTTGTTTGAATTGGGTGCTCATGAGGGAGACTTTTGATTGCAGAGTATGCAAGTTTGTTGATTGAATTAGTTATATCTCTTTCATTTGCCGACCTCTCTAGTTATAGGAGAACACTTCTAGGGTTTGCGAATCCTTCTTGTCCAAGACACTCATATTATTCTTTATGATTTAGGCAAGATACTTTTCTAACTGATCTCTTTAATGATCTCCACAATCTTCAATTAGTAATTACTTAATATTCAGAATCTTCTAACACTTAAACCACAAGTAATTGGTCCAAATGCCGAATAATCTGAAAATATAACTTGGACCCAAACACTTACCTTAAAAATCTAACGGCCTAAGATAAATATAATTTAATCATATGGTTATTCAAATTTTTGCTTTACTTTTTTCAAAGTCTAATCTAAAACTTTATTAAACGGATCTATCAAAATGTGTTTTTTTTTCATAATCAGAATCCGATCTGATTCATCTTATTCGGATTGAATCGATTTGGATCTGAACCAAACATAGCAGACACTACAGTGGCCCAGGTCTCCATGTGGTGGCGCAGACCATCGAGGAAAAGGAAATGCATGTAATAAAGCCTCAATATTCTAAAGAACAATAAAATTTGTGGCTGGTGGGATTCGAGCCCAGGTCTCCACGGCCACAACGTGGAATTGTTAGCACTAAACTACAGCCACAGGTTGATTATTTACTAAACATTCAGCTAATTACAACTAATTATTTTTTTGTCAATCGGTTCAGGTTCGAACATCCGGTCTCCTGACTTCCCTCACCAGTCACCACTTGTATTCAATTTCAACATCCCAACCTGCGCCTCACTTGAAGATGTGTACACCTTAGAATGACACAAAACAACCTTGCTAAAAGAAATGAAGCTACTAAAATGGCTGAACATTGGATCAGAACTATCATCAAACAGAGGCCTTCCATCAACTTGATTTGTATTTTGCTAATTGTTAGTAGCATTCTCCAGCATCTTCAATAGATCGTATCCCAGTTTTCCAATTTGAGCAGTGAAAGATCAGTATCATATAGGCACTAAATTATTAACATGCTGTAGTGGTTAATTGTGAGTCCATTGCAGCCAGTGTTGTCCTTCTCGGGGAAGATACAATGATATATCAGCTGTTAATGTGGTGAACCAGCGGAAAGTCTACGAGGATTCTAAAGGATGATGTCTCTTCTCCCCTATGATATTGTACGGTGCCATTCATAATCTTCACCAGATTTTGGCTGAGATGTAAGCCGAGCCCCTCCCTCAAGACGTGATGGCTGTAGTGAAACATCTCTTGAATCAAATAATCCGGCATTCCTGGTGCTGGATGAGTGATTCTGCAGGGTCAATCTTGTGTCTTAGTCATCCGTTATATAGACGGCTTTTTTTACTACTAATGGAGAAATATCAACCCTGTTATATGGACACAGACAAAGGAGACTTACCGAAACTCTAGATGAACAATGTGCATTTTAGTCCCTACACGTTCCTTTGTTGGAATCGCTGTGAGAACAACACTTGATCCATCAAAAGAAGGCATGAAATGGATTACATTGGTTAAGAAATCTGAGACAACTTGTTGTAGCCTCAAATTGTCTCCATACAAGACCATGGTTGACACCTCAGCTGGTGAGTCATGGATGACTTGCACCTGCCGCTCCCGACTCAAGATCATAACTTGATTAATGACAATTTCCAATGCTTCACCGAGGTTGAATTCAACAGAATTCATCTCCATGTAGCTGTAAGTACTCCAAAAAATTAAAGGTTGTTCGGAAGGGATTCAGTAAATTTAATGTCCAAATCCTGAATGGCTAAACTACTATGACCAGCAAAAAGCAAAAAAGAGTACAAAACAAACAAATTGACACTGAAAACTGACCTCTGAACCTATTTTATTGCAAGATAAAATATCAAATTGGTTGTTACAATACCAGCTAATATGATGTTGAAAAAAGTTGGAGTTATTGACTTGACAAGTATGCAATATCAAGGTGAAAAGACAACGAAAAAGAACATACCATTCCTCCATACTTTCAACATCTGTGTCATCAACAATCTTGGACAATTGTTCCCGACACAATGTGCTCTTCTTATGTAGCTGCTTCTGCTCATTGCTTAAGTTAGAAGACCCCATTAGATTTTGCATCAGCATAATCCCACTTAGAGGCTTTTTAATTTCATGACGAATGTAGGCCACTTTCCTAAGACTATCAGCTGCAGCCTGCTCTGCTATTCGTTGCACCTGGGTAGCATACTGAAGCTCTGGACTAGCAACTTGTATAAAGCACAAAACCCCATTTATCCTGCCTTTTTCATAATTTCTTTTGTTAGCAGAAAGTAGTGCTTCAATGTAATTACCCTGTAGATCAAAAAACCCGAAAAGCAATTTACTGGCATCCTGGCCTGCAAGTACCCCATTCAGCAGTATCCTAAGCTTGGTTAACATGTCATGATCTTTAACACGACAGCCAAAATCGCTAGTTGTGAAGACTTCCCCTAGTAGTGCTCGACCAACAGCTTCTTCCCTTCGCAAGCCAGACAAATTTTGCATAGCATCATTCCATTCTGAGCAATGACAATTTTCATCCGTCATAAATATAGGAGGAATTAGTGCTGAGGGGGTTTGCACTATTCCAACATAATCACCTAGTAAACGAGTGTATTTGTCCTTGACAATCTTTTCTCCTGTAAGATCTTGGGAAACAAAACAAACTCCAACAACATCTTCCTTTATATCTCGGCTACAACATGCATTAACAACCAAAATTGTAAGACTTCCATTTGCTTGATGACCAAATGTTTTCAATTTGATTTCAACATTTTGCCACTCTACGCCTGCCATCCATTTTATAATTGCATCAGATGAGATAATTTAGAATATAAATTAAATAATACAATCAAGCAGTCAATCAAAACAAAGATTGCAGAGAAACCAAAAGAGATGGAACCCCAAGAAATGCGCAAATTTGGCATGTATGTCAGATAAATGAATAACAGACTTTGATATCTGTCTTTATTTTAAAAAAAAATTGAAACATTGCTTATGATAAAAAGATTAAAATATATATCCAAGGAAAGAAGAGTAGCATAGCATCACCTTGTAATGCAAATGAGAGCATGTTCTTCACAACTTCAGTTGAATCTTCCCCCACAATATCAACCAGTGGCGTACCAATAGCTTGCTCAACAGCTAATCCTGTTAGTTCAGCTGCCTTGTTATTCCAACCATTTAAATTACCAGTAACATCAACAGCAAAAATGGGAACCACAGCTGTCTCAATAAGCCGGACCATTTCAGTTGTGGCAATACGCAATTCATCCACTCTCTCCATCCCGTCATCAACTGATGGACCAGTCACAATCATTTTGGAATCATTTATAGTACTGTTCTGCAATGATTCTCTCAATATCAGCTGTAGTGAATGGATGACATCCATTTCTAGATCTTCCCATGGTGTGCTTCGTCGCTTAACTACCTCCAAAAAGGCCTTGAATGATGACCTGGGATGCATCTTTCTTCCATCATCCTTCTCATTAGGATCATGCTTTGCTCCACTCCACCTGATTTCCTTTGCTGTGTGGGACCGAAACCAAAAGAGGAAGTCCGTTGAAGTAATTCTAATCGCAGCCATTCCACAAACTTCATCGCCAAGATCTGAAGCACCTGGATAGCCAGCTTCCATAAGGCTATCCGTACTTAGGCATGGGCTCTCACTATGGTATTCAAGAAGCCATGCAGCAATATCTCCAATTTGTGCCTCGGATGGGGTGACCTCAAGTAACCACAATTTCTTCCTGTAATACAATGCAGCTCCATCACACTTTACAAGATCCATCACATTAGGTGACTGAGTAACAATACCTAGAGGGGCATCCCTAAGGAGCATGTCACAAAGAAGAGATTGTGTTTTCAAAATATGTTTCTCCCTTGACTGAGCAGCCAACTCCCCTTCTTTGTGGATCTGTACACCAAGGACTTGAATCAAAAACTCACATGCGTATCTTAAAGGAAACGGAACAAATCTAGGACTTGTGTGATGGCAGACCACTAAACCCCACAATTTTCTTCCCCTCTGCTGATCATGTTCCATCTCATCATCGTCGCCATTGATTGTCACAGACATTACAAGAGATGCAACAGAACCCATGTTTGCCATATACTGTGCATGACAATCATGAGGAGATCTCAATGCTGATCCACAAAGACTCAATGGCTGAGCTAATGTTTTGTCTTGAATTACTTTAACTGAAGGGGCAAAACAATCACATATCATCCTAACCTTGTTCTTCATAAAGAGGAATCTTGATGCCTGTGGTATATCAGTGGCTGGGTAGTGCAAACCCAGATAAGGTTCCAGGTCAGGTCTATGGCACTCGGCAACAACTTCTCCATGCTCATCTTCATGAAATTTATACACCATTGTGCGATCATAGCCCGTCAAATCTCTAACTTCCTTCACTATAACATCGCATAACAATGATATATCCCCACTTGGCAAGGATTGCAATCTTGAGATGGCTTTGGCTGCAAGCTTATAAGATTTCAATGCCCCCGCAGCAGTGACTGGAACATCAACTAGACCTACTGGTTCTAAATCTATTACCAAACCAACATCAACTCGATGCAGAATTGCATAAAAGGGCTTACCCGAAGTTTTACAATGCACTAATATGGGATTGAAAAGGTTAACTTCCCCATGATTAGCTGCTTTCTGCAATGCAGCAGCACCTGGGAACTGAAAGAGCGTACGAATGTCTGTTCCAAAAGTCAAAGCTTCTTGCTTTTGAGTTTTTGGAACAGTATGGGGAGCCAAGTCCAACATCTCTGGAGCATTTTCACTGTAGGCAAGAACACTAAAGGTTTTCTCACCAATAGCAATCAAGCAACCAAATGGTTGAATGAGCCGGCCTCTCTGCATATTCTGGAGGTAAGCTGATACAGTGGCGGAGGGGACATTGCTGGTTGAACTTGAGATATTACAGTCAACTGAGGTGGAGTAATCAAAACACTGTACAGATTCTCTAAAGTATACATCTAGCTTTGCATCAATGGGTGTCTGCGAAACCACGCGAGCCCCATGTTTTGATCTTGAAGAGCTACTTCTAGAACTACCTGTCTTGTCTTTGGATGACATCTCTCGTTACCAAACTAGCTCAGTTCAATCAATACAACACATATGCATCAAACAATGGAGTAGCCGCAGAGTCCAAAAAGAAGATTCATATCAGATGAAATGGAAATCCAAACTAATAAAGTCCTAGTACACTCTTGGCCACTGGACACTACCGGACCCAACAATCACCATGAACCAGGAAAATAGAGAAAACCAAAAAATGAATGCCAGAATGGCAACACCTTTTTCAATCACCAAGACACCAAGCAAAGCTTGACAAGAAAGATCAAATCTGTACAATTCACTTGGTCTTCACGAATCATGATTCTATATTCAGCAAAAATACCAGCAAGACAAGAAAAGGGCCATCACAAACAAAATTTCTTAGATCATCACAAAACTTTTGGCAACCTCAGAAAGCAGAACCCAGCTAAAACCCCACAAAGATCTCAACTTTCTCGCAAACCCATTTGCAGAAAACTCCTCCAACTTCTTCAGAAAGATGAATAATTGAACAAACCCTTTCTCTACCTAGTTGACATTCCAATCTCTTCCCACAAACTTCAAATCCCCAAACGAGGATTTTGCACAGAATTCCAGGATTACATAAACAACCAAATTAAGGATGGGTATGACTGACCATCAGAGCTTGCAGGGTATAGATGAGCCAGACACGTGCAGACTCCAGACTCCTCACCACCCCAAGTTCACAAGCAGCAAATTAATTAAGCAAGAAAGACTTGTACTACAAATGGGCCCCTTTTTGGAATATAACTTCGATGCAATCTTAAGAACAAGTCCATCATTTTGGCAAACGATTTAGGCCAAGTATTATTTGCTCCTCTGGACATCATGGTACCTAATCGAAGATCTTTATTCAAATCCATATAAAGACTAAACACTTGGATGGGAAATCTCTGGTTTGAGACTGCATTGTTAACGCCTTGCAAATGAGGATATGTACTTTTGTCAGCTTCGGTGAATATGAAAGTTACTCATGTTTACTGATGGAATCATCAAAGATTAGACCTTGTGTTAGTTTGTTGTTTATGAGCTGTATTGGGATACGTACGGGGTAAGATTTCTCACTACTTTGGATTTGTATCGAATTTTACGTTAAAACACACAAAAATGTTATGGTAGTTTTACTGTTTAGATCATCACCTGGTGATCAGTGTTGTAGTTATTGACTCCTAGAGTCTTAGATTTAACATCAAGTATTAAGATTAGATGTGATCAATTTTAAGTGTTTCAATCAATCAATCTTAAGACTTAATTCAATGTATGTGTTCACATTTGACTATTGCTTCAATAGCTTCATGTTACAATAGAGTGATCCAATTTTTTTTTCTTTGAGCAAATGAAATAATTTCATTAAGAGTAAAGGATTAAGTGAGCCTTGCAGATTCGATCTGCAGGAGATCGATAATACACAATGGAGGGTTGTTTAACCAAGTACAAGTGAGGTTATCTTCAAAAGCTATGACAGCTAATCTATGAGCAATGTTGTTGCACATTGTTGGTGTGTGCTGCAGACTGATATTCAGCAATTTTTGTTGAACCTGTATTATGTCATGTATCAGACCTCCATTAGTTAATAGCTCATAATCCTTTGACTTAGCCTCTGCAACCGCCTCCTGACAGTCACTATGAACATGCACATTACTGGCCTTAAGAGAATTTAGCAGATCAATACCTTCTCTAATGGCTACGAGTTCACATTGCTTGGGTGAAGCAGTGAAAGATATGAGTTTGGTAAAAGCAGCTATGAATGTACCTCTTTCATCACAAAGAACACCCGCAATACCACCTCTGTGCTGATTTGGAAGGAAAGAAAGCAAGATCAACATTTAGTGTTAGACAACCATTACCAGCCGGCTTCCAAGCCTTCTTAATCTTGGTTGTCTGCTTTTACTTACTTTCAGTTGCTTTCTGATACTCATCAAACCAAGCAAAACTGCTTATGACCAGTGACTGAGCATTATGAGACTTGTTTTTCCACATTGTATCATTCCTATTCCAGAAAACAATTAGCAATCTGTCAAACATACATGCCTTCAGCTGACAAGCTCTCTCCAACATTCTTTCTTTGAAAAGAAAATGTGGCAGTATCTCTGTTTTAAATAGCGCGCCTTAAGGCACACTATAGCTTAAGGCGTGGCGTGGCTTCTCCTTTCGCCTTAAGGCTTCATTTGAAAGGTCTTTGTCACAAAAGGCTCGCCTTTTTTGTCTTGAGGCGGAAAATGCGCCTTAAGACGGTCAAAGGCATCGTGAGGCGTCACTATTTATATGTTGATTTTTAATCTATACCCTAAAACTACGTCGTTTTAAATAAAATCTAAAGAGAAAAAATAGTGTTGTTTGACTTTTTTCATTTCATTATTGAGCAACTTTTCTTATCTTCTCTTTCAGAACATGAGTGAATGATTTTATGTTATTATGTGTTTGTCATTAAGAATTTTAAACATTATCTTTGTGATCTTGTTACTAAAAGTTTAATTTTAAATATTTTTGATGATTTTATTTCTATAATTTAATTATTTTTATTTAATTTTAAATACATAAAAGGCTTCGTCTTTTTTTGTCTTTTTCGCCTCAAGGCTTTTTTAAGACAAGGCTCTGACAAAACGCTTCGTCTCACGCTTTCGCTATTTAAAACATTGGGCAGTATTGTGGCTTGCAAGTTGAAAGGAGCAGCACCAAGGATTGAAGAGGCTAGAGGACACTTACAAAATAAATGGCTCGGGTCTTCTGGTGTGGAGTTACAGACAACACAGCTAAAGGTCCCCATCATAACCTTTGAGTAACAACCGTTCCCTAGTGGGAAGTATGTTATTGCATGCTCTCCACAAACAGACTTTCACCTTTCCAGGGACTTTTGCTTGCCACAGTCTCTTCCAGAGCATTGAGAAGGGATCACCATCAGAAGTGGACACCAAGGATTCGGCTAGCACCTACTCTCTTGCAATCTAGTAAGCAGTTTTGACAGAGAAGAAACCCTTAGAGTGATCCAATTAGATCCCTCCAATTAACTTTAATTATCCCTTTAAGTCATCGTGCACCTTTAAGTTCTACCTTGTCAAACTACTCTCTCGAATTTCATCATTGATTTATATGCACACACCAATATCATATCAAGACTTCTCATTACTTCATGTTTAATATTTTGTTTTTCTGCATAATTTATATCGTCTCCAGCGATTATCACACAAAGACAACGTTTGTCTGTGAAGTAGTTTCTTTCTGGAACAAATCTTTGGAGAAGTTGAATTTTTTAACTTTGGAGAAGTTGAATTTTTTAACAGATTGTTAGGCTAAATGGGGGTAGTCAGGTGCATGCAAATTGAACTTGGACTCAATGCCCTCCTCAAATGTCATTGATGCTTTGAATTTTGATGTGTAGTGTTTAGTGTAGATTGCTGAAGGAGTTGAGATGAATCTGAAAAGAAAACAAAATGGACAAAACCAGATGCTTAAAACTAGAGATAACCAAACTGAATTCTATATGAAGAAAGTAAAATCTGATTTCTCTTGGCAACATTTTGAAGAGACAAAAGATAACAAAAAGGCAGATTCAATATGAAGCATGTAAGTTATGATTGCAACATTATGAAGAACCAAATGAGAACACGAGGGATAATACAAACATCTAACTGCTACTTATGCCATTAATCAATCACTCAACAAAATGAAATCCAGATTTTACCCCGTTACAACAGCTTGGAGCAATAAAACGGAGAATAACCAATGTCTATTTGTAATTTTATAAATGATACATCTGAGCAAAATTCAAACACAACTGATGGTCTCTCTTGTCACCCCAGCCACCCCCACCCTTGAACCCAGCTTTATACCCGGGCTGATTCTCAAAGACTAGCACTTCCCAGTCCGAATTGATGTTTGCAACCTTGTCTACATCTTCCATTTGAAAGTTTATCATGCCATTATCAATGCATGCTTTCTCACCCTCCTGGCTGGTGCAAACCACACTTGCCAAAGTGCACTGCGCTTGTCCTGGGCCCTCGTAAAATGATAACAGCATTACCAAATGAGGGATAAATAGTCGCCCACATTGTAATATCCCAATTGTAATCATCAAAGAAACAGAACTTGCTGGTCTTCTTATGGATCTTCCTCCAAACAGTCCGGTTAAATGTATAACCCACATTTCCCATTCTCTCTGTAATCAAACTATCCCATCCTTCTCCCATGGCATTCACATCACAAGGTGCCAAATTCGCGACATAGCAATGGGGACATTTTTTTGGCTTCAGCGCTGTCAGTATCTTCAAATTCTGATACACATTGGGATACAGAAAGTGGTCTTCCTCTATGAAAAGAATATGACCATTGTGATTTCTAGTCTCATCCAATCCATCCCATACTGTGTTCATCATCCACCACCAATGATGCTTCAAGGGCACAATCTTTGGCGACCTGTGGTTCCCATTCTGATACTGATCAGGAGTCCCTTTACAGTGCTTCTCCGCAGCATCATCCTTCTCCTTACAATCCGCAGGTGACACTCCTGCAGGTGACACCCCCGGAAAGCCACTGGGAAAGACATGCGGCGAGAAAGGAGCAAATATCTGCTTCACTTGGCAAAACCTAATACCCTCAACAATCATATTCATTTCCTAAAAGTACCCATCATGACTAACTATCAGTAAAGTCTCATTGATTCCTACAACCTGAGATATACTATCAACAGCTACCTTCAGATATTGTGGCCGGATGTGTACATAAAGAACAAAAGTTATATGTTCCTTGGCTAGACTCGGATACAGATCTAAATTCCTAGGAGGCATCTGATTTCTCTTCTACAACTCAATTGACAATTCATTACTTTGGAAGGTTGAGCCTTCGGCTAATAAGTGATCTATTATACCTTCTTTTCCAACACATCATCAAACTCATCCAAAATTGGTACCTCAAAATTCGATATTCTTAACAGCAAAACCAGCAAGAAAACTGCTAAACATGTAATCGAAACAAGCGACACGAAACGCCGGAAAGAGGCATCGTCATTCAGACGCTGCTTCTTACTAACACTACTAGTATAAGCCATGGAATCAACAACAGTTGGCAGTAAAACACGTTTCATACGACAGTTACAGTATTCATAGCTATATCACAGAGACAACACAAACCCAGATAAGGGAAAGATCAAAACTTTGAGTTCAAACTTGAAAAAGGAGACCAACCCAATTGAGAAGAGAGCAAACTAGCAAAAGGGTAAGCAGCCACAACCTCCAGAACAGTCTCTGCTCGCTGAGATTGAACGAACCCAGAACTTGATCTACCTGGAATAAAAATCAAAGCTTTGAGAATCAAAGTGGGAATGGGGAGATGGGCAGCCGTAAAGGTCCAATTTTGAGCACCAGATTGGTGGATGTACGGTTTGGAATTCAGAGTTGACTGCTAAGGGAGCAGGGTGTGACTAGAAAGGAAATTTCAAAGCTTTGATTATATATGACCTCTTTTATCTGTCTCTTTCTACATAGCCATTTCTACATTTGTATATCTCTGTCAACGGGTATTGTTTTTATATTTCACGGTATTGCATATTTGCATTGACCAGGGGAGGTGCAATTTTTTTTACTCTCTTTCTAGATGGTTGCCACAGTTTCTTTTCAATTAAGTCGAAACTTCGTTATAAAAATGAATGTTACAAAGATGAACACTGAATGTAAATTTGTGAGTATCTCCATGTGGTAGACCGAATGAGTTCCTCTATAAATTTCAACACTCATGCTTTCTCCAGTATTGTAAGTCGTAAATTTAAAGTATGGATTTTAGATCTTATGAAGAGATCAAAATTCTAAACCTCAGATTCCACTGATATCCCTCTTGTCCTAGTCCTAGCGTTGAACACCACAGTTCTGAAAAGGAACAGGTCACTTGAGTGTTGGGGTCACATTAGTCATATGTGGCTGAGGTGATAGTTTAGTATCCATGGCTTAATGTCTGTCTCCATTGTGACCACATCACCATATCCAAAACCAGTGACATATATGTGAAGCTCAAGAGATGGGCAAAGAGCACAATTCTCAGAAAAATGGCAGCTAGGTTGGCTCTCTTTTCTCCCACCACAACACTTCTTTCCCCCTCAAGCCAGTCACCACTATATCCTCTTTCTTTCACTCCCACTGCACCAAAGAGGAGAGCAATCAGTTTCAAGATTAAAGCAGATTTGGGTAAAATAATCTTTGTTTTTGTTTGGTATATATTTTTATACTAATGCTTGAGTGTTTCTTGAGCTATCTATGCTAATGCTTGTCCAAATGAGGCTAAGATAATAACTTGAGAAGATTTTGTTTAATTTTTTTAGGTGGTGGAGATGCAGAAGCAAAAAATAAGGGAGGAAAGAAAAAGTTCATAACTAGAGAACAAGAGCCAGAGCAGTAAGCTATAACTTTTCACCATTTCCAAATAACCATTGTCATTTTCAACAACATACTAAAGAACTGGAGGTAGTGATACAACTTCTCTAAGAAATTTACTGATGGAAATTTTACAGGTACTGGCAAACGGCAGGAGAAAGGGAAGGGGAAAATCCCATGATGACCCCTCTTCCTTACATTATCATATTTGGCATGTCCACACCTTTTGTCATCTTAGCCATTGCTTTTGCTAATGGTTGGATTAAGGTGCCAGTTCGATGATCAACTGCCGGTTTTTTGTCCTACGAACCATCGGTTGCATACAACCATGTATTCGGGGACTATTCGCAGACCTCTCCTGTGGGGGCAGATTTTCTCTTCACTGCCAGCTTTATAGTGAAGCAGTAACAATTCATGAGCTTCTAATATTTAGTTAAATATTACACCTTTTCATTTACCATTTGAGTTCTTCTCAAATACTAGCAGAGTTTCTTCCCTGATATATTTGATGAATGTTATGACTTCTGAGTTTCTCATACGAACAAAAGTCGGATTCTACTGTAATTGTTTATATGGAACATGTTTTTGACACTGTTGCAGCTAGCAACCTCAGTCAAGATTATAAATGTAACAAAAATGAAAGAAGGGTAAATATCATATATAAAATGAAGTACTCATGGTCTATTTTGCACACACAATCTTATTCTTACAGATTGACCTACATGAGCTGCTTTCTCAACCTACTGAATCATAAGAATTTCAAATGATATACTCGTATTACAAATCTACATATTCTAGTTCCATAATGTAGATAAAAATTATGGATTTTCTCTGTTCAATCGCTTGTATAACACCATTGTAACAAATTTTTGACAGAACCTATGTGTAGAACTGAGTACGAAAAACTCGCCACCAATTTGGTTCTGGATGTACAAATGGTTTAATTGTGAATAATGAGGCATTGACAATGGCTGGTCACCAGCATTTGAAGAGGAGGATGGCCTGTTTAAAAATGGGACTTGTAGTTGTGGGGGTACTTCTGGCGGAGGTTTACTGAAATCATCTTCACTTAAGCGTCTGTTATCATAGCTTGAAGGTGGGGATGGAGGAGATTCAAATTTCGACAGGCGTTCAGGCAGTTCCAAACCATATTCCTGCATGATGTATTTTGGCAGTAAAACAGGTTGCAGTAGTGTTAGACCAACAGATACACTTGGTAATTGTAAGACTGTAAACACAGGCAATTAGTCCAACTATATATTCTTCAACAGTCATAAATTAAACAAGAAGGAAATTCCTAAAGATCGATCACCTCAAATTTGAAGTACTCATCCAACTTCCATATATCATCTCTCAAATTACAGAACTTATCTAAAGCTTCCACATGTTCTTCACTAGCTATTCGGCTAAGAAGAAGCTTTAAAAGTAAACACTTGTGGAGATATAATCAATTTCTATCCTCTACTGGTATAAAACAGAACCATGAATTATTAATATAAAAGTTGCAAGGAGACACTGCAAGATCAAACAGTTCAGTTGCTAAATGCAGAAAACCTGTTGTATTGGCAGCAAGTATTGATAATGTACTGAGAAGTTGTAAGCAATTGGATTTGGAACATATGATTGGTAGATAGTGTGCAAATTGTATCTAATACTCGGACTCATATGAAGATTAAATGGCCCTATTAACCTTTTAGCCTTAAAGCTCCCAACTGATAATACTCAGAAATAAGCAGTGATTGAATACAAGTTCAAATATAAAAAAACCATGATGGTTTACTCCATCCTCATTAGCTCATACTGCTTGGTTATTTGGCCAAGTGATGCAAGTAAAAGCAATCACAAATAACCCACTGTAAATGATTTCATGCTATTACGAAAAGTTGAACATTTGAATGTCTGACCAATCTTTTGTTGAAAATTAACATACGACTCTTCAAGGAGCTTAAGCTTGGATGGGAGAGATTTTCATCTCTCAAAGATAAAGAATCTCTTTACTGTCCTTATTTATTTGACAGCTGCGGCTTTTGTTGATCAACAACTGCCACTTAACAACTACAAGTATGTTGTTCTATGCTCCTAAGACATATCCTGATTATTCTTCATATGCAGACTGAGCTCTACTCAACTAAACTAAGCGAAAGATATAACACATTACATACAATGAAAAAGGACAGAGAGCAAAGGCCCAGTACAAGTGTTAGATCAGAATTACGAACCAGAAATGAATACATTACAAATCATAAATGTACCTGAAAATCCAAAACATTGTAGGCAGTCCCCAAATCATCATAAACCCATGGCAAGTCTGGAGCACACCTCCAACACCCATCAACAATGAAGCGGTACTGATAGAGACCTGATGGTAGCAACTTTATGACAATGAATTCGCTACCTGTATTCTGCAGCGGCTCCCTTACATGAGGAGATGAAGTAGCATATCAGTGATGGTGTTTTTTTGAACGGCAGTGATGGCGTTATAAACAGAAAATGAATATTGTTCTCAAATAATAATGAAACTCCTAGATAATCCAGTACCTGGTCTCCCAATTGTCCCATGATCCTGTGATAGCAACTTGCCTGCCACCATGAGTCCATGAGATCTTCATGCGTCTCAAGTTCTGATTTTGTGCATTAATGTTTCAAGCATTGGGTGAAATGTCAGTAGATACTGCAATTCTTACTTGTATGGATAGACAGTTCCTGTTCTTCTTGTACTGAATAGTAGGCTTGCAATACTAAAGCAAAGAACTTTGAACCCCTCACTGTTCTATACTCAACTTACAATTTTAAACCAAAATAAACAACCAAAAGACAGCTTATCTGGGCAACTCTTCTTCAAAGTTTCAGACTTTTGGGCCAAAACGCAAAGCAAACATATACAAATGAAATTTCTAAGAAATGAAAAACAGAAAAGAACTCACTTGTGAAGTGACGATGGGGTTATGGGGAGGTGAGTGAGCCATGGTTTCATCATTCTCTTGAAAATTGTTAACTCCAGAAGAAGAGCCTTCTCCTACATCTCTACCACTGGCATTCCCCATTACTGAAAACAAAGGAAACCCAATTAGGCAGTTATCATCTGATTCATCTTCACCATCAAAACTAAAAAAGGAACACAAATATCAGAAAACCCCAAAAGAAAAAAAAATCATATTCTATGGCTGAAGATTTGGAAAAGGCAAAAAAGCAAACAAGAACAAACCCAAAAAACAAAAAAAAACAAAAAAAAGCAAAAGAAGAGGACACAAGTGACTGAACCAAGGATTTGGGGTTTGATGACATACCCATCTCTGTAAGCAGATTGCTAAAGAAACCCAACCAGGAACTGACTGATGAACAAGGAAAGTTCGCATTATTTCATGTCCAAAAAAATTGACAGCACAGTTCGTGCTCTGTTTTGTGTCTTCTCTTTTTGAGTGTTGAAAAGGCAAAACTGCAGTGAATTTGATTCTCCAACGAATTGGGAAGATCCTACGGTAGACTAGTGATGCTGTATGTTTCAAAGGGGAACGTTGCCTTGTGCTGTGGGCCTCCTTTGTGCTTGTTTCCTCAGTTGCCTGTGCGGTCTATACAACTCGATGCAGCTATCCAATCATATTTAGAAAGAAAACTTGGTGCAGCCATCCAATTACAGCTCTGCTTGTTCACTGCAGTGACACTTCCGAATTCACCGCCTTAACCTTCAACTTCACCAAATTTGGGTTTATGTGGATTTTTTTTGTTCTTTTTTTTATCAAATAGGTGTTATAATACTGTGAGTCAAACTCACGAGTTCTTATTTACAAAAAAAATTTGTGTACTAGACCAAACTGTATTAAACATTTTCTTTAGTTTTAGTCGTTAAAATTAGTTTAAAAAAACACTTTTTGAAAATATCATCTAACTCTAATGCCCAACCTCACCCTTCGGTCGTCACGAGCCCCTCAAAAGCAAGTCAATCGTCGCCTACCTTTCACTTACACTAGAACAACCTGATCTCAGCCCCAACCAAAGCCCTAGCGGCTAGATCCGACCAAATTGTGAGCCTAAGATCCGATCCAATCTGAAACAACCCGACTAGACTTAGATCATCTCCACTGTACACCACCACCTTTAGATCGATCTTAACTCCGTTCTGAAGCTGAGAGGCCACACCACGTCCCCGCCAACCAAACAGCAAGCCGACGTTACCCTCAAAGGCATTGTCGATCCCTGCCACAACATGTTTTTTTCTGGTTTGAAATTCAATATATCAATGTCAATATGTTATATTTATAAGAAACGAATAAATCAGTTTCATGTAGTACTTATTTTTCATTTGCTTCTCTTAGTTTAAACTATATATACTGTATGTCCATAACAATGTTTGTTTTTGATCAAAATGTCACATATCAAATACAAGCACATCAAATGACATTAATGTTATGGTATCAATGTGTCATGACAAATATTTTGACCTACCCTTTTACTAAGACAACTTATTAATATAAACTTATTATTTAAGAAATTAATACATCTAAAATTTAGTTGTTCCAATTCTATATACGGATTTAAAAAGCCTCCTAATCATCAAAACCCTAAAGTTGCATAACGGCTGGATTTAGGAATTTGGAAGTGGAGCTAGGGAGATGCGCAATGCGTCATGGCTGCCCTCAACTCATCACAGTAAGACCTCAGTGTCGAATGTGCATTGCTTGAAACAGTTAAGTATTATTTGAGTCTTGCAAGTGGAGTTTTATTCCTAAAGTTTGTAATAAAGCTGCCCATAAGGTAGCTAGAGTAGCTCTCTCGTATCATTTTCCTACCTTTTGGTGGCAAATGATACCGAAGTGGCTAGTCCATGTCTAAGTTGTTGAATTTGATAGCTAGTTGTGTTATGCCTATAGGAGTGTGGTACTCTTCCTAGATCTTGTCTACGTTTAATGAGGCCACTATGAGCTCCATGATATAGTTTTGCCTTGATTGAATGAAATTTCTGCTGATAAAAAAAACATCAAAACCCTAAAGTTTTCGTAATAGCCACTAAACCCCAAACCACTTCTTCTCCATACAATCAAGTGATGGCCTCCTCTTAGTTCTCAAAGACGACTAACACATCCTTATCTAAGGCATAATCCTCCATCGACGACGACACCATAACATTCGAAACCTCTCACGCTCTTGCGAGTTCGTAGGTTGTGGACATCCTGCTAGCATCTCATGTGCACAAAGTAGGACTTTTTAGTCTTTTGTGAATGTGAAACCTCTCAATCCTAATCCACCTTCTTTAGCTGACATGAAGAAACTTTGCGATAATTTGGATGTCATAGGAAAAGGTGATTTAAATTTATGTTTTGTTTCCCATGATCTAATGATCTATTACCTATTTGATTGTAGGCTCAATGAGGGTACTACCCATATGTAACTCAATGATTTTATTTTATTTTTGTACGCAAGTTAGTGGATCGTAGGGCTGTACCTGGTACGGTTACCAGATTTTTTTGGTTAAACCGGCTACCGTACCGATTCTCGGTAGTATGCAAAATTTTGTACCAGTACCGGCCACGAAAATAGATATCCTCATCCATTCAATAGACCATAAGTACAAAGGCCACTGCATCTGTACAATGCACACACAGAGACACACAATGAACACATCCTAACCAGTGGCAAATCTAGGTTGGGCTCACATGGGCTCAAGCCTATGTGACGTCCAAGTCCAGAAAAAAAACCCACTTCATAAAAAATAATAATAATGAGAGTTATACTGCGTAGATGCGCAGTCCATTACCCATCTCTTCAGTTCTTCAGTAGTTCGGTTCCTTCTTCAATCTTTACCAGCGGCGAATCGCAACCGAAAAAGCCACATGCCCACATCCCCAACCAGACTCGGCGACTCCACCACCGCAACCTTCGATCTTGGCCTCTGGCAACCCAGCCCTGAGCAGCTGAGCCCCTGACTCGAATCGCGAATTCATGATCTGTTCTTCACTCACCCACGGACCTCCGGCAACTCGGCCCTGTGGCCCCTACCTTGATCAGTCGATCTGTTCTTCTGTCTTCACTCACACGCGGACCTCCGGAAACCCAGCCATGTCCCTGTGGCCCCTGCCTCTATCTGTTCAGACTATTCTTCACTCACCCCTGCACGGACCTCCGGTAACCCGACCCTGTGGCCCCTGCGGCCCTGCCTCGATATGTTCTTCACTCTTCACTTCTTCAGTCCATTACTCATTCCTACAGGGCTACAGGTTAGGGAATATCCGAATAGGGACTATGATTTTCGCTGTGTTATTCAGTTAGACTCTCTAGTGAGTCCAGTCTCCAATTTTGTAGCTTGTGATTTGATTTTTCTTTTTGTTGATCGTACAAAAGAACTTCTTCAAGACATGAGAAAGGATGGTTGGGATGATTTTGTTATGGTTCTTACTTCTCTTTGTGAGACTCATAATATTATTATGTCTGATATGAGTGCCCGTTGGTTGGATGGTACAGGTCGTCCGAGTCAACAGAAGAATTTTATCATATATGAGCACCACTACCGTGTAGAGTAGGGGTGACAAATTAGGGCTTGGCGAAACCAACCAACCGTACCAAGTATGTTGGTATGCCGAAAAGTTGGTAACCGAAAACTTGGTACGGTAGTACTGTATCAAGTTTCTATATTCAGTTGGTACATGGTAGAGATTTTTGTATACCATCGGTACATGGTATGTACCAAGTTTCGAGTTTTTGACAAAACAACATACAAAGTGATGTACCATTTGTATACCATTTTTCTTCTCTCACATTTTTCTTCTTCTATCCTCACCTCCCACCTTCTCATTTGAGTACCTTACCAAGTTTCTATACCAAGTTTTTGGCGCCCTTTCTCTTAGTACCGTACCAAGTTTCTATATTCGGTTGTTAAGAGTTGAATTAATGCATTAATACTTTGTTTGGTGTTTGCAAAGCTTCATGATTGAATTGGTGGTCTCTTAGACTTTGCTTGGAGTTGAATTGCTACCAGTAAGGATGAATAAGAGATTCTGAATAAGAGCTTATACCAACTTGGTACATGGTCAATACCAACCGTACCAACTGAGTATCAATCGTACCAACAAGTCGGTGTACCGACTTTGACGGTTGGTATTGGTACAAAATTTTGTTTACCAATTAGAAGTTGGTTAGTACATAGAATAGGCAAAAAATATCGGTATACCAACCGAAGCCAGCCCTAGTGTAGAGGTATTTTATGTTGTACTTGACTTACAATTGAGTGAGCTAAGTAAGAGGTTCAATGACAGATCTTGTGAACTCCTTAAGTATGCTTCAACATTGGATCCTCACGATAAGTTCAGCTTGTTTGATACTGAAAAGGTACTCCTCCTTGCTAAGAAATTTTATCCTAAAGATTTTGTGCAAGATGACCTTTTTACTTTGGAATTGGAGTGTGCATATTATAAGAAAGATATGACTCAGGATGTAGCATTCCACACCTTAGATTCCTTGTCTGATTTGTGTCAGAAACTTGTTCAAAAAGAAAATCAGACTTCTATTCTATGATTTATAAGTTGATATGTTTGGTGTTGACTCTTCCTGTTTTTACTGCAACTACTGAGAGAACTTTTTTTTCAGTAGTTGTAAGCTCTCAAACTCAGATGCAATTTATCTCAAAAATCTCAATCCAATTTCTAACCTGAAATACATGGGAGTGAGATACGTACCAGCGGTTGAACCCACCTTCAGATGATTTGAGGATTCAAATGATGAGCAGGCGAGGGTTTGTGATTCATTTTTTTTCGAATCAGAGACTCAGAGAGAGATGAGCGATGAAGGATGAGAGATGAGAGATGTTGAGATAATGCCAATTTACCCGGTTATTTCTAAATCAAATCAAATCAAATCGATGAGATTTAGGATTTAGGGGTTCGATGAGGGAACAAGGGCGAGAGAATGAGAGACATGGAAAGTCGAGAGAAATGAGAGTTTGGCTATTTAGGAAATTTGGGGATTATTAGGGTTTCCATTTAACAGTTAAGATACCTTACTCTTACAATAAATGGCTAAGATTAGATAATTTTTTCTTTAATTTCAAATACAATAAATATATCGGTGCGGTATGGCATTACCATAGAATACAAAATCGGATACTAATACCGTTCTGCATAATGCAGTTGGCTCAGTACAACCATTCCAAAATATCGGTTACCGACAGTTCCGGTTATCATTTCTAACGGTTCGGTCGGTTTTTTGGTTGACTCGTTTCAATCGAGACAAAATGTCGGCCCTAGTGGATCGATTTATAATGTAACATCTACCTGAGTTATGAATGAATTCATGTATTCAATGATTTGGTTAATGAATCCGTAAAGCTAGTTCATAGCCATTTATTAAAAAAAACACAACAAGAAATTGTGAATACAAATTCAAACCATCTCTTTCAATATGACAAAAAAGATTCTAACTATATGTCATATAATTGCAATATTGTATTAGAAAAAGAATTGAAATGGAGGAAAAGCATTGAGAATACATTCTTTTCCATTCTTTTGAAATTTTAATTTGTGCTTTATTCTTGAGAGTGACATTGACACCCTACCTAAGTAGGTTTTAGCACCAATAAAAAACCTAAACCCTTTAATTAACAAAGTAAAAGCCACGTACCGTTTAAAACATATTAATTTAAGTACATTGTCCTCAACTTTCAATTCCACCGACTTATTAGTGACATAGGGTTGATCAGACAATTTGGAACACCCCATTAACAATTTAACATCACTAATTAACATTAAAATCACTAATTAATAGTTAATCACTGATTAACTTCATATTTGCGCCAAAAACATGGTCTATATACACCAACTCTACCCAATTACATCTGCTGCCTCTAGCTTGTCGCATTGGAAGTGCTTCAGTCGCTACTGCTGAAGCTAAGGCGTTAAGAGACAACTCAGTCAAAGCAAAGGAGAAGGGCTTATACACCAATGTTGAAGTTGAATGAGACTCTAAGTTTGTAATAGATGCAGTGAATGGTCGTTTTGAGCTACCTTGGAGATTGATCAAACTAGTGCATGACATCAGAACATTTGCTATTAGTTTTGAATCCATTTCTTTTAGGTATGTCTTTAAGGAAGCTAATTTTATTTCCGATGCAATTGTCAATCTTAGGTATTCTTGTGATTCACCTTTGTATTGGAATGATAGGGTTCCTTGTGAGGTTTCAAGAACCATACCATTTGATATTGTAAACATTGGTTGCTTTAGCCTAGAGACTTCTTAATGTAATTTCTTTCTCTCTTAAAAAAAACTCTACCTTTTTTTAACGGGGTTTGAAACCCAACCTGCTCTGGAAGGCTCAACCCCGGCCACGTCCAGAATATTATTAATAAGAAGAAAAGAAAAATACAAACAAAAGGACAGGGGCTAGACCAAAACTCTTCTCAAAACTCATGACAGAAAAACACTTTTTGTCCAGAAAACTAAATGATAAAAATAGATTAATCAAACCTATAATTAGGAAGACAAGAGTAATCCCTAGCAACAAAAGAAGATAAGAACTGAGGCACCACATCCCATCAATGATCACCATGTGTTGCCCCATAATCTGCAAGCTTGTTTGCAGCTACATTGTCCTCCCTATAGATGTGAGAAAGATGAATGCTCAACTATTGGGACATGTGCAACAATTTTTTCACTGAGTTCTCAAGCACATCTCTAAAATTTATCATCAAAAAAGTCTCCCCCTCTTGCCTGCAATTGTTACGCTCATTCCAAATACTCCATAATAGATTACAACAAACCATACGCCAAAAGAGCTTATTGGTATATTGTCAAATGTTATTCAACACAAGTTTTCCTGGTCTTGTTAGGAAAAGCAAAAGTAAGTCTGATCCGGTGTTTTTAGTGTGGAGCATGATCAGAGGAGTCAATGAGGTATCATACATAATTAACTGATTCTGTTTAAGGTAATATCTTTCCAATCTTTATATGGTATCCTTATATCTGTTGTGTGATTATGCATATTTGAATTTACTTTCCTATCTATATTCTTAATTATGGCTGATTTATGGAATTATTCTTTGCTAAGAATATATTGTTACTAGTATGATAAGAGTCACGCTCCGGCCCAAGTTTACCTTCCTAAACCTGGGTTAGGACGTGCGGGACCTATCCCAAGAGAGATTTACTCGAAATCCCCCTTGAGAAAGGATAGCCCTTATTCTCAAACCATTTTTGACAATCCAAACGATACCGGAATAGACCTCACAACCGGAGGTTATCCCGATTTCCGCATTTGGATTTCAAACCATTCACTTTAAAGGACCTAGGGTTCTAATAATATTTGTGACTGCACCCGAATCCCGATAAAGCTGCCTACATACCCTATACTCAGGGATCAAGCCACACGTAGCTCTTATATTAATTATCGTTCTAATTGGACGAATCCCGCTTTTCTATTTATCTGTCAATAACCTTTTATGGATGGCTTACGACTAAAGTCATTCCAGAGTTTAACCTCTCCGCGGAGGCACTCAAAAACTAGCTATCTATCGTGATTTACCCGAGCATTCCACCACAATTAAATACAACATTCAAACACCCAAACACATAATTATAATATAGTGGCAACCATAAAATTATATAATTCCACCAAGGATAAAATAGTCAATTTACCCCTAATGACACTCTTGTAAATACTTAGAATTTCTAGGGGCAATATTGTCAATTCAGCCTCAATGGCAGCTTGGTAAATATGTTAAGCTGTCAGGAGTATTTTAGAAATTTCAGCCTTAGTGGCAACCCCTGTAAATAGACAAAACAACCAGGGACAGTATGGTCTTTTAACCTCAATGGCAGTCCTGTAAATACACAAAACTGCCAGGGATATTTTTGGGATTTCAGCCTCAATAGCATCCCTGTAAATATACAAAACAGTCAGGGGTATTTCTGTCATTTTATACCCCACAATAAACACAGTAAAAGGGTAAATTGGACACGGTAAAAACCAGGGTTTTTACCCCCTTCTCCTCCAATCGATTGTTTTGGCCGGAAATAGAGCTTTCACGGCTGGATTTCGCTCCTCCACATGTAAGCCTAAGATCTACACCAACCCATCAACCTAATAAGGCTAGAAACAAGAGAAAATAGATAGTTTCAGTACCTAGACGAACTAGAGCAGTAGCGCCCAGGTGAATCCCTCTCCGGTGACGTGATCCAGACATTCTACCTCCTCATTCAAGCCACTGAGCTACTCCTGCAGCCACCAGGAACCTCCACCACGCTCCTCCAATCAAGCTTAACCTCCCCCTCGTCTAAGCAGTCCCCCGATGAGCTGCTCCTTGACAGAGCTTCAGATCTGGCGCCTCTGCCGTAACAGAAGGTCTGGGACAGCTGAGCGAGGTGAGGCGTGGAGGCTGGTGATGGCGGTGAGGTGAGACGCGCGACGGTGGTCTCGAAGGGCGGAGCTCACAGTCGATCGACGGAGGAGAGAGAGAGCTCCCGGTCAACGTCCCCTCTTATATATACCCATCACCAACGGCTCTGACGACCCGGATTTAATTAACTAAAATTACCATGAGCGGTAAATGGTTATTTATTATTTATTTTTATCCCGCAGTAACTATACCATAACCCGAATAACTTTCGCATACGAACTCTGATTAATTCATAGAGCATACACACGAGTTCGTATTAACGTCCTCTATAACTTTCCCGAATGAAGTTTCCTGAAATTCTCGACTTATCGCAAAGTCACATTTTTACAGTGAAGTAACTAACATTTATTACTTTAGTAAACTGGATAAATCCATAATAAACAGTTCGTAGCTCCGGAAAATATCCCGGACATACCGGAGAACTCGAATTAACATAATCTTCGCCCTCGGAACATTAATTCTATTTTCTCCCAGAATCGAGAATATCTCGATATTAAACTCGAATATTAATTTGGGGAAAGTTAAAAGTGCGGTTACAACCCTTTGTAACCCATCTGGTCCCGATAAAAAGGGAAATTTTGGGACGGCGCGGGGTGATACATAAGTGCTTGATCTTTGTGATTATTCTTCAATGTGTTTGATCTGGAGAATATGCAGGTGTCATAATTGGTACACTAGTTTAGAATTATGCATTGTTCATGGCATGATTTCTAAATTATATTTTGATCTTGCTGATTAAGAGCATTATTTGAGGGGGAGATTTCCATCTCCTATAAATTGATAACTGTGTGTTTACTGAAATGTATTGCAAGGGTGCATTGATGAAACAGACTTTTGTCAAAGTGTGAAGGTGATCAGTTGTGTTAGATGATTGAGCAAAGCTATGGTGGAAGTGAGATAATGTTGATGTGTTGAAGAGCAAAGTCTTAAACTGTGAGAGAGTCTGAACAATATATATTGTTAGTAAAGTGCACTATAATTAAGTGTAATTTATCTGTTCTTGTGTAGAATTGAGTGAATCGAATATAGTGTATAGATAGAAGAGGATACACTTGTGAGTGATCCTTGTGAGTAGTTGTGTCTAGAACTACCTATCTTATAAACTCTGTAATTAAGCTTAGTGAAATAATTTTGTCTGGTGTTTTTTTCCCTCAAAGAGGTTTTACACCAGATTGTGATATTCTTTATGTTTATTTAACATTGACTGCATCTCTATATTTATAGAGCTTAGCAGACTTATTGAACCTGGAGATAAAAGTATTAGACATGAGATCAATAAGGAAACCTGAGGGCTTATGGACTCATTGAACAAATGGAAGAACCATTGCCAAAGCTCCGAAGTGACAGGAAAAAAAAACTGTACCTAATTACAAGACAAAAAAACTAAAAAAATCCCCTAGCTAGCTTCTCCATGTGATTTGCTACAACATTTATCAAAGAATTCGAATATGCCTGCTATTGCGTCATAGATCATGAGCATGTTATGGATACCTTCAAATACCCTTGTAGCTTATTTGCCAAAAAAACGTTGTAGCTTATAAGCAAGCAGATGGACATATATATATATGAGATCAAAGAATTGAGGAGGCTATATTACTGGATTAGTGGGCATCTCCCATTCAAAACACTACAAAGCTAGCTAAAAAGTAAATGATGCTAACAAATCCCAGTCTCACAACCTCCGCAAAACAAGAAAATTCATGTAGATAGCATAATATCGATATCGATATCGTTTAGAAATTCGATGTTACATACATATCGTTACGTTACATATATAACGGTATGAGTTAATTAAGTTACAATCACTTATCTCTATAAGTATGTGAGTAAATTTTAATCGGTTAATATTGATCATAATACTCTGAAAAGTTGGAGAGATTTGTCCATGACTGAAAATCTTTCAATACCTAACCATTGACCATTTTCAATGGTGTTGTACAAAATTTTGGGGAACTTAGGACAAAGATAGAATTGACATGTAATTAGTTTGCATTATATATACAAAGGAGAAACATATTAAAAGGTTTGGTGGTTAAGTGTTGGCATCAGCTAGGGTGGAAAAGTGACAGGAGGAGAATCTGTTTGCTGGGTCGGTGTCATAGGACAACAACATATGCATCTATTCTCTGCCCAGAAAATATCTCTCATTTCGTATCGAGTTTGTTCAGTTGTATGATTCATATGACTACAAGATGATAACCACCTATGTGCTGAAGGCTGAAGCAGCTGGCTGATGATCGAATCAGACCAAACCACACTATAGGGTGAGGTTCCACCAAAATATCTATCATATATTGATTATGACTGGGTTAGGGTTGAAGGGTTAGGGTTTCATTTACATAGTCGACTGTCGCACGCACTATTACAATATTGATCCATGACAACACTATAGCCACATATCATGGGTAGCTAATAGAGGAGTTGTAATTCCCATATGTGTGGACAATTAATGATGAAGGAAAAATGCCACATGAAAAAAACAAGTTCGCAGCACTTCTATTGTCTACACTTGATGTGTGGCCATAGTGTTGTCATGAAAAAAAAGCATCGGTGTGTAGGTATTAAGTGGCTAGGTAAAATGACATTTTATGATACCTAGCAAATGCCACATTTATGAAAAAGGACATGGTGTGTAGGTATTAAATGGCTAGCTAAAATGACATTTTAGCTATTTTGGTTATAATTTGACTACAAAATGGCTAGCATTGCTAAATATGCTCTAAGAGATAGATGTTTTGTGATTTGGTAATTATGATTTTGATGATGGTGATTTGTTTATGGTGTGATTCGGGATTCAAGTTTAGTTATTTGTTTGTGGTGTGATTTGAGATTCAGACCCAAATTTGGGCTCATTATGCTGGGAGACTTTTTCCCGTTATACTGGGATAAGTAATTGAAGAGAGACCCGCTCTGATAACAACTTGAACAGGGACAAGCGTGGCTCATGAATCACCATTGTACCAATACAACCTTAACTTAACCACTTTTTTGATGTTGGGTTTTAACTACAAAATATCTCGCTACAATTAAATATGATTCATTAACTTAGAGCATCCTCAATAGTTCCTTCAAAAATTTTGGTCAAATTTGAATTTGTGTGTTGATTGGGTTTTTAACATTTTGCCAATTTTTCTCCTCCAACCCATATATATGTCTAATTCATAACATATTTTATCATTGTTTGAATTCTTGAACTAACTTCTCATCTCTCATAACTAACTGTAATCATAAAATCAAAATTCATCATTGACATGGTCAACTTAACCACTTTTTAGATGTTGGGTTTTAACTACAAAATGTCTCGCTACAATTGGATACGATTCATTAACTTAGAGCATCCCAATGGTTCCTTCAAAAATTTTGGTCAAATTTGAATTTGTGTGCTGATTGGGTTTTTGACATTTTGCCAATTTTTCTCCTCCAACCCATATATATGTCTAATTCATAACATATTTTATCATTGTTTGAATTCTCTAACCAACTTCTCATCTCATAACTAACTGTAATCATAAAACCAAAATTCATCATTGACATGCTCAACTTAACCACTTATTAGGTGTTGGGTTTTAATTACAAAATGTTTCACGATACGATTTATTAACTTAAAGCATCCCCAATGGTTCCTTCAAAAATTTTGGTCAAATTTGAATTTGTGTGCTGATTGGGTTTTTGACATTTTGCCAATTTTTCTCCTCCAACCCATATATATGTCTAATTCATAACATATTTTATCATTGTTTGAATTCTCTAACCAACTTCTCATCTCATAACTAACTGTAATTATAAAACCAAAATTCATCATTAACCTGCTCTATTTTACTAAGTTACTGCTGCAACCAAACTTAGAAACAAAGGAAAGCAATGCCAGCCAAGTTACCGAAAAAAACCATATGAACTAACCGAGCAAACTCACACACCACCAAACACTCATAAATCAACAAAAAGTAAAACATCATTTTTAAGAAACAAGAGGAGAAGACACGACCTTATCTCTCCCAAACAACATAATAAAGCAGCAACATAAGAATTGAAACAACAAATGAAAAATCCAAAACCAATCAGTTCCCAACTGAGTTGGGACAGTTCATAACATATTACAAACAAACGACAATGATAACTTCATAAGATAAAAGTACTAGGAATTTCATATTCCACCAATTAGAACTTTCATCTTAAGCTTGGAAATATATTCTCTTTCATCTTCAGCCATAAAAGATGTATCTATGGTGATTAGTTTCATCTCAGCTTCAAATTTCTTAACTCTCACCTTCTTTTTATCTACTTCAACTTTCTCCTTCAAAAGCTCAATTTTTTTTCATCTCTTTCAATTTTCTCCTTCTGTGTTTGTTGAATTTTGGCAAGCTGCTCATTGGTTTCTTTTAACCTCAGTTTTTCAGCCTTCTTACCTGGTGGTCTAGCAAATAGATCTGGTTCCCCAATGATGCCCTCATCAACATCAATGGTAGGGCATGTAGTGGAGGATGAGTAAATGTTGGTTCTGCCTCTCTTTGATGATTTCTTCTTCTCCTCCTTGTTTGCAAGTTCTTGCATTAATTGAATCCATTTTGGTTGATGTCTCAACACGATCCAAGCATGATCAAGGTTGAATCAAACTTTTTCTTGTGCTTCATAGAGTTTCTTTGCATCTGCAATCTGAAGAGAGAAAATTAAAACAGTAAGCATTATGAAACATCAACTGAAACTACATTACACTATTAATTGTCTATACCTTGTCTTGTTCATTCTTGCCACTTTCGTTTCTTTCATTGATGGCTGCAAAACATTCAAAAACTTGTTGACCGTTGAGTCAGCATTTTGTCTGTTCTGTCACTCTCAAAATCTCTATACTGATGATAGTACTCAGTAATTCTTTCCTAGAATGTGCCAAGTTTTTGGTCATTTCCATGTATAGGATCTAACCCAGTATTCAACCACCCACTAATAAGCATTCGATCCTCCTCTACAGAAAAGCTAGAACCTCTAACATTCATTTTGGTGCCATTTTGTGACTTCATCTACAGATTCTGAATCTTATGTGGAAAAATTGGGATATAGTGTACTCTCAGATTCCATGGATATGAATAAGAAGAGGAGCTAATGATAATAAAGAGAACAAAACACTTTACTAAGCTGAGAAGGACAGAACTTTATAGATACTTTACACTTAGAAGGACATAACTTTATTAAGCTGAGTTGAAGTTAGTTGGGGGAGTTGGTTCGGTGTTACAGGAAACAAATTTACACAGATGGGGATTAGATACTATTAAATTTTCATAGTTTGGGAACAAGCAGAACTGAAATGATATTGCTTAGTTAACATACATAAGAAAAAGTAGAACTGGAACTTAAATGAACTAACTGGACACATTAGAACTGAACTGAAATGAAATGCATTTAAGATGAATACAAATTACAATAGCTTCCTTCAACTGGAATGTCAGTTCAGAGTTGAAATGCATTAATGATCCTGTAGGAAAGAAGCAAAAGATGTCAAGTAACTTCAAAGCTAGTCTTGGTAAATGAATTTCTGAACTGGCACGTACTAACTGTACTGAAGTTGTTGTGGTAAATGAATTTCTAAACTAACATGTACTTAGAGAAATTTAAAGTTCATCAGTACATAGAAATTTAAAGCCATTGAAATTCTAAGCCATTGTAACATAATACCATAGAAATTCATAACACAGAAACATCAAGCCATGCTATAAACCATCAAAAATTCATTACAGAATACTCACGAGTATTACCACGAGTGATGCGCTTATGCCGCTGATATATATGCTCAGCCAGATTTCCTTGGAGCATAATGTGAGTTCCCTTATCACGAATGCGGAGATGATTACTAACAAAATCATCAAATGCAATAGTACCAGCACGTGACACAATAGGATCTTCTTCAACTTCTCTATCTGGTTCTTGATATTGTATTGCCAGAGTTTCATGATCATCATAGTCTACACGTTCATCTTCAATAATCATATTGTGTAATATGATACATGCTGTCATGATCTTATGAAGGGTTTCAGTATCCCAAAAACGAGCAGCCCTATGAATAATAGCAAAGCGAGCTTGAAGCACTCCAAATCCCCGCTCAACATCATTCCTACATGCCTCTTGAGCTTTGGCAAAAACTTTTGTTTTTTTGCCTTGTGGCCATCGAATTGTTTTGACAAATCGGTTGGATGCTCTTATATTTTATTTTTTTTGATGTGAAATTTTTCTTCTCTAATATATAACAGACTTTGAATCAAAACCCGATAATAAACACCAGAAATTTTAATTTTGTCTCCCGTCTCTCTCACCAACCATGGCCACCACGCCTCGTCTCTATGATTGAAAATTCTTGTGTAGAGCCTTTCTTCGCAAAGACACAAACCAGTTATTCCCTTTCTCCATACTTTAATTCCTTACGATCAAAATGAGATTGAATCTTATAATTGAGAATTTTTTTTTCAATAACAGAAATGAACACTCTGCAATTGGTAGAGAATCGAAGAGTTAAAGAGGAAGTTTTCATCGCATTGTAATTTGCTCGGTGCAAAATCAGGGTAGTTTGGGAATAAATAGTTTAATTAGATATATTTAAAATTAAAAATATTTTGCTGGGTCTACTTAGAAGTTTGCTGGGTATATTTATAGCATATCCAGTGGTGATCACCATCATAGCAAATATCATGGTTTTTGCTAGTTTGCTACTCCATTCTAAAGCAACGGTGCAAAATTGGGAGTCGATAAATAGGTGGGACCCATGTTAAACAATCAAATCAGCAAACACAGGCAAACTTTGCTTGCCAGACTGAGGGCCAATAGTTGTTGGGATCCACGCACGTGGGCGCCTGTGCGCTACTTAAAAAAAAATGGCGCGTGAAACACACACGCTTCATACAAAAACAAAGAAACTGACGGTTGTAAAGCTATTGGCCAGTTATGGGCTGCCACGTAGCGCCATGTATGCCTCGTCAATGTGTCGGGCCGAGCCTATGACGAGCTTCGACCGGGCCAGGTAGGGCTTCACTACCATTTTTAATATTGGCGAGCCGAGCCGGGAATTTTGAAAATTTATGGGATCCAAGCCCGTCCATATAAGGTGGGCTTTTCAGGCTGGGTAGCCCTCGGTTTTACGAGCTAGGCCAGGCTTAAATAAGAGGTGTACGGCAGCAAGGTTGCGCGGCAACAACATGTGGGAACGACAGCATGTGCATGGCACCATCAAGAGGGAGCCAAGGAGAAGAGGTACAGCCGATTAGGGTTTTTTTCGGTTATAGGGTTTTGAAAAAAAAAAACATGTTTTTTTTTTAAATCAATAATGTGTTTAAGTAAAACTGAATTGTATGAAATTGTGTTATTCATTCATCAATAGGAGCCTTTTATATAAGGACTTACATGTCACATATTGGGCCAAGCCCATATAGGTATAATTATTACAAACTGGGAACATAAAGCCCATGTATATTGGCATAGATCAAAAACACACACATGTCAATTATCCTAGAACACTTTTCCTTGTGTCACGTGTTAGGTCAGATGGTGCATACAGTGTTGTCTCGTTAAAACTTTGTCAAGTGAAAAACCCAGTGAGAGAAAAACTAAACCTTGGATGAAGGACAAAATGGTACAACACACCATGCTACTTGATCGAGAGTTCACCATGTGAGGCTCCCCCTGACGAGTAACTCATTTAGAGAGACTTGACAATCTTCACATTCCATTGCTCTTCACATGCTTCTCGAAAGTAGAGTTAGGCAGAGACTTGGTGAATAGATCCGCTACATCTGCTTCTTAACTCACTTGATTCACTTGAATGTTGAGGAAGACTTGTTGTTATTGGTTGTAGAAGAACTTTGATGAAATATGCTTTCTATTGTCACCCTTGATCAATCCAGCTT
Organism: Comarum palustre; assembly: GCA_951800085.1. Classification (NCBI taxonomy): domain Eukaryota; kingdom Viridiplantae; phylum Streptophyta; class Magnoliopsida; order Rosales; family Rosaceae; genus Comarum; species Comarum palustre. The sequence goes on from OX637578.1 coordinate 5,255,350, forward strand.
TATCTGCTCAATACAGGCTGCATTGTCTTCATAAATGCATGTGGGTTTGTCTGTAGTAGATCTCAATCCACTTGTTCTTGTAATGTGTTTAAAGACCGATCTTAGTCATACACATTCACGAACAGCTTCATGTAGGACAATGATCTCTGCATGAATTGAAAATGTCGCCATAAAAGTCTGCTTAGGGGATCTCCATGATATCGTCGTATTCCCAATGGTAAACACATAACCAGTTTGAGAACGTCCCTTGTGTAGATCTGACAATTATCCTGCTTCAGCAAAACCAACCAACACATTGTTGGGTGTCTTAGCGCAACCAAGGGAAGCAGAGCCGAGAGCAAAGGGAGAGTCGTGCTCCTCGGCAGTGGTGGAAGTAGCTATGCATAGCGCTCGGTAGGTATGCGCGCAACGTCTAACAGCTGGTGCACAACGCTTGACAGTTGGTGCACAGTGCTCAACAACTGTTGTGTAGCGCCCGATAGCTTGTACACAACCGAGATTCTCAAGAACAACGCACTCAGTTGTGAATCTTCATGAATCTTTATAGGCAAAGAACAAACCCATGGCAATGATCCCTTTAAGGTATCAAAATATATTATTTACACCAGTCTAATAACGTTGCATGGGTGCAGGGCTATTTTTAGCTAACACATTCACTGAGAAGGCAATGTCAGGTCGAGTGCACTGAGCTAAGTACAATAATGCACCAATTGCACTAAGGTACGGTACCTCTGATCCAAGTGCTTCTTCCTCGTCCTCCTTAGGATGAAATTGATCCTTATTGATATTCAGACTCCGAACAACCATAGGAATCCAACAGGATGCACTTTGTCCATATTAAATCGCTTGAGCATCTTTTGGACATATGCAGATTGGTGTATAATGACTCCTCTACAAGTTTGATGCTCTAGCTCAAATCCTACGTAGAACTGAGTCCTCCACAAGTCCTTCATTTCAAACTCAAATTCAAAACAATGTGCAATCCCGAGTGCAATCAGAGGTTTCGTGCAACATGACCTCTAATGCATTATTGGCAGCCAAGTGCATGCTACTCGACAGCTGGGCACATAGACAGGCACAGCGCGCGGCAGCCAGGCATATGGGGATGGAAAACTCTCGGTAGCTGATGAACACAGTGGTGCACAACGATGAAAATCTTTACCTTGGGCGTCAGCGACCTTCGGCAGCACTAGGCAGTCAATGCACGTTAGCAGCTGTGTGCACGTTAGCACTCAGCGACCTTCGGCAGCACTAGGCAGTCAATGCACAACAATGTGTATGGTGCTCGGTAGCACTTGGTGGCCCTCGGCAGCCATTTCACAGTGACGTGCATGACGCTTGGTAATGAGCGGCAGCTGGTGCACACATATGTGCACAACAAACGATAGCCAATGTACAACGCTCGACAGCCAGTGTGCAGCGCTCAGCGACGCTCAACAGTCCATGGCAGCTAGTGCACACGAATGTGTACAGCACTCGACAGCAGAGGACTTAGTGCTGACAACTAGTGCACAGTGTACTTAGGCTAAAAACAATGCAATGCCCAACACTTAATCTCTATTGGAGAGACATAAAAAGGCAAGATAAGGGCATGTTTGACTAAGGATAGTGTCAACAACATACATATCGAACATAAAAGATAAGAACATCGAAAAATAACTTTTATTCTAAAAAAATTGTCCAAAAAAACAACTGAAATAACCATGGCATCAAGACAAACATAAGCCTCAACGACATCAAAAGTCTGATCCTCATGATTCTTGTTTCGTTAAGTCCATATATATTTCATCTAAACATTAAAGAAAATTAATCAAGTAGTGACAATGTACAAATTCACAGAATCATAAGAAATAACACGATAACTTCATAAGTCACGTTTTAACAAATAAGTGCACATTTTCTCTACTTTACGGACATTTTAGCCATTGCTCTACAGAAAAACCCTTATGATAAATACATAACAATACTAAACTAATAATGGATAAACAAAGCATAAATGGGGATAAAAAACATATTAAGAACGTAACATAAAATGCTCATGTCACTGAATAACTGAACATGCAGCTTATGAACGTGGTTATGAGATCAGAGATATACATGAAGATCCTAGAAGAACTTCATTCATCCAAATCAAGTTGATCTAGATCACAAGAGCATGTGTGTACAAACATTATCGAAAACGCACACTACGTAACTACTTCATTGGAATGGATATGATGAATTGTGTCATTGCCTGTTTATTCCGGATTTACATGGACTCTTGATAGATCAAGAGAATCAAACATCCAAAGTTAGAATGAACAAGATCCTGGGAAAGACATGATCTCGTAATGAACTCGATGATTGTGTTGATAGTGATTATCCCATCTATCTGCTTAGGCAACCTAAAGGTGAGGTCTACATATGCTCCCATGATTATTCAAAATCTAAATAGAGATCCATTGTTCTGTCTAAAGAATGAATGAGATGTGTTTAAAGATAAAACTCTCATCCAAGTACTCTAAGACGCATCAATGTACTTATGATATGAAAGACTTAAACTCTCATTAGCTATGAAAAGTTATAAAACTACGTGTACCTCTGTGCTAATGCAACGCCATTTAAATGGCATAGAGACATCCTTTCGGTATAAAGGATTCGGGCAATTTCATCCCACATAAGAAAGACAGATAAAGCGAAATTATAATCTGCCAAGCTTCGTAGGTCGACTTCCACGATACCTACCGGAATATTCGCTCATCCAAAAACTGTGACATTGGTACCATTGGAAAGGTCTATGTGTCTAATTTCTAAGGACACCAACATTTCCTCATAACTATCATATTGAGTGAGTTATGACTATTCTCGTAAAGTAGGACGGATCTGTCCGAGAGTCTGATTTTGCAAATAACAGCCAACTTTAACACAGCTTTTTGAATATCTCCGAATGAACCTGAATGTGTATAATATACGGTTGGAAAGATGCATGAGTCTAATTTCCAAAACCGTTTACGGTTCAATCATATGTATTTTCTAGAGAAAGTTATGGCTGCTCTAATACTCAAAGGTTGTGCTGCATGAGAATATGACTTTCCGCGCTAACTAATGATTTGAGTTCCCAAGCAGCCTTCTCCTTAAGATCTAAGTGTAAGAGATCATCTATGAGGACAATGCGGTATGATCTAGTTAATCATTGACCGATGTCACATTTGAAGACATGTTAAAACGCATTGATATGCTAAAAAATTTGAACTCCTATGAATGATCTAAGGATCAGTGGGAGATACAGACTTCAGGGGGAGTCTAGCACATACATATCGCTATCAAATGTGAAGGGTGCAGTTGTGCTCTTTTTCCCTTAGACCAAGACTTTTATCTCACCGGGTTTTTGCTTGGCAAGGTTTTTAACGAGACAACATCACATGTATCGCTTGTCTCTTGTAGAGATTATTGATCAACATGAAGTTGTTCATGAATGATCGTGTTCTGAATGAAGTAGTTAATGCATTGCACTCTTTTTCTCCTACGATCAAGGCTCAGTTTCTTCTACACAGATTTTGTTACTTGACGAGGTTTTTTGACTAGGTAACATCGAAGCATCATAGACATGAAGGCGCGCGATACAAGGGGGAGTTTTCTAGAATATTCTGCCATGTGTGTCTTGGCCGAATGGTATAGAATAAGATTATGGTTTCATATCTATACCGGAATGGCCGGAACTTGGATTACAAGATAGAATAGGATTATGTTTCCATATCTATACTGAAATGGTATTCTGTATTTCTCTATATAAAGAGTCTCCTATCAATGAATAAGATGATTCGCTTTGCTATCTCTTCTCTCTGTACCTTATTTACTTCTTCAATATATATATATATATATGATAAGAAGTACATGCCTCTTATGATAAATGACTCATATTATCTATACTATAGAAAATATATATTTATATGTACGTATATATCTAAGTATAAGTGAATAGCTAAACAAAATATAACATTTATATGTCTATTATGATACATTAGGTAGCATAAAATGACTTGTATAAACAAAAATATATGTATTAAAGGGCTTTTACGGGCCGGGTCAAGTTTCTTACCCCTAAACCAAGCCCGAGACCCATCGGGTCTGGCATATAACAGGCTCTTAGGCTGGTCGGGCTGGGCTTTAAGTCCATCAGGTTGGCCGGCCTCCATCAGCCTACTTGATCTGCAGGCTTAATGATGAGGTCGTTGCCCTGTATGGTACAACGACTCCTTAGCCATAACGGTCAAAAACTTTGAAAATGTAACAAATACTCATATTTTTTGGGTGATAAACACACCTGAAAATGTCACGTGTCGTTTAATAATTTATTAATTATTATATATAAAATTTAAAAAAAAATATTTAATTGATGAATATTAATTACTAATTTGATGAAGATATACTGCTGGATAAAAACTGATATAAAAAACCATTTGTAGTAACAAATGAATAATAATTGATAATTAATTACTAATAGCAGCACCCTATTCCGCTCGTGTAAAAAATGCTCCCCTACGGTACAACAAACGCGGGTCGTCCCGTAGCAGCCGCCACAAGATTCTACAAAAAGACAATAATATCCTATGTCAGTTCCTCAACCGTCAAGATCTCCGACCCCACAACCAATCCAACACTGCACAACACGCCACGTGAACCACACTTATCGCTAAACGAATGGATCACTTTTCGACACGTGTCGCTTCTCAGCATCATTACCCAACTGATCCAACGGACCCCGACAGAGTCTTCTCCCCACAGTCTCTCGCTCTTCAACGCCGCAGCTCCGAAGTCCTCGGGAAAAACAAACCCTAGTTCCGATGGCCGACTCGGACAACGACTCCGGCGGCCACAACGGTCACTCGCAGGGCGGTGAGCTCTCGGCGCGTGAGCAGGACCGGTTCCTCCCGATCGCGAACGTGAGCCGCATCATGAAGAAGGCATTGCCGGCGAACGCCAAGATCTCCAAGGACGCCAAGGAGACCGTGCAGGAGTGCGTCTCCGAGTTCATCAGCTTCGTCACCGGCGAGGCCTCCGACAAGTGCCAGCGCGAGAAGCGCAAGACAATCAACGGCGACGATCTCCTCTGGGCCATGACCACCTTGGGATTCGAGGAGTACGTCGAGCCTCTCAAGATCTATCTCCAGAAGTACCGCGAGATGGAGGGCGAGAAAGGCGCCGCCGGTCGCGACAAGGACGGCGGCGGAGGAGGCGGATTGAGCTCCGGGACTAGAGACGGAGGCGCCGGCGCGTTTAACGGGGTTTATGGCGGGATGGGGATGTTGGGTCATCATCAGGGACACGTGTACGGCTCAGGCGGGTATCAACATCCACTGGGAGTTGGAGCGGAGAAGCGCGGTGGTTCTGGCAGCGGAGCTTCAGTGAGGTCAAGGTAGGTAACTTTTGCTCAAAGATGGTGAATTCTTGCGGTAACTTTTCGCTATATAATGTGTGTATAATTGTAAGAAAGGGAAGATGATCATAGTGTGTGCTATATAGTGCACAGTACAATGTAGCTAATTTGAGTGAGAGGACAAGAAGGAAACGGAAACTTTTTTGGGTCTGTTTTTCTTTTTTGTATGATATTGGATTTTTCATGCAGCAGTAGAGCTTCTTCCTAGTTGTTTTCATCAATGGGATTTGTATTTGTGTTGTTTTGAGGAAAGAATAGAACTTTAACAATGACCTAAGCATTTGGCTGCTCTCTTTCAGTTTTCTTGTGTCTTACCACCAAATAGAGAAGTGTCCAAGGAAGTATTAACATCTGCACTGACCTGAATTTGAAATTAGACATTGTTTCCATGCTATTGATGAATTGATTTGGGTGTGTACCAAAATTTATTGATGCTTCTGCTGTTAAATTAAGTGGTACAAATGGAGTAAAGCTTTGATAAGAAGGTAAGCTACTAGACTTGGAATGATTGACATAAACAATGAAATGGAGTGTAGCTTATGCAAACATCAGGTCAGGCTACGCTTATATCAGAATATACATATGTGAAATCACTAGCAGAGACCCGAGAAGCACTTACCAGACCCAAGCAGCCCAGGAATGCCACCAGCTAGTTTCCAGCTCCAGTTTTACACTATATATACACAAATATTGATATTTGACCACCAAATAATATTGATATCTATATGATCACTAACATAGAAATAATATCAGTACGTTTCCAGAAGAAGCTTCACTTAGCACACTCTAACTTCCACAAGCTGTGCACTCTTCACGGTTTGTCAGAGCATACCATCTGGGTATTGTCATCTTCCATACATTTTCGAACGCACCGCCCATCTCTTCACCACTGGGTGCATCTATGACTCAAAAATTATGGAATGGTAGCTATTTACCGTCTATCCTCTATGATTGTGTATTTATAAATTGAGGAAAATTATAAATTGAGGAAAATTCATCATAGTTTTTGGAGTTATAGAAAGGTTTTGATTTTGGACCCCCCTATGTTATATAACCGATTTCGTTTTGTCTAAGATGTTGAAGACTTGTAATACCCTAACTTTGATGTCTAAACTAGTCTTTTTTGGTCAAGGCATGAGCCTACATGCCAACTCAAAGCTTCATAGCTTTAATCATGTCAAATCTATGAAAACAACTAATCTGTCACTTTTCAGACAACTTATTTTGTGTTTTTTGATCAGTTCCGAATGAACTAGAATGTGTATCATATATCACTAAAAAATAATTGAGTCTAGTTTTGAGATCTTGTCACGATTTGTTTATATCTTTCATAACGAAGAAGTTATGACTGTTCTAGTGCGCAAAAGTCATGTTGCACGGAAATTTTGTTTTGCACTCAGAATGACAACTTCTTTTGCATCCTTCTAAATTGTTGAAGTGAAACTATTTACTCATATATCTACTCTCTTTTAGTATATATGTTTCATAGAGACATCAAGTGTTGTAGAGTGGAATTGCCCACAAGATTCTAAGGAACCGGCAACTAATTCAAGATTTAGTGTCTTGTGAATCTTTTGTGACTATGATGATTGGATCATCACATGTCGACATTCATGGACACAATTTGAATCGATTCTAGCAGCCTCATGGCACCATGATCCATATAATGTGTGTCATCTATGTATTGAGAGACAATCGAACCTTGTTATGTTTTAAGAACATATACGTCAACGGATACCGTATGAAACTCATTGTGAGAATGATAAAAACTTTTTTGTATACTTCTCATGAGTGTGAATGAGAGCGCATCATGGAGAGAAACATGAGTCAATTTAGTTGACTGTATGTTACTACGATTCGAAGATCAATTCCTTTTGTTGTCTCCAATGAAGTTATTTTGGAACACAGACTCATACACGCTTTGACATAACCATTTAAGTCACCCTAGAAGAGATGTGATGGTCTGAATTTTATGAATTTCTCATGAAAATCCATTCTTCCACTCAAAACGAAAACATTTGGAAAATAGTATCACTGGAAACATGGTGATGGTGTCATAGTTGTAAGTGCAACCACTGGGCAACATTGAGGTCACCCACTCACGGCTCCACCGTCCAGAAGTCGTCCGGTCTAGCTCTCCCTTGATGCATCATTGGTTTTGTCAGACATTCATCGTTCATTTTGTAAATCTTGTTCGTTAGCTGAATTCAAAGAGAGACCCTTCTACACTATGACAAAAAGAGAACATCACATCCTTACAACAAATCCAAAGAGGAAATATGTAGACAATACAACCAACTTACAGACACCATATATGCTTTTATGGTGCTGGTTGAAATGTTAACACATTGTTCACGCATTACACCATCGATCGTCTACCATATGTTGCTTATAATTGTACTGGCTCACTACTCATTCTTAACTAAGTTTTCATCATAGGGTTGATGACGTATCAACAATGATTGATATTTGCAACCTATTTGGTCTCATGGAAAACAACTACGATAATAGTCTTAAGATCGGTAGATGTGCATCAATACTTTCGTTAAGGCTATATTGCATGCAGAGTTTGTAACACCCCGTCCCGAAATTAACATTTTTTACCGGGATTAGGCGAGTTACAGAGTATTGTAACCGCACCGTTAATTTTTCCTGAATTAATATCGAGATAATCTCGGTTCTGGAGGAAAATAGAATAAATGTCCCGATGGGTAGATTATGTTAATACGAGTTCCCTGGTATGTCCGGAAGATTTTTCGGAGCTTCGAGTTGTTAGTTATGAATTATCCAATTTACGGATGTAACAAATGTTATGTTACGTTACCGTAGAAAAAGGGGACTTTGCGATAAGTCGGGAATCTGAGGAACTTTCTTTTGGGAAAGATGTAGAGGACGTTAGTACGAACTCGTGGGTATGTCCTATGAATTAATCGGAGTTCGTAGGTAAATGTTATGCGGGATAATGTGTTGTTACCGTACGGTAAAAGTAAATAGAAAAATATCTTTTTACTATTCACGGTAACTATTTGTTGGCAGATCTGGACCGTTGGATTTATGAAATCAAATCTGGGCCGTTGGTTGGTATATATATATATGTATTTGTGTGTGTTGACCGGTACGGGTGGAGGGGGGGAGATCTCTCTCACTCATTCTCACTCTCTCTCTTCTTTCCCTCTCGGATCCCTCTCGGATCCCGCTCGGATCCCTCTCGGTTTCCTCTCGGACTCTCTCTCTCCCCCCAGTTCTCTCTTTCTCTTCCACCACGTCCTCCACTCCTCGCACAGGCCGAACTGCTGCCAATGTCGAGGCGCAGTCTCGTGTGTTCGAGACCCGAGTGCAAGGCAGGGGGAATAACGATGAGATCTGATCCTCTTCTTGATGTCGGGGTAGATCGACAGTGTCGGTACGGGTTTAGGGGAGCAATGGGAGCTAGGTCGAGACAGAGATAGTTGAGGCGCAGACGTGCCCTCGTCGGTGAGTCTCGAACCCGATTTCCTCTTTATTTGTTGTTTCGCTGCTTGATGTTGTTTCTAGAGTTGGGTTTTTCGGTTTGTTAAGTGGAGAGGAGGAGGAATGGCCGGAGAAGGCCTTGCAATCGGTCCGAGGGCCGATCGGCGATGTTAGGGTAAGTAAAGGTAAATTTCAAGGTTTCTACCGTAGATCTGGTTTTTTACCATTTACTGCGGGAAGGAAATGTCAGGACTGCCCTTGGCAGTTTAAGTTAATTACAGGGTTGCCACTAGAGCTGAAATTCCAGAAATGCCCTTGACAGACTTGTATATTAACAAGACTGCCACTGAAGTTAAAAAAGACGAAACTGCCCTCAGCAGTTTTAGTTATTTATAGGGCTGCCCCTAGATGTGAAATCTCATAAATACCCCTGGTAATTATAGTTATTTTTCAGGGATGCCAAGTAGTAGGAAATATCTTAAATGCCCATGGTTTGGTTCATTTACGTAGATGCCACTATGTTTTATATTTATAGTTATGCGTGATGGTTGTTTATAATCGTGTGATTGCCGTTATTATCTGTCTTGTCGTGTATGGATGTTATTGTTATGAATGATAGAATGTTCGGTTTAATCCCGAGGATTTGTTGGTCGGTGGATACCTTAGCGGAGAGGTTAAACTCCGGATACGCATTAGATGTTTGTTATCCATACTAATAAATCGACCGATAATTAGAAAAGCGGGATTCTGCCCGGCTAGGGTGAATCTTATACAAGAGCTACGTGTGGCTTGATCCCTGAAAAGACAGGGTACGTAGGCAGCCTGACCGGGATTCAGGTGCAGCCACAACTATTATTAGAACCCCTAGGTTCTTTAATTGGCACATTTGAGATTCAAATGTGGGAAACAGGATAATCTCCGGTTTGAGGTTTATTCCGGCACCGTTTGGACGGTTTGAATTGGGTTATGAAGAAAAGGGTTATCCTGGCCCAAGGGGGATTTCGAGTAAATCTCTCTTGTGTTGGGTCCCGCACGTCTTAACTCAGGGTTAGGGAGGTAATCTTGGGTCGGGGCGTGTCAGAGTTACTAATTCGTCAATGACCTAACATCATTAAATTATTACACGACAGTTCGTAACTATGTACGAGGATTAACACTGGGTTGCAATCTTTGAGCTCAACAGGATTGAAACAGATCTCATATCCTTGATCTCGACAAGATGCCAAATTGCACTGCCACAAAATCTAATGATGAGTCATGTGAGATGAATAAGTTCTTAGGTTGAATATGAGTTTCCACCTATAGTCCGCTTATGTTGACTCCTTGGAATACGATCTTTTTTACCGCTATATTTGTAGATAGTTACTTTGATGAGACAATATTTTCTCCATTAGTGAGAGATACAAACACCAGTGTTCAAGTGAAATGACGTGAATTGTCATGGTTTGTTGCTATTACGTCTCATTTTGATCCTGACATCTCGCACAATGTAAAGTGCGTAGATTACTTGGTACTTAATGTACAAAAGTGACGATATCATGCTACAAAATATGTCTGTAAGGATTAATGTCCTATTAAGAGGACATGACGTGACTAACACCATGGAAGGTGATATGGTCATAATATGGCAACATGGTGTAACAGGCCTTGTGGCTCCCCATAGGTTAGGGTGAGGCCCTTAGGTTTGATAATTTTGAGCTCAAGGAAGAAAGCGAGCTTGGCATAACCTAGTCCATTGATTAGTGATACTCATATCCGTCTCATGGAGTCTATATTGTGATTATGGTTAGGGGATGTCTCAATGTCAAATCCAATCCATATAGAGATCTCTACAAGTATTACACTAGTATACATAAATACATGGAATAATTATTCTATTGAACCACACTTGGTTGATTAATCAACAAAGTAGATTGGTCTATTGGAAAGATGCGACCCAGAACAAAAAGATAGGTCTTTGTACAGGTGATGCTGACACCGCATGTGTAAATCATATCAAATATGTCTTTGTTGGATAGCGTAATGAGAACAAGAGTTTAGACTCACCTTGTGAGAAACGGTCTCTCACTAACACGTATTGGGATCGACTATGATAAGATATGTTCTCGTAATGAAAGTCATTGAACTCTACTACTTTGTTAGTATGATAGTTTTCGAATATCTAAACATGCAGCCTATGAATGTGGTCATTATAACATCTTTATGAGATTAGAGATATGCATGAAGGTTCTGAATATACTTCATTCACTCAAATCAACTGACCCCAGACCATATAAACATATGTTTGCAAGAAAGGTTAGAATGCACACTAAGTACTTAATTGAGAAGAGATATGATAAATAATCCCCTTGCTTGTTGATTCCAGATTTACATGGACTCTTGATGATCAAGAGATGTCAATATGTATCGAACATCCAAAGTTAAGAATGAAAAAGAACTTACAAAAACAAGGTCTAGAAAAGATACTCATGGACTGTATTAATGATGTTTTTCCGTCAATCAGCTTAGGCACTCTAATAAGAGTGAGATTTATATATACTTTCATGATTAGTCAAAGTCTTTACTCTAAAGATAAATTATTTTGTCTGAAAGAAGATGATAAAGAAAGAGTTGACCCTTCATTCGTTGTAAAGCTAAGTGTAGCTCTATGCCCATATAACACCAATTGAAAGACATAAGGACATCCTTTCAATACTTAAATTTATTTGAGCTTGTTCAATCAATACATAGAATATTCATGATAGAATGGATGCTATCCAAGCCATCGTTAGCTATTTATGCGTAAAGATGCATCAAAAGTGAAATCAGAAAATCTGCCTTTTGTAATCAATCAACTGTGACAGATCTTTGTTAATAGCTCTGGAAGATTTGTGACATATGGTTGGAAAGGTATGGATGTATATTTTCCATAACCATTTACGGATATTTCATATATATTTTCTAAAGGAAGTTATGGTTGTTTTAGTCCCTTAATGTCATGCTACGCGAGAATCTGATTTTTTACGTGAAGTTGTGTTTTTAAGTTCTCAAGCAACTTTCTCCTCAATATCAATATGTGAAAGATTAGAATTTATGATAGTATGACATTTTTGGTTAATCATTGTCCAAGGTCACATTTGAAGGCATGTTAAAAAGCATTGATATGTCAAGTTATCGATACTTCAATAATTAATGAGGATCAGGAAACGTCATATGATTGATGTAAGAATCTGGAGGAGATGCAAACTTGAGGGAGAATCTAGCACATACATGTTATTATTAAATGTGAAGGGTGTGGTTGTGTCGTATCAACCATGTTGTGCTATTTTTCCATTAGACCAAGACTTTTCTCCCACTCGGTTTTGTTTGGAAAATTTTTTAACAAGATAAAATCGCATGCACCGCTTGTCTAATGCATAAATCATTGAACAACATGAGGTTGTTCATTGGGAGCCATTCGAATGAGGACCTTTAAGTTGAGGACTTTTGAATTAATTGTTTATTAGACCAACTTTTTGATCAAATTTTGACATCTTAACCGTTGAAGTTGTAGATTTATATAAGTAGATCAGTCATACAAAATTTCAGCCAAATTGGTGATCGTTAAGAACTTGTTGGCGATCAAATCAATAGACGAACCAAATCTGTCAAACATAAACCGTTCAAGTTTATAATTGGTAAATCACACTTATGAATGCCTTAACGATTTTCAATTCAGTTAAAAATTTATAGAAATGATCTACTCATAAATATTTATAAAATAAACGGTTAAGATGTGGATATAAGATCAAAAGTGGGATAAACTAAAAAGTCCTCAACTTAAAGGTCCTCACTAGAAGAGCTCTCGTTGTTCATAAATATGTTTGGTTATAGATAATCATTACACACGCCAGACTTGTTGAAGTCTTGGCATAAATCTACTCTTGAGAAGCATGTGAAAAACATTATTGGAATGTTGCGTTTATCAAGTCTCTCCGATTGAAGTATTCAGCATGGAGAGCATCACTTGATCTAGTTCTCAATGAAGTAGTTGGTGCATTGTACTCTTTTGTCCTTCGACCAAGGTTTAGTTTTTTTCTACAGAGTTTTTGTTACTTGACAATGTTTTGACGAGACAACATTATATTCACCATTTAGCAAGACAACACGCGGCACAAATGGGAGAGTTTAAAGACATGTGTGTGCCTTGGTTTATATTAGTCAAGGTGAAAATTATGATACTCTATAGTGATAAGATATACAACACATATTAATGTTATGTAAATCTTTATATAAATGGCTCATATGAATGAATAAGATGATGATTTTTCATTCTCTTTACTATCACTCATTCTTTAAATAATATCTCATAATTCAGCTTAATAATTTTTTCTCTCAGAGAGGTTTTGCACTAAACTTTTGAAAAACTCGTCCGTCGATTAACTGAGTTACAACTGATCCATTCTAGTATTGACAACAACTAATTGTCAATGTTTAATACATTCTATTAAGGACTAAATTCATTTTACCCTCTCAAACTTGATGTCTAAAATTAGTTTTGGTCTTTTAAAAAAAATTATGTTGGTCCTAATACTCCCAAATAGCATCGTCTAAGTTCAAAATATGAGTTTTAGTCCAAAAGTGGCTAAGTTTGGTCCTTGATAAATGACGTACATTTCGTCGTCAGAATTTTCATTTGCCATTATCGGATGTTAAAAGTTTAGACGTGGGTGGTGTACTGCATACACATACCTACCCTGCAAAACAAGCAAAGCCACCTCCCTTTTCCTTGTTGCTCTTAAATCTTCATTTACACAAAATCTTCTGCTGACAACTTTCAATAGCACTTCTCTCATTCACACTGCACTTCTAATTCTCTGAATCGTAAAGCAGCACAGTGATGTTTGATCAAGTTAATCACGAGGATCGCCAAAAAGAAACCGACACTAAAACATTGCTCGAACAATACAAACAAAACCAAATCGCATTTAGCATGTTCGAATAAAAACTACTAAACAGCTAACCCTGGACCAAATAGGGAAACTGAAGTTTGAAAACAAGATTCCAACCATCATAATATGATTGAAAATGGTCCAAAAAAATAAAAATAAAATAATATGACTGAAAATGTTTTTATGTGTAATATTTTCTGAAGGGGGATCATCAAACACCAACCATCGATGTCCATGTAGGCCTTAAAAGAGCACGATAAGTTTGTTCAAACCAGTCTGGCTTTGTGGAGGAGCATGCTGCCGACACATGTTTATGCCTTAAACTAAACCATCTCATTTTTGTTCTTTTGCTAATCTGGGTTCATGTAGCCTAATTTATTCCATTAGTATATGATCGTGCATGGAGAATAATGATGCTGCTGTTTCATCTTACTCTGGGAAGAAGTTAGAATTAATCCTCTGGCTAGGGACGTCGATCTTCCACATAATGTTGCCGCCGCTGTTAATTCTGATTTTTTTGTGCTAGCTGCTTGAAAGGGTCCTTTTATAGTTGTTTGGTCTTTTTCGTATAAAAAATAAAAATCTAAGAAAAAGTTCTTACATTTCTGTTTAACTTATTTCTTGATGTGCCTCTTGGTGATTTTGACATCCCATTTGACGTATATTTTCCCCTGTCATCCATTGCGAGCAAAAAGTCTCCCGAAAACTAGAAGATAATTGATCTCTTAGAAAGTTAAGTATAAACTACCTCAAATTAGTCCCTTTAAGTGAAAATAAAGGATGTGTTGGTGAAATTACGTATGCTTTGATTCTTCTTCATTTTTGCGTTTTCTATTATGAATTATGAAAGACTTGCTAGATCATGTGTCCCTATCTCTCATTGTGTGTTCAAACTATTGTGCATCATTTACTGATTCTAAACTCAATTATTGCTCCTTCTAGGAGCAAACATTTTTGACATTGTGGAAAGAGCACACATTATATATGTGATATTGGTGGCAAGTCTCGTGGATCACCTAGCAGTGATGACTACTCGATTGGATTTAAGGTACCGTTATTACATTCATCCAACATTACTACTACCCAATATCTATAGTTACAAAAATGATGGCCTATTGATTTATCATTACAGCCTTACAAGATTAAGAGCAATTTTAAATATAAGTTTTTTTTACACGGCTTGGAGCAATTTAGATATGAGTCATCTTCAAGAAATGTATGTATTTTTACAAATCGGAACGTAAGAAATGTATTTATACAAACCGGGTTCTGAACTAGAGACCTTGTATCACCTATTATTAAGAGAAGTGTCCGACCCATTATTTGCTACTGAGTTAATAACTTAATATGCTTTCACGTACTAATCCAACCTCATTGAGTAGCTAACATTTCGTTCATGCATCAAAAACTTTCAACATTGTTTCTTGTGAGTTTCAATATATGTTTTCCCTTACGTTTTGTCAATACATATAAATATAAAAACAAGTAACTACGTACGTCCGATTTCATGACTATGAGAAACTAATTCGTTAAAGAACTTGAAATCAACACGGTATCCTCACAATCTGTAGTTAGCTAGCTTTAAAGATAGCGTGCTGATAATATAAAAAAATTAGTCAAATTGTGACATTCACGTCAAAAAATTTGATAGATATCGTACACTGATTAAGTTTTTAAATAAAATCTTTTTCCTGCCACATAAAATTATATGCGGCTGATCTTGATATGAAATCTTTCTCCTGCGCATTCAATTTATGTCTAATTATCCCAAGTAACGAAAATGTTTAGATCCTCCCAAAGTAAGAACATAATGTGGTGCATAAAGACACTCCCCTAAAGTTAACAACTGTATACCTCTATTATTCCAAGACCCCATCACTATATTATATACCCTCATTGCCATCCCTACCTAAACCAAGCTGTCATATATACTTTCGAGGGAACATATACTTGTGAAGCGCCACTACCACTCATCACTTAAAACCTCCCATCTCTTTCCCTCTTCCTATTCCCATCTCTTGCCATAACCCCTTGCTTCCCAAATATGGCACCACCATCGCCCCCCACCTCCACCCTAGCTCTCTCCCTCTCCTCCATTCTCCTCCTTCTCTTCTCCTCCACCTCCCAAGCACACAACATCACCCTCATTCTCGCTAAGCACCCTTCTCTCTCCACCTTCAACCACTACCTCACTCTCACCCACCTCGCCGCAGAGATCAACCGCCGCCAGACCATCACCGTTCTCGCCATCGACAATGCCGCCATGGACGCCATCCTCGCCAAGCACCTCTCCGTCCCTACCCTCAAGAATGTGCTTTCCCTCCACGTCCTTGTGGATTACTTCGGCGCCAAGAAGCTCCACCAGCTCACCGGTGGCTCCACCTTGACCGCCAGTATGTTCCAGTCCACCGGCACGGCCGACGGGACCTCAGGGTACGTGAACATCACCAACCTCAAGGGCGGCAAAGTTGGGTTTGGTACTGAAGACAACAATGGGAAGCTCAACTCTTTCTACGAGAAGTCTGTGCAGGAGATCCCATACAATATCTCCGTTCTCCAAATCAGTCAGGTACATATAATTAGGGCATCATTTCTAGCTGCATTGCAAAATTTGGATAATTTTCTCCACCAATTTAGAACCTTATCCAACTATAAACTTAATTGGGTATTTATGATCTTAACAGCTACAATTTCTGAACTAAATTTTCTTGTTATACTCTGACATTTTGATTCTTGTTTGATCTCAGGAAATTTAAAATTCTAAATTCATACATTTTATTTTGCCACTACACAAGAGTACAGCTAATTGATGAATAAACTAATTTTCAGCCACTTAAATTATTAAAGCTGCCCAAAAATCATTGAGATATGGTACATTCTTCTTTATGATTAGGTATTAGTAAAATTGGTCCACCGGCGCTACATTATACAGTTGAAAATAATAAAAAAATATGAACGTGAAATTTACGTCGTTACGTAAAGTTTATAATTAGTGTTTTCAAAAAAAGTTTATAATTAGTGTATGTAAAATTAACGATATAAACTTTATCACTAATTATTACTTGTTATCAGAGTTGAATCAATCTACATTTGATGCTTTAATCCATCGAAATCGCACATACAAATTTTTGCATTGTCTGCAAAAAATAGCAAAAAAGAAATAACAGTTTTGTGTACCTCAAATTGACCATGTGTAAAACGACTACCTTGTTCAGGTCCTAACTTCAGCTGAAGCAGAGGCACCAACTGCTGGTCCAAGCGACGTGAACCTAACCTCCATCCTAGCCAAGCAAGGCTGCAAAGCCTTCTCCGACTTGCTGATCTCAACCGGTGCCCACACCACTTTCCAGAACAACGTCGACGGAGGTCTCACCGTCTTCTGCCCCACCGACGCCGTGATCAGTGCCTTCGCTCCCAAGTTCAAAAACCTAACCACATCACAAAAGCTAGCCTTGGTCTTGTACCACGGTATCCCCGTGTACCAGTCCCTCCAAATGTTGAAGTCCAACAATGGAGTCATCAACACTCTTGCTACCGACAAAGCCAACAAGTACGACTTCACGGTGCAAAACGACGGCGAGGAGGTGAGCTTGGAGACCAAGGTTGTGACGGCGAAGATCACCGGAACAGTGTTGGACCAGGATCCTTTAGTGATCTACAAGGTGAACAAAGTGTTGCAGCCAAAGGAATTGTTTAAGGTGGTGAAAACTAAGGCTGCTCCGAGTCCTAAGGAGGCCGACGCGCCATCCGAGGATGATGCTGACGCGCCGTCAGAGGACGATGCTGATGCGCCGTCGGAGGATGATTCGGCTGACGCCACTGCGGATAATAATGGAGTCAATGGATTGATGAAGGGAGGGAGTTTGGTTGTGGTTGGTTTGAGTTTGTGCGTTGGGGTTTTGCTTATGTGATTACTAGATTGAGAGAGGTTGAATTTTCTGGTGGGAGGTTTGAATTCTTTTCTTCATGTGGTGCAGTGAATAATATTGAAAATTGGAAGGTGAGTTTTTTTCCTTCAAATTGAATGTACTTCTTATAGTTTTTGGGCTGGTCGTGATTTGTATAGTATCAACGTACCAAGTTATCGAGAGGAAAGAAAAAAGAAAAAGTCTACTAAACTTCCAAAAAGAAGAGATCTGAGTGTATTAGTCCTTGTGTGATGTAAATGTAGATTTTAATTTACCATTGATTGAACTTCCATCGGAAGATGTGAATCTTGTTGACTCTCCAAGCATCTCAAAAGAAAAAATTATTTTTTTTATAAGAAAAATTGTGTGTTGATCATTAATGCAATCGACTCTGGCTTAACGTCCCGCTTTAGTTACTATCTTTTTTATTTAAAAATTTTTTATCACAAAAAAAATCACCAACATATAAAATGATTCAAGGTTTATTGAAATGAAAATGCAATTAAAGCAGCAAAGTAAACACACAAAGAGGGGTGAATGATACATCTTGTATTTCATTTTCAGTGATAGTGAACATTATTTGTACATAATGATAGGGATCATGTAATTCAGTGTATGAAAAAACACGTCATTTAATGAAATTTTATGGTTTGTTGAACATTGTGCCACATCAGCTGTGAGACCCCGTATGTTTTTATCGTGGTTAACGATGAGTTACTGAGGTTTAACCCGCGCTCGGTAACTTGACTAGTGAATGACCATGTTTATTTTTGAGTTTTTCTAAACTCTTTAAATTCCTCATTTAAGGACTCGATGTCATAGTGCATGTTGACACGAGTCTCCTAGTATTTTTGAAATATTTTTTCGGAGTTTCCGTCTATTTTCTATGAATTTTCAAAGTCCATGGTAATTTCTAAATTACTATTTTTTGATTTTAAACCCAACTTTTAATCTTAGACCTTGATCTCATCTATCATTTTGGACCATTGGATCCATGTATATATAACCCAAAACCTTATCTCCCTTCTCTTTTCTATCGAGAGAGAGAGAGGGATTGAGTCAGAGAGATCGAGAACAGAGGGTCGTTGTCACAGTGCTCTCCCGCCGCCGTCGTTGCCGCGTCAGGCCACCTCTGGCCAATCGAAGGCCACCAACAGACTCGCCTCACTCTCCTCTCTCTCTATCCATGTCTTTAATCTCTGGCCTAAGAATTGAACGGTTAAGATTAAAAAATGTGATCGAAAAGTTTGTCGAATGCCTATCCCTATAAATAAACTAAAAATATGGATCCCTTAGTGGAAATGTCATATATGTATAGGGATAGACATTCGACAAACTTTTCGATCACATTTTTTAATCTTAACCGTTCAATTCTTATGTCATAATATATAGATCACCTCTGCAAAATTTCATCAAAATTGGTGATTGCTAAGATGTTTAAAACTGTGAATTAAAATTATAGGCATTAACGGTTCAAGTTTGAAAGATTTGATCAGTCAATTGATTTCAGTTATTTCAAAGCCTTAACGATCACCAAAACTGATGAAATTTTGTAGAAATAATATATATATATATATATATAGCGGAAGAATACATGGAACAGATATATATATATATATATATATATATATATATATATATATATATATATATATATAGCGGAAGAATATATATTAGACTTGAGACGTGAGAAGAAAGAAACCAATAGCGTACAGCTGACAATGGATGAGTCACTCCATGTCAATAATCGAATCTCTATTTCTACACAGCATATATAGTACTAGCTAGTACTCGTAAGTTCAATCTTCGTAACCAAAATCTCCTAATCTAACATTGTGCTCTGCAGCAAGATAATGCACTCCGACATGTCCACTACTACCATAGCTGTACAGCTCTGGCACAACCTTCTTCTCTTCCAGTTCCCTCAACAATGGAGTGAATACTGCCCAAGCAGCTTCAAGCTCATCGCTTCTAATAAATGATCGTTGCTCTCCTTTCATTGCATCTAACAGCAGCCTCTCATATGCATCTGGGAACTCTCTTGGATACCTTCATAAACACCCCAATTAAGTTGAAGTTACAGTCTATTAGTGATGGACAGAGTTTGTTTCAAGTTTCAAGTTTCAAGATTAATATCTACAGCCTTATAGGGTACCATACTATCAGGTTTGTGTATGACAATTTCTTACCTTGATTTAAAGAGCAAATTAAGGTCACTACGGTCCAGCCTCATTCCAAGTCCAGGAACCTTATTGTTAACCTTTAGATAGACAGCTTCTTCAGGTTGTATACGAAGAACCAGCTCATTTGTAGCCTTATCCAAGTCAACTCCAGACGTCCGGTTATACAAGTTTCCGGGGACATGTCTGAACTGAACTCTGATTTCCGCTCTGCATTTTCATTTGGAAGAAGTTATACATAGTTCAGTTTATTCTTCAATTCTTACAGCTAAAGGCACACCGGCCAAGAAAGTACACCAACCTCTTTGACTGAAGGGCCTTCCCAGCTATCAGCACGATTGGAACTCCATCCCATCGTGAATTATTAATAAACATAGTAGCGGCTGCAAAAGTTGGTGTGAGGCTAACATTTGAAACAGTTGGATCATCAGTATAAGCAGGATAGCAAACATTCCCCTCGCAATGGCGCTTATATTGACCCACAACAACATCTTTGAGCTCAACAGGTTTAATGGAACGTAAAACCTTAACCTGATAAGCAATCAAAACATTCACGACCATATAACATAAGAGTAATACAAATTGTACTAGAGCGTGAAATGAAATGTGCATGATACCTTTTCATTCCTTATATCTTCAGCATCTAAGCTGACAGGTGTGTCCATTGCAAACAGTGACAATATTTGGAGGAGATGGTTTGCATTATATCCCGGATGATACCATAGTTTTCAAAGTATCTAGATGAATAGAAGCACAGTTAGGCAACCTGCTTAATGAAACAATGACATGATTTTACAAGACTGCCAATAGTTGGGGAAATCTTAAACCAAGTTACTAACCTGCCTCTCCCTTCTACCCCAAAATCTTCAGAAAAAATCAGCTGTACACTGCGGATGTAGTTCCTGGACCATAAAGGCTCGAAAACCAAGTTTGAGAAACGAAGTACCAAGAGATTTTCTACCAGTTCCTCACCCAACTGATGGTCAATTCTGTCCAAAAATGAAATCACTGTCAACAATGCTCTGGAGGTGAGTTCATGTTACAAGTACTATCATAGAACTGAAATGCAGAAAAATGTACCTGAATATTTGATCCTCAGTTAGATACTGCTTTAAAGTTCTGGTCAGCTCTCTGGATGACTCTGTATCGCGACCAAATGGTTTTCAACAATGAAACGAGTCCATCCATTTTCTGAAGAAGCACGATGTTTGGCACATCTAGTTGCATCCACAAACACATCTGGGGGTATTACCAAGTAAAACAGCCTATTTGATTGTCTTCCAGCCTGAAAGTAGCTTTTCATCAAGATTTAACCTTTAAAGGAATATCAACTTATGCAGTTTCTGTAAATATCTTGACTTTAGGGTACTTCGTTTAGTTCAAACTTTTAGACAAAGACCCGAATTTGTAGTATTGATATCCAGACAGCAGTCTCTAATCTCTATATTCTACTAATTTTGGCATTCAATATAAGGTGTAGGAGTTTAACATACATCTTTCTCCCTCAGCTTGCTGTCCAACTCTAAAAAAATGCTCCTCCGAGCTATACTGACCCGAATGGTAAAAGCGTCTCTTTAAGAACTGATTCACACTTTTCCTCACACTTTTCCCTATATACAATATGTTGATAAGCACCAGAATACAAGACAGAATAGAGAGGGGTATGGGAAAAATCAGACAAACAAAAGTCAAAGAGACAAAAAGGGGACAACCTCTTATCTAATCTGCATGTCAAGGTTCTGCTAATTACACCATCCTTGTTATATGGAAAGCAAAGCAAAGCAAAGAACTCACCAGCCTGCAAAGAAGCAGCATTAAGTGGTTGCACATTGGAAGCCGAAGCTCTGATCTCGAAATGCTTGCGTTGAATGCTTGAAGTTTTCTGAAAACCCCAACTGCTCAACAACCTCTTTGTTTGCAAAGCCTCATGCTTGAAAGAACAGGTTTCAAGAAAAGAAGAACAATGCCCCAAGCGTAAAGCCATGTCGGCTTAATCGTGTAGAGAAAAAACAACAAAGCTGCTTAGAAGCTTTGTTTTTTATCTCTGGGAAATACAAGCATCAATCTTGGATCTTGATCCAAGAAAATCCATAAAAATCTTGGTCTTATATAACCACCAAGCTCAAAAATAACTGCAAGTCCGGAGCCACCTAGGAAATGTTGAACCTGGAAGCAGGTTAGACAAAGGAACCTACTCTTTTTCATTTTCAGTGCCATTATTAGCTCTGAAACTCACTCTGACTTGCTGGTGGACTGGTGTACACCAAGTACTGCCTGACCAGTTTTTCTCCAGGGCACATAGCTCTGACTTTTAGATGGTCATAGTTAGATTGGGATATATAATATCCGCCAAAAATAATGAACCAATAACAAAGTGTGTAATATTATCCTTTTTTAAAGAAAATGTGCTTCATGCCAAGGTTATCAAATGCCAAAATTAGAAACAGTCATGAATTAGATGGGATTTAAGGAAGAATGTTGGAGGATAGTCTACTCTACAGTGCTTAGCACTACTGCTTCTTCCCTACCTGGTGTCCTGGTGACGACCAAAATTTGGTGACAACCAACTTAAGACACTACTCAAGTCAGAAGCGATTTTGTTAGAAACACATCAATCTTTTATAGAAAGCAAAAAACACTAATGGAAATGCACTTGAACATTTGTTTTTTAGAAGACACGTAACTTTATTAAAACAGACTTAGGTACAAAACAACATTTAGTTACAAAGAACTAACAACAAACTGGAAGTAGCTTCTATCCAGTAACTAAGATACTACCAACACGATCGGAAATCAAGGACAAGGAAATCGATCTGGAGACGAAGACGACCGATGAGGCATGCAAGGCTTGGTTTAGAGTTAGACAAGCTAGTTGAAAAAAGAAACAGATCTGAGGAAAAACAAACATAAAGCAAAAAAAGGAAAGGAGAAAAGAAGGAAAGGAAACGGAGAGAAGCTCCGGGCAGCACCCATGAAGGGCGGGGAAGCTGCCACCGACTCTCAAAGCCACAGTCTCTCTAGAGAGAAAACCCTCAGGGAGAGGAAAGGGGCAGCGTAGTTTTTTGCACTTAAACAGTTATAACCGGAGAATTGAAGAATTTTTTGTAACTTTTTATTGAAGTGTGTTATGTAGCCTGGCTGACTGTATATATGTACAGTATGATTGGTATGGTACTTAGGCAGGCTTAGGCAGCATGGTGCTGAGACTGCAGCAGCAGCATGGTGATTCCAGCAGCAGCATGGCTGAAGATGGATGTTCACTTCTCTTGTAACTTTAATTGTACTTTAAGTATGGATAGTATGTATAGTTGATAGAGATGATTGACTCAAAATCAAGTTCAATCCTCTATATAAGACAGACCCTTTGTACACAAGAAATTCAATCAAGAAATATATTGAACTAAGAGGAAATCATTCTTCATCTTCTTATGTTTTTCATTATGGTATCAGAGCAGGAACTTTAGTGTCTGCCTCTGCCTATCTTGTTTATCCTTAATTTGTAGTCTTCTTATTTCAATTCTAAAATGACTAGGGAAAGTTCTTCCACTATCAATGAAAACCCTTTTAGGTCTGATGCTAATCGTCTTGTGATTAGCAGCACTGAAGTTGAAGGTAATCCAAACCAGAGGCTGTGTTCAGTTCTGCTAAATGAATACAATTACCTTCCTTGGTCTAGAGCTGTTACTTTGTCTCTTGGTGGAAAATCCAAACTTGGATTTGTCAATGGAGTCATCCCAATGCCTGCTTTTGATGCTGCAGACTATTGATGTTGATATATTTGCTAAGAGAGCAGAAGAAGATAAGATATTTCAGTTGCTTGCAAATCTGAGTTCAGATTATGAGGACTTGAGTAGTCATATTCTCATGAACTCAGAATTACCTTCCTTCAAAAGTGTTTGTGCAACAGTCCAGAGGGAAGAACTAAGAAGGAAAGTGTTGAACTCAGATGTCAACCACCATCTTGCTGACTCTCGAGCCTATGTGTTAGATCACAAGTTTTGTGAAGGAAAAGGTTACAGGGGGAAGTATCATGATTTAAAATGCAGCCACTACAAGGGAATTGGTCACATCAAGGAAAAGTGTTGGATTTTATATCCTGAGTTGAAGCTAAAATTTCAAAGAGAAAGGGAAAACATGAACATGAAAAAAAAACTTGAGCAACAACTCTCACAAAGCAAATCTTGCAACTAATGATGCTTCATCTTCTTCTTCTGGAGGTTTCTCAGACTTCACCACAAATCCCGCTGTCCTAATCAATGAATTTGCAACATACCTACTACAAAAGCAAGGAAAACAATCTTCTGGCACTGATCACACAGCCTTGTTAGGACAGTTTGCAGGCTTTCTTACTAATTCTGACACTATGGAGGATGGTGACATCTTAGATATTCTAAATGCTTTCCAATCTGCTCTTGATACGAATATTGAGCATGATTATTGGATCATAGATTCTGGAGCCACAGACCACATGACAAATAACATTAACACATTGTATAATTTTGAAAAAAAAAAATATCATCTCATGTGTCTGTTGCAAATGAAAAATGAGCTCCTTTATTAGGAAAGAGAAAAATAAATTTTTTATCGAAAAATATCAAGTCTGAGGCTTTGTATGTTCCTTCTTTCCCTTTTCAATTATTATCAGTTGGAAAAATCATCAGAACACTAAATTGTTTGGTCACCTTCTCTTCTCACAATGTGATTTTTCAGGATATTGTCACCAAGAAGAAGATTGGTGAAGGTTTCTTTCTAAATGGACTTTATTACCTGTTTAAGAGTTTCAAGGCCCTTTAAGCTAACTCATGTAGTATACCAGATCACTATCTCTGGCACCAACGCCTAACTCATCCCTCAGAAAAGGTGTTGAACATTTTATTTTCAACTATGAGTCACTTACACAAGCCATGTGAAGTCTGCCATCTCTCTAAGTTTGCTAGATTACCCTTCAACTCTGTTTCTAGAGCTAGTAATCCTTTTGAAATCATTCATTCAGATATTTGGAGACTTGTTTTAAAATCCTTTGATGGATTTAGGTACTTTGTAACGTTCATTGATGATTTTACCCGGATTACATGGCTGTATCTTTTGAAACACAAGAGTGAAGTGTTTAATGCATTTAAAGATTTTCATCAGCTTGTTAGTACTCAGTTTTCCTTAAAAATTCAAATTTTAAGGTCTAATAATGGCTCAGAATATATGTCTAATAACATGTCTCAATTCTTGAACTCTAATGACATTATTCATCAAACAAGTTGTGTGGGAACCCCTCAGCAAAATGGGATTGCAGAAAGAAAAAATAGGGACTTACTGGAAAAAACAAGAGCAATTATGTTTTATGCCAATGTACCTAAAGAATTTTGGTCTCAAGCTGTCCTTACAGCTACCTATCTCATCAACAGACTGTCAAGTAGAGTCTTGAATTCTAAATCACCTTATGAAGTATTGAAGGTCAGAAAAATTGATCTTTCACATTTGAGGGTGTTTGGTTGTGTGTTATGTTCATGTCCAAACTGCTCATCGAGATAAGCTTGATCCAAGGGCCATTAAGTGTGTTTTCTTGGGATACTCATCTACACAGAAGGGGTATAAATGTTACAATCCATCCACCAGAAAGATTGTTGTCTCCAGGGATGTGAAGTTTGATGAGACAACTTTATTTTCCTCAGAAAAGCTTGATACTAGTAGACAGGGGGAGTTTTACACAGATTTGTTCCCTCAACTAATTGTTTCTGTTAATGAAGAAACCTACATCAGTCATTTTGTACCAAATACAACTTCAGAGCAAGGTGTTGATCAAGAGGGTGAAAATGAAGAAAATCATGTGCAAGATGATCAAGGAGAATCAATTGCCTCAGAAGAACCAAGCACATATATTCAATCTGTCCCTTCGTGCTCCACCTAGGAGAAATCCTACTAGAATAAGGAAACCTCCTCTCAGACTACAAGGCATCACCTCCAAGCATCCCA
The DNA here is from genome assembly GCA_951800085.1 of Comarum palustre. Lineage (NCBI taxonomy): Eukaryota > Viridiplantae > Streptophyta > Magnoliopsida > Rosales > Rosaceae > Comarum > Comarum palustre. The sequence goes on from OX637578.1 coordinate 5,281,181, forward strand.
TCCATAAGTATGTGAGTTATAACAAAATTTCTCCTACTCATTATGCCTACCTTTCTGCTATTGAAAATTCTCATGAGCCTCAAAATTTTCAAGAAGCAAGTCAACATGAAGTCTGGAGACAAGCAATGAAAAATGAACTAGAAGATCTAAATAAGAACAAGACTTGGAGTATTGTTAAAATTTCAAAAGGAAAGAAAACAGTTGGCAGTCGATGAATATACAAAACAAAGTTCAATGAAGATGAAACAATTGAGAGGCATAAGGCTCGGTTAGTTGCTCGTGGATTCACACAAACATATGGAGTGGATTACAAGGAAACGTTTGCTCCAGTTGCAAAGATGAACACTGTAAGAGTGTTATTATCTATTGTTGTTAATAAAAACTGGTCTTTACATCAAATGGATGTAAAAATGCATTTCTTCATGGAGAACTTCAAGAAGAAGTATATATGAAGTTGCCTCCTTGTTATCCACAGTTTGACAACCCTGATATGGTATGTAGACTGCATAAAGCTATTTATGGCTTGAAACAGTCCCCGAGAGTATGGTATGCCAAACTCAGTTCAGTGCTTGAGAAAGTTAGATTTTGCAGAAGTAATGCAGACTCCTCTTTGTTTGTGAGAAATTAATGAAACTGTGGAAAGCTGGTAGTTCTCATATATGTTGATGATTTGATTATTATAGGTGATAATATTGATGAGATTATGTCTCTCAAGGAATCTCTTCAATCCAAATTTGCTATGAAGGACCTTGGTGCCCTAAAATATTTTCTTGGAATTGAAAGAGCATCTTCTCATAAGGGTTTGTTCCATAGTCAAAGCAAATATGTCCTTGACCTTCTTGCAGAAGCCAAAGTTTTAGGTTGCAAACCAGCTTGCATCCCTCTTGACAACAAACTGCAGCTTAACACTAGTGGGGATCCTCTCTCAAATTTGAGCTTCTATCAGAGGTTAGTTGGGAAGCTTATTTACCTCCCAGTTAATCGGCCAGATATTTCCTATGCAGTAAGCATTGTTAACCAATTCATGCATGCACCAACTGTACATCATTTGAGCATTGTGAAACGCATCTTGAGATATTTAAAAGACTCAGTTCGAAGAGGAATTCTTCTCAGAAATAATGAAAGTACAAGTATTTTGAGATTTATGGATAATGACTGGGCTGGTAATGCACTTGATAGGAAGAGCACGACTGGTTTTTACACATTTGTTGGAGGTAACATTGTTACTTGGAGAAGTAAGAAACAAAGTGTGGTAGCCAGATCGAGTGCAGAAGCTGAATATCGTGCTATGGCTTCAGCAGCCTGTGAACTAATTTGGTTAAAAGGTCTCCTAAGTCATCTAGGACTCCCTCATCATGCAGCCATACCTCTACACTGTGATAACCAAGCTGCAATGCACATTGCCTCCAATCCAATGTTTCATGAACGCATCAAACATATTGAAATGGATTGTCATTACATCAGAAGCCAAGTTCAAACTCAAGTCATTGAGACGATTTAAACCAAGAGTGAAGATCAATTAGCAGACATATTTACAAAGTCCCTTTCTTCTAGTCAGTGTCAAATGATTCTTGACAAGCTTAGATCAATCAATCTTCTTGATCCATCTTGAGAGGGAGTATTGAAGTGTGTTATGCAGCATGGCTGACTGTATATGTGTACAGTATGATTAGTATGGTGCTTAGGCAGGCTTAGGCAGCATGGTGCTGAAGTGACTACTGAAGCTGCAGCATGGTGCTGAGACTGCAACAGCAGCATGGTGATTCCAACAGCAGCATAGCTGAAGATGGAGAAGATGGATGTTCTCTTCTCTTGTAACTTTAATTGTACTTTAAGTATGGGTAGTATGTATAGTTGGTATAGTTGATTGACTCAAAATCAACTTCAATCATCTATATAAGACAGATCCTTTGTACAATTGAACTAAGAGGAAATCATTCTTCATCTTATGTTTTTCATTACTTTTACAAAAGGCTTATACCTATTTTTGTCAAATGAAGATACGATAAGCTGATTACTTTTCATTGCTTTGAAATGAGGAGTGAAGAAGAAAATGTCATCAACTTTTACAAAAGGCTTATAACTATTTTTGTCAAATGAAGATCAAAAGCAGCAACACCTTAGAGATTTGAACTCAGACAGTAGTGTTCACATGGTCAATGATTGACCAAAGAATTCATGATCTTACTTAAAATAAAACGGTTTTACTTAAAAGTAATTTTATCCTCTCTTAAATTTAGATCTAACAGTGACTGACCATGAATTCTTTAGTCAGTCATTGACTAGGTGAACACCACTATGAACTGAGAAGATGAACAAAATATGAAATGATCAAACTACTCTTTACGCAAAAAAACACTCAACAGTGTTTCAAAATCCATAATGCAACCTCGTTCCTGACATCAAAGTCATTTCTAGGTCTTATTTACACATGCATAACCCATAATTTCGATAAGCTGAGACATATAGTGGATAGTTACACCTTCACTCGCTTTATATGATACGATAAGTTGATTACTTTTCATCTTCTTCGAAATGAGGAGTGAAGAAGAAAATGTCATCAAGCCGATCATTACTCGGCGAATTCCCACCATAGACCAAAAGCCCTACTCGGCCATCTTGTTGCCCGCCAGAATATGCACACCACCCACGAGGTCCAGGATGATGGCTCGAGTTTAAGCCATCATCCAACTGCTTCCACAGTAATGTCTCCGTGTCCAATGCATAAGCTTGGGCAGTAAACTTCCCAGCACCCATATGACCCAAGTCACTCGGGTCAACTTCTCCACCGTATACAATTATGTATTTCCCAATTGCAACAGTAGAAAATACACTTCGGGCAGTTGGTTTCTCCCCACTTGTCTCAATTTGGGTCCACTCTTTAAGGGCTAGATCAAATGTGTGGACATCATCTGCTTCCTCTCCAGCAAAGCCATACACAACCCATATCTTTCCTTGTGCCACTAGGAGTCCAGGCCCACCTCTTCCCCTCAAGTTGTCACCTGGTCTTGGGTATTGGATCCACTTTTGATCAACAACATCGTACGCCCATAGATCATTGAGGCGGCCGGCCACTCCGCAGCCGCCAAAAATATAGACATGGCGGTCGTCGGTAGTCACCGAGTGGTAGCTCCGGTGAGGGGGGCCAACATCCCCACTGGAAATTAGGGTCCAATTGTTGGTAGATGTATCAAAGGAGTAAAGCTCATTGAGCTCCTTATGCTCGTTGTCCCTGCCACCAAAGACGTAAATGGTCTTTCCAATGGTTGCCATTGTCACACCGACACGTGGTGGCGGTGCATCACCGGTGCCAGAAATTGCAGACCACGTCAGCTCTTTGAGGTCGAACACGTGCATCTTGTTGTCCACTGGGACACGTGGCTGGAATTCGCCACCAAAGGCATAGGCCTTCTGTCCAACTTGGGTGATGGCATGTGAGCTTCTTGCTCCAGGCCCAGTTCCACCTTGATCAAACTGACACAAGGACATAGATTTACCAATGCAGATAAGTAATCCATGTTAAGATTAGATTACTGTGCAACTAAATGTTTGGTGATCTATGAAGAGACTGCTAATAAACAAGATCAGCGCAGCAAGACATGCTATACCACAGAAGAGAATTTGGGGAGGAGTTATGATAGACTCCTAATGTACTGTGATTAACATCATCTTTCTGATATTTCACAATCAAAGAGAAACTTACAGTGCCTATAATAGAGGGGTAAACATATATCTTTGGGTGAAAACCCACACCAGAAGCAAACAAGTCATATACAAGAAGTACTATTTTGGCTTAAATATAAAGGCAGTACAGTAGAGAGCAAATGACAGTCATGCTAGCATGTGAGTGATGTGACAAACATTATTGTTATCACACTAATTTGATCATATATAATAATTTGCAGTAGAACCGAGTAATGATCAAACAGTCTGATCCAATATGTCAAAACTGATATACTCCACATCTACAAGATACAACAGATCAAAGATTTATATATATATATATATATATATATATATTTAAAACTATTTCATTGATCTTGAAGAAGATGGTCGTTAGAAACCCAGATGCGATTGAAGGTTAAGTTATTTGCAGAGAATCCACATAACATTTTTAGGAGAAACAAAAAATCTCACAATTGAAAAGATGGGTTGTTGATATATCCAAAGAGTAACAAGATGCTGATGATGATCAGAATCAAAAGTTGTAAGAAAAGTAGGAAACAGACCTTGATCCACTTGCCTTGCCTGAGAGCCATGGCTTTAGTCTGAAGATGAAGAAAGCCTTCAGAAAATGGACTGAACTGAAGAGGAGTAGTGATGAATTGGGTTTCTCAAAAACCTGCTACTTGGTACTCTATATAGAGGACACATGTATTGTGGTTTTTGATATTAACTTAGGCAGGTTCATTAGTTCTGAAATTACAATAATAGCACCACAACACCCAAAACTTGTCACTCTCTGTCATTTTGTGCTTTAATAAGGCCATTAATTTTGTTTTTTATGTTAATTGATTAATTAAATATGGTTATTGGAGTAGAGAATTGAGATTAAATAGAGGCATGGGATGTGCCCTTTTGTTTTCTGGCAAAGGCATGGGATATGCTCTGCTTTGCTCAGTTCCTGACCTAAAACTAATTTCGTAGTGTATTATTTGGGTTTTATATTATTTGATGTCACTCTTAAGCAACTTGCCTCCCCAGGAAGAATTTATCAATTTTTACCCTAATTATTATACGGAGAGGGTAATAACCCACCAAAATTATTCATTTAACTCAACATTGGAGGATGATGTCAATGCATTGGGCAGGTGTTGCTCTCTATCAAAGATGTTTGTATTGAATTGTAAAGACAGATAAGAATAAATATTCACAAAAATAAATTGTAGTGGTTCTTTTGGATAACCACAAGGATAGTGGTCTTTAGGTACATCTGGCATTATGTTGTCAGTGATGCCTAAGAGGCAGAGAAAGTGGCACGTATAGTTTGGAAAACAGATCTAATCTAGTCTCAAAGTCACACAGCTTGTAGTAAATCAACAACATTAGCATCTGACATTCTCACAAACTGTTAGGCATAAAGATCCAAACAGTGAACAATGGCAATGAGATAGAGCAAAAGACTTGATTTATTGTACTAAAGAGTAAAGAGCCAGAGCAAATGAGTGAAATGACACATTACAGTTGGGAAATTACATCACACCAGTTAGCAGATTTCACTGTGTACAGAAATGTACATGACATATAATCTACAGGAACTGTTATTGACACTTTACCATTAAGACATCAATGTACACATGTACAAGGTTAAACCCGAACCTGAAAGAAAGGTCTGACACTATTTGTAACACTAGAAGGGATTTTTCAACGAAGGTGATTCACAGGAATAATTCTTGCATATATATTATGGAGTTGGATCAAGTTTTCTATTGTTGTTTATCAGAAGTGAGTAGGTCACCCATATCTCGGTTGTTAAAATACAAGTAGCTCGCTTTTCCGGATGCTGTAGTTGTTGCTAGAGGAGTAGATCCGGTATACTGCTTATTTGTTTTTGCCAAACATATTTCTGCAACATAATCAAAGAGATTGTTTTGTTTGACAAAGGGTTGAGCTGCATAGTCCTCAAATGGTATCCACTGAAGAAAATTCCCAGAAAATAAAATTAGATCAATATGTCATCTTGGTTTTCGTTGATTTTACATAAGGTCGAATGCTATTCAACAGTTCAAAGAGTATAACAAGTCTTTTCAAAGAGTATAACAAGTCTTGTCTAGTAGAAATTACCTGGGCTGCGGAAATCTCTTGATTCTGTTCCTGGATGTCAAAGGTTTGGGGTTGTAACATGCAAACGAAAAATAAATCTGATTTTTGAAAGAATGACTTGTGGCTCTGCCTGTAAGGAGAGAGAAAGAGAGTAAAGATTGTATAATTGAATACGAAAAGAGCAGCATGCAATGTTCCATATCTGATTGGAAGTTATCTATCAGTGTGTGTATATCTAATTTGAATCTGTATATGATAACCAGATGTCTTCCATGCTATATGCCAAGTACACACAAGTATCTAAAATGCGATTGAAGGCCAGTTTCTTACCTGAACGCTAAGATTTCCACAAACTCTGTCTCAATCTGTACCAAAACAATTTTGAAAAAAAAAATGTATTAAATTTACATGGGAATTTCAATCGGATATTTTTACTTAGTCGATCTGTAATCACTTACTCCTGTCTCTTCTTTGACTTCCCTAACTGCAGCTGCACATATATCCTCACCCTGTGGATGGAGGAAAAACAAAATTCATGAGGAGATGGAACTTGTGAAATATATTGCTCTTGCATACAATATACTGATACTCACTTCATTAACAGTTCCAGTTGGCATCTTCCAGATACCTGTATCTTTGAATCTACCATGGGTCTCCTGAACCACAAGCATCTGACAAACAAGTGAAATTATTAGGGGAACCCACAAGTGAAATTATTAGGGGAAAATATATAGTATATAGCAACATAAACATGATGTACTCAAAGACAGATAATAAGAAGCTTACGTAGAATGATGGCAAATTCTAAAAGTTTTGGTTGTATTGCATACGCATAATTTCTACATAGAAATTAGAAAGAAAGAAATGCTAGGTGATTTTAATTTGAACTGCAGATCAGAGTGCAAAACTGAAACTGGGGATTCATCCTATATTATTAAATTGATGATTATATCTTAGAAGACCATAAGCACTTCATACAAGATTCTTTTGTATGAAATGAGGACTGCCAACTGCCTGTGTTTTATCTCTTAATTTTGAGTAGGCTGTTCTAGTGTTTTCATGTGTTTGGTTGATTAAAGTTGTAAAGTCAAAGAAGTTGAGTTGATCACTTAGAACCATGCAATGCCTTTATGAACTGCAAACATGTATGGCAATTATTATCTGATCTAGAAGCTAACAACATTCCCAAGTCAAGTACTAGAAAGATCAATTTTGGGGTAGAAATGGCTATCAAACATGAGGAAATTGTGATTTCAAATGCCAAGAATGTTACTGGTGTAAAACTTTAAAATGTAACAAAAGATCGACCTATCATTCTAGATGTCAAGAACAGTAGGAAACTTAGATCTGAATGCAGAAGGCATACCTCTCTTTTACTGTTCATGATGAAAGCTCCAATGCCTACTCGGTGAGAAGCATTTGCTGGAAGAGTATCAACAGTTTCAGGCAGCCAACATTTCAGCATTAGGTAATCTGATTCAGCATGGTGATAAGTAAAACCTTCCTGCACAAGTAAAAAAAGAAAAAGAAAACTCTAGTGTTGAAAACTGTGTCTCAATTTCTTAATATGTTTCAGTCAAAGGCTAGAGTTTGTATTCTGTACGCTACTTGTTTTTTGGATTTTCTAGAACCCTAAAATAAATGGTATCCCATCTCCTAAAAAACATAAAAAATGGTATCCCTGTCCAATGAAGAAAGTAGTTTTTCTTTTGGTTAAAAGATTAATCAGTTCAACGCTTGATGATATACATTCAATAATAATAATAGAAAGACTATCTGGAGTAATGATGAAGAATCCAATCTTTTGAGTTTCAGATATACAAGCTAGTTCTTCAAACAAAATCATGTACCTTAACTGCAGCATGAACAAGATTTGAGAGTTCAATAGGCAATTTGATCCAAATGCCCTTCTTTTCCTACGAAATAGAATTGAAGTAAATAACATAATCAAATCCTCAGAGATGCCAGCAGCCTTTACATCAAGTGAACACCAGAAATGGAATGGGATCAAAACTAACTGATGAGATTAAGAAATAGACATAACAAAAAACAAGAATATAAACCTTTTGCCTCCATTCTGATAGTGAAGCTTTGAGCAAAGAAGCGAAAACCTCAGAATCCATAGGCTGGTCATTCATGTCTACAACGACACCTCCATGTAAATCATCACGTGCCCTGAGCAATTCAATCTGCTCAACTCCACTTTCGGGCATCAACCCTTGTTTCGCAACAGCGCATGAACTTGTTGAAACTGACATCACTTGATTTACAAATGGTTTTGTATCTGTTGGGTCTGCAGAAACAAGCAAACAATGAGCAATAAGCTTTGTTATAAAACAAGTCATGCATAAGACTTATTTCTTTAACCAACTACACCATCCACAAGTCAAAACTGAAAAGCAAATGCATAGATACCAAATGCTAAAAACAGAATAGAAAATATAGTCCCACTCTTTTAACTCTCTACATTATTAAGGCATACACGACTAGACTTCTCATGGCATTATCTTAGAATAAAAGACAGCCTACCAAAAATAATTAACACTAATTGATCGATCATACTAAAGTGCAACATGGGTATTTCACAACCCCACAATGCCTAATTGATCGATCATTATCTCATATTATCTAGACTAAAGTACTCTTGCATTGAGATGAACTCATCAATGAAAAGAAAAGAGATGATCATAAAACTCTTTCAATTTGCTCAATGGCTAGTATACCACTGCAGCCAATTCGACATCAAACCATCAACGGTAGAGGACCAAAGCCATTATGCAATGCTACCAAACCAACATACATAACCAGTTAGAGATAAACCCATCAATGGAATGAAAATAGTCAAAATACATGACCAAACCCAATCAATTTTGTGAATTCGCTACCAAGCACAATAGCCAATTAAAGATAAACCCATCAATTGCATGAAGAAATGGATTAAACCCCTTTCAGTGTCTCAAATTACAGATAAAGATGATCAAACACAAAACAAAACCTTAAAGGTACAATCTTTCCGTTTCAAAAACAAAAGATCAAGTCAAATTGAAGAACATTAACCTTTGGGGAACCCAAGCCAGGACAAGGGTGAAACTGAAAATCCAAGACCAGGGCTTTTTAAGATACTACACCAGAAGAATAATGGGGAGAAATCTTCTACCCTGAAAGGTGCAAAAACTTGGTGGCGGCTCTGAACCTCTGCATGAGTTAATGTTTCAAATGTTTATGTGATATATGGTCAATTATTGTATAATAGAAGGATTCGTTTGTCTAAGCTCAACGCCTCAAAGACCCGGGAATTCCAAGAATTCTTGTTGCACACTCATTCAAAACCTTAACTCTCTTTTCTAGGTTCATCGATATTGAATCAATCGAAAGAATAATTTGCTGCTTGTGAATGCGATAATGGGGCATGGCATTCGTGCTGATTTTGATCAAGTCAAAACATTTCCTCACCGTTTAGAATTCAAACTTATGTATAGGGGTATCAACAGACACAGACCTGAGCCGAGACTGATGAGGCAACAGGCTCAGGCACCAAATCCAGAACCGTCTCAAACATTTTTGGGGCCATGTGCGAGAATGAAAAAGGGGCCTTATTTTAACGGATATACACCATCATTGTTTTAATAAAGTTATCAATATAATTTAAAATACAAAATTATTCTACGTAAAACACAATTATTATAATAATTAGACGAATCAAGATTACACCTAAATATAGAAGAATAAAATAAATGTAATAAAATAAGTTTATTCTTCATGGTGAAAGGGATTAAACATAAGTAATAGAAAAAAACACCAAAGATAAATACAGTATTTGCAAAAGAAAATTGAGGAAAGAAAAGCAATGAGAGATGAAAGAAAAAAATAATCATAGAAAAACATAAAGGGATCCAAAAATGAAATCTTTTAAATGAAGGAAAAAAAGGGCCCAAAATTAAAAGAAAAGAAAAAATGACCTAAAAAATAAAAATTATTGTTGCAAAAAAAATATATAACAAGATCAGGAATTGAACCCAAGACATCAAGGATGCGAAGAGGGAACACAAACTAACTGAACTGGACGCAATCTACTGTAGAAATGGCTCTTTCTACAATTTATATCAATTTACTAAGACCCCAAATTTTGGGGGCCCAGTGTGGTCGCACTTGTTGCACCAGTGCAGAGCCGGCCTTGACCAAATCTTGGGCGCCAAAAAAATTGAACAGGTGGGAGGAGAAGAGCTTTATTTAAACCCCTAAATTCGAAAATTGAAATATGAAATCGTAAAGGTTTTGAGGGTGGGTATGAGTCTATAACATGGATGTTGATAAACCAACCAAAGGTATGTCCTCCCATTATCCCTTGTCAGGTACATATACCATTACTGTATATTGCAGACCATGTGTTCGATGAAATGTTTTAGTGAGTTTTAAAACTTATGATTTGAGTACTTACCTTGCTTATTATGAATACATAATGCTATATTTTTGTTTGGGTTGTTTTGGATCTAATGTTACCATGGGAAAGCTGGGATGAAGACTTAGTATGTAGAGTGTGTGAAGTGTCTTGAGAGAAGGAAACGGGGGCACTATTTTTCAAACTTGTCTCTGGTCTCTAAATCTCAGGTCCGACCCTTCTTATCAGATGAATGTCATGTTAAAGTCTTTAATCTTGTATATTTTATTTACATTCCCTTTGTGAAAGCATAGTTAACACGTCAAAGATGTTTACTAATGTAAACTAAACGAGAAGTTGCACAATAATTTGATCTAGTGTTATAAGACTAGTGTTATGAGACTTTTTTTGAGGAAGAATATCAAGAATTTCATAAATCGAGAATGCAATATTACAACCATGAGGGACACCGGTGGTGAAAATAAATTTCTCACTCTCCACACTACCTACCTGAAATACTAACGGTTACATTGGATAAGAACCGATAAGGGTTCAACTGTACCTAAACCTAATCCAGAAGTATCGATACATCCTTACAGCCAACCTCAAGAAGAAAGAACCATTTCAAACACTACATACCAAAACTACCAGCATATATGCACAGGTAACCTCCCCATTACATTGACAACAAGATCTAACCGACATTAAAATAGTCTCTAGAAACGACACCAAACATGGCTCATCCCACGACACAACAACACCACCCTACCAAAACCCTAACCCTTGCCCAAAAGAGAATGGACGATCAACACCACCCTACCAAAACCCTAAACTCTCTCTCTCAAAAGAGGAAGGAACGACCCAAAACAAAACAATCTAATTAACAACCAAAATAAAGAATAAGTCCAGCTTAAGGTCCAATAGAGAAGACCCAAGATCCGTTTCCTCCACCATCACTGCCTACGTCGTCGTCGACTTGCAGACAACCATTGCGACCATTCCCAAGCCGGGTCAAAACGTTACAGACACTTCCATCTCAACACAGTCTAGTACACCTCAACGATCCTCGCCGTCGCAACGATTGAAAGCGATAACAACGCTCATCCCAACAACCTGCACAAACCCCAAAAAAAAATCTCGAATCGAACCCTCCACTCTCGACCCAATACCTTCTATGAGACTCATAACACTCATTTTGATAAAACGACTGATGTTAAGTTCCACTCTTGAATTCAGAATAAAGTATTGAAGCTTTAGTATCAAGAGGAACTAAAGCCTATTACGAATATTTATTGGTTTAACAAATAAAAATGAAAGATGATCTAGTATTATAGTATTAAACATGATCGTATTAAGCAAACAACGTAAGTGGGGATTATCAAAATGTTTAACAAGTCAAACTTTGTGACTTTTACCGACAAGTTTGACGACGTAGGAAGAATGGTTTGAAAGGTTCATCACTTCCATCAATTTTTTATACATAGAGTATTTACTACACAATGATACATTTAAATTAATTTAAATAAATGGTTAAATTGTATTTATCAAATTATTTTAATTTTTAAATAAAAATTAAATATAAATATTAACGGTTTAGATTTATTAATAAATATTTGATTCACTTGTACTTTAGTACACACGAGAATTTCCGTTTCTATAAGATAAAGAAAGAAAACAATGAAAAATCTCACAATCTATTAAGAAGTTTTCAAGTAAAACTAACCCTTATTCCATGTGCATATATAGTGACATTTTACATGTCATGTTGGTGTATTTAAAAGTCCTAATAGCCAACTAATTTCAAGAATTTATTTAGGTATCGAAAGTGTCACATTTGCTTCATCAATATTATAACTTTCAGTCTCTCACATATGTTTGATTTTTCATGTAACAACGTTACGGTTCCTTTCTTGCATAATGAATTTGTCGTAATTTTATTATTTTCTCAAATTCAACTCTAAAGTCCAAAACGTCATTCTTGCTGGTACAACAGGACCGTGTTAGGTTAGAAGAACATGGAAGTGATCCATTATAGGTCACTCTCACATGTCACAAATCAATGTACTATTGTATAGTCCAAAACAGAAACCTGATGGCTTAAGTGCTTAACCTCTCGAATAGGAGCACCGAGCACAGCAATCCTAGTCGGCTAGTCCCACCTCATGGCCAAAAGATCCAAGTGCAGTTTCGTCTGGATTTCTACCACCAGAACAACGTACATAATCTTCTCCATTATGCAGGAGGATTAAGGATGGAGGATTTCGATGGTTTGCCCAATTTGTATTACTAAAGTTACAACTCCTTTCAATTTGTTTGAACTCTCGTTACATCACAAACATGATTGGTAATGTTCTTTTCACGCATGACCTTAGAAGAAAAGGGTTACCTTCACTTCACACATACATTGCCTTCACCTTGTTTTTGGAAAAGAACAAACCTCTTTGCTGTTGTTGAGCAATGGCTAAATTCGATAGTCGGTTTCACTAATAATCCTTTCGAATCCGCTAGAATCTTCTCTGCACACTGCTGCCCCCAGTTAAGTATAATTATGTATTTATTAGTATTAAGTTTAAGAATTGTGATATATATTGGTCTCTTCGGAATTTTGTTTCGAGCCATTGCTCATGAACTAGCACTACCAGAACAACTACTTTAGCCGACGAAAATTTTTCGTCACTAAACCCTAAATTTCGTCGGCTAAGGCCGACGAAACGTCATCGGAAAAAAGCCGTCGGCCAAGACTTTAGCGGACGAAATTATTGTTCATCTTCGGCTAAAGTCATTTATTTAGCCGACGAACAAATTTTTTGTCGCTTAATTTCTGGACTTTAGCCGACGAATTTTTGGACCTTAACCGACTAAATTTTATTAAATTTCGTCAGCTATAGCTATTATTTTATTTTTTTTATTTAACTATAGCCGACGAATTACCCTAAAATTCGTCGGCTAAAGTTATTATTTTTTTCTTTTTTAAACTTTAGCCGACGAATTTTAGGGTAATTCGTCGGCTATAGTTATTATTTTTGTTCTTTTTTAAACTTTAGCCGACGAATTTTAGGGTAATTCGTCGGCTATAGTTATTATTATTTTTATTTTCTTTTTTTAACTTTAGCCGATGAATTTTATTAAAATTCGCATGCTATAGTTATTTTATTTTTTTCATATTTTTTTTCTTTTTTTATTTCTTGTATTTTTTATTAAATTTTTTTTGCTTCTTTTTCGTTTTTACACCGGTGGTGGAGAAGGAGGAGAAGAGGATAGGAGCAAGGCTAGGAGGAGGAGAGAGGACCTAGGGGAGGAGGAGAAGGTTAGGAGAGGGAGAGGAGAAGGATTTAGAGGAGGAAGGAGGAGGAGAAGGATTTAGAGGAGGAAGGAGGAGGAGAATGATTTAGAGGAGGAGAGGAGGTAGGATGAGGAAGAGGAGGAGAAAAATGAAAGATATAGAAAATTTTGAACTTTAGCCGACGAAATACCCTAATTTCGTCGGCTAAAGTTCAAAATTTTAGTAAAAAAAATTTAAAATTTTAAAAATTCCCGCCAAAAAATTTAAATTTTTAATTAACTTTAGCCGACGAATTTTAATAAATTTCGTCGGTTATAGTTATTTATTTAACTTTAGCAGATGAAATTAGTGTAATTCGTCGGCTACAATTATTTATTTATTTAACCTTAGCCAATGAATTACCCTAATTTCGTCGGCTATAGTTATTTATTTATTTAACTTTAGCCGATGAATTACCCTAATTTCGTCGGCTAAAACCCTAAACCCTATACATAGAAGCTTCAAACGAAAAAAAGTCGTGAAATAAGATATGACTGGAATGGTGAAATACGTCTACTATTGAAAAATCACGTAATTCCGGTAAAGTCTCGGTGCCGATAGTTACAAGTAACACAATTTTTCATTCTTTCTCTCTAGCGGTAGCCCTATCTCCGGTGGTTATTTTTCATAAAATTTTTATACCACTGGTTGCGTCTCATCGATTTGAAACTATTTTCAGTTGAAGGTCCGGGCAAAATACGTAATTTTGACGGTCAAATGACCGTTTTCGTGCGTTAAGAGGTTTGACTTACGAGATTGACCGTAAAGATCGAGTCCTTAACGTTGTCAGATTAAGTTGAATTTTTTCCTGTAAACATATTTCAACAGAATGATCATATCAGATGGTCAGAATTTTGTTTCTCAACTTTGATCATCGGAATCACAAATGCCTACTAATGTTGTATAGCTTGTTTACTAAGCTTTAAGTAAATGTTCCGTTTCTAAAACAAACTCTACGTAGAAACTTCAAATGCAAAAAAGTCGTGAAATAATATATGACCGGAATGGTGAAATATGTCTACGGTTGTAAAATCACGTAATTCCGGTAAAGTCTCGGTGCCGATAGTTGCGGTCAATACAATTATTGGTTTGACTTACGGGATTGACCGTCCGGATGAAGCCCTTAAATTTATCGGATCAAGTTGAATTTTTTACCATAGACATATTTCAATATATTGATAATATCTGACGGTCGTATTTTTGTTGTGAATTTTGATGACCGGAATCACAACATGCCTACTATTTACCATTATTTATCTATATGGGGAGCCATATCATAGAGAGGTAAATGTCTCAAAATTTTTAGATGGACAATTGCGTCTCATTATGGTGAGTGTTTGTTGTGTTGAAGGTTCAACCAAAATATCTCATATCGGTGTAGATATGGGCATTTTCGTGTGTTAAGTGTTTAGAAAAACTTCATTTTGAAGTCTTAAACGAACTCGGATGACCAAAAAAACCCATATGTCATTGCATGAGCAATGCGTATGACTCGTAGGGCCGTTCTGCTTCCAGATTGGTATCATAATAGTCAATCGGACACCAAAATATCCGTAGTGCAATTGTGTAACTAAAAGGTACTTTAGCCGACGAAATACCATAATTTTGTCGGCTAAACTTTTCAAATTTCGTCGGCTAAAGTTCACAGACTATAGCCGACGAAAAAATTAGTTTAGCCGACGAAAATTTTTTCCGTCGGTGAAAATTCCACTTTAGCCGATGTAAATTTAACTTAGCCGACGAAAAAAAAGTTCGTAGGCCTGTTTTTGGTTATTTCGTCGGCTAAAGTCTTTTTTCTAGTAGTGTAGAGTCTATGTTTTGCCATTTTTGATGTCAATCTTGGTAACAATTGGCAACAACAAAACAAGATCGTGACATGCTAAGTTGCTAAACCTTCACTGCTACGTATTTTGATATGATATTTTCTTTGCATGGACAGTGACACACCATAGACTATGAGAGCAGAGAGCCAGTAGAATTTACCAGATCTGAGACTTGCCACGTGACATGAACTGGTACGAATGTATAGCAGCCCAACACGCACCAAGCAACACTTGAATGGCGCCAGTTTAACACACCCTTTTCAGTTGTTTGTCCTCAAACACCAAACTCTGCCTTGAACGCAATACTCTTGGAAACTTGGACACACTTCTCATGTTGTACACGTTCAACTTCTTGTTATAGCAAAAGCTGCTTAACATCTCTCACTTCATTATTCTTTCTATTAAAGTATTGCTTATTTGTAAATATTGCTCCACAAGTCCACCTTCTTTCTCCAAGACTCCCACAGTTTGTGAAACATTGGAGCTTTGGTTCTGATTCCTTCAGTTCTTCGTACCCAGTAAGTTTGTTTGATCTTTCTTGCATCTGGGTTGTCTTTGGTTTCATAGAATTATATCAAAGTTTTATGCTTTTAGTGCAATATGCTGGTCTGCTTGAAATTTATGTCCAATTTCAATGCTTGTCAGTTTGAAACGTGTTGATCATCTGTATGAGTGCTTGTTGGGTCAGTTTTGTTCATATGCATATTCAAGCTCAGATGATCATTATTGTATTTGCTTGAGAATTCCAATTTACTATGAACAGTTGAACACTAAAGTTTTGGTCTTTATCAGTTTTCTGGTTCTGAATTATAAAGTTTGTGCTTTAAGAAAGCTCTATATGTTTCTGTTCTTTAAAGCCAAATTGGGGTTTGGGATTTTTTTTCTTTAATTTCTACAGTCGAATTAGAGAGGCTGTGATCATTGTGTGCTATAGGTGTCTGCAATTATAGATGGCTGCAGTACTGGCTACAAATAGATGCTATGTGCACAATGTGGAGTTACTAAATCAAGGGAAATCAGTAAATAGTCTCAGTTTCTCCAGCTCAATTTCGGTTCCTATATTCCTCGATTCTGGGAAACAAACTGTTAATCCGGCTCAGGCCAATCAATGTCTTCCGTTTCAAGTGGAAATGCGACAGTCTGAGTCATCATCTTCAAGGGTGGGTGTCAATGGAAGGTCTGTGAAAATGGTGCCGGCTAGTGAGGTTATGAAAAGACAAACCCCATCCACTAATAAGCCTGACATAGTGAATGGAGTGAATGGTTCGAAGCCGGTTGTTAATGGAGCAACTCTAGTTAGAAGAGATTCTACTGCAGCTGCAACCGTGGTTAAGATACAGAAATCTAAATCCTCTAAAAAACTTCCCCCATTGGAGGAGCTAAAAGTTTTGCCCTCAGATGAGAGCTTCAGTTGGGCCAATGAAAACTATAATTCGTTGCAACGATCTGCAGATGTATGGTCTTTTGTTCTCACATTGCGTGTTCGTATTCTGTTCGACAATGCAAAGTGGGCATATGTAGGAGGTTTCACAGAAGATCAGCAGGTGGGTTTGTTGGTTTTCTAAGCTTGAAGTCTATTTTGCTTTATGTCATTCCTGGCCAAGTGTCCCTTCAGTTGTTGGTTTTGTGGACTTCTTGCTCTTCTGTTCTGCTCAAGTCTTTATAAATAAAATCTCTCATTCAGAAAATCAGAAGGCGAAAGACTGCCTCATGGCTGCGAGAACGTGTACTGCAGCTTGGCCCAACCTTTATCAAACTCGGACAACTATCTTCCACAAGATCAGATCTGTTTCCACAGGAGTTTGTGGAAGAGCTTGCCAAGTTACAGGTACTTAATGATTTAGGTTACAGTAATTTTTGTGCTCTGAAAATGTGTAACCTTATATTAATGTAAGAGTAAGATTAGCTCCCAAGCGTTTGTGCAGTTATGTTCTAGATGAATTCAATGTCAGTTTTCCACATGTGATTCATGTGCTTCTCATGTTATATAATTCAGGACAGGGTCCCCGCCTTCTCACCAGCCAAAGCGAGAGGCTTTATTGAGACTGAACTAGGAGCACCAATCCATATATTGTTTAAGGAGTTCGAGGACCAGCCAATTGCTGCTGCTAGTCTTGGTCAGGTATTTTAGCTCCAGAACTATGTGTCATCAGCTGTTGTCTGTCTATATTGTTGATTATTCTCTTTAGCTAATTTAAATATCAATGAGTCATGTCTTTAGGTTCATCGCGCTATCCTGCATAATGGAGAGAAAGTAGTTGTGAAAGTTCAGAGACCTGGTCTGAAGAAGCTTTTTGACATTGACTTAAGTAAGTTCAAAACATCAGACATGTATATATGGATTTCTGTAATTTTGTATATCTAGCTAGCTGATGTGCTTGCCATCATATTTCTCAGTGGAGTACGATATTACTTTAAATTTAGAAGCTTCGTTAGCTGTCTAATCTTCTGCTCTTTCCTTTCAGAAAATTTAAAGCTAATTGCAGAGTATTTCCAGAGAAGTGAAAGCTTTGGTGGTCCATCAAGGGACTGGATTGGTGTATATGAAGAATGTGCCACGTATGTATTAAGTGTCTCTTAGTTTCAAGTTAATAGCTGTTGACATTTCTTGGGCTATTAGTGTAAGCATGATATTTGAACTTGGCCGAAAGATTCTAGTGAAACATGTCTCCTTTGTCCCTTCAGATAATGTGAGATCTGATGCTTACTTCATGGATTGCAGGATTTTGTATCAAGAAATTGATTATATTAATGAAGGGAAGAATGCTGATAGATTTCGCAGAGACTTTCGGAATATAAAGTGGGTCCGAGTACCTGTATGTTTCTTGCTACAGAGCTATAAGATGAGCCTTAATATGTGATCTTTTAGGGGACTAAAACCTATAAAAATGCAATTCCCTGTTCAGTGTTGGTGATTTATATTGTAACAATATTTTTCCCTTTTGTAGATGGTCTTTTGGGATTATACTGCAACGAAGGTGCTGACATTGGAGTATGTTCCAGGTTTTGCTCTATACTGATGTATCTTCTCTTTTTCAGATCTTGTATTTGCCTTCTGTTGTTGGTCAGCATTAACTTCATGTTGTTGATAAGTTGTATTTCTTCTGTCACCAGGTATTAAGATAAACCAGCTAGATATGCTAGACGCACAGGGTTTTAATCGTTCTCAAATTGCATCACATGCTATTGAAGCATACTTGATCCAGGTCTGTACTTTGTTCTTCTCCACACTGATTCCTACGATCACTCATGCCATTCTTTTCCTTTGGTTACTATAACTATTAAACCTATCTTATATAGGTGAATAATACTATATATTTCTGTGCTTGCAGATACTCAGAACGGGTTTCTTCCACGCAGATCCTCATCCAGGAAATCTCGCTATTGATGTGGATGAAACTCTAATCTATTATGATTTTGGCATGATGGGAGATATTAAGTCTTTCACCCGAGAGAGACTACTTGAACTTTTCTATTCTATATATGAGAAAGATGCCAAAAAGGTCTAAGTGCTATCTTTAATTCTGTCTGCTCCCTTTGAACTTTTCTATTCTGATTTTGATTTCCCACACATTTGTCATCAGTTACAACTTTTGATCATCTAAGCATTAGCATGACTCTGAAGCATGCATCTAAAGAATGTATGTATGTATGTATGTATGTTCTAAACTTTCTGGCCTTTTTTCTAATGCTTAGTCTGATAAAACAACTTGCAGGTTATGCAATGCCTCATAGATCTTGAAGCACTTCAGCCCACAGGAGACTTGTCTTCAGTATGCAACTTGCCAGAACTCATATAATGTCTAATGGCTGATTTTCTAGAGCATTTTTTACTAATTTCTTTTCTCTTTTCTCCCCTTATTTCTAGGTAAGGAGATCTGTTCAATTCTTTTTGAACAATTTACTTGACCAGACACCAGATCAGCAGACTACCTTTTCTGCAATCGGGGAGGTATACTTCTGTTTGTCACTCCAAGCGAGTTCAAGTGATAGCTATTACACTTTTATCTGTATAGACAGGGTTAGAAATGGGGATAAGGTTAGACAAACACAACATTTAATAGCTACTAGTGTATTGACTGTAAACCAGTTACCAAATTGATATGTTTGGTTATTTATGTCACTCTGTTGATGAACATCAATGTTAAATAATCTTCCTTTTTATTATCTAAAGTTGGTAAAATTTCTCAATGGCAGGATTTGTTTGCAATAGCACAAGATCAGCCTTTTCGATTCCCATCCACATTTACTTTTGTACTCAGGGCATTCTCAACCCTGGAAGGTGCTCTCTCTCATCCTGATACATTGTTACTGAAGATTTCCTATTTCTAAGGAACATTTGTAGTCATTGATTCTATGTTTTCCTAGATGAAATGACTGCTCTTTCCAATTCAAAGATGAGATCTCTTGTGCATATTACCTTTACGTTTTGCTCTATTCTCACTAGAAATTTTGCTTTCAGGCATAGGCTATATTCTAAATCCAGATTTCTCCTTCGTGAAGATTGCCGCACCTTATGCCCAGGTTTCTTACATTTTCCTAAGAATAATAATTTACCACTTGGTGCATAAGAACTTGTGCTTTGCATTGTCAATGGTTTTGAAGCATATCACTGATGATATTGTGCTATATGCAGGAACTCTTAGATTTAAGACAGAAGCGTCATACTGGGACACAGATTGTAAATGAAATCAGGAAACAAGCCAATGATGTACTGAAACTTAAGTTTCTTTCCTTCTTTTAGATCCATGTTCTTGTTTCCATGAAGTAAATGTGCAAGCAAAACTTAACAGTTTTCTGTATGCATTTTTAGGCCAGAAGCTACACAATGTCCATGCCATACAGAGTTCAGAGAATAGAGGAGTTTGTGAAAGAACTTGAGTCAGGGGATCTGAAACTCCGAGTTAGAGTGCTTGAGGTATTCCAATAATCATTTCCTCCTGACTACAGGGGATACATTTTTCACTTGTAATATACTATCTAAGCATAGATACAAACACAAGTTCACTTTATAATGAAAAAAACTACATTTCAGTCGGAAAGAGCTGCTAAGAAAGCAAATATTCTCCAAATGGCGACGGTGTATACAGTCTTAGGGAGTACTCTACTCAACCTTGGGGTCACTCTGGGCAGTCAAGGCAATCTGGCTTTTGCAAATGGGTCATACGTTGGTGCAGGTGATCACCTTTTACCCCAAAAAATTTGATAAAACGACTCCATTTACAAATTCTAAGATTGTGTTCATTATTATTTTTTTCTTTTGAACTGTGCAGGAGTTCTTTTCGCTCTGTTTGCGAGGTGTATGCAAAGGGTGAAGAATCTTGATAAGTTTGAGAAGATGATATAGTTCCGCAATCTGGAATGCTAGAACAGAAGCTTAGAACCAATATTCTTGCCTATATAATATGGGCTTTATAGCCACTTATCTAATTTTTTGCAGGCAAACAAGAGTTGCATGCCTTGTATACACTGAAAATTGAACCTTGTATATACACATTGATTGTTCAAAGAAAAACAAAATAATGATATTTGAGAAAGTGACAATAGATTGATGGCCTCCAATTTTTTCAAGTCAAGCAAAATACTTGAATTGCTTCCATAAAAAGGTGCTTACTTCTCAGTTTTAATTTATTTCAATTTTGTTACTGATTTTGTTTTGTTATGAGACTTTGTTTTTATTTTTTTAAATTGAGTTACATAAGAGGAAGGGTATGGGTATAAAAGGCTTTTTTTGTAAGCGCCGCATCACTCTCTTTTTCCCTTCTCGATGTTTCACCTTCTCTCTCACTCTACCCGATTACTACGATACCGCGTTACAAACTGAAAAGAATTGGTACTCGTCTCAAACCCAGAACCTTCCATCATATTCAAGTCTATCATTCTTTTCATGGATCTGAACTTTTCTCTCCTCTTTTTCTTTGCCTTCTCACTTTTTGGTATTGTATTTGCAAGCAGAAAGGAGCTCGATTCCTCATCTTGATCTTCCTCTTTGTGATCGACCCGGTCAAAATATCATGGTCTTATTTAGATGGGTATTGTTTGAAGTTTAATGTTAGATATTGTTTATATAGCAATGTATGGTCACTGATATCAATATAGTCCACAACATCCTATTTTCTGTTCTGTTAGCCTACAACAAGAGCACAGATCACTTAGAGATCTACTATTCTTTTCTCTATATCCGACTAAGCAACACTTCGATTTCTTCTGCGGTAGATTGTGGTGAAGGTTGTTGATTACACCAATTGTGGTAGATTGTGGTGACTGGGTTTATGTTTGTTTCTTCTTCAACTTTGGGTTTGTTTGCTTTATTAAGATGGGTGTTTAGGCATAGGTGTCTACAAGTCTTCCATATTCCTAAATAAGAGGGGCTTCTTGGCTGAAGAGTTAAACATTTTATGCTGACCATAAGTGGTTAATCCGTTGGTGGCATACGGAGTCCCCCAGCTCTCCTGACAAGAAGACTGATCCTATAAGGTAGTTGTATTGTTTCAACGAAAATGTAATTGGAGATTTATCAGGAAACTTCTCTCGTAAGATAGTTGCACTTTTACGACAATAAGGCGACTGCATATTTATTCGAAGACTTATCTTATAAGGTAGTTACACTTTTACGGTGATAAGTTGACTGAAGATTTATCTGGTGACTTATCTTATAAGGTAGTTGCGCTCTTACGATGATAAGGTGACTGAAGATTTATCCAGAGACTTAGCACGTAAGGTAGTTGCGCTCTTACAGCAATAAGGTGACTGAAGAGTTATCTTGTAAGGTAGTTGTGTTCTTACGGCGATAAAGTGACTGGAGATTTATCTGGAGACTTATCTCGTAAGATAGTGAAGCTCTTACGGTGATAAGGTGATTGAAAATTTATTCAAAGATAGTTGCACTCTTACGGCGATAAGCTGACTGACGATTTATTCGAAGACTTATCTCGTAAGGAAGTTGCACTCTTACGATGATAAAGTGATTGAAAATTTATCTAGAGATTTATATCATAAGTTAGTTGTGTTATCGTATAAGGTAGTTGCACTCGTACGACGATAAAAAAATTATGTTGTTCTCTTATCGCTGTAAGGTTTTATCTCATACGACAGCAGGGTAATACCCGAGATTGATTCAGAGACTTATCTTGTAAGGTAATTGCACTCGTACGACGATAAGGTGACTGGAGATTTATTCGGATATTATCTCGTAAGATAGTTGCACTCTTACGACGATAAGATGATTGTAGATTTATCTAGAAACTTATCAAGTAAGATAGTTGTACTCTTACGGTGATAAGTAAATTTTGTTTTTCTCCTACCGTTAAAAGGTTTTATCTTATATGGCGGCAAGGTAATACCAGAGATTGATTAGGAGATTTATCTCGTAAGGTAGTTGCACTCTTACGGTGATAAGATAACTGGAGATTTATCCAGAGACTTCGTAAGGTAGTTTCACTCTTACAGTGATAAGATGACTGAAGATTTATTTGAAGACTTATCGCGTAAGGTAGTTGCACTCTTACAACGATAAGGAAATTCTGTTGTTCTCCTACCGCATCATGGTTTTATCTCATACAGTGGCAGAGTAATACCAGAGATTGATCCGAAGACTTATCACGTAAGGCAGTTACAGTCTAGTCTTACGGCGATAATGTGACTGAAGATTTATCCAGAGACTTATCTCGTAAGGTAGTTGCACTCTTACGACGATAAAAAAATACTTGAGCATGAGGCATGACCTGATAAGAAAGAAATTCAAAGAGATTT
The DNA here is from genome assembly GCA_951800085.1 of Comarum palustre. Lineage (NCBI taxonomy): Eukaryota > Viridiplantae > Streptophyta > Magnoliopsida > Rosales > Rosaceae > Comarum > Comarum palustre. The sequence goes on from OX637578.1 coordinate 5,304,219, forward strand.
GGCTTTGATAGTGTTTCAGAACATGTTTTCCCTTTACAGGTGTCATACATGCAATGGGCGACCGTTCGGTTTGCATCTTTATGATGTGTGTAACCGTGCATTATAATGATTGTGGTAACCGATTCCCCTTCTCAGTTGATGTGTCAATTATTGCGAGATGGTGGACACGTGGTGAGCATCCAACGGTTCAGACGAAAACACGCAAGTGTTGTCGTTGCTCCGAGGTCGCTATAAGAGGAGTAGTTAGTGGTAAGGTTTCAATTCGTCCCTCATTTCACAATTCGAAACTCTGTCGAAAATGTGAGTCTTCCAACTTTCAGTCCCCTAAGTGAATCCGAGAGATCAATGTGTTGTTACATCTACCATTGATTCGTTCGATCCAGTTGGTTGCAATAAATTTATAGGTCTGTTTTCGATATCATGTGTAGACTGTGGTTTGAAATGTCAGGATTTTGGGTTTTGAGATTTTTAGATTGATGTTCATGTTTTGGACGGCTCTTGGCGCTGTTGTGATAAGCGCGCTCAATGTTGATGTTGTTGTGGACACCGTTGTTTGATGGCGAGGCCGCTGTGGATGTTGATGCCGATGTTCTGTTGTAATTGATTGCTGCGTGATCAAATGGCGATGTTGAGATCGAGTAGCGCTGCTGTTACTAGTTGGTGAGCATCGAAATGAATCTCCATAGCGGACCATTGGGTGTCATGAGTAAATAGGCACACTTCTTTTCCTTTTCTTTTTGTTTGCCGCCTACTTTTGTTGACATTGAGGGGGTGAGCGGGTTGCTCTTCTTCCAATTTGTATCTATGGTGCCTCTTTTTAGTGTTGCTTATTAGTCCGCTGGCTTTGCCATGAATCAAGAACATATATATGTTCACTGTTCACTGATACATGTATTTATGACCTGCAGGATAACTTCGCTTGACAGAGCTTTGAGCGTGGTATTGCTGCCAAAGATGCTGGTGCCTTTTCATGGGAAATTGTTCCAGTTGAGGTTTCTGGAGGAAGGGGAAGGCCATCAACAATTGTTGACAAGGATGAAGGTTTAGGAAAGGTAATAACAACTCATTCTTGTCAGTCAGACACTACCATTTTTTAACCATATTCCTTGAACTTCATCCAAAAATCTTCTTATGTTGTTTTTTTCTCATGCCAGTTTGACGCTGCCAAATTGAGGAAGCTCAGGCCCAGTTTTAAGGAGACCGGAGGTTCTGTTACTGCTGGCAATGCTTCTAGCATAAGGTTTGTAAATTTGTATATTTTGCTGATTAATTGACTTATTCTTTTTCTTTACTGTAATGCCATTACATTTTCACTGGAATATGCAAAAAAATGTTAAATGTCAAGTTGCTAGTTTTATTTTCTATAATGGAAGAAAATTATATGGCCTTGCCTTCATTTATGTTTTGTACGTTTTTAAAATGTACAAGCCGGAGATTTTTCTAAAAAGGAAATTCCTTTGATAAACAGTGATGGAGCTGCTGCATTAGTTCTAGTGAGTGGAGAGAAGGAACTAAGGCTTGGGCTACAAGCGATAGCAAAGATTAGTGGATTCGCTGCTGGAGCTTTTGTAAGCAACTTGCAAGTTAACTCGGTAGTCTGATACCTATCGTGTGAGATGGAAGTCTGGAACTGTCACTAGCAAAGTTCCTTGTGCAATTCACTCTAATTTTTTTCCGTTGCCTCGTTTCCAAAATAAATTACAAATGTATTTAGCTTTTAGAAGAATTATATTTTCAACATTGTTCAAACCTCTCCGGTTTGGATGCATGTGGTAGACACAAAGCCAATGTCAGTTGTATGAGAATTCAAAAGAGGCTGGTCACCAATTGAACGCCATTTTCCCGGGAAGCCACAAGTGGGTTCCTCTGTCATAACTATAGATTGTCCTCAATTGCAATCTCCTGGGTTAGAACATCACTCGTATTAAGATTACTATAAGAACAGTCATCCAACAACTACTGCGAATAAAAATGCAAGCTTTAGGAAACATTATTATTTGCACAAGAGAACATAAAAGGGCAAAACAGAATGGCCCAAGACCAACCAAAGCAGGCGCCTTTTCTCTTCAGCAACATTAAGCTACCCTAAATCACATTACCCAAATCCATGGCGGTACGGCTACCGGGTCCTTTCTTTTGATTTTGAGGTATTCATTGTCGATGAGCTTGTTGTTTCTTTGATCTGAGACTGGTTTTTCTCATTGTTGATTGTTTGAAATGACTTTATGGTCCTTCCCTCCTGTGCTTGCTTTCAGTTTCTCAGCTAAAGCTTCGTGCTCCTAGCTGAGTATATCAGTTTATTCATATGATGTATTCATGTATGTGTTTGAGTAAGTAACAATGGTTGAGTATCAGAGTAGTGTTAGGTTTTCTGTATAATCTGTGGTGTGCTACAAAAGTCGTTTCGGTTTTGTTAGTGTCTTTACGTGTTTTAGGAAAGTAAAGAATGATTGAAATGTGGAGGAAGCGGAGAGGATGTTTGATATGGGTGCGAGGGATTAGTTGAATTGTTAGATCAGGTGGATAAAGGTAACGGATTCTTATGCTTTTGTGTGTGGTGTTTCTACGTGTGCAAAGGTTGCTGTGTGTGAGTTACTGTCAAGTGTACAAACTGTGGAAGTTTCAGATTTAGTGGTTTGATATGCATTGTCATAGGTTTTCAAGATGTTTATTTCTTGAAACTAAATTGCTGTTGCCGAGATTACATATTTGTCAATTTTTCATCTTCTTTATTCTTTTTAGTAACTAGAGGCATCAATTGATAAACCAATAAATGAATATTCTACTGCAGGATTATATGAACTCTTGCAAGTCGGTGTAGTTTTGAACATCTTTTTTCTTTCACATGTACCTTCAAAGGTGCATATAAACAAACTCTTGATTATATATGTTTTCCTATATCTTGATCTTCTGTTCTCATTCATTAGGACCAAAAAATTACGGTAGAATCAATATGATGTTTTGTTTGGACTCTCCGTGCATGGAGATGTCTATCACCTTAATCTTAGTCAGCTTATAACTTATTTGGATAAACATTTCCGTTCTCTTTCCATGCAAGCATCTGAAGCATGAAATTTGGATCGTAATAAGATTACATTTATGTATAGACATCAACAGCTGACTCCCGCATAAAATTTGCTTCTTCAGGATAAGGGTGTACCACTGCCGAAGTTTGGTGAATGGGACATCAATGATCCAGCATCAGCTGAAGGATTCACAGTAATCTTCAATAAGGCAAGGACTGAGAAAAAGACAGGTGGCAGACCTGAGTCACCAGCAAAGGATGACTGCACATATAAGCATGGAGCAGTTCTTGGAAAGCCTCCAACTGTAAGTTGTACTTGCTTACATTACAGTTACTCTGGGTTGCTTAAGAATGATGAATTTCAAATTAGCCTATGTATGAACTGCAACTATTTAAATTAAATCTATGAATTCTGACATTTACTAAATGAACATCTTAAGCATATTTGTGTCTTCCTGTCCTAACTTGGTGCCAATGTGGCTCCTGTTGATCCCACATATTCATTTGTTTTATATACCATACTTCCATGCAATTTAACTTCCACATTCAGGAAGCATTCAAGAACTAACGATATGATGTCAATTAACCTGGCACCAAAGAGAGAAAGAAAAAGGAAAGGAAAGCGAATGATATCATTTGGTTTAAGCCACAAGGATAAATTGACAACATCCTAATATTGGTTACTGATATTTTCAAGTGTTTTGATTTGTAGAAAAAATGGTTTTGCTGCTTGCGTGCGGAATCATGAGGAAGTATTTATGTCCCCATGCCGTTATATATTCCAGAAGACTGGAGCTATGTTCAAAAGCCGTGATTGGTCCTGCTGGAATCTGTTTGCTTTCTTTTTGAACATTTTGGTAGAATTGTGGGCTTATTTGGGGGAGACAAATGATTGCAGAACGTTACTGTATTAAGTTTCTGTACTGATCAATATTTTTGTCCAAGTTTTTCTTCTCTGTTCTTGATTTCAAGTCTGGGTCGATAGTTTTAGTTTGTTCTTCGAGTGGATTTTGAGTTTCTTTGATTCATGTGTTCACACTGCAGCCTTCTTTGTTGTTCTTCTAGTCCTTTTTATCTCTCCAAATTGGCAAGTTCGAACTTTGTGGCATCTCCCTCAATCCTCAGTTTAATTATTTGATGTGCGTAAACAAACACTGCCCAGAGTTATAATGGGGAAAAGCTCTCTTTAAGCAAATGCTTCAGCACAAATGGCCATGTTTCCTTGAAGTACAAGTTTGCAGGTTCCTGCTGGTATTTGGATTGCATGGGCTATGACGCATACAAAAACAAAATAAGTAGAAGTTGGTTCCACATGAATTCTGTCTCTAGCATCAGAGTTTAAACTGGTTGCAAAGCAAGCCATTGTCTCGCAGAGCTCAGAATCACCAATTCAAAGTACCAAAGGCAAACAGGAAAAATGATAATAGTGTTTACAAACTCCAATTAATGATGTTCCAGCAAGTACCATAGGCAACTCAAGAATACAATAAGCAACAAAACCATCTTGAACTATTGATTCCATGTAATGGTACAGTTTCTGTTCTGAAATATTTCCCCATGTAAAATATTTTTCCATTGTGTAATGTTACTTACTGAATGGTCTAGACTCTAGATGATCCAAGCTTGCGCTCAAACAGATGCTTCAAAAGAAATACTTGGAGGAAGCTGGCTCCAATAAGAGCGGCTGATTCAAAGAGTGCCTTGTGAGTTGCTCTCTGACTCATTCCTTCATTCACTGCAACACAGTAATATGGGCATCAGTTCCAAGATTAAGGCATTTTACGCAGATAAAGCACAACCACCTAGCTGAGTGTGTGCTATGTCAAAATTGTATATCTGCAAGTACAGTAGCCGCAAAAGCGCACAACCATGAATTAAGACAAAGCTATCAACAAGTAACAGAAAAATGAGAAGCAATTACATATTGCTTGGCGGTCAGTCTCAGCCTCTAGCCAGTGTTGTTCAAACTGGATGTTAAAAATGGCTTCCTCCAACTTTTGAATCTGCTCAAACAAGGGTTTGAAATGCTCTGCAGACATTCAAACAATCAACAATTGTTCTTTGTCACGAAGATTACTTAAAAAAGTATAATGACAAGAAATAGGCTCTCACCATCTTTAGCATGCTCATCATAGTATGTGAAATGGGCAGAATGCACATCAAAATCAATCGTTTCATGGTAAGGAGACTTGTTAGTGAAGCAAAAGCGATGAACACCAGCCTTCTGAACCACAAATTCAAACTTCTCACTCGTCTTGTCACGTATATCATGAAGTTGTTCGCCAGAAGGCCCCTTCACCTAATGACACAAACAAAGTCTCCACATGAATCATACATATTCAGACGGGCATCATTTCCATTGTTATCATCCACCAAGCAACAATTCCCTTCTTCAAATACAAATTACGAACAGCGAAGGGTCCCTTATACTAAAAATTTGCGAACAAAATTGGAACATGATTTTATCAAATCATGAACTGATGAACACCTCCTCAAAAATTGTACTGAAAATCAACAAAGCAAGCAAATTGTGCAATCTCGAATCACCAAAATGAAACCAAACAAACGAAAAATACACCATACCACAAGATCAACTCCATCTTGAGTGTAATGCCAAGTCGAGTCGATTTTGATAACAACAAATGAGACATGAACAGTGTCACCCTCATACTTTGCATCATGAGAGAAACATTCTTCTCTATCTATCACGAACTTCAATCCAGCCGAGCCTTTCATTTGGAACAACACCACAAAACCCATCATTAACAATCCCACCAGCCCCATCTTCTCTGCCATTTCCAACATCAACCCATAAAATAACATCATCAGTTGCAAATACATACACATGTGAATCCATAGATCAAGAACATAAAGATGCAAACTTTACCTGAGACAATCAAAATTGGACAGAGAAAATAAAAAAGGTACGCAGTATTGATTATGGGTTTGACTGAATTTGAGTTTGATGTTTGGGGGTTTGGACTGATTTAGCGACCAAACTAAACTGTCGGAAGCTAATAATAGCTGTCGGCCCACCGCAGCAGAGAACTAGCTGCGACGTCGTTTTGGTGTTTGGTTCAATTGGTCCAGCGTAGAGGGTGTGATTCAATTACTTGATCCTTGGACTAATTAGATGGTTACACGTTGAGGGTGATTGCCAGATAGGATTTAAATCACCAATTCTTTCTGCATTCTTTATTCCTATCTGGCAATCACCAATTCTTTCTGCATTCTTTATTTCTAGTTTTCAGACAGAACAGTTTGCGGGACAGAACGGGACGATCGAATGACAACCGTCTGATCTTTAATGAATTGATCTAACGGACAGGATTAAAAAGACTTAAACAGACATGATCAATTTATTAAAGATCAGACGGCTGTCGTTCGATCGTCCCGTTCCGTTCCGCAAACGGCTCCCGTGTCTGAACGGGACTGCAGTTTCCCATCCATAATTTCAACCCCCACACAGCTGTCCTGTTTCATGGTTACAATAAGAAACCAAACTTAAAGAGGACATCAAAATTTTATATGTATAATTAAAATTAATTAATTTCTTATTCATTTTTATCATTTAGTAGATAACCTGAAGAAAAAAAAAGAACAAAATTTATTAATATTTTAAGCTTTTAGTATGCGTCATTCACACCATTTCTTCTTATTCTTCTATTTCTACTTCACCATTTCTTCTTATTCTTCTTCTTCAATCTACACAGTGCAATTACTACCAAATGATTTTTTACTCTCTCAAAAATTTATTCTGTAAATATGAGATTGTTATCCAAATCATTCTCAAAATGTGCCACAAAACGGCAGCGTATGGACTAATGAGGCTGCTTTGCTCAACGGTTAAAATCATAGAGCTGGAATAGAAATAATCAAATCCAAAACTCCTCCAAACATGTTGTTGGCTAATGCCAACCTCATCTCCTGCAACTTCTCAACCTTCCCATCATGCCTTCAACCCAAAACTTTACTCCAAACCCAAAACCTCAAGCCCAGAGATCCACGCTCCAAAACCTCCTCAAAAGTTTCTACCTTTTCTAAACCCCACAATGGTAAAGCTTCAGTCTTTACATTCCACAAGGGCCACCTTCAAATTTGTCACAGTACCTTGAATAGCCAGAGACCAGAAGACCCAGTTGTGAATGAAGATGAATCCTTGAAGAGTGAAAATGGCGGTGATGAGAAGAACTGGACAACCTCAATATTGCTATTTGTGTTGTGGGGGGCACTCATGTTCTATGTGTTCACTCTTTCTCCAAATCAGACCCCGGTAAATGTTGATTCAACGATTAGTTTTTGAATAGTAGTCCAGGTGTTAATTTTTAATATGATGAGGTATAAGTTGATACAAGTTTTGTTGAACTAGTTGTATTGTTTACTAAAGAGTAGGAGTAAGGACATGAATGTATGCTATATTGTTGTTCTTTTAGTCTTGTTTTGTTGACTAATATGCCTTTGAAAGGTTAAGATTACTTTCGTTTTGGGAGGTTTGGACTTTGGAGGAATGTATATGAGAAACAAGTGAAAAATGTTTAAAGGTTGTTGCTTTGAAATTGGAGGGATGATTCCTGTTTGAAAATGCTTTCGGATTTCTTGGTTGACTTGCATACTAAACTGAATCATAGCAGTGCCTCATTGTGCGTTATGAACATGAACAAGCCATTGTTCCATAGTAGATTTTTTATTGAACTATTTGTTAAAAAAGTGAAGTGCTGTGAGACAATGAGAGCAAATCTACTGGCCTGTGATTTTCTTGTTGTTCAATTAATCTTTGCATTTGCGATAAAAAAAATTAAAAATAAAAAAAGGCTTTTCGATCATACCACATTTCATATTCTTAACATATGGCTTTTGCAGTCCAGGGACATGTATTTCATAAAGAAACTCTTGAATTTGAAGGGAGATGACGGTTTTAGAATGAACCAGGTGCTTGTGTCTGTCTGGTACATCATGGGTTTGTGGCCCTTGGTATATAGCATGCTGCTGCTTCCAACAGGGAAAAGGTAGTGTTATTTTCTTTGGATTTTCCTTCTTTCAATACTCTTACCTCCAGGCTCCCCATTTGTTATTTATTTTGTATTAGATTCTATGTATACAGAATCTTAGATGAATCATGGAATTTCTCAGCCTTAATATACTATGTTATCTCTGGTAGAAACCGGACCTGTTCATCAATGTTTCACAGTTAAGATCTGAGTATATATTCTTGTATGTGCAGCTCAAAAAGCAGCATTCCTGTCTGGCCTTTCTTAATACTTTCATGCTTTGGTGGAGCATATGCCCTTCTTCCCTATTTTGTACTTTGGAAACCACCACCACCTACTGTTGATGAAAGTGAGCTTGGAAGATGGCCTCTCAACTTCCTAGAGTCTAAATTAACTGCTGGGGTGAGAATTGCTGCAGCTTTTAAGTTAATCAATGTCTTGATAAACATGGAAGTCTGTAGTTACTCCATGGCTAACTAAAAACCCCTAACTACTTAACAAGCAAACCATAGCTCTCAAATGCTCCCTTAAGCCTGATCTGGAATTAAATCTTCATGAACCTAAAATTCATTTGTGTAATGTCCTTGATTAACATCTGTATCAGTCAGTTAAAATATGTAGCAACTTTTTTTTTGGAAAATGCAAGTAACTCCATTACGCATCAGATTACACTTGCTGCAGGGCTGGGAATAGTCATTTATGCAGGTCTAGCGAGTAGGGCTGACTGGAAGGAATATTACCAGTACTTCAATGAAAGTAAATTTGTAAGACTCGACCAATTACACAATTCTATATTATCATAGTTTCCCACACTTTTTAGAAGTATAGCTATTGTTCGTATTTGGAGTTGAGGAATTTCTCTAAATGTACCACGTTTGATGCAGATCCATGTCATGAGCCTTGATTTAACTCTACTGTCTGCATTTGCTCCATTTTGGGTTTACAACGATATGACTTCACGAAAACGGTAATCCTGGTGCTGTTATGTGTTAAAATCAAGGTCTAAATCCTTAAATATTCTAACACTTAATTTTCGGCAGGTTTGACAATGGCTCTTGGCTTCTGCCTCTGTCAGTGGTGCCATTTCTAGGCCCTGCTTTGTACCTCATCTTACGACCATCACTCTCAACAGAACCTAACTCACTGAGCCCTGCTGAGCCAGAATAGTAATTCAGATCTTTGTGTCAGTATCATTTGCTAGAGATTACACCACAGATAGGGAATGGAATGTAAACATCATACAGATATGGAGATACTAGTCATGAAGAAGGATTGAGATTTCATATCCGAGCTAGATCCTTGTGGGCGTGCTTAAATGACAAAAAACACTGTCATTAGCTTCTTATACAACCCGAATCCTTTCAAAATGTAGCCAAGAACACCAAAAATTAGGATTTGTACAAAGGCTGCATGTTGTAACTTATGTTCTGTTAAACAGCAATATGGTTACAGATGCAAACATCTATGTTTTTTCTTTTCAGATAGCGAATGACATTATGCTTACTCTGAAATGTGCAGAATTTGAAGACTTCAAAGTACTTTTATATTATCCGCTCAGAGCTCAGATCATATCAACATGCTCCCTTTTGCATGCAACTTCTGTAGCAAATTGAATTGCTGTGCTTACAAAAGAAATTAAACTAACAGATATCTTATGCTCAGTTGCTCACGATTAGAACAGCTCTAGGAGAAAAGGCACGAGCTGAACTTTCACGCATATAACTTCTCAGTCTCACTTTTGAACTAGGAACCATTATTCACGGTTTGTGTTGAGGCATTGATACTTGACATTCCTGCCCAAAACTCCCTTGTTACCAACTTACCATGTATGCAAAGTGTTCACGTTTGGATCAAAGTCGTGCTGTTTTCCAAATTATGAGCAAAAGGGATTTGGTTTCTAGGAATGCTATAGTTGCTGGATATGCTCAAAATGGTCATCTAGGCGAGGCTCTGCTTCTTTTCTCCGAGATGAGGGCAACTCTTCAGAAGCCTGATTCGTTGACTATGGTCTCCCTTCTCCAAGCTTGCGCTTCCACTGGAGCCCTCCATCATGGAAAGTGAATTCCCAGCTTTATTATTACAAGTTAAAGCTCACAAGTGCTTTGTTGACATGTCTGAGTGTCTGACCGGGATCTAGTGTCATGGAGCACCATTATTTTTGGTTATGGTTGTCATGGCAAAGCAGACACTGCATTGGAGTACGTTGTACGCAGAGATTCCCTAATCAAGCAGACTCAACAAATAATAGTTGGAAATTAGCCCTTTTTCTGTAAATATCTTAAATTTTACTTTACTATTAAGAACATAATTCAGAAAATACTGAAGATCTGAAATGAGTTGAAAGTAACAAATAAGAGCTTACTTCTAGTTGCCCAAACAAATACAGATGATTGATGTATACATCTCCACTCCAATAAGCCCAACACAAGATAGCAAAACCAAATACCAACCTCAATCTTCTCAATCATCATCATCAACAACTCTCTAAACGAAGAATAAACACCCTAATCATCTATAATTACACTCCACTACAGACCATATAACATAAGCAATCATCAAGTCATTGGAGAATTAAGAAACCAAAAACCTAATTGAAACGCAAATTTCATTCTAATTCTCAGAGGGACTCTATAATGGGACATCCATGCACCCTTAATGCCATCAACACAGCAATAGAATCAGAACTGATAATGCACTAATATGATGTAAGTGGACCAAAAGAATACGGGTACATTTAGAGATCAGTAAGATCTGTCATTGAGAAATGCTAGAGATTTAGACCACTCCCATTAGTTGCCTATACAACTCAACCCACATATAGAACTTGGCTAAACTAGGAAAACAGAAACTTGATCAACCATACAACTTCTCAATCTCACTTTTGAACTTGACCTTAATCTGTTCCCTCTTGATCTTAAGAGCAGCAGTAACCAACCCAGATTCAGGTGTCCATGGCTCAGGTACCAAATAAATCTTTCCAGGAAGATCGTACTTGTCCAGTTTTGCTTCTTTTGCTACCTGCATGACAGAAGACAAAAGAGAGAGGTATAGATGCTGAGGAGAAATCTATGAGCCGTGAGAAATCATTGAGTAGATAAAAGAAAGATTCATGGACCTTGGAGATGGATTGCTGGACCTCACTAACTGCTTCAACTTTTGCACACAGCTCAGAAAAATCATTGTACTTGATTCGAGCTTGCTGAGCCCATTGCTCCAGGGCTCCCCATGCAGGGACAACAATAGCTACACAGTAGTTGTGAAGGGGTCTGCAAATACCATGATATTGTCCACATAATTACTGTTTATTAATGCCGCCTCAACCTGCACCAATGCCATGACCAACGCTGTTAACATCCTTAAAGAAATTAAAGCTTGTATGTCCAGCAACATAATTCTACAGAAATGGCACATTACAATCTACAACACCTTTCCGAGTGAAATGTACTCTCCATGCTGAAGTTTAACAATATCCTTTTTCCTATCTATAATTTCAAGACATTCATCACGATGGAACCTTCCAATGTCACCAGTATACCAACGCATGCCATTCTTGTCAACCTACAGTGTCCATGAAATCGTCAATATCACAAACCAATAAAAATAACATATACAGCCGAAGTTAGAAAACTCACCTTGTAGACCTCGTCAGTCTTTTCCTTATTATTAAAGTTCCCAGCAGTTATACTGGGTCCCCCAATTACAATCGCCCCAATAGGCATTGGCTTGTCAGATGGCAAGTATCCACCTTTCCACGAAACAAGCTGCATAAATCAAAGATTTATACTGAAAACGCTTTAAATTCAATAATGTACAACTATGAGTCCATATGTCCATTCATAAAATTTCAATATCATCATGTCTTCTCATGGTCAATGAAACTTGCAAAAGCTTATTAGGGTGGGCATATACACTAAATTATTATTAAATTGAGTTTGTTTTGTATTCCACCATTGGATTTGCATCCAAATGTGATAGAGCATCATTTCCTTGGTCAGCAACTGACCTGGATAACACCACTGATCATGAATCTCCTAAATTTTGTCTCAATGTAAGATACCTTGTCGTAGCAACAAGGAAAGGGTGGGCCAACACGGCCCACTGTTGTGTCATCCGCCTCAGAAAACATAGCTCCAGCAAATGTTTCCATCAAGCCATATGCTTGCCCGATTGGAGCCCTGTTAGAAAAACCAGCTTTCAAAATTAACTAATTGTATGCCTGATTAGGATCAACAGTGTGAAAAGAAGGAATTCTACATTTATAAATGTGTTTCGACTGATTTAACTGTTCTTCAGTACATTATGAGACGACGCAGAAGGGTGCTATGTCATTTTGAATTTTTATAATCATGATTGTAGTATTATAATCAGCTAACACCATGGAAATGCAAAACCATAGTCATCTACAGCCCACAAAACAATTACCCCATGCAGATATTGATGAACCGTTGTGAATCAGGAGATAAAGGAGCTCCACCACACAGCATAAAGCGGAGACGGCTTCCAAGTCCTAGACGTATGACTTTAAAGACAAAGTTATCCCAAAACAATTTTTCCAGACCCCAAGCGCCAAACCAGCTTCCTTCTACTGCAGGCAGTCGCCGTTTAAATCCAATGTCGAAAAGTTTCTTTGCTATTCCCCCTTTCTCCTCAACCTGCAATACATCATAGCTATTAGTATAGAAAGAATCCTCAACCTACACTAATGAACAAATAACAATAGCTACAATAAAACCACATGCAAGATGATTCAGATCCACTTCTTACCTTTTAAAAACCGCATCTCGAATATGATCTATAATAGCAGGAACTGTAGTCATGAGAGTCGGCTTTAACATAGAAACATCTCCTTTGGTCCCTTTCTTAATTTTATTTGAAGTGTCTGTTAAAGTCAATGCAGTACCATAACCAACTTTAACACCTGAAGCATCATCACAGACTGGACAACAACAATATTAGAATTTCACCAAGAATTGTATAAAAATTAGCACAACAAATTCACAATCAAACTCACCTCTGCAGCCAATTCAAAAACGTGAGGCAAAGTGAAGTATGCTAAGTATGTATCAGTGCTTCCCAGATTTGGAATCACTGTCATAACAGCTGTAGTGGTGGCTACAATATTGCCATGAGTTATCATTACTCCCTGTATCATAGCCAGCTGATGATGTTAAAAGGAATACATCATTCAGTTTTAGTATCAACTAGTGCTGTTGCGAATTATTCAACTTTCAGTTAACAGTTGAATAATTAAAATTTTAAACATGTTATTTGAATCGGCATTACCTACCGTAGCCAACATATGCAACAAGAAGGGAGATAAAAGGGATCAAACCTTTGGTAGACCTGTACTGCCGCTTGTATACATGATAACAGCAACATCTTCACCTAGGGGATTAGGGGCATCCTCACCTAGGGAAGCCACTCCGCGCACGGGTATAAGCACAGCGACAACAACAGCACCCAATATCTCCATAACCTTTCAGAATTGTCAAGATTACCACCCAGGTGGTGAGTTCAAGATATCCTCCATCACCAAACAATATCACCTAGGACAAATGAACGTCTATCATTAGATTAAATCACGTTCCATGTGTTAACTGAAAATTGACACAACTTCATTTCTTGATTTTATAAAGCCAAATGCAAACCATCAATCAAACGAAAAATCAAATCCAAGAACAAAAAGAGAAGAAAGAATCACCGGAGTACCTGTTGCTTCAAAACTACGATTCCCAATTTACAAGACAGAAAAAAACTGAAAGTAAACGCCACTTCAACATGATTGTGAAAGGAAAGCGCTCGGGGCATTTTCGGTAATTTATCCTCGTGTTACGAAAAGGGAACTGTACTTTATTTAATTACCAGAAACCCTAATCCTCTGACACGTGGGGCGAGATGTAATGAGTCATCTGGCATCTGGGTCCCGCTTCGCAACTTCATCTGGGTTATTTGCGAATAGTAATAACCATGAGTTGAGGGAGATACGAGTCCTGTGTTCCTTCTGTCATTATATAGCAACAATCTGAACCACAGCGGAAACCCTGGCAACTAACCATCTGAAACCAAGTAATCTATATGGAACTAGTTACAAAGAGACAATGGCAACAATACTTCAAAATAGTAAGAAACGTGACAAAAGCTAGCTAGCTTTTAAGGAACCCACAATATGAAGATTGTCTTATCAATCTGAATTAGGGGGTCCTTATGAAGAAGACCTCACCTGTGTGGGCATGCAAATCTATTTCACGGCTTATCTTACAACCGTGCACTCTTCAGAAAAGAAAGATAATATCCAACCAACAACAAAAAATAACTCGCACACAAAGCACTTCAAAAGAAATGAATATCAGAACACAAACTACACTAGGTCGATTCTATAAAATGTCATCACATAACGGAAAGCATTTTCTTATTGTCAATAGGACAACAGAAAACATGGCACTCTTCTAACTAGATTTTGATCTAAACAGGACAAACTCTTCTAACTTGATGATGATCTAAACTTGCAACCAGGAGAAACTAGTGATCGGCTCTTCTAGCTAGTGCCTCTTGAAGTAGTGCCTAGGGACAACCAGCAAGCAAAGCAACTTCTATATGAAAGCTTACACATATTTCTACCTTCCATAAGGGTGGTAACGACTACTGCCGCCATAACCTGCCCTAGTAGTAGCTCCATACATGCCTCGTGGTCCTTCATAACTAGCACCCGGTCCTGAATCATAACCATCACCCGGGCCTGCCCCAGCATAACTTCCATAGCCCCTAGCTTCCCGCCCATATGCACCTAACCTGCTACCACCATATCCCCCACCGCCACCAAGTCCTCCACGATAGGAGGAAAATCTACTAGGATACCCGAATGAAGAATCACCATGATAACCAGGAAAATGACCACCTCTGATACCCTCAAAACCAACACCAGCATCATTAGCATCTGTATAACCATTGTAATCATCAAACCTATTGCCAAATTCTCCATGTGACCTATAGGAAGGAGGGCCATAAGAAGGAAGGCCATAACCACCAGGGCCAGAGCCATAGCCACTGTATGTGTTGCCGACTAAATCATAACTAGCAGGGTATGGGTGTGGCCTAGAGTCTCTACTGAAAGCAGGAACATGAGCAGGGTTTGAGGCCTTCTTTGGTTCAGCCTTCTTGATCTCAACCTACAATAAAGAAGTGAGTTAACCTAACCTCTTACTTAGCAAACTTATTTGTGAAACCTGGACTTAGGTAGAGAGAAAACCCTGCATTAAAGTCCACTTACGTAGAAATGTGGAATGTAAAAGTGGTGTAAAACTTTCATGAGAAAAAATACGCATGTGCTTACAAATAGTGGGATACTTGAAAATAAAACCTCTCAATATTACTTTATACAAAACATGTGTGTATGTACACACCAACATCGAAGACCATCGCCAAAAACTCACCTGTGTTCCATCCATATCAATTTTATTTCCATTAGCCAGCAAATTATCAACAACTTTTTCGCTCTCGAATACAACAAATCCAAACCCTCGAGAGCGGTTAGTGGCGTGCTCACGTATGATCTGATGCTCCTCCACATTACCAAACTTTGAAAAGAAATCTTTCAATTCATCTGATATACAAACAGAGACAACAAACACTATCAATCGGTTATGCACCAAATTATAAAGCATTACAAACAACTCTCAACGCCAAAAGATAGCACACAAACCTTCTGTAACAGTTCTCGGAATCCCCCCTACAAAAACTTTCTTAGTCTTGAAATCGTTGGCTTGTCCAGCACCTTTTGGAATGGTTCTCTTTATCTCGACCTGGTCAAGATCCATGTCACATTCTCATACAATCTTCTTCAACTAACCAAAACTCTATTTCTCCTAATTGATCATGCTAAACACTACTTATAACTCTTCAATCAAAATCGTAATCACATAAAGAAGCTGAAGATTACCTGCTTGTCATTGATGATGTGAGTCTCTTGGATAACCTGGTCAACAACAGAAGGATCCGAATAGGTAATGAAGCCGAAACCTCTAGGAAGCCCCGTTTGGCGGTCCTTCATGATCACAGAGTCGATTATCTCCCCGTACTTCTCAAAGTACTGAATAAACGTCTCTGCAACCGGATCATACAATCAGTAAATCTCAGAAAACAAATCAAACCCTAATCGAAAAATTAAAAAGCCGTTACGAAACGGCAAAGCATCAAATTGGAAGTCTAAAATAGAAGAAATCTTACCTAGCGTAGTGTTCTTGGCCAAACCTCCGATGAATATCTTGCTGCAGAAATAAAAATAAGAACGATTAGGTTTTTGTTCAGGTTTGGAAGGTTAAAGCACAAAGAGATAAGAGAGAGCTGACCCAGGGCTAGCGCCGTCGCCGGAGTGAGGATTGAAGTCGCCTTTCTTGGAAGCCATGTCGGTTTTGGCGGTGGAGGATTTTGAGAGAGATGTGTGGAAGCGATTCTAGGTTTTTGGATGCTATTATTTACAGGGTCGGTGTTAACTGTGAAGGATGGGCTTTGGTTAGTTGGTTTTGGGTTTCGGCCTGTGAATAGTGCTTTGGGCCTGCTAATGAATTGGTCCATCCGACTTTGGTTTTGGTAAAAGGTTTACTCGCCTTGAATGAAATTTATGATTTTCCAAAGTATAATACTTGCATGTCTTAACGATTTTGTATTTAAATAAAAATTTATAAAAATGATTTACTTATATATATCTACAAGCTAAACAGTTAAGATGTGAATATGTGATCAAAAATAGGATAAAACAAAAAATTCCTCAACTTGACTGACCTTATTAGAACTGTTAAACCTATTCCGTCTCGGACACAATTAGACTAGAACCTTCTAGAATGATATATAAATCCTATATAGATTAGGATTGCTTGATTGCCAAGTCATGATGTCTGTATATATATATCATAGGTTGTACTCAATTGAAAAATTAATGAAACATAATTTATATATGGTATCAGTAGTCTCTGGTTCAAGCATCTCTAACCTTTTTTTTCAATGGCCACCGAGTCTACAACATCCTCCTCTTCTTCCCATGCTCCTTCTCTCAATACCTCTCACTTCATCAAACTCATCGAATCTAATTACCTTGTATGGCTTCGACAAATCAAACCATATCTGCATGGCAATAGGCTTTGTGGATACGTTGATGGTTCTATCCCTACCCCCTCGACCACAATCCTCTCCTCTCCTCCCAAACCGACATCCTCTGTTCGAATTCCCAATCATGCATATGAAAAGTGGTTTGTTGAAGATCAATTAACAGTTAGTATTCTCACCACAACCCTTACTGAGCCGATTGCTTCTCTTACCATCGGCTTCAACACCGCCAAAGACATACGGGATTGCCTAGCTCGTCACTTTTCTCAAAAATCAGTCTCTAGTGCTGTAAGTCTCAAGATGCAGCTCCTTGATCTGCAGAAAGGCAATCACAAATTGAGGAATACCTTCATCATGCAAAATCTATTGCAGATGCTCTCACTGCCATCAACAAACCTATTAGTGATGAAGACCTTGTTGTTGTCACTTTACATGGCTTGGGACCTGATTATCTCATGCTTCAGACGGTTCTTACTCAAAATCTTCCCTTACCCGATTTCACAAAACTTCGTGAGCTCATATTAGCTTTTTTATTCCCAACAGCCCAGATTATGTTTAACTTCTTCTAGTATGGCGCTCTGCTCTGCCAGCACGCATTCTTATGGACTTAATCTTCCCTCCGGCTATTGTTCTTCCTCTGGTAACAACTCTAGTCACTTCAACAACCTAGGCCACAACCGCCGGCAACAGTAGCAGCAGCCTAGGTCCTTCACTCCAGCACCTTCTAACTATTATTTGCATCAGCAACATAATTTTAGCTTTCAGGCTCCGAATTAGGCCTTAAATTACCCTCGGCCCACTTCTCAACAAGGCATACTTGGACTAACTCCGACCCAACATTGGTGCCCACATGTCTCTCTCCTCAACACGGACCAGCCACTTGTCCTCATCTCTTTTTCGGGCCCAATACTATTCCTCCTTTGCTGGTGCACATTTTTATCCCAACGGTGACCCATTTTGGTACCCTAAAACTGGTGCTACTCATCATATGACATCCATGCCTGTGAACAATCCTCAAAATTATGGTGGCCCACATAATGTTTTTATGGGTAATGAGGACTCTATGCATGTTTCCCACACCGGTAACCTTCCCTTATCCTTAGGAGACTCTCAATTCTCTCTTCTCAATGTTTTTCGTGTTCTGGCTATTCGTAAAAATCTTATTTCCATTGTTCGTTTCACTAAAGACAATCTTGTTTACTTTCTCTTTGTTCCTAATTTGTACCAAATTTATTGCTTACGCTCACGTCGTTTGTTATTTTAGGGCCCCTGTAAAGATGGTCTTTATCCTCTTCCAATGTCTAGTGTCTCAGCTAATGTCTCTCGTGCTCTTGTTTTCGTCGACTCAAATGTCTGGCATCAACGTTTCGGTCACCCGTCGTCGTCTGTCTTAGCTCGTTTAACATCTTATATTGGCATTAAGTCTATTTCCTCATCTTTTTGTAATGAGTGTGCACTCAGCAAATCGCATCAACTCCCTTTTTCTTCTCATCATAATGATGTTTCATCCTTATTTTATTTAATTCATAGTGATGTTTGGCAGTCTCCTGTTTCCTCTATCAAAGGCTTTAAATATTATGTGTTTTTTTACAGATGATTATTCTCGTTATACTTAGATATATCCAATGCACCGTAAATTTGAGGTCGAAACTCACTTTCAGACCCTTGTTACCCTTATTAAAAATATTTTTCAAGGGTCTGTTAAGTATCTTCAAAGTGACAATGGTACTGAGTATGTTAATCATGTTTTTCCCACTTATGTTCTTCCGTGGGCATCCAACAACGGTTTTCTTGTCGTCACACTCCTCAACAAAATGGTCTTGCTGAGCGTGAGCATCGTCACATTGCTACCATGGTTCGTACTCTTCTTATCACCTCTCATGTCCCCATAATCTTTGGGTTGAAGTTGCTCTTACTGCTGTCTATTTAATTAATCTTCTTCCTACTCCCACTTTAAATTGGGAAACACCATACTTTCGTTTATATCACTCTTCTTCATCTTATTCATCTCTCCATGTCTTTAGTTGTTCATGTTTTCCTTATCTTGGTCCATATAATTCTAAGAAATTGTCAAGTCGGAGTCTAGGACATGTTTTTATTGGTTACAGTCCTCTCCGCAAAGGGTACCGTTGTTTAGATTCTTCCTCTGGTCGTGTCTACGTCTCTCGTCATGTTATCTTTTACAAAACTAGTTTTTCTTATAAGAATTTGCAGGTCAGACAAAACCACGGAGCTTCTATTGAATTGTTCCTCTTAGGACTTGTGCTCCAAGGTTGTAGGCTCCGTTGGCCCATGCCTCTCTCCTGACCTAGCCCGAGCTGGGCCCTCTTCCTCTACCTAGCAGGCCCAAGTTATACCTGGCCCGCCAGCCTCCTCTGCCCGCTCTACCCAGCTTGTACCCGGCCCGCCTCATCTGGTCCCATATGTCTCTCCTTCCCTATAAAGAGACGTTGATTTCCATGCCGCACCGCCCTCCTCTTCCCTGCACTGTCCACCATCTTCTCTTCCTCTGACCAATTCCCTCGATCCTTCAAACCTCTGTTCACCGTCGTTTGGATCTCTGGTACTCCGATCGTCATCCTCCATCACCGGTTTGCCATCCACTAACCCGTCGTCTGGCCCTCCGTCTCCTAGCTCACCAACGCCCAGTCCTCCCTTCCCTCACTCCCCAGAGTTGAATTCTCTTGCTCTTATTGATGAGATGCTCCCAGTTGTTTCTGTTGCTCATGAACCAACAGTTTCCCATCAAGGCATGACCACGCGCCTACGCGATGGGATTTCTAAGCAAAAGACCAAAACTGACGGCACCATCATGTGCCCCATCTCTCTTGCGCGCTTAACTACTATTGATGACTTGGAACCTACCTGTTATTCTGAAGTATCCAAAAGATGGAATGGCAGGCCGTAATGACTGAAGAAATTAACGCTCTCCTCAAAAATCAAACCTGGTCTCTAGTTCCTCCATCGCCTGATCACAATGTTGTTGGTTGTAAATGGGTATTTCATATAAAAAGACATTCAAATGACACTATTGAATGACATAAAGCTCGGCTTTTCGCAAAAGGGTTTCATCAATGTCAAGGCATTGACTATGATGAAAATTTTAGCCCGGTTATCAAACCAGCTACCATCCGAACTGTTCTTGCATTAGCTGTCTCTCGAGGATGGTCCATGTGTCAACTTAATGTCAGGAATGCCTTTCTTCATGGGTTCCTCAATGAAGATGTGTACATGGTACAACCATCTGGTTTTATTGACTCTGATCGTCCATCGTATGTTTGTAAATTGCATAAGGCCCTGTATGGTCTCAAATAGGCACCTCGAGCATGGTTCCAACGCATCAGTGCTTTTCTCCTTTTTGTTGGCTTTCGTCATAGTCATGCTGACTCTTCTCTCTTCGTGTACCAACACGTTCCTCATACCATTTTTCTCTTTCTTTATGTTGATGACATCATCATCATAGGCAGTCATGATTGTGTTCTTTAGTGTTTCATTGATGCCCTTTGTCGTGGATTTGATATCAATGACCTGGGTCCTCTTCATTACTTTCTTGGCCTTCAGGTGACTACTCACTCGAATGGTATTCACATTGATCAGCTCAAGTATGCTTATGATATTCTTCAGAAGCATGATCTCTTCCTTAGTCAACCTATGAGCACACTGATGTCTGCTAAAATCTCTCTCACTGCTACTGATGGTGATCTCTTGTCTAATCCTACTGTCTTTCGGAAACTTGTTGGCTCTCTTCAGTATCTTACTATCACTCGTCCAGACATCTCCTATGTCATCAACTCTGTCTCTTAATTCATGAGTCAACCTCGCACTTCTTATCTCATTGCGGCCAAGCATATTCTTCGGTATGTCAAAGGCACCCTTGATGATGGTCTTACGTTTTGTCCCTAGCGCCAACCAATCCATCTTACTGCCTACTCTGATGTTGATTGGGCTAGTTGTCCTGATTCACGACAGTCTACCTCTGGGTATGTCAGGACCCACCCTGAGTTAAACCCCTTTAACTCGAAGTAAATCCTGCGAGGACCATCTCAAGTGAACTTCTTACTAAAACTCCCTTGGAATAGACGACTCTTCCTACAAACAAACTCAGCGCTTCCATGATAATTTAAATCAACCCCAACTCCTAGAGCCATACTGCTCTCCAAACCACAACTACGCTTCACAAAAAGTAAACTAAACTAAGTTGGGGTAATCAGAGCAAATCTACACAAATGAGATACCTAAGTAAAATTGCTAGCGTCAGCGGATTAGTTGGCTATGCCTCGTCTTCTGTGCGCACGACCTCCTCTCAGCATCCCTGCAACAATGGGCATTTGAAAACGAAGGGCCCAGGGGAAAACATTTAAAAACAGGACGTTAGATTCAGTGGACCAAAATAATATCCAAGCACAAGAAAATTATCGATTTATGCTCTCCCTTTGATTTTCCAGAAAATCCATGTGCACGCCTCGTTAGGAAAGAATCTCAAATAATCATTTCGAAAAACAAATCATCACTTGTCAATCTCATTGGCTTAAAAATCAACATTAAAAATAGGGGAAGAGGTTTCACCATGACGGAGAGTCTCCCAGACTAGGGTCGGAACCTTTAAGACTTCTAAGTAATATGACGACCCTTCATGGCAGAGAAATTCCACCATGACAATGAGTCTCTCAGACTATAGTCAGAACCCCCTAGGGCTACTATTGCCCCTCTCAACTTCCAAAGTAAGGGGGTTGTATGGCTAGCAAGCATCTTTATATATATGACGACCCTTCATGGTGATGAAAACAAGCAAATACGAAAAGTCATTATTATATGACTCTTCCCCCATATATTAAAACATGCATCTCATGCATAAGGCACGGTTCCCTGACCGTCCTCAAAACTATGGTCATAAAACAATGCATTCTAATTTAATCAATATAACAAAGATTTCAGCATATATAACACAGGAGCTACGGGAGGGGAGCAACCCACATTCCTGACCCCTCTGGCTCATTAAATCAACAAAAACATGTTGTTTAAAAATTTTCATAAATATTTGAGCATATACGGTTTAAAATAAAAAGTCCACTCACAGATTTAGGCCTTAGCCTGAAGAAATCTGGATCGCTTCTCAAGCGAGAACTCCTCATCTCATATTCAACGAATAATAGTAAATCTTAATTTGCCAAATGAATAATTATTTAAAATTGGCAATAATGTTACCCTTGGCCAAAACTCTCAAATTTAATCAAAATAATTCCCCGATCTTGAACAATAGCTTAGGAGTTCTTAAAGTATTTCTCAAACCTTAATCGGCAATAATCGATGACCGGAATAATATTTTATTATCTGTCGATAATATTAAACTTGAAAAATTTCAAAACCTAACCAAAACTCCTCCAAAAATTACCAACTTTTAACCACAGACTCCTCTCATTTTATACTATTTTATGGGCATGAAAAACTGCCCAAAAAGTGGCGGCACCACCGCCAGCTCCGCCGTCGGCAGAAATTCTGGCAAAAATTCTGACGACCTCCGATTGCCACCAAATTTTAACAGTACCTTGGCCTCATTATTTGGAACAACTTTCTAGTTCAACTCGAAGACCAATTCTGCCTCTAACAAGGTCAATCGAAGGAAAAAGTAAAAACCCGAAATATTTTTAAAACCGTCAAAACTTCAAAAATTCGATTCTCACTCTTCACTCCAAATCAATTCACCAAACTTTAGGGATGAGTAATACTCCTAAAACCTATTCTAACCATATATAGATCTCACAAATTGGTGGCTTGAGGAGGGAGAAATTCGATCTAGATCACCTACTGTACACTCGGTAATCAAATTGAAATTTCTCCTAAACCATAAAGAGATAGGTCGAAAAGCTTACCTAGAATTGAAGTAGACTCAGAGGCGCTCCTTTTAGGACCAGTGCGACGGCCTGAGGTGGTCTGAGGCGGCGGCGGCGACTTCGCGAAGGTCCAGCAGATTTTCTGCCCGATTTCTGGGTTTTTAGGCTATTTATAGCCATTTTTACGAAATTACCAATATGCCCCTGACTTCGAACTCTTATAACTTCTTCATACGAACTCTGATTTGAGCGTGCTACATGTCCACGAACTCGTATCGACGTCCTCTACAGCTTTCATGAAGAAAGTTTTCCCAAATTCTCAACTTTACGAAAAGTCAACTCTACGGTTATTATACGGTTAAACAGTTACTTTAAATGGTTAAAGACCAAAGCAACCAACCGTAAAAAATTCTAGGATCAGGATATGACAGGGTGTCTCATTCATCTTGGTTCTAATCTCATCTCTTGGTGCTCCAAAAAGCAGCCTACAATTGCTCGCTCCAGTGCTGAATCTGAGTATCGCTCTCTTGCTCATGCACGTGTTGAATCCACTTGGTTAGGTTTCTTACTTTATGAGCTTGGTGCCCACATTTAATTTCCTATCCTACTTTATTGTGATCATCTTAGTGCTACTTACATAGCGTCTAATCCGGTTTTCCATGCTCGCACTAAGCACATAGAGTTGGATTATCATTTTGTTCGTGAAAAAGTTACTCTTGGCAGTCATCAGGTTGGTTGCAACTCCTCTATTGATCAGCCTGCTGATCTTCAGACCAAACCTCTTCACAAGACTCAGCATCTTCTCCTATGTCGCAAACTTATGCATCTTAGGCCGCCCAGTTTGAGGGGGTGTTAACCTATTCCTTCTCAGACACAATTTGACCAGAATCTTCTAGAATGATATGTAAAACCTATATAGATTAAGATTGCTTGATTGCCAAGTCATGATATATGTATATATCATAGGTGGCACTCAATTGAAAAATTAATGAAACACAATTTCTATAAGAACCACTCTCGTAATACTTGATTGTCTTAAACTTTGCACGGTCACTAGCAATTCACTCCCACTTGTTCTTAGAGGCTCAACGTCCTAATGGGCACACTTTTCTAAAAGGCTCTGACTTCTCATTACATCACAAAACCGGACACATAGGGATGTATATTTTTCTTATGCCCTTCCTAAGAGATGTTTTTCTATGTTTCAAAATTCTATGAAATTAAAATGATGTGGTTATTGACGAAATTATGAGTTCAAGTCACCATTAAAGTATGAGTGAAATTATTTAATCAGGAAAAAATTAAACTAAACCACTACTGATTTTGTTCATTCGCTTTTTGCCCATTAGTATAATTATAAAAGAGGGGGATACCGGATACACTGACACAGATTAAGTAGATTGATCATTAGTCAAACCCAAGATCCACCCAATTAATCATCTAGTATATATAGAAAGTTAATCCAAAGTAAGCGAATGCTTAAGTGGTTTAGGACCTTATTTGGTAGTAATACTAATGCTAATCATGTAGACACACCGTGTGCTAATGGATTGCATTACCAGTGTCCTTGTATTCTTGACCACCGAATTGGAATGATCTCAAATGGCATCATGGAGATCCCTTTTTACTACTCGAGTGGCAAGAACCCGTCATTGGTCTAGTTTAGACCGTGAATCGTTGTAAGAAAAATAAAATTTATGTTACATTACCTTATATGGTTCACATTCATTTTGGGTTCTCTCAAGTGTTGAACAAGTTTTTACCTTGACCTGTCTTGAGTTTTTGTATATCTGAGAACATTTTTACTTGAACAAACAAAAACGTGGACTAAGGACCAAACTAATCTACCAAGTACCGATGCAAGCGAGTGTGGAAGGCGGATGTGGGTTGGACCTCCAATTTTTAGTATAACGAGTTGTTAGCCTCTTCGTACTATTTCTAGTTTATTCAAGTTGAAAACATTTACTTTTTGTTATTTATAATTTTTTCAGTCTCATTTTTACAAATTTTATAATTAAACTTACCGACTAATGAATTATTCATTTCTCACCCCAAACAAATCTACCAAGGTCTACACTCCCATCATGTAAAGGTAGTGGTATGATTGAGCTAGGATAACAAACACGCTCTGAAAAGTGATTTTACTGCAAAAAAATGGAGCAAGGATTCCACTTGGTTCAGTCAACGAGACTTCATAAGTTCAGGGACTTGAGAACGGAACAAAATGCATATGCTGGCTGCTTTTTTTTTGGTAAAACATATGCTGGCTGCTGACTAAGCCCAGTGCAAAACCCATCAAAAAGCACCAATTTTTACAGAAGAAAACCCGTACTAATTTTCTTTAAAAGACCAATGGGAATCAAAAAACCAAAAAATAAAAACTTGCCCATAAAATAATTTAAAATTTAAAATAGTCAAAAAACCAAAAAGCCCTACACTCCAAAATCACTTCCATTTAGCTCCCTCCTCTGTCTCTCTGTCTCGCTCTTCTTCTCTCTTGTTCTCGTTCTCATTCTGTCTCTCATGCTTGTCTTAGATCAAATTCAATATCACCCATTAAAAAGTTTCAATCTTCTCTATATTTTCAACTTCTTTTTTCTTTTTAGTTCATGTTGATATAGCGTTCTTCATCTTCTTCAAGTCCCAATCCCCTCTCTCTCTATAACCGGTAATTCATATCCCTCTGTGTTGTTTTGGCCTCTACCCTATTTCACATTCTGTGTGAGAAGCTATAAAGTCTGGGTCTTTAGGCTTTTCTGGGTCTGCAAAGATGAGCAGTGGTGGTGGGTTTAGGGTTTCAATCCCAACTAGTGTGAGGAAGACGATCCAGGACATCAAGGAGATCACTGGGAATCACAGCGAGGAAGAAATCTATGCAATGCTCAAGGAATGTGACATGGATCCCAACGACACCGCTCAGAAGCTTCTCTTTCAGGGTACCCCTTCTATTTTGATTTCTTGCTTTGATTGCTTTTCGATATTGGTTTCGTAATTTGATGTGATCTGTGGGGTAAAGTTGTTGTCTTTGGTACTGGGTCGTGTTCGTTTGGAGGTGTTTGTTTTGGGTTTGATTTGGTTTTGGATATTGTGGAGGCGGATTCGAGTTGGGTTTTTGATTTGCTATGATGGGGTTTCACTGTTTGTGTGCTTTCATGTGGTTTAGTTTTGATAACAATTTTTGTGTTTGTGAATTAAGCTCTACTTTGTGGGAGTCACTATGCCGGCTTGCTTGTAGTTTAAGGGTTTGGAGTTAATTTGGAATGATTAGGATTTGATTTTCTGTTAAGCCTGTGGTCATTTTTGGGGACCGGGGGTAATTAGTAGCTTTTACAGACCTTGTTCTTTTAGCTGATGTTGAGATACTGTTGTTAGGTTTAGTTGTCCATTTGCAGTCCTGAACATAGGTGAAAACAAAAAAACAAAAGTTTGTGTTCAGCTTCGGTTTTTGGTCCAAAATATTTGAGCTACGTGCTGTTATGTAATATTGTGGCATTTGGCACAATGCATTGTTCGAATTTTGTGCAAAAATGAAAATGGATCACGTATAGCTTCCCCAGAGATTATTACTTGCACAGCTTATAGTAACAGCATATACCAGTTTTGATTTGCTTTGGTCGTTGTTGACTTGCAGTGCAAGTGTTGATGCAAGATTTATGCTGACTTTGTTAGTGTAGGAAACTGTAGACAGCTTAAAACTAGTACAATCCCCCCCCAAACAACATCACAACAAAAAAACAATCTTCCGCTTACCTGTTGTGCACACTCACACACCATGTCATTTGAATCTAATCATAGGCAATTCTGTAAATGTGCCACTATTCATATTTTTGAGTAATTATTCCTGGTTGTCTGTTATTGTGCATTTCCTGCATGGTAGCTGCTAACAGACAAAAAAGGTTAATGCCTCTATGTCCATCGCTATGTAAATGATTATTCTTCTGTTCCTGTTTCTTTAAGTTGTTACTTCATTTTATATGAGAGTACATATGTTGGTCTGCAGATCCATTTCGTGAGGTCAAAAGGAAACATGGCAAGAGAAAAGAGGTAAGAGAATTTAATTTCGCAGCTGGTTGGTAATGTAGTGGGCCATTAAAGTTTTTCCTTTCATGAAGCAACTCTTTTGTTTATTTCAAAAAGAAAAAGAAAAACAGATTATGGGCTTTCAGGTACTTATTATTTTACTTCTGATGCAGATTGTATTTATTTGTAGTTTCAAGCCTTTACTGATTTGTAGTATATCGTGCAGAATCTGAAAAACAGAGAGTCTGCAGAGCCACGATGGAGACCTGGAATGCAGGGTCGGGCGGGTAGGGGTGGTCGGGTGAATTTTTCATCTCGACATGTTCCGCATGGTAAGTAAAGTTCAAATACAACTTGTTTGAGGCTCAGTGTTCTGTAGTTTCATTTGTACCCTTTTCCAACATTTGGGTTCAATTATATGTCACTGATCATGTTTGCTTATCAATTAGTTATGCATGTTTGTCATTGATAACTGTCTTATACTTTCTTCCATCTGCTACTGGTGTTGTGTAATCGCTACTCTTAGCTGTGCTACACCTGTATATATTCTGGGTATGTCCGCCCTTTTGTGGACATGAGGGAAATCATCTCTTCCCTTGTCAAGGGAACATTTTTTAACAAGCTGTATGATTGTTTTAACAGTTTGAATTTATTGTGCCATCAATTTCAGTTGATGCAACCAAGCTAAATTACTTTTTGTGTACTGTTAGATGCTGGTGGTGGCAGGAACTCAGGTCCTGGAACTGAGAATGGGCCTGCTCAGGTTGTAGATAAAGGTGTTGCTCCCTCTTTGCCAACCTCTCGTGAGAAAAAAAATAACGAGAGTAGTCTCATAATAAGGTGGCTATTGCTCTTCAATGCAATGCATTTTTACATTCAATTTTCTGAATGCAGTTTATGTAATTACAGTGTAAATGATTATGTTTACAATCGTTTACAGCTCCGTACCTGCTATTGTGGGTGGTCCTAACAATGTGGCTTCTGGAACCACTACTGTTGTGCCTGCCTCACAGTCATCTACTGGAACAAGTGGTGAAATAAGTTTGTCATTGGCTGGGGATAATTCGGGTAGCCCGTCCTCCCCAGTGGATGCTAAAAAAGTCCCTGGCAGTGCATTTGGGAATGATGACTTGCATGAGCAGGCTGCTCCAAGCGCCAGCAGTAGCTCAGTTTTGCCAAACCCAGCGTCTTCATTAGGAGCATGCTTCTCCTCGTCAGATCCTGTACTGGTGCCATCTAATGATTCACGGCTCCCAGGTTCTGTGGGCACAATCAAACGCGAAGTTGCGACCCATGATCCTCCTGGTAAGAAAAATGCAACTAGAATGAATTTCTGTGAAATTCTATTAGTGTAAAGATCATTTTCTTTCTTCCCCCCGAGTATCTAGATGATGCTGAACTTTCCACCAGAAAAGATAGATAAAAGCAAAATAGATGATACCTGACTAATTTGAGCTTTTATGGGTTACAATGTAGCAGCTTCTGAGGTTAACAGCTCTTTAGCACAAGGTAAAACAACTGGCAAAACACAGGGAGCTGGAAAAGCTCAGCTCTCTGATCTTTCACAACCTTCTTCTGCATCAACTCATGCCGGTTCGGTTGGTCGGCCATCATCTAATTATAGTAGCCGGTCGCAACAACTAATTGGGACTCAAAAAGGTAATATATTAGTTTAGTTTGTCTGTCTGCAGAATTTAGGTAAAATCATTTTGTTGTGGTAATAAAATTTCTCAACTAGGGTTCTACTAAAAGTTAGGCTTCACTTTGTGAAGGTCAAATATAAGGAATATATAATGAAGTTGTTTGCTTTTGTTACTACATTGTTCAGATTCTGTATTTTACTCAAAGTCGAAGTTGTACTGTTCCTCTTTAAGCATCCAATCAAATTGATTGAAATGCAAAAGGATTGGTTAAAATTGGTAAATGATATTATAATTGATTCAAAATGTGGTTCTTGTAAGTTTGTGTTGCTAACTTCCAATAATTACGTGGGCGAATGGTTAGAATAGAAGTCTGTCTCCTTTCTTTGGTTCCTTTTGCTTAGTTCTCTTTTAAATGGTCAATTTATTCTTTGCAAAATATGAGAGTTTGTTTAATCTATAGCATGGTGCTCGACGATGGCTTTTTAGGTGATAATCTGTATGATGAGCTAATAAGCCAAAGTGAATAAGTAATTCCTAACTTGTCATACAAGTTTTATCAAGAATAAATACAGCTGTTGACAATCCTTTTTTCTTGAATGTTTATGTCATAAACCAAAATTTATGTAATTTATGATCTCTTCAGCAATTGGTACCAACAAGGAGTGGAAACCAAAGCCCATAGCTTCTGCAGTTCAAGGTCAAGCAACAGCTAATGCAGCCGCATCTGAGGTGCCTGCTGATTTGGTAGAGGTCTCTTCACAGTCACAGCCTGTTTCAAGTGTCCTTGATTCAGATGAAGCAAATTCAAAACTGCAGAAGAAGCTAGAGGAATTGCACCTTCCAGAGCTTCCGCAGCGCAAATTAGTTATTCTTCCTAATCATATACATGTTCCTGAGTCTGAACGAAACAAGTTGAGTTTTGGAAGTTTTGGGGCAACTTTTGGCGTAACGAATAGCTATGTCAGTGGTTCTGAGAGCAAGAAGGGCTCTACACCTGAGTCGGAAACTTCTCAGGTTATTGAAGAATCTGTGGAGGAACAGTCCTCAAGGTTTGTATGATAATTGTTTTACTTCAACAGTTTTGTGTTTAGTGCAATTTGTGGCAAAATAAATTATTTCATTTTTATTAGCGCTCCAAAAAAACTCTATAATGAATATGATCTGAGTCATTTTTATTCCTGTTCAATCATACATGTGCCTTTCTACCACTTTGTTTAGCCTCAGTTTGGATTACTGTTAACATGTGCTGATGTTATTTTGTTAACATGTTGGATCCAGCAATCAAAATGTGTTGGCAACTGCTGATGCAGGTGATTTTCCTGATCATCCACAATCACCTACTCGTAGACTAGAAAATATATCATCTGGTGAGGGCAATGTCTCATCCAGTGCAGCCCAAGGGCGAGATGAATCTAAGCATGCCAGTGTAATGACTTCTGGAAGTCATCAGCTCCCGGTGGTTAATACTTCTCCACATTATAGTTTTGGGATTGTGCCTCCAATTTTGGGGAGTCAGCTTGCGGCAATTGAAAACTCCGAATCTCAAGCACGTGATATATCTCGGCTTCCAAGCTTTGTAGTAAGCTCAAAAACCTGCTGTATCAGTTATCTGAGTTAACTATATTTTATAATTGCTTATTGGTTATGCTTTTTAATATTGCAACTCCTATGTGATAACTGATAACTAACCCTTGAGCCCTATTAATTGGGTGCAATGATTTTATAGTTAAACTTGTTGATCGATGTATGAAACATTTGTCAATTTGACTTTCGAAACTTGGATATTATATGTTTTTGCTGATTGTTTTCTCTGATTTTGCAATCGAATGATAGTCATCATAACTGTGTTTCAACAGGTACAACAACCCTTTGACCCAGCAAGTTATTATGCCCAATTTTACCGCTCAGGCGCTGATAGTGATGGCCGCCTCTCTCCTTTTCCATCTCCTGGGGTATCCACAAAGTACAATGGCAATGTTGGAATATTGCCTCCAAGTTCTCAGTCTCCACAAGAGGTTTGCAGTTTAGTTTGTCTAATAGTTCATTTTTTATTTAGGTCGAGAGGAAAAGAGTATTTCATGGGTGCAGTGCTCCATAGGCTGACTATTGGCATCTTTATCGCTTAATATTTTTTCATTACTTATCAAGTTAATGCAACTCTTTCATTTTTTCCCTATTGGTGCTTGTTGTGAGTGTGCGCGCGCACTCGCAAGCTATTTATTTTCATTATCCTGTTTAAATTTGCCACTACATTTGCAAATAGTTATGTGGCGGAAAACCAAGTAAAAGTTACTTGGGAATAGTTTGTTGCTAATTAGTACAAATTATTTAGATTATTTTATCTTTTAGTGTAAATAACAATAATAATACCTGATTAATTCTTAATTTTTGAAAACTTATTGTGCTTATACGCCTTAACTATGCACACTATCAGGTAGCAATACTTGCCTGCCTGGAACAAAGGCATTATTTGGTCAAGAACCTCATGTCTGATCTTGAGAGTAGCATTTCAGTTGTGCTCTTTTGTCTGGAATTCATGCAACAGGGCCTTAATTTATTCTAGCACAAAATCTTGCATCAATATTTGCTATCTTTTTCTTGAATTTTATGAAGTAGTGGTGTTACTTCTATTTTAACCATGGTGTTCTGTTGGAAAAATTGTAGGGTTTGTCTGTCTAAGACATGTGTATCTTGTGCTGGTATGTCAGTTATGCCCCTTCTTTTAATAATATTATGTCTATTTGCAGGGTGGGGTTCTTTCTGCAGCTGGTCCTACACCATTGGTGACACAGGCTCCCGGGCTTGTGCAAAGCTCAGTAGCTGTCACTCAGCAGCCACTTCCTGTCTTCCGACCGCCAGCTGGGGTGCACATATCTCATTATCCTAACTACCTTCATCCTTACAGTCACTACTTCAGCCCATTCTATGTTCCACCTCCTATCCACCAATATTTGGGCAATGGGGCATTTCCTCAACAACCTCAAGCAGGTGGGGTGTATCCGGCTCCACCACCAGCAGCTGCTGCCACTGGAGTCAAATACTCACTGCCACAATACAAAGCAGGGACTAATACAGGAAACTCAAATCACATGGGAATGGCAAGTGGATATGGGCCCTATGGGTCGTCCCCAGCTGGTTATAATCCCAGTCCTGCCACAACTGCAGGAAACACTACTGCTATTGAAGATCTGAGCACATCTCAGTTCAAGGAGAATAATGTATACATTACTGGACAGCAGGTTGGTTTTCATCTTTACCTAATGATCTTTGGTGTCCCTATTGCCTGTGGGATGTTAACTTACTAGTTATAAGTCTTGGAAAGTGTAGGTTTTGTTGTGATCTTTTCTTCTTTCTTAGGACATCAACTCGTGCAATTTCCTTACAACTACATAATATTCACAAATTGCTTTTGTACAGAACGAAGGTTCATCTGTATGGGTTGCTGCACCTAACCGAGAAATGTCCAGTTTAACAAGTTCATTTTACAACCTTCCTGCACAGGGTCAGCATGTGTTCAATCCAACACAAGCTGGCCATGGTACCTTTGGTGGTCTCTACCACCCTGCACAAGCGGTATCAGCTGCAGCAGTCCATCCTCTTCTGCAACAGTCCCAAACTATGGCTGGGGCAGTTGACATGGTGGGACCTGGGGGGAATGTTTATCAGCAGCCTCAGCATGCACAACAAATGAACTGGCCTAGCAACTACTGAAACAGTAGAATTGCAAGTCCAGTCTTGGGAATTGTTTTGGGCTACTCAAACTATTTTGGATGGAGGGAGACATCAAGAAGATACCGAGTTGTCAGAGATCGAGTGTAAATCTGTAAAAGGAGGCTGAAAAAAAGTTGCTGATAGTATCTTCTGATTGTTTGGGTTGAGGACATAAAGGGTGCAATCCACCTGTAACTGATATTGACCATTTTAGTTAGTCAAGGTAGAAATGGCAGGTCTTTTTCTGTTGCTTTATGGTGTTACCATTTTCCCCTTCTCTTAGTTTCAAGTCCTCTCTTGTCTCTTCCGCCTCCTCTCTGGTTTTTCTTTCTAAATTTCTTTGGAAGTTCTTGAACTTAGAATTTACTGTTGAGTGGTGAGAATCTCTTTCATTCTTTTACTCTTACGAGGTTTTATAGGTTTTGGAAGGTAAGATATAGGCTGGTGAAGAATTTTCCAATTCCATTGTTCTCTTTCTGCTGTCTTACCTGTAAAGTGAATTTTGATAGCAAGGAAAAATCTGTATTGAACTGTTGTTTTAGTTCACTGTCATTGCTTCTCATAGTTTGCAGGGTTTCAGGGCCATTTATTATTTCGTCCAAGGGAAAATTATGTAGATGGATTTTGATATCTTAGTGCAGAAGTCACTTCCTGATATACCCTCTTCAATTCTTAATTCCTTAGTAGTACCAACTAATTTAGATATCTTCTTGGCATAATGACTATTATCCCATATCAAAAGGTTGATGAGCGTGAGTAGTCCATCTTATGTGATTGTTATAACTTGTGGTGTCGTTACTGGTGGATGGAACTTTGCTTTGTAAGCAAAGAAGCCTGACATGATGATTTGAGCAGTTGGTCTGCGATGAGTTTGATGATGATTGTTCTAGTGTACATCTCTGTCTCTAAAACACGCATTTGAAATCAACCGCAGGCCGATTGTTTTGATTTTATCTGAATCTGCTGAGTTCTCACAAGAAATCCAAAGCCAGCCACGGACTCTCTTCTGCTGGCTTCCCTAGATTTTTCCTTCAGTAATTTAACCGTTGTTTTCAGAATATTTGAATGACTTAGCCCAATCAATGCTAACCCGATGAGACGTAAAACTCTTTTGCCTCCTAGTATTCATCGATGCGCAAAATGTTATATAGGGTGCCTTGGTGTTTCTGTATGCTATAGACAAGTTGCCATGCTCTACAAGTTCCTCAATGCCCATAAACTCAAGCCATTCTCAAACCGTGTGCCGGTGCCGCCTAAACAAGCTCCGGCACATTCAGAGGAGAGTGGCAACTCTGTTTTGAAGGTTGTTCATGCAGGTGGAAATGTTGAGAGTTACTACATGGCTATTCCTGCAGCCAGGATTTTGGAGAAGTACCCTTCTTTCATGCTTGCTAGGCCTGAAGTCTTTAGGCGGCCATGGGACTCGGTAGTGAAGCCGGATGCAATCCTCACACCCGGAGAGAAGGTCTTTCTTGTTCCCCGCCGGACAGTGAGGAAGCTCCGTCGCAAAATAAGGAGACCCGGGAAGGATTTCTCAGCCAACTCCTTCAAGTCTCAATCATATATAGATGTGTCTACTGAGACCCTTTCACAGAGGAGACATGTTGGCAGTGCAGTTGGTGATGCAAATGAGAGTGACGCTTCCATTTGTAGTGCTATTAGCAGAAACAAAGGTGATGGCAAGAAGCATGTGACTTTTTTTGGCATCAAGAAACATGTGACATTTTCTGGCCTTGATGTGAAGCACAAGCCAGAGAAGACTCCCAGTGAAACTAAGCAAGATTCGAGTAAAAGCTCGAGTTCTCTAAAATCTGTTGGAGGGAGAAACAGGGTTCGGATTGTGATGTGGGAGCCGACTCTTGCAGCAATAACAGAAACTCATGGGAATGATGTGAAGAAATAGTGGTTCATCTTTTCATAATTTTCTTCAGTTTATATTTGCTTGGTTATGTTCTTTCATTGTTTAAGCAGGTTAACTTTGTGACCTTGTGCATACTGATCTACAGTCCTCTTAGAGACTTCAAGGAAATGAATCTGTTTATGCTAAGAATGTTGATGATGTTTAAAGTCTTCATATATTTGAATATTTCATATTCTCTTGACCAAAAAGTGAAGTTCTTAGATACTAATGTCACCGGAAACTTCAACTGTCCGAAAAAGAGGTCTGTCATATTGGTGATATTGCTTAGAAACGACTGATGTGCACTTTGTTTACATGACAAACATAGTAGAAGTGTCTGATGATCCTATTACCGATTGATAGCATAAATTTCCTGAAATATGTCTATCAATCTATCTGATACTTTCCAAGATAACTTGAACCTGTTCCTTCCTTTCAATTCTAGTATGCTAATCTCTATACACAACGCATCATTTGGGAATCTAGTAACGGAATATGTGGTGATTGGTATAACACAAATATATAATCTTAATTGGTGCTTTGTGCCACATTGGATTTCCTTGTTTGCATCACAAACTGATGTTTTGATTGCATTGGTTTACAAGCCAAGCACTGGTGTTATCAAAGAAAGTCCTATGATACTGTTATCAAAGCCAAGCCAAGCCAAGCCAAGCACTGGTGTTATCACTGGTGATGGCTAACCTTAAATTTAAGAGCTGCTCTGCATTGTTTAGATACAAGACAAATTGGCCAAACAAATACTATTCTGGATGAATTTTTTGACAAGAATTTGTAGGTCTTTCTTTATGGCACAATTTTTATGGTTTGTGGTTGTCCTGACTTAGGTGTTTTTTTTCTCTATATATATATAGGGTGGTGTGCGAGGACAAGTGAGACGACAGTAGCCAAGTACTAAATTACTTATATATATATATATATATATATATATAGGGGTGGTGTGCGAGGACAAGTGAGACGACAGTAGCCAAGTACTAAATTACTTATATATATATATATATATATATATATATATATATATATATATATATATATATATAGGGGTGGTGTGCGAGGACAAGTGAGACTGTCTTTGTCTTCTTGTTGTGGCCGTGGTGGCCGCTCAGCCGTCGTATTCTGACTATAAGTGACGCATATATATATATTCTTGCGTCGACCATGGAATACTATGCACTTTGCAGACTAGTAGAAAAAATTACTTAAGCGAATGGTACATTTTATCACCTAAACCCCGTTATTTGTCACCTAAGAACTTAAATGACAAAAAAATCGTCGTTTAAGATTCGTCGCATATGACGGGTCTCATAGACACTTAGACGACAAAAAATTCTATTTCATCGCATAAGTATCCACCTAAGCGACAAAACACAGTTCATCGCTTGACATCTTAAGCAACGAATATAGTTCTATAGGGCGACAAAACATTTCGTCGGTATAGTGTATACAATATTAAACAAAAAAACATTTTACTTATTTTTTTATTTTCTTTTAGTTTTTTTTCTGTCCTTTTATTCCACGCGCCGTCACCACCAAACCCACCACCAACCTCTACCCACTGCCGAGCTCTCTACCAAAATAACCACCGTTGGCGCCCTCCATTACAAAATAAATGGAAACTGAGCCTCATACGTCGTCCTCGCCTCCTCCCTCCTCCTACGCCGCCACTTACCGAGCCCGAACCACTACAACTGAAACCGAGCCCGAACCACTGCAAACTCAAGTTGAAAGAGTT
The DNA here is from genome assembly GCA_951800085.1 of Comarum palustre. Lineage (NCBI taxonomy): Eukaryota > Viridiplantae > Streptophyta > Magnoliopsida > Rosales > Rosaceae > Comarum > Comarum palustre. The sequence continues at coordinate 5,340,186 of OX637578.1, forward strand.
GGATGGAGGGGTGGGTGATGGAGGAGGAGGTCGGATTTAGTGGAGAGGAAAAGAGTGAGGGATGGGTGATGGACTGATAGTGAGGGAAAATAAGTAGTAGAGGTGGCTGGGTTCAGAAGAAGAACTGAAGAAGTAAACGAGGAACAGAGAGGGGGAGAGAGAGAACGAGGAACAGAGGGGGTTTGGGAAGAAGATGAAGTGGGGGAGAGAGGATAAACGAACATAGGGGGAGATGAAGTGGGAGAGTTTTGAAATTTTTGGTTGAAATTTTAAGAGAGACGGTGAAATTTTGAAATTTTGCAAGAAGCTTAAGCGACAGAATTTTAGTTGCCGTTGCTTAAGTAACCACTTAAGCGACGAACCTAATTTTTCGTCGCTTAAGGTGAAACTTAAGCGACAAAAATAATTTTAAGTTGCGTAAGAGTTTCACTTAAGAGACGAATACTTTATTTCATCGCTTAAGTAACCACTTAAGCGACAACAATTTTCATTTTCGTCACTTAAGTCTTTTTTCTACTAGTGACAGACCGGGACCTAATAAGTATTTTATTTATTTATTTATTTTTATTTCATGAAATTAGTCTTCCCTAAGAAATTAGGAAACTAGAAGAAGCCCCATCCTTTTGAATGGTTTCCCTATGATCATATTAACTAACAAATGTAGTTAGCCACATTGTTGAACTCAAGCAGTATGATCTAAGGACCTGAATCTTCCATTTCGAATATTTGTGTGTAAGCAAGAAATTGCTAATCAAGCTATATATTTAGTGTAATTTTTGTCTTCAAAACATGAGAAAGAGTCGGTATGTTCAATGTGTTACAATTTTGATCAATTAAAATGGAAATCTATTAGTTTTCCTTAGTTTAATATTATTTGATTTGCTGACATTAATATCGTATATAAATGAGAGGTCTGAATTTGATTAATAAGCAGTACTTAGTCGGTAACAAGAAAAATAATAAAGAATTGAACAAAAATACGTGATGCAGTGGATGTACATCATGCTCATCATGTGTGATGTGAGGGGAGTATTCCCTTCACTTCTTCACCATTTGTGATATCAACCTTTTCACTTCTTCACCAGTTGTGATAGGCAGGACTTTGAAGAGAATTTTGCATCACATTACATGTACAGATGATGAGCAACCTAAATAAGGGAACTGTAAACATTCTTTTAGATTAGATCACTCATCACCTAATGTTCTAGTCTCATTTTTTTCATCAAAAGAATATACTCTAGTCTGAAAATTCTTGTATATACCAAGATGCAAGTGAAGCAAATATTTATTAAAAATCTCAACAACGGATAATTACATTTAATTTTTTATTTTAAACAATAAATAATGTCATAAATGTAATCTCACCAGTTATTTAAGTTGATTTAAACTAAACTTTTTTTTCATCATAAATTTTGAATGAGAGTAGAAAAGAAAATGTGGCTTAAATCATTAGTGGACACTAGAAATGCAATCAATTGCTTTCCTACAAAAAGATCTTAACTTCCAACTCAAGTACACTGTCGTATAAGCAATCTCATTGAATGCTTTACTAATTATGATGTGTAGATCAATCACACGAGTTCCTCATATATCTCCTTAAACTATTGGCCTCACCTACACAACATACATTTTGCACATTCTTGAAAGACCATGAAACGGGAAGAATTATTCATGAAACTTTCCATGTCTAGTTAAACTCTCTTAATTTGCTTGTTGTAGAATTCTTCATTTTCCTTGACCAAAAAAAAGAATTCTTCATTTTCATTAAAACAAGAGTAGTGCTACATACACAAAAAAGTTTTACAAAAATTTAATACCAAATTAGATAGCATCCTACATGGCCTGAACCTGTCCTCACTTTCAATTTAACAATTTTCATATCAGATATTTTTTATTTTCAAATTAATCTAAAAAGATTGATAAAATAAATTATCATTCTAACCTTCTTATCAGAGTAAAAGACTTACTGAGATTAACCGAGATATTGATGATCAAGGTTTCACTAGATCCAAGCGTATTGTTAATTTGCTTGATTGCTTCCTCAGTCCGAAACCAAAAAATTAAGAAATAAAAATTGATTGTACATAAATTTCATGATCAGTAAAATACCGTTGTCTAGATCAGAGTGTGTGGTTTTACTTTTACCTTAATAAATAAAAAAAGAATTGAAGAATAAGATCTTTTTTGGACGTGAAGAATTGAAGAACAAGATCCTAGAGAATAAAACTAATAAAAAGTAAATAAATAAATAAAATATCTCTTTATAAAAGGCATAGGAAAACCAAGAAGCAGTGAGAAGAGAGAGAAATGGGGCTAGAGGAGCAGAGCATAGTGGTTGTGGAGGAAGGAGAACAAAGACATGAAATTTCAGAGTCATGGAGCCAAAGGAAGCAAACCCAAGTCCTAGAAATCTCATCCAAGCTCATCAGTGGTGATCTTGACGCCAAAATTGAAGCCGCCAGAGACATCAGAAACTTGGTCAGAAAGTCTTCCTCCTCCTCTACTTCTTCTTCAGCCAAGACTCGATTAAAGTTGGGAGCTTCAGGTGTGATTCCACCTCTGGTGAGGATGCTGGTGTCTCCTAACCCAGATGCTCGCCAGGCTTCTCTTCTGGCCCTTCTCAACCTCGCTGTTCACAATGATAGGTATAAAGTCTTCATCCTTTTCTCTCTGTTTTTTGAGATTTCTGTGTGTTAAGTTCGCTAATTGAGGTGTTTGAGAGTGATTTATGCTAATTTGGGTGAAGGGTTTTATTGGGTTTGTACTGATTTTGTTGCTGGAAGTTAAAGATTGAAGCTTGTTATGGTGCTTCTGGGATTGTGTTTTTGTTCATTAAGGATGAAATTAGTGATGTAAGGATTTGTTATAGAGTTTGAGATAAAAAAAAATGTGATAGATTTTGTTTGTTTACATTTCTTAGCAAGTTTAGCTACCAATGGAAAGTATAGGGTGGTTTTGTAGTTTTGTGTTTACTTTGATTGAGTGTTGAGAAATGATTCGTCTATATTATAATCAGTGTGTTTTTTTGGATTGGGAAGAATTGTTGCTAAAGTTATTGGTACTTGGAATGGAAGAGTTGGCTCTTTTTGGTTCAATCTAGTGAAAATTCTGCCTCATGGTGAATGGTAAAGAATGAAGAAAGAAAATGATCGAGGGAGGGTGTATTTACTGTTATATCTGCTAAGTATATGAGAAGGAGATCGCTTTTTTTCTTTAGCCAATCTTCTTTTACTGGTACTTATTCGTTGAAAGATCCAAGTGGATCTTAGTTTTGTAATTGGAAATTTGTTATATTTGCTACAAATGTGATGGAAAGTTCCATTCTTGAAAATTTTTGTAGATTTTTCTTCTCTTGGATTTCTTGGAATAGCATATGATTCAAGGGATAGAGTGGAGTTCAATTTTCAGTTTCATTCTCTTTGCTTGATTTGCATTCTAGATATGATTAAAATATCTTTTCAATCGATAATGATACCACTTGTTTCTGCAAGTTTAAATTATTTGCACTCTGCTGTTAAATCGGGAATTGCCATACCATGTTGTTCCTGAAGCAAAAACATTCTGATATAAAACTCAGTCCCCCAGTACCTTTTTGTTGCTGTAATTTTGATGTTTTTCCTTATCTATGCATGTGAGTGCACAGAGTAATAGCTGTGGTTGCATTATTATATGTGGAACTTAACTGCCCCGCTATTTGTGCAATTATTTTCCATATTAGATTTTGGTAAAATGGGTTTTGGTAGTATAATAGTTGAATGGTGTCAGTATGTCTCATTGGGTCCATGTTTGATGTTATCAGAAACAAGGTCAAGATTGTGACAGCTGGAGCTGTTCCTCCTCTTGTTGAGCTCCTCAAGTTCGAAAATGGTAGCTTAAGGGATTCAGCCACTGCAGCAATCTTAACACTCTCGGCTGCTGCATTGAACAAGCCGATTATTGCGGCTTCTGGAGCTGCACCGCTCCTTGTTCAGATCCTCAGCACTGGAAGTGCTCAAGGAAAAGTTGATGCGGTGACTGCCTTACATAACCTCTCTACCTGCAAAGACAACGCAACTGCAATTCTTGATGCTACAGCTGTTCCTCCTCTTATAAACCTCCTCAAAGAATGCAAAAAGTACTCAAAGTTTGCAGAAAAAACTACCGCTCTTCTTGAAATCCTATGCAATTCAGAAGAAGGGCGTGTTGCAATCTCGGACTTGGAGGGTGGGATCTTAACCTTAGTAGAGACGGTTGAAGATGGATCCCTTGTCAGCACAGAACACGCTGTTGGAGCTTTGCTGACTCTATGTCAGAGCTGTCGAGATAAATACCGGGAACTCATTCTTAAAGAAGGTGCAGTCCCGGGACTTCTGCGTTTGACTGTAGATGGCACAGCTGAAGGTCGGGAGAAAGCTCATATGCTGCTGGATTTGCTTAGAGATTTTCCCCAAGAAAAGCAGTTGGCATCCTCAGTTCTGGAGAGAATAGTATACGACATTGCCACGAGGGTTGATGGAGTTGATAAAGCTGCTGAAACCGCAAAGAGATTACTGGAAGACATGGTTAAACGAAGCATGGAGAACAGCATGAGCCGCCTTCAGCAGAGAGCTGCATCTTGTACCCCTAACATTCAGTCTACATGATGCTTTCATTTCACACAAATACCTGAGATAGATTTTTAATATGCATGTCTATGTACTCAGCTATATTACTCTCCAGAACTAGTTTGAATCACTGGAGGTTACATGTTGGTTTAGAGTTAGCGGCATTGTGGATGCGTTGTATTTGTATATGCGTTGTATTTGTATATCTCAACTTTGGTGAGTTCGGTCATGCATATATAAATTTCACTGCTCTTTTTACTGCAGATTCCTACTCTTTACAGACCTTTTCACAGCTAGTGATATACCAAACTATTACACCACATGAACCCTATACATCACTAACATCACAGGGAAAATGATTCTAGGTCTTATTAAGGTCTAAGATTTGTGGTCTTAATTTTAGGTGACATCACATATCACATAAATATGTCATTAATTCAAAAACTAATGTTATATCATTCTAAAATAAATATATAATTTTATCCTTCTCAAATCCAATGTTCTAAATTATTTTGTTTGTTTTTATTTTCTATAAAATTATTTTCAAAACTATTTCTTTCGTTCATGCTTATATTTATACACCAAGTATAATGTGATATATATATATATATATATATATATATATATATATATCACATTATACATGACGAGAATCTAGGTCTAGGGAATCTCAACAAAGAATTTCATACATGAAGAAGTATCGTCACATTAAGAAGAATGATTTGAATATTCAAATTGGTATTTAAATAGGCTTCTTAATGACATCGTAAGTTACTCTTCTCGATATATCGGGATTCTCGAACAAAATCTTGGTTGAGATTCCGAATACATATCTGGAGTAATGTTCTTTAGTATCTAGTATTTCATATCGTATTAGGTTTTCTAAATTGTAGTCTATTCTAGATTATGTTTTCTGAATGTATTAGGTTTAAGTTCCTAGTTCTAGTATGAATAGGTTTATTTATATGTCTATATAAGGCCATTGCTAGATTGTATTATGGGGGATTGAAGTTATCAATAAGAAAACTCAAAAAAATAGAGTAGTAACTCTTGTGTTTAGGCTTGTGCCTGTATTTTGTTAGTGAATTCTAGCCATATCTTTCATTAAGGCTTCGACGCTTGACGAAACCTTGCTGACTATCGTGATTACGCTTCCATTCCGTATCATTTAGTACCAGAGCGAGGATTTGCCCGCTCAATGGGAGACGATTCAGGGGACGAAATCACCTTCACCAACCCGCCGACGCTGCTCGGGCGATTAAAACCATTAAGAAGGATTTACGAGATTATTCAAAAAGTGTAGTTGACCACTTTGAAACTTTTTGACAGCAGACACAAGATTTTGTGAGATAGACTGTGCATGATGCAATGGAGGAGCTTCAACAGTTAATTATGCAATTAAACGTAAATCAAAGAGGAGATGCTCATCGCACCGCAGGATTCGCCCAAGGTCGTGGATATCACCAAAAACTGTGCTACATAGAGATTGATGATCAATGCACTATGGGATTTGCCCGTAGACGTGGCCATCAACAAGGTCGGCATATCAGAAGATTTGCTTATGAATGTGACCAAAATTTTGAAGAAACTGCCCAACGAGAGCTCATGAAATTTTTCAATTTCAGTCCAAGGGAAGCTTCTTATCAAATACGTCAAGGAAATGGTGATTATAAGATCAAACTACCTATCTCTTTGGAACATCTTTATGAAAAAGAGGATACTTTTCATGAGATTCACATGGACAACGCTTATGTGTGTAGGAGACCATGGCATGCTAATGTGAATGACGATTATCGCAAAGTCGATACATACATGCTTGGGAGGAAGTCACGTCAAACTGAAATCAAACCTACAAGAAAGAACATCAATAGTGACCATCACGAAGTGTGAAAACAAACATGAAGAAGTCACTTTGAAGGTTGAAAAAAACATGAGTGATCATCCTGAAATGTGTCAAGAGAAACATGAAGAAGTCACTTTGAAGGTGGAAGACACACCCATTGAAGACAAAAGAGTCGGATTATTCACCACATCGTTACCCATCTCATGCAAGCCAAGTTCTATTCAAGATCAATCTAAAGAGGAGTTCCAGTTCGAAGAAGTTTATTCTAAACTTGTCTATGACGTTAGATTCATGGTAATCCCTTCTAGCTTTAATGATATTGGATATAATGGTTTATCATGCTTCTGTCCTACTAATGATCCAGCTGCATTCAAGATGAACTAGAGGTCGAGTTTTTTTCAAGTGGATGAGACTGATACAGTACGAGAATCTAGGGAATCTCAACAAAGAATTCCAAACATGAAGAAGTATTGTCACATTAAGAAGAATGATTTGAAAATTGAAAATTGGTATTTAAATAGGCTTCTTAAGGACAGTGTTAATCGTAAGTTACTCTTCTGGATATATCAGGATTCTCGAACAAAATCTTGGTTGAGATTCCGAATACATATCTGGAGTAATATTCTTTTGTATCTAGTATTTCATATCGTATTAGGTTTCCTAAATTGTAGTCTATTCTAGATTATGTTTTCTGAATGTATTAGGTTTAAGTTCATATTTCTAGTATGAATAGGTTTATTTCTATGTCTATATAAGGTCATTGCTAGATTGTATTCTGGGGATTGAAGTTATCAATAAGAAAACCCAAAAAATAGAGTAGTAACTCTTGTGTTTAGGCTTATGCCTGTATTTTGCTAGTGAATTCTAGCCATATCTTCCATTAAGGCTTCGACGCTTGACGAAACATTGCTGACTATCGTGATTACGCTTTCGTTCCGTATCATATATATATATATATATATATATATATATATATATATATATATATATATATATATTTCGTAATTCTAACAGTAAAATAAAAAAGAAATACAAATTTTGAAATTGAATTTTGATTCACAAAATTTATTAATTTCATAATTTTGAATTATTATAGTGGTAGACTTGTTTAAGAAATAAATTTAATATAATTTATGTAAGGTAACTAAATCAAACAAGATGAAAAATGTAACTAAATCATGGAGAAATTTTTCAGTACTACTGTAGCACCACTAGACCAGGTGGTAATGCCTAGTGGTGCTACATTCCAATCAAAATAAGACATGTGGTTTTATTACAATTAAACTTAAATATATGGATTTTAGCTATATTGTTAAAGACCATTTTGAGTTTCTTATTGTTTTTTAAATACTAAACCCTATACCCTAAACCCTTAATCCTATACCCTATACCCAATACCCTAAACCATATACTCTATACCCGATACCCTAAACTTAAACCCTAGACCCTAGTATGAACTCACTAAATACCCTTGAATGTCATTTCATAAAATATAAAAATCAATACTTTTTATTTTAATTGTAATAAATCCACATATATTGTTTTGATTAGAATGTAGCACCATTAGGCATTGCCACATAGATTAAATACTTAATCCAATTAATACAAACCGTACGTGTCAGATGTTTCTTACCTTATTGATCCCTACTAATATGTAATTTAATGTTTTAAATTTCATTTATATATTTTTTAATTTTTTATAAATAAACTAAATGGAAACAACACATTGATGTTTACCAAACATTGACTTACATCATGTCTCAAAAATAACATATTGAAATTCTGAAAATCTGAAGTTCATTAGAGATGAATTAATGATTTGTTCGAGAGCGCGTTTTCATTTGAATTGGTATAAAAAACATTATTGAAATTATATTTGTGTCACTTTTTAAAGCAAAATCTTGTTGTTGCTAAAGAGTAGCCGAAGATCATTGAATTTTTTCGTTAATCAAATTTGACTCTTCTAAGTGAGATGTGTGGCTACGCCACTGTCTGCAAATGCTACATTTCTCCAATACAATACGATGAGCAATTCAAGACATACCTTATGAAGACAGCACCATATATAAGAACACACCAAATGGTCGGGTTTTTTATATCTAACACATTGCTTGCTAGCTTAGGCATTGTTAATACCATATATGCATCGATTATGATTTGACACACTACATCATGATAAAAATATAACTCACAAAGCGCTTGAACTCAAAGATGAAAGTAGACGTGTAAGATTCTTCATAATACATACAACGGTAAAAGTTTTGGTCAAGAGATTAAGATACATCAACACATTATCACAGTTTTACCTCCCACACAGGTATAACATACACTATGGCCAGCTGATGCATTCTTGTAAAGAAAAACCTGTACACTAAATACTATACATGAAGTCTTGATAACTAGCATGCTCGTAAATTGCTCACCAAAAGCAGGAGGTCTCCTCCACAGGCATTAAAGGAGTCCTACAAAGAGGGCATGTAATGTTCCAGTAGTTCAACCACTTTTCCAAGCAATCTTGATGGAAAACGTGGCCACAAGTCAAGTGGTTTATCTCGGATTCTGGTTGGAACTCACTCAGGCAAACAGAGCAGTCGTGCTCCGTCTTGAGGCTACACAGGCTATCAAACCGAATGGCTGGGATGCGGCTCCAGATCTCCTCAATGTAACTGCCTGAGGAAGAAAGATGGAGCTCAAATGTTTCTGAGGGGTCTTCAATGTATTCATCTGATGGGAGTGAAGATGGTGAGGCTGAGGATGAAGATGAGAGGCGTATTCCAACTATCCGGAGGATGGATCTCACTAGGCCCTTGATGATTGAAACCGAAAGAGCTGTGTTTACCAAAATCACACACATAAATCCTTCTGATGGAGCTGGGAGACTTGAGAGACCCATTTATGCAGATGCACAAGTTCTGAGGGACTCAAATTTGTAAAAGATAGTTGTATGTTGGAAACTAGAAGGTCCAATATCAATTCGATGAGTAGGAGTCGAGTCACAGAAAGATGAACTGTCCCCGCTTTCTTCTTCCTAACAGAGCTGCAATGCAATAAAGCGCAGAAATTAGAATTTCATACAAAGAAGAATAAACGAAACAATTGTCTAGAAGAAGATTAAACATACAGCCATACAGGCTTTAAGAATTACAGAAATGTATCATATAATTCGAACACAAACTATGGCGATGAAGATCATGCATATGCAAGAAAGGGTCTATGAACTGAGTTGAAAAGTATAAGAAAACCGATCTGAAGCAGAAACCACAAAATAAGAGGGCATTCATATCAATGAATCACAGTAGTAATCAATATTTTTATTCTCTTAAAACTCCCCCTTTTTGATGTGCACATCTTAAAAGAGAAATGAAATTATAAAACAAAGGTTACTTGGATTTGGTAAAGGCTATAGCCTACCTAGCCTAGGCTTTAAAAAGCAGAACCTATAATCCTTCAAACCCACCGCAGCAATTCCAACTTTGCAAGAAGCACGAAAAATAGTCATGGAAAAATAACAATGGATCCAAATTCTGAAACCTTGAAACTAAAGCAATGCCAAATTGGATAGATCTACCAAAACTGTGATCTTGATGCAAACTAACATGGTCAAGAAAGAATAGCGACACCAATTGAAAGATAAGAAGGATGTACAGAGCATGAAACGCTCAATCAACATGATCCCAATCCAAAACCCCAATTTCCTGAACCCCAACAAAATGAATTATTCATATCATCCATCAAAATCAAAACTTGAAGCAAAGATTTTGCCTTTTCTCTTTACCATCAACAAAAACAAACATTGAAACTCAACGAAGGACCCAGAAAGCAAAAATGAACAAAGAAGCAGAAAACAAAGGTTATATATTGAACTGGAGCTGATTAAGAGATACTTACACAAAGTGAGGTTTAGAGTCCAGAGAGAAACTCAGAAGAAGTTCTTTGAATTTAGGCAGTAGTTTGGTTTACAAGCACAGAGCACATCTATTTCTTTCTATATATAGGCAAAGCATCAAGGCCTGATAGAAGGGGCAACTAACCCAAGTTGTTCTAACCATGGTTAGACTTCAGGCATTTGCGGACTCTACTGTTCATTAACCATGGTTACCTTATATGAACAGACCTCCTTTTTCATCTGAACACTACTGTAAACTGTTTTGCTTCTTTGAGCTTTGATGCTTCAAGTCCTTCAACCTTTTCCATTTTCATAGCTTCATTCACATGTCTTTTCTGTTAACATCATAACATATAATTGCGCAAATTTAAATTACATACCAAGTATGATATATATTTAGCATACCATGATGTAACCCTCTTGTTTCATTTAATTTCGTAAAAACTAGACGTAAATGTCTTACCTAACCGAAGAGAGTACGTACGAAACATAAGGTAAATGAGTAGCGGTCGACTTCAAGAACTGTTTGTATGTAGGACTGGATGAGAAATCATAATTAAGCAACAAATACATGACAAAATAGTTCGATAATATATTATTAACGGTAAGCCTCATGACTGAAGATATAAATATTAACGGTAAGATATAAATAAATAACATACTAATAATTTTTAATGTTGTTCTAGCTTTCACACATCTTAAATCACTATTTCCACACCCTTTCTCATTCTAAATTGTTTAACTGATCAAAAAATTATAATTATATTGTACAGATCCTCAAAATGTTCACTTAAGAACCATCTTTTGCATTAAAGTATTTTTCGTATTAAATTACAATTTAATTTCTATACAACTAGTTAAGCACGAATGTTTGTAGAAGCATTGAGGCGCTCACTTTATTTTGAGCCGACTAGATATTTTTCATTGAGTTAATATTACAAAATTCATTTTTTTTGAATTAAAATCAACAAAGTGAACAAATACTTAAAAGTAATCTAAAATTATCTATGGTCTCATCAGGTATTGTATTTACATGTTAGCCTATCTTAGTTTGCCCCCAATGTCACTTCAGAATACACGAGTGACAAAGGTGATAGGGGTCCACCTCACAAGAGAGTGAAAACAAGCTTCTGCTTACGTGTCGTTCAACGTAAGGAGAGCACCTATCAAAACGACATGACGGTGGGCCCCCATTGTACAGGTGGCAAACAATTAGTGTTTCTTTCTATATGCACCTTCTTTCAGATGGAGTAGATTCTTTTTATTTTCTATTTTGGTTACAAATGAAAGAGGAAGATAAGGCATATAATTGTACGCACTTACATTTGTTGTATAGTTCTCTCTCACAGTGACAAATTTGTCCTTGATTGGTATATATGATTGCACCGTGACTTAGAATGGAGTTGATCAACATTATGAAAGACCACCAGCCACATCAAAATTTTATTGTCTACATGCATAATCTATGTTTCTGATCAATATTCAATGTCTTTAGATGAATTAATCACCTTTGATTCCAACATTTCAACCCACCTCTAAGTTTGAGTGTGATTGAAGTTAAATTTTAATTTATTTTTAATGATCATTAAAAAAGAAAGACAACTTTCTAACAAGATCTTTTGTCCGGATTAATTTAAAAAATTGTGTATATAAACAAAGAAAAGAGTGTGCGTACATGTATATATTGATATTAAATATTTTCGGATCTGATAACAAAGAGTTGTGGACTTGTCGTTGGTTTTTTTTTAATAAATGATTGATGAGGTCGTCCTTAAATATTAATAAAACTGGTAAATATAAGAAGAGACGGTTGCAAAGCCATGATCATAAAGATCTGAGTTGTGGTTAGTCTATAAACAAATAAGAAAAGAGTGGTACAACGTTTACGTGGATCAAAATGTGTGCGTATAGCCTTCGGACAACAATTAATGGTTGTGTACCTTAATTATATGTCCCTATATATTCTGAGTCGTGGTCATATTAGTTCGATTCACTTGATCAATATTTAGACATGTGAATGCATTGGATTTGAGCTGGATTGATCTAGATTCAGATTTGGATCCGTATAGAAACTTAAGATCCGAATCTAACCGTTACCCGACGGATCTTTAATAGCTCGATCTAAATCTGATTCTGTGGGTTAACGGATACCTGACCAGTTAATCTGATCCGTTAATAATAATAATAGATATTTTAAATTTTAAATAATAATTTTATCATAAAACATTAATGAAATTTTATAATAAATAAAAGTTTACATCAAACGTTTAATTACATATCTAAAATACTCCTTAACGGTAAATTAATATATATAATTAAAATATTTGACCTCCAATATTTTTAGCATAAATAACATAGGCATTGACAACCTTTAACTTCATCACATCATACTTTAAAGACAATTTAGATATAAATATTTAGATTATCTAGATAATTATTATATTATTTAATATTTATTAATAACAACATTTATCTTGTAATTATATATATAATTGATTGGATAAGAATGTTACTTTCTTCAACAACGAATGGGTAATGGTTATGCAAACACAGCTTTAGTTATTGAGTTGTTTTCATTGATTTTGAATATGGTTTCAAGCTGCATATTTGATTACTTGAGATTTCATTTTAATGGTGTTCTGGAACTTTAAGTACGGACAAAAGCCGTATGTTTTTCATTGTTTTATAGAACATGAGTTTGGTTCTTAGTTGGAAAATTTGACTTGCTTGGTTTAGTTTTTCACAGTGATAGTTCAGATAACTGAGGACTGGCGCTGTTGACATTTTCTTTTTCTAATGTTTAGTGCTAAATCATCCATGGACTGCAACAAACAAGAGGCAATTAAGGCAATGCAGCTGTGACAAGAAAAGTTACAGATAAATGATTTCTGAACAATGCCAAGAAGTTGGCTCAAACAACTCCCTAATCTTCAAAACATTTCTCATTATATATTTGGACCATTCGTGTTGATTGTCCCCATTTATTCAAATGATGTTCCAGATGCTTTCTTATTTTTGTAAAAACTTGTTACAATGGGAAAATGTATATACAAGACATGTTTAGTTTGAGTTGGTTGTAGAAGAGAAATTATTGAGACTTGTATGAACCTTTTATGAACATGTCCATTTTGGTAATTAGACAAACTACAATACTTTTAACACAGTTTATCAAACACTTTAAAATTGTTTTTCCTTCTCACATCATTTTTAAGAAATAAAAATTTTGTGCACACGGGAACTTTGTAACGTAGCACTTACAAACTATCCGATGGTACCTTAAATATCGGAGGCTAGAGTACTTTATAAATTATTTACGAAAACTTTATTTGACACTCGTGTCTAAACTAAAAATATGATTGTTATTTTGATAGATAAATAATATGGTCGGTAAATTTGTATCTATTTATTAGAATTGTCAACTGAAATATAAACTTTTTTTTTTCGAAAGATCTACGAGTTCAACTATTTCTTGAAACTGTCCAAATTTTTATTAAAATTGTTTTTCAATTAATTAAACCGGAAAGAAGAAAGGATAAGAGACACATATAATTGGTGTATTGTTGGCGATAAAGATTCAAACCACGTGTTTTTTGGCTAGATCCACGTGGCTTGTTTGGTAGCAAGCAAGCATGACGACGATATGGTAATCAGGTGAATATCACGTGCCATTCCATCTCTACTCTCGGACCTAATTTGTCCATCTATTATTACACCTTGTTTTGTTCTGTTCTGTTCTGTTCTGTTCATCTTCAAAATTCAGAAGGAAGCAAACGAACCCCTACGTCTTGTTATTTGTTTCATTCCCTATTGTCTCATGTCAGTTTCATCTTCTTACTTCGCTGCTTGATGCCTATTGGCAATGGCATTGATCACATTCAGATTGGAATATTGAGAGTGGAATATTGTGGGAAGTAGCCAAGTTTATGTCGACGTAAGGTGTTTGAGTTTACTAATTTTAGATCAAGCAAGTGTAAAATTTCAAAGAATATCATGCATTTTTCAACCGAGTCTTATGAAATATAAGTCACTATTAAAATGTTCGATTTATCAGGTATCGCTTTTTCTAAAATTAGAATTAAAAAACCATCTGATGTAGTAAAGTTGGTCGAGCTGCTTAGTATATAACTCTCATGTTAAGTGTTCGAGTCTCAACTCCTATCAGTTTGTTACCAGCAGGTTTGTGAGGCATCTAGGTTCGTGCGTCTATGACAGGAGATTAGTCTGGCTTTAATGAGATACTCTTGTGAACTTCATCCGAATACTGACTAGACGGGTGTGTTACTAACTTGCTAAAATAATCAAGGTGACTTGGTATCTCTCTTCTAATAAAAAAAACTAGAAATAAGAAGCACTAGAAATATGAAACAGAGTTTGGACGAACATTTTGCAGTTATTAGAGCTAGTAGTCGTCGTAATGACCATCTGAATATATCCTTCAAGTAGACGACGCTGGATATTTGGCCGGTAATAGAAATCTTGACAAGTACTAATCGTCGAACTACATTCTAATTATACTAATGGGCACATATTTTGTAGGCGCCAATTTTGTTACAGGCTCCTTATCTCAACTGATGTGTGACATTATCTTGATATTTCTAATCGGTATCACTGGACAATACTGAGGGTTGCTTAGGAACAGGACACCCCGTGCGGAATAAAACGGGACGATTGAACGACAACCATCCGATCTGTCTCATTAATAATTGGACGGTTGTCTCTCGATTAATGAGTATGATTCTATCCGTTCGATCCTTCTTATTAATAATCAGACGGTTATCGTTCGATCGTCCCGTTTTATCCCATACGGGTGTCCCGTGCCTGAGCAGCCGTGAGACAATACTTGGTTGGCCATGTGTGCTCCACTACTCCCATCAGTTTTTTGGTCAATAGATTTTAGAAGCATCTAGATTTTTGCGTATGGGGAGGGAAATAAGTCTGATTTTGCTTGGATACTTTAGTCACTTCATGGACCTCATCCAAATATTGTCTAAGTGGGTGTGTTATTAACTTATTAACGTAACGGAAGTGACTTGTTATATCTTTTTCTAATAAAATATTAAAATTTGAAAACAGAGTTTGGATGAGGTTAGGGCTAGTAGTGGTCGTAATGACTCCTGCAATCAGGCGACGCTTGATAGTTGGTCGGGTGGTAAAAAGTTTGACGAGTACTAATGGCCGGACTATATTCTAATTGTTCTAATGGCCTAGCAGATTTTGTTGAAAAATGGTCACTCTTAGTTTGCCTGATGCGTGACATTCTCATGATATTTCTAGTTGGCTTCAATGGATAATATTTGATTGACCAAATGTGGTCCGCCAATTCGTTTCTCTCTACCTCAGCTGCTCTCCTTTTTTTATCAGATCGACGAAGGATGTGAAAATTGATAGTTTTTTATGGTATAGATAACTTAGATATAACAACGAGAGTATGCGACTCATAACCTCACTTATTACTTATAAAATAAGTGACACATGTCACTAGATGAGACGGTACGGATGGTACGGAGCCAAAATTGACAATTTTACTTGATAGTTTGATGTTCTTTTTGTTCCAATTTCATAATTTGATTTTAATACTTGCAAACTTTTTTGGAGAAAATTTTCCAAAGGAAAAAATGACCATGGGCTTTTAGATCTGGGGTTTTGTAAGCCCATTCACCCCAAGCTAAAACCCTAGCAATTCAACACTGAAATGAGTGAAATCAAATCTCACAAGCGAATCGGTTCTGTAGCAGAGAAGCCATGGCGGAAGAGACCCAGTTAGCAGAAACAGCAAGAGGACCAAACAAGAGGCGAATAGGGAAGACGAAGGGGTCCAAAGCCAGAAAGAAAGCGTAGAAGATTGACCCCAAAATGAAGAAGCTTTATCGAAAACGAGCCAGAGAGTACGATTCAGATGAGGAGAGTGGACGATCAAGTTCTGCCTGGAATTATGAAACTTTCAGAAGGGTGTAATGCGTTTAGCTTGGCTTTTAAGAGCATTATCAAGAAGTGTGTTGGTGAGTAATGGAATTTGATTTGTGTTTAAATTGATCTCAAGTTTAGTGTTTGCTTAGTTTCATGCTGTTTTAGGGTGCTGATGTTTCATCGTGAGCAATGAATATGAGCTTTAGTGTCTTATTGCTTAGTTGAAGTTGTGATGATGCATGGCTGAGCAGTACAAATGTACTTTTCGTCTCTAGTTTAGTTTAGTTTAGTTCAGGGTGGTGTTTTGATGCTGAATGGGTGAGCAATAAAAGCTGGACTCTTTAAGATTGTTTAGTTTAGAGATATGCTGGAGTTGTGATGATGTGTGGGCGAGATAGGATTGAGTTTGGAGGTGATTGTTTCGTTTAGGAATTTGGTTTGAAGCTTTTGTTTTGTTTTTCTTCTTACCCAGGGACCAATAACATCGGGGAACAAGAAGCTTATTGCAGAAAAGCTTGCTGAAGCAGATGCTGAGCGCAAGGTCAAGGGAAAGGCCAAGGATAAACAATTGGTAATTCATACCCTCTATTCACTTCTGGTGATTGTGTATAAATGTGTTCTGTGTTCAAGGTTTAATAGTGCTTTTCAATGTTACAGATAATAGAGAAGGGAGGGGCATGTTGAGAATCATGTCAACTATGACCCACATGAAAAGTTTCTAATTAGTCTTGCTACTAGAGGAGTTATGTTTTTTTCTTTTTCTTTGCTGGTGATGTACATATATCCTAACTTCAATAAATTCTTCTCATACTGTCACATTTTTGCATATGGGAAATGCTGGATTTGTAGTGGTCACATTGTTCAATGCAGTAAGTTGCCGTAACTTTGCTTTCAAATTTTATAATATACATATTTTTTGAAGTGTTTTGCACAATTCTTTTCTGCTTTGTCATATTTAATCGTGATGTCCTTTTGGTATCTAATGCAGGTTAGCAAGGCCCAACATGCTCAGAAAGGGCTGGATCCTTCCAGGTTTAAAGATGCAAAAGGTATGCTTGTATGCTCTTAATCTTCCCTATTTACTTGTTATGTTTCGTACATCATTCATGGACATGTGCTGTATGTAAAAATTTGAAAAATGGTTTTACACTTCAGATTGAGAATTGAGCATTGTATGTGGTCTCATAAATATACAAACCCCCTCTCTAACCTTGGTTTGAATAGAAATCCAGGGCTGTTTTCTGTTTCCAATAAATGTTAATATGTTACATGTAAGCTCGAACATGTTTGGTAGATTGGGGGAATGAGTCAGGAACATCGTTTTGACTTTTGAAGGTTGCCACTGAATCATCAAACCCATTACTCTCTGAGTCACTTCACCTAAGAGAAAGAATCGTGGCATTACGTCATTTATACCTGAAGAATGATAATTACTCGATGAATTTTCTTGGGTGGAATCATTTTATGCTTATTGACTTGATTTACACGTTTCTAGCCTATCATCATTTTTTTGGACATGACATGTTTTGTATTGCCCTGCAATCTGCCTCATTTTGGGACAATATGATCGTTCCATTGTTCATATGACTTGAATAATTTTCCAGTGGTAATGTTCACTTAAAGTGTGGAAACATATTTATATCCTCCTTTTATGTGTTTAATCTGGTTATTGTTTTTGAAATATTTTCAGTGATAAGAAAGCGGAGGAAAGAAGCCTTATTTTCATAGTTGGGGAAAACTAGTGCTTCTGCAAAGGCGGGTTTTTATGCTTTTTTTTCCTGTTTAAATTCGGGGAACCAAGTGAAATGGAATAGTACTACCGAAATTGCATTATAAATCCATAATAGCCCTAAGAAGAAACCCCCACTACTCGTCCTATTTGGTTTGGTTTGCTACCACACAATTATCCAACAGTATGGAGAGGGCTAATTCCTTTTAATACCTTGATGCTTTTGATGGTGTGCACATTCAAGTTTTCCCAGATAAAGATTTCTAACATACACCATTGCCTGCAGATATAAGGTTCCCTTTTCAAAATAAGATTATCTTCCAACCACCCAGTTATCTATAGAATAATGATGGTCAACGTAAATTAAGCTTGTAAGCTAAACTGGTTGCTAACACAAATGATTGACATGCAGGCTCAGACATCTAAAGGCTCAGCAGAGAATAAAGGGCCTGCGTGGGCTCCATTGCGAGATAATTTCATGCTAACAAATTCCAAGTTGAAGGACTGGGATAAAATGGCGGTAAGTATTACTCTTTCCTCCCTCACATCTCATGTCAAGTTTATGCGGTGTACTAGGTTTTATTTCTTTCGTTGACATTGCAATCTGCGTACAGGAGCAAGTTGGGAAAGATGACATTGGAAGGATGTCAGATGATAGTAGTTCGGATGATGATTAGTGCCGTGGAACTGGAACTGCATGAACAGCTAAATGCTGATTCTTTGTTAGGCAAATACTTCATCCAGTATAATACACTACTACCTAAGAATTTTGCCCCCAACATTTTATTGTGTTATAAATGAGTGCTTCAAGACGTGGTGCAGAGTATCTTTAATCTTGTTACTTCTGGCAATGACGCTCAAGACGACCTTTTCACAAACTAATGATTTCTGGCATTTGGAGAAATGCAATGCTTTTTGGTCCAACCAGTCTCAAACTGCTCAGGATATAGTGTGCACTGTGCAGTACCTTTTACTTGAGGATTAAGCTTCGACTGTAACTTGTAATCACCTTCATTGATGATTTGAATGAACGAAATCCCCTTGTATTAAAATTAACAAAAAAACAAAATTAAGGTGAAATATGTTGTGATAATACCACACCGATAACAGAAGGATAAGGATTACCCACAAGGTAACAAACCATACTCAAACTGCAAGGTAAATAGGTAATACTGGTTCTATGAAATGAACAGAATAGATGAGAAATTTACAACTTCAGGTTTGTTGTTTGACCCTGTAACTGTTATAGGCCAAATCTCATAATACTCATTTTCATACATACAGATCCTGTGCATGTCAAACGAACAAAAAGGAAGGCTACAATGGCTGGCTTTTCTACCTACCAGCAAACTACAAGTTCGGCAACACAGATTATAGATGTCATCAGAGCAGGACAAAAAAATTATAACTAGGGACTATCAACACGAAGCATATGGCTGGAAGACCAATATGGATCCTCCCCGGAGAATAATTACACAGATGAGCTTTGCCCCGGATAAATACAAAAGGAAACGGAATCTCATAGCTTTATGGCACAGACAATCTATACAATGTCTGATCCGTCAGTCGTTTATGGTGGTGATGTCAAATCAGAAATCTGCTCCTTCACTTTATAGGTGAAGCGTCAGAATCCGTTTTTTCAGTTTTCTTTTATGCATCAACCCTTCTTTCCCAATGAGACTGAGGCTCCTATGATACAAACATACAGCTAGTCTCTGCACAATGTGAAGATGAATCAGTTTCACCATTTGAATGTAATAGTAAACAAAATTGGTTTATAAAAGCATGGTTAAAATTGTACTTAGTAGCCTCTGGTTCTGGTCTGGTTCAAAGGGTCGTAATCATAAGCTTCGCCAGCTTTAATAAACCGCCCTTTTACACGCTTTCTTACATCTGCTCTTGCTTTGCGAGAAGCATACCTTACTCTCTTCTCAAACCTACCAAAAGAAAAGACAACAATAAGAATATAGATCAAAATAGGCTAAAAAACAGCAACAGACCATCCACATATCTTTGATGGCAAATGAAGAGTGCTGTGAATATACAACTACTTTAGATAGAGGAAAGTACAGATGAAACAACAAGAGAGATATTTTGGAAACAAAACATAATCTACTGTTGGAAGTTGTAACACATGCTGCTGACTTGATAAATGAATGAAAGTTTTATGCCACAAAGATGTAGTAGTACAGTATTCTGTGTGGAAATATATGTATATTTCTGATAGTACACTTACTTGCGCGCCTTCTTCTTTTCCTTATAACGCATAACAGCATTACTTCGGTTAGCAGATTGGAAGGAACTCTCAGGGCCTAGAGGACACCATGGAGGCTCTCCCATGAGTAACATCGAGGAAGCCCCACAATCTTGACAATCTCCAGCGCTACTCTCTCCAGTGACACCCGAAAATGAAAGGTTCGACTGTGCTTGCTTTGGCACAAAAGAAACAATTGGTTCCGTTTTTGTACTCATTACAGAATCCGCAGACGCCGCAATACTGCCTGCTGGCTGCTGCAATGCATTTACTTGACCAATTGATGATCCCTAGAAAAAAGAACACTAGTACGTCACTTCAAAGCCATACTGTACTGAGAACAATATATACATTAAGAACTAAAAATAAGTGGGCAGATGTTAACAAAAAGAAAAGGAAAAGAAGTGAATGACAATAAGCCTTTGTTCAGAATAACCATGCTTCCTTTACACATCAAACATATAGTGGAAAACCTACAACAATAGACGGAAAGGCACCATATATTATCATATAGAAAATCCAAGGTTGAACCATACAGGGTACTATATTTGGAACGGAGTCATAATTCATAAAAATTCAACTCCTAAAGAATATATATATATATATAATGAATTATCAGAACAGGCACCCAAATGGACCAAGAAACTGCCTCTAGCTATACAGTGACAAATTCAAGACAAGGGCCTAGCAAATGAGTAAAAACAGAATAGAGAAAGAAAGAGAGAAAGAGAGAGAGATGAATTTACCTCAGCAGCAATTAATTCCTGAGCCCTGGACACGTTCTTTGCCCCAAACAAACTGTCAATCCCACCATTTTTGAAAAGCTCCTCAGAGTGATTCAGAGATACACCAAATAGTTCGTCATAATTTTCAAGATTTAGATCCATTTCATCCATATCAAAATCGCCATAAAGGTCATCATCTTCACAGAGCCCAGGGCTTTTGGTTCCGTGACAGTATAACTGCATATTAGCAACATGAAATTGCAAAGGTCATTGACTTGTAACAATTGAACTCCAAACCAAGTCACAAAAAATAGAGAAAATTAATTTCTTCTAGCTAATCCCAATTAGTTGGCACTACAACTACATATTTCAAACTCATTATACAAAGAGTCAGCAGACATTGGATAGAGAACGCAGACCCGGAAAACTCAGTGAAGAGGTGATGTTAAATGTTTAAACTTTAAACAGGATAGAAAGGCACACTAAACAGCTAATGATATGATTGGATGCCAATGAAACTAAATGATGATAGGTCCATCAAGGGGAAAACATAACAAGAGATTATCACAGATCACTAAGGCAATAATTTTGAAAATCATAATGTACCTTCGGCAATGTTGTGTTTGCAGATCCAGGCATCTGACCAACAACCTGAGGAGCTAAGTTATGTGCAGGCGCTGAAGAGGAACCAACTAAACCATCAGACTTATCCATAGCAGCGAATTCATTAACTTCAAATGTGTCGGACACATTCTCTCTGTTGTTATTTTCTTGCGGGCTCCAAGCACTTCCATTGCTGTTCTCGGCGATGCTCATCAACCCCACTTCCTGCTCGCAAGCAGATTCTCCCACTGACACGGAAGGTAAATCTAGCTCAAATGACCAGATAGACGACAGTTCAGAAGCTGACGGGCAGCCAGAGTAACAATTAAGTGTCTGCCTCTTGTGTGAAGCAGCTGAAGTAGATGCACCATGACTCATCCAATCACAATTCTGACAAAGAGACACACTCTCTTCTGTACATCTTACTAAAGCTGGTTGTGAATTGCATCTTTCACAAATGAGCGTTCTCCGGTGACGCCTCGACAAGGCATTAGCAGAGTGCACATTTCGATCACATGATAAACATAAGCAAGCATCATCAGACCGGCAATGCACCATGGCCCTTTGATCCCCACAGAAGTCGCATATGTAACCCATGTTTTCAAGTTTCAACAAACTATTCTTCTATTGCAATCAAAACTAATCCCATTACCTAACCTCCACCAAATCTGTATATGAGTCAACTGAAAATAGCTTCTCAGACAGACCACAACTCAGCTGACTACTTCTCGCTACAACCTTCAAACAGCACATAAACAAAGATTTAGTATATACATAATTTAGGAGAAGAAGCTTTTGTGGATAAGGCAATCTAACAAACAAGGAGCTTATCATGTCATTTCTAGCAAACAGATCGAAAATGGAAACCTCAAAATCATTTCAGCTTCAACATGTCAATTGTCAAATAGTAACAAAAAACTGAGACAGACATTGTTTTTACCCATTAAATAAAAGAAGGGTGATCCAAACAACAGCTAACATAACCTCAAACAAGAGAGGAAGTGTTTATTTTGTAAAACAAGAAGAAGAATACATGAGAAAAGCCAAGGAAAAAAGAAGCAAAAAGTGACAAAACCTATTAAATTGAAGAACTCTGAATCACCTAAAACACAAGAGATTAGCTTTTTTTGAAGAGCAGATTAGCAAGCTATCAACAACACCGTGTATATATATATATAGCTCACAGAATTAACTAAATCACAAAGATAAGCTTCACAGCTCTTATCAAACAAAGATGAGCTTTCACAATTCTCAGGGTACAAATTTGAAAGACATCCATTTCTCACCATATCTAGTAAAACAGGATCAGACCAAACACACGAAGCAAACCCATAGAAATTCTATTACAGCACCCAGAAAAGCTTTGAACTAGAAAAAAACCTGAAAAGTAGTAACAGAAAACAACCAGACAGAGCATTCAGGTAAAAATTTACCGTACTAGGAGAGAAGGGGTGGATAAGATCCAGAGACAGGTCTGGAATTTGGGGTTTCACTAAAAAATCAAAATTTTTGGGAGAAACCAAAAAAAAGATTGGAACTTTGCAAAGCCCACAAAAGGAACCCTAAAATGGAGAGCTTTGCTAGATTTTTAGATGTGGGAAAAGGGAGAGAGATGAGGAAGACTACAGGATAGGGAGGTTGGGTTTGGGGGAGAGAGCGAGGAGGGTGAGGGGATTATTATTATTTTTTGGAGTCAGAAAAGTGAGATGAGGTTGAGGTGGGTGTGAGGAGCATAAGCATAATTTTGGTGTCAGATGCCAAATACAGTGACTTCAACAAAGTTGATAAAAAGTGCATTACTTGTGTGGGTCCATGTCATTTTCCCAGTGAAAGGAAAAGTTAGGCCCTTCCCTTTTAGGTCCCTCCTTCACTATGATATTATTATTTTAGACAAGAGTAGCTACTTGTACAACTCACATCTTCTTGTTCTTTTTCTTTTTCTCATTTTCCCCTCTTTTTAATATTGTGAAATAAAATAAAGGTAAAAGTTGGTAAAAAGTGCTGCCACGGGGTGCTTGCTGTGCGCTTGGGAATGTGAGTGTTGTTCTGGGCACCTTGGTTTATCTTCAATTTCAACAGTAAATTCTCATTAAGAAAAACTTTTCAACTCTCAAGTCTCATAAAAAAAATTCCCAGCATAAACCCATTAGAGTTTTAGCAATGACTTTTATTAAAAAAGTCATGTTTTCAAGATAAAATTAACATGAAGAGTCGTATAGTTTTTAAGACGAGATAAAATGATAAATAGTTATTTGCATTCAAAATTAAGGTCAACTTTATGTTTTATTGAACAGTACTGTTTGGTTTATCCCTTTATAAATGGGAAGTTAGCTGACTTAGCTCAAGGCACAATAGCATGGTTGTATTTTAGTTACTTACTAGTTTTAAAAAGAGAACAACTGTACTTTCACTTAGGTCTTCTAATGGGTCAGACTGTTTAGGGTAAGACTGGGTAGGGTTTTGATTTAGTCAACAAAATTTTGGGTTGGATAGAATCTGGTCATGGCTTAAATATGCAAGCTCTTATCAGCCTTTAAAGCCAATTTCGTTAGGACTAATAGGGCAGGGTATGACCCGTCTTTTGAATAGGACTAAATATAGTCAAATATGACGTTATTTTGTTTAACAAATAGATTTATGAGTTTTATTTTTTGTTCTAAAATTTACCTCAAGGAATATATGTGACACAATACTCTATTTTTAATCATATATAACATACATAAACGTTATATCTAACTTAAGACATTTAGAATTATTAATCTAAGTAGTTATATTTATATATCTTCTTAACTATCTCTCTAAATCACAAAAAATCAACTGTTATTTAACAAAATAAAATACAAATTAAAAAAAATAAAGCTTACAAGATTAGCTGTATTGTGTAAAAAATAAGAAATATATTATAAAAATAGAAAAATAAGTAATTATTAAGACATAAATGACAGACTTTTAAAACCGGGTCGAATTTGTCCTAAATAGTTCAATAAGATAGGGTCGTAGAGTGACAAATGCCGAAGGATGGATCATATTTTTGGGGAGTGAAAGTTGCATTTCTTATTTTATAATCCACGCTCTCATTTTTTATAGTTAAATATTTTATAAAAAGACAAAACACATATGGATAAAGACAAAATTAAAGTTACTAAAAGAGGAAATAAGTGTGGATTATACCAACTCAGATATTTTACCCAATTGACCTTTCTCCCCTACATGAACGGACTCCCTCACTCTTTCTATCGGTTTTTCTATTTGAATTTTTATTAATTAAATTATTTAAAATCATTAGATTGAATAAGGAAGACACTCGCATAAGAGTAAATTGTGAATACCAGAAAACAACCAACTTTATTGGAGGGTTCTACAAAAATTTATCATCATTTCATTGTACTTTCAGGATTGTATTTAAACTCATAAAATCATCATTAACAATTCATAATTTCATGGATAAAATTTAGTTTACTATCTTAAATTTTAGGGTTAAAATCACTTTAATCTCTCTTTTTGAAAATTCATCTTTTTAGTACTCTTAACTTTTAAGTGTCTACACCTTGGTCCAAATTTTCATATTAGGCTTCAAATATGACGTCAAATGATTATCTGGAGTCAGAAATGAGACTACATATTAGTGTTAGCTTTCAATATGTATGAAAATGACCAAAATAACTCTTACGGGTCATAAAGGAAAACAGTTATAAGGGTTATTTTTGTTCGTTTCATACATTTTGAGAGTCAAATAATATTATGTACGGTCTTCTTGTCAGCTCCACATCAGCATCTGATATCATATTTAGAGCCTAACATGAAAATTTAGACTAAGTGGTAGGCATTTTAAAGTTAAAGATACTAAAATGATTGATTTTTTTAAAAAAAGACTGAGTTAATTTTAACCATTAAACTGAGAGTATTAAACCTAATTTCATACTCCATACCACGATAGAACTTCGGTCACCTTAGTGTGTTTCAGCATGTTATAAAATATCAAACATAACGACTATTCAGTTAACAGTTATCCAATAGACCACAGCCTATTGCCAATATGGAATTTTCCACCCAAACGTCAAAGCAATTCATGTCCAACCCACTTTTCAGTTACCCAGAATTCCTAATTCCCCCAATTAAATTGCAAGAGACCGGAAGGACCCCATTGACTTTTCAACTAAGATTTTTCCAAGATAGACAAAAAAAACAGAATTTTGCAGCTGACAAGCCAAAAAATTAGTTCCTGATAGGCTGCCAAATACAGACAGCTCAAACTGTCACCTCTCAAAGGATTCAATTTTCTCAAAAAGTTTCAGCAAAAAAATCTGGTCGACAATATTCTGGTAAAGACCTGAACGAACCATAGATAATATCTAAACAGTGAAAAGAAGCAATGTATCAAACAGTTGGGTTGGACATGCATTGTTGCTATCATCATCAATTCAAAACAAAATACAGAATAAAATGATAATTTGCGCTGAAAAATAAACTTTATGGCAGACAAGAACACGAAAAATGATTGAATAGCTAATCATAATCGTCCAAGTTACAACAAAGATGGGAATAGCAGATCGCGTAGATCTTGCATCAAACGCACCAGGTTGAAATTAGTAGTTTGTTGCTCCGGCGATTGAATCATCAATACTAATGGAATTGTACAGGATTGTACCTCTTCAAACATGTCATATCAAGAGACAGCGTGACCTTTCTACTGCTGTTACGATTGAGGAAGCAAAGCTGCACATCAAGCTGATCATCTGCAAAATAATAACATCACAGCAAAACTTTAGTTACAGGTAATAACTATGCATGCTGAGGGCCAGTAATAGTAACAAATCAACTCTTGAGATTAAAATATATTTAGATGGAGTATGAAAGCTTGTATGGATCAAATTTACAACGACAAATCGAGCCAGCTGCATTTCCTCAACCACGTCTAGCAGATTACATAGCCGTGAACGTGTAACCTGAATAATCAAATAGACCACTGTGAAACTGGACCGTATGGTGGGGACTCTCAAATGCAACTAGGGAACCAATGTTCGGGAGGGCCTGGAGCAAGAAAATGAAATCATTAAGGAAAGAATTTGTAATAGGAACAACTGCTTGATTTCATTACCTTCATGATCTTTTCATTGTTCAACTTTTTTGAGATGATTGTGCGTGACGTTGGACCCAAATTACCACTAAACCTGTATATCATTGAAATAAAAACATATTACATATTTTGTAATAGAAAAGAAAATACAGGACCCAGCCTCAAGCACATATATGATACGAAAAGAAACGAACAGTACGTCAAAGAAATCAAATAGGATATACCTCTGGCTGATGTAACCATGGTAGCTGAGAAGAATGTTGTAATAACCATTCTTAATCTCAAATTTGTCAACATCCCATAACTGTTGAAATCACAAGTCTCAGTGAAAGAAAACATTTACTAAATAAGTGATGAAAAACATAACATTACTAAGATGTACCTGCAACTCCTGACGTATTAACTTGCAGAATGTTCTTGTCTTCAAATGATCATGAACTAGAGAAATAGTGTCACGGTTCTGTTAGAAAATATGTCAAATATTGTAAATATATAATAACATAAATTTATTATAATTAAATAAATAATTATAACTAAAAACTCATAATACAAACATGATGATGAACACCAATGTTACCAACTCGGATTCAAGGATAGGAGGATGTTGAAGGAAGTCGAGTCGTGTGTCTCACACACTTTCTGTCAGGACCCACCCCGGGTTAAACCCCTTTAACCCGAAGTAAATCCTGCGGGGACCACCTCAAGGGAACTTCTTACCGAAACCCCCTTGAAATGGCCAACCCTTCCTACAAAACTAGCTAAACCGGGTTAGTCAGAGCAGTCTACAAAGATGATTACCCCAAAGAATTTCAAGCAGCAACGGAAAGATCGACTATGCCTCGACTCTCGTACGCGCACGACCTCCTCGCAAGAACCCTGCATCACTGGGCATTTTAAAAACGAACGGCCCAGGGGAGAAACATTTAAAAACCGTTAGAGTGAGTGGACGAAAATCAAATATGAAAACTCTAATTCCTTTAATGCTCTCCCAAAACTTTAATGATTTAAATAACATTTATGCACGCCACAATTACTAAATTTCCACAAATGCATGGTAAGATAAACCAGTAAGGAATATGGGAAGAGATATGATCACAAACATAATAAGTCTGACCTCTCAGACTAGGGTCGGAGCTAAGAGCTCTAGTTGCGCCCTCACGCTATGCTAGCTATATAAAATGGTGATGGACAACCCTTATAATATCCACCTGACATCTCAGGCGTGTCTGTCCTCTCAGACCAGGGTCGGAGCTAAGAGCTCTAGGTAAAATGGTGATGGACAACCCTTATAATATCCACCTGACATCTCAGGCGTGTCTGTCCTCTCAGACCAGGGTCGGAGCTAAGAGCTCTAGGTAAAATGGTGATGGACAACCCTCATAGTGCACTACGTAGTTTGCCTGACCTCTCAGGCTAGGGTCGGAGCTAAGAGCTCTAGTAGCGCCCTCACGCTACTCTAGCTAGCATATTCATTGGACAACCCATAATAAAAATTCATAACAATTCTTTACTTAAATACTCTTCCCAAAACAAATAAGTAAAACTATTCCTCGACATATATGCATAATTCCAAATAAACATTCAAGAACCCGAGGAAATTATAATACTCGAAACCATCATATAAACCATGCAATTAAATCAATAATTAAGGCATGCATTCATTTAAAAAAAATAATCTGTCCACTCACAGTACTATTGCGACCTTCCCGCTCGGAAAGCTCCTCGAGCGAAACTCTCGAACTACCCGCGTAGTCGAGTCCGTCTCACGTTCAATCAGAGACTGTACAAACAAACCAATCAATTAATCTTTCTATAGTTGACTTGGTCTTTTCCTAGTTTGACCAGGAAATCCTATTTGACCACGTGTTGACCAAGTTCCTTTCCTTTTAATAGCTTTTCAACAAATACATTCGTTTCTGATTACCCAACCATAACACCGACTTTCTCTAATAATTCAATTGACATTAGGTTCACCCATAATTATTCGTGGAATTACTATGGACACCCATTCAACCACTTCACCAATACCTTAGGAGTCCTTAAAATAATCCTTAAACCTTAACCGGCAATAATCGATGGTCGGAATAATATTTAATTATCCGCCAATAATACTAAACTAGAACAATTCCAAAACCTAACCAAAACTCCTCCAAAAATTACCAAATTTTAACCATAGACTCCTCACAATAAGTACTAATTAATGGTCATGAAAAACTGCCCAAAAAGTGGCGGCACCGCCGCCAGCTCCGCCGCCGACGGCAGAAATTCCGGCTAAAATTCCGACGACCTCGGATCGTCACCAAATTTTACCAGTAGCTTCGTCTCATCATTTGGGACAACTTTCTAGTTCAACTCGAAGGCCAATTCGGCCTCTAACTAGGTCAAAAACTCGATGAACAGTAGACCCCGAAAATTTACACTTCAAAACTTCAAATCCTCAATTCTTCCTACACACTTCGAATCAAGCTACCAAATTCTAGGGGATTGTAGTACACCTAAAACCCATCCTAAACATATAAAGAACTCATCAAATGGTGACCTAGGGAGGGAGAAATTCGATCCCGAAATTCTACTGTACACATGAAGAACAAATCGGAATTTCTCCCGATTTACGGCGAGTTAGGTCGAAAAGCTTACCTAGGAATGAAGTAGACTCGGAAGCCGAACTTTTGGGACCGGTGTGGTGGCCTGAGGTGGCCGGACGGCGGCGCTGTGGCGGCCGGAAGCTCCGGCAGCTTTTCCGTCGGGGAAGAGGAGAGAGAAGCCGGGTGAAAAATCTGATTTTTCACCCCGGTAACTCCTATATATAGCCGTTTTACCGCATAGTAACTTTATACTTTTGTTCATAACTTTCTCATACGAACTCCGATTTGAGGGTGCTACATGTCCACGAACTCGTAACGACGCCCTCTACAACTTTCAAGAAGGAAGTTTTCCCAAATTCTTGACTTAACAAAAAGTCAATTTTACGATCATTGTACGGTTAAACAGTCACTTTAAATGGTAAAAGACCAAAGTAACCAACCGTAATATAATCCTAGGATCGGGATGTGACACTTTCCTTAAGACAAATTATGCCTCCTCTTCGGTGTAAAGTTTTGATGACACTTGTCTCCCAAAATACAACGACTACTTGTCTCTCAGGATACAACGACTACTTGTCCCTTGAAGCTGCACTGCTACTATGAACACTAAACGAACTTGAAGTACCTTCGTCTATCACCAGAACACAACTTAGAGAGGGAGAGGGAGAACTCAAATAAGGAGATATGCTTTGAGTTGATGTGTTTAGAATGAGGGATGAAGTCACCTATTTATATTGGTGAGATTAGAGGAAAACTTGAATGTCATGAATAAGGTTACAACATTTCATTAGACCACTACCATGCCATTGATTCATGTTGTTACAAAACCAAAAGACAAGGAAGTTGAAAGATCAACCACTACATGCATTACTTTGGTGACTATTTTCATTCACCTTTAACTATCAAAATGATTACAAAAAATCTTTTATTTCTATCATTTTTCCAAAAATTCCCCACATGAATGAAATAGGCGACCAAAGACTCGATAGACTTGGTGATAGATATCTACGGTTGAAACCTGCTTAGGATAAGTAGATTTTACCCTTTGAACCTTCCCTTGTGAAAGTATGCTGACTTTACTAACTGGACAGTAGACGCGATGTCTTTGAACTGTTCGTCATTTGTGTAAATGAGATCATACTTCACACAATAATCTTCCTAGTACTTACAGTTCTCACTTTTGTGTCAATTTTGGCCATGGACACACGCCTGGTTCTACGAGTATAGGTACACAGATGATCTACGAGTCACGCTTGTCACCGTTTAACTTGGTATCAAAGCTGGTCCCTCTCCAATTACTTCTCTGATTCTCGTGGGCTATATGTCTTGTCCAGTTCTCTTATGGGCCCGATGTGGGTTCCTTATCTTTGCCCGGTATAGGCTTATATCGCCATCAGAAAGTTCCGATTGGATTGTCACCAAGTGTTCTTTGGTTTGTTCCGTCCTATTTCATCACGTACAAGTCTTGAATCAGGTTGCACGTGAAGGGGCGTGTTAAGAGTATTAGAGAGTAATAGATCCCACATCAGAAAAGTGACAGATAAAATATAACTAATAAGTGGATGAATCATTTCTAATTGTACCGAGGTGTTTTGTGATTAAAACCTAACACCTTAATTGTGGTAAAGTTGAAACAGTATCGGTACATGGATGATCTACGGGCCACGCTTGTCGTTGTTTAACGATAATCTCAGTCTAAAGATGACTTGGAGGTCATCGAAAAAAGAGAAGGTGACTTGGAGGGTCCATGAGCATTTAAAAAATTGCTAGGGGCTTTCTGTCTCCTCTCTATTATCAACAGAGCAGAACATAGTTACATAAATGAATTGCCAAATCATATAGTCGATAATGGCTAAGAACAACTCAACGGGTATGAAATTGACCACAGAAGCTAGCAATTGGATGTCAGACAAGAAATGCACAATTCAAACACCAGCAGGAATAGAAGATATAGCACAAAACACACAACACAGTTGAGATGCATATCTCGATCATCGTTAGAAATTCTTGATGAAGTCATGGATGTGTTCACTAATTTCATTAGGCTGTTCTTCGTTGATAAAATGGCCAACTCCTTCCATCACGACTACCTCTTCCAGTAGCGGCACAAATTTCTTGAACCCACCTTTCTGTATGAAATCCTTGGCCCCAAGAGAATTATAAACCAGGTCCTGGTCTCCTACAATGAACTTAACTGGAACTTTGATTTGAGCCCCAGTCCAGGGTGCAGTCAGTTCCCAGTTTCTGCATTCAATCAAGGGCAAGGAAGAATTGAAACAACAATTAACATAGATTGCATATGATTTTAAAGGCCAAACATAACTCTTAGTTATAGGTGTAATAAATTCGAGCAAAATAGTACAATACCGGTCCATGTTCCGATAGTAGTTTATGCCACCAGTGAAGCCCTTCTTCTGGATAGTAGTTTATGCCACCAGTGTAATAAATATTAACAGTAATAATTATTAGAAAATATTAGAAAATGTATTAGAGTATACGGTTAAACCAACTTAAATACACCTTAGATTACATTTATAATAATATTTAATTTTTAAATAAAAATTAAATATTATTATAAATGTAATCTAAGGTGTATTTAAGTTGGTTTAACCGTATACTCTAATACATTTTTAGTTACAAAACAATAAGCTCCGTTTCTTTTTTTGTCAACAAAATGTCCATTTCAATTACCACAGAATTCAAGATGATATATAGAAATATTAATCAAAGAATTTTATTTCCAACATTACAGTACTTAGGTTGACTATAGATTAAAATAATCATAAACAGATCCAGATAAAAAATTTAAGCTTTATCCCAAATGCAACACAAACTGACAAACAGTAATTATTTCTGAAGCAATTTCATGCTCAAATCTGAAATCTCTGAATGATCATTATCTCAAAAACTAACGGGTACCTCCAAAAACACCAAAAATTATTATGTGTGCCTCAAAATTATAAAACAAATGAATAAGATAAAACCGAAAAAGATAGAGCGAGGGAGGAAGAACCTGAAATCTGCACATGTAATAGTCATCCCCATAAACAGCTCTCACAGTTTCAATAGTCTTCCCCTGAGGATCTCTAGGAATGAACGCCACGCTCAAGTTGACCAGAGCCTTAACCCGGTCCGGTCGAAACAGGCAAAGATACCAAGCGATCAAAGCACCCCAGTCGTGCCCCACCACGAACACCTTCTCCTGATCCGCCGCTACGGCGTCCAACAGCGCCACCAGATCGCCGACCACGTGGAGGCACGTGTAGCTCGACTGGTCGAACGGCGCGTCAGTGTCGCCGTAGCCACGGAGGTCGGGAGCCACGGCGCGGTAGCCGAGCTCGGCCAAGGAGTGGATTTGGTGCCTCCAGGAGTACCAGAGTTCCGGGAAGCCGTGGATGAAGAGGATCACAGGGCCTTGAC
This sequence comes from Comarum palustre, assembly GCA_951800085.1. NCBI lineage: Eukaryota > Viridiplantae > Streptophyta > Magnoliopsida > Rosales > Rosaceae > Comarum > Comarum palustre. The sequence continues at coordinate 5,372,798 of OX637578.1, forward strand.
CCTTTTCGGCTACGTGCATGTTTATCCCGTTGACTTTGACCGTCCTGTGCTGTATCCCCTCCATTTCTTCTTTGTCTTCGGCTCTGTTTAGTGGAAGTGAAGGAAACTTGGGGATATTTGACAGCCAAAGATGGAAGATAACGATTTGGCAAACCTTACCGTTTTGTGGGCACGTACTGAAAATAGTTGTGGAGTAAGGAAAAGTGAACTCATGAGAAATTTCATGAGTTTACAGTCTATTTTATGAAATAGTGAATTTGGGTGACTGTGGATCTTTGTGATGATGACTGGGTGAGGATACATAATGGGTGACTGTGGATCTTTCTGATGATGACTGGATTGGAGTTTTTCTATGCCTTTAAACATATTATATTCAATTATATTCGAGGATCAACAACTTAATTTGATCATTGAACTTTTAGTGTAGGAAGATCTTCATTTATTATTTTTTACTGATTGTAATTTAATCATGTTTTATTATCATAGTGCATCACGGTGCTCACCAATAGATGGTAAAAAGAGTAAACTCCATACATATGCACAGCCCATATAAAAGTGTGTAGTTGAAGTTTAGACTGATGACATGAAAGTTATAGCTGAAAAGATTTGATTGTTAACTTAAAAGTTCTTGTCGTTAATTATAAATTTATACTGACGATTCCAAATTTTAATTTTGGTTGATTTTGTGCGATACCGGTTTTTAGTGAACCATCATCATCTTCAATTATCATAGATAGTGATAATTCAATTACACAATGCTTGACCTCTTTTTACATTTTGTTATTATTGGAGCATACATCTCTGATTAGTATCAAACAATATATATCACCAGTTCATTCATACTAATTTCTCATGGCTAACCTTTTTTAACCTTTATAAGCGAATACATTAGACTATTGAGTCATGTATACCTCTGTTCATGTACTGTTATGAAATTTATGCAGGATAAGCTTTTGGATCAGACCAGATTCATAGCAATTTTTTGTTTTCCTACTTAAGTTTGTAACCTCTTATTATTAACTATTAAGAGACCTATTTTTAACTGTATTTTTTTGTTTTTCTCATTGTAAAACATGAAACTCTCAAGCCATATTTTGCTTGATGATATTGGTCTTTTCCCGCATGACTTACAAACCCTGATTAACTCCCCTTATTTTGTGTAACTTTTTACTTCTCAACCACTTTGCTATGAACTCAGCTCAACTAACCTTTCACTTCATTATTTAACTATTATAATTTTATGAATTTTAGGTACCTGAGAAGCATTTATGGTCTCGAGGTGAACATGCAATAGAAGCATATGCATTACACAGGTCTGTATTGTTGTAACTGTATGCTTGATTTTCTGCTAAATGATTAAAAATTTGGCAAGGAATTTGTATACTTACAGTTAATACTATGTTATGTAATCATTCTAAATTTTGTGCTTTGTAAATTAGGGAACAACAAACTCTTATTTAGAACAACATTAAGTTCAGGATTGTTTTAAATGTTGTTGCAAGTCAGGTTGATATAATTCACACTAATGTGGAGATATTCTTTTGATCTTTTTTTAACTGGAAATTCGAAAGATTTTTTTTCCATGTGGTCAACTTGCTACTATGTTGTTGCCTTTGTGATATATTTTTGATAAATTTTCTTTGGTTGTTTACGTATGTTAACAGAGGTGATACAATTTCTTTTAATTTCATTTGTCTGTCTTCCATCTAGATCAATTATGTGATAGTATTTTTGATGAGTCCAGTATGATACATGTTTAATATTTTTAATCTTCAAAATGATAAGGCAAATATATCTCATCTTAAAGAATAGTGGTTACCTAGAGAATACTAAACTATCATACTTGATTTGTTTGATCATGAATTTGTTTTTTTGGTTGAGGGAGAGATTATACTTACCTAGTTTGCATCTAGTACGTGTTAATTCCATGTCTACAAAAGTGATTGGGTCAGAACTCAAACTAAAGCATCTTATGCAACTTTGTCGTTTTAAGATGTAACTTCTTTTTTTCCCATCCGTAAGGTGCTGCGATTTACTTATATTATCCTAACCCGTGCTGGCACAGACACTTAACCTAGTGACACCTAACTTTTAGAGACTTTATGACAATCATGAGAACAGGACCGTCAAAGTCACATGATTGACAACGTTTGTTGACTTTGACCGTCACAATTTTAATTATTTATAATAATTTATATGTTTAATTACTTATATATTAATATTATATTATCTAATCTCAACCATTTACATATATCGTGTAAATTCACAATCATATATTGAAAATACTCTTCATAATCATAAACGTTAATTGGGTAATTTGGATGGGAGGGAAATAAGGTAACTCATTCGGCCGGTGTGATTAGTAGGGATATGAGTACTCAAAACTCTGCTTGTATTAATAAATAAAATCACGTTTTCTTAAAATAAAATAAAAACATTTAACATGTCATTGGTATCAGACTAGATGTTAGAGCAAATGCACACGTTGGGGAAAGTCAATTGCTGATTCGCCAATTGAATTGCCCTTGCTAATTTACTATTCATCTAAAATGGGCAATTGCCTTCCTTTTGTCAATACAACAATTGAAGGCAATTCGTCTGCTAATTCACTATTTATATTTCAATTTAAATAATATATTAATTAAAAATGTTAAACTTATAAGTGAATTAATTAAAAATCATGTTAGTCTTAAAATATTGATTATATTTTAATTATTAAGCAAATATGTTGTGAGCAAAAATGTCATGTTCGATCTGCTTCGAGAGAAGTTTCCCGGAGCAAATGATTTTGGAAGTGAAGTCATTCCTGGTGTAACTTCCATTGGCTTGAGAGTAAGTTTTGGTTTCTGCATTTTTGTTTTTGTAATTATTACCTTCTTATCAATCTCACTAGCACGAAACTAGTATAAGTTGGTTTCAAATATCTCTCTTTCTAGTTCAAATAATGAAAGTATCTGTCTGTCTAGTGTTGCCGTGATTTTCTTCCGTGCTTTTTGATCTCTTAATTTCCAGCATTAAGAGTACCAACTGTTTGTTGATGGTTACAGGTTCAGGCTTATCTGTATGATGGCTACTGGGAAGACATCGGTACCATTGAAGCATTCTATAATGCTAATCTGGGAATAACAAAAAACCCAATTCCTGATTTCAGGTCCTTTTTGCTATAACTACTGGGAGTTTCTGTTCTGTTTTACCAAGTCTGGCCTTCTCATTGCTATCAATTTAATCTTGGTTTTATATGCCTGCCTGATTCTGAACTTTACATTGTAGCTTCTATGATCATTCATCCCCAATCTATACCCAACCTCGGTATTTTCCCCCATCCAAAATGCTTGATGCTGATATCACAGATAGTGTTATCGGTGAAGGTTGTGTGATAAAGGTAAGTTCTTGGTAGCAAAAATTAACATTTTGCTACCTTGTATGTCAATGCAATAGTCCCTTGTTCTATATTGTCAAAGAAATTCACATCTATATCCTATTATTAAGAATGGGATGGAGATCAGTATTCCAGCTATGCTAACTACACACACCCCTTTAAGTTTTGCTTCATGCAGAACTGTAAAATTCACCATTCTGTTGTTGGGCTTCGTTCTTGCATATCGGAAGGTGCTGTTATTGAAGACACATTACTGATGGGGGCAGACTACTATGAGGTAAAATCTATTTGGTAACCTACTGCATTTTAGTAAATGTCATGATATTTTCCTTAGAAATCAAAGTTTTTCAGCAGCTTAAGGTAACCCACTGCATTTAAGTGGATGGTATGATATTTTCCTTGAGAAATCAAGGCTTTTCAGCAGCTTAAGATAACATGTGGGTTAAATGGATTTAACTTATGCATTTATTATGATTGGCCAGACGGATGTCGACAGGAGGTTCATGGCTAAAAAAGGCTTTGTTCCAATCGGTATCCGAAAGAATTCTCACATTAAGAGCATATGCAGCGGTGCTTAACTGTAGCATGAGCAGAAAAGAGAGAGAAGGGTCCTGTAACGGCGACCGCTCGTTGACCGAGCTAAAATGCTCTTGCATGAGCAATCTTTACTCGCTCGAGAGCACGAGCAAAGGGAGGAGCAGCTACTGCTGCAGATGGTCTAAGAGAGCTATTATTGACAAGAATGCTCGGATTGGGGACACTGAAGGTTAGAATACTTATTAGTCTGAAGGGCTCTTACATCTTCCAAAATAGAATAGAAAATGCCTCAAGAGCTTATGGCTTCTTGGAGATGGTCTTTTCAGTCAACAGAGTAAATGCTAACATAGAAAATAACAGTATAAGAGCTATCAATGAGACATAGGAAAGGACTTTCCTTGAGAAATGTGGCGTCATTCCTTGAGCTATCTGAAATAAAGCATGTCATTACTTAATTTGAGAACTTTAGCAGAGCTTTATACAATTCTTCCTTTGCCAACTAGTGTCATTGTTCACAAGGGGTTCACTTCGAGTTGGCTGGGTTAACATTAGAATTTTGGTTGGTAAATAGCGTAATATGCTAATCTCAAAGTTCTTAAGAGATGCCAACAAGGAAAGTGAATCCAGATGTTGCCTTGTATAGTTGTAAGGGAAAAACTGAAATTCTCTGTAGAAAAAGAACCGTCGCCCTCAGTCAAAAAAAAAGTGTCGCCCCTGATTGCTCTCAATCTAACTACCATGACCATGTTTACGAATTTTGACCTAAAACAATGAGCTGGTTCCCACATCCAGCATCCTTTCTACAAACTCCACAAATGTTACACGGCTGAAGCTCATTTCTCTGTAAAGTCTCTAAAGCTTCATAACGATGCTTGCCTCCTGAACAATAAGGAGCAGTGTTATAGACTGGTACAATGTCCAAATCAAACATAACAAAAGACAGGTCATCGACAATGCAAGATATTAATAATGCCAAACTATTATGCTTTCAGTCAGATTTTTTCAGTGACAGCTACCTTGAAACCACTCCACAGACAGATATTGATACTGCAAAAGAATAGGATAAGACACTCTCTTTAAACTCAGGGGATTTACATGATAAATCATACCTTGAATTCCTCCAAGTTACATATAGCTATCCATAAATGGAAAGTGAATGGTTCAGGCATTCAAAATTCAATTTGCACGAAGCAGTAGATGCAGACTAACTCCAACACAGCACTTACCATATTCATAATATTGTACCAATACATTTTTTTTCTTTTCCAACTTATCCACTGCAGATAATTATAACTCAAATTAAAATTCAAAAAAAAACCGTTGTACCGGCTCCTTTAACATACATATAAGGGTTGCTTTTCTCTCCCAAGCTCTCTTCAATATTACCAGAAAGAGGCTAGATTTTAAAATCACCTGTTACAAAGTTTAACAGCTCACACATCACTAAGAGCATATCATGAAAGAGCATGCTGCTCGAAATCCTTTAGTGCCATTGGGTAGTAAGCACAGAAGTTATTATATTACAAGCAGATAACTGTAAATGATATCATCTTAGTGATCGTTAGGCAAGAAATTTCATGTCAGTTGTCCAAATAGCAAACAAACGCATTCCGACCATATGGTTCAAAAATAGAGACTAGCTACAATATTCTCAGCTATATGAAACTTTTCCTATATAGTATTCTAAACTTAAAACTTTACATATATACAATGCATAGGTTCTCTGACATAGTTTATTTTAAACCATAAAATAAAATAAATAACTTTGTACCAAATTTACCTTTTGAAGTCCAAGTGATCAAGTTCATTTTTTGTTAGAGCCTTCTCTGCACAGGACCTTCCATTTATCCTTGAGATTATCAGGAGTCCGAGTCTTATGAAAAACATGATTACCATGGTCCAAAATTTTCCTCCAAGGAATATTTTTGTTTACTCGGGCTGAAAATAATTGTACTCCCTCCTGGTGAATAAGAATATCAGGTTAGATTCCAACTACCAAACCAAATCAGAAAGAGACACAGTCCCTACCATACCCAGATCTAAGCATTACTCATTCCCTGACCAGCAATATATCTAACTTTTGTATGATCACTCTATGCAAATCTTCCAAAGAACAAAATCTGAGAAAATCTAAAATACTAGATAGAAAAGAGAACTTAGCATATCTGACTCCTCATATTTAGAAAGTCCATTCAGAAACTTACATAACCCACCCTCTGCCATGCTTTTATCATTGAAACCATGAAACACATAAGGTGGTTGGAAGATGTAAGTTGCTCTACATTGCATAAAGTGCATGTCATGAACTAGTGCATGATATGTCCATTTTACAGCTTCTAAAAAGAAAAGAAAAACATTTTCTCACAGTCCATTTTCCTTCTTCAGAGAGAACATATTAAAGTTTCTAACTGTTTCCAAAAGAAAAGAGGATACGATGAGTTATTTAAATGAACTGGTCCATGCATCAAAGATATTCTTGGTACATGTATAGGCATGCTAAGATGATACTATATCAGATGATGACACAATTATTGACATCTAATCCAGAAAGGCAGGCAGGCTATGACGGCAAACAAATACCTTTAACATTTTCAACTCGTCATCTGTCCAGTTAACTCTCCTCCGTTTGCCAAAATGAAGTGAAAATTCTTCACTGCATATTAGGAGAAATAATTGATTGTCAATTAGTAATTCTACCGGATTTTAACTGATTCTAACAGCTATTGCATTAACATAGGATACATACAAAATTCAATATATAGAGTTGAAAAAATAGAACTGTAACATAACTTGTGATCACCTTCCAGATTCCGGAACTTTTATTGGCTCAGTGGAGGAGGTAGTTTTCTCATTTTGGTTCAAATCTGGGACTTTCCTTGAGGACCTTGACTTGGAGAGGACCTCAGTAGCTTTCTCATTTTGGCTTCGCTCTGGAATTTCTCTTGACTCAGAGGAAAAGTTGTAAGTGGCTTTCTCATTATGGTCTGATTCTGGAACTTTGTTTAAACCAAAACAGGAGGTAGTAACTTTCTCATTTTGGTTAAACTCCTGACTTTGTCTGACCTCGGAGGCACTAGCAGCTTTCTCATTTTGGTTCAACTCTGGAATCTCACTCAACTTGGAGGAGGCAGCACCTTTCTGATTATGGTCCAATTCTGTAACTTTTCTAGACTCAGAGGAAGTAGCAGCTTTCTCATATTGGTTCAACTCTGGAATGTCACTTGACTGGGAGGAGGCAGCACCTTTCTGATTATGGTCCAATTCTGTAACTTTTCTAGACTCGGAGGAAGTAGCAGCTTTCTCATGTTGGTTCAACTCTGAAATGTCACTTGACTTGGCGGAGCCATTACCTTTCTCATTACGGTCCAATTCTGAAACTTTTCTAGACTCGGGGACAGAGGAGCTACTGTCTTTCTCAATTCGCTTCTCGGAATCCTCCTCCACAGCATCAGTTCGGCAATAGGATGCTTTTTTCGATGGAGAAGACACTATCCTCTTCGGAATCACACGCTGAACCTGCACTTTCTGAGCTTTCTTCTTATAACGCTTCTTTTGCAACAAAGGAGAACCGCCCTGGAAATCACCGGATTCAGGCACAACCGCATCCACTACAGCCGGTCGCATCTGTTCATCTCTCGGACTCTTCCCTTCATTCCCTCTAACACCAGGACTACCCCTATCGTGTTGGTCAATTCCAACAACCGCATTATTTGCACTCCTCTTATCACACCCATGCCTCTCCAACACACATTGCTGCTCCGGATTCTCCTTCCTTACATCCTCATCCATTTCCTTATCTTCATTCTCTTCTACTTCCATAGCCTGATTCTCCGATTCTCCTCTCTCATCCCTCCCCATCCCAATGCCTTCAACTTCTCCCACATTCCGCACCGCACCTCCATCAATCACGGGAACACTAACCTCACGGCTCATAATAAACATGGACAGAACCTCTTTAGCACGCAACGCCTTCCTCCGGAGCTTCTCCATCCTCAAAAGCGCTCTCTTGTGAGCGCAGTGAGGGCAGTAGAACCTGCCTTTCTCATCAATTTCAGGCTCGGAAGGCATACACTCCTCATGGACAGCAATCGGGCACCCGATCACACTACATACTAGCAACTTCATACTGGCACCGTCGACGCCGCACCTGAAACACTTGTCTACTACGACCCTATCTAATTCCATAGAGTCCTCTTCATCATCTGACATTATTTCTCTGCCTAACTATATGCGATGGATTGAAATTAGAGATTTGGAGAATGTAGACGTTTTACTGACCTCAGTGAACGCTTTCAGGCGGTGGTTTTGATAATTTCCAGAGGGCGTCGTCGCCGATTCTTCTGCACTGTGTCTCTGCTGCCGTTACATTCCATATTCTGGGAAAGGGTTACGACGCCTTTAAGGAAACCACTTTGGGCCTGCGGGTTCTTGACTGTTGGGTTAGTGGATTGGCCCAAATATGAAAGTTTTGTGGATTGAGAGTGAGGTAGCAATCCACGTCAGTTACGTTAAAAAGTTAACACACGCATCTAGCAAATATTCCTAATTAGACCAGAATAATTTCTCGTCATAGCTTCATGAATCCAAAGCCCTCTCAAACGTGGTTACAAACAGATTCAAGCACTAAAATATTGATAATCATGAAAATTTTGGTATTTCAGAAAATAAATATTTTGATGGATATATAGAGGAATTATCTAACATCGATGAATTTTTTAAAAAATTTATATTAAAATGATATATTTGACTAAAATAGACTAAATATAAAATATCAAAAAAATATGAAAATTAATATCGATACTTCTAAAAAATAAAAATTTCAAAAAAATATCAAAGATATTTTAGATATTTACGACCTTGCTCCAGACATTTATAGTGGTTGCCCAAATATGTAAGTTGGATAAAATAACTAATATTATTATTGCCTTAAGATTTTAAATGCCTTAAGATTTCAAAAAAAAGGCGGGGAAATGAAAAAGAAAAAGGAAGTTGGTGTGGACTAGAGGCGCCCCTGGCGTGTTATGTCCGATGGAAGAAGAAATGTGCTTGGCATGTCTGTGTTGGAGCTGACTAGGCAGCTTAGGCTTAGTCAAGAAGTTATTAATAAGTTGTTCCTACATATCAGGAACAACCGGTAGGGTTTGAATCATTCTGTAACAGACTCCACGTTTGTAGAACGTGAAGATCTCAGATTAGGTTATCTTGTAAAGGCTATATAAAGCTTAGTTTCCATTCAATAAAACTATCGAAGTCATTCAGATAAACATTGGTTCTATTGCAGAGTGCTTGATCATACAAATTTTGGTATCAGAGCTCCTCTAAGGGGCCTGGTTAGGGTTGGAGTGTTCTTTGAGTGAAACACAATGAGGAAGAAAGACAGAGAAAATGGCAGCAGAAGGAAGTTTTGTTCCTGTGTCGATTCCAAGATTCGACGGACATTACGATCATTGGTCAATGCTTATGGAGAAATTTCTCCGATCCAAGGAGCTATGGGGTCTCATAGAAGATGGGATTCCAACGACGACGCAAGAAGCTCAGCAACTCGTCACTTTCTCATCAGTGGTAGCAGAAAGAGGACACAGACTGAAACACAACGTAAGCAGGCAGAGGAGGAGCGTCAGAGGATCGAAGAGATGAAGTTGAAAGATCTTAAGGTCAAGAATTATTTGTTCCAGGCTATAGAGCGAACAATCATGGAGACAATTCTTGACAGGGAAAGCTCAAAGAGCATCTGGGACTCAATGAGACAGAAGTATCAAGGCACTACTAGAGTAAAGAGGGCACATCGTCAAGCTTTAAGAAAGGAGTTTGAGGTCCTACAGATGCGAGAAGGAGAGAAGGTGGATGAATTCTTTGCTCGGACCCTCACAATCGTCAACAAGCTGAAGATCCATGGAGGTGCAGACATGACACAAGTTGAAATTCTCGAGAAGATATTAAGATCAATGACCTCTAGGTTCGATTATGTTGTGTGCTCCATTGAAGAATCCAACAATCTGGACACACTAACCCTAGATGAGCTACAGAGCAGTCTCCTTGTTCATGAACAGAGACTGAACCGTCATACTGGAGATGCAAAGGAGGAACAAGTCCTGAAGGTCTCTCATGAAGAATCATTTGAAGGAAGAGGCCGAGGCAGGGGATACGTAGCTCGTGGTCGAGGTAGAGGAAGAGGAAGGCAGACTCTAAACAGAGCTACTGTGGAGTGCTTTAAGTGTCACAAACTAGGACACTTTCAGTACGAGTGTCCTAGTTGGGAAAGGAAAGCCAACTATGCCGAGATTGATGGCGAAGATGAGATGCTTCTTATGGCATACGTTGAGACTCGCAACTCAAAAAAAGAAGAAGTGTGGTTCCTTGATTCTGGATGCAGCAATCATATGTGTGGAAATCAACAATGGTTTATGGCTTTTGATGAGACGTACAGACACTCTGTGCTGCTTGGTGACAACTCAAGGATAAGAGTGATGGGCAAAGGCAATATAAGGCTTGAGATAAATGGAGTCAAGCAGATACTAACAGATGTATATTATGTGCCTAACTTGAAAAATAATCTGATGAGCATATGGCAGCTTCAGGAACGTGGTCTGGCCATTCTGATACAAAATGGAGAATGCAGACTGTATCATCCAAGACGAGGCTTGATCATGCAAGCAGCGATGACTGCCAATCGCATGTTTGTCTTAGTGGCAAATGTGATACATGAAGATCCAGCATGCATGCAGGCAACTACAGATGCCATTTCAGAACTGTGGCATAAGCGATTTGGGCATCTGAGCTACAAAGGTCTACGTACGCTACAATACAAAGAGATGGTGGAGGGGCTTCCAAGCTTCAAGGCTGCAACAAGAACATGTACTGAGTGCTTGGTGGGCAAGCAACACAGGAAGAGTTTTCCGAAAAAGAGTCAATAGAGGGCTAGCCACAAATTACAGCTCATATATGCTGATCTTTGTGGCCCAATAACACTATCTTCTAACAGTGGCAAGAGGTATGTTTTGACATTCATTGATGACTTTAGTCGAAAGGTTTGGGTATATTTCCTGCTTGAAAAGTCTGAATCATTTGAAACTTTCAAAGCTTACAAAAGATCAATTGAGAAGGAATCCAATGCAGTAATATGTTGTCTTAGAACTGATAGAGGGGGAGAATTTATTTCTAATGAGTTCAATGAGTTTTGTAAAGAACATGGCATTAACAGGCAGTTAACAGCATCCTATACCCCACAGCAAAATGGGGTAGCTGAACGCAAAAACCGAACCATTATGAATATGATAAGGTGTTTGCTATGTGATAAGCGAGTTCCCAAGCTGTTCTGGCCAGAAGCTGTGAGATGGACCACTCATGTCATCAATCGAAGTCCAACCCAGGTGACCAAAGACAAGACACCAGAGGAGATGTGGAGTGGAATAAAACCTAAGGTAGATTACTTTAGGGTTTTTGGCTGTGTTGCTCATGCTCATGTACCTGATCAGAAGAGGAAGAAACTGGATGACAAGAGCATTTCGTGTGTGCTTCTTGGAGTCAGTGAGGAGTCCAAAGCATATAGGTAATATGATCCAATGACAAAAAAGATTGTTGTGAGTAGGGATGTGGTGTTTGAAGAGGACAAGAGTTGGAGTTGGGGAAGAACAGATGAAGAGGACAAGCTGGATGTTCTTGATTGGGGAGATGCTAGCTGTGGTGAAAGTGAGTCTGATGAAAGCGAAGAAACTGTAGGAGAAGAGATCCAAACTGTAACACTTTCTTCAAATGACACAACTGAAGATGGTGTGCAGAATGCAGCAGATGACAATGCAGCAGATGACTTTCCTAGATCACTTGGGAAAAGGGTTGGGAAGGCACCTGAGTGGATGAAGGATTATGAGAGTGGGGAGGGTCTATCTGAAGGAGAAGAGTCATCTAATATTGCTCTGTTTGTCTCTCAAGAAGATCCAACCTGCTATGAGGAGGCTGCAAGGTATGAGAAATGGAGGAATGCGATGGATGTAGAAATGAAAGCTATTATGAAAAATGAAACTTGGGAATTAGTAGATCTGCCAGATGGTGCAAAGAAGATTGGTGTCAAGTGGGTATACAAAACCAAACTCAATGAAGCAGGGGAAGTTGATAAATGCAAGGCAAGATTGGTGGCTAAAGGCTATGCACAACAACATGGGATTGACTATAATGAAGTGTTTGCTCCTGTGGCAAAATGGGACACTATCAGAATGGTTTTAGCTTGGGCTGCACAGAATAGTTGGGAGGTATTCCAACTGGATGTAAATAGTGCATTTCTTCATGGTGAGTTAAAGGAGGATGTCTATGTGGAGCAGCCATTAGGATATGCTCTTAAGGGTGAAGAAGGAAAGGTCTATAAGCTTAAGAAGGCACTCTATGGATTGAAGCAGGCGCCACGTGCTTGGTACAGCATAATTGAAGCCTACTTCATTAAGGAGGGTTTTCAAAGATGCAATTATGAACATACCCTCTTTGTAAAGACAGAAGATGGAGGTAAGAAGTTTCTTATTGTAAGTTTGTATGTTGACGACCTAATTTTTACTGGAAATAGTGCATGCATGTCTGAGAGCTTTAAGAGCTCCATGAAAGATGAGTTCGAAATGATAGATTTAGGGAAGATGAAGTACTTCCTTGGGGTAGAAGTTATTAAAAGGGCAGAAGGTATCTACTTGAGTCAAAGGAAGTATGCGGGTGAGTTAATTGAGAGATTTGGATTGTGTAATGGAAACTCAGTGAAGAATCCCATTGTGCCTGGTGCTTGATTATCTACAGATGAAGGAGGTGCTAAGGTTGATGCAACTATGTACAAGAGATTGATTGGGAGCCTCATGTACATTACTGCAACTAGGCCTGATTTGATGTATGTGGTATGTCTGTTGAGTAGATACATGGCTAATCCTACTGAGTTACATATGCAAGCAGCAAAGAAGGTGATTCAATACTTGAAGGGAACTGTGGATTTGGGTGTGTTCTATAAGAAGGGAGGCACTGGAGAGCTCTTAGCTTATACTGACAGTGATTATGCAGGTGATATTGATGACAGGAAGAGCACTTATGGTTACGTTTTTATGTTAAATGGTGGAGTGGTTTCTTGGTCTTAGAAGAAGCAACCTGTTGTGACATTGTCTACAACAGAAGCAGAATTTGTGGCAGCAGCTCTGTGTGCCTGCCAATGCATGTGGATACGAAGAGTGTTGGAGATGATTGGAGTGTCACAGAATAAATGTGTTACTATAATGTGTGACAACAGCTCGACGATCAAGCTATCCAAGAATCCAGTCATGCATGGAAGAAGCAAACATATAGATGTAAGATTCCATTTCTTAAGGAATCTTACAAAGGAGGAAGTGGTGGAGCTGGTTCATTGTGGAACAGGAGATCAATTGGCTGATATCATGACCAAGACATTGAAGCTTGATGCGTTTGAAGAGCTACGTAGCAGACTAGGAGTGTGTAAGGTACCAAGCTTAAACTAAAAGCATACTGCTTTAGTTTAGGAGATGATATGTTGGAGCTGACTAGGCAGCTTAGGCTTAGTCAAGAAGTTGTTAATAAGTTGTTCCTACATATCAGGAACAACCAGTAGGGTTTGAATCATTCTGTAACAGACTCGACGTTTGTAGAACGTGAAGATCTCAGATTAGGTTATCTTGTAAAGACTATATAAAACTTAGTTTCCATTCAATAAAACTATCGAAGTCATTCAGATAAACATTGGTTGTATCGCAGAGTGCTTCATCATACAGTCTGAAAATAGGGGATGGAGGCCAATGCGCGTTTGTGAAATCTGTTGGGGGGATAATGCCGGGCTCTTCGAGTGGCTGGGGATCCAAACCCCATTCAAATGTCTCTTGTTTTCACTTTCCCCATTTATCAAAACCTCATTATCAATTTTGGGGTTCACTCCATAACTGCCCTCCATTGATTATTTAGCTTGGGAGGGATTTCAGATTGTTCTTTCTTTTTCTTACACAAAGAAATTTAGATCAAACTCTTCCTTTTCTGTTTTGGTTCTTTTTGTTTGTTTGTTGCAGAATCTGCTGGGTAACCCAAACCAACCCCTCACAAAACTCTCATTGGGTTACATGCCTACGTTTATATGTACTCCATTGATGAAACCAAGGTTAGTTCTTGTTCTTGATAGATTCATTGGGGTTGAAAATCCAAAATTCAATATTGGTTTTATTAATATCAGGTAAAGAACATTCATTTTTATTAAGAAATTGTTTCAGTAATCCTATTTTTTCACCTGGGATTTGTAGGATCATGCAAACAATGGACCAGGGTTGAGAAATTCATGCTGTCATCCAATTTTTGTTAGGGTTTTGTTGTGATATGTATTCTGTATTCCAGATTCTATATGGGTTGTATTAGAAACAGGCAAGCAACATAATAGATATGTATAAGCTATTTTACACTAGAAAAATCGTTGGAATCCAATTCCTGAATTATGCCATGATATATGTAATATGTATTGATTGGAAAAGCTGTAATGAAACAGTAATGCACATGCTTGGAGATTGGCATAGCTTTGTGTTGCCACCCCATGGATACTGAAGTTAAGGATCCAGCCACAGTTAAATTACATTCGCATGTTGTGGTCAGCCTCATTTTTGTCATTAGAGCTATATGCATTGGCTATTGGTAGTGAGAACTGAAGTTTAACAATGTTTTCGGATTTTCATCAGATGGGGTCGATGGAGCTCAAGTCGATATTGGGATACGATGATCAGGGCTCAGTTGCTGCTCCTGAGAAAAAGGACGAGTCTCCCATCAAAACTCTATATTCTAGTCATTCAGGAAGCTTTGAGCCTCCACTCAAAGCTCTATATTCTAGTGGTTCAGGAACCTTTGAGCCTAACCTCAAAGCTCTATATAGTATATACTAGTGGTTCAGGAAGCTATTATCGCAGGGTCATGAAGAATACTGTGGTTAATAGCATCAGAACTGTAGTTTTTTCTTCAAAATTTAACTTGTTCATGCCCTTTTGGAACATTAGCAATCATAGTTGATAAAGTGACTAGCCATCATGTGAGTTGCCTAAATCTGTTTGTGTATATATTTATTTTGTTAAAGTAAATAAAAAAATGATATATTTATTGAGATGATAAAAATGCTCTCAAAATTTAATGGTGTTAGTGGTTAGAATATCAAAATGCTAACAAAATGAAACTTAAGTTATCAAAACGTAAGTTTTTGATAGTTAAGTATGTAAATAAAAATAATATCATAGTTCAGGTACTGATTTGTAATTAATTCATATATTTATTAGTAAGTGCATGCCAGGATTGCCAGGGATGGGTCTTCCTTCTAAGCTTGTTGGGCATCATACCTTTGGCAGAACGGTTAGGATATGCTACAGAGTATGACTTCTTCCTCTCTCTTCTCTATTTCTATATTTTCAAAAGAAAATGTTCAGGACTTCCTACATAAAATAGGAGTGGTGTGCGTGTTGCATATAGGTATCAAATTCATCAACAGCCTTAAACTGAGCAGATTTTCAGTTAGCTTCATCATTTGGATAACAATATTATTTACAGTTTTGTAGCCCTGCATAGTAAACTTGCAATCAGTGTGCAATAATGAGTATCTAATTCACTGATTGGTTTTAATGAAGGCAGCTGGCTTGCTACACAGGACCTACAGGTAATTGCGTAGCTACCCTCTGTATTAGCTTTTTTTATTTCCCCTTCAAGGCATCTTTTGGTTTTATAAAAGCTTTTGGGTATACTGGTTAATATTGCTCAAGTATTCATAAAGCTATAAGCTTTAATATGAACTCTAAGAATATTACTGGATATGTAGATCGAGTATTTTGTGATTCTTGTTGCTATATATATAACCGAATGTCAACTCATCCAGCCAGTACTCTATCTGGATCACAGATGTTGTTCCTAAATTTGCATATTGGTAAAAGCAATTGGCATCAATGTCATGTTCAGAATATCACCAACTTTAAATTGGGCAGCCATTTTTTTATCTGAACATTTAATCCCTTTTTTTGAGAATGAATGGTTCTGATTATGTCTTCTGGAAAATGTGCAGTTGGAGGCCTTCTAAATGCCACTTTTGGAAATGCCACAGAATTGATAATCTCGATATATGAACTGAGAAATGGCATGATTCGCGTTGTTCAACAATCTTTGCTGGGCTCGATCTTGTCAAACATATTGCTTGTACTTGGATGTGCAATCTTTGCTGGTGGACTCGTGTTTTCTAAGAGGCCAAGTGTAGTTAGTCTTTGAGGAAAAAAGAACCGAGTTTAGTTGGTCCTAGCTTCTATAATGTTTTCTTTATCATCTACACCTTTTCGTGACCTAAACCGAGTTTAGGAGATTCACAGTGACGCCAGTGATGAAGACAATGAGGATCCTGAAATCACTAAATGTGAATCTATAATTTGGCTCACTATTCTAACTGCATGGATTTCAGTCCTTTCAGAATATTTGGTTAACGCGATAGAGGTACTACTTTCTGTAAAAGATATTTTTTCCCTACTAGAGTTTAGATGTTGTTTTTAGTCCTTTTAGATGTATGACAATTTTTTCATATGATTTTTAATTTTCTAATGTTGAAGCTAATGTTTTTTCATATGATTTCTAATTTTCATATCGCAGAGCACGCAGGTGCTGTTATGTTTGCCATGAAAGACAAGCTTGTAAGTGGTTGTCTTATTGGTATCATCTTACTTACAGTATATTTTATATGATAGATCATCCTCTTGTTGTTGACATTGACTCCATGAAGAGATTTATTTGTGTTTTTTACTCACGTGAAACATAATTTGAACTTGCAGGAGGGAACTTCTAACTACTTCAAAGGGCTAATGCTCATTCATTGTTACATTATTGTTGCTGCAAGTTTCTTTGTACATTTAGAACCTACTGCAATCCGTGAATTATCACCT
Source organism: Comarum palustre (assembly GCA_951800085.1). NCBI lineage: Eukaryota > Viridiplantae > Streptophyta > Magnoliopsida > Rosales > Rosaceae > Comarum > Comarum palustre. The sequence continues at coordinate 5,389,622 of OX637578.1, forward strand.
CTTTCCTTGCTGTTTGTTTCTTTATAAGATTTCGAAGGTCTTTAGATTTGCAGTGAAAGCCTTGGCCCTGACTAGTATGAATATATGAGGATGTTCACCTCTGAAATGCTATCAATGAGCTGTTTTTGAAGCCTATATATACAGTAATTATTGTGATATCGGTCAATTTTGTACGTCAAGGAACCCTAAAAGAACACAACAAACCAAGAGAAACAACCACAAAGATAAGACACAAAGAACACAAAATTTAAGGTGATTCGGCAAAATCTGTGCCTACGTCCACCGACACAAAACACTCTCCACTATATTAATAATAGGTACACAAAAAAGTATAAGACAACAAAGACACTCTCTTCTCTTCCTATCTCTCTTCTCTCTGCACTCTCTCACCCTCTAACCGAGAATGGAACACACTTTGCTCTTTTCTCTACGATACAAAACCGTAGACCAGAATCCCTCCTTATATAGGATATCAGATCAGACATATCTCTTCACTAAATATGAGATTCTATTCCTAGTAGTGGTAGGCAACAATGCCTCCTTCCTTTCTCTGTAATCAACAAGATTATAGGTGATCAGTAAGGATATCATTTCCTTATTGGAACACGACAAAACATTTTAGAAAAGGGCTTGTTTTTCAGCAACTTCAGCAGCATCTAAAATCTTGTATGCACATTTGAGCTGCCCAACTATTAGTTTTTTGGGTACTTCATTACTTCAGTTGGAGTCATGTTTTGTTCAATCTGAGAAAAGAAAAACCGGATCTTATTACATCACCGGAGCAGTGGAGCTTCGACATAAATCACATGACACCGCGCACAATTGATCATGAGATGCTAAACTTTCACCATGTGAGGTGGGCACTTCACATAAGAATTGTGACACCACATCGTTTCACACCGTATTGCAAACCATACCGGTTATAGGGCTAGGATTGGGATAACTCCAACCCTCATGAAAACATATTGCATAGGATGGGGAAAACTCAATTTCGATTTAAACCAACGCACTGGTTATATTTATTTCATTTATTAATTATTTTATTTCAGTTCAAACCCTACCTAGCTTATTATTTCGTTGTCTCTAACTAGTATGGTGTCTTTCAGATTTCATTGGTATGTTTTATTGTTTGACTTAGTTACCAGGTCAAATATAATATGTGCCCAATTTGAAACTACACAGAAACGAAACTGAAAAACGGATCACCCCAATATCTGATTTAAGTCTTTTTCAATTTGGATCTGGTTTAAAAATAATTATCAAAATAGATGGAGTTAAGTTTTAACCATGACTCGCACCCATTATTTAGTTCTTGTCAGAATTACACAAAATTTTACTTGTCGTTAAATATTAAATAATAAAGAGAAAATAACATGAACATACTAAAAAAACAAATCAGAGAAAAAAGCAGAACATATATAAATCGGTTGCGCAGGGAATTCGATCCAGTATATACAAAACACTCTGGGTTGCTCTCTATCTTCAATTCCCAAACCCTAACACTGTAAATTTGCGGAGGCTCGGATTACACTGACACTCTCACCTTGATCCACGTCGCCGACTCCAATCTTTACCTAAAGCTCCGAATTCACTGTGCGTATTTACTCAACAGCACTATGGTAAGCTTCTCAAAACCCTAAAACTTTCCTTGCTTTCGATTTCGGAGCTTCGGAAGTTGGTTTTGATTCGGATTCGGTTTTGCGTTTGATCGGCGTTATCCAGTCAGGTCGCGGCGGAGGGAGGGACAGGCAGAGCGGAGCGCGGGGTTTCGACGGCGGAAGAGGCAGCAAGGCGCCGCCGTCGAGACACTTGTGGATCGGGAACCTCTCTCAGGGTATCACCGAGGATGAGCTGACACGTCACTTTCTGAACTTCGGAGACTTGGAACGCGTGGCCTTCCTGCCCGGCCGGAGCTATGCTTTCATCAATTTCAAGACGGAGGAGGACGCCACGGCCGCCATGGAGGCTCTTAACGGATTTCCGGTTGCCAGCAACCCGCTGAGGGTCGAGTTTACCAAGGCGGTTAGTTACTTTTTACTGGATGCTTTTTACTTTCTGCCGTGTAACTTTGCACTGTGTGTGTGTGTGTTTTTGTGTATATGACTTCGTTTATCGACATTGAAGGAGACCGTAGTATACTAGTTTCATCATCTCTGAGCTCGAATGATGTTGTTACTGCAGCGAATAAACTGATTTAGTTCCATAATTAATAACAGAGTCACTACTATTCATAACACTCATATTCCATTGAAACTGAAACTGATCAGATACTGCAAACCAGCATAATGACAAGACTTACCGCTTACATAACTAAACTCAGGCGCGGAGCCAGGTGCAAGCTTGGTAGCAGATGAGTGACAGACATGTTTGAAGGCACGCGAGGTTTGGAATGCGTTTTAGCTAACTCTGAGCACACCCCAGTTCAAATCACCACCCAGCAGTGGCGGATCTAGGATCCGAAACCTATCTAGGCTAGTTTTAAGAGTGCATATTTTTAGGTTTAAAACCGATAATCATTTTACAGACATTCAATTTCCACTCTGAATTCGCTCGTGTACTTCAAGTGGAACAATTTAGTGCAGTTTACAGCCTTAAAAGACCTTATCTTTCAATGAACTAAAGAAAAAAGGGGATACAAAGTATGTACAACCTGATAATAGACGAATACATGATGATTATATTCCCCAAATTCCCAATGATTCTCGTAATCCTTCCCTCAAAAAAAAAGAAAATGCTTCTCTTAATCCCACTACCATTTAATCGTACATGGATGCAAGATTAAAGCCACAATCCCACTGCTCTCAAAGGATAGCAGAAAATGTTGGAGCATAATGTCAAGTTATTATGCTTCTGTGAATAATATCCCTAGTTTATAGACCAGTTACCGCGTTCTCACTTCTTAGGTTATGCAAAACAGTGGTTGTCTTTGCTTCCTGTTTCTTTGAAATGCTGGTATGAAGCTATTGTTTCAGTATTCAATGAAATAAACTTCAATCTCCCACATATTGAAAGTCTTGATGAGTTGAGAGTTCTTTGAGTTTTCAACAGAAAAAAACTGGGATTTGACCTGGACTCTAAAGTTGATTCTAAAACTGGGATGGGAAAGAATTTGGAGAGGAGCGAAATTGGAAGAGTAGAAGTGGATCTCCCTCTCTTTTTCCTGGTACTAGTTTATAGTATATGCTCACATATATACCTCTACTTGTGGGTTTCCCTCCAAAAAACTGTGTAGGCTTGAGCCTATACAGCCCTGTGAGAGTATCCGCCCCTGCCTCCCAGGTCCCTTTTTATTCTTGTACTCTTCCTAGTTCCTATATTCTGAAACTTTTTTTTTCTTTTTTCATTTCTGTCCTCAAGCATGGTGGGCTTAATCTTAATGGGTCTCCTTATGTGTGTTTTGGTTCTATTTGGTCTTTAAACCCTTTTTCTATAGCAAATCACATTTTTGTAAGATATAGGCAACTTTTTATGTTGAAAAGACTTAATAATTTTGGTTACCTTTTATTTCATCCAAAATTCTTAACTTTCTTATGGTAATCACTTAAAATGTAGTTTTAGTACTCTTTGATTAGTGTCATTTTTTGATACGCTTTGATTAGTATCATTTTTTTGATACGCTTTGATTAGTATCATTGCTAAATTAATTTATCACTTTGGTCAACCTAAAAAAAATACAAGCCCACCCCAGGTGTGAATCATGGCGCCTGACTAAACTTGAGCTCCCTTCTTAGCGGATGCTTTGCTCTCGTAGTCTAATGATTGAAAAGTGAATCTTCATGCAATAGAATGCAAGCCAATCTCTTGCGAGTCCTTTGGAAATAAAAAAGTCTATAATCTCATGCTGACTTAACTTGAGCAGTGAGCAAGAGTGTTATGTGTTACTTGTCTATCTAAGTAGGGTGAATAACAGGATTAACACTTTCTATGACTGTACGTGGGAATTGTAGGAAACATATACAAGTAGCACAAATTAAAGTTAAATTGCAGGACCAGGTAATGGCTGGGATGGTACATATCATGCCTAGAATAATAGCATCCGTATCCGTACCCACTACCTTCCTTCAGTTAATTCAGAAAAGGAGCGCATACCACAACATCTTTTCACCTTTATCAATCTTGTCTAACTGGAGTTATCTGTACTCTGTCAACTTTGCTTGGCTTAATAGTCAGATGTCTAGTTGTGGAGGTTGATTTGATAGGTTTGTTACTAAAAATCAGAATTAGACCAGGTTTAGGCTGTTGTGACATCTTAAGTTCAAGTCTGATTGTAAAGACACTCCATCATGTGAACGAAATGATTGGATATATGGTTATACATAAATGCCAGGATATTTGCAAACTTAACATAGAAAAGAGAAGGCAATACCAGATTCTGTTACAGAAAGAACTCTGTTATCCTTCTATATCCTACTAGTTGGTAGTACCAAGGTCTCTTCTAGGGAAAAATTGTAATAGTTGATCTGCTTTACTGCATGTGTTTGAACCTTTAGCAAAGGGCATTTCTAGCTAGGTATTTAAGTTTATGAAGTTTTGGAATTTGTATGGCCAGATGCTCATCAAAACCACGCAAGGAAAGGGGAATGTGTATGGCCAGATGTTCATCAAAACCACGAATCAGTACATCCAGTATTTTTCCCATGGAATAAACAAGACAGGAATAATGATAAATAACATATTTTAACTAATTTCTTTGTTCATCTCTTTCCAACAAAGGAGACCAATTAACACCATGACTGATAATATGATATCAAATATCCAATCTTAGATATCATCTATCACATGAAAATGACCATAAATGGCAAACATTGAAAGCCCTTGAACTGCAAGCGACTCAATAGTCACCCTTGTTTGCAATTGGATGGAAACAATGTTTACATATGCAATCCCTCCAAGCATGGCCAATTTTAGATTGCCTGCAGGCTGCAGCTTGACATGGATGGGTTTATTTCATGAGAGACTGGAAGAGGATTCTTGTTTCGAGATATTTTTAACAGGTTCAAACAAGGTCCAGTGCATCTCTAAGTTGTAGTTATTTCTGGAATACAGCTGAGATCACAGTGCCTTTCATATTTTCTATCTTCAACTGACTAGTAAAGTTTGGAATTAATAACATATCCATAATACTGTGCTATAAAACCCACGAGATGAAAGCTGCACAATATGATTAATTCTTCTTGAACTATGTTCTGCACCACCACTAATGACTGCATATGAATGACCAGAAATCTGACTTCAGTCTCACACCTTGAGCATCCTTTTATCAATTAAAATTGTATCAATTGTCAAATTTTATTCCAATACGAGGGAAAGAAAAAGATCTTGTATTGATATAATCAAGCAATCAATCTGTGACATGTTCACCTCAGACTCCAGAACCAAGAGCGTAGACAATCTTCATTATCTTTTTCCTTTCAAACATAACCAGAAAGAGATTCTGATAATTCAACAACTATATAATTAGTTCTTTAAATGTCTTACTGCACAATTCAACAACTATGTTCATCTTTCACTCAAGTCAAGATGATGAATGTCATGCAATTCTCAGTGTAGCCTTATAGAAGGTATTGTTTGATCTAGTAAGGGTTTATCTAAGAGGGATTAATGTGGAGTTGAAATATGATGCTTAATCAGCTCAGCAGTACAACTAGAGTATTTTGTAATTTACTTCAAATTTGAACACTCCAATTAAAATCCTGTTCCATTATGTATTCCCAGGCTATAGTTCTGCTTGCAGACACATTTTCTTGGTATCCTCATCAGTTAGCGACTCTACGTTTTCACCAATTCAATACTGGCCAAAATTAATCCGTCTGTTAATGGTTAATGAATAAGAAGTTTTACTTTTCTTGTGGGGAATCCGCTCCTGGGTCGTTGCTCTGCTTCGTCTGGCTAGTCCTTTAGGCACCTTTGTTCCTTCATCCTTTCTGGTGCTTAGTGACTCTCATGGCATGCAAGTGGTTTCTTGCCACAGATACCAAACTTTATGTACTTGAAGAAAGCAATCTTAATTGCCTTACATGGCCTGTTGAGTTTCCCTGTTTCCCTGCTAGTTTTCAGTCTGCTAATTGTATTTGGCCGTACTACATACATATGTATTTTGTGAACTGGTCTTGTTTTAGCTTCAGGGTTACTTTTCGAGTAATGAGTCATCTAGATAATTTCTAATGGTGGAGGGAAGACAATTGTATCAAAAATTTGAACAGAAGGCAGATTAGTGCTTTATGGTTTGTACTGAAAATGTGATTGTCTATTATTGTCCATATTAAATTTTAGACCAAATATTTGGCCATAGTAGGCAAGCTTCCAATTTGTGGAATATCTGGATGATTTGGCATCAACAAACATGACTAGCCTACTTTGATATAAAGGGTTTGCTAGTTTTCCAGTTTGAATGATTGCAGCATGGTGTCTTGTTATATATCATTTCAATTGTGCTGTAGTGTTAAATTGAGGCTAATTTTTGACTAAGTATATGCTTAGTATGGCTGGGGTGATTCAATATTGTGTTTGGATTGATTAGACTTGATCTTTCCTTTCTTATGAAATAGATTCATGAGATGTGATTCAATGCAGAGCCATACAAATTCTTGGATATTCTCACTATCCGAAGCGTGTTTGATTCCTATTTTCACTTTAATTCAGTGGCTTAGATAATCTATGTAGTCTTTTCCTTGGGTTGTGACTCTTGTTGGGCATGTTTCCTCTCAAGGGATCAGTGCTAGTGTTTGAGGATATTTAGGTAATTTTTCCTTTTTGATTATTCATGAATATTCTAAAATTTCAGTAATATTTTGGGATGTTTGAAATTTCTTCTGCTGTAACCGTTTGTGTATTTGGATTTAATGATTTAAGGGTTGAAATAAGTGGTAGGAGATAACTTCAGAATCCTGAATGTTCCAGTCAGAGAGTTTGCAACGCTGTATTGAACTTGATTTGTCCTTTAGTATGAAGTGTTATGCAAACATTTGACAAGCAGGATGGGAATCATATGGGATGATGGGATTGATCATACATAAGTTTAGGCTGTGTTTTTTTTTCTCTTTTTCATTTCAAATATCCCTAAGATATATGTATTTTGTTTTATGCTTAATTTGATGATATCTTTATACCCAAGAAAAGAAAGTTGATGAGATCTTGAATCACAGGTTAAATTATCAGTGCCATCCCGTGAAGAAGATTACTCCCAACGGCGAGATGAACAACATTCAGCAGTAAGAGGATCTCCTTTGTCGAAAAGGGAGTTTAGAGCACGCCAAGATACTCCTGAGCAACTTTATCAAGAAAAATCCAGTATGGGTGATAAAAACACAGAGCCTAGTGAGGTACTATGGATAGGTTTTCCGGCTTTATTAAAGGTGGATGAATTTATATTAAGGAAGTCTTTTGCACCATTCGGTGAAATTGAGAAGATAACTGCCTTTCCTGGTCGTAGCTATGCATTCGTTCGTTTTAGGAGTGTAGCGTCGGCAAGCAGAGCGAAAGCAGCTCTTCAAGGCAAATTATTTGGAAACCCTTGTGTACATATCTGTTTTGCAAGGAGCGACAACAGTTCATCAAACAGTGGAAGGAATTCGAGCAATGACCCTCCAACCCCACATGTGAAATTTAATGGTCGCTCTGGATCATCTGAGAACTTTCGACAAGATAGAAACTTTGGGAGCTTAACAGAAGATTTTAGCATCAGATCTCCTCAGTATTTCCCCACTTTGGATTCTGGTGGTTATGAGCCCTATAGTTTAAAGAAGCAAGGAAATTTATGGACACGTGAGGACAATGCATTTGAACAGAGGAGGCCTGGTGAAATATCTGACATGTATGGTTATGGGGGTAGTCCTACGAGAGAGAAATATGCTCATTTACATGATTATTCTCAGAAATTTCCTCAAACAAATCCACTATATGAAGAACCATGGGACTTACCAGATGACGTTCATTTCTTTCATGGAGCCAAGAAGTTGAAGACAGAGTCTTACATTCCTGAGAAAGAGATTCCAGATTATCCAATGTCTGTCTATGAACAAGAAAAACATGGTTTCCCCAGATACACTGATTTTCACCAAGCTGACCCTTCCAATAGAAACTTTGAAGCTGATCCATTTGGTTACAAACAAATCCCTGAACGACCAATCAATCTAGCTCGACCTCCAGTTGAAAGAGGTGAGCCTTGGAAAGAATCTTATTCGGGTTCTCAGCTACTAAATTCTGTTGATACGAAAAGATTTACTCCTGATTCAAAGAAGTCTTTGGAACTGTGGAAGTGGGAAGGGACTATAGCAAAGGGAGGAACTCCTGTTTGTCGTGCTCGTTGCTTTCCTGTGGGGAAGGTCCTTGACATTGTCTTGTAAGTAGCACAGCTTATTTCCCTCAAATAATATATATTGTGTGTGTGTGATATGCCACTTTTTATTTTCCTTTTACATTAGTAGATGTGCATTAGCCACTATGTATACCATTATATTTCTATTTTTAGCTGGTTCTTGCGTGTCACAGTGCATTCAGGAGTACAACAAATGGAATAACTCCAATCTGTTTTCTATGCATCCGAGTGCTTATTAAATATGTAACGGTTTTCTAGTAGGTTGCTGATGCTCTACCCTGAGGTCTTAGGTGACCCAAATTTCTTACATTTTATTCATATTAGGTCTTAACTAAACTACTTAATTATTTTGAAGTTTCTAGTTGTATAGTATGGTTATATAATTAGAAAGGTTTTCCTCATTTGGTTGATTGGCTGGTCCAGAATCAGTTGTGTTTTGTTTTCATGTTTTAAGGTTTCTTGATGTTTGTCTGATTTGGGAACGTGGTTTTGCAGTCTTAAATTCCTGTAATTGTAGTAGATTTGTTCAGATGTATTGAAAACATATTAGTGTTGGATCTAAAATCATTGTCATCACTGGTGCTTGCTGCAGGCCTGAGTTGGTAGATTGTACTGCAAGGACTGGTCTAGATATGCTTTCTAAGCATTACGATCAAGCAACCAGTGCCTGGGTTGTGTTCTTTGCCCCTGGAAGTGATGCTGATATTGGATACTACAATGCATTTATGCAATATCTCGGGGAGAAGCAGAGAGCAGCTGTTGCCAAATTAGACGACTGGACCACCTTGTTTCTTGTACCCCCATCTGAGTTCTCAGAGAAAGTGCTTAAGGTACCTGGGAAATTAAGCATCTCTGGTGTTGTTTTAAGGTTAGACCAGCCTAGTTCCAACTTTGGATATTATCACCAGCAACATGAAAGAAATGATACTAGATTTACTGGGGACCCACCATATTCGAAATTGCCAACCCCTTCAGTATCCGTTCCTCCGTTTACATCTTATCCTGATTCAAGTAAATCAGGAGTTAGTAATCTATCTTCGTTGGGGAGCTTCTCATCAACTCCTGGGCCAGCTCATGGTGTTGGAAATGGATATGAATCTTACAATGAGAACAGGCATGAATATCCACCTCATAAGGAAAGCCCTAGGTTGGGACCAAACTGGTCTTCTCAACACCCACAGAGTTCAGTTTCTATTACTAGAAACAGACCCAACCAAGTGTCCCATAATGCTGTTGATCCAGTTCTTCAGGAGCATCCCTCAGTCATGCAAAGGCCCCTGCAAGAGGCAATCCCTACTGTTGGAATGCCTCATGTTCAAAACACCAACTTCCAGGAAACTCAGCCTTCAGTTTCTTTGCCTATGTCTCTTGCATCCCTGCAACCGGAGCAACTTGCCCGATTGGCGTCTCTTGTTGAACAGCAGAAGCAGTCTGGGAGCATTCCAAATCCATCTACCAGAGAGGATTTTAGGCACAGAAATGCAGTACATGAAACTGAGAACCTGCCAAGGACATACCAGAAATTTGCACCGAAGAATAATCAGGTGACTTCTGTGCCCTCGACATCTCAGTTTGGTCAAGCTCAAGAGTTGCAGCAGCCGCAACAGCAGGTATCATATGTGCCTCACATGGTTCAAATAGATCCTCAAGCAGGAGGTCAGGTAAATCAACATCTGCAAAATATTAATGCAAATGAAGGCGGAGAAACAGATCGCATGCAAGCAACGTTACAGCTTGCTGCAGCTCTACTAAAGCAAATCCAACAAGGGAAGGGAAGTTGACAAGCGCTATATACTATATAGTAGTGTGTTGGTCTCATCTATTTGCGGGAGATTGCGACCGATTAAATTTTGACAGTCCGGTAGTAGAGCTAATTTAACATCAGAGCACTTTTGCACATAGATTCACTTTTTACCTGATAAACTTTGTGATTATATATGTAAATAGATATTTCTTCAACTTCTGCACTCTTGATTTTTTTTTGCTTTTACTTGAAGGATGGAAGAGAAATTTTATTCACGCATCCTAAATCACGCCCACTTTGCTCTTATTTTATCGCAACCCAATATCGTCTTCCTCGAGTCTCCAACATAATCATATATATTTAAATAATTGAAAACAAGAAAGGAAAAAAGCCTATAAAAATGATAATTTGAATTTGTTGAAGAGATTTCAACCTTCTAGCACCAACATAAGATCTGTTTGCCAGGCTATAAAAAAGAAGGAAACCCAAGCTTCAAAACAACAACGCAATCGACCTCATGTCAACTATGTTTTATTTTAATATTGAAACTATTTCTAGGGTGATTCATTCAGTAGTTTAGTTTGGAGGCAACCCAAATAGGTGTAAGGTTTACGGATTGGACAAATTCTTTTTTCTTTATTACAAATTAGTTATGAGGTTAAGGGTGTAATTAAAAAACTTTCAAAAAAGAGGGAAGTGCATTTAGTGTTCGGAACGTGTGAAAAAAAATTCTAAAAAGACGGAAAGCATTCAACAGAAATAAAATAAAACAAAATCTACAACACACTGCTACATGACCATTGAGCCCATCATTCACAGTTCTTTGTTTAAAATTATGTACAAATACTTCCCCTGCAAGTAATATAGTGAAATTGCTTTTTATAAATGAAGAAATCATTACAAGGTTATTTCTTTACTACACAATGAATATGAATGAATGAATATGAATGAATGAATATGAATGTGACCAATTGTGCGCTCACTATATATACATGTATACTATCATATCGTCATGTAACTTCTATACTGGTTAAGCTCACGATCAGCATGAAATATCAGATGTCATATGCTAAACGTAGAAGTAGGTCGATGCATCTGCAGCATTTGGTGTATCCCTACAAAGAATTGATCGGGCTTCAATCACTGAACGAGGAGGCTCGATATCTTTTTCTTGCAGAGCATTTCCTTGCAATGTTTGCATTTGGGAAGCAAAGGTATCATCCAATATCTGCAAACAAAACAGGGAGAAGTTGAGAAAATGCACTACTCAATCTGGTACATCGAAAACAGTTGGTTTTAGTTCCAAGAGGAATCCTCTATCTGAAGATGCTTACCCCGAGAGCATAATATGATCCGTTGTACCACACTCGGTTTTCCTTCCTGCCTTCGAGGAATTTCAAAACAATCTGATAAAAGGAATTGAATAACGTCAAGATCAAGAGATTTAGTATAGTGAGTGTTGTGTGTAATTCACTTGTCCTTGCTTACCTGTCCCATTCTGTCCCAGAATCCACGACAGATTGAGATAAATATCTGACTTGTAAAGACCTCATGCAAGTTGGAAATGGAGTCAACAAGCTGGGAGTTCAGTGCTTGCATTCTTTCACGGACCTCAGCCTCTCCATCTTCTTCCTTTGTTTCTTCAAGAATCCTTTGGAGCCTTGTATTACGGTTAGCTTGCAGCTGAAACAAAGTTGTGGAGTGTCATGAATGTAGACTAGTTTGGCAAAAGTGCCCGAAATTTTGAGTATTTTAAAACAAGGAAACTATGTTCTGCACTTACATTGCTTATGAGCTTCCCAACTATTGCCTGCAAGTAGGTTTTGTACTTTGTCCTCAATAGAACTGTGATTCCATTCAATTGCTCACCAAACTGTGCCTTCTTGTTATCTCCCATGACAGGAAGATAGGAGGCCCAAGACTTTAAGATATCTTCTACTTTACAGTGTAGTACATCAAGAATTCTCTTCATTGTGTTTAAAAATTTCCCGAGCTGATGAATAAATAGATTAGTTGTTAAGATATTACTAATATGCAATTGTTACATGTGTATGTGTGTTACTGGATGGAGTAATGTAGACTCTAGCATCAGATGCCAAGTGCATTCTAAATCAGTGTTTAGATTTCCCGAGCTGATGAATAGATAGATAAGTTGTTAAGATATTACTAATATGCAATTGTTACATGTGTATGTGTGTTACTGGATGGAGTAATGTAGATTCTAGCATCAGATGCCAAGTGCATTCTAAATCAGTGTTTAGCTCTTTTAGAAATAATGTACTCACCTGATTAGGCACAGAATAGAGTGCAACCGATTGTCTTCTTGTCAGCTTCTGGACCTGTATATTAAGCCTCTTTTGGATGGTATCTTTTAAGGGAGTCAAGATGTCATTGTATTGCTTCTCCAGTGCTTTTATGATTGCCCTTTCCACATTTGCAACGGCCTTAAACAAACCAACAATAGTAGACATGAGGATTGAGGATTAAACAACCATAAATGATTGTATTCCAAACTCAAGGAGTATAGGGTTGAGATGAGAACTCACATGTTCCAAAATCAAGGAATATTGAGGCCATCGATTGATTACCGCTTCATATTGAATGAGATTCTCTCTGATCTTTTCATACATTTCCTCCGCAAATGGTGAGGTGGAATGATTTGTTGAAACTCCAGACCATGGCACCTGCAACATTATCCGGACATCTAGTTGGTTAATACTGACAAGTTCCAGAATAGAGCATTTACAGCCCCATAATGGAGATCTTAAAGTTTAAGGCAAGTGAGGGTAGAGTATTTACAGCCCCATAACTTTGATGGAGATCTTAAAGTTTAAGGCAAGTGAGGGTAGACGGGAAATGGGGAATGAGTTGTGAAAATTGATATATATACAATCTCATATACATGTCAATCAAACAGCACCTTTTCTGCCTTGCAAAGGTCAAGCAGGTTAATTTGCATATCTTCCACCCAGAGCAGTATATAATTGTCAAACAGATTCTTAGAGTCTACACCACCCTGCACTGGACTGAAGTAAACAAACCACTAAATCAGAAAGCAATCAACATTCCAGGATATAACTTAATTTTCTGGCTGCAATCTGTATACAACTGTATGCTAACCGAAGTTCCATTCACAAACCTGATATTCCAAGATTCAAGGTCCCTTTCAAAATCAGCAATTGCAACTAAAAGTTCATTTACATGTGGCTGTGGACCAGATGGGGGCCAGGCAGCAAGGAATGCTCGAAGCCTGTTGCACAACTCTGTGCTGTAAATGGCAGCAGTGATATTCGAGAGATCAATTGAACTGGAAAAGGGTAAACTTTGTTAGAACATATATGAAGTAATATTAGTAGAATGCTGATGGGAAAACCCATAACGTTGAAGAATGAGCATTAGATGCAAAAAGAAAGGTCAGCACCTGGGGAGTACATTCTCATTGTGGATCTTTATGTCTGCCTGAATTTCCTTCTGTATATTTGTACATAAATTCTTCATTTTCAAATATGCAGTTGAGATTGATATGGAATCCAATAGAAAACCTTCAGAGTTATTTGACACAAACTCGTCAGTCTCGAGCATGTGTTTCCGGTATCTTTTTTTAGCTGCCGTCTGTTAAAATATAAATTTGTTAGACTTCAATTTGACCGTAGTAGGCAATCAAAATGCATCAAAAATTAACCCAAGAAGCATGCCTCCATTTTGAGGAGTATTGGCAGAAAGTCACATCAACATATTAGACTCTAGAAGAAGAAAAAGACTAAAGGCCTGCTTTCAACTGTTTGCTTCTAATATTTCAAGCATGCACAGATTTCAGTAATAACTAGTGCATTGTGTGTGGCAAAATAAAACCTTGTTTCTTTTCTCTATTTCAAATTTCACAAAAAATAAGAAGAGGTAGAGTAGCATTTTCTTCAACCAAATTTTGAAGGCATGATGAACTACTTTGAAATCTTCATGTGGTTGGTGAAAATAGTTCAGGTTAAAATATTTGAGGATAGGAAACTAAGACATCCAAATTCATCCCAAGTATTCATACATTTACAAGTTCACTTACAGAAACATAAGGATATCAAATCATATATATTTTCATGTACCTGCAAATAGTTTCGCAGCATAGTCTGGGCATCCACAGTAAGGATATCATGAAGTAGAGTGTAGACTTGTACTGCAGGAGCTAGAGCTGGTGCTGCAGACTCAGGAGTCCGACCAAACAAGTCTGCTAACCCAGAAGGAGAGCCTTCATCTAATGACTTGTAGTTTTCAAAAACACTAGCCAAAAGACTTTCAATTTGGGTTTCACAATCTAACATTATACTTTTCTGCAAGAAACCAATATCAAAGCCCAACAAAAAACAAATTAAGATTGATTTTCACATAAATGGATGGAAGCGGATGATGATTTTAGCATACAGTTGACAAATTATCAAAACTAAAAGCAAGTAGATGTCCCAGTTTCAAGTAACAAGGCTATATTGGCTTATGAATGGAAATCCATCCGTACACCAATATAACAACATGCCAGATACATAAGAAAAGCATATCCCAATACCCCAATATGAATGGAAGTCTCCTTGGTATGATTTACAATGTACTATATGTAAACTAGGTGTAAATAAGAATAATGGAAATGTTTCTAGTTAGTTGTAGAGCAATACCTCCTGCCTTGTCAAGCATTTTTCACTTCGGGCCTTTGTTATAGGGACAAGCAATTCATTCACAAGCTCTAAGCATTCTTTTGTTGGAGTTGCCACATCCATGACATGCGAAAGATATCTACAAAGAAAACAGAGGTAGGTGAATATGTTATGTCATCACAAAGAGGAGCATAATATAGCCAGTTCTTTGTTTCTGGCCAGAATGACCATAATATTGCTACATGAATGGTGCTGTTTACTAAAGTTTCACAAAAGGCACCTCAGCTTTGTGTATGACTTGGAAACTTCGTAATAGTCTGCAAATTCCTCCAACAACCACTTCCATAGTCCATGCAACCTCAACTTTTGGGAATGAAAGTTTTGTGCTCGCATAGCAGCCTCCAACAACAGATCATAGGCTAGAGTCTCTGCAACTGGTCCGCTCTGTAATATGTAAAAATAGTACATATGAGAACCTAGATAGCTTAGACAAAAGTATTGCTATGGTGCTACCTACATCTTTTCATGCTTCCACTGATGATCAAAATAGAATAACAATATCAATATTCTTGGACTGAAACGGTAAGAAAGTGTTTGGAGGACCAAAGGTTGCTTAGACGGGGCTGAGTTGGAAGAAATGAAACCTTAATATGATTAGCTTCATCATTTGTTATTGTACTGCCAACACAAAGCTGAATCTTTCCAATACATTCTTGATCATCATGGTGTAAAGGCCACCACCGAACTTTATCACTCTGCAAATTCAAGAAAATCATTTCAAATAACATGGAAACAGTAGAAGCATATTGTTTCCCTTACCCAAAAAAATTGACGTTGGTTGCTAGAAGAAGAATGCGTACAGTGGAATCTATCAAGGAGGAAATAGGAATTCTTGTTCGACCTTGGACCGACTTTTTCGTGTCTTGAACTTCCACCAGCAGAGCGTCCATTTGACTCTCTGGGAAGCTGAAACATGAATGTGTAAGACATAATCCACTATTAGCATAACATGATATGTCAGCCAGTAGATATGTAATCTCTGCAGAGCTGACCTACAATTTGGGATAGTATACTTAACTAGGCAACAGAACTCGATACTCGAAAGAGATATCAGTCTTGCAATCATCCAGTTTTAAATTCTTTATAAATAAAGAGAATTAAGTATACAAGAAACTTACAAGACATGGTAATCACCGCTTCCGGGGCGCAAGCAGATTGCCGCACTTGGCTCTACTGCAGAATCCTCAGTGGTGCTGTTGAGTTGGAATATACATGAAAGTGACTCTGCAAGCCCAATTCAGTAATTATTATTCTCCATTGATAAATGGATGGCGTATCATAATTTCATTAATCTCAGTATTTTACAGGACAAGGAATGAAAACATTCAACACAAAGATATGCACTTGTATTCATCTTAATCGATAACAATAAAACTGTAGGATTCTAATGCATTAAGTAGATGGTAGTGTCAGATTAAGCCCTAAGTAGAGCATGAGAGTTTTGGTGACAGCACACACCTTCAGTTGTAACTGCTAATGAGGAAGACTTTAAGGAACTTATGCTTGTTTTGACTAGTGATGAAACATGTCGGACATATTCAGCCCCTGCTTGTATGTACATTGAACCCCGTTGTGAAAATGTGCTCTTCAGTTTCCTTCTTGGTATTACTCGAAGCTTCTTCACTGCCATCATTCCAAGTATATTAAATTACAAATGAATGATATATGGTTAATAAAATTTGCAAATGCAGTACATATAATGTTAAGATCAAAACGTGCTAAAATAATAGCCTGCTAGTTTTAAGAGATAGTTGAGAATATCAACTTTTTGCCTTCCAAACCCGTTGTAATTAAATCAAGTAATTGTATTGCTAGAAAGCATGTTGAAGTTCAAATGCAGTGGCAATAAATTTCTTGATTTGATAAGTCGATCGTAGTCCATTCTTAAAAACAATTTTCTAGATTGAGTTAGTTAGATCATACCTTCTACTCTTATCTTTCCAACCACCTTCTTTGCCCTCGGATGGGAAATTTGTTCTGCATTCCCACTAGTCTTTGCCTCTCGTGGTTGCATACCTCGGGGTTGCAGCAAAAAGGTGTTTAGCCTGTAAAAGTAAGATTGAAAAGCCAAAATGTCAATTCAACAAGAAGAACCCCCGACTTGAAACTGAAAATATATCTATCATCAAGAGGAGATGGCCAACCCAAAGGCATTTCGAAGAACTAGGCACTCATCACGGAGAAAGTCGGGAGCCTCAGTGCAGCCTCTTGCCCATGCTTGTAGGCATAAGCGTATACATGCCTCATGTGCAACCAAAGTTTGCCAGGCATATTGACCACTGCAAAATCCATATAAATAAATAAAAATTAATATTTACCAAAATCAATGATAAAAAACTAATATCACCTCTCTTAATCTATCCTGAGTTCATAGGATATTAAAGTAAACATTATACCTGGTACTATAATAACATGAGTGGTCCAATAGGCTGGCTTGCACAGAAGGGATTTTTGTTTTTCCAGCTATGCTTTCGTCGAGTCTGCAGAACATAAATGTCACACAAATCTACAAGCCTATGACTATCAGAAGCCCAACAAAGAAGACAACTCAATGTTTTCCATACCTGTCATCAATTTCAGAACCTTTCATAGAAATAGAACCAACGACATCCGCTAAACCTTCTACACTCTCACCATAACCCACTTCCTCCCTTGGTGGGCAAGTCCAACTTTCATTTCCATTGCATTCCCTTGACTCACTCTCAACCTCAAAGCCCTTCTCATCACTTGTAATCTCGAAAATGGGAGGCGCGCTTGGAGTTCCCAAGTCCGAAGATTCTCTCCACATCCCCCATTCATCTCCACTTGGGGTAATCCCCTACACAACAATCCCACCAACAGAAAATTCAATACAACAAATGAACATAATGCACTGAAAGAAAAGCATCAAACTCAAATCACAAAAGAAACGTTTCGCAATCTATGAAATCAATTCACAAACACAACATAATGAAAAACAGAATCACCAACTCTTACAATGGCATTTCGAAGATGAACCCTTTTGAGAAGCTGATTGGCAGTTGAAGGTGTATAAGTCTTGGGTGGACATCTCTGCTTGAACCCAACCTCACTCTCAGTAAACCTTCTGAAATTACTCCCAGGAACCTCAACCCTTAAACCCTCCTTCATAAACCCTCTATTCAATCCACACCTACTCCCCTTATCACTACACTCCTCTTCTTGACACCACTCCCTCTGCATTTTTGGCTCCTCATCTGAGAACATAGCATCGGAGACCGAGTCAACGCTCTCGTCATCATCCTCGTCGACGTCCATGTCGCTGCTCAGGCACGACGGCGCCGCCACCATGTGCGGCGCGAGAAGACCGGAGTGGAACTTGAGGGGCGGCAGAGCATTATTGGAGGCGAAGAGTAATGGGGACTTGGGGAAGTGGTCGGAGGTGAACCTCTCGGCGAGCGGGGAGCGAATCTCCGGCGGCGGCGGTTGCTCCGGTAAGTCTAGGTCAGATCCCTGCAAGAAAATCAAGAATGGAGATTGGGGACAATGATCGAAAATTGAAGTGGGATTTGGAAAAAGGGAGGGTTGAATTGAACTGGGTACCTGTTTGATCCACTTGATTGCGTTTTCGTCGAGGCCTTCTGTGAACATTTTCAAGAATCTAGGGTTTTTGAGGAATTGGGGGTTCAAGATTGAAGCTTTCAGGGGTTTTTGGTTATTGGGTTGTGAAAGAATTGAAGGGTGAAGAGAGAAAAAGTGGTAGGGATTGGTGGAGGAGGAAGAGGAAGAAAGAAGGAGCGTAGGTCGGTGTTTGTGTAGCTGTAGAGTATGGGTGGAGGTCATTACCCAAAAGAAAGTATGGGTGTTGGTTTTCTGTAACGGCTAGTTTGACCTTTTTAGTATTTCTTTTCTTTTTGCAAAACGTAAAAGACTTTTCTTTTTGCAAAACGTAAAAGGACATTTTATTGTTATATGATATTTGATATATATGTGTGTGTTGATCCATACATTATATACGGGCTTTATGTAGTAATCTATGTTGTAATATGGTTTTACACATATTCATGTAATAGGTCCATTGACCCATGTAATAGCCCAAGAGGCCCATGTATTTCTTTATATAAAGGGGTTTCATTCTATCAATAAGATAATGAAAATTCATTCTCTCTATTATTTTACAACACGTTATCATGCACTTAGCTCTAAATCCCAAAAAGAGCAAGTAGGCACACGTTATCATGCACTTATCACGCCTGTGCACTGCCACGCGCACCGCTTGACACCACCGCGCACCACTGCGCACCCCCCTGGACACCGCCGCGCACCCCCTGTGCACCTGCGCACCAAGAAACCCTAAAATCTGTCTAAGGTTTCAAATGCCAATATCGACAAAATAAAATCCGAATTGGATTTCGTCACCAACACAGAACATGAATATATTGTCCTCACGATTCCAACGCCGCCGGCCTCACCCCAAGAACCGGCCGAGAAGGCACCGAACCGGCCGCCGGAATCCCCAGACCGACCGAAATGTTCAAGCAACCGGTTCGGGTACTTTCTGAACTCTGATTTCTGTGCAATTTGGAGAGATTATGCACAAGGATGTCAGGATCCTTCAGTCAAAAGGGCACCCCCAGAACCGGAGTAAAAGTGGGTGAACCGGTCCTCCCAATGACTGCAACGTGCATAGGAATCACTTTTTCTTGAGAAAAACGGGTTGTATTCCTAATTTCTCTTTGAATCCTCCATATGGATTATGTTTTTCAATGTTTTGCTACTGTTTTATGCCAAGTTTAACTAACCATATGATTTTCATGTGTTTCATGGCCTCCACATGAGACAATTCACAATGGAATTACGCGAACGATCGCCGAAAACGCATGGATTTGAGCATGGAAGCATGGAGCAGCTTATATAAATGCAATCTATTTGGCAGACTAGCAAGTAAGCTTTACTTTTGAGTAATTTCAAAGTTCAATAACCTCGGGGAGGATAAAATCCGTTCCTCCCTTCTTCATCCTCATTCAATGATTGGGACGTTTGTCTTTGCATGTTATTATGGAAAATCCTAAAACATGTGCATTTGGCTACCAGCACCACTAGCCCACATGCTGCTCGCTATGCGCTGCTGCCGAGCACTGTGCTCTGGCGCATGCACAGCTGCTGAGCGCTGTGCCTTGGCACACGTGCGCTGCTGCCGAGTGATGTGATCTGGCGCACGTACCTACTGATCGCTGTGCTGCCGCGTGCACCTACTGACTGTTGTCCTATCGCGTGCACCTGTTGAGCACTGCTGCAAGGGCTGCCACTATGCGCGTGCGTTGCTGCCGGGCACCGTATGTGCACCTGCCTCTGTGCGCGTGCACGCTACTGACAGGGCTTTCCCCTGTGCATGCGTGCATTGCTGTCAGGCACTGTATGTGTAACATCCCACATCGACCAACGGAGAGGGTGATGTACCATATATGTACATCGGTGCCACCCATCTAGCACGAGGCCTTTTGGGAGCTCGGTGGCTTTGGAGGGGATGAGAACTCCGAAGTTAAGCTTGCTAAGCTTAGAGCAATCCCATGATGGGTGACCCCCTGGGAAGTTGCTCTGAGAGCTCCTGAAAACAAAACCGTGAGGGCCGGCAGGCCCAAAGCGGACAATATCGTGCTACGGCGGAGATGGTCCGGGATGTGACAATTGGTATCAGAGCCACTCTGCCGAGGGGTGCGAGTGTGCCGACGAGGACGTCGGGCCCCTAAGGGGGTGGATGTAACATCCCACATCGACCAACGGAGAGGGTGATGTACCATATATGTACATCGGTGCCACCCATCTAGCACGAGGCCTTTTGGGAGCTCGGTGGCTTTGGAGGGGATGAGAACTCCGAAGTTAAGCTTGCTAAGCTTAGAGCAATCCCATGATGGGTGACCCCCTGGGAAGTTGCTCTGAGAGCTCCTGAAAACAAAACCGTGAGGGCCGGCGGGCCCAAAGCGGACAATATCGTGCTACGACGGAGATGGTCCGGGATGTGACAATACTAAGGGGGGTGGATGTAACATCCCACATCGACCAACGGAGAGGGTGATGTACCATATATGTACATCGGTGACACTCATCTAGTACGAGGCCTTTTGGGAGCTCAGTGGCTTTGGAGGGGATGAGAACTCCGAAGTTAAGCTTGCTAAGCTTAGAGCAATCCTAGGATGGGTGACCCCTGGGAAGTTGCTCTGAGAGCTCCTGGAAACAAAACCGTGAGGGCCGGCGGGCCAAAGCGGACAATATCGTGCTACGGCGGAGATGGTCCGGGATGTAACAGATTGGTATCAGTGCCACTCTGCCGAGGGGTGCAAGTGTGCCGACGAGGACGTCGGGCCCCTAAGGGGGGTGGATGTAACATCCCACATCGACCAACGGAGAGGGTGATGTACCATATATGTACATCGGTGACACCCATCTAGTACGAGGCCTTTTGGGAGCTCAGTGGCTTTGGAGGGGATGAGAACTCCGAAGTTAAGCTTGCTAAGCTTAGAGCAATCCTAGGATGAGTGACCCCTGGGAAGTTGCTCTGAGAGCTCCTGGAAACAAAATCGTGAGGGCCGGCGGGCCCAAAGCGGACAATATCGTGCTACGGCGAAGATGGTCCGGGATGTAACAGTATGCGCACCTGCCTAGGCGCTGCCACGCGCTACTACCGGGCACCGCATGTGCACACGTGCGCTGCTGCCAGGCACTACATGTGCACATGGCTACCAGCTGCCGAAGCCCCGCGCACTAATTGCTATGCACTGTCGAGCACTAGCTGACGAGTGACAAGCAGTTGTTGCCATGCACCATGCACCAAAGATGTTTTTAGATCCACGTTGTGAGGTATCCAACGTTGGTTTGTGTTATGCTATTAAAGAGAGTTCGGAATTAGAGAATCATCTCATTCCTTGAACCCGCGTTGTGTTTAATCAACGTTAGCACATTTCTTCAGGTTGAAGTCCCGTTGAGAACAAGGTTGGAGAATCAGCTATCGGTGCAGGATGCCCAGCGTTTAGATGCAGAGCACCACCGCCAAGCTGCAGAGCATAGGCTGCCCAGCTGTCGTGCGCCTAGTGCCCAGCTTTAGAGGACCAGTGCTGCATAGCTGTCGAGTGCTAGTTTCCAACCAGTGAGCACCCAGCTGCCGAGCATGAACTAGATTTTGCTTGAGATTTAGCCACTGCTTCCTAGCCTGAAACTCCAACCCATAAAGCAAGATGACCACTCTCGAGTCTCAATAGTTTGGTATTGTATGCATGAGCGAGGAAATTTGCCGCTCACTTACAGATTGACCCTTGAATGCCGCTTTAAGTCTCAAACGAAGATTAGAAGCTGAGTAATACTATTTTATGCTAAGGCATGCAGCTATTGAGCGCATCTTAGGAGCTACTGAGTGTTACACAATCTGTCGGCATGGTTGCCGAGCTGCCGTGCACACTGCCGAGCCCATGTGCACCTGGCTGCCAGCTACTGATAGTTACGCTCCTGTTGCCGCCCAACGTGCCTGTTGCTAACCATGTATACTATCTGCTGTCCCTTGATTATTTTTTCCAATATTGTGTGTCAGTTGCTTCATGTTATGTGAAGAATGCCACCACCTATATGTCAGATGTCGATAGTTATGTGTTTGTTGCTTAGTGCTCTACACATAACTATCATGCACTGTGCATTAGGTGTTGAGCACTAAGCATCAGATGTTAGCACTGAACACAAGGAACCGTGCACTGATCACCAATGGTTGTGCACTTACATCAAGGACAAGCACTAAGTGAGCTACATAGCACAGAACACTCGAGGACATGCATATGACACTGACTGTCGAGCACTAGGCACCAGGGCCGAGCTCTGTGCAGCAGCTGCTGAAGCTCTATGCACCTTATGCAATGCACTAGAGACAAGCTGTTGAGCCCCTTACTGCCCCATACCGTGCGCGATGGGCGCTAGCGGTTGTGCAGCCACCGAATGTTGTCGAGTGACAACTAGAAAATGTTATTTGTCATGTGGTCTGTGGCACCAGAGTCTATAATCTAATAATCATGCCCAATATTCACATCAAGAGCAGTTTGGAAATCATTTAGAATACCTGAGATGTCACCATCATCCACAGTGTCAAAATCAGCAAGAAAGCCTGCAAATTGTCCCAACAAGGCTGTGTGATGATCAATACCAGAAGATTACTTTCCTTGCTTCTGCAGTAGGTATTCTGCAAATTCATTGATCAGGGCAGTAGGATTTGTGGTGAAGTCTGAGATACCCTCAGATGAAGAAGAAGCAACATCATCAGTTACAAGATTTGCTTTGTGAGAGTTGTTGCTCCAGTTTTTTTTCATGTTCCTGTTTTCCCTTTCTCTTTGAAACTTTAGCTTCAACTCAGGGTATAAAATCCAACACCTTTCCCTGATGTGACTAACTCCCTTGCAGTGGCTGCATTTTAAATCAGGATGATTCCCCTTGTAACCTTTTCTTTCAGAAAACTTGAGTTTAGACACATAGGCTCGAGAATCAGCAAGGTGGTTGTTGACATCTGAGTTCATCATTTTCCTTCTTAGTTCTTACCTTTGGACTGTTCAACAAACACTTTTGAAGGAATGTATTTCTGAGTTCATGAGAATATGACTCCTCAAGTCCTCATAATCTGAACTCAGATTTGCAAGCAACTAAAATATCTTATCTTCTTCTGCTCTCTTAGCAAGTATATCAACATCAATAGTGTGAGGTCTATAAAGATCTAACTCATTCCACATACCTGTCAGGCTTCCTAGATATTGAACAAAGGATTTTTCTTCCTGCTGAAGCAAGGAAATATCCTTCTTGAGTTGAAAAACCCTAGCTGCATTATTCTGATTTCCATACATCTCCTTAACATGCTTCCAGCAGTGCAGAGATGATTCTGAATAGTTAAATATTTCAGAAATTTTAGACTCCATGGAATTTAGAAGTCAAGACATAACCAGTTGGTCCTTGCATAACCAAGTTGCATAGTCTGCAGCATCAGTAGCAGGCATTAGGACGGCTCCATTGACAAATCCAAGTTTGGATTTTCCATAGAGAGCCAAAGTAACAGTTCTAGACCAAGGAAGGTAATTGTATTCATTTAGCAAACAGTGTAGTCTCTAGTTTGGATTACCCTCAACTTCAAAGCTGCTAATCACAAGACGATTAGCATCAGACCCAAAAGGGTTTTCATTGATTGCGGAAGAACTTTTCTCAGTCATTTTAGAATTGAAATAAGAAGAGTACAAGTCAAGGATGAACAAGATAAGCAGAGGCATGACACTAAAGTTCCTGCTCTGATACCATAATGAAAAACACAAGAAGATGGAGAATAATTCCCTCTTTTCAATTTATTTGAATTATGTAATTATGTGTACAAAGGAACTAGATTATATAGAGGATTCAAACATGAGTTTGAATCAATCGACTCTACTAACTAAACCTGCTATCCATACTTAAAATACAATAATTATTTATAGTTACAAGAAAGAAAACATCTTTAGCCATGTTGCAGCTCCAGTAACCCTAAGCAATCACAGCACCATGCCATTCTGCAGCTTGCTGCAATCAACAACTTTATGCCTTGAACTGAAACACCATACCAATCACACTGTACACACAGAGAGCCATGCTGCATAACACACTGCTTCAATATGAATGACACTCTCTCTTGGTCCCTTATGATTTGAGACTTGGCCACTTCTTTGGGACAATTCACAGGTGCAATAGACTTATACATCTCATTTTTACTCATGGTATCAGCGTCATATTTAATGCTACAATGGTAAACCTCAAAGCCAACAATCTCATACCTAGCAGCCTTCTTCTTATCAGCTTCTGAAATTACACCCATGCCTTCTTCCCCAGTACCAATTATCTGCACACCACTTCCTTCATACTCATGAATCAAAACCCTGAACTTGAGGTGGTTGATGATGTAATCATCTTTACTTCCATCTGGCATGAAACCAACAGGATACCCAGTCCACTGGATCATCGCCCCGTTTTGATAAGCATATCTCATGGCAGGCAAATTATCAAGGATCATATTGACCTGATACATATCCATGGTCCTTTGCTTCAACTGCTTCACCTCATACTCCTTCAAAGGGTGTGTAGTACACAAGTACACAGTCTCGTTCACATTCATCCTAAAGCGGTAAGGAGAGCACTTAATGTCATCTCCCATCAGAAGCTCCTCGAGATTCTAAGCCATTTTCTTGATACCTCTTGGGGTTTGCAGTACGGCAGCCTGTAGTAAATAAACGGAAGCTCAGTCTCAATCGAAGTCAAGGAATTAAACTTGGCCACTAGTAGAATCCGAGACCTATGCGACAAAATTAAACAATTTCATCTTATAAGTTTCAAGTTATGCCATGAAAATAATTTCGTCGTCAAAATTATAACTTATGAGATGAAAACAAGAATTCGTCGCTTAAGTTGTCACCTTATGCGACTAATACATAACCTAAAAGATAAAAATAAGTTATGAGACGAAAAACATATTTTTCGTTGCATAAGTTTCAAAAAAATGAAAAAAAAACAATTCCTGCAAAAAAATTCAAAAAATTTCTGAATCAATTTTCCCACTCGATCTCTCTCTCTCTCTCTCTCGTATATTTTCCAGACGCCTCCTCCACAATCCCTCATGCATCTCTCTCTATCAAAATCGGACCCAACCCTCCACAATCCCTCATGCACCTTCTCCCCCACCACTTCTCTCACCTTTGCCGCCACCCACTCCACCACCCTCACCCTCCACAACCCTTAATTCCTCTCCTCCGCCTCTCCACCTCCCTCACCCTAGCTCCGTAACCCCAACTCTCCTTCATCGACGTCAACTCCTTCGCCTTCTTTCGCTGCCGCCAACCTAACTCACACAGACGCCTCCGACTTCCACCTCCTTCGTCGACACCAACTCTGACCCCACCGATGCGTCCATCTCATCCACCACTCGAAGCTTCTTCAACCCAGCCACCTCCCTTCTATCTATGTCGACTTCCACCGCCTCTGACTTCCACCTCCTCCACCGACGCCAACTCTGACCATTATGACGACTCCAGCAACTCTGACTTCCACCACTCGACGATTACAACGACAACTCGTTCTCTACTCCGACGTTGTCGATGAGCATGGGTTTGGTGGATAGAGGTTGGTGGTGGTGGTGGCGCGTGGGTGGTTGACAGAGTAAAAGAACTACAAAAAAATTTTCACATTCGAAATTTTCCCGCTCTTTTTTTTTGAAATTTTGTAAACACTAAAGCAACGAAATATTTGGTCATTTAAGTTAAAAAATTTCATCGTATAAGACTATAGTGACGAATCATTTTTCGTCGCATAGGTGTATTCTGTTGTGAAGAATACTTTATTTTCGTAGCATAGGTACCGGTGCGACGGTAAGTATGCGACGAGATTTTCATCGCTTAGGTTCTTATGCGACGACATTTTCGTCGCTTAGGTTCTTATGCGACGAATATGTGCTACTATGCGACGAAATGGTTTCGTCGCATAGGTCTCAGATTCTACTAGTGGGTAAAGATCTCTTGCCCTTTCGGATACATATGCATGTAACTCCCGGGGAGATAAAACCCATCATAAACATGCGAGATCACAACCAAAACCAGCAATGCCCATAGAAACTGGCATTCTTGATTTCGACACAGCCATCTGAATCGAAATGAAAAAGAACACCCCTACCAGGTGTATCTAAGCTACTCTCTTAAATAGACCCATCCAACATAATATCTACATAAAAAATCCAAACAAGCTGACATCAGCCTAGAAAGAACAACAATTTCCTATATACTAAAGGAGGTGCAAGGTGTGCACTGTTCACCTTCACTGTTCAACTGAAGCCAACTAAAAATGGCTTAAGTCGAGCCGGATACTGTTCATCATATTTCCTAAATAACAATTGCGGTGCAACTGTTCAAATGGAGCCGATCAAATTTATCAATGGAGCCGGCTTAATATTGATCAGTCGAAGGAGAAGGTTGACAGCCCAGTCAATCTCTCATCTCATCAAGCTGCTCCATCATCCACCTGCTCCCATCTCAAAAACTGCTCCACCAGTTCCCATTATCTGCTCCCATCTCCTAAACCATACCCATCTCAGACGAATGATCACTGTATAGTGAAGAAAGAGTTTTTCACAGCGAGTTCAACGCCTAATATCTAAGCTGGAGGCCCCTCCTGATAATTGTATTTGAGTTCGTTTACTCCTCACTCTCCTAACTCGGGGTAAGTTATTATTGATGTCCGACTGCCGATGTCGGTACCTACGACTGTGGAATGTTTTTTTATGTTATTAAAAGAGGTCTAGCTTCTTCAAAATTCATTAATTTCTACAATTTTGATCATGTTTTTTCTTTTGGGTATAATGAATTTTGAAGATTTGGTGTTTGTAGTAGAAGAAAGAGCGGTGCTCTGTCATTAATGTTTGGAGTGAATTGTGGGTTTGGTGCAAGGAGTTATATTTATAAGCCGGTCTCTTCTGCTGTGTTGAGAAGACCACAGTTGGTGATGATGTGTATTGGAGTTGGAGGTTACAATGATCATAGCATTGACACTGATCAGAAAGCAATATGGAAAGAGTTGGATTCAATAGTGAAGCACTGAAGCTTCTTTAGAGGCTGATGCTGAGAATGTTTTGAGAGCAATCACACCTACCCTTGATCCAAATCGACACAAGTGTTAGGCTGGTAAGCTTTCCGTGTGCTATTGATGTCATTTTATTAGCTTCATATGCAATCTGTATTGCTGATGTAAATGTATATGTATACCAAATATGTTTTATGTTTGTGTTTTAGCATTGATATATTTGATAAAGGAGCATTAAGGTAATTGGTATCCTTCATTGTTGTAGTGTTGATTGTGGGAATGGTTGTATTGGTCTACTTCCTTTCTCTTCCATTTTATCTTCTTATTTTATAAGATTGAACTCAAATTTTAAAAGCCCTAAATCTGTGTTTATGGGTTTTGAACCCTATCTCCGGCCACCGAGTTTTTTCACATTCTAACAACTTTTGTAAGCTTGGGCGAAGATCGAGAAGCAATGGAGGAGCTATTGAAGCAACTTTGGATGTTCTGAGTCTAAGCTAAGGGCTGCAGGTTGACACCTCAATTGTGGCTAAGTGTGGACGATAACTAGGAAGAGAGGAGCTGTTGTGGCGGCTGGGGTTGAAACAGAGGCTTAAAGTCTTCTGGGAATATCAAAGGTAAGGCTTCAACTTCCGAAAATCATAAGTAATTGTAGAAAATTGTTTTTGCTTCGATTCCAGTTCTCAAGTGATCAATAGGAAGTCTAATACAAATGTCATGAAGACACCAGCCTCAAATTTGTAGCCGAACTATACTGTTTTCAGCCAAAATAGTATGCTGGTCAGAAAGTCAGGTTTTTGTTTTGTGATTTTCAGATTTCTGTTTTTAGTTGGATTCTTTGCTTTTGAGTTGTTGTTTTGATATGAAATTGTACATATGTAATGATTAGATTATAAGGTTCCTAAATGTGTCATTAGTTTCTGAAATTGAAGGTAGAGCCGAAGGTTGAGGTGCTTAAAGCTCTCTATAAGATTTAGAACAACTTTTACTTATTGCTGCTTTGTTTAGCTGTGTTGTAATGATGTTGTTTAGTCCTTTAAATTGTAAACTTTGTGTGTTTTCTTCTTTTTGAACATTGTTTTTAGTTATGTTTAGTAGGTTGAAGTTTTGTACCACATAGAGTTTCTTATTTGTTTTTACATTATAAGTTTAGGTACTTTACTAGAAAATTTTCAGCAAAACCTAGCGCTGTGACTGAACTTTGAAAATTCATAAGTAATTCAAGAAAAATCATTTTATGATGATTCCAAGTCTCAAAGTTTCTTTTGTGTGTCTACTACAAGTCTTTAGAAGGAATTAAAGGCAGATTCCATACGGATTTGTACAGTATTTTCTGTGAAGGTGACTGGGTCAGAACTGCAGTTTTTATTATTTATGTCCAGTTGACATGTTTTGACATTTTTATAAGTTATCTTCTGATTCCTTACACTATAATTCCTGATACAGGGTTCAATGTATGATACTCGATATTCGGGATGTGAATTTTTGTTTGATTCCAAAGTCCCCCTTCTTTCTTGGAAGATGAATATAAAAGAAAACCGACTCATAGAAATTGGACATATGGTTTGAGTAATTGCCGAGGGAACATGAAAGGCACTTTGCTACCTGGTGTTTATGTAAGTACTATTAAAAGACTATTGCACTTATCTTAAAATTCAAATTTTGCTATTGTGATTGATATTTTGCAACTATGTCCTTATATAATGTATTTGGTTTGCAGGATAAATGAATTATATGATCATGTGAAACGCTATGGAAATAAGTATTGAAATTAGTTACTGGATGTTTAAGCCTGAATCTTACTATATGTCTATACAAACGAGTTTTTGGTTTTTGTCAAAAATCTTCCACCATCGAAGTCTTTCTACAGTTGAACTATAACAGCTCCAACACTGCATGTAACTCTTTTTCTCTCACTTTCTCCATCTCAAATGATGTTTCTAGATCTATAGGTTTCAATATAATCATTAACGTTTAGATGTGTTCATGTACAGTTAAGGTTGAGGAGATCGATGGAGGTGAATTGGCCAAACATATTGAGATGTCAAATCGGAGGAATAGTCATTGTGCCTACCATCACATATTGGGATGGAAAAAACGGGGAGAATAATCAAAAAATTTCAAGGTATTTTATTGCTCTTTTACTTTTAAATTTAATTGATGCATATGGGTTTTTATTGGATTGTTTTGTTTGATATTTCAACTCATTCGTCTCAGTTAATTGCTTTTCTTCACTACTGAATAAAAACTGAAATTTAACATACATTGAACCCAGGAATTCCTGTAAGGAATGACCTAGCGCCACTGTTGGAGAAGAAAATAAGTGTCATATTTAATATGTTTTTCTGTTCATAATCCGTATTTGGAATGAGGTTATGTGAGGCACCCAAATGCCAACATAAACCCAGACAATCACTAAAGCTCCTTGCATTCAAAAAAAGAAAAAAAAGGGCAGTTATAACTGTTTATTCTTGCTTTACGTCTTCCCTAATTTTTATTATTGTATTGTTACCCTGTAGGTAGGGAAACATTCCATTAGATGGTCATATTTGTGGAAACAAAAAATTTGGTGCAAGTGTTTTTAAAAAAAAACAGGTAAATTGTAATTCACTTTTTTTTAATATCGACAGATACGTATATAAACTCTGCTTTAAAACATGTATTATTAACCAGCGCTGGTGCGGGCACTTGATCTAGTATGAGCTAAAGATGCTTTCTTTAAATGAAACACTACTCTAATTATGGTTTACGATCCTACTCAACTACACGCACATATCCACTAAGCAAAAATCAAATGCTCAACAAGATCCATGTAGCAACAAAAACAAAAACTAACACATGCACAGATCTAAGAATTTCAAATTTGATTTCAAATTCAAATCCAGATAAACGAGAATCGAAAACTAACACATGCAAGAGAAGGTTAAGTATGAAGCAGCAATAACAGAGGCATATAAGGATGTGAGGAAGAACGAACCGGAGTAGGTGAATCGGAGGTGGAGGGCTTGCTTGTAAACGAAGCCTTCTGGCCGACTTGATGCTTTCTTTGGAAAGAAAGTAACGGTGGAAATGAGAATGAGAGTGCTTTTGGTGAATTGATTCTCTGATCTTGGGTTGGGCCCAATACTTCAAAGTAAATGTGTTGATCTATTTTTTTGGTCGCTAAATGTGTGTTGAGCTATGAGATATACTTATTTACTTCTAAATGAAATAAGCAAAACTTTAAACTATAAGGGATCACCCTGTTAAAAAAAACTAAAAGGGGTGACAACATCGGTAGTGGCCTGGGGTACATTAGTGCATGTTTGATATACATTACTACATTACACCTTTTTATTTGTTAAGACAGTCTTGGACTTGTGTGTGTGACTTTAAGTTGTACTAATATCTCTGTTTTAAATAACGCGTCTTGAGGCACGTTATACCTTAAGGCGTGGCGTGGCATGACTTCTCCATTTCACCTTAAGGGTTCCTTTGAAAGGCTTTTATCACAAAAGGCTCGCCTTTAGCTCGCATTTAGCTCTTTTTTTTCGCTTTGAGGCTAAAAATGTGCCTTAAGACGGTCAAAGGCATCGTGAGGCGTCACTATTTATATGTTGATTTTTAATCTATACCCTAAAACTACGTCGTTTTAAATAAAATTTAAAGAGAAAAATAGCGTTGTTTGACTTTTTTCATTTCATTGTTGAACAACTTTTCTTATTTTCTCTTTCACAACATGAGTGAATGATTTTATGTTATTATGTATTTGTCATTAAGAATTTTAAACATTATCTTTGTGATCTTACTACTAAAAATTTAATTTTAAATATTTTTGAAGATTTTATTTCTATAATTTAATTATTTTTATTTAATTTTAAGTACATAAAAGGCTTCGCCTTTTTCGCCTCAAGGCTTTTGTGAGGCAAAACTCCGACAAAACGTCTCGTCTCACACTTTCGCTATTTAAAACATTGACTAATATTAACATATGTTTGGTGTTGTATGGTATTAGAGTAGTTTTGTTTGGTTTGTGGTTTAGAATGAGGTGCTAACTAAGGATGACAAATTTGGCTACCCACAATAACACCATCTAAAGAGACCAAATTGAAAGCAAGATGTTACGTAAGCTCATTTATTTTATTACCCAGTGACACCAAACACAGTACTAACAAAATTGGTCTTCTTATTTAAGACTGTCTTAATTAGTCTCGGTAAACAAACATGCACATGTTATATGATTGTATATCCTTAATTGGATAGGGGTGACTATATTTTGAGCAACGGTGAATTGTAGATTTCAAAGACTCAAACTAAAAACATAATCTTAAATTAACTATTTTAACAAGTCAATTCTTACAAATTCACATAATATAACATCAAAGTTTCTCACTTAATCTTACATTAAGAAAAAGAGTGAGATTTTTCCAAACAAAAGGGCAACGCTAAAATATTGTACAACTGTGTTCATTAGTGGAACTTGAGACTGGTCAAGATGTTGTTGTTCACTGGGTCAGCCAAATGGTCCAATAGGTTTTGGTACGGTCCAACTCCAGTCACAAGGCCTTGGATAAAGTAGCCCAATATAGCCAACATAGCCAATCTCCCGTTTTTCACTTCCTTAAGCTTCAACTCGTTCAGTGACTTCTCATCCTTTCCAAAACCTAATGGGTTAAACAACGGCCCACCAGGGTAGGCTGGGTTGCCAGATCCTCCCAAATACTTCTCAAAGCCTAAGAAGTATTGCTTGCTCATGGATCCGGGGTTGTACCAATCCTGGAAACGTCGGTGCTCGGCAAAGCCCATTAGAGCAAGCTCCAAGACGAAGAGGGTGTAAGGGTCAGCCCAGTAGTTGTAGGTTCCGGCCGGGGGAATCACACCGGTTTGGAACCAAGGGAGAGCTGTTTCAGCTGGAATAAGGCCGAGCTTTCCCAAGATCTCAGGTGCAATGGCACCGACTGCACCCAACATGGCGTATCGTCCGTTGATGATCTCACCATAGGCTAACCATCTTGGTTCGATGAACCCTCCGGTGCCTTCTGGGTCTGAGAGGCCTAATGGGTCGAATCCAAAGTCACCTGGAAGACTGTAATTACACATAATTATCACCCGAAAGCAAATTTTACACTAGTGGAATGTTGATAATTCACACTACTGAAATGTTATACATTGAGGAAATTTCATCACCAAGACATATCATGTTGTTAGATTATCTCAATGGGTCATACACTATTAAAAGTTCACCATCATATAATTTGTTTAACATACTTGTATACATAATTATTATTATTATGTTGGAAGAATTGCATACATAATTATAGCAACAAGCCAACAACACCCTTCTCAAAAAAATAAAATAGCAACACAATCGATTCTATCATATGCGATGCAAGTTGTTAATTACTTGAGACGACTAAATGCTAGCGTTATACTCATCAGATTTTTTGTTCCATCATGATATCAAATTATTGATTACAAGTTAACAGATATAACAAGATCGAGAACGTTGGCACATGAGAATGTTCTATATAGTCGATGCTCATAGGCACACGATTCTTAGCCACCATATAGCATCGCGAAGGTTTATTATCATCTTCTTCTCTTTGTTTAGGGTTTCTTCAGCAGCAGCATGCATGGAATAGAAAAGCAGAAGCAGAGTAGTAAATTACCTGCCATCCAAGTAAGAAAGACTCTGCTTTGAGGCGAACCACAACTGCCTGTCTGCTCCTTGCTGAAATATTCAGAACCCAAACACAGCATTCACTTAGTTGTTCCTCAACAATCTCACCATATACCTGAACAAGCTTAAGGCCAAAGCATATATATCTATACCTTAACAGGGGGAGTAGAGGCTGCCTTTACAACAAAGGAAGCTGATTTCCTCACCCCAAATGGAGACTGAGCTGATCTTCCTCCTAGAAAGTTCCTCGCAACCTCTTTCGAGGCGGTTAACGACGACGACGACACTAGGGCTTGTGTTGCCATTCTCTTCCTCTCTAAGGCTCTCTTCCTGTAAATCTCGACTGTGTTTTCTCAGTATCAAAGTCTGAGAGCTTATGAAGCAGATACTCGTACATGTAATGTAAATAATCGAGGGTGAAGACAGAAAGAGTGGGGCAGAGAGCACCAAGATTTGTGGGCACTGTTGGGAGTGAACTCCTGGTGGACATTGGAGATGCCCCAGGTTTCAGATCAGGTTAGGATCTCATTGTCCAACAATGGATGTCCACGTGGAGTGCTTGACCTGGATAAGGGATATTGCAGAATTGCCAATCCTCGATTGATTTTTAGGAATACAAACTGAGTGGATTCATATATTTTAAACACAAGCCACTTAAGCTAGCTGGGTTACATATATTTAGCAGCTCAATAGCAGTTTGATGTCATATATTTATGACTTGGAGTTGGAGGTTAAGTGCCTTACCCCTAGAACTATAAGCTAGCTAGATTACATACCCTAATATTCTTCAATTGATAAATGCACTTACACTAATGTATTTATATTTGAATCCCATAAAGAATGAGCATATATATGTCCATGACTCCATGATCTAATTACAAGAACCCTACAACATATCTCTCCACTTCAAGATTATTAGAGAGACGTTCAAAAGATCTAAGCATACATGGCCATATGGAAGAACAACGATGCTTCAGTCTATTTGAATTCAGCATCAATGTGGTATAAGAGCTTCCACCAATGTAATTTTTAAGTATAAGCGCTATTTCTGCAAAAAGCCTGGACATGAAGAAGGATTGCAATGGTTTAGACAATGTCGGCCTTGAGTATAAGCTTGGCAGCTGGACTCCTAGAGCCCCCAAATTTGAGGACTCCAAAACCAAAATTTATCACATACACTTCCGTCTAATTATCTAAGCATTAATACACTAATGTTTCTAATCTTGTTTACTTAATCAATATTTAAAGGGGTTTCATGGTTCAAATAGCTAGGAAATGAAAGTATTCATGTTTCCACAGGTTAGGGACGGCGGTGGCTCAACGTTGCCACAGACCGGTGGTGGTTCTATGAGAACACGGATCAATGATGGGTATATGTCTAGAAGGGTTCGTTGGACTCGTGGCAGGGTATGGTGGCTATCAGAGTGGGCAAGGCTTCGGTAGTATAGTAACTGTGGTGGCACCAACGGTGAAAGGGAGCTGCGGTGGTCTTTTTGGGCTGAATGGGACATGGTTGGATTTTCTGCTAGGCTAACTCGATGGGTCTGGGCCTGGTTGGTGTTGGGCCTGTTTTGGCTCTTTGTTGTTTTTTGGTTGGTTGTTTTAGGTTTTCAGTTAGGTTTATTATGTTCCTCCTCAATTCCTCATTTGGGCGAGGGTTTATGTGTCAGGTTTTTGTTAGGTCTTGTCGTTTCTCCTCTTTGAGCGAGGGTTTAGGTGTTTTTTAGTAGTTTGGTGTCGTCTGTCGCGTCGTGGGAAGTCATTGTTATGGTGTCGTTTCTATGGACTATTTTAATGTCAGTTAGTTCTTGTTGTCAATGTAATGAGGAAGTTACTTGTGCATATATGCTGGTAAGTTTGTCATGTAGTGTTTGAAAGTGTTATTTCTTCTTGAGGTTGACTATAAAAATGTATCGTGATTTCTGGATTAGGTTAAGTTACAGTTGAACCCTTATTGATATCGGTTTTTGTCCACTGTAATTGCTGTTGTTTCGGGTAGGTAGGGTGGAGAGTGAGAAATTTATATCCACCACCTTTATCCCTCATGATTGTAATTTGTATTCGCGTTCTATCAGTAAAGATCAATGTTCTTCTCAAAAAAATATTATCAAATATTTTTCTTACCATTCCTATGACTGGCTACAGAATATTACTTGGTAACTATTTACAAATTTTACATAAAATTCACAGTATATTATGACCCTTACATATATTGTTACATTATAGTTTTTGAATGAAAAAAAATTATGATTGACAAGCTCACGAATCTTATTTTGTTGTTCGTCTAGAGCCTTGAAAATCTCAGGGCCGGCCCTGGGCTTAGGCTTGGATGATTAAGGCTAACAAAGTTTAAGGCTTTGTTTAAACAAAACTTATTATGTCTTTACCAAAAACAAAATTCATTCTATGTAGCATTTCAAAAGCTTCCAAGGAGCAAAGTTAGTGTTGATCAAACAAATTTTTTTTAAAATATAATGAAACTTTTGTACCCCTAACTCTCCGAGTTTTTATTTATTTATTACTGCAAGAGTCGACTCACAATCTCGTACTTACTAAAGTTGAGACTATGCCGCTAGACTAATTAGTTCTGACTCCAAATTCTTATTCAAAAAATAAAACTTCAAATTCACTCCAGTGTCGTGTTGTATTATAAGAAATTACAAAGCCCAACAACTGGAGCCCAACCCATGATTCAATACCCGTCACCCAGACCCTTGTAAGAAAAGGAAAGCTCCACCAGTCCTTACCACAGCTGATCACACCCGAAGTATCTTTCATTTTCGTCCCATAAAACCCTAAAACCCTTGTCTGAGATTTTTGTCACTTCCTTCCGCCTCTCTTAAACCCTAAACCCGAAACCTCTCTCTCTGGGTTCACCCATCCCAGTCCCTTAAACTTTAAATCCCAAATCCCTCCAAAATGATGACCATCATGCTCCGGAGGTCACCCACAATCGCCGCCACGCACGCCGTCGCCGCCATCGAAACCCTACTGATCAGCCGCCTCCCATTTCCCTCCGCCACGTCATCACCCTCCCTCCCTGCAAATGGGGATCTCGGCGGCGCTGAGGCTAAGCTCTCAGGGTTTCAAGTTCGGAACTTTCACGCGAAACCGATGCCGTTGAGCTTCCGAGCATCGCCGACGACCATGTTCAGCGCCCAGGTGGCTTTGGAGGATGACTACGACGTGTCGTCTAAATCGAGCGGCGACGAGGGGCTCGAGATTTCGAAGCTAGGGATTGATAAGGAGATTGTGTCTGCTTTGGCCAAGAAGGGGATCACCAAGCTTTTTCCCATTCAGGTAATTTTGTAACTTCCCCCAATTTATTGCTCTGTTAATTTGTATGAGAGAATGATTAGGAAGTAAGAAAGTGTTTAACTTTCGAAACTTTTTTCGGGTTTATTGAAATTTGTATTGGGGATTTTTGTGTTGTGTAGAGAGCTGTGTTGGAGCCTGCAATGCAAGGACGTGATATGATTGGTCGTGCTAGAACCGGAACTGGGAAGACTCTTGCTTTCGGGATTCCTATATTGGACAAGATCATTCGATACAATGCCAAACATGGGTGAGTTTCTTTGATGAGACCCTCATTTTGTTAGATTAGTTGTGGGTTTGTGATTGGGTTGTTGTATTATTATACAGGCGTGGGAGGAATCCTTTGGCTTTGGTAATGGCACCGACGAGAGAGCTTGCGAAGCAGGTTGACAAGGAGTTCCAAGAGGCAGCACCTGGCTTGGATACCATTTGTGTGTATGGTGGTACGCCCATTGGGAATCAAATCAGGCAGCTTGGCTATGGTACTGATGTTGCTGTGGGCACACCTGGGCGTATTATTGATCTGATTGATAGGGGCGCTTTGAATTTATCCGAAGTGCAGTTCATTGTTCTTGACGAAGCAGATGAGATGCTTAAAGTGGGATTTCAGGAGGCTGTGGAGCAAATCTTAAGGAGCGTACCAAAGCAACGTCAAACCTTATTGTTCTCTGCAACAATGCCGCCTTTCATTAGACGTCTTACTCAGAAGTACCTAAATAATCCAGCGGTTATTGATCTTGTGAGTGTACATTTTTATTTTGCTCTGTTCTACTTCAGTATTCATTAGTAGGAAACATTTCTGTTTGATTAGGTGCAAGAAAGCTAACATCTTTGCATGTGCTATAGGTTGGGGACAATGATCAGAAATTAGCAGATGGAATTACCCTGTATTCTATTGCTGCAGAGTCATATGGAAAAGGATCAATCCTTGGACCGCTTATAACAGTAAGTAAATATAATTTTCCTGTTTTGGGTTTTCCTTGTAAACCTTGTGTTGAAGAATCTCCGGCCTGCCTTTTCATATATGGTTGATTATCGGTTTCTCACCATAAGATGTGTGATTGTTAGGAACATGCAAAAGGAGGGAAGTGCATTATTTTTGTTGGGAGAAAACGTGATGCTGATAATTTGGCATATGCCCTGTCAAGAAGCCATAAATGTGAGGCTTTGCATGGGGATATTTCACAGCAGCATAGGGAAAGGGCACTATCGGGTTTTCGAGCTGGGCATTTCAATGTTTTAGTTGCCACTGATGTTGCCGCTCGTGGGCTTGATGTACCCAATGTTGATCTGGTGAGCGTATCTTTTAACTGTTCGTTTTGAGTTTAAATTTAAGTTCCTGGATAGTCAATTTATTCTTTGACTAACCTGCATGTATGAATAGCATCCATTTCCTCCATTTTATTGATAATGATATGATTAAGGTGTTGAATGCTTCCTACTTGGGTCCATATATGGTTATTGTTGTGATATTGTTTTGAAATTAAATCATGGACAACTACTTCCTACTGACTCCAATTTCCCCTTGTACCTGTGTGCGTAGGTGATACACTATGAGCTTCCAAACAATTCAGAAATATTTGTTCACCGGTCTGGCCGAACAGGTCGTGCTGGGAAGAAAGGGAGTGCTATTCTGATTTACTCACAAGATCAAGCCAGGAACGTCCAAACTATTCAACATGATGTTGGATGTAAATTTATAGAGGTAAAATATCAATCTTCTTTACATTATTCACAGTTTATGGCCTAAGTCTAACAAAAGCATGATTTGGATATCAAGTATTTTTGGGCAAGCTAATAGGTTAAAAAGTGGCATGATAAGTTGTTGAAATGAGGGTTATACACTTTTTTTTTTCAGAAATGCACTTAGACCATCAATTATATTCAAGAGTTTAGTGCAATGAGCGTGCAATCTGCCTATGTGCTGCTTAGTTCGAGTTCAAGCATACTTTATGTCCATGGGAGCTTCCTGTCCTTTTGCATGCTTAGACAACTTACTGATTGAGAGTTATTTTCTTGTCATGCACTTTGTTTATATTTGAAGCAACCCTGACTAATTGTATTTTCTGTTCATCAGCTCCCCCGGATTGCTGTTGATAGTAGCACTGCAAGCATGTTCTCTGACAGAGGTAACAGTCGCTTTGGTAGTTCTGGGGGACCTGGATATGGTCGACCGTCAAACCAAGGAGGAAACTTTGGCAATTCAGGTTTTGGCCGATCCAGATCCAGTGGTTTTGGTAGTTCTGGAGGGTTTGGTGGTTCTGATCGTTCAAGTGGTTTCGGAGGGTTTGGTGGTTCTGACCGTTCAAGTGGTTTTGGAGGGTTTGGCAGTTCAGACCGTTCAGGTGGTTTCGGAGGGGTTGGTGGTTCAGATCGTTCAGGCGGTCGTTCAAGTGGTTCTAGGAGCTTTGGAGGAGATCGCCAGAGTGGCTTTGGTGACAATAATTCTAGCCGCTTTGGAAGCTTTGGGAAAGACTCAGGAGGATTTGGTAGTTTTGATTTCTGATTAAAATGCAGGGAGAAGAAGAGCCTTCTGATTTGATTGAATGGTAAATCTGAAAATTTGATTTGTTTTTTTTTTCCTTTTTTGGTTCTTTATCATTATTTTGCCTTATGGATCTTTATGTTCTTTTAGATGAAACATGCCACTATGAATGGTTTTGACTTGTGTTCTTACACAACTGTCTTGATTATCAGTTAGGAAGAAGCTATGGGACGACACAGGAAGAACCAGATTTGGCTTTAGAACAATTGTTTCCATATAGTGGCATGTCACAAGGTGGTGCACAGGCCTCTACAAGTTTTTAATTTACTGAAGTAGAAGTCTGATTTTTTGATGTTGATAGTAAATCTATAAATTCAGGTATGTAGCGAACATGAATCGACGGGGCTCTTCATGTAATTGGCCTTATTCGTTGATGTCAAACAATTTTGGCCTTGGGCTGTGTATGAGATGCTATTATAAGTATACAATAACCCAAACAATTGGTCCACAATGGAAATGTTCAGGTTCTTGAATCACTCAGTGTGCGTGTTGGAATAGATAGCTGAGTTACCCACAGCAAACGACACTGATAATATATTGGTTGCAGACTTGCAGTAGGCGAAGATGATGATTGAGTTCGTCCTATCTTGCTAATCGCAGATTTTGTCATTTTGCTAGAGCTACTGGATTTGTCTCGTTTGCTACCACCTCTAAACTAAGTTCTTCCATAAAAAATAGCCAAAAGTTCTTATAAGCAATCCAACTGCTGCAGACGTATTGCAATTACAAGGGTCCTCTTTAAGGAATCAACAGAAAGACATCCCGGCAACAAGGATGACGACTGATTGGGAGGAGGCCAAGGTCTTAAAAAGCGATATTTTCGGCGAAATTTTGTTGAAAATTTCGATTTTTTGAACCTCTGAAATATCTTTCACATTCTATGCATTTCTCATCCGAAATTTTCAAAATTTCCCCATATTTTTGATATTTTCTGAAAATTTCCAAATTTTTTTATTTCATTTTTTCCAAAATTTTCTAATCCACAAGTTCAAATTCAAACAATTAACTACCCTTATTTTATTCCCTTATGTTTTTTGTCCAAAAGTTTATAATCCACTATATACCTTTACTGTGAAAATCGGGGAATGTATTATCCAATAATTATGAGATGCAATCAAATAATAACTTGTGGTCACAGTCTGAAGCACAATCTTTTAATTATTATGGTTATGGCTAAGGTCAAGCGATGTCTAATGCATACTACAACTCCCAGTATGAAAACCCACGGTCAATCTCTCTTGACTTGTATGGTTGGCATATAAGTCAATACATGTAAAACTATAAAGGTGAGGTATCATTTAATGATTATTCTTCATAATACACTGAAGACTCCACACAGAGGGATAATGAATATAGCGAAAATTTTGTACCTCATAGATCTTCTACGTGGTTTTAAAGTACTCATTTAATTTTATGTGAAATGTATCATATGTATATAAGGCGTGATGATTTAGCCTCCTTTAGAGTTTCCAGCCATCAAAAATTTTTTTAAAATAAACTTTTAAGTATTATTAACTGTTCAGCACTTACTTTTTCACTTTAAATTATCACAACTCCTTATAGATCAATATTTATTCAAGATTTTCTTTTCAAATATAGTACATAATATAGTAAACAAACATCTCTTAAAATTTCATTTAAAATTTCCGTGTTTTTCTTCAAATTTTCGACAATTTTTTATTGTTATCGATATTTCTTTGAAATTTTCGTCGAAATATCAGTTTTTCAAAAAGTCGATATTCTGTAATTGTCGTAATTTAAAACCTTGGAGGAGGCAATGTGACTTGATTGCAGATATAATCTCAGAGCTTGATAGGTGGAGCGGTGGGCCGACTAGAGCGATGAAGAGGACCTTCTTGCAATGGTGATGGTGCGGTTGGATTGGATAGTGGCAGGTCCGAGATAGGTGGTTGTTCAATTGAAGGAGGAGTAAGGATAAAATTGGGTTCGATGGATTTGGTGTCTCTCGAGAAAAGGATGATAACAACTGCAACGAACAACTGCTGGGATTAGGAGACGACGACAACAACAATGCGTATGCAGAAAGATGATCAAAGAACCATGGGAAATACCAAAGGATGGAGTTTGACTTGGTTGGGTTTGATGTGAGGTGTGATGAGTTGGGTCTGTTATTTGGTCCATAAGGCGAATTGGACCATAATTGGGCTCCAGGTCAGCAGACTCATAAAAAAGCACTTGATTACTCTAGGGGCAAATTTATTTTTGACATTGACTAGAGTAGCCTACGCTAAACAACCAAGCACAAAGATGATTTAAAGGAGGTCAGGAATAGAGACACACAAAAGGTGTTTTAAAAGAAAAGAAGTGGAGTGGGAAAACGATTAATGACATGAATAGCAATAAGGACACATTCTCCCCAAAATTTTATAAGAAGATTAGCTTGAAACCGGAAAGCACGAGCAACTTGGATGATGTGATGATGCTTGTGTTCTACTACCTCATTTTGTTGGGGCATATAAACACAAGAATATTGAAAGATAACTCTATTTTTCTTTGAAAAAAAAACTCGAAGGGAAATGAACGTAGCTCCATTATCAATGCGAAAACTTTTAATTTGAGATGAAAACTAGAAAGACACATAAGAAAAAATTGTTTAATCAAAGACTGACCTTCTCATTTATGTTGTATCAAAAATACCCAAGTAAAACAAGAATAATCATCCAAGATTGTAAGAAAATAACGCGCACCAGAAAGAGTATGATGTTTGTATGAACCCCCAAATGTCACAATGAATGATATCAAAAGGTTTAACAGATGAGATAAAACCGGTACCTAATGAGAGATGACTTTGTTTCGCCAATGGACAGATATCACAAACATGATTTAAACTAGGAAGAATAGAAATATCTAGAAAATTCTTAGCAATGTAATCCAGAGGAGAAGATGAAACATGACCCAACTTTTTGTGCCTGAGGTTGGAAGAAAATATTATGGAGTGACAAGCAGGTTGAATGGATGATGACTCATGTGTTTGGAGCTTATTTTTCTCTATCGCTAACGCCACCAAATAATATAGACCATCACGTTACTTCTCCAAACCAATCGTCATCTTTAAAATCAGATCTTGCAAAATACATCAATAAGGGAAAAAAGTCACAGAACAATTCATGATTCTCGTTAATCGACTGACCGACATCTGATCAACTTTGAATATAGGAACACACAATACATCATGCAAATAGTACTCAGAATTTAAAGGCAAAGAACCCTTAACAACAATTTTGGCTCTTTCTCCACTAGGAAACAATACGGAAGACAATAAACAACTTTTGTCCTTTTGTAATAGTGAGCCTTAAAATAAAGAAATGTGGTCTGTCGCACCGCTATCGATTATCTAGTTGCGGGAAGTGACATTAAATAAGCTTTGTTTTGTTGCTGCAATACTGACTCTTGAATTATCATATTCTTTGTGATTCAAAATAGACAAAGCACGTTGATGTAGATGCTTGGGGAAAGGAATGCGAACGGAGAAACTATTCTTTAGATCAAATTGATTTGATCGATTGTATTGGTTGAATACTATCAACAATGAGGGATCATCATGATGATCAATGAAGAAATATTTGAGATCTTGAATGACCATGGAGACAACCGAATTGTTGTATGAGATATAAAGTACAACGAATTGAGAAAAATAAATCGTTGCTCGAGAGATATGATGCAACGACTATAGAGTCAGAAAAATTGCTACATGAGAGATTAAAGTGTAACAACTAAACAAGATCTTAGCACTGCTTTGGTACCATAAAAAAGATATGAATTGGCCAGAGTAGAATTTCATTAATAATATGGATGAATATATATACACATATTACAAGGGAGATAAATCTTTATTCTACGTACAAGGATCAAATCTGTACAATTAAGGAGAGAATATGAAAGCAGAATATCATGCTAAACTAGTTTCCTATAACATGTAGATATAGGATATACTTTTCTAACACAGTCCAAGATTCATCAACTCATTACTTCTTCAGAACCCACATCTTAAAATTGCACACAAGTTGGGAACGACTGGTTTGAAAGTACAACGTTCGGAATTATTAAGAACTCAAACTTGGACAATCAACAATGGCCTATACCAGAATGGGAGGAAAGGGAAAATGGAATCTCATGAAATTTTTCCTTAGCCAAATCAAATGACACAATTTTTGAAGGAAAAACCAACCATTTTCCTCTTCGTGCAATAAGCCAATGCAGAGCACCGTTAACTGAATACCCCCATTTCCCATTCAACCTGTAATTTTTGTATAGCATTTCAACATTCCTCTATGAATCCGAGTTTAGTGTAAAGACAACAAGAAACTCAGATATACAACATCCCCAGTATTACTTTATAAGCATTAGTTGTTGAATCATAGCCGAACCCGAAGAAAATATTTCGACAAGAATGAATGGGAGGAAGTGATAAGACTTGGGATTCTCCCGTACAAGGATTTCATAACACAAGGGTAAAGAATTTTAAGGATTTCTCACCACTATAATAATCAAGTAGTAGACATACCAAACCATTGCAACTACCAACGATTAAAACAGAATCAACTTCAATCAGAGGATCAATTACTAAAAAGTCATGCATTCTCTTTGAAAGAAGACGATCATGGCTCAAACACTTCATTGCTTTCTCACACTGCAGTTCGGAAAAGTTCTTCTTTGATAAAAAGAGAGTAGCTGGTGGTATTCTGCGGTGCATACGACTAAGGTGTTTTCTGATGAAATAAGGGTCGGCGATCAAGGCCCGTCATGTTTTGCACACACACACCAGAATCGAAGCAGAGATTTGGCCGTAGCCATGAAAGAATCTCGCATATGACGTCGTCGAGATCAAGAAACTGGGAGACAATTACTTGTTTTTGTCGCCGATTGCTGACAACGTCCGACATCTTTAACTTGAAAGTGTTTGCTCAGGTCGCTTTTGGCGACTCCAAACTCGAAAGTATCCTAACGGGAAGCGTATAACGCACTTTTCGATTCCAACCCACACTAGTTTACCAAGTCAAACTCGTATAACTTGTGTGCATATTCATATCTAAATAGTAAGTTTACTATCTTTCGTAAATTTTTACTAAGGTCGATAAACAACTATACAATATCTTTATTTTCATTTTTGTGGCTCTTATGAACAAAATAAACAGAAATTTGACTGTATATGAAAAATTTACTAAGGACACAAATTAACTAAGTAACTTTACTTGAAACAGTAAACTTTACTAGAGACAGTAAAATTGAAAAATGATCCCCAAATTAATTCACCTTCAATCCTTCATCTGTTCACTTCACCAATTCATCAAAACCACTCAAACTAAATTACCACACCAAAACCAGATTCACATGTGTGAGTACATCAATTACCCATTATGAAACTCTAAATTTAACCCCAAAAAAGCTCTCGACACCCAAACGCATACGACATGACCTCTTTCACTAGAGTTAGTGGACTCTGACAAGCTCAATTGAATATGGACGATCTTCACTACGGGAAAGGCATGCAAGACAATTTGTTTACCAACTGAACACTAGAGACTTTTAACAGCTTTTAAGCTTCTCTTAAAAAATGTTTAAGCTAGACAATGCAACTTTGTGTTATCACGTAGTTATAGTTTTAGTACCAGAGACACGTCACTGTAAGTGTATGGACTAGTTAAGATGTCCCAAACTATGTACACATGATAATACGAGATTATATATTTTTACTAAATATAAAGACTCTACAGTATTGAATATATAAGACAAGAGTGATTGACATGAAACATTACAATTACTCATTATATTTAATTTTTATTTTAAAAAAATATATTATAAATGTAATCTAATAAACATATGATCGTGCACCATGAATAAAAAAGTTTGATGCCAGGCTCAAAATAGAAAATATCTCAAAAATCAGGTAGCAAATAATAATTAATCTAAATCATAAAAGCCGACTTCGGTACGCCCTAATTTTGAATTCCCAAATCACAATTCGATCGGAAGGAAATTGAATCGGTTTTGGTTCGAACATGTTCAAGTCATAGGATCAGGTGAATAATCCGGGTGTTGGGAAATTGAGGGTGGAGAATAAAAAATGGGGTGA
Organism: Comarum palustre; assembly: GCA_951800085.1. Taxonomy (NCBI): domain Eukaryota; kingdom Viridiplantae; phylum Streptophyta; class Magnoliopsida; order Rosales; family Rosaceae; genus Comarum; species Comarum palustre. Next base: position 5,434,560 of record OX637578.1, read on the forward strand.
AACAAGCCCTAAAGAGCTTGGATGCGTTTCCACGCCCCGAGGAGCATTTGTTGCAGAAGACTCAATCTGGGGCTTTTGGTAATTTCCTCTTCTGTTTCTGTGATGTTCATGATTGTAAGGAGAAGAATTTATTGGGTGTGGGTTTTGTGCAGTTTCTGTGGTTGGTTTAGTGATAATGGCGACGTTGTTTATGCACGAACTGACGTATTATATCTCGTCATATACTGTCCATCGGGTGAGGAAATTTCAGTTTTTTTTGGTAATTGAATTGGAATGAAATTTTGTCTAATTGAGCCTGCTTGCTTTTGTGTGTTTTAGTAGATGTCTGTGGACTTGAAACGCGGAGTGACTCTTCCGATTCACATAAACATGACATTTCCGGCTTTACCTTGTGATGGTTAGTATGTTCCTTTCTTTGTACAATATGTTCTTGTCTTTGTGTTCGGTAGTTTTCATGATGAATGATTGGTAATGCTTAGTTTTTGATCTATTATTGCCTGGTGTTAAGTATGGTGGTAATGGGTTGTTCCACTTTTGATTTCAGTCCTGAGTGTGGACGCAATTGATATGTCGGGTAAGCATGAAGTGGATCTTGACACAAATATATGGAAGGTTAGAAAACCAATTGATTATGATGATTTCTCTTTATAAAGTTATAGTGTGTTTTTGTATCGAACCTCAAAAAACTTAATGTGTTCACTTCCGTAGCGGTTTCTTATCTGTTAAAGGCTTATGCTGTCCAAGTGTAAACCTGATGTGTATATTATAGTGCAAAATCTCTCTTTTTGAGCTAGGTATCATTTTATTTGTTGCATTGAGTGCAGACTTTGATTCTAGAAGTCATGCACCTCTTTCCTGTTAGTTGCATGTTTTCAGTCTGTGTGTTCCGTGCGTTTTGGTTTACAAATTTGAGCTGTCTTTATCCTACCTCTCTCTCATTGTTATTCTGCTAACCAGTTTAGAGTGGCTACAGCTTCGCCTTAACAGTCATGGCCACATCATCGGCACTGAATATTTGTCTGACCTTGTGGAGAAGGAACATCACAAGCACGGTAAACACCCTTGTTGCATTACGAATCTAATTTTATTTCTTGATGATTTTGTAAAGCTTCTGTGATTTTCTTCTTCTTTTACTCTGGCTTTATTTGTTCAAGTGTTCATCATCTGAAAAATATCCTTGTGACCAGATGATGGTAAAGAGCATCATGACAAGGAGAACCATTTACATGGAGCTTTTGATACAGCTGCTGAAGAACTAATCAAGAAAGTAAAGCAAGCATTAGATAATGGAGAAGGATGCAGGGTATACCACAAATATCACTATTTTATTTTAATATTGTTTAAGTTATATTATTTATAATTTGATTTGCAGGTTTATGGTGTTTTAGATGTCCAGAGGGTTGCTGGAAACTTTCATATATCAGTCCATGGGTTAAACATTTTCGTTGCACAAATGGTTGGTTTTCCTTCGGTCTTCGTCTTCATCTTCTGAGATGATCTAACTTCATGTGGTCTAGACATGCCCAGACCAGTGATGTCAAGGGCTTATCGTGGGACCTATATTTTGGGTCCCTGGATAGGAAGAAAATCTTGTCTCAATTTGTGTGTCTCCTTCTCGGCTTTGTGCAGTGTTGGGTGGTACCTTCGCTTTGACAGGTTTGTATTGTAATGTTTTCTTGAATTATTATAATAAGGAAACAAACTGTGCATTATATGATGAGTACTAAAACAATTGCCTCTTCTATGAGCTGTTTATAATTATTTGGCTAGGAAAAGTTGCCAAATGGATAGATTAAGTACTCAGGCCAAAAGATTCGAAATGTGACCTGAAACTTCTGTTTTTGTCTAATTCTGTTTTGTTGCTTACCTTCATCAGGAATGCTAGACCGATGGATGTTCAGGTTTGTTGAAGCATTGACTAGACCAAGTGCTAGAAGTGTACTGTGATAAGCTCTAGGAGTCTAGAATGACCATCTACAAAAGCCAACCTCACAGCGGACTCATGATGCTTTGCAAGGTCCTAAAATTCCCCGTTAGCAAATGACCTTGGATGTAAAATGTGGGGGGCTAGAAGATTGAAAATGTTCTACAAGCTAGATTATGAAGAAATTTTAAGAACGAGTGCCAACTTCAACGTGAACGATTCTACTGAACTTTGGCAACATCCAACTTATGAAGAAGTCAGGGAGCTGATTAGAAAACCAACTATGAAAAGGAGAAAATTGATAAAACTATAGATGACGCTGAAAGATGTAAAAACAGAGATGGCGAGTAGTTAATGTTGACAAGAAAACTAGCTAGCTAAATATTCCTGGAATAACTAATCATGCAAGCTATATGCATCGAACTATCGAAACAACAAAACTATGGCTAGGACGAGACTGATGTTTCATCTATATAGTTCTGCACATAATTATCACACAATTATCCAACACATGTTCCATTTAACCTTTTTAGCATTGTCATACAATTCTTTGTCCTGTAAATTTTAGTACAAACTATAATCATGATTCAGATCCTCACCAGTCTCATCTATCAATTAAGAGAGCTTCTTCCCGAGCAGGCAGTCTTGATGGGATGATCACTTTCCATAAAAAGCCCTTGTGAATTTAAATAAAGAGAAGCATAAATAGAGACTGCATGAGGTAAACTCCTGAGTCCTGAGGCAATCTAAAGTTTCTAGAACTCTTTTCTGTGCTGCCAGCCTCATATGAGTTTCTAGAACATCCTATTACTGTGCTCCAAAACTTAACCCGACGGGTGTTGTATTAACAGCACTACTAAACAGACTATTTGGCGTTGTTATATGGACGCGTGGCTGCTCCATAATAACATCGGGTAAGTCGTTAATTCCTTAACCCGGTTTAGAGATCGACCCAATTCCAGAGACTGCGTAGAGCAACCAAGCTCTCTCCTCAATTCCCAGATCTCCTTCTCGACCTTCATAGCTATCGTCAGCCATGGACAAGTCCAGCGCTCTCGAATACATCAACCAGTTGTTCCCCACAGGTTCGTGGTTTCTCTCAATCTCTCTCTGTATGTTTTCGTATCAACGAATTGAAAACTTAGGGTTTAGAGAAAAGCATGTAGAAGAAGAATGTCTAGGTTTTTTCTACTTGCTTCAATTGCGTGTGGTGAACAGAGGCGTCGCTATCCGGCGTCGAACCGCTAATGCAGAAGATTCACAGTGAGATTCGCCTCGTTGATGCCGGAATTCTAGCCGCCGTTCGTCAACAGGTGATCTTCTTAATTTTTTCAGCTCACTACTGCGAATTTTCGCCCAAATAGTTCTGTACATGGCATTATATCTGTAGCTTTTGATTGATTGTGGTTTGTGTTTCAGAGCAATTCAGGGACCAAGGCCAAGGAGGATCTCGCAGCCGCAACTCGAGCCGTGAAGGTGTGTTGATGGACTCTATACTTTAGCATTGTTGTTTGCTATATGTGGCTCGTTTGTTGCTTTTGAATTTGTTGTTCGGGTACTTTGTTTGTTTATTTCTTTTGTGATCCTCTAAGGCAGGAACTCATGTATAAGATCCGGGAAATCAAAACAAAGGCTGAGCAGAGTGAGACTATGGTTCAGGAGATATGCCGTGACATTAAGAAGTTAGATTTTGCGAAAAAGCATATAACGACTACCATCACTGCTCTTCATCGTCTGACTATGCTAGGTCAGTTGTTGTGTTCATTCTTTTAAAGTTTGAATGAGCTTGTTCAGTGCAATGACTTAGTCGTACAACAGTTTGGAGTGAATTGGCATTCACGTTTCATGTGGAAGTTAGTTATTTAGGAGATATATTGAGTCTTAGAAATTTGTGTAAAGTCAAGTCATTCTCATGTGAATACATTTTATGTAATATGGCAGTCTCTGCTGTTGAACAGCTTCAAGTGATGGCTTCCAAAAGACAATATAAAGAGGCAGCTGCGCAGTTGGAGGTAATCTATATGCTCTCTATGCTATCTTTCTACTGTAGGCGGGCGAGGTGCTTTTGTCATACCCCATTTCAGAAAGGAATCTGTTTACTAATGAATCTTTTGCATTAAACACAGTCCATTTGAAAATATATATGGCCATTTTAATATTACTATTGAAAATTGCTTCATGTTAATTCTGGCTTGATTTGCATATCAGGCTGTAAACCAGCTATGTAGCCATTTTGAAGCCTATAGGGATGTTCCGAAAATAACAGAGCTCAGGGAGAAATTTAAGAATATCAAACAAATATTAAAGTCCCACGTTTTCTCTGATTTCTCAAGGTATGTGTTTAAATTTGTTTATATACGTTTGTAGTTTCTTTTTGATATAATATCATAGTGTGTGCGTGTTCATCTTTACTATGCTCTCTTAGAATCTTTATGATTTTTGCAAGCTAGAATATAAAAGGGTGATTATCTGAGACAGGGAGCAAAGAATGTTACTATTAGTTATTCGTTTATTGCTAGACTTATCCACTCTATAGTACAGTTTGCTGTCAATACTATATCAAAGATATTTTTTTTTCTCAATTATTATTATTTTAACTCTCTATGCCTAAGTTTTTCCTCTTTTGCGTTTTATTCTCAGCTTAGGTACTGGGAAGGAGTCAGAGGAAACTAACTTACTCCAACAGCTATCTGAGGCTTGCTTGGTTGTTGATGCGTTAGAGGCATCTGTGAGGGAAGAATTAGTAAATAACTTTTGCAGCAGGGAGCTTATTTCTTACGAGCAGATCTTTGAAGGAGCTGGTGTGTCTCATAGCAATATGCTCTCTGTATATATATAAAAAATCACATTATCTGTCCTTGACATCCCTGTTATCTATATATGTAGAGTTAGCTAAGTTGGATAAGACTGAACGAAGATATGCATGGATCAAGCGCCGTATGAGAACGAATGAAGAAATCTGGACAATCTTCCCTTCTTCATGGCATGTGTCTTATCGAGTTTGCATTCAGTTCTGCAAAAAAACAAGGTAGTTCTACTCATCTTTGCTATCAAATTAGTTCATTCAGTACTTTTTACAAGGGCTTTAAGTTTCTTCAGCTTCGTAGATGCATGTTCATTATAGAACAATATCTTATACTTCATAGATGGGAGTATTGATGTATGGACATTTGTATTGAAATAGTTGTCCAAGAGAAACCCTGATTTATTAATTTCTATTTGCTGGTGATACTCTTTACTACTGGAAAACAACTTTGGTCAACCATAAATCTCAAACTTAACATACTCTATAAACAATTTAATCTTGGAGGACAACAATGTCAACGCACAAAAGAAGCAGGAGAAAAAAAACCATAACTGAACTTAACCATCTTGGAATGCCACAGTTCCACATCCACAAAAAAAGCAGATAATATTTTTATTAATCTTACTCTGTCCCCATTTTCTTTGTAAACTTTTTCTTTCATTTTCTTATTTGAACCAGATGGAGAAAAGCATGTTGGAATATTCATTTAAATATATACTTAACCTCGACTACCTGTGAGGTCGTTTGTTTTGTTTTCATGAAGATTTTAAATTTACTTGATCCTTCCTCTGTAGTTGTAGGATTAAAGTAACATTTAATTTTGCCTGGGAAATTAAATGCTAAGAATATGGTTTTGTATATTTTTTTTCTTCTTCAGGAAGCAGCTAGAAGATATCCTTAATTATCAGAAAGAAAAGCCAGATGTTGGGACATTACTGTTGGTGAGCTTTCTTTCTAATTTATTATCTTTAATTGCTTTAAATGTACTTTAGGTATGAAAGATGGTGGTTGGTGTTGAAAACTGGAAGAGGTCAATTTAATATCTTTTATTTTTTAAAATTGTTTCTGTAGAAGCTCCACCGAAACCACTAAGTTTAGATAAGCCCACTTTCAGCATTCTGAGGCATTTGATTTCAGTATCAGTAGGTCATTGGGTCTTTTTGCATTGGCCGATAACTGATTTGCCTAAATTTGTCCTCTGTTGGTATTGTACCTTTGTTCTTTTTTTCTTGTTCCTAATTTGTTACTCTTGTAGATTAATAATAAGTGCAACCATCTTTATATTTTAATTTCCTAACAGATGATATCATTGTGAAAATCCTAAAAATAACTGGGTCGTCCTAAGCTCCTACTATATCTATTGGTGGAAATCATGGAAGCAATATTAATCTTCGTGATGAGCAAAAGCTTTGGGAGAGTGACCTTGATGTAGGGCAATATATTTTAAGCTTTTAGGAGCCATTTGGACCATAGTTGGTTTGCCTTTCCTTTTTTTCTTTTTTTCTTTTAACTTCCTGTAAGAGGGGCTGCCTGATGAATCAATAGAGTTTATGCAATGAAAAAAGAGAGTCGCAATCATTCATGCCCAGGTTTAACTGTGAACGGATAAAGTGTCTCAAAAGTTATACTGTTGATTTGCTGAATTGGATTTGTTTGAGAAGATGTGTTTAACAAGAACTGTGATATTTTGAATAGTGTACTTTTATAGGTGACTGGTTATATTGAAAAATAAAAACGAATCTGATCAAACTTCTATATGATTAGAATCACCCACACAGCCTTTTGCTGTTTACCCATTTGGTGTTTCTGAAACCTTGGTTGTTTTTTATAGGCACTACAGCGAACTCTTGAATTTGAGAATGAATTGGCAGAAAAATTTGGTGGTGGTACTCGAGGGAGGGAGGTTGGAAATGAGGTTGAAGAAATTGGTAGAGGAAACACTGCTCAAAGTGCTTCAGATATTCGAAAGAAATATGAAAAGAAGCTTGCTGCCCATCAAGAAAATGCCACAGAGGTAGGGCATGCTCCAGTTGCAACTTTATATGGTAAATTATCAAGTTGCTAATGTTTTGATCTGGTTTTCTATTGCTAGGAAAAGGATAAAGAGTTATCTGTGCCTGGAGCTGGGGTAAGCTTTTGAATAATGAGAAATGTCACACCCACATATTTTGTGCTTTACCTTTTGAAAAAGTATTGACGACTCTTTTACATAGAGAAGTTAGTTTATATCATATATTTGACAAAAGTTCTAATTGATCCATGTGAAGTCAGTTGACCATTATCATTCTTGAGATCTTATTTTTCTTAAGCTGACTAAGTCAAATTTAAGAAGATACGGAATGGATACGTTATCTCAAAACAGAACTTCTAGAAACGTTATTTTGGTAGATCTGACGTGCGTTTGATTTGGCAGTTCAACTTCCGTGGAATCATCTCATCTTGCTTTGAGCCTCACTTGACTGTTTACACAGAACTAGAAGAGAAGACATTAATGGAGAATTTGGAGAAACTTGTTCAGGTAATTTAGGTGCAATACTCCTTATGATATATATTCAATATTTGAGTTGTGTTAGTTTTTTTTAATAACATATTATTTATTTTGATAGGAGGAAACATGGGAGGTTGAGGAGGGAAGTCAGAATCATGTTTTGACAAGTAGCATGCAGGTAAGCATTTGGACTTTCAATGTTTTCTGTTAATTCAAAAATTTCAGAATGCAGTTAGTGAGCTTATAATATGCATCGGATAACATCATATTGGAGCCCTGCATTCTTCATGCTTATTTCATAATTATTTTCTGAAACAGACTATTTTATCTATTGGTTTTCTTGGACTGAAAATATTGGATCTCTTCTTGCATCATTAGAATAATGTTCCTTTATATTGGACGGCAGCTGTAGTTTAGAGCATGACTTGGTTACTATTGTTTTTTCCTCAATTTAGGGCCTTTTGTCCACTTTTTTGTATCATACTTTTTGTTCGATAATAGTTGTTTCTCTTCAAATCAAAAGAAGGATAAAAAATAGCAAGACTGATAAAATCCTAGTAGATGTTTAAGGGGGTCCTCTTAGGTGTGAACTTTGGATCATATTTTAAATTTTTCCACTTGCAGTTTGAGTTTTCTTATTCCTGATATATGGGTTGATAAAAAAGAACTGGTTCTTAGTGTGTCATAGTTGTCAAGCATGATTAGTTGAAAAGATGTTGTGATGGAATTGAAGTTCTTAAGATTGTGATGTATTATTGCAAAGATTTTCAATAACATTGACTTGGTTTTCTTTGTCCTGCAGTTGTTTCTTATTATCAAGAGGAGCTTAAAACGATGCAGTGCTTTAACAAAGAACCAGACATTATTTAACTTGTTCAAGGTACATTCTTGAAATTCATCATTCCATATGCCATTTCATTATGCAGTGTTGCACATAATGCTACGACTCAATTCCTCAGCATCATTACTTAACAAGGAATAGAGATGTTGCGATTTAAAGGGAATTCACCTGTTAATGAGATGAAGCCCTATGCATTTTTATATTCCTATAAATGATAACCTCAAGAGGGTTGATACATGATAACAAAGTTCATTGCTGCTAATTATCTCAGCCTTTGCATTTCAGGTGTTTCAAAGGGTTCTCAAAGCATACGCAACAAAGCTGTTTGCTAGATTACCTAAAGGCGGTACAGGAATTGTTGCAGCAGCGACTGGTCTGGATGGACAGATAAGGGTATTATTGGAACATTTTTTACTTTCAGGATATTTCACAAAAATATAGTCATCTTGAATAGGGGCTTATCTTTTCTATTATTTAGCAGACATCAGACAGAGATGAAAAGGTGATCTGTTATATTGTCAATTCAGCTGAATATTGCACTAACACGGTAAGCAGTTTCTGTTTATAGCTTCGTCCCTTTCTGCATATGAAGATACTGAACCTCATTAAGAACTCGATGGTTCATTTTACAGCACATGATTATGATTTTAGGTGTCACAGACGTACCTTTATAACACCATAAAGTAAAGTACGTCTTAACACAGCTCAATCAGCCATGATTTAAAATTAGATGTGGAAACTATTGATATGTTATTATCATTGATATACATCAATCGTGTGATAAATTTTATTGCCAGTGTTTGTTTACTTGTTCAGTTCTGTATTTGAGTTAAGTTGGGATGAGCGTCTTTTCTGAAACTGTAGAAAGCTGCCATAAGTATATCCATATGCTTACACGCTTAGAACAAGACTGAAACATATTCTTGTTTGTTGATTTCGGTTCAATTCTTTGCAGTCTGGTGAACTCGCTGAGAGCGTGTCCAAAATAATTGATTCTCGATTGGCAGATGGGGTGGATATGTCGGAAGTGCAGGTATTAGCTATTTCAAATAAAGATACCTACGCTATATATTATCTGTCCATTTTCTCAAGATTTGTGCAATTGTCAGGATGAATTTTCAGTAGTTATAACAAGAGCATTGGTAACCTTGGTGCAAGGCCTAGAAACCAAGTTTGACAATGAAATGGCTGCAATGACACGAATTCCATGGGGTACACTTGAAAGTGTTGGTGACCAATCAGAGTAAGCTGTGACATTGTTTGATGATATACACTATAATCTAGGTGTAACATTTTGTCTATAAATGACCATGTCCACCTTTGTGCAGATATGTTAATGGCATAAATATGATCCTTGCTAGTAGTATACCTATACTTGGGAGCCTTCTTACACCGATCTACTTCCAGTTTTTCTTGGACAAGGTACAAGGGGCTAACATATTTTGTCCTCATTCCTACCATAGATCTTGGTCTTGTTTTTAAAGGTCATAACTCTTGCTTCCTGCAGAAATTTGTGTTTGTTATGGAAAACACATGACATGCTTATTGGCTTCACTTGACATACTTTAAACGTTGTGTGGCACCATCCTTCACTCTATTCTCTCTAGCAGCGTCTTACTAGTTACCACACTTTTCACATGACATGGTCTCTGATGAAATATCACAGTAGAAATTCTGAAGCATTAAATAAACATAAGCTCTTTCAATGTTATATAGATCAAGTCTTTCTAAGGAAGAACTTCATGGTGTATCCTTGTTTTAGACCATTGGTCCTTGTGGCCACAGGTCAGTGTAACATCTCCTCCTTTCTTAATGAGGTCTTGGACCTGACTCATGGAGATAGTAGTTGAACCGGGAAAGGCTGAGAAGAGTTGCACCTATGGGTCTGTTCAGTGTACCCTAGGGAAAATGGTTACAATAATGTGAATAAAATTTAAGGCTTCATAATCATGATTTGACCGTAAGTTGGTGAATCTCATGACAAGGAATAGATGGATAATAAACGTCATTCCGCTATGAACAGTTATTTTGATGGCTTCATAATCATGATTTGACCATAAGTTGGTGAATCTCATGACAAGGAATAGATGGATAATAAACGTCATTCAGCTATGAACAGTTATTTTGCCCAGTTTGTAGCTAAAGCGAGGTCTCAAAGCTTGTTCTAATATAATTTACTTAATCTGCGCAGCTGGCATCATCTCTTGGTCCACGTTTCTATGCTAACATTTTCAAGTGCAAGCAGATATCAGAGACTGGAGCTCAACAAGTACAGAATACATTCTTTAATTATCTTTTCTTCTAGATCTAAATCTATTTATATCATGAAATGTGGGCTAGTCTATTAACCATTGCTTTTAAATGTGCAATGCTTACACCCGGAGATTTCTGAAATGAGATTCGTGGGACATGTAGCAAGAATAGATAATAATGAACTTATATTAGTCATTGATTTTCGTAATACTTGAACAAGCTTTTAAATCTGCAATGCTTACACCTGGAGGTTTCTAAAATGAGATTCGTGGGACATGTAGCAAGACTAGATAATAATGAACTCATATTAGCCATGGATTTTCTTTTCATAATACTTGAACAAGTTCTGTGGATTATAGTACAAATATATATACAATTGAACAGCAGTGTTAGCAAGCTGGCTATGTTAAACATTCAAAAAGGTTATCATCTATGTTTGATCATTTGGTCCAAAAACATATTTTGTCAGGGAATAAACTCCGAATAATTCACATAAATGTGCTTATTTCAGATGCTATTGGATACTCAAGCTGTAAAGACTATTCTTTTGGACATCCCATCACTTGGTCACCAGGTGAGACATTATTGATAAATTGTAATTGGTCGAAACTGTGATCAGAATCACTGTCCAGTTTAACATATCTCCTTTGTCATTGTTTAGTAATATCACTTAACATCTCTCTAATGTAGCTATTTCACAGTTGAAACTTCTCTATTCTTATCTCTCAAGTCAAATTAGATTTACCACTAGTGTCTGTAACATCTTGTCATGATAGACTTTTTATCTTTCATAGCACACAAATCAAACTCATTAACCAGATATTGTTTATCTTTTAATAGACTTCGCGTGCTGCAAGCTATGCGCAATTTGTAAGCCGTGAGATGAGCAAAGCTGAAGCGCTTCTAAAGGTTGGTAATCAATTTGTGTCACTCTTTCTGTCAGCTTTAAATTTTTTGTTCTAAGGCATGTTTCTGTCATCTTTTTGCTACAGGTCATATTGTCCCCAATTGATTCTGTGGCAGATACATATCGCGCATTGCTACCAGAGGGAACACCTATGGAGTTTCAGCGAATTCTGGAGCTCAAGGTCATTCTCAACTTTTACTTACCTTTCTCCATTCAGTTATGCTTTCTTGCTCGGTGATGAGATGTGAGAATGTATCCCTTGGTAGTGTGATGCTTTGAGTGTTGTGTACTAGTAGTTTATGCAAGTACCATTGAACAACAGTTCTGAGCCTTTACTGGTTTAGACAACATAACAATTAGAATCAATGTGTCTTTATCCAATCAAACTACAAATTGTACTGTCCCACTTGGGGTTTAATTCGACTGTGGCATATGCAGGGTCTTAGAAAGGCAGATCAGCAGGGTATACTTGAGGACTTTAACAAGCATGGCCCGGGAATCACAAAACCTTCTACCCCACCCCGCGTTGCCACACCTGTCCCAACTGCCCCAACAGTCTCTCTGATACAGAATCCCACTTCGGCTGGATTGCTTGCTCCCAGAGAAGATGTACTAACCAGAGCAGCTGCACTTGGACGTGGTGCAGCCACAACAGGTTTCAAGAGATTCCTAGCTTTAACAGAAGCCGCGAAAGACCGGAAAGATGGGCCTTTCAGGAAGCTCTTCAATGCTTGACAGAACTAAACCCCTTTAGAACTGTATATCATGTACTGGTTTCAACTTTTCCTTTTCGTTTCCATTTTTTTGGTATGCTAATGTGCCGATGTGTATCTCTTTTTCTGGGGTTTCCATAGGTTCAACACATTGTACCAGTCTTCTAGTAGTGCAAAAAGTATAGGAATTTATTGGCATCCAATATAAATTGTTCCCTAGTGCCACATACCGATCGTCGAACAGATTACAACTAGAAATTAACAATTCATTGCAGCTTTTGAAGTGTTCCTTTGTATTGGGATTTCAAAATGGAATGTATATTGGGATTTCAGGAAGCATTCCGACCAACGCCATGAAACAACTTCGAACTAGTAACAAGATTAGGAGTCAAAAAGAATCAAGTATGGAATGTATATTCTATACCAATACACTAAAAAAGTGGAATGTATTTTACTGAAAACTATTCTATACCATATGCTCAAGCATTCCGACTTATTTCCATGAAACAACTTCGAACTAGTAATTTTATTAACAGAAATTTCTACGAAGTCATGACAAAAATATTGGAAGATGTTCTAGCAAACGTGCTCTACGTGTTGAGCATATGGTATAGAATAGTTTTCAGGAAAATCTATTTGGTTTGGATCCCAGACCAAGATTAGGAGTCAAAAAGAAGAATGAGAAGAGGCAACATGAACTCGTCTTTCGAAACTTCTATTTGGTTTGGATCCCACACTTACCAAGACGAGCTCTCGGGGAAAGCAAACAGTATCTAAGGTAAACTTATTAACAGCTAATATATAATGACTTCTACTTAAAGACACTTTATAGGTGCAGATAAATGCACCATTTCTCGACATGCCTCTCCTGTTTCCTTTTGGAAATACGGAAACAAATGGTACATAACTTTCCTCTCCTTGTTCAGATAATCTTTTCCTCTCCGGTGTTCCAGTAACCGTTTTCTCCCAGTTGCAGCTTTAGCTGATACCGCAAAATAGACAGGTGAGAATCTCAGCATCACTATTCACTGAAAGCAGTTGGATGTCTCAATTAAAAGAAACAAACGTGAGTGCATACAGTGGACTGAAAATAACACACCGAAGAGGAAAGTAAAAATTAGATTTACCATGTATTAAAATCAAAAGGCTCGTCTCCCAGCATCTTGATTATCGGAAAAATGGCTAGAATTATTGTCATCAAATCCCCTCTGGCGATCTAAACCATAGCTCCTAGAACTACCGGAACGATCTCTGAATCCATTTGAACGATCCGAATTCCCAAACCCTCCACCAAAACCACCTGAACGATCAGAGCTGCCAAACCCTCCTCCAAAACCACCAGAACGGTCAGAACTTCCAAAACCACTTGAACGGCCAGAACTTCCGAAACCACCTGAACGATCAGAACTTCCGAAACCACCTGAACGATCAGAACTTCCGAAACCACCTGAACGATCGGAATTTCTAAAACCACTTGAGCGACCGAAACCTGAATTGCCAAAATTTCCACCTCGACCAGTGCTAGATTGGCCAGAATCACCAAAGGAACCAAAACGACCTGAAATAGGTCCATTATATCTACCCCCAGGTCCAGAACGTCCAAATCCAGGTCCCCCTCCCCCTGGACCACCAAAACGATTAAATCGACCACCGCTTCCTATGTCGAACATGTCTGCACTTCCGCTGTCAACAGCAATGTGGGGAAGCTGTGTTGATCAGAACAAAATCACACAATCAGTCTGGGACAGTACATACTGTAACACATATTTTGCTAAGAATAATGAAGAGAATCATGCCTGTGAAAGGCCGACTCAAACTAAGCAAAAAGGCATATATAAATGTGCATATAGAGATATTAATTTACAGACTTTAACGAGTGCATACCATCATGATCTTATATCTAGCTTATTAATGAATTTCTTCATAAACACCTATCATGCAAATCTTATTTTTGTTAGTCTTAATCTTTATAAGTACCTCTGTAAATCTGCATCCAACATCTCTTTCAATTATCCTGACGTTCCTGGTTTGATCCTGTGAGTAAATAAGAATAGCACTTCCTTTCTTTCCAGCACGGCCTGTTCTGCCTGACCGATGAACAAATATTTCTGAATTATTTGGGAGCTCGTAATGTATCACCTGAGCACAGAAAACAACGATACAATTACGTCAGTAGAATTCTGAGTCCTTTATTTGACTACATAGCAATATGGGCCTGACTAGATAGAATTGCAAAGCTATCATGAGTTCATGATATCATGAACAATAAAATGAAGGAAAAAGTCGTTCATATGTAAAACTATATTCATACTGAACCGAATGCTTCCTAAATTTAACATTTAACTCAATGGGAGGAAATAGCTGAAGAAAACTCACCAGATCAACATTGGGCACATCAAGCCCACGAGCAGCAACATCAGTAGCAACTAAAATACAGAAACGCCCATCTCGGAAGCCTGAAAGCGTCCTTTCTCTCTGCTGTTGTGAAATGTCCCCATGCAAAGCCTCACAGTTATACTGTCTTCCCATGGCAGATGCCAATCGATCAGCATCACGCTTTGTCTGAGTAAAAACAATGCACTTTCCTCCTTTGGCATGTTCCTAATAAATACATATCCAGGGTGAGAGAAGCCATATTTGGGAAGTGTAAGACCAAGAATTCATGAACTTCCTTAAAGATATGCAAATAGAAAACTGAAATCAAATTTTACAACGGAAAAAGAATATTACTATAAAAGCAGTCATCCTTGAAACATAGCAGAAAATGATAAAGTTATGATTGCTTACTGTTATTAGTGGTCCAATGATTGATGCTTTTCCATACGAGTCAGCAGCAATCGAGTATAGGGAAATTCCATCTGCCAATTTCTGATCGGACTCCCCAACCTAAAGCACATGGAATTTTATTAATTTTCTTACACACTAAAATAACTGGGAATTGAACATCCTACAAACCCCTACATATTCACTCCAAAGTCAGATCATAACGTAGCAGATTTCAAATGTTACACCAGATTTTTCAAAATAAAATCTCACCAAAACATCCTCGAAATGGGAAGGACAAGTAGATCATACAATTTTCCAGTGATACAATGACCAAAATAAAAATCAATTTCCATCATACGAAATCATCAATTTAGTGCTCTGACCCTAAGTAACGGATGCTAATCACAGCCTAAGTCATAACAGGCTACAACAAAATGCAAAAACTAACAAGATCAATAACCGCCGGATTTGTTAGGTAGTTCCTAGTAAGATTTTTAATCCAAGTCGGCATCGTTGCAGAGAACATCAAGGTCTGACGTTTCTTAGGTAGCCTCTCCAAGATTATCTCCACGGCCTCCTGAAATCCCACCTGAAGCATCTGATCAGCTTCATCAAGAACAACAAACTGAACTTCTGATAGATCCAAAGCACCCCTCTTAAGGAGATCAATAACACGACCAGGTGTGCCAACCGCCACATCAACACCATGGTCAAGCTGGCCCATCTGCCTTCCAATCGGTGTACCACCATAAACACAAATCGTATCCAAACTCGGTGCCGCCTCATAGAATTCCTTGTCAACTTGCTTTGCCAGCTCCCTTGTTGGAGCCAACACCAAAGCTAAAGGATTCCTCCCACGCCTGCATGACAAAACATCAAGTTAACTCCAATTACGGAATCTACAAGACTACAACTAATCTATTCAAGGAGTGTGATTGAAGAAACTAACCCATGTTTGGCATTGTACTGAATGATCTTATCCAAAATGGGAATCCCAAATGCAAGAGTTTTCCCAGTTCCAGTTCTAGCTCGACCAATCATATCACGGCCTTGCATTGCAGGCTCCAACACAGCTCTCTACACATTACAAAAATCAGTAAACCCGAAAAACGTTTTGAAACTTAAACACTTTCTTACTTCCTAATCATTCTCTCATAAACATTAACACATCACTTCAATTGGGAAATGACTAAATTACCTGGATGGGGAAAAGCTTAGTGATCCCTTTCTTGGCCAAAGCAGACACTATCTCCTTATCAATCCCTAGCTTCGAAATCTCGAGCCCTTCGTCGCCGCTCAATTTAGACGACACGTCGTACTGGCCGTCCTCCACGGCGAACTGGGAGGCGCTCAGCTGAGTCGGCGATGCGTGATAATTCAAAGGCATCGATTTCACGTGAAAGTTCCGAACTTGAAACAAGTGGGAGGTTGTAGCCTCTCCAACGACGTCGGCTGTGGCCGGAATCATGTGGCCGGTTGATGACGTCGGCAGTAAAGAGAGGCGGTTGATGAGGAGGGTTTCGATGGCGGCGAGGTTGCGCGCCATCGTGGGTGTTCGCCGGAGCATGATGCTCATCATTTTAGGGGTGTAATCAGAGGTGATTTGGGGTTTTAGGGTTTAAGGGTGGTTGAGTTCAATTGGTGGAATGGGGTTTATGGGTTTCTCTGTGAGATATGTGTCCTCTGTGTTGTGACTTATGAAAGAGTGTAGAAGTCTGAACTCTGAGTAAATCTCAGATTTCATCTCGGGTTATATATTTTTATTTTTGTTTACATGTTTTTATCGAGAGTTTCTATCTTACATCTAAAAAAATAACGATTTGGACCTCTAATTTACTTTTACAAAAAACAAAAATGTTATCTACACATTCTTATTTTTTTCAAAGCACATATTGTTTAATAAAATCAATTAATAAATTTAATTTAATTTGATAAAAAAGAAAATTTTAAAGATTTTCTAATTAAACAAATAAAGTGATTCATATATAAAGATCAATCTTATGGAGAACAATCAATTGATCTAAGCATTTCTTTCATGTTAGTTTCATGTTATTAAGATGAAAATCCAATAATCTATTTTCAATTGAAATACATCATTTTTTTTCATCTATTTTTTTGTGAACTCATATTTTGAATTTATAGGAAATTATGTATCGATTTCATATCTAAATATAATCTAAAACCATGTAATTCTTCTTATTAATTTAAAAAAGAAATCTAAATATGTAGTTTTATTTTCTATAATGAATGTGTATTGTCCGTGAAATATGAAGAGTTTTTTATTTGTTTTTATTGATAATTTGATATGAGTTGCAAAGTCAACAAATGTTTGAAAAAAGTTCCAAGTTGACATTTTATAGGTATGAATAGAAGCTCTCGTTTTCATGGAGCCTGTGTTTTTACTTTATCTTGTAAGCTACGTTTGCTGAGTCCAGAAAGTTAGAGTTTTCAAAAATCCCAAGTTGGTAGTAGTAAAAGATTATGGATTTGTTATCTTTATCATCTTGAGAACGCGCCTCACACGCCTTCTTCCTGATTCTTATTCGTTGCTGTAATTCTTCATCCATTGGCCAATTTTCTTCCTTCGTTGCTGGTGATATCTTAGTTTTCTAGTCGTTTCTGGTGGCGAATTTGGTGTTCTCATTCTCCGCCCTTCCCTTTAGAAGAGGTGGAGCTACGAAACCTCTAGTCATGCAACGTAAACGTTCTAAATCTGAGAATGATAATTCCTTGGATCTTGATGCCCTTCGTTTAGAAGACGTGGATTCGACTTGTTTCCGTGCTCATTTTCAACAACCTTCTAGCTATGCTTCTTTGCTTAAGAATCTTGGAGATCGTTTCAGCTCAGCCATGTCTGAGGATTTTGAATTTTTTGAGGATGACTGCAATTACTCTCAAGGCAAGCATGTACTGAACGCTTCCTTCTCTGAGAAAGTGCATGGCAAGCTGGATTTGGGTTGGCGATGCTTAGTTATTATCAAGCTCATGGGTAAACCTAACTCTACAAACTCTTTTGATTTTATGTTTAAGGGTCTGAGACGTAAATGGCAAACAAAGGAAGGCTGAAAATTGATTTATCTGCCTAATGAATATTTCATTGTCAAGTTTAACTACATGAATGATATCTTGTGTGGAGGATCTTGGATTATTGCAGACAAACTCTGTCTGTGAGGAAATGAAGTCCTTCTTTTGATCCTATGACTGATTCTATTGGGAAAATAGCAGTTTAGGTTCGAATTTATGGTCTACCTGTGAAGTTCTTTAGGGATTTTGTTGTTGATAAAATCGGTAAGATTCTAGGTGAAGTGGTTAAGATTGATCCGGTCACTATTAGTCAGGCTAAGGGAAGTTTGCAAGGGTTTGTGTTGGGGTTGACTTAAGTAAGTCTTTAAGGCCTTTTGTGGAAGTAGAATCTGTTGCGTATAATGTAATCTATGAAGGGATTTCTATGATATGTTTTGAATGTGACTGTTTTGGTCACTCTAAAGAAAGGTGTCCTTTTATTATTGTCAATCCTTCTACTGTTCATGTTAATCCAGTGAATTCTGAGGGCTCCATGGCAGACAACACTTATGCTGAGAATTCTAGTATGGTTCAGGACATGAACTATATGGTTGGTTCTTCTTGTGTTGTTAAAGATGATATGGGTCCATTGATGCTAATGAACTATAGGAACAAGAAGAAGGTGAATAAGGGTGGTGGCCAGACTAAAAGTCCCTCTAAAGGTTCACGGTTCTGTATTATGCAAAATGAAGATGCTAATGTTTTACTGAAATATGAACTATTGTTGACACTACTGACACTTCACCTCCGATTGTTAAGCTTTGGACTAGTTTCTAAGATAAGAAGAAGAATATGAAAGCTTCTGATGGTTCCAAAATAGCTTCTTCAAGCACTAAATCCACTCAGCCAAGTTCCTCTAATTTGGAGTCTGTGACTTTTGCTCCTCCTAAATTTGTTGTTAGAGTGCCTTTGAATGATCTTTCAAACAAGCAAGCTGGGAGTTCCTCTAAGTCCTCTTCAAAGGTACTCTTCAAAGGTACTGAAGAAAGCTAATGATACTGCTTCTAAAACTAAGCCTCATTCTACTATTTTTAAGAAGTTGTCATTTGAGAATGATGATAATGTGCTTAGTTCTGGTGTTTCGGGTATGTTTGGACATTGTCCTCCTGAGGAGGTTTTGAATGTTAATATGAATATTTAAGATCTCACTCAGTTTGTTGATAAGGTATTTGTTGATAATAGCAATATGACTGTTGATGAAAATCTTTCTTTCTCTGTTGAGGGAGAAATGATTAGTGATTAATTAGGATTCTATCCTCTCTCTCCCTTTGTTTTAATGGATAATATCCTTTATTGGAATGCTAGAGATGCTGGGAGTGACAAATTTAGGTCTGTTGTTCAAGACCTATGTAAAATGAATAAGGTGGATATGCTGATTATCTGTGAACCTAGAGTTCAATTTAAAAAAGCAAAAAAGTTTTTGCTATCCTTAGGTTTTACTGATTTTGAAGTTAAAGAAGCTGATGGATTCTCTGGTGGAATTTGGCTTCTTTGGAATAAGAATAAAGTTTCTGTGCAGCTAGTTGATTTTCATTTTCAAGCTGCTTCTGTTAAAGTTTCTTGGTTGGGGTCTCCTCCTTGGTTAATTATTGGTGTGCATGCTAGTCCTTGCAATTCCTCTAGGAGTAATCTTTGGAGTTACCTTGATTCTATATATTAGAGAGTTGGGTTGCCTTGGTTATTAGTAGGTGATTTTAATGAGCTATTCTCCTTTGCTAATAAAATTGATGGTTCTTAGCACTTCAAATTTGGAGGTGCTAAAGCAATTCCACAAAATCAGTACACCATTCAAAACCATCGTATTAATCACGTCTGACCTTATTTGCTTTTAAATATAGCTTCAGTTTAGAATCAGTTTTTGATTCTGTAATTACACATGTAAACGTCTCCTATAATTATGCCTAGACTCTGCTATATAGTTTCCTGTAATTATGCCTAGACTTTGCTATATAGTGTACATACCTCAATGAGATCAAGGAAATACAATTTCTACATGGTATCAGCCTAATATCGATCCTTACCTCTCTTCTTGTCTGTCTCTTTCTCTCTCTGCGTCCTCTACCTCTCCCTCTCATGGCTTCCGCATCCTCTTCAACTGCTCCTTCTCCTTCTCAAAAAACAGCCCAATTCACAAAACTCACTGAAACCAATTACTTGACTTGGCTGAGACAAGTTAAGCCATATCTTCATGGTGCCAAATTCTGGGGATACGTTGATGGCTCTATACCAGCACCCTCTCAGACCATCGTGACTGCTGCCACTCAAACTGAACCAGCCAAAGAAGTCCCTAACCCCAAATATGAGGATTGGTTCACAGTGGATCAACAAATCGTCAGTCTGATCACCACTTCTCTGACTGAAAGTGTTTCACAGCTCACAATTGGCTTCGATACCTCACAAGGAATCTGGGATTGCCTAGCTAGCCACTTCTCGCAGCGATCTGCCGCCAGTGCTTCAACTCCTTGAGCTCAACAAAGGCTCTCAATCAATTGACGATTATCTTCGTCATGCCAAGTCACTTGCCGATCAATTGGCCGCCATCAACAAGCCTGTCTCTGACGAAGATCTAGTGCTTGCCACACTTCATGGGCTTGGCTCAGACACCTCATGCTCCGGACGGCTCTCTCGCAACATTCTTCTCTTCCTAAAAAATGATGGTCGGCCGTATAAGAAGGCAGTTCCTTGGTAGGACAATATATGTATATGGTCGGCCGTTCTCTATCATTTCACGTCATATATATATAGAAAACACCATGTTGGCTATTATACTTGTAATCAACGAGTTTTAGAAGGAGGAAAACAGTCATAGGAGGCTGTGCTGTCGTCCGAAAATGTGAGAAGTCGTCGCCGGCAAGAAATGACAGAGAATAGCCGATGTTCGTACTTTAAGCAGGAGTGCGGACGTCCGCCTCTGATCTGGTCTATATATATACACAATCCTTTTCAGGTGCCGACGTCCGTATCTTAGTTAAGGTACGAATTTTCACATTTGAGCCACTTTTGATCATATTTTCTCATCTTAACTGTTCAATATCTAGGTATATATGAGTAGATAATCTCTGCAAAATTGCATCTAATTTGGTTGTCATTAAGGTATTGAAGACATGTTCAATCCATGAATGAACCAAATATGTTCTTCTAGAACCATAAGTTATTTTAACACTAAATCATTATTTTGAATGTCTTAATGATCACCAAATTAACTAAAAATCTGTAGAGACGATTTACTTATATATACTTAGATATTGAACGGCCAAGATGAAAAAATATGATCAAAAATTGGATCAAATGTGGAAATCCGTGTTGACGTGAGTCATAATCCTAGTATGATTAGAAAGTATAATCAAACTAGGATTGTGTAAGTCTTTCTGTGTAATTAGTTTCCTTCTAGGATTACAACTATTCTTATATATAAATAGGACCCTAGAGGCATAGTTTTTAGGAGTGATGTGATGTAGATTGTTGAGAGTTTTGATCTTGGGAGCTGAAAGCTATGGTAGATCATAGTAGATCTGTCCTGACTATCTTGACAACCTGAATCTGTTTTGAATCTGAATCTGAATCTCTCATGTCCTGAATCTGAATCTGATTTGTTCGCCGTATTGAATTAACCCTGAATTGAAGTATTCTTTTCTACTTGGTATTAGAGCAGGTTCAATCCTTTGAACTTGCTTTGCATCATTTGAATCCTGAATCTCGAAGAACAGCCAAACTACCACCATAAACCGCTGCGTACCACCACTACCACCATTGAAATCGAACCATCTTGAAACCCGAAAAACCCTGAATTAAATTGAAACCCATAAATCCACCACCACCACATGAATTGAATTGAACCATGAATTGAATTGAAACCCAAAAATCCACCATCACCACCGAAATCGTTTCCGCTGCATCCGAAATCTAAAAACTTGATAACTGAAATCTGCAAATCATGAGAGATACAGTTCACAAACCCTATAGATTTGAGTCGAAGTCACAAGGCCTTAACAAAACCATGAAATTTCATTATCAAGGCACACCTAAGAAAGAGATAAAAAAATCCACCCTCTCGAGCTCTCAGAAAAAGTATGATCTTTCGCTCTCAATCGAATTCAGATTTACACAAAAGAATCGCATCATCGTCGACGCTGTTCCTTCTTTTGCTATCTCCTCATCGTCCCAAGGTCAGAGGAAAGAAAACCATCTTTTATGGATTGCAAGAAGCCAATCGTTGAGAATCAACAACTATTAGTTGAGGATTCAATTGATCCTAACAATTCAATGGCTGCGGTTATGGAGAATGTGAAGCCTGCAAACAATAAGAAACCTAAGAAGAAAAAAGAGAAGAAGGTGGTGGAGCCGGAGAAGAAGGTAGTACCAAAGCGTGTGAGACTAATCCAGGAGGCATTGGCGAAGCAAAAGGAAAAGGAAGAGAAGCAGAGAAGGGAGGAGGAGAGACTGAGGAGAGAAGAAGAGGAGAGGTTGAGGCAAGAACAGATCGAGAGGGAAGCAGAGGAGGCCAGGGTTAGGAGAAGGGAAAAGAAAAAGGAGATCCTAGAGCAGAAGAGAAGGGATGGCATTCCTGTAACTCATAAGCAGAAACAAGAAGCTGATAAGTCGAAGAGGTTTCTTGAACAAATCAAAAGGAAAAATCAAGTTCAAGAACCTCCTCAACTTGTTGAAGAGAAAAGAGCAGATGATGAGAAAGGCGAACCTCAGGTTGTTGTACATGAGTCTGACAAAGGGAACTTTCTGCGTTCCCCAATTTGCTGCATTATGGGGCAAGTTGATGCTGGTAAGACCAAGTTGCCGGATTGCATCCGCGGCACGAATGTTCAGAAAGCTGAGGCTGGAGGTATTACTCAGAAGATTGGTGCGACTTATCTTCCTGCTGAGAACATACAAGAGAGAATCAAGGAGCTGCAAGGTGCTGATGATAAGAACATTAAGGAATCAAATATAATGAACACAAGAGACAATTGTGGCTGAATATTGATTAATAATGATTCACCTCACAAAGGAGGAATTATATACAAATTACAACCGAGCCAAAGTAGGCAAGTATATCTTCCTAAGGTAAGTGATAATCCTAATAATAATAGTAATTACAAAATATTACAGAATATATACAAAAGGAAAGTATGACTCACACCAACACTCCCCCTTAAGTTGGCGCATACAAATCACGAATGCCCAACTTATCAAGTGAGTCATAAAAAGCCTTACTCGAAACTGCTTTAGTCAAAACATCAGCTAACTGTTCTTCAGAGCGAACAAAAAGAAAGGAAATAAGCTTAGAATCAAGCTTCTCCTTGATGAAATGTCTGTCAACCTCAACATGCTTGGTTCTATCATGTTGTACTGGATTATGAGCAATATCAACAGTTGCCTTATTATCACAATATAAATCCATGGATTTCTTTGGTTTAAATCCCAAATCACGAAGTACATTTCTCAACCAAAGTAATTCACAAACTCCATGGGCCATACCTCTATACTCTGCTTCAGCACTCGATCGAGCCACAACTTTTTGCTTCTTACTCCTCCAAGTAACAAGATTACCGCCCACAAAAGTGAAATAACCAGAAGTAGACTTTCTATCTGTAATGCAACCTGCCCAATCTGCATCTGTATAACCACTAATATCCAGATGTTTATTCTTTGAAAACATTAAGCCTTTGCCGGGTGCAGACTTCAAATACCTCAGAATGCGAATCACAGCTTCCATATGGGTTTCACTGGGATTATGCATAAATTGACTCACAACACTCACTGCATATGCAATATGGCCGAGTATGTGAGAGATAGATTAACCTGCCAACTAACCTCTGATAACGAGCCCTCTCTGTAGGAATTTGGTCAGGGTACTCAGCTAACTTGTGATTTTGCTCAATAGGAGTATCAGCAGGTTTACAATCTAGCATCCCTGTTTCTGTCAACAAATCAAGCACATATTTTCTCTGGCACAAGAAAATTCCTGAACTCCCCCTTGCAACCTCAATTCCCAAAAAATATTTAAGTGAACCAAGGTCTTTCATCTCAAATTCTGATGCAAGTAGACCCTTTAGTCTTTCAATCTCCTCTGAATCATCACCAGTAATTATCATATCATCAACATAAATAATCAAGGCAGTCACCTTACCTGACCGACGTTTCAGAAACAACGTATGATCAGAGTTGCTTTATTTGTACCCAAAACAACGCATAGCTTGAGAGAACCTTCCAAACCAAGCTCGTGGTGATTGCTTAAGTCCATACAAGGACTTGTTCAACTTACATACAAATCTTCCTTCTGCGTTTGCTTCATATCCTGGTGGTAGATCCATATAAACTTCTTCAGATAACTCTCCATGTAAAAAGGCATTCTTCACATCAAACTGTTGCAAAGGCCAATCTAAATTGGCTGCTAGAGACATCAATACTCGAACTGTATTAATCTTGGCCACTGGAGCAAAGGTTTCCTCATAATCCACGCCATAAGTTTGAGTAAATCCTTTTGCAACAAGTCTTGCTTTATACCTGTTCACCGAACCATCTGCATTTTGTTTGACAGTGAACACCCATCTACACCCAACAGCTCTCTTTCCCTGTGGGGGTGGCACCAACTCCCAAGTATTATTCTTCTCCAAAGCTTCCATCTCCTCATTCATTGCTTGAGTCCATTTGGGATCCTTGAGAGCATCCTGCACTTTACTGGGAACACATACAGAGGATATTTGATTCACAAAAGAAGCATGGGATTCAGACAACCGATGGGTGGACACAAAGTTAGCTATAGCATATTTGGACTTGACATTTAAACTTGGTTCATATTGGCGAGGTGGTTTACCACGAGTAGACCTAGGAGGCAAGACACATATACTATCACCATTACCAAAACTAGAAGAAACATTACTAACCTCAAGATTAGGACTCTCCTCCGGGATTGTCTGGCAAGAGTTATCTATATTTGAGAGGGGTGAAGGGCCTTGATCGATTGCATGTTCTGCCTTGTCGTGCGATCGATCGCTAGGAAGGACGCGATCTCTCGTTGGTGCGCTACTGGATGGTAAGCTACTGGGAGCTTCTGTCTCTTCGGGCGATCGATCGCTAGGACCAATGCGATCGATCGTTGGTGCACCGCTGGAAGCCTCTGCTTCGTCGGGCGATCGATCGTCGTTGTCCTGACGATCGATCGTGGGATCAGAGATTACACGAACAACATTTTCATCCCCAAGTGGCTGAATCACACAAGACTTTTCTTCCAAAAAAGTATGTTTCTCCCCCTGAAGAGAAGGATTGGGAGGAGAAAAATAACAAGCATCTTCATAGAAGGTGACATCCATGGTAACATAAACTTTCTGTGTAGGGGGATGAAAGCACTTGTAGCCCTTCTGATTGACACCATAGCCCACAAAAACACATTTGAGCGCCCTTGCATCAAGTTTGGAACGTTGATTCTTAGGAACATGAACAAATACCACACACCCAAAGACACGAGCAGGAAGATTAGAAAACGAAGGAACCGACACATGATTGGAAAGGACATCATAAGGAGTTTGATTATTGAGAACGGAGGAAGGAAGTCTATTGATGAGATGACAGGCAGTAAGAACTGCATCTCCCCAAAGATACTTGGGCATGTGAGCACTAAACAAAAGAGAACGAGCAATATCAAGAACATGACGATTCTTTCTTTCTGACACCCCATTTTGTTCAGGGGTTTGAGGGCAAGTAGTTTGATGAACAATACCACAAGTTTGGAAGAATTGAGTAAACTGAGAATTAATGAACTCCCCCCCATTATCAGAACGAAAGACTTTAATATTGGCTCCAAATTGAGTTTGAACAAGAGCAACAAATTTTTGAAAAGCAGAGAAGACTTCATGTTTATGTTTTAACAAAGATACCCAAGTAAGACGGGTATAATCATCAATAAACAAAACGAACCAATGTTTGCCAGAAAAAGTTGACTCGCGGGAAGGTCCCCATAAATCAGAATGAATAAGCTCAAAAGGAACAGAACTCCTAGTAGTACTCAAAGGATAACTAGCACGATGACTTTTAGCTAAGCCACAAGACTCACAGTGCAACTTAGACTCATCAACGCCCAAAAACAAAGATGGCATCAATTTCTTCATGACGCCAAAGGAAGGATGTCCCAATCTACGATGCCATAACCACAATTCTTCAATTTGATTAGTAACCCCAGTCGAAATCAAAGCTGCTTGGACTGCCTTCTCCGGCTTCATTCCGGCGAACATGCAATCCAGATGAAACAGACGACCCCTTAGATAACCCCTGCCGATTATTTCCCTGGTGAGGAGGTCCTGAAAAATCACATACAAGGGAAAAAAGGTTACAGAACATCGAGATTGAGTATTGAGCTGAGGCACAGATATGAGATGATGAGACAAATCAGGGACATAAAGAACATCATGTAGTGTTAGAGAAGGGGTGAGACGAACAGACCCTATGTGAGACCCCGAAATTTTAATTTAATTTTCCGACACATTTAGGGTTTAATTCCGATTACTTTTCAGTACGTCGTCATTTCGTCTAACGTTTTTACGTTAAGACACGCGTCGCCACTTGCGTGAAAGTATTTACGGAATATTTTCCGGCACTTCACGTAATTTTTCGTACGACTTTTACGTTTAAATTTGACGTTTGGTTATTTGAGATGAATTTTCGAAAATGGTTTTGGTTTTGAAATTTATTTTGGGATTGGGATCGAATCGTGGCCGTTGAATCGATCGACGAATCGTGGCCACTCGTTTTTCTTTAAATACCTTCTCTTTCACCCATCTCTTCCCTCACCTTTCCCTTTCTCCTTATCTTTCCGTTTCGGCCCTTTCTATTTCCCCACTTTCCTCTTTTTCCTGCTTTCCTTATCGAGAGCAACAACTCTCTTTCTCTCTCTCCTCCCTCTTCGACACAGCAACCACCAGGCACACCGCCCCGGCGCGCGTCGAGCCTCACCGCCGCCTCCATCAGTTTCGCACAGCCCCGGCGACCCCAGCCAGGCCACCAGCGACGCCAGCGCCGCCCAACCGAGGAAAGAAGCTCGGGTTCTACTGTGCAGCATAGATCGAAGCATTTCAGCACATTTGGAGAGCAAGGAACCTCCCAGGCGCCACCAGGAGCCGCCCAGGAGCTAGGAGGAAGGAGGAGAGGACCAGCGGAGCTCCGCCGGAGGAGAACCGCCGGAAAAACAGTGGGGAAGCTTCAAGGGTATAGATCTTTGTCTTTTCTCTCAAATCTTGGCCTGTTATGTTGTTGGACTTGTGTAGAAGTGAGTTTTGCAGGTCTAGAGGCTCGATTTGGCCGGAAAACCAGCCAAATCCGGCGGAGAAACCGGTCGGGAACCGGCACGGTAAAAACCCTGGTTTTTACCGTGTCAGTTTTACTTTTACTTTTACCCAGGGGCAGAGTTACCAATTTGCCCCTGACTGTTTGAAATATTTACAGTTACTGTTTTACTGTTTACTTTTACTGTTTTACTGTTACAGTTTTACTTTTACTGTTTACTTTTTACTGTTTACTTTGACCAGTTGACTATTTGACTTTGACTTTTTGACTTTGACCGGTTGACTTTTTGACTTTGACCGGTTGAATTTTTGACCGTTGACTTTACTGTTGACTGTTGACTTTTACTATTCCAATGTTGACTTTTAACTTATGCCGTAGAACACCTGTTTTACGTTTTCGAACACTACGGTTAAACGTTTTAAAGACTTTTAGCTTGTAAACGTGGCAAAAACGACGTAAGTACTGAATAAGAAATAATCCTGACTTCTCGCCGGCTCGAGAATCGGAGTGTCAAACAAGTCAAACCCTAGTGTCAGAAAGATAAACAAAGAGTGTTTATCAAGTCTTAGTCGTAGATAATAGATCCTCGAATTACTTATACCTGACTATCACTGTTGTCTCACCCACAGACTCAGGAGCTCGTCTACACAGACTTCAGGAGGACCAGGAGTTGGAGCGCAGCCAGCTGTACCATCACACCAGGTAGGGGGAGCACGCCCATTGGGTGAGCCGAAACCCTCTTGGGTCGGCGGCTCTTTTACTTTTTACGTATTAAATAATGATGCATTGTTTTAAGCTTGACCACATGCTTCTTATAGCACTTGGTGTGTGTGTGTGTGTGAGTTTTGGATCGAAAAGTAGTACCGTCGTCCTGATTTCCGGTGCTTGGCCTGAGAGCGACGGGACCTAGTATTCTAGCACTCCTACGGTGTCGATGACCGTTAACCTCCGGAGGGGCTATGCCCTGTTTATTTTATTCATTTATCCCGCTTACGCTCGTCTCGTACAGAGTAAAACGTGACGTAAGTGTGGCCAGCTATTTGTTGGGCGTTAGCTGGAAATGGACGCTCTCGCTATTCTGCGCACTCGGGCGCTTAGATAGTTGGCCCCGGTTTGCAGTGAAGACAAACCCGGGATTCGGCCGCTCAGATCCAGAGAGTTCTTTCATATGTGGTCACATGTTTTACCGAGCTTTGTATGCGTGACGTGCATTTACATTTCCACATGCTCTTTCGTACTTACGAGTACCTATACATATATACGAAATGTTTTCTCATGGGTTTTAAACCCCGACTTGGATGGCTTTGGCCCCATTTGGGTTAGCGAGGACGAGTTGCTCACCTCTACATCTTTTCAGGTCTACAGCACCCGTCACTAGAGGAGCTGGACTAGACCGCGGAGCGTCGGTTATCGTGCACTTCACTTTTCGAGGACTCCCATTCTGGTGTGGTTTCCATGTATCTTGATTTCCGTATCTCTGTTGTTGTTATCTGTTGGATACTCTGAGACTTTATTCGGGCCCAGTGTTTCGAGACTTTTTCATGTACTATTTCAGTCTCGGGTATTTTCTATTATCTTCCGCTTGTAAAATATTTGTATGCTACTCTGATCATTTGTCATTCTGTATTTGACCTTCATATTATTATTCATGTGTTGTATGTTTCATTCATAGCCTTGTGGTT
The DNA here is from genome assembly GCA_951800085.1 of Comarum palustre. Taxonomy (NCBI): domain Eukaryota; kingdom Viridiplantae; phylum Streptophyta; class Magnoliopsida; order Rosales; family Rosaceae; genus Comarum; species Comarum palustre. Next base: position 5,463,276 of record OX637578.1, read on the forward strand.
TTGATCCGGAGGGTCATCAATACGTCGAAAGACGTATTGATTACTCGCCTGATCGGGATTACGGCGGTTACCGTCGTGTTCCGGGACCGAGAATAGTCCCCGGGATGCGACAGTAATTACTTGGTATCAGAGCATCGTTTTGGTACCTTCTATGTCATTAGTGTACGACCAGTTCGTTTTCTTCGAGTCGTATACTTCGAGTTATTTGTGTGCGATGCTGACGTCATTGCATGATCTCATGATGTATTCCTTCATACGGAAGTCAAAAGTTCATTCATGTTCCAGTTGTTGCCATTCTCATTATCTTTATTCACTGGACATTGTTTCGATGACTAATCCTTGTTTCTTTTCAGTCAGTCACGATGCCGCCACGCCGTGAGGTGGATGAGGTCACTCGTGCGTTCCAAGCCATGGGGAACGTTCCACCTCCTACTCCGCAGGACTTGGAGTTGGAGAGGAGGTCCAACTGCTTGGCGACCTTCCTGAAAGTTAGGCCACCTAACTTCACCGGTCTTACAGAGGCCGTAGATGCTGAGATCTGGCTCAAGCATATCAAGAAGCTGCAGGGGACAGTTAACACCCCTATTGAGTACCGAGTAGCTTTTGCAGTCCACTGCCTCACAGGAGAGGCTGATAGTTGGTGGGGCACCGTTGCAGACCGCCATGATCCCGATCAGATGACTTGGGATCAGTTTGAGGAGTTGTTCTACGAGCAGTACTTTCCCCCGGTCTTGAGGGACCAGAAGATAGGCGAGTTCTTCGGCCTTACACAGGGGAGCATGACAGTCCACGAGTATGTGGTGCGGTTTACTTCTCTGCAGAAGTATGTCCCAGGCCTCACCAAGAAGGTGAAGGCCCAGAGGTTTGAGTTTGGTCTACGGGATTCTGTTCGCCGCGAGTTGCTCTCTAATACCACTCGCACTTACCGGGAGATTGTGAGCGCCGCCTACAAGATTGAGGCTGATCAGGCGACTTTTCCTCAGGGCAGGGATGAGTATGGCAGTAGGTCCCACTCTCGGAGCAGAGACAGGAAGATGACCAAGAGGAACAGCAGGAGACCTTTTGGCGGAAACGTCAGTGCTGGCAGTAGTGGCAGTGGGTCCTCAGGAGGCCGGTCTGGGCCCTATACTTGCTATGAGTGCGGTCAGGTGGGACACACCCGTTGACATTGCCCCAACAGAGACCTGGGTACGGCTTCAGCTTCAGGTTCTTCCAGCCGTATCCGGCCTCAGGGTCAGCAGCAGTATCAGCAGGGATCGCAGCAGCAGTCTTACTCCCAGGTTCCTCAGCAGCAGCAGTACCAGCAGGGCTATGCACAGCCGTCGTACCCTCAGGCACCTCAGCAGCAGCCTGCCCCGAGTCAGGGCAGTCAGGCTAGTCAGAGTTCACGTACTAGAGGCCGGAGTGGTGATAGGAGCATTTTAAGCTACGTTCTTAACATGTTTTTACCCTCATTTATGCTTTGTTTATCCATTATTTGATTAGTATTAGTAGTTATTTAGCATAAGGGGTTAATTGTAGAACATTGGCTAAAACATGTGTAAAATAGATAAAGTATGTGCAATATCGTTAAAAGCTGAACTTGGAAGTGTTCTTGATTTTCTTAAGTTTCTGTAAACCAATACATTGTCACTACTTGATTATATCTTTTGAATGTGTAGGTGACATGTATGTGGACATAACAAAACAAGAATCGTGAGGATCGGACTTATGGAAGGTAGCAAAAGAAGCATGGAAAGACAAGAGGCCAAAAGCATGAATTCGGAACAGAAACAGAGGATTTCCAGAAACCATAACTCAACTTCAAAGATTTCCCTAGGACGATCCAGGAGGAACTAGGGAACGTGCCATATATGGATGGAAAGCTGTGGATGTCTAGTTTCTAAATATTTTGGAATCGCAGCAATCCAAGGTCTGAGGAAGGAGTTATGCCGGAAACAATGGCCGGAGGTCAGTCTGCTGGAAACAGGACAGAATTTGCTGAAGTTGTCTACCGAGTTCGTGAGTGTGTTTCTTCACCAAAATCCTTCCCAAGCATGCCAAATGATTAATGAAGAGCTTAATGATGATATGGGAAGTTGTTTAGAAGAAGAAGAATCGAAGAAATCACCAAGGAGAAGCCGAAAATAACAACTACGAAAGTTATCCCGGTCAAAACAGGATAACTCGGTCTACCGAGATTATGGAACCTTTTCGGCTGTCCTAGGAGTCCATGAGCATAAAAGAGAGCCCAATGCCGACCCACACACATGAAGAAGAGTCCATGAAATCAGAAAAAGAAGTTTTTAAAGTATTTTCCAAGTCAGCAAATTAAAGAGAAGGAAGACAAATCCAATAAGGAAAGAAGAGAAATCTACCCGGTTTGGAACACAAGGGGCTGCCGATTTTCATTAGGTTTTCTTAGGGTTTTGTCTCTATAAATACACATGTAATACAGTAGAAAAAGTGTCTCTCAATTGCTCTAAGCCTTAGTATAGCCAAGCTCTACCAAAAACCCTAAACACAGAAAACTGCACAAGCTGCCGCCGCACCTACCGCCGTTACTTTCTTCCATCCGCCGCCGATTTCACCTTCTATCCTAGCCGATCTATATAGGTAGTCTAGGTATGAAGTTCATCAAGGTTTTGTGTAAAAATCTACTGTGTTTTATCATGCTTTATTATAAATTATTTTATGGTTTTCGGTTTTATATGTTGCATGTGTTCTTAAATTCTTCTTTGTGATTTTCTTGAAACCATGTGTGATGTATAACGTTCTAAGTATATTTTAGTTTCATGATTTAGATAAAGTTGCTGTATGTTCTTGTGTGTAGTATGTGTTAATTGATTAATCATCACCTGATCATGTAATCGAACCTAAAGATAGTCTAGGCCAAGACGTTTCTAAGGGGGGAGTTTAATAAGCCGTAGTAATCTAGGATCAAGTTAGGCATATTTGATAGTTTGATTCTAGTTGCTGCAAAGGGTTGCTAGGGTGAGTGATTTGCATGTTGAATAGGATGAGTGAAGCCATACCTAGGACCATGTCTTCAACCGACTCCAGTTCGTAAGTGTATCTTGTTTAGGTTAGACATATTTGATAGTTTAAACAAGGTGACACATATGTTTTAGGTTCAGGCATATTTGAAGTTCCTAAAAACACATGAGAAGTCATAAGAGGTTGAAATCAATGAAAACATATGATAGTGCGAGCATCACTATTTAATCTTACATGAAATTGTTATATGCTTATTGCGGTGTTTGTTATGTTGTGTGCTTGAGTATTGATTGACCGATGTATGTAAATATTTCTGTTTTCTTTTCTTTATGTTTCGAACACCTTATAAATCCCCCATTTAAAATCGTAAATATGTTAATACTTTTGCATTTGTGTATACTCGTATATTATGTGACAGATAATTGTGTATGCTATGTATTTGTGTATTTTTGTATAAAGTGTGTGAATATTACTAACGATTTGTTTTTGCAGAATATAAGTCCTTCCCTAGTGTCCCCGGCTAGAACGATCCCTACTTACTAATACTACACGATAGGGTTTTAAATTGCAGGCTGTTTAACTACGGCCTCGTCAGTTTTTGGCGCCGTTGCCGGGGATGCTAAAAAGGATTTATGTGTATATTTTGTGCTAACGGTTTTTCTCTTATATTTGTGTGTATTGTTGATTTGTACATTGTAGATTTGTGTATGTGCCGAATTATTTTGTGTGAAAGTTGTATATTTTGTGCCATAATTTTTGACTAATAATTTTTGACTTACATTTTTGTGTAGGTGCCGAATTTATATGTGTATATTTTCGTGTCACATGTGTTGTAACTTAGTAAATATTTTGGAAGTTTATTGTTTCATATGTGTTGGAGTTTATTGTGGTTTTTAAAGTGTAACATGTAGGGAGAAGCCGCATTTGTTAATCTTAGCCTAAACCCTTCATGTTATTTGCGGATTTCATGAGGTTGAGGGCGGCTTTGATTAACACTTGTAGAGTGGTCTAGTGACCCGAGTTTGTTCCTAGCTGAGTAAGGGGCCGTTCTGTCATAGATATGGAATTCAGGTTTGTCCAATTGGATCTCAAGATCATGACTGACCACTCTTCTCGGTGAAGGGGTCGATAGGGGTCCGCCTCCTTGATCACAAACGAGTCCTGCCTGGTTCTTGTAGGGGGTTCGCCCCCCGTGACATTGACACTTGCCTTCTGAAACCACGGAATCCGCTCGAACTAGCCAAATGCTTGGGCCGAAGCATCACCACACTTTAAACGCTAGAATTTACTTAGACATGTATGACGCCATGAACTTCAAATTAACGTAGCTTTAATTTTTGAGGTATATCGGACGAAGCATAACACTACCTTGGGCTGTATCAGTCCATTGCACAGTGGTCTTCCCTGCTCCACGTACCTTGAAAGTTAAAGTGTAATAAAATCAAGTAGAAACATTTTAGGGTGAAACGTCATCACATTATGTTTTTGTCATGATTTTTTGTCTATATGTAACTATGAATGTCGTGTGTGTTTTAACTTATACTTTGTTGATAAATGGACTTGTTTGCCGTGTGTGTATGCCGAGTTTGTTGTTCTTTATAAATTTGTGTGATGCCATGGTTAGTTTATATGTTATGTGTTTCTAATATGTCATGTGTGTGTGTGTTAGTAAGGTTATGTTACTTTCATCTTAGTTGCCGAACCTATTTACATTTCTTAGTTAAGTTTTGTTTTGTTTTTCGTTCTTAATTACGACGATGCTAACTTGATCTTTGGTCAAATGTGCCAATTGGTTTTTTGTAGGAGTCCATGAATGTCCGGATCTGAAACGTGGAGAAGAGATAATCAAAACAGATTGAGGCGTGTAGAACCAACATCTTCAGCCTTAGTCATTCACACAGAATCAGAACCACATTCACCTGAGTCAACACCTACATCGCCATCCATCATCACATCACCGTGTGAGACTTCACCAATAGCATTTGCCGATTTTTGTAACATTCCTCAAGTGCCAAACGTCAGGATGCCATCATTAAGAGAAGAGAACGGGCAAGTTAATGGAGCTAATGGGGTCACCAGACCAATTAACATTACCTATCCGGATCCTGTGGATGGGAAAACAGCAGATTTTGAGATGAGAGGTGGATTCTTTCACCAACTGCCCAAGTTCCATGGACTTAGTGGAGAAGATCCTAACCGACACTTGCAACAGTTTGAATTTTGTTGTAACACCATGTGCCCTAGAGGAGTTGATTTGCAACTGGTCAAAATGAAAGCATTTCCATTTTCACTTGAAGACAGAGCTAGGGGATGGTTCTTTGCAGTGCCAGCTGGTAGAATCACATCATGGGCGACAATGATCAATGAGTTTCTCCTCAAGTACTTTCCATCGTCAAGGGTGACGCAAATCAGAAAGGAGATAACTTCCATCAAGCAGGATGTGGATGAAGCCTTTGATGTATATTATGAAAGGTATAAGGCATTGGTTGCTTCGTGTCCAAATCATGGGATACGTGAGGGACTCTTGCTTCAATACTTCTATGAGGGACTGCGCCCAATGGAGAGGCAATTCCTTGATTCAGCAGCTGGAGGATCATTGATGGAGAAGAGCAGAGAGGAAGCAAGCAACTTGTTGGAAATGCGTGCCACCAACAATCAACAATTTGGTTCGATTTCCACAAGGCGTGTGAATGAGGCAAGCACTCATGGAGAATCCAGTGCCATAAGTGAGCTTAAGGAAGATTTGAGCAAGTTGACACTCATGGTGTCGAATTTGTCCAAGAATAGAGGAATGCAAGTCTGTGGTGTGTGCAGCTTAGAAGGACATACATCAGAGCAATGCAATCAGGTAAACTCATACATTGAAGATGTGAATGCCGTGGGTTACCAAGGAGGATTCGGCAATGTCCAAGGTTCAGGAGGTCAGACACGTTTTCAGAACTTCAATCCAAGAGCCAACGATCCAAACTTTCGTTGGAATAACAACAACAACGTGCTCAAACCTCAACCAAATGCACCTCAAGGACAACAACCCTATGTAGCAAGGCCACAAGGACAATTCATGCCTAGGCCATTCCAACCTTACAACCAACAAGGAGGCCAAGTAAGTGGAGGGAACAACTATGATGAAATTTTCAAGAACATAGCCACTTCGACACAATCTTTGTTGGCCACAACTCAAACCAACACTAGGGACATTGCCTTGATGTCTAAAGACATTGTGGAGCTGAAGAATCAAATGGGACAAGTTGTGGATTTTATGGGGAAATTCAACGAACAGGGTAGATTGCCAGGAGGTGTTATCAAGAATCCCAAGAACGAGCAAGCACAAGTTGTTGTCACAAGAAGTGGGAAAACCTTGTTGGCGCCACCTTCAAAGCCTAAAACCACAAAAGGACTTGGAGTTTTAGACATGAGTGATGGAGAAGGAGATGCCAAGCTATACATGAATGATGCCGAGCACCATGCTGCCGAGACAAGCAATGCCGAGTTAAGTGATGCCGAGCAGCAGCTGGATGCCGAGAAGAATGCACATGATGCAGCCGAGCATCCTGCCAAAACAAGCCATACCGAGCAAAATGAAGGTACAAACCGAGGTCAAGCGAAGAATGGAAGAAGAAAAGAAGCTGAGCCAAGCAAGGGAGACTTGGAAGCAATGAAGAAAAAGGATCTTGAGAAAGATCCAGCTACATTACAGAAGGAGAATGTGCCGAATTCTGAGGCACTCAAAGGTAAAAACTCTAACACAAGTGAATTAGTTTCGACTAATCAATCTTCTTGTTTGCCTTTTCCTTCTAGGTTCACAAAGAACAAAAAGGATAAATCCGACGAAGAAGTGTTGGAGGTTTTTAGGAAGGTGAATGTGAACCTTCCCTTGTTGGAGTGCATTCGACAAATCCCAAAGTATGCTAAGTTCTTGAAGGAGCTTTGCACAACAAGAAGGCACACAAGGGAAACACAAGTTGTAAAGATGAGTGAGACAGTGTCTGCCGTTCTCCAAAGGAAAATGCCGCCCAAAATGAAGGATCCGGGGAGTTTTTCAATCCCTTGTGTTATTGGTTCAACACGTTTTGATAATGTCATGCTAGATCTAGGAGCTTCGATTAATGTCATGTCTCATAATGTTTATGCATCTTTAGATCTAGGACCTTTGAAAACTGATAACGTTGTGATCCAATTGGCGGATCATTCTAACAAATACCCTATGGGGTATGTTGAAGATGTTCTTGTGCAGGTGAATCAACTAATCTTTCCTGCAGATTTCTACATTTTGGAAATGGAGGAGTCACTTTCTAACTCAACACAACTGTTGTTGGGACGACCCTTCATGCGCACTGCAAGAACAAACATCGACGTTGCTGGAGGCAACCTAACAATGGAATTTGATGGCGACATGATCAGGTTCAATATTTTTAATTCCATGAAGTTTCCAAGAGCTGAAATTGAGGATGAACTTGTTGGGGGCAGCAGGAATGTCGACATGCTTGGTGATGCCAGGTACGGATCCGAACAAAGATTTGGCATTGCACATTGTGCAATGACCACATGACCTATCAAAATATGACATGTTAATCAATTTAAACCCTATCATTGTACTTTGGTAAGTAGGGATCGTTCTAGACCGGGGACACTAGGGAAGAACTTATTTCTGCAAAACAGATAGTTAGAAATATTCACACAATATAAACAAATATATACATAAAGAATAATATGGGGGGTTTATATGAGTTTTGGCAATAAACAAAACAGAAAAATAAAACAAGAACAAATATGTACAAGATTGGTCACTTTATCGTTTCAAGAACATAACAAGTAAACTCCGATTAGCATGCAAATAGTTTTATGAAAGGTTAAATTATCTTACTTATGTTTTCACAATTGCAAATTAGTTCCAACCCTTAAGACTTCTCAAGTGTTTAAAGTTGTCTCAGCGCTCAACCCTAAACTATGTGACTACTTGACTAAACTGTCTCAGCGCTCAATCTAATCAAGCAACACTTACCGTCCACGAGTCGTTGGAGACATGTTTCCTAGGTATGGCGTCACTCATCCTATTCCACATGCAAATCTCTCACCCTACCATCCCTTGTAGCACCTAGGACCGAGTTGTCTTAGCGCTCAACTCGACCTAGAATACCACGGCACATGAAACACCCCCCTAATAGCTAACCTGTTGCAATCAAGCTAACCTAAAGTTCGATTATCTGCTCGGGAGAGGATTACCTAACTTAACAATTGTTAAACACACAGATACAGATTCTTTAACTTCTTTTACAACCCTAACATGCATACTAAATCGTTATTCAACATGCATAACACAAACAAATCACAAAGAAGAGCAAGTAATCATACATGTTAAACAAAACCAAAAACTAAAATTCATATATCAATAAACTCAATAACTTTACACAGTAAATATACATGAACAACCTTAGGATTTTCATCCCTAACCTACCTATTACAGTCGGCAAGGATGGGGAAGGAATTCGGCAAAGGATGAAGGCAGTTCGGCAATGAAAGGTTGCGGCAGTGAGGTGGTTCGGCTGCTTGTATGATTTCTGTGTGGAGGGTTTTTAGGTAGAGTCTAGGCTAGCTATAAGACTTAAAACTGATAAAGGACCCCAAAACACGAGCTATACAGACCCTATTTATACAGAAACATTGAAGAGAAACCCTAGCTGACTCGGTTAAGGAAAGGCAATCCTATTCCAACTCGGTTTCCTTATTGCTCAATGATTCCTCCTTCAATGCAGCTTCTTATCCGAATTTGGACTCCTTCTTCTGATTCCTTGGACCTTCCTACATGTTTATGGATTCATGTAGGCCTCATGTACGAAATCTTGGGCTTTGATGGCAGCCAAAACCAGTGATAGGTCCAGCAAGGTCAGCTTTCCCGGTTTGACCGGGAAACCTTACACTTAACCAAAATATGGCTGCCTTGATGCTTCTTCGTATTTTCTTCTTTTGTCCAGCTTCCTAACACTTCATTAAGGTCTTGATACATCTCTTGACAAATTTGGGAAGCCTTTTGGTGAAGAATCATCTCCCAAAACTCGTTAGACAACTTAGGCAGTTTCTGCCCAGTTTTGCAGCCTGACCTCTGTCCACTGTTTTGCTCATAACTCCTTCGTCTCAACTCCGATTGCTGCGATCCAAATGAGGTTGAAAAGTAGACACACACAGCTTTAATTCCATATGTGGCACGCCTTCTAACTCCTCCTGGATCTTGAGATATGATTTTCCAAAGTTGACGTACGTTTTCTGGCAGATTCTGTCCGAGAGCAAAACAATGTCCAAAAGTGTTTCTTCTTTTTCGTGGCCTCACTTGTTGTCATTCATGAGTCCGTTCATCATGATTCCTGATACGTTAAGCGTATTTACCTGTCTTCTGCACATTTAAACAAGATACATCAAAACTGACAGGGTAACAAAATAACGAATCATAATAAAACGTCCAAGTACTAGTCCAAAAACGGTTTTCATCATTTAAGTGCAATTTTCTGTATAAAAACGGCTAGTAGCCACAACTCTACGGAAAAACCCTCTTGACTCTAAAACAAGTAAAAATAAACATACTAAGGCAAAAACAAAGTATAAATGGAGGTGAAAATCTATTAAGAACATGGCGTAAAACGCACTTATCACCACACACCAAGCATAGCAATTAACCATTGAGCAAGGGGTCGGTTTTGACAAGTTTGGAGAGCAAGATGAGGAGGCTTTGAATGATTTGGAGCCGTCCATACTTGAAGTTGTGAGGGAGCTTGACTCACGACCAATCTACAAAAGGTATACTCCCTTGTCAATTCCAATTTCCACTAATAAGTTGTTACCATCTGTGGAACAGGCCCCTGAGTTAGAGCTAAAAGCTCTTCCAAAGCACTTGAAGTATGTATTTCTTGGAGAAGATGACACTCTACCAGTTATTGTGTCATCAACGTTGACAAAGCAACAAGAGGACAAGCTAGTTGCAGTTTTAAAGAAGAACACAGCTGCCATTGGCTGGACTTTGGCAGACATCAAGGGAATAAGCCCTACAAAATGTGTTCACAGAATCTTACTTGAGGATGGCGCCAAACCTACCAGAGAGGCTCAGAGACGTTTGCATCCTCCAATGATGAAAGTTGTAAAGGACGAGGTGATTAAGTTGTTAGATTGTGGAGTAATCTACCCAATCTCGGATAGTCAGTGGATTTCACCCGTTCAGGTGGTACCCAAGAAGAGTGGCGTGACTGTTGTAGAGAATGAGAAGAATGAGCTAGTGCCACAACGGTTGGTAACAGGTTATCGCATGTGTATTGATTACAGAAGGCTAAACGCCACAACCAGGAAGGATCACATGCCCTTGCCGTTCATGGACCAGATGTTGGAAAGATTAGCAGGTCACGAGTTCTACTGCTTCTTGGATGGATATAGTGGATATAACCAGATCATGATACACCCGGAAGATCAAGAAAAGACAACGTTTACATGTCCCTTTGGTACATTTGCTTATCGACGAATGCCTTTTGGATTGTGCAACGCCCCAGGTACATTTCAACGTTGTATGTATTCTATTTTCTCTGATTATATAGAAAATATCATTGAAGTTTTTATGGATGATTTTAGTGTATATGGCAAAAATTTCGATGCATGCTTAGAGAATTTAGAGAAGATTTTAAACCGGTGTGTAGAAACTAACCTTGTACTAAATTGGGAAAAATGTCATTTCATGGTAAATCAAGGTATAGTTTTAGGTCATATTGTTTCTGCTAAAGGATTAGAAGTTGATAAAGCCAAGATAGATATTATGCATCACTTACCCTCACCTTCAACGGTGAGAGAGGTTCGTTCGTTTCTTGGCCATGCAGGTTTTTACAGGAGGTTCATCAAGGACTTTTCTTTGGTGGCAAAACCACTTACTTCCTTGTTGCAGAAAGATGTGCCGTTTTCATGGTCTAGGGAATGCGAGGATGCGTTCGTGCGATTGAAGGAATTGTTGACAACTGCACCTATCATGACGCCACCAGATTGGGATTTGCCATTTGAGTTAATGTGCGATGCTTCTGACTATGCCATCGGTGCCGTGCTAGGTCAAAGAAGGGAGAAGAAGCCGTGTGCTATATACTACGCTTCTCGGACATTGAACGATGCTCAGCTGAATTACTCAACAACAGAAAAAGAATTCCTTGCAGTAATCTTTGCTTTAGAAAAATTTCGATCTTATCTGTTGAATTCTAAAGTTGTTGTGTATTCTGATCATGCAGCATTAAGGTACTTAATGTCAAAGAAGGAGGCAAAGCCAAGGCTCATCAGATGGATTTTGTTACTTCAAGAGTTTGATATCGAAATCAAGGATAAGAAAGGAAGCGAAAACGTTGTAGCAGACCATCTGAGCCGAATCATACATGCAAAGGAAGAAATCCCTATGTCAGAAACGTTCCCAGACGAACAATTGTTTCAGTTGGAGGCCAAAGAACCTTGGTATGCCGATTTGGTTAACTACATGGTGTCAAGGTCATTTCCAACATCAATGCCGCACCATACCAAGGTCAGGATCAAGAAGGATGCTCGCAATTACATATGGGATGCGCCATACTTGTGGAGGCAATGTGGGGACCAAGTCATTCGACGTTGTGTTCCAGAAGAAGAGCATATATCCATCTTGGATTTTTGTCACAAACAGGCATGTGGAGGCCATTTTGGATCGAACAAGACAGCTAGAAAGGTGTTGGAAGCCGGATTCTATTGGCCAACGTTGTTCAAAGACGCTTATGCAACATGTGCTTCATGTGATCGTTGCCAAAGAACAGGTAATTTAGGTAAACGAGATCAAATGCCCTTAAATCCTATTATTGTTGTTGAAATTTTTGATGTTTGGGGTATCGATTTCATGGGACCTTTTCCTTCATCTAAAGGTTTTATTTATATATTATTGGCTGTTGATTATGTTTCAAAGTGGGTGGAAGCAAAAGCCACCAGGACTAATGATTCTAAAGTTGTTGCAGAGTTTTTCAGAACTAACATTTATTCTAGGTATGGAGTGCCAAGAGTTCTGATAAGCGATGGTGGATCTCACTTCTGCAATCGAACTATTGAGGCTTTGCTCAAGAAATATGGAGTCACCCACAAAGTGTCAACGCCATATCACCCTCAGACAAGTGGCATGGCCGAAACTTCCAACAGAGAAATCAAGCAGATATTGGAGAAGACTGTAGGACCTACAAGGAAAGATTGGAGTGATCGATTAAACGATGCACTGTGGGCCTATAGAACTGCGTTCAAGACGCCAATAGGGACGTCTCCCTTTAGGCTTGTGTATGGCAAAGCTTGCCATTTGCCAGTTGAGTTGGAGCATAGAGCATGGTGGGCGGTAAAGAAGTTCAACATGGACAAGGACGAGGCTGGATTGCATAGGAAGTTGCAGATTTGTGAGCTTGAAGAAATAAGGAATGACGCTTATGAATCCGCCATGAGCTACAAAGCAAAAAAGAAAGCATATCATGATAAGATGTTAAGAGGGAAGAACTTTCAGATAGGGCAACAAGTCCTTTTGTTCAATTCAAGACTTAGACTCTTTCCAGGTAAGCTTTGTTCACGTTGGGAAGGTCCGTTTGTTATCACTAATGTATTGCCTTATGGTACAGTGGAAATTCAAAGCACAACCTCAGGAAATAGGTTTAAGGTAAATGGTCATCGACTTAAGCTTTATTATCCTATATTCCCTAAATGTGACGTCGACATCCAATCATTTGAGGAGCCATCGCCACAACCATAATGACGCCATCAAAAGCAAGAAGAGAAGAGTCTAGGCTGATAGACTATAAACATTAAGCGCTGCATGAGAGGCAACTCATTTCAACCGTAGCTGTGGAGGAGCCATCAACGAGAGTTTGCATTTATCTAATCCCTTCACTTTTATGGTTGAATTATTTTGTTATTTTGGTTTATTATGTGACTTAGACACATGCTTAGGAAGTTATGACATGATTCTGGATTTACATTGAGGACAATGTAATTTTCTAAGTGTGGGGTAGAGGTTACATAGTAATTTGGTGTGTTTTTAAAATTTTCCGAAATTTTTATTTAATTTTTGTCGAAATTTTTTCAAATTTGTTTTTGTTTTGTTTTGTGTCTTAGGATATACCCTTAAAAGTCTATGATGAACTATATCTGTGAATGCATGATTGATAGTTTGACATTTATTTTAAGAAATTGCGAGTTTCATGGATATTGTGAATTAGTATGAATATTTGAGATTTGATTGATAATGAAGTATGCATGTTTGATTAAATAGTTCCAAATAACCTATGTGAGCTTTTGAGCCCAACAACTTTCTTTCATGAGTGAATTATGTGCCGATTTTTGCTTAAATTTTTTCGAAATTTTCACTAAATTTTCACTATCTTTCGAAACCTCATCATTCTTTGCAAATTCAATGAATATGTGCTATAGCTTTTTAATGGACTCTAGAATTTACTAGAACTTGCTTATGTGATTTTCGAAGCTTTATAATCATAACATGTCTTGATTTTGAATATGATTGAATTTAATCTCTTTAGGATTACCACCATAGCCAAATAAAGCATATGCCTATTTTGTGCCCGTCGTGGGACTCCTTAGTTAACCCCTTTGAGCCTACATTAAGCCTTTTCTTTCATCACCTTTAAACAGAATTCCTCAGCTTAGAATAGTTAATCCTTGACCTTGTTATCAAGACTTGGCCAAACATTTTTCGATGGAGCTGTAATGTGATGTCAAAGAACAAGTGTGGGGTGGAGTTGAAGTGTGGGGTTAAACACCATTGTTTTGTATTGTATATGTGTCGAAAAAAATTGTATGTCCAAAAAAAAAATGTGTTTAAGAAAAAAATTCCGAAAAAGAAAAAAAAAGAAGAAATCGGAAAACAAAAGAGTTTCGGATCAAAAGTTCAAGGCATAAAGTTTTGGTGTTTTTTGTAATGTTTTGTGAATTTGGAGTTAGCACTACCAGAACAACCATTTTAGCCGACGAAATTTTTTTGTCGGCTAAACCTTAAATTTCGTCGGCTAAAGTCTTAGCCGACGACACGTCGTCGGCTAAGAAGTCGTCGGGTAAAATCCGTCGGCCAACACTATAGCCGACGAAATTACTGTTCATCGTCGGCTAAAGTCATTTATTTAGCCGACGAATAAATTTTTCGTCGCTTAATTTCTGGACTTTAGCCGACGAATTTTAATAAAATTCGTCGGCTATAACTATTTATTTATTTCACTTTAGCCGACGAATTTTATTAAAATTCGTTGGCTATAACTATTTTTTTTATTTATTTCACTTTAGCCGACGAATTTTATTAAAATTCGTCGGCTAAAGTTATAATTTTATAATTTTTTTATGTAATTATTATTTTTTTTAAAATTTTTTTCTTTTTTTTTTTTAAATTTTAGCCGACGAATTTTATTAAAATTCGTCGGCTAAAGTTATAATTTTATAATTTTTTTTTATGTAATTATTATTTTTTTAAAATTTATTTCTTTTTTATTTTAGCCGACGAATTTTATTAAAATTCGTCGGCTAAAGTTATAATTTTATAATTTTTTTTATGTAATTATTATTTTTTTTAAAAATGTTTTTCTTTTTTTTTAATTTTATTTTAGCCGACGAATTTATGGTATTTCGTCGGCTATAGTTTTTTTTTTTTTTTTTTTTAATTTTTTCATATTTTTTTTAGAGAAGTAGGAGAGGAAGGAGGAGAAGAGGAGAGGAAGGAGGAGGAGAAGAATTTAGAGAAGTAGGAGGAGGGATTTGAAGGAGGAGGAGAAGAGGAGAGGAAGGAGGAGGAGAAGAATTTAGAGAAGTAGGAGGAGGGATTTGAAGGAGGAGGAGAAGAGGAGAGGAAGGAGGAGGAGAAGAATTTAGAGAAGTTGGAGGATGAGGGATTTGAAGGAGGAGGAGGAGGTTAGGAGAGGGAGGAGGAGGAAGGAAGATGAAGAGGAGGAGAAGGTTAGGAGAGGGAGGATGAAGAGGAGGAGGAGGAGGGCAGATGAAGAGGAGGAGGAGGAGGAGGAGGGAAGGAGGAGGAGGAGGAGGAGGAGGGAAGATGAAGAGGAGGAGGAGGAGGAGGGAAGGAGGAGGAGGGAAGATGAAGAGGAGGAGGAGAAAAATGAAAGATATAGAAAATTTTAAACTTTAGCCGACGAAATTTCGTCGGCTAAAGTTTAAAATTTTAGTCGAAAAATTTTAAAATTTTAAAAATCCCCGCCAAAAAATTTGAATTTTTAATTAACTTTAGCCGACGAAATACCCTAATTTCGTCGGCTATAGTTATTTATTTTATTTATTAATTTAACAATAGCCGACAAAATACCCTAATTTCGTCGGCTATAGTTATTTATTTTTTTTATTTATTAATTTAACCTTAGCCGACGAAATACCCTAATTTCGTCGGCTATAGTTATTTATTTTATTTATTAATTAATTTAACCTTAGCCGACGAAATACCCTAATTTCGTCGGCTAAAACCCTAAACCCTATACGTAGAAGCTTCAAACGAAAAAAAGTCGTGAAATAAGATATGACCGGAATGGTGAAATATGTCTATACTTGAAAAATCACGTAATTCCGGTAAAGTCTCGGTACCGATAATTGCGGTTAACTCAATTTTCCATTCTTTCTCCCTAGAGGTAGCCCTATCTCCGGTAGTTATTTTTCATAAAATTTTTATACCACTGGTTGCGTCTCATCGATTTGAAACTATTTTCAGTTGAAGGTCCTGGCAAAATACATAATTTAGACGGTCAAATGACCGTTTCCGTGCATTAAGGGGTTTGACTTACGTGATTGACCGTAAGGATCGAGCCCTTAACGTTGTCAGATTAAGTTAAATTTTTTCCTATATACATATTTCAACATAATGATCATATCTGACGGTCGGAATTTTGTTTCTCAACTTTGATCATCGGAATCACAACATGCGTACTAATGTTGTACAACTTGTTTACTAAGCTTTAAGTAAATGTTTCGTTTCTAAAACAAACTGTACGTAGAAACTTCAAACGCAAAAAAGTCGTGAAATAAGATATGACCGGAATGGTGAAATACGCCTACGGTTGAAAAATCACGTAATTCCGGTAAAGTCTCGGTGCCGATAGTTGCAGTCAATACAATATAGAGGTTTGACTTACGAGATTGACCGTCTAGATGAAGTTCTTAAATTTATCAGATAAAGTTGAATTTTTTACCAGAGATATATTTCAACATATTGATGATATCTGACGGTCGTATTTTTGTTTGTGAATTTTGATGACCGGAATCACAACATGCCTACTATTTACCATTATTTATCTATACGGGAAGGCCTATCATGGAGGGGTAAATGTCTCAAAATTTTTAGATGGACAGTTGCGTCTCATTATGGTGAGTGTTTGTTGTGTTGAAGGTTCGGCCAAAATACCTTATATAGGCGTAGATATGGACATTTTCGTGTATTAAGCGTTTAGAAAAACATCATTTTGAAGCCTTAAACAAACTCGGATGCCCAAAAAAGCCTGTATGTCATGGCGAAGCCTGTTTTACTCCTGGGCCCGTTCTGCTTCCAGATTGGTATCACAATAGTCAATCGGACACCGAAATATCCGTAGTGCAATTTTATAACTAAAAGTTACTTTAGCCGACGAAATACCCTAATTTCGTCGCCTAAACTTAGTAGAATTTCGTCGGCTAAAGTTCACATACTATAGCCGACGAAAAAAGCACTTTAGCCGACGAAAAAACCACTTTAGCCGACGAATTTTTTTTTCGTCGGCTAAAATCCCACTTTAGCCGACGAAATTTTAACTTAGCCGACGAAAAAAAAAATCGTCGGCTAAAGTGGACTTTAGCCGACGAAAAAAAATTTCGTCGGCCTGTTAATTTTTTTTCGTCGGCTATGATACTTATTCTGGTAGTGTAGTAATTATTTGAAGGTCTAAAAGTGTTTATATGACCTTTGTCCTGTTCACAATATGGAGAGAAGTCAAGAATGACGTATGGGTCCAACATGAAGAAATTCGACCCGTGAAGTGAAGACATGAGGAGGAGCGAGATTTGCTAAGTCTTGGTGACGTCTTAAAATCACCACTTATCTAAAAATTCCTACCTTATGAAACCAAGCCCCATTACAACCATATTATTGAGATTAATTCATGATTCTTAAGATAGCTAAATTTGATTTGTGGAGATCTTCTCATGAGTCAAGCATATGGTTTTGGTCCATTATTGTACATAGTTATTATATGAGGTTTTTCCATGAATTTCTATTCACAAAGTGCTTTTATTTGTTGAAATATGCAAGTTACTTGTTATCTTATCATCTTTTCTCTTGCATATACGATTGAGTGAATACCATGGATGAGTGAAAAGAAGAGAGTATGCCATTGTGAGGTGGAACGGTTATCATACATGTTTGTGCTATATGATCTCATATCTTAAGTGTTCATGCTATGATACATGCTTATGAAACTTTGCAATTACGTTTTTCATTCAAATGTTCAAACTTGAAAGTTATGCATGCTAAAGAATCTGAGACAAATCATTTAAGGGTATTAGTTGTTTTAAGTGTTAGTTGTTTTTGTGTCGTTAGTGTTAGTAGAGTCTTATATTTAGTTTGCTAGGGACTAGCAAAGGGTAAGTGTGGGGTAGTTGATAGGAGCATTTTACGCTACGTTCTTAACATGTTTTTACCCTCATTTATGCTTTGTTTATCCATTATTTGATTAGTATTAGTAGTTATTTAGCATAAGGGGTTAATTGTAGAACATTGGCTAAAACATGTGTAAAATAGATAAAGTATGTGCAATATCGTTAAAAGCTGAACTTGGAAGTGTTCTTGATTTTCTTAAGTTTCTGTAAACCAATACATTGTCACTACTTGATTATATCTTTTGAATGTGTAGGTGACATGTATGTGGACATAACAAAACAAGAATCGTGAGGATCGGACTTATGGAAGGTAGCAAAAGAAGCATGGAAAGACAAGAGACCAAAAGCATGAATTCGGAACAGAAACAGAGGATTTCCAGAAACCATAACTCAACTTCAAAGATTTCCCTAGGACGATCCAGGAGGAACTAGGGAACGTGCCATATATGGATGGAAAGCTGTGGATGTCTAGTTTCTAAATCTTTTGGAATCACAGCAATCCAAGGTCTGAGGAAGGAGTTATGCCGGAAACAATGGCCGGAGGTCAGTCTGCTGGAAACAGGACAGAATTTGCTGAAGTTGTCTACCGAGTTCGTGAGTGTGTTTCTTCACCAAAATCCTTCCCAAGCATGCCAAATGATTAATGAAGAGCTTAATGATGATATGGGAAGTTGTTTAGAAGAAGAAGAATCGAAGAAATCACCAAGGAGAAGCCGAAAATAACAACTACGAAAGTTATCCCGGTCAAAACAGGATAACTCGGTCTACCGAGATTATGGAACCTTTTCGGCTGTCCTAGGAGTCCATGAGCATAAAAGAGAGCCCAATGCCGACCCACACACATGAAGAAGAGTCCATGAAATCAGAAAAAGAAGTTTTTAAAGTATTTTCCAAGTCAGCAAATTAAAGAGAAGGAAGACAAATCCAACAAGGAAAGAAGAGAAACCTACCCGGTTTGGAACACAAGGGGCTGCCGATTTTCATTAGGTTTTCTTAGGATTTTGTCTCTATAAATACACATGTAATACAGTAGAAAAAGTGTCTCTCAATTGCTCTAAGCCTTAGTATAGCCAAGCTCTACCAAAAACCCTAAACACAGAAAACTGCACAAGCTGCCGCCGCACCTACCGCCGTTACTTTCTTCCATCCGCCGCCGATTTCACCTTCTATCCTAGCCGATCTATATAGGTAGTCTAGGTATGAAGTTCATCAAGGTTTTGTGTAAAAATCTACTGTGTTTTATCATGCTTTATTATAAATTATTTTATGGTTTTCGGTTTTATATGTTGCATGTGTTCTTAAGTTCTTCTTTGTGATTTTCTTGAAACCATGTGTGATGTATAACGTTCTAAGTATATTTTAGTTTCATGATTTAGATAAAGTTGCTGTATGTTCTTGTGTGTAGTATGTGTTAATTGATTAATCATCACCTGATCATGTAATCAAACCTAAAGATAGTCTAGGCCAAGACGTTTCTAAGGGGGGAGTTTAATAAGCCGTAGTAATCTAGGATCAAGTTAGGCATATTTGATAGTTTGATTCTAGTTGCTGCAAAGGGTTGCTAGGGTGAGTGATTTGCATGTTGAATAGGATGAGTGACGCCATACCTAGGACCATATCTTCAACCGACTCCAGTTCGTAAGTGTATCTTGTTTAGGTTAGGCATATTTGATAGTTTAAACAAGGTGACACATATGTTTTAGGTTCAGGCATATTTGAAGTTCCTAAAAACACATGAGAAGTCATAAGAGGTTGAAATCAATGAAAACATATGATAGTGCGAGCATCACTATTTAATCTTACATGAAATTGTTATATGCTTATTGCGGTGTTTGTTATGTTGTGTGCTTGAGTATTGATTGACCGATGTATGTAAATATTTCTGTTTTCTTTTCTTTATGTTTCGAACACCTTATAAATCCCCCATTTAAAATCGTAAATATGTTAATACTTTTGCATTTGTGTATACTCGTATATTATGTGACAGATAATTATGTATGCTATGTATTTGTGTATTTTTGTATAAAGTGTGTGAATATTACTAACGATTTGTTTTTGCAGAATATAAGTCCTTCCCTAGTGTCCCCGGCTAGAACGATCCCTACTTACTAATACTACACGATAGGGTTTTAAATTGCAGGCTGTTTAACTACGGCCTCGTCAAGTGGACGCAGTGCTAGGGGACGTGGACAGGTCTATGCTTTTGCAGGAGGTCAGCTAGCTTTCGATGCCTCGACAGCTTTAGATGGTACGATCATTGTTTCCAATTCAGAGGCTAGAGTTTTGTTTGACACAGGAGCTTCTCATTCTTTTATTGCCACGTGGTTTGCGGATGCTTTGGGACTAGAGTCTGAGTCCACAGGTAGCACGTACTGTTTTAGTTCTGCCCTTGGAGTGGGGGCAGCTACAGACAGGATCTTCCGCAAGTGTCAGCTGCTGGTCAACGAAGGGAAGTTACTAGCAGATCTTTACCCGTTAGACATTGATGGGTATGATTTGATACTTGGGATGGATTGGTTGGAGAAGTATCGAGCTCTCATAGACTGTGAGAAGAGGACAGTCACAGTGAGGACTCCAGGCAAGGACAAGGTGATGGTGATTAGAATGGATGAGCGACTCACACAGCCGAGTCCACTCTTGCGACCATGTTTTCGTAGGAGGAGGACTTTGACTTGCTACAGTATTGTGAGATCGTCAAAGGAGAAAGATGGATCTAGTGGGGACAGATATATTCCGGTAGTTGATGAGTATCCCGGAGTATTCCCTGAAGATTTACCAGGATTACCGCCACATCGGGAGATAGAGTTTCAGATCGAGTTGGTTCCAGGAGCCACGCCGATTTCGATTCCACCTTACCGTATGGCACCAGCTGAGTTGCAAGAGTTGAAGCTTCAGTTGGAAGATCTTATGAGCAAGGGTTTTATCAGGTATAGTTCATCACCGTGGGGAGCACCGGTGTTGTTTGCCAGAAAACATGATGGGACCCTTCGACTCTGTATAGATTATCGGAAGTTGAACAGTGTCACTGTAAAGAATAAGTACCCACTTCCGAGGATTGATGATTTGTTTGATCAGCTTACAGGAGCTCAGTTCTTTTCTAAGATTGATCTGAGATCAGGTTATCATCAGCTTCGGGTATGGGATAGTGACGTAGAGAAGACAGCCTTCCGTACACGCTACGGGCACTTCGAGTTCCTCGTCATGTCGTTCGGGTTGACGAATGCTCCCGCAGCTTTCATGGATCTCATGAACAGAGTCTTCCGACCTTATTTGGATCAGTTCGTGATCGTGTTCATCGACGACATCTTAGTCTACTCCAAGACCCAAGCAGAGCATTAGTATCATCTTCGCACCATTCTACAGACTTTGTGGAATCACCAGCTTTTCGCCAAGAAGTCAAAGTGCGAGTTTTAGCTTTCAGAGGTGCAGTTTCTTGGACATGTAGTCTCAGGTGCAGGCTTGTCAGTGGATCCTTCAAAGATCGAGGCAGTTTTAGATTGGGAACATCCTCGGAATGTTACAGAAGTGGGGAGTTTCCTTGGTTTAGCTGGGTATTACCGTCGGTTTGTGCAGGACTTCTCAAAGATTGCCACGCCACTAACCAACTTGACAAAGAAAGGAGTCAAGTTTGAGTGGAGTGACGCATGTGAAGAGGCTTTTGCAGAGTTGAAGAACCGGTTGACCACAGCCCCAGTCCTCGTTCTCCCCAACGGTGTAGATCCGTACCAAGTGTATACGGACGCTTCAGGGACTGGTCTAGGTTGTGTACTGATGCAAAATGGTGGGGTAGTTTGTTATGGCTCTAGACAGTTGAAGCCACATGAGAAGAACTATCCTACACATGATTTGGAGTTGGCAGCTGTTGTACATGCTCTGAAGATCTGGAGGTGTTATCTCTACGGAGCCACCTTTGAGATCTACACGGATCACAAGAGCCTACAGTACATCTTCACCCAGCGTGATCTCAATTTACGGCAGCGGAGATGGATGGAGTATCTTACGGATTATGAGTTCACCCTACGAAACCATCCAGGCAAAGCAAATGTTGTTGCCGATGCCTTGAGCAGGAAGCCGAGGTATGAGCTTGCGAGTATTTTCCTCTCTCGCATGGAAGCTTTGGAGACGCTGGAGGATTATGACTTGGACGTACGGTTTGGGGATTCTCACGGATTCTTGGCCAGTGTGTCACTCAGGCCCCACATCCTACAGCAGGTGGGGGAGTATCAGTGGAATGATCCAGAGAGCCACTTGGTTCGAGCTCAGGTCTACTCAGGTGAAGCCGACAACAAGTGGAGTATCACTGATGATGGACTTATCAGGTACAAGGGACGTGCCTTTGTCCCTAGTGATGATTACATCCGGAAACTAGTGTTGGAGGAGTCACACCGGACTAGTTTCACCATGCACCCAGGAGCCACAAAGATGTATCAGGATATGAAGCGCCAGTTTTGGTGGAAGGGCATGAAGCAGAGTATCGGGGAGTATGTATCTAGATGTGACGTGTGCAGGCAAGTGAAGGCAGAGAACAGACATCCAGCAGGACTTCTTGAGCCTTTGGCAGTTCCACAGTGGAAGTGGGACCATATCACCATGGATTTCGTCACCGGCCTACCCCGTTCACGGGAAGGTCATGATGGGATTTGGGTGATAGTTGACAGGTTGACGAAATCTGCACACTTTCTACCTGTCAAGATGAGCTCACGTACACAGTACTTTGCAGATCTGTACATTAGTGAGGTGATCAGACTTCATGGGATACCGAAGAGCATCATCTCAGACCGTGACCCACGTTTTACTTCCAAGCTCTGGAAGTCATTGCAGAAAGAGTTGGGTACCGAGTTGCATTTGAGTTCAGCGTATCATCCTCAGACAGATGGACAGTCCGAGCGTACGATCCGTACCTTGGAGGACATGCTTCGATCCTGCATAGTTGATTTTGGTGAAAAGTGGCATGAGTGCCTGTCTCTTGCAGAGTTTGCCTACAACAATAGCTACCACCGCAGCATTGGTATGGCTCCATTCGAGGCACTGTATGGTCGACCATGTAGATCCCCTACGTGTTGGTTGGACAGAGAGGACCGGGTTCTACTTGGTCCAGATGTGATACAGGAGACTTCAGAGAAGCTCCAGATTGTCCAGGAGAGGCTTAGAGCAGCCCAGAGTAGGAGCAAGTCGTATGCAGATACACGTCGGACACCCCTTGAGTTTGCAGTGGGAGACTTTGTGTACTTGAAAGTCAGTCCCCGCAAGGGAGTTAGACGATTTGGGGTTAAGGGGAAGTTGGCCCCAGGATTTGTAGGGCCCTTCCAGATAGCCCAGAGAGTTGGATCTGTTGCATACCGGATTCACCTGCCACCACGACTGCAGCATATACATGACGTGTTCCACGTCTCACAGTTACGGAAGAGCCCACCGTGTGCCCCACAGAATGCTATTTGGACTGATGTACAGCTGCGCAGCGATGCTTCTTACGAGGAGAGACCATACCGCATCTTGGATTGTGATGTAAGGAAGCTCAGGAACCGAGAGGTTCCAGTGGTGAAAGTTCAGTGGGATCACCATAGTGAGGAAGAGGCCACTTGGGAGCTTAAGTCAGTCATGCAACAGGCTCACCCACACCTCTTCTGATGTCAGGTAAATTTCGAGGATGAAATTCAATTTAAGGGGGGTAGAGTGTGAGACCCCAAAATTTTAATTTAATTTTCCGACACATTTAGGGTTTAATTCCGATTACTTTTCAGTACGTCGTCATTTCGTCTAACGTTTTTACGTTAAGACACGCGTCGCCACTTGCGTGAAAGTATTTACGGAATATTTTCCGGCACTTCACGTAATTTTTCGTACGAGTTTTACGTTTAAATTTGACGTTTGGTTATTTGAGATGAATTTTCGAAAATGGTTTTGGTTTTGAAATTTATTTTGGGATTGGGATCGAATCGTGGCCGTTGATTCGATCGACGAATCGTGGCCACTCGTTTTTCTTTAAATACCTTCTCTTTCACCCATCTCTTCCCTCACCTTTCCCTTTCTCCTTATCTTTCCGTTTCGGCCCTTTCTATTTCCCCACTTTCCTCTTTTTCCTGCTTTCCTTATCGAGAGCAACAGCTCTCTTTCTCTCTCTCCTCCCTCTTCGACACAGCAACCACCAGGCACACCGCCCCGGCGCGCGTCGAGCCTCACCGCCGCCTCCATCAGTTTCGCACAGCCCCGGCGATCCCAGCCAGGCCACCAGCGACGCCAGCGCCGCCCAACCGAGGAGAGAAGCTCGGGTTCTACTGTGCAGCACAGATCGAAGCATTTCAGCACATTTGGAGAGCAAGGAACCTCCCAGGCGCCACCAGGAGCCGCCCAGGAGCTAGGAGGAAGGAGGAGAGGACCAGCGGAGCTCCGCCGGAGGAGAACCGCCGGAAAAACAGTGGGGAAGCTTCAAGGGTATAGATCTTTGTCTTTTCTCTCAAATCTTGGCCTGTTATGTTGTTGGAGTTGTGTAGAAGTGAGTTTTGCAGGTCTAGAGGCTCGATTTGGCCGGAAAACCAGCCAAATCCGGCGGAGAAACCGGTCGGGAACCGGCACGGTAAAAACCCTGGTTTTTACCGTGTCAGTTTTACTTTTACTTTTACCCAGGGGCAGAGTTACCAATTTGCCCCTGACTGTTTGAAATATTTACAGTTACTGTTTTACTATTTACTTTTACTGTTTACTTTGACCGGTTGACTATTTGACCGGTTGACTTTTTGACCGTTGACTTTTTGACTTTACTGTTGACCGTTGACTTTTACTATTCCAATGTTGACTTTTAACTTATGCCGTAGAACACCTGTTTTACGTTTTCGAACACTACGGTTAAACGTTTTAAAGACTTTTAGCTTGTAAACGTAGCAAAAACGACGTAAGTACTGAATAAGAAATAATCCCGACTTCTCGCCGGCTCGAGAATCGGAGTGTCAAACAAGTCAAACCCTAGTGTCAGAAAGATAAACAAAGAGTGTTTATCAAGTCTTAGTCGTAGATAATAGATCCTCGAATTACTTATACCTGACTATCACTGTTGTCTCACCCACAGACTCAGGAGCTCGTCTACACAGACTTCAGGAGGACCAGGAGTTGGAGCGCAGCCAGCTGTACCATCACACCAGGTAGGGAGAGCACGCCCATTGGGTGAGCCGAAACCCTCTTGGGTCAGCGGCTCTTTTACTTTTTACGTATTAAATAATGATGCATTGTTTTAAGCTTGACCACATGCTTCTTATAGCACTTGGTGTGTGTGTGTGTGTGAGTTTTGGATCGAAAAGTAGTACCGTCGTCCTGATTTCCGGTGCTTGGCCTGAGAGCGACGGGACCTAGTATTCTAGCACTCCTACGGTGTCGATGACCGTTAACCTCCGGAGGGGCTATGCCCTGTTTATTTTATTCATTTATCCCGCTTACGCTCGTCTCGTACAGAGTAAAACGTGACGTAAGTGTGGCCTGCTATTTGTTGGGCGTTAGCTGGAAATGGACGCTCTCGCTATTCTGCGCACTCGGGCGCTTAGATAGTTGGCCCCGGTTTGCAGTGAAGACAAACCCGGGATTCGGCCGCTCAGATCCAGAGAGTTCTTTCATATGTGGTCACATGTTTTACCGAGCTTTGTATGCGTGATGTGCATTTACATTTCCACATGCTCTTTCGTACTTACGAGTACCTATACATATATACGAAATGTTTTCTCATGGGTTTTAAACCCCGACTTGGATGGCTTTGGCCCCATTTGGGTTAGCGAGGACGAGTTGCTCACCTCTACATCTTTTCAGGTCTACAGCACCCGTCACTAGAGGAGCTGGACTAGACCGCGGAGCGTCGGTTATCGTGCACTTCACTTTTCGAGGACTCCCATTCTGGTGTGGTTTCCATGTATCTTGATTTCCGTATCTCTGTTGTTGTTATCTGTTGGATACTCTGAGACTTTATTCGGGCCCAGTGTTTCGAGACTTTTTCATGTACTATTTCAGTCTCGGGTATTTTCTATTATCTTCCGCTTTTAAAACATTTGTATGCTACTCTGATCATTTGTCATTCTGTATTTGACCTTCATATTATTATTCATGTGTTGTATGTTTCATTCATAGCCTTGTGGTTTCGATCCAGAGGGTCATCAATACGTCGAAAGACGTATTGATTACTCGCCTGATCGGGATTACGGCGGTTACTGTCGTGTTCCGGGACCGAGAATAGTCCCCGGGATGCGACACCCTATGCCTAAAACTGGAAAAGAATC
The DNA here is from genome assembly GCA_951800085.1 of Comarum palustre. Lineage (NCBI taxonomy): Eukaryota > Viridiplantae > Streptophyta > Magnoliopsida > Rosales > Rosaceae > Comarum > Comarum palustre. The sequence goes on from OX637578.1 coordinate 5,489,144, forward strand.
ACCATTGACATTAACAACAGAGGAAATAGTAGGTGGGTTAAGAAAAAGGAAGTAACTACGATCATAGGTCATATGGTCAGATGCTCCAGAATCAATAATCCATGTATTGCTACCAGTAAAGTTAGAAATTTGTAAAGCCACTCCAATCTTACCATTACCACCATGACTTACTAACATGGTACCATTACCATCAACGTCGGTGTGGTCTGGGTCTGTCATAGCATAGTACTCTTGATCTTGAACAAGATGGACAGCAGCCTTTCCCTTGGATTTGTCCTGAGGTCGAGGCTTATTAAAGTAATTAGTTGGAAAGCCAACCAACCTATGACAATTTGCCTTGATGTGACCTGGATTTTTGCAGTAATTACAGATAACATTAGGAGAGAACCCGGGAGAAGGACCTTGAGAAGAAGGACGCAAAGCAGGAGGCCGATTGCCTGATAATGGCCGATTGTTGGACAAATTGAAAGGCTTTGAATGCATGGTAAGACCTGCAACTTCAGAGGTAACTCCTCTAGTACCCGCCCTTTGAGTTTCATCTTTGCGGATATAAGAAAAAGCTTGATGCAAACTAGGTGTAGTAGTCCGGCGAAGCAATTCACTCCTTGCATTCTCAAATATAGGATCTAGGCCAGCTAAGAAGACATGAACCCGCATAAGGTCTTGCTCTTCCTTATAAATCTTGATATCATCTGGGCACTTCATGCGACATGGATGCATCTGATCAATATCTTGCCAAATCCCCTTCAATTTTGCAAAATACACAGCAACCTGTCTCCCATCTTGAGTCATCCGAGCTGCTTGAGTACTTAATTCATAAACCTCGGAAAAATCCGTTCCATTGAAGTAGATTTCTTTGAGACTTTCCCAAATTTCTTCAGCTGTATTACATCCCATAATCATTTGTGAAACATCTTCCGTCATAGATTTGTAAAGAATAGAAGTTACCGAACCATTAGCAGTCTTCCACTTCGAATAGTTGTTGGCTTCAATTGGTGGTTCAGGAATCGAACCATCAACATAGCCCACCTTATCAATCCCCCAAAGGTGAGCTTCCATCATCTTCTTCCAAGTTCGATAATTGGTGCCATTAAGCTTGACACCACCATAGCTGCCAGTTGAATCATCTTTAACAGAGACAGAGATTTTGTTGGAGTCATAAGAGATCTCACCACTATCAACTTTTGTAAGCACATGTGAGATTTCGGAATCCTTAGTCATGGTAAATATGCAGCGGAAAGGTTAAATAACAAAGATCAAGGGCAACAATGATGCAAGGATCAAAGGACAAGGAACAAAAGGACAAAGGGTGAAGAATCAAAGAACAAAGAGTCAGAGTCCAAGATCGGATCACTGCTCTGATACCAAATCAAATATAATGAACACAAGAGACAATTGTGGCTGAATATTGATTAATAATGATTCACCTCACAAAGGAGGAATTATATACAAATTACAACCGAGCCAAAGTAGGCAAGTATATCTTCCTAAGGTAAGTGATAATCCTAATAATAATAGTAATTACAAAATATTACAGAATATATACAAAAGGAAAGTATGACTCACACCAACATAAGGTACCAGGTTTGTTGCTTATTGACACTCCAGGGCATGAGGAATTCATTAATTTAAGGTCTCTGGGTTCTAGTATGCGTGACATTGCTGTTTTGGTTGTTGACATTATGGAAGGCTTAAAGCCTCAGACTTGAGTTTATTGTTGCATTGAATAAGGTGGACAGGCTCTATGGGTGGAAACCTTGTCCAAATGCACCAATTGTCAAGGCAATGAAGCAGCAATCTCAGGATGTGAAAAGGGAGTTCGATGAGAAAGTCAAAGAGATTGTCACTCAGTTTAAGCAGCAGGGGATCAATACGAAATTGAATTTCGATGAGAACAAAAGAATGAGGGAAACACACAGCATTGTACCTATAAGTGCCAAGAGTGGTGAAGGCATTCCCGATTTGTTGTCACTGATGGTCTATTGGACCCAGAAATCCATGGCTCAGAAGCTTGCTTACAGCAATGAAGTGCAGTGTACAGTGTTGGAGGTCAATTATGTTGGGCTTGGGAAAACCATTGATGTCATATTGGTTAATGGGGTGCTTCACCGTGGAGATCAAGTAGTTGTTTGTGGCGACCATGGTTTTCCTATTGTTACTAGGATTCAATCTTTATTGACCCCAGAGCCGATGAAGGAGCTTGCCGTGAAGGGAAAGTATCAGCATCATAGTGAAATCAGAGCTACACAGGCTATCAAGATCACATCACCACATGGGTTTGAACATGCTATTGAGGTCAAGGAAGCAGCTATGGATGAAATCATGAAGTCTGTTCTAGAGAACAACAACATGAGTGGTAGTAATAATAGTTCTGGCGACAAAGGCAAAAAGTGTAAGCAAATGATTCTATCCAAAGTCCAAATCAATGACGTGAGCTTTAAGAATATCAAGGGCTCGTCTTTGTCTCCGGTAGCCGTCAAGCTCAACTGTAGTCAGACTATGCCGTGTTTGAATGTGGAGCTGTCCGATATTGATCTCACGTATACTGGAGACGACAAAGACGAAATCACGTCCGAGTGTAGTAATGTTAAGCCGAGAATTTCCTTATTGAAAGAACCTTGCCCGACAAGTCGAAAGGAGGAGAATTGAATACTGATCAACTAGTTGAAGATGTACATGTAAGACCAGTCTCTTCTCCTACATCAACGATCTCTCCTAGCTTGTCATCACCTGCGGATGCAATCAAGGAGGAGAAGTGGGTCAAAGCAATGGAGGTCGAGATGGATGCTCTCAAGAAGAATGGTACTTGGGATTTGGTTCCATTTGAAAAAAAAACTGTTGGTTGTAGATGAGTTTATACTGTGAAACACAATGCATATGACAGCAGTCTGAGAGAGCTAGAACTTGAATCTAGTGATTCTGAAGACAACTGTGATGAAGATGATTCTGAATTTGACAATGAGGTTGAAGCAATTTTCTTAAGAGCTGTGCATGAAAATATAGAACGAGAGAATGTGATCCTGGAAGTGAACGAAATGCGATTGTCATTCAATAAGCAAACTGCAGATTGTGCAGGAGCTGTATTTTACTCCATGATGAAATTGGCATTGGAAGCTTCACATGAATCGGCAAGCGAATTGGTACAAGCTGCTTCCAAGGTAATTTCAGAATGAAAACACCTGCTCAAGTATTACCTATTAGGCATAGATGAGGAGATAGAAGTGATTATGAAGTTTGAAGAAATGTGTTTGAAGTCTACCAATGCAGTTTCGTCCAAACATTTAGTGACTCACTTGACAAGTTGGGCATTCAAGACTTGTATGCACCAACTTGAGGAGGAGTATTGACGTGAGTCCTAATCCTAGTATGATTAGAAAGTATAATCAAACTAGGATTGTGTAAGTCTTTCTGTGTAATTAGTTTTCTTCTAGGATTACAACTATTCTTATATATAAATAGGACCCTAGAGGCATAGTTTTTAGGAGTGGTGTGATGTAGATCGTTGAGAGTTCTGATCTTAGGAGCTGAAAGCTATGGTAGATCATAGTAGATCTGTCCTGACTATCTTGACAACCTGAATCTGTTTTGAATCTGAATCTGTCTTGTCCTGAATCTAAATTTGATTTGTTCGCCGTATTGAATTAACCTTGAATTGAAGTATTCTTTTCTACTATACGTACACTAGCTTCAGGTACGGACGTCCTCACCTGAAAAATTTATTATATATATACACACACACACAAACACACATACAGTCCGTTACAGATACGGACGTCCGTATTTTTTTAAAAATATGAATTTTCACATTTTGATCCACTTTTTGATCATAATTTTTTATCTTAACTGTTCAAAATGTAGGTATATATGAGTAGATCATATCTATAAATTTTCAGCAAATACTTCCACACCTGATCAAGGCTATATATATATATATATAGCTACTACTACGTACCAGCTAAAAGTAGTTATGAACTGTTGAACTTAATCAAGTTATGATGAATATCCAGCCCCTACCCAACTCCAGAAACTCATGGCTTTTGGAGCGGTCAGCGGTGGTTGTGGCATTTTACGTACTGATAGTGAGAGAGTAGAAAGAAACCGGAATTTGCTATCATGCTGGTTGTTGTTCAATTACCGACCGCAAATAAGATACGTACCAATTAGACATTTTTTTAAGAAACACTTCCACAACATAGAGCTAAGGCCACAATATGGAGAAAACATGAAAACGTCGTGCGAGGAACAAACAAATGAAATCAATATAGAAAAGGCACCACCAAACTTTCACCGTCGAATCCGTTGCTGAAAGCCAGCAAGGCATCAACCTCCCATCCGTTGCTCAATTTGCAAGGTTGCCAGCCTTTGCTCCCTTCCTCAACCTTAGTTAGCTAGCTAGTTTAGTGCTCCCTTCCTCAACCTTAGTTAGCTAGCTAGTTTAGTTTATTTGATATAACACACGTAAAACTTCATATAAAGAATCATACAAGGTATATATCATTTCATAATACTATGATCGAGTTATTCTCTTTTTTAATTAATTATCCAATTATATTATGGGTTAAACCATGGCAGGACTGGTATCCTTGGATACTAAGGTGAATCGAAGTGATCGATTGAACACAGAGACCCATCGAATCAGTTGAAACCACTCGGCATGTTTAATTAAGATAAAAATATCAGACTTATGCCTTCGATATTTTTCTATCTAAATCTCACCCAACGCCATTTCAAACATTTCCTTAAATTAATAAAATGTGAACAGGCAGCTGCACACGTCAACGACTAGCTCTAATTTTTCAAACCTTTTGGTAAGACAGTTCGTTAAGGTAAAAGATCTAGAGGAAAGAAACAGTCTAAGGAGAGCAATAAATCAAAGTAAGTGTTCACGCAACTCCCTGCAACTTAGTTCACAAACAAATGCGCCGAGCACAATAATCGAATCCCAGTTTCCAGCAATGTCGACACAGTTTCCGGCGTTCGCTGTTCTTATTATTATCCTACAGCTCTTCGTATCGCTGGTTCGAGCCGAAGTGCATTACTACGATTTCATAGTAAGTATCTGGTGCTTGATTTCTCGCCTCAATCGTATATTTGATTCAAGCGTTACAGATATTGATGGGTTTTCCATTCTAACTGCTTGATACTCACGCTTCCCAATTCCCATGCATGATACAGGAACTAATTATAGCCTGACCAGCTAACATTATACTAATTTTTGATTAAGCGCCTCTTGCTAATTAATCAATATTTTGATTAATTTACTAGGTTAAGGAGGAAAACTTCACAAGATTGTGTGAGTCCAAGCTTATGTTAGTCGTAAACGAGAGTTTTCCGGGTCCTGAAATACGAGCTCGCAAGGGGGATACGATTTATGTTAATGTTTACAATCAAGGATTTTATGGTTTCACCATTCACTGGCAAGTCTCACGTCTCTTCAATTCCTCCCCCTATATTTTGTTGTACACTTCATTACATGAGGAAACTCTTCTATTTCACAATCTTAAAATTGCTCATCATTTTAATCTGTAAATGAATATGTTAATTGGTATGTTGATACAGGCATGGAGTAAAGCAACCCAGAAATCCATGGTTTGATGGCCCGGAATATGTCACACAGTGCCCAATTTCACCGGGAACAAATTTTACCTATCAAATTCAGTTGACCACAGAAGAAGGAACTGTTTGGTGGCATGCTCATAGTGACTGGACCAGAGCTAGCGTTCACGGCACCATTGTCGTCTTGCCTGCTCTTGGAACAACATATCCATTTCCTGCGCCCGATGAAGAGGAGAGCATTGTGTTTGGTATAATATACTCACTGGCTTAGTCAAATATGTTCAGTATCCATTTATGCACTAGCTATATACAAGCGTATGTGCATCATAATAGATATGCAAAGTTAATTGCAATGATCAAATTGCAGGATCTTGGTATATGGGAAATTTGAAAGAAACGATCGACGAATGTATGGTGCCGGAAAATGCTACCAACTTACCCGAAGCAGCTGCTTACACGATAAATGGCCAACCTGGGGATTTTGCTCTATGCTCGGCAAGTAAGCCATAAGTATTTTTGAAAATAACATATATAAAATAATGCTAAGTGAACCATATTTTGAAAAACCATTTAGAGCTCACCTGATATGTCATATAAGGTTGGCTTTATGTGATGCACCTAGCATCGTTCGTTTTTGTAAGATGAGGTACTAAAACTAATGGACTTCCTCATTGCATGCATGCTTGTAGATTCATCGTATCGTTTTAAGGTGGACTATGGCAAGACGTATCTTCTTCGGATGTTGAACGCAAACATTGATGCTGAGATGTACTTTGCAATTGCTGAGCATAATCTCACTTTGGTCGGCATGGATGGTGCCTATATGAAACCCCTTGACACAAGCTACATAATGATAAGCCCTGGACAAACAATGGATTTGTTGCTCAACACGAATATTTCGACTCTGGGGAGCTATTACATGGTTGCAAGAGAATATGTGAGTGCTACAATTGACACAGTATCTAGCTATCTGGATGATGCTGTTGCAATCCTTGAATATAATGGCAACTATACCTCTTTGGATGCTCCAGTATATCCTGAACTCCTTCCCATGTCCTTATCCCAAGAACCAGCATACAGCTTCCTCAAGCAAATAAGAAGCTTAGCCACCCCAGAATATCCTATAAATGTCCCACAAGAGAGTGACGTTACTAAGAAAATGTATATAACAGCTTCCTCCAATGCTCTTTACTGCACGCCAGCTTTAGGTCCTTCATGCGTCAACATATCTTGGGCTGCAAGCGTCAACAATATTAGCTGGGTTAATCCATCAGAGTCTATCTTGCAAGCCTACTACAAGTAAGATTCATGTTAACTCTGAACTAGCTAGCCTGTTATGGTTCTAATTAATAACTTGAAAATTGGTTTTTATGGATCTTTATATACATACGCAGCAACATAAGCGAGCCGATTTATGAAACAGATTTCCCAGATGAGCCACCGGTTTATTTCAACTTCACTGATAAATCAACGGCGATAGATTTAGGCTTAACAGTCCAAGGAACAAAGGTGACGGTGCTGGAATACAATGAAACAGTTGAGATGGTGTTTCAAGGAACTGATGTGGAGGGAGCTTCAGTGAATCATCCAATGCATATCCATGGACTTAGTTTTTACGTGCTTGGTTTTGGTTTTGGGAATTACTTCTCCGAGAGGGACTCAAAAACCTTCAATTTGGTTGATCCTCCTTATGTAGCAACGTTCATAACTCCGAAAAATGGATGGTTAGCTATCAGATTCGTAGCTGATAATCCAGGTACTTGCATATGTCTCTCCATACTTGCATATGAAAAAAAGTTATATACTAATGAAAATTCTGCTGTGCCGCGCGGTATCAGATGAGCAGCAATTCCAGCCACACAGATTGCCTCCCCCCCACCTGCTGGCCCCTGCTTCCCTCTCTTAAAACCGGTCGGTATGTTATACCGGCCGGTATAACAGACTTATCCAAGTAAGATGTGAGATTTAAAAAATTGATGATGGTATATTTCTCTATTGCAGGTGTGTGGTTTTGGCATTGTCATATGGAGAGACACTTGGCATGGGGTATGGAATCGGCTTTTATAGTGAAGAATGGCGGCACACCAGAGACTACTATGCTCCCTCCTCCGGAGACAATGCCTTCCTGCGATCTGCCGTTGAAGTCGTCGGCCATCCGAGATAAACTAGAACGGACTGATTAATATACTGTGTTCTCATATTGATTTAGCGTAGCTAACGAGGATCGTGTCCTTAATTTTTTGCTGTTCCAATCAAGCGTACTCATATTTTTCCAACATGTGGAGCTTGATCGAACACACTTAATATCTATTTAATTGATTGTGTCGCCTCCCCTCCAAACTTCACTCAAAGTTATCAATTAAACTCTTTAAACAATCAAGTCACGGTTTAAAGTTGTAATCCATAGCCTACCTAATTCTCAAAGAAGAGTGGAAAGCATAGATTTTGGACGGGTAGTTGTGTGCAAGGATAAAATATCTGTATTGGGGGATATAATGATACTTTGAAAATACAAGATATCAGATATCAGGGATATCTGAGAAAAACTATTTGGATTTTGGGAAGAATTTTTTTTCTAAATATTTAATTTATTAGATATATATATATATATATATATATATATTACAAACATCAATTTTATCTACATCCAAAATGAGAATCTAGGTTGTTGATACGACGCAAGCTGGTCTACAAAAATACAATAATCAGACTAAGACATATGACCCATATATTTCTTTATAGTGGACATTTTACTTAATTAACTAGCTACTGATACATTAGCTAATTACTTAATTAACTACCAAATTACTTAATTACTTATAGTACGAATTGTAGTGTTGAATATGATATGTTAGCTAACTAATTACTTAATTAACTAGCTACTGATATTTTAGTTTTTTAAATTAATTTATTTAGAGCAAATGCTCATTTAGTATTAATTTTGACCCCTTATTCTTCATTCCCATGAAAATATGTTTGATTAGTCCATTCAAATGAAAAATGATTCAAACAGTGTATGACCTTTTAGATAAGCAAAACTTTAGTATCTCACGTTTCAAAAACTTCAAAACGGTATCCCACGTTCTTATCCCTACTGAAAAAGGTATATGAAACCATTAGTCCAGTTTAAAAAACTAACGACAGACACTTTTTGACATGAAAATACTAATTTACCTTTTGTCAACAATGTCTGACCTTTTAGATAAGCAAAACTTTGTTGTTTCACGTTTCAAAAACTTTACAACGGTATCTCACGTTCTTACCCGGACTGAAGAAATATATCTAGAACCGATAGTTATGTTAAAAAAATATTTTTTATTCCTTTTTCATCTCTAAAATTCTATGTCTTTAAAATTAAGAACAATAATTAATTAAAATTTTATATAAGAGTGAATATAACTTAGTAAATTGAAAAGAAAAGAAAAAATATTGTCATATTCGTCTCAATCGGAGAAAAAGAGAAGGGAGAAGCACTGTCGCCAGAGAAAGAGAGAAGAGAGATGTGTCTCTTGAGGAGAAGAGAGAAAATAGCAGTGTCACCATTGAAAACTGGTAGTTATCGTTATTGTCGAATAGACTTTGTCAAACCGGTAAACCCTTCTTAAACACAACTGTTTGTAGTCGGCGCTCAAGAAAGTTATGCATAGTCAAAGCCAAAACATAATCAAGTTCGCTCTGACCCTCCCCCAAAAACTCATAACGATCAAGTGAACAATGGCTTCTCCACTCTGTCACGACGACCTCTCTCTCTAAGAGAATAATATAGGTTTTGATACTAATACTTGACTTTATGCACTTGATAGTCAACATTAGCCAACCATAGTCACCTAAACTATTTGTTTTCAGTCATATTTTTCAAATCTTTATGGCTCATGCTAAAATTGGAAAACGTCTGTGATCAATTAGTGGTTATCAAAAACAAAAGTAGTCAAATGTGGTCAATTAGAGATTCAGATGTTGCACTGGATCCTAAAATAGTCATCTATACCATGCGATCTCGACGAAGAATATGAAGTCGGGACTGAGGGTGGATTGGAGGAGGGCGAGGAGCTCAGATGAGAGTGATGGTGCAGAGGATGTTTGTGACTCAGAACTAACAGTTTCAGATACATTTCTTCAGTCGAGGTAAGAACGTGAGATACTGTTTTGAAGTTTTTGAAACGTAAGACACCAAAGTTTTGTTTCTCTAAAAGGTCTCATACTGTTTAGATCATTGTTTTCAAAAACAAAGGGTAAATCAGTATTTCCACGTCAAAAAATGTCTACCGTTAGTTTTTAACGGAACTAACAGTTCTAGATACATTTTTCAATCTGTTCAAATCACCTGTTCATTTTTTAATTAGTATGTTAAACTATTTAGTACTGTGAGACCCCGAAATTTTAATTTAATTTTCCAACACATTTAGGGTTTAATTCCGATTACTTTTCAGTACGTCGTCATTTCGTCTAACGTTTTTACGTTAAGACACGCGTCGCCACATGCGTGAAAGTATTTACGGAATATTTTCCGGCACTTCACGTAATTTTTCGTACGACTTTTACGTTTAAATTTGACGTTTGGTTATTTGAAATGAATTTTCGAAAATGGTTTTGGTTTTGAAATTTATTTTGGGATTGGGATCGAATCGTGGCCGTTGATTCGATCGATGAATCGTGGCCACTCGTTTTTCTTTAAATATCTATCTCTTTCCCTTTCTCTCTCACCCTTATCTTTTCTTCCCCTTTTCTTCTTTCTCCTTCCGTTTCTTTCCACTTCTGCTCTTTCCTTTTCGAGCGAGTTCTCTCTCTCCTCCTGCACTTCGACAGCAGCGCCACCCAGCTCCGCCCCGGCGCGCGTCAGTCCTCACCGCCACCACCATCGAGGTCGCACAGCTCCGGCGACCTTGCCTAGACCACCAGCGACGCCAGCGCCGCCGCCAGCGCCGCCCAGCAGCGAGGGGAAAGAGGGAGATCACTGTGCAGACGAGATCGAGTCAGACCAACCCATTTCAGGAGCTAGGGACCTCCCAGGCGCCACCAGGAGCCGCCCAGGAGCAAGGAGGAGGAAAGAGGAGCCGAGCGGAGCTCCGCCGGAGGAGAACCGCCGGAAAAACAGTGAAAACTTCAAGGGTATGGATTCTTGATCTTTTCCTTCGATTGTGGTGTTGTTGGATAGCCTAGATTGTGTAGAAGGAGGAAACACAGGCCTAGGGACTCGATTTGGCCGAAAAAGCTTCGAAATCCGGCCAAAACAGTGATTAGAACCGGCACGGTAAAAACCCTGGTTTTTACCGTGTCAGTTTTACTTTTACTTTAACCCAGGGGCAGAGTTACCATTTTGCCCCTGACTGTTTGAGTTAATTACAGTTACAGTTTTTACTATTTACAGTTACTGTTTTACTGTTTACTTTTACTGTTTTACTGTTACAGTTTACTTTGACCGGTTGACTATTTGACTTTGACTTTTTGACTTTGATCGGTTGACTTTTGACTTTGTCCGGTTGACTTTTGACCGTTGACTTTTTGACTTTGATCGGTTGACTTTTGACTTTGTCCGGTTGACTTTTGACCGGTTGACTTTTGACCGTTGACTTTTGACTTTGATCGGTTGACTTTTGACTTTGTCCGGTTGACTTTTGGCCGTTGACTTTACTGTTGACCGTTGACTTTTACTATTCCAAAGTTGACTTTTCACTTATGCCGTAGAACACCTATTTTACGTTTTCGAACACTACGGTTAAACGTTTTAAAGACTTTTAGCTTGTAAACGTGGCAAAAACGACGTAAGTACTGAATAAGAAATAATTCCGACTTCTCGCCGGTTCGAGAATCGGAGTGTCAAACAAGTCAAACCCTAGTGTCAGAAAGATAGACAAAGGATGTTTATCAAGTCTTAGTCGTAGATAGTAGACCTCGAATTACTTATACCTGACTATCACTGTTGTCTCACCCACAGACTCAGGAGCTCGTCTACGCAGGCTTCAGGAGGACCAGGAGTTAGAGCGCAGCCAGCTGTACCATCATACCAGGTAGGGGGAGCACGCCCATTGGGTGAGCCGAAACCCTCTTGGGTCGGCGGCTCTTTTACTTTTACGTATTAAATAATGATGCATTGTTTTAAAGCTTGACCACATGCTTCTTATAGCACTTGGTGTGTGTGTGTGAGTTTTGGATCGAAAAGTAGTACCGTCGTCCTGATTTCCGGTGCTTGGCCTGAGAGCGACGGGACCTAGTATTCTAGCACTCCTACGGTGTCGATGACCGTTAACCTCCGGAGGGGCTATGCCCTGTTTATTTTATTCATTTATCCCGCTTACGCTCGTCTCGAACAGAGTAAAACGTGACGTAAGTGTGGCCTGCTATTTGTTGGGCGTTAGCTGGAAATGGACGCTCTCGCTATTCTGCGCACTCGGGCGCTTAGATAGTTGGCCCCGGTTTGCAGTGAAGACAAACCCGGGATTCGGCCGCTCAGATCCAGAGAGTTCTTTCATATGTGGTCACATGTTTTACCGAGCTTTGTGTGCGTAGCGTGCATTTACATTTCCACATGCTCTTTCGTACTTACGAGTACATATACATATATACGAAATGTTTTCTCATGGGTTTTAAACCCCGACTTGGATGGCTTTGGCCCCAATTGGGTTAGCGAGGACGAGTTGCTCACCTCTACATCTTTTCAGGTCTACAGCACCCGTCACTAGAGGAGCTGGACTAGATCGCGGAGCGTCGGTTATCGTGCACTTCACTTTTCGAGGACTCCCATTCTGGTGTGGTTTTCATGTATCTTGATTTCCGTATCTTTATTGTTGTTATCTGTTGGATACTCTGAGACATTATTCGGGCCCAGTGTTTCGAGACTTTTTCATGTACTATTTCTGTCTCGGGTATTTTCTATTATCTTCCGCTTGTAAAACATTTGTATGCTACTCTGATCATTTGTCATTCAGTATTTGACATTCATATTATTATTCATGTGTTGTATGTTTCATTTATAGCCTTGTGGTTTCGGTCCGGTGGGTCATCAATACGTCGAAAGACGTATTGATTACTTGCTAGATCGGGATTACGGCGGTTACCGTCGTGTTCCGGGACCGAGAATAGTCCCCGGGATGCGACAAGTACGCATCAAAGTCATACATGCATTAAGAAAATCCCAATATTCTGAAATCCACTTATGGTGTATTCAGTGGTGTAGCCAGATATCTCACTTAGAATGGTCAAATTTGATTAATGAACAAATTAAATTATCAAAGACAATTAATTCATCTCGAATAAACTTTGAATTTTCAGAATTTCATGCACGATAAGTATTGAAAAATATGTTATTTTTAGACATAATGTATATCATTGTATGATAAACATCAATGTATTGTTTCTATTTAACTAATTTATAAAATAAAAAAACTGTAAATAGAATTTAAAACATTAAATTACATATTAGTAGAGATTAGTACGGTTAGAAACTCTTGACATGGTTTGTATTAATTGGATTAAGTATTTAAATAGTATAAATTTTTATTACATTTCATTATTAATAATTAAGGATTTCTTAAAAACTGAGGAATGATCAATATTTATATTTCATTTTTATTAATATCCGATAAAAATTATGACTAATTATACTTTTTAAAAATTAAAAAGGGACAATTGACCTCCTTACCCTCTAGCTAGCTATGCCCCTGGTTGTATTGAAATCATGTGTAAGGTAATCGTATTAGGGTTCCTAATTGTAAAAACGATATTTATTCCGTATACATTCAGAAAATTATTTTTATCCCAGATTTCACTCGAGACCCTCACTCTTCATTTTGGGAATTACTTCTTTTTCAGATATCATTTTAAACTCTCACTCTTGATTAGAATATACCTTGGGAGGATTACTCCACCCGGGTCCCGAATATATGTAACTCACGTAATAAATATTAATTCGATAAATTGTATTTAACCAGAAACTAGAAGAAGTATATTACCTTTATAGAATCAGAGCATATTGCTTATTTTTATTCCAATCCCAAGAGCCTGGAATGTCTTTTGGCTACTGAAGGACTGAACCCGATCAAGCCTATAAACTATGAGAGTAGGAAGCTTGATTGATTCAAAGACTCTAATCGACACTGTCGATATGAAACAACATCTAAACATCGCAGTGGGGTCGACGAGTTCCCTTACATCCCCACTCGTTCTTAGATAGACAATGGGAGGATCAGAAAAAACGAGAGGAAGAGAGACATAGGGAGCGTTCTCTACTCTGGTCGAACCCAAAATTCCTAGTTCTCTCCTCCATCTCCCTGAAAGTCGAGAATACACGTGAAGCCTCATCCGTCTTTCTTCTTCCTTCTTGGCATTTTCAGTTTTTATTTTTTTTCTCTATATACTTATTTTATAGTATTATAATATCATTATAGACCCTCACTTTTGATTTAGATATCACTAAAGAAACTTACTTATCTCTCCAATATTTGTGGAACTTGAGAAATTTTTTTACCAGATATTTCACATATATATAGAGATATTCTGAGTTATTATTATTGCGTTATTATTAGTGCCCGGTGGTCGTTCTTGTGTATGTCATGTCTTCCCGAGTTCTCCCGTATGGTTTACAATATTTAGAGATCTTGAAGCTATATTCTCACTGTAGCGTATGCGAAGAGCTATAAGTTTAAATTTGACACGATACTCATGCATATACCGTAATTTTTTGTGTGAAGTTCCATATGCATTACGCATAATAGTTTGCAGGTGTACCAAAGAGCACCACTCATGGTTGTAGGCTTGTAGCCATGATCAATGTTTTAAATAGCGAAAGCGTGAGGCGAGATATTTTGTCGGAGTCTTGCCTCACAAAAATCTTGAGGTAAAAGGCGAAGCCTTTTATGTATTTAAAATTAAATAAAAATAATTAAATTATAGAAATAAAATCATCAAAAATATTTAAAATTAAACTTTTAGTAGCAAGATCACAAAGACAATGTTTAAAATTCTTAATGACAATCACATAATAATATAAAATCATTCACTCATGATTTGAAAAGAGAAGATAAGAAAAATTGCTCAATAATGAAATGAAAAAAGTCAAACAACGTTATTTTATCTCTTTAGATTTTACTTAAAACGATGTAGTTTTAGGGTATAGATTAAAATCAACATATAAATAGTGACATCTCATGATGTCTTTGACCACCTAAGACGCATTTTCCGTCTTAAGACGAGCTAAATTCGAGCCTTTTGTGACAAAAGTCTTTCAAAGGAAGCCTTAAGGTGAAATGGAGAAGCTACACCACGTATTAAGCTATAGTGTGCCTCAAGACGTGTTATTTAAAACAGAGATAATGAATATTGACGTGTTAGTATATAGCAGGCATGTCATTGAGCTTTAGTTATGATATACTTGAGTACCAAATAAGGCTTGTTCAACGCGTCTAAAATTTAATTTTGTAGATTCATATGGCAGGCCTCCGTTACATTATAGACCAATTCTGATTGGCTCCAATGAAATAATAATCTCTAATATGAAACTTGTACGTATCTATCCAACTCGGAAATCTCTTCATGACATTCGGCAGTTTAGCTGTGCCGTCCTTGGACTACTGCATGCACCCTATATTGATTCTGGACTAACACAAGTCGATCCATAGCCCTTATAAAATGTCTAGCATTGAACTCATGTTTCACAAACCAAAACCAACTGATCGATCGAGCTCAAGACAAAAGTTAATAGAAAGAGATCGAGAAGTTAATTAGCCCGTTCGACTGATCAATACTTGTCGAAAAATGGCCACTGCTCAGCTCTTCTTCATCATCCTTGCCATTCTAGCAATTGCAGCCCCTTCAACTTTGGCCACAGATTTTATTGTTGGCGATGACAAAGGTTGGACCATTAATGTTGATTACCAAGCCTGGGCTCAGGGAAAGCTCTTCTATGTTGGTGACAACCTCGGTATGTAGATTACATGCCAAGCTCCCTACAACTTATTGTAATACTCGTTTCATCGATTCATATAATGTCTTCGACCTTAATTTCTAATCTTTGATCCGTTAATGTATATGCAGTTTTTAACTACCCAGAAGGAGTTCACAGTGTTCTCAAAGTGAATGGAACTGGGTTCCAACAATGTGCAGCTCCTGCAGGCACTGTGGCATTAACAAGTGGAAAGGATGTGATAAACCTAGCAACTCCGGGAAGAAAATGGTACATTTGTGGTGTTTCTAGGCACTGTGAAGTTGGACCTCAGAAGTTGTTCATAACTGTGATGCCAGCTTCCTTTGCTCCTAGCCCAAGCCCCACTGCTACCTCTGCAGCAACTACCGTTTCTGTTAATGGAGCAAGATTTGGGTGGATGATCGTTGTCATTGCCATTCTTGGGATATTAATCTAGGATTAATGTTGGACTATGCACTACATGCCAGAGTTTTAAATTTTCAAGTTGTTTCTTAGTACGTATTTGATTAATTCTTCTTCGTTGTTACTAAGTGTACGTGAGATATGGAATGATAATTTCGATATTTCAAGCATTTATATGAACTGCGTGCCTATTTTTAGTTTCGTTTGTTATAATTAGGATAGAAGGAATGACTTGTAGTGAAATCAATTTGTTAGGGGTGGGTAAGGTTCGGATCGGTTTGAGACTCAAACCGCAACCGAACATTTTTTTTCGGTTTTCAACTAATTTGAATACACAATTTTCTGGTGCGGTGCATGTTGGTTTAGGTATGAACCGATTTATTTATTTCAACAAATAGTGGGTGTCCAAACTTTTTGTCTAACAATTCTTAAAAGGCATGAACAAATTTTGAATGCATTTATAGTACATACAAGTATATAAATGTCATCAGAATATCAATTAGATAACAAAACACCATATTTGATAACTTAATAAATTAACATATATCAACTATCATGCAAATATAGCAACTTACAAACTATAAAAAAATTTGATCCACAAACAACTGAAATGTGATACAACGAGTCTAACTTAAGTCGAACTCACGACCTCCCACTTATAAAGGGGAAACTGATGCCACTAGACCATTGGGTACTGTTGAAAACTACAAACTTGAACAAAAAAGATTTTTATATATTACAAATCAAATTCTATCAATGAAATTTTTTTTTAAAAAAAATGTAATTCGATTCGGTTCGGTTTAATTCGGTTGAATTATAACCACAAACCGCAAGTGAACCGCTTTTATGTGGTTCAGTGCGGTGTGACTATAAAACGACACCATTTTAGTTCGGTGTGGCTACCGAATCATGTTTTTCAGTGCGGTTTAGGTTGATAACCGCATTTTCAGTGTAAAACGCCCAGATCCTATAATTTGTTAAAAATAGACAACCAAACACAAAAAAGAAGGTTAATTAGTTTTAAAAAAAAACAAATAGTGATGCTTCCACTTTGTTTTAGACAAATAGTGATGCTTCCATCAACTCAGAATTAGGATAATATCGGGCTTTTAAAACCCTTGCCCATATGGAGTCAGGTTCTGATAGTAGTCTCCAGCATTGCTTGGCTAAAAGTGACAGGTTAAAGTTGTGCAAATCTTTGAAACCTAGGCCTCCGACATTCTTAGCTCGACCCAAACTTTCCCAGTTGATCCAGTGTATTTTATTGCCTGTCTCGCTCTTGCCCCACCAGAAGTTGCTGATTTCTGAGTTTATCTGATTACACAGATACTTGGGCAATAAAAACATGACAATCAGGAAGAGATAAGGTGAAAGGGGATCACCCTGTCTTAATCCTCGGCTTGGGGAGAAATACTTTCCGGGCTTGCCATTCAAAACTATAGAGAAAGAAACTGAGGAAACACAAGCGAGGACAAGATTGACCCAAGGCCTACCAAAACCGAAATGAAGTAGAGAAACTTATAAGAAATCTCATTCAACGCGGTCATAAGCCTTGTTCATGTCTAGTTTCAGCCCCAATTCATTGTTACCACCCTCCCTCTTTAGCTTTAGATAATGGTAGGTCTCATGAGCCTAAAGAATGTTGTCTTGTATGAGACGATCCGGAACAAAAGCATTCTGGTTTGGTGAGATGATGTCTGGTGACGACTGTGTGGATTATGGAGAATGGGGATGTTTTGGCGTACACAGTACAACAAGGAGGCTACTTGTCAGTATACAAAGCAAAGGATAAGGCATTTACAAATGTTATCAGGCCTGAAGGGAGTTACCAGTTTGAAGCAATCTCTTACAGAGACTTTGGTCTCACCGATAACTGGCAGTCTCAGACACATCTGATAACAGCAGTGCGAGTCATTTATGATCAAACTTTATGCATTTTTCTGTTTTTAGTTATTGGTAGATTACCTGGACATTACAAACTGATAATCAGCTTTGCTTTCTCTTTCCTTATTGTGCACATCCTGGTTTAAAAGCTACTGGCTTGAAGGTAGAGTGGGAAGAACAAATATTAGAATTTAGTACTGTGGCGATTCATTGTCACTGTTAGCATGAGATTGTCCCTTACTGAATCTTACGTCTGGTATAAAGTAACTACTACCCTAGTTTGTCATGCATCCTGAATACTTGGCTTGCCATTTTGTGAAATGTGAACTGACAATCCCCTTCTAATAAAGACCTTTAAGTTGAGGACTGATTGAAAACTTTTCGGTTTATCCCGTTTTTCAATGTTATATCCACATCTTAACCGTTCATTTTATAAATATTTATGAGTAGATCATTTCTGTAAATTTTCAACTGAATTGAAAATCTTTAAGGCATTCATAAGTGTGATTTACCAATTATGAACTTAAACGGTTCATGTTTGACAAATTTGGTTCGTCCATTGAATTAATCTACAACTAGTTCTTAACGATCACCAATTTGGGTAACATTTTGTATGATTGATCTACTTATATAAACCTACAACTTCAACGGTTAAGATGTCAAAATTTGATCAAAAAGTTGGTCTAATAAACAATTAATTCAAAAATACTCAACTAGTCCTCAACTTAGAGGTCCTCGTTAAAAAGACTTTCCCTTTCAAATACATCTTTGTTATAAGTATCTTTATCACTTTTTTGACCCTTTTATACACAATAGTAGCGGGGGTACCCACTGGATGATTCACTGAATTGTCTCTGTAACTGAAGATTGTTCTTGAATGGGCGTAGCTACTACAGTTTCTTAAATATTAGTACTTTTCCTTGTGGTTTTCCCTTTTAAGCCTCATCCTCTTTCTTCTGCATCTAATAACGATGAGATGGTCTGCTTCATCAGCAATTCAGCACTGTAGAGCTCACACCAAACTAATGAGGTTTTTTTCATGAGAAAATGTCTGTCTCCTCACTGTTCATCTAATGACAACTTATAGTATCCCAGTCCAATATCATGTTCCTAAACTTGAGTCCAAATCAACAAATCTTACCAAAATAAGCTTCGGTTTTGCTAATTTTGAGACTGAACATTCATGGAGAGAGAAAATAGATGGGAGATAATTCTACTGAAACCCCCACACTCATATAGAATTTACTTATATACAGTGTCAGTATTTTTCTTAGATTTTGGTTACATTTTCTTAAGTGTTTTGAAATCCACACACCCCAAGTTGAAATCCACACATCATATTTTCTTTTTGGGTTAACATATTCATAAAAAGATAAAGTTTAAGTTTAAGTCACTAAAAAACAAAATTCAAGTTACCAAAAAAAGACAAGAGGGTGTGTAGATTTCAATTTCAAGCGCGTTCACATCTCTTTTTTAACTCACATATGTTTGTACCTTAGTTCATACCGTAGCCCCTAAATCTCTCTCCTAGGGTTAGGGTTTTTTACATTGTGCGGCACCTTCTCCACCATTCCATGGAGGCGATCCCCATGATGACGACGATGGCTGCAGTCTGAACTGTTTTTGTCACAGCAAGCCTCATATCAACGGTTTCTATGCATAGTGAAGAGGAACCAATGGATCTAGGTAACCTATGGTACCCTAAAAGTGGATTCATAGCTCTTAGATTTTATTTGGTTGGCCGCCTAAACACAGCAACAACAGTCATATTCGACTCTTTCAGAAATGTGGTTAGATCCATATGGAGGCTTTTAGTTCCAGTTGAAGTGCAGGCAAGGGGAGACATGTTCTTGTTCACCTTTGCCAACGAAAGAGATCTCATTCGAGTGAAGTGAGGAGGACCCTGGGCTTATCAGAGAGCCATGATTCTCCTGAATGACTATGATTGTTTCTCTGATATCATGGTCATGTCTCTTGATTTTGTGTGGATCTGGGTTAAAATCCAAGGTTTACCAGCGGTCCTAAAAACGTTGGCAACAACGAGAGTGGTGACCGAGACTATCGGCCATGTGCTACAAGTGGAAAGCAGAGGTTTTCAGCAGGGGGTCGCTAGGGTTTCTATCTCTTTTCCTCTGAATCAACCGGTTCGTCTTGATTGGTGACTCAGGGTCTCTCTGGTGGACATAATTCAAGTTTCCTATATGTATGAAAGACTCTTGGGACGCTATCATAGTATCATACTTGTACTAAGATTAATCATGGTGGTGTAGAGTGTCCCAAAAAGGTGGAAGAGAATACATGTTCGGTAGCAACGCCTTCTTCGGCCACTATGGTTATTCACATGGTGTTCAGGGCCAATTATGCCAAACCCTAAAGGTGTCTGCCTCACCTACTTTGGTTGCTCTCTTCCTTAAGGAAAAGAGATCTACGTGAATCCAAGAGATTCCAAAATTTTCCTCTCCATCCAAAGTTGCTGGTATCCGGCGCAGAAGAGAGGAAGAACCTACTAAAGGCAAACGTCCATGTCATGCCCTTTATCTGATGCCTTCACCTCTAGTTTCTGATGAGATGGGGCTGACTATTGGTGAGGGAGACGAGCTGATGATTAGAAGGATCGGCAAGTCTCCAAAGAACGCAATGATGAAGAAGAACAGTCCAAACTGTCCGAGAGGTAGCAAGAACAAAAAAAACCTTACAGGAGGGTACAGTTTCGTACTCCATAGAGCCAAGCTTATCGGTGAACTCTGAAGGAGAGAAAGGCCTCAGATCCGAGGCTGAGAAGGAGTGGTTTCCTAACGTAACAGGAAAGATCCTTGATTGAGCCCTTAACCTATTCTCGACTAATCAAATTGACGAAATGTACACCAATAGGTCTTAGGCCTCTAGTCAGAGACGGAGTGATTGGATCTAGGGTTCATTAGGTTATGTTGTTTTCTAGTTGGTAGGTCCACTTTTTTGTACGTAATTTGGAGGATTATTTTTCAATTTCTATTTGTATTTTGGATTCAATTTTGTCTTGTTGACTTGAGTGGTTTTCAAACCCTCATGTTTTGACTTTTTTTGCTTATGATGATCAATGATCATGGGAATGTCCCATTTTACCTCAAAAAAACATATGTATGTACCTTACATATACACACACACACACATTATTCCTATCTAGAGCGAGCCCACTCTAAAATTAAAGTGTATAACTTTTTATTTGGTTCACTTTCAGGTCAAGTTTCCACATCTTCACTGTATAGTATCAAGATTATAGTGTGTATAACATGTTTACAAAGTTTCATCTAATTTGGATAAAATTTTACATATATGATCTATATATTATGAACTAAAAACTAAATGGTTAAGATCGAAAAATATGATCAATATATATATATATATATATATATATTTGTGTGTGTGTCAAGATATGTTGCACGGACATGGACACGGGGACACGACACGACATGCCGACAAGGGAAAACTCAAAAATTAAATATCGATACTGAAAATAAAATTATAAATTTATGTATTTCTAATAAATAAAAAAATAAACTAAAACATGAAATAACTTCATTACATTACCAAAATAATGTTCTAAATTCAATCCATTGTGTAATTATAAAAATTAATATTAAAAAGTGTCAAATTTAAATGATAAAAGTGCATAATTAATAACATAAACAGCTTGCTTTCCAATGTGGGAAGTGACTTTCTTTCCAAATGAACAGTAGCAACTTAGCCATCAGCAAACCTCTAGCACGGGCACCTAATAGACAAGAAAATGAACTAATATAATTATCATAGCCATGATCCATCCAATCTTGTAATCATTCCATAATTAATTAGTTTCTTTTACTACTGCCAATTTAGTTTTTAGGGTTTTGCCTGTTTTTTTAATTAAAAAAATTAAAATGATGTCGTGGCGTGTCAGAAATGAGGTGACGTGTCAGTCAAAGTGTCCACGACTCCAAACTGTGTCGAAAAAGTCAACATTTCAGACATGCCACATGACGTGTCGGACACGTAATATGCCTTGTCGAGCACGTGTCGGTGTGTCCGGAGTGTCCGTGCAACATAAGTGTCAAGTCTTTTTAGATACATACATCCTTATTTATTCAAAAGGTACGAGTTTCCTCAATTAACCCACTTTTAGATCATATTTTCTCATTTTAACCGTTTAGATCTTAGGTGTATATGAGTACTTGAGTAGTTCATCTCTACAAATTTTCAACCAAATGTATAATCGTTAAGACATTCAAAACTGTGTTTTAGAACTAAGAGCACGAAGGTTTAGTTGAACAGTTTCAATTTTGTCATTGATTTAATTCATTTTTGATACTGACGATCACCAAATTAGCTAAAAATTTATAAAAATTATATACTCATATACACGTTCAATTTGAATGGTTAAGATGAGAAATTATGATAAAAAATTGTGTCAAATTAAATCTGTACCTTTTGAATAAATAAGGATGTTTGTGTCTGAAAATATCTTTATATATATACCATAAAACTGTCCAACCAAAACTGATTGTGTAAATAATCATTATGAAAACTCAAACGATCTTCAAATTGGATGAAACTTTACAGAAGTGATCTATGCATTAGGTTTTACAACCTGGACGGTGGAGATGTGAAAATATGACCGACAAGTGAGTCAAATAAGGAAGTTCACACTAACTATCTTATCTCTCTCCTCTCACTCCTTCACCGATCTGAGATCTTCTCTTTCTCCCCAAAACCAAATCAGGCAAGATTTAAAAGGTTCAGGCTCAGATCTTAAGGTCTGAGATCACGACGGCTCTTCGATCACGGTAGCTCTTTGGTCACAACGACCTTCGATCACGGCTGCTCCCTTTCTCCCTGATCACGGCAGCTCTTTATCAAAACAGTCGTTGATCAGGACTGCTATTCGATCACAGCGGCTGTAACACCCTGAGAATGGGAGCTACAGTGGCCACGAGGACGTGCCGACAACTCATTAACCTAAATTCGTAGACGATTTAGTAGGTAAAATTAAAATTTTAAACTTGAGTGGCACCACAAGAATTTCACAAAATATCTATTAGAGTTTTCCAATTATGTGGAAGATGAACAAATTAAATGGTCAATTAAAAACTTTAACGACAACAATAAAAACATATAACAGGGTTAACAATTTAGGAAGTCGCCTTTATAATTTTTGTTAAATACTCTGGAAATCACTCGAATAGTAGAGCAGGAAAAATGAGTACGGCTTGGACCAAACATCGAGTAAGAAATGAGACCACACACATAACTCCCTCTATCTATCACATCACAGTACACGGTACCTGCAAACAACATGTTGTAGGGGGTGAGCGTTGTCCTCGCGTGCTCACATATAGGCCCACCAATGCTAGGTTTGAAATCCATAAAACCATATATATATATATACATATAGATTTGAGCTCGAATAAAACCGTTTAAAAAATTCTTGGCACATAAAATCATCATTATATATCTTTGAAGAAAAACTATGCAATATGCTAAAGTAGAGGCCAGAGCGCTCAATGTACAAATACAGCCTGCAGGACTTCACGGATCTAGGTGGCCGAATCCTGGGTTTTTTCTATACAGCAAACCGGGGCCAACTACCTATGCGTTTAAACACAAATAGTAGCGAGAGCGTCCATTTACAGCTACAGCCCAACACATCACTCATAGTAGCACGCCACATTTACGACTCGCTTAACTCTGTACGAGACGAGCATAAGCGGGGAAAAAATATAAACAGGGCATTGCCCCTCCAGAAGTTCACGGTCATCGACACCGTGGGAGTACTATATACTAGGTCCCGTCACTCTTAGCCAAGCACCGAAAATCAGGACAACTGTACTTCTTTTCGATCCGAATCATCACATAAAATTATTTGCGTCTAGCCTCGGGTTTTCTTGCCCCAATAATAAATCATTTATCACATAATATAATGAAAACTTTCCCGAGGCATCGACCATAAGCATACAAAAATAATGCACTATCATATATAGAGGCAAAACCACTAACAAAGAGGGATTAGCTTTCCCTACCTGGAATTATCGTTCCTTACAGAAGCTCCAACCTTCCAAGAACCGCCTCGGTAATCTGAGGACACCGCGTAAGCTAACTCGTCATATGAATCACTGTAAAAGAGAGTAGCTTAGCAACAAAGTAACAATAACAGTCCATTTGACCTCAGCATTTATAGTTTGACTAGGATTGACCATATTGACCAAGTTGACTAACTAGTTCTTTTTATGACTCTTTAACCTTTTTAACTTGTTTTTCCGATTATTGACTCTTTGCTTATTTGTCGCAAGTCCGACTTAACTTCCGAACTTCCCTTAACCATTTTTAATTTGACATTAGGTCACTACCAGAATAAGTATCATAGCCGATGAAAAAAAAATTAACAGGCCGACGAAATTTTTTTTCGTCGCCTAAGAGAAATTTTCGTCGGCTAAAGTGGACTTTTAGCCGACGAAAAACAATTTCGTCGGCTAAAATGTTTTTTCGTCGGCTATAGTCTGTGAACTATAGCCGACGAAATTTTAAAACTTTAGCCGACGATATATATAATTTTGTCGGCTAAAATTCTTTATATTTCTAGATCTAGACAGTAGCTGATTTGAAAGAAAAAACGGGAGAAAAAGTTTTGGGGTTGGCGAAATTGTTGGGTGTTGTCGAAATCTGTCCGAAATTAGTTTGTGGCGCTATATATAGGTACGTATATGTATATATCTTGTTTTTGAGTTGATTTAAGAGTTTATTTTCGTTATACATTGATTTTGAGTTTTAATTAGAGTTGATTATATTGTGTTTTGAGTGTGATTGAGTTGATCGATTTGGGTTTGATAATATATATGAAGTTGTTGTTATATATATATATATATATATATATTAATTTGATTTTATTAATTAGTAATTATTATATATATGCATGTATATATATATATATATATATTAATTAATTGTACGTTAACTGCAGATATAATATAAATTGAATGATTCGTAAATTTAATTAATTAGCGTTTATACATATATATTATGTTATCTTCTCAGGATATGGATAAGAGTTGGATTTTGCTTCCAAAATTAGACAAAAGATATGCTAAAGGAGTTGTTAGTTTTATTGAATATGTGATGAATAATGCTAAAGGGAATACAATTTTCTATTGTCCGTGCACTAAATGTCAGTGTCGCAGCGATATGTATCGATTTCCAATTGACAAGGTTTGGCAGCACCTTAAAAGTAATGGGTTTTGGGAGAAGTACACATGTTGGATATATCACGGTGAAACATCATCAAGGGGTCCGCATGATCATGGGCAATTTTCTGAGACGGGCAGTACATCCAACGATCCAACAACGGACTTCATCAACGATATGTTTCCTTATGAGAGGGGTGTATGCTCTGAAGGACCGTATATGTGTAGCACCCCTGGGGGGTAAACTACAGTAGCCACGAAGTTAAGCCAATAAGAAGCCAACACGTCCGAAGGACGTTCCAACAACTTATTAACCTAAAGTCGTAGGCTTTTTAGTGGGTAAAATAAATTTCAAACTTTAAATACTTTGAGTGGCACCACATGAAATCCTTAAAACAATCATCAGAGTTTATCTAATTTCGCGGAAGGTGGTCAAAATAAAGGGGACAATTTAAAAACTTTAGCGACAACAATAAAAATACACAACATGGTTAACAAATCGGGATGACACCTTTACTGTTTATGTAGTAAGCTCTGGTAAATGACTCAAAGGGTAAAACCGGAATAGGGAGTACACTTGGACCGAACATCGAGGAAGGAATGAAGCTCCACACATAGCTCTCTCTATCTTTCCCGTCACAGTACCTGCAAACAATCTGTTGTAGGGGTGAGCGTCGTCCTCGCGTGCTCACGTAGGCCCACCAATGATAGGTTTAAAAACCAAAAAACCGTATATATACATATAGATTTGAGCTCGTAATAAAACCATTTATAAAATCCTTGGCACACAAAAACCATCATTTTATATCCTTTAGGAAAACAGTGCAGTATGCTAAAAACATAGGGGCCCAGAGCGCTCAATGTACAAGTACAGCCTGCAGGACTCCTCGGATCTGGACAGCCGAATCCCGGGTTTGTCTTCACTGCAAACCGGGGCCAACTACCTATGCGCTTGTAAACGCGTAGTAGCGAGAGTGTCCATTTACTGCAGTGCCCATAACAACACACCGCACTTACGACTCGCTTAACTCTGTGCGAGACGAGCGTAAGCGGGAAAATAAAATAAACAAGGCACCACCCTCCGAAGGTTCACGGTCTCGACACCGCAGGAGTGCTAGATACTAGGTCCCGTCACTCTCAGGCTAAGCACCGGAAATCAGGACGACGGTACTACTTTTCGATCCGAGGCACACACACACACTAAATCATTTACGTCTAGCCTCGGGTTTTCTTGGCCCAATCATAAGTCATTTATCATTTAATATAAAGAAAACTTTCCCGAGGCATCGACCATGAGCATACACAAAATCATGCACTTTCTCATACATATATAAAACCACTAAAGGGGGTTCAGATTCCCTACCTGGAATTGCCGTTCCATACGTAAGCTCCAAGCTTCCAGGAACTGTCTCGGTGAACCGAGGTCACCTCGTAAGCTACATCGTCCAATAATCACTGCAGAATTAAAGTAGCTTAGCAACCAAGATGTAATAACAGTCAACAGACCTCAGCATTCCTAGCTTGACCAGGAATGACCACATTGACCAAGTTGACCAACCAATTTCCTTTTATGGCACTTTAACCTTTTTGACTTTCTTTTCCAGTTATCGACTCTTTACTCAATTA
The DNA here is from genome assembly GCA_951800085.1 of Comarum palustre. Classification (NCBI taxonomy): domain Eukaryota; kingdom Viridiplantae; phylum Streptophyta; class Magnoliopsida; order Rosales; family Rosaceae; genus Comarum; species Comarum palustre. The sequence goes on from OX637578.1 coordinate 5,515,721, forward strand.
CCGGAAGTCCGACTTAGTTTCCGAACTTCTCTTTAACCACTTTAACTTGACGTTAGGGTGTCGCATAATAATTCGTTGAATTATTATGGGCACCCAACGTGTCACACAATCAATTTATTTACCAAGAGTCGATTTACCGATTTACGTGAAACACCAACTTTACTTAACATGGTCAACTTAACATTTTCCAGAATTCCAGTTATCATTTTCCGATAACAATCTAACACTTTACCAATTAAACCAACAAGTGTCAAACTTCATTGAACTTCAAATCTTTACTTAACCATTTTTCTGAAAATGTAACTTTCCCAAAATAGAAACTTTCCTTTAATGAAAACTTTCTCAAAATGGAAAGTTTCCCAAATTAGCAGGTTTCCAAACTTAGAAGGTTTCCCAAAATACTGTTAGTTTCCGTTTTTAAACGTTTCCTTATACGTAATTTCCAATTTACGACACTTTACCCGACTAAACGGAAACACACTTTGAAGGGATCGAAGACTACCTCTCGGCATTTCAGCCGGTTTAACTGCATCTCCGGAATTGTCACCGGATTCCGTCAACTTGTCACCGGTTTAACTGCATAGTTTCCCTTGTTTCTCCGATCACCAAGTTCTCGACACAAGACAACAAAACAACACCAAATTATCACCAGATCAACAACAAAACAGCAACAACAGTAGCAACACCAATACCAAATCCAAGAGTGAGTTCCTTACCTCCTCTCTCCTCTATCTCTCTGCCTAGGGTGACCTCTGCACCCAGCAGAGTGTCACTGTAACTTCCACAGTCCTTCATCCAACCTTCTCCTCTCCTCTTTACCTCCAAAACCTCAGCAACACCACATAAACACAAACAGACACAAACTCAACATTATGTCGAAAATCCAAGAAAACCCAGAAACGCCAAAACTCAACCAAATCCGATTCTTGAGGAAGGATGGCTTACCAGAGGTCCAAGGATGATGAACAAAGCCTCCTAGAGCTCGAAAAGCGACCTCAAATCCCAAACACGCCGTCGCCGGAGGAGATGCAGAAATCCTAGAAAAACAGTAAAACCAGGATTCTCATTTTAGCCTCGAATCAAAGGTTCAAGGGCAGGAAAAGGAAGAAGAAGAAGAGGGAACAAGAACCAAACCTTTCACACGCCGAACCGCCGCCTGGAACGCCGGAAATCCGGCGTTGACCGCCGAGTGCAGGGGCGCTAGATCTCCTAGCACGGTGGTTGTGTCGGTGAGCTAAGGGTAGGGATGAGTAGAGGAGGAAGAGGGGAGAAATATGGAGGTGGTCCGCCAACCATTGGTGGCCGGACGGCGGAGCGCCGTCGAGCTCAGTCTCGGCCGAGAGACGCCGAGAAGGAGAGAGAGAAAGGGAAAGGGGACGGTTTTGACCGAGTCAAAACTGATCCCCTATTTATAAGGGATTGGACGGTTGAGATCTGATCTGGAAAAGATCCAACGGTCAAGATCAAAAGAAGGTGAAAAGTAAAAGGTAAAATGGTAAAACTGATTTACCGAATTGATAATTAAAAGTTACCGGAAACTTCAAAAATCCGTAGAAAATAAACCGAAGCTCCGAAAAATAATCCGAAAATACCGGGAGACTCGTGTCGACACGTACTATGACATCGAGTCATTAAATCAGGTATTCGGAGAACTTTGAAAAAAACTCGAAAATGAACGTGGTAGTTAACTCACGAAGTTACCGAATGCGACTTAAACCTCAATAACTCGTCATTAACCACGGTTAAAACGTGCGGGGTCCCACACTCTACCCCCCTTAAAGAAATTTCGCCCTCGAAATTCACATACCAAACTGGTCACTCATCAAGGGTCAATTTCTCTGTCAATCTCTGTCCCTTTCGGAATCATGTTGACTAAACTTTGCCAGTCCACGTGTGACGACGTCACAACCGATACCCTGGTAACTATAGTCCACCAATAGCCTCGTTTACCGCGAGTCCAATTTTCTTCAAGTTCACTGAATTTTCTGCTGAAGCTCGAAACTCTGCTCGTAACCCAAACAACAATGCCAATACCAAGACAAGAACACTCAAGTATTTCCACCTTTCGTTAACTCGTGTAACGAGTGCTGAAGTCACGATCTAAGTGTAACCGTCGATTCGATCGTCAATCTTGCAGGTTCTATTGCCAAGTAACAAACTCGAACTTGTCACTTTCTCGCCTCGATCGCAAAGACAAGATACTCGAAACAAGCTGTTACATCCACTAACGTATAGCGTCACAAAGTCCTCGTGCTAAAGCGACTTTAACAAAACCTTACTGTAGGAGAGGATGCCCAAATACCAGCTGACAAGCGATAATCCACAAGATCACGTCTTCCGTTGCAGCGTCGTGCTTACACGATCGATGAACCACGAACGATGTCTCAACACCGAAGAACCACTAATGGATGAGCCAAGTCAAACAGGTTGTCACACTTTCAACTCATTGATGACTCGTAATGATGTCGTCGATAGACTTTTCCTCGAAGTCAAATTCGTGAATCTAGTATCCACGTCACCGAAAAATCGAAACAGACACTCGCAGATGCTTTCGCTAATCCACACTTTTGATACCACTACGACGACAGTCGTCTCACGCGAGTGTTTCCGTTAGGCTCCATCAGAAAGATAACGGTCAGCCTTGATAACACGTCCAAGAAGATCTGAAGACGCCTTAGCTACCACATCCTATTTAAAGGATCAGTACGTCTTCGCCTCTGAAGCTGTCAGGTCGCACCTCGTACGAAGCTTTCCTTAAAATAGAATCTCAGGTTCCACACCTGCCAAGAAGGATGTTACACGTCATCACGTCGTAAAACGTTCACCAGGTCTCTTGCTTAAAGGACGTTTCCCTCATTACCGTGCCTCGTCAAAAATCACGGCGTTTTCTAACTCAAGCCGAACCACGCTTTATCTATGAATCCGTCATAGACACCAGATACCTTGAAAACATACCTTCTTACTCGTGATCACTTGTTGAAGAAGTGATTAACTCAAGGGTAATTTCCACCTCGAAGTCCAATACTTGGTTGAACTGAGACTCCTTGATAATGTCCTCTGGCCACAAACTTTCTCATCTGCTTTGCACTTTTTTTTCTTTTCAGTGGCCCGCTACCAACTTGCACTAAAGTGATGTTCTCTTTTGTCACTGACTTTCACAAACTCGAAACTGACCAAGATTTCGATATTCTGAACATCGGTCAAACTTAACTGCATGGCTATTGCAGGGGAAAATTAGTACCTACTTCCTTGTCAAGCCAACACGTTACCACCAAAGTTTATGGTACTCACCAAATGTCCTTAGGTACACTTCCTTGTCTCAGACCGTTTGTTCAAATCATGAAGCTACCACTTGGTCATCAAACAATGCTTTACACTTTTCCTCACTTCAGGCTTTCCATGCACAGAGTTCTAGCTGAAAACATCATGTCCGTTTACACCCATGGACAATCTGATAAAGTTGCAAACTCTAATGCAAATTACCAAACTAATGCACAAACTCGAGTTCGTCGTTCCAATTTTTGACAATTCGGTCGTACAACATTTTCCTGACACATCATCCAACATGCCAAGTCGAGGGTAAGGCCCCACATATTCGTACCATCATGTTCACATCACACTCTTAATTCAAGACCTCAAAAGGTCAACACAATTTCCAAAGCTTCACCACGCGTCGGGGTAACCACAAGCGTCGACGCCAAGCTTTAACAATGCACTGGGAATGATACGATACTCATCGCTGAATCCACTTCCTCGATTGTCTCTTTCACATTGCGGAGGATAATACCAATCACCTCAACGCTACAACACAACTTTCCACACTAGGGGAGAGACAACACTGATTCGTCGTAACCATGCTAATACTCAACCAAGCACGTACGACAAATGCAACTCTGTCTCAAAGACTATGAGCAAACAACGAATTCACCTAACTCCAATAAGATCTAGGATACCACCTTGGATTCCACCAATGATAACATCTCTTTTCAATCACGAATTTTCTTTACAGGATCTGCCACTACGGGATCCACAATCTCAATCTCAGGGATCTACCACTACGGGATCCTCGATCTGAATCTCAAACCCAAGGACCTCATCTTCAACTCACTATCTCAGCAAGGAGAGTCCGTAAACAGAATCCAGATACTATGCTCATGTAGAACAAATCTCATATCCTGCGGCTCAATTAACATGCTCTGGCCCTACATGCAATCTCATAACATAATCAATATCAATCATCCATAGCACATGCACAAGGTTTTCCTCCATATCATCAACAATCCAAACAGGACGTTTTCACATCCATAATCCTCAAGTATGCCAAGTTTTCAGAGCTTAAAATCTATAGTTTTAATTTACTGCCACTCTTATCATATGTCGCAGCCCGTGTACTGTGAGAGAGCTAAGTGTGAAAATACTCGATGAAACAATGACCTCGTTATCAAATAGGTTTGGATATAAAAGAAGCACAAGAAATTCTTCTGTGGTCATTCGGGTACTCAAGACAACACAATGGTCAGGATACTCAGGCAGGACATAACACAAGAATAGAATCAAGGTGACAACATGGCTTTTTAGCTCAAGGCACAACTGTCACCGCCATAAAACAAATCTGAGTCACAAAGGGATTTCAAATACTACCAGAAGGGAACGAGTCGGATTTAAGAGATGACATCAAAGGTAGGAACACGACTCGTGAATGAATTTAAAGTTGTCGCTAAAATTTAAAATCGTAAATGAAAACTCCCAAGTGAGAATTTTCAAAACCCTTTTTAAGCCAACTCACGAAACTCTACTAGCTCCGAAGTTTCTTAAAGACCACTTTCGGAAAAGTTTTGACGCGCAAGCAAAGACTCCAAGGCATCAGAGGTTTTAAAACATTTTAAAAACAAAAGTCCGAGGAACGATTGCTCTGATACCACTGCTGTAGCACCCCTGGGGGGTAAACTACAGTAGCCACGAAGTTAAGCCAATAAGAAGCCAACACGTCCGAAGGACGTGCCAACAACTTATAAACCTAAAGTCGTAGGCTTTTTAGTGGGTAAAATAAATTTCAAACTTTAAATACTTTGAGTGGCACCACATGAAATCCTTAAAACAATCATCAGAGTTTATCTAATTTCGCGGAAGGTGGTCAAAATAAAGGGGACAATTTAAAAACTTTAGCGACAACAATAAAAATACACAACATGGTTAACAAATCGGGATGACACCTTTACTGTTTATGTAGTAAGCTCTGGTAAATGACTCAAAGGGTAAAACCGGAATAGGGAGTACACTTGGACCGAACATCGAGGAAGGAATGAAGCTCCACACATAGCTCTCTCTATCTTTCCCGTCACAGTACCTGCAAACAATCTGTTGTAGGGGTGAGCGTCGTCCTCGCGTGCTCACGTAGGCCCACCAATGATAGGTTTGAAAACCAAAAAACCGTATATATACATATAGATTTGAGCTTGTAATAAAACCATTTATAAAATCCTTGCCACACAAAAACCATCATTTTATATCCTTTAGGAAAACAGTGCAGTATGCTAAAAACATAGGGGCCCAGAGCGCTCAATGTACAAGTACAGCCTGCAGGACTCCTCGGATCTGGACAGCCGAATCTCGGGTTTGTCTTCACTGCAAACCGGGGCCAACTACCTATGCGCTTGTAAACGCGTAGTAGCGAGAGTGTCCATTTACTGCAGTGCCCATAACAACACACCGCACTTACGACTCGCTTAACTCTGTGCGAGACGAGCGTAAGCGGGAAAATAAAATAAACAAGGCACCACCCTCCGAAGGTTCACGGTCTCGACACCGCGGGAGTGCTAGATACTAGGTCCCGTCACTCTCAGGCTAAGCACCGGAAATCAGGACGACGGTACTACTTTTCGATCCGAGGCACACACACACACTAAATCATTTACGTCTAGCCTCGGGTTTTCTTGGCCCAATCATAAGTTATTTATCATTTAATATAAAGAAAACTTTCCCGAGGCATCGACCATGAGCATACACAAAATCATGCACTTTCTCATACATATATAAAACCACTACCAAGGGGGTTCAGATTCCCTACCTGGAATTGCCGTTCCATACGTAAGCTCCAAGCTTCCAGGAACTGTCACGGTGAACCGAGGTCACCTCGTAAGCTACATCGTCCAATAATCACTGCAGAATTAAAGTAGCTTAGCAACCAAGATGTAATAACAGTCAACAGACCTCAGCATTCCTAGCTTGACCAGGAATAACCACATTGACCAAGTTGACCAACCAATTTCCTTTTATGGCACTTTAACCTTTTTGACTTTCTTTTCCAGTTATCGACTCTTTACTCAATTACCGGAAGTCCGACTTAGTTTCCGAACTTCTCTTTAACCACTTTAACTTGACGTTAAGGTGTCGCATAATAATTCGTTGAATTACTATGGGCACCCAACGTGTCACACAATCAATTTATTTACCAAGAGTCGATTTACCGATTTACGTGAAACACCAACTTTACTTAACATGGTCAACTTAACATTTTTCAGAATTCCAGTTATCATTTTCCGATAACAATCTAACACTTTACCAATTAAACCAACAAGTGTCAAACTTCATTGAACTTCAAATCTTTACTTAACCATTTTTCTGAAAATGTAACTTTCCCAAAATAGAAACTTTCCTTTAATGGAAACTTTCTCAAAATGGAAAGTTTCCCAAATTAGCAGGTTTCCAAACTTAGAAGGTTTCCCAAAATACTGTTAGTTTCCGTTTTTAAACGTTTCCTTATACGTAATTTCCAATTTACGACACTTTACCCGACTAAACGGAAACACACTTTGAAGGGATCGAAGACTACCTCTCGGCATTTCAGCCGGTTTAACTGCATCTCCGGAATTGACACCAGATTCCGGCAACTTGCCGGAAATTCGCCATAGTTTCCCTTGTTTCTCCGATCACCAAGTTCTCGACACAAGACAACAAAACAACACCAAATTATCACCAGATCAACAACAAAACAGCAACAACAGTAGCAACACCAATACCAAATCCAAGAGTGAGTTCCTTACCTCCTCTCTCCTCTATCTCTCTGCCTAGGGTGACCTCTGCACCCAGCAGAGTGTCACTGTAACTTCCACAGTCCTTCATCCAACCTTCTCCTCTCCTCTTTACCTCCAAAACCTCAGCAACACCACATAAACACAAACAGACACAAACTCAACATTATGTTGAAAATCCAAGAAAACCCAGAAACGCCAAAACTCAACCAAATCCGATTCTTGAGGAAGGATGGCTTACCAGAGGTCCAAGGATGATGAACAAAGCCTCCTAGAGCTCGAAAAGCGACCTCAAATCCCAAACACGCCGTCGCCGGAGGAGATGCAGAAATCCCAGAAAAACAGTAAAACCAGGATTCTCATTTTAGCCTCGAATCAAAGGTTCAAGGGCAGGAAAAGGAAGAAGAAGAAGAGGGAAGAAGAACCAAACCTTTCACGCGCCGAACCGCCGCCTGGAACGCCGGAAATCCGGCGTTGACCGCCGAGTGCAGGGGCGCTAGATCTCCTAGCACGGTGGTTGTCTCGGTGAGCTAAGGGTAGGGATGAGTAGAGGAGGAAGAGGGGAGAAATATGGAGGTGGTCCGCCAGCCATTGGTGGCCGGACGGCGGAGCGCCGTCGAGCTCAGTCTCGGCCGAGAGACGTCGAGAAGGAGAGAGAGAAAGGGAAAGGGGACGGTTTTGACCGAGTCAAAACTGATCCCCTATTTATAAGGGATTGGACGGTTGAGATCTGATCTGGAAAAGATCCAACGGTCAAGATCAAAAGAAGGTGAAAAGTAAAAGGTAAAATGGTAAAACTGATTTACCGAATTGATAATTAAAAGTTACCGGAAACTTCGAAAATCCGTATAAAATAAACCGAAGCTCCGAAAATACCGGGAGACTCGTGTCGACACGTACTATGACATCGAGTCATTAAATCAGGTATTCGGAGAACTTTGAAAAAAACTCGAAAATGAACGTGGTAGTTAACTCACGAAGTTACCGAATGCGACTTAAACCTCAATAACTCGTCATTAACCACGGTTAAAACGTGCGGGGTCCCACAATATGTCTGAGCCGGTGCAGCCCTTCCCTAGAGTTGTCAACACTGCTGGTATTGACAGGTACAACAAACTACTTGCTTTCCAACAGACCCTTGTGTACCCCGGTTGTCAGAAAACGGTTCTTGAAAGTGTGATGGACGTTATGAAGATTAAAGTTGAGACAAAATCGACTGTGAAGGCTGTTGATGAGTATCTACAGTACACTGCTTCGTTGCTGCCCCACGGTCATCGTCTTCCTACCACCCATCATAAGGTCCGATGTATACTGAAAGATCTTGGGCTTTCCTACATCAAGATCCATGCATGCAGATATGATTGTGTTCTCTTCTGGGGTAAAGATCCAGAAGGGAATGACCTTGGTGACCTTGACACATGTCCAGTATGTCTGAGTGACAGGTATAAGTTGACTCCTGCAGGCAATAGGAAACCTATGAAGGTATTCGGTATTTCCCGTTGAGGGATAGGCTGGAACGGTTGTACATGTCATCACACACGGCCAAATCTATGAGATGGCACGCTGATAGGGAATTGCAAGGCGAAGATACCCTTATACACCCTGCTGACGGGGAGGCCTGGAAGCATATAGACAGGGAGTTTCCTCATTTTGCGTCTGAGGTCCGAAATGTGAGGCTCGGGCTCTCATCCGACGGGTTCAATCCTTTTGGCAACATGAGTATTCAATACAGTGTATGGCCGGTGATTTTGGTACCATACAATCTTCCTCCATGGATGTGCATGAAGAAGGAATACAATATGTTGAGTTTGTTGATTCTGGGACCCGGTTATCCAGGGAAGTGTCTCGATGTATATTTGAGACCCTTGATTGAAGAGCTTAAGTTTTTTTGGGACGTTGGTCATCCCACTTATGATAAGTTCATGCACGAGATGTTCCAGATGCATGCTATGGTTGTTGGTACCATTAGTGATTTTCCTGCTCGTGGGATGTTGTCGGGCAACGTTGTTAGGGGATACAAGGCTTGTCCAGAGTGCCTAAGCGATGAGGGGAGCAGTAGTCATTGCAACAAGATATGTAGATTGGGTCACCGTACTCTCCTTCCGTATGATCACGAATGGCGGTTCGATGACAAGGCATTTGATGGGACTGTAGAACTTGGTGTGCCTCCTAGAAGATGGACAGGGGAAGAAATTTTAGCAGTGCTTAATGAGTATGATTTTGGGCAGCTCAGCAATCATCCCAATATAGTGGCGGCAATACCTGACAGACCCGACAGGTATAAATTTTGGACACATAAGAGCATATTCTGGGAACTCCCATACTGGAGTAAGCTGTTGATCAGACACTACCTAGATGTGATGCACATAGAAAAGAATGTGTGTGACAGTGTGGTGGGAACCGTGCTGAACTTGGAGGGAAAGACGAAAGACGGTCCGAAGGCACGCATTGATCTTAAAAAAATGGAGATACGAAGACATTTGTGGTTGAAAGAAGGGAAGAAAAAAATGCCTCAAGCTCCGTACACCGTGAAGCCTGAACAGAAGAACGTAATTTTCAGATGGTTGAGTTCTGTGAAGTATCCTTCAGGCTACGCAGGAAATATAGCCCGGTGTGTAAACATTCGGGACAATAAAATGTACGGGTTAAAGAGTCATGACTGTCATATTCTGCTACAACGTCTCTTTCCTATTTTCATTCGACTGTTCCTTCCCCGTCAGGTGGTGGAGCCGTTAGTAGCGTTGTCAAGATTCTTCCAGAAGTTATGCACAAGGGAAGTGACAAAATCTGATATCCGGGAAATGCAACAGGACATTATTTATATCATGTGTAAATTTGAGAGAATATTTCCTCCAAATTTTTTTGACATCATGCCGCACCTGATGATCCATCTTCCTGAGCAATTGTTGCTTACCGGTCCAGTACACTATACTTGGATGAAGTTGTATAGCAGAAGCATATATTGCGCACGAGTGCGTCACCTACATGAAGTTGTATCTAGGAGCATTGAAGGAAACTCCACAAACCATACCGGTTGATGAACTGAAGTTTAACCTTTCCATAGTCTCAAATGATGTTGAAGTTTATGGAATTTTACCAGAGTCCTACAAGTTGCAACCCCATGAGCTCGTCATAGCCCATTGGTGGGTATTGATTAACTGTCAAGAAGTTGAATACTGGAAAGATATCCATCTACACTGTCCAGACATTCAAGGTGATCTCGACTACCACAACAAGGAGTTCGCGAACTATTTTGGCGATTGGGTATGTAATTCTTTAACTCTGTTCATGGCTCATTGATTGCATAATTATTCATATTTACAATACATTGAATCTTTGGTTGCAGATGAACCATATTCAATTTGATGGTCACCCAAATTGGTCTCACGAACTAAGACTTCTAGCTATGAAGCCGATAATGTCAAGAGTTTACCCGATGTGCAAGGTCAATGGCGTGCAATTTATATGTGAAATGAGAGACAACAGACGAAGAACACAGAATTCTGGGGTTATGGTGCATGGTGGCCGGAATGGAGTTGATTATTATGGTGTTCTTGATTCAGTGGTGGAACTCGTTTATGGGCAAGGCATGACCGTGCACCTGTTCAAGTGTAAATGGTTTGATACTAGAAGCTCGCAGAGCATGAAGATTGATCAGTACTGGATTTTATCGGTGAACACTGGTACAAGCTGTTACGAAGATGACCCATTTGTTTTTGCGACATCGGTGAAACAAGTGTTTATCTTGATGACCTTGTTAAGGGTGACGCGTGGAAAGTAGTCAATCTTGTGCACCCTCGAAACATTTACCGGGCGGCTACACTTGGAGAGGCCGAAGACGAGGAAGAAAATGTTGCGTATCAAGAACACAGTGCAATATGTATTCCTGACTCCTCTACAATTCGCCTTAATAATTTTAAACCGGGTCGTTCGGTTCGAATTCGTGATTTAGACGCTCGCCTTATTGATGTGGATCCAAATCAAGAAACAGACGACGACTCTTGTGATGTTGAAATGCATAGATTACCGGAAATTAATTCTGACACCGAAGAAGACTCATCGGATGATTCTGATTACGAGCCTTCTTAGTTATTTGAATTTGTAATACAATTTGATGTGTTTTATATGGTACAAGCTCTACAATTCATAATGTATCTTAATGTTGGTTATATATGCAGGAAATTGTTATGGGTACGGTTAAACCAACTGTTTTTTTTATCTATTTGACAGTTTTAGCCGATGAAATACAACATGTTTCGTCGGCTAAGATACTTTTAGCCGACGAAATATGTTGGTTTCGTCGGCTAAAAAATTATTAGCCGACGAAATACAACATATTTCGTCGGCTAAAAGTATCTTAGCCGACGAAACATGTTGTATTTCGTCGGCTAAAACTGTCTTAGCCGACGAATACCCTAATTTTCCGTCGGCTAAACCCTAACCCCTAAACCCTAAAGTATAGCCGACGAATACCCTAATTATTCGTCGGCTAAAGTTAAATGAATAAAATAATAATTTATACCGCTAGTTGCGTCTCCTCGATATGAAACTATTTGTAGTTGAAGGTCCAGACAGAATACCTAATTTAGGTGGCCAAATCACCGTTTGTTTGTGTTTAGAGGTTTGACTAACGGGATTGACCATGCGGATCGAGCCCTTACGTGTGTCCGATGATGCTGAAATTTTACCCTCACACATGTTTCAACATAATGATGATATCTGACGGTCGGTTTTGTGTTTCACAAGATGGATTGTCACAATCAAAATATGCCTACTAATGTTGTATAACTAATTTACTGTGTTAAGTAAATGTTCCGTTTTAAAAACAAACTATATGTAGATGCTTCAAACAAAAAAAAGTCGTGAGATAAGATATGACCGGAACGATGAAATATGTCTACGGTTGAAATTTCACGTAATTCCGATAAGTTTCGGTGCCAATACTTGCGGTCATTGCATTTTTTCTATTCGTTCACCATAGAGGACGCCCTATCTCCGACGGTTATTTTTCTTATAAATTTTATACCGCTAGTTGCGTCTCCTCGATATGAAACTATTTGTAGTTGAAGGTCCGGACAGAATACGTAATTTAGGAGGCCAAATCACCGTTTGTTTGTGTTTCAGGGTTTGACTAACGGGATTGACCGTGCTGATCGAGCCCTTACGTGTGTCCGATGATGCTGAAATTTTACCCTCACACATGTTTCAACATAATGATGATATCTGACGGTCGGTTTTTCGTTTCACAAGATAAAACATATAAATTGTGCATGAACTTACTAAATAATTATAAAATGTATTTTAGCCGACGAAATTACTAAACATTCGTAGTAATTTCGTCGGGTAAAAGTGGGACTATAGCTGACGAAATTTTTTAGTAATTTCGTCGGCTATAGTTGGACTTTAGCCGACGAAATTAGGGTTTTGTCGTCGGCTAAAGTTGGACAATAGCCGACGAATTTTTTATTTCGTCGGCTAAAGTGGGACTATAGCCGACGAATTTTTTATTTCGTCGGCTATAGTTCTTCCTATAAATTCGAACCCAGCGAGACAGACCGCATTTTCTCCACTTTCTCCTTCTCGGCCGGACGGTTTCTCCCTCTCCTCTCGATTTTCTTTCACTATTTTCGACGATTTCCGGCCTCCACTCCGCCTCCCTCATCTCCCAAACAAATAAGGTATGCAATTTCATGTTTATATTGTATTATAGAACTAATTTCATTTGTTTTTTTAATATATTGCATTATATTGAATTGTGTTGAATTATATTGTGATAATGTTGAATTGTATTATGATAATGTTGAATTGTATTATGTTGTGATAATGTTGAATTATATTGGGTGTATTTACTGAATTTGAGTATATATTTGGGTGTATTTAGTGATTGGGTGTATTTGGGTGAATTTGGGTGAATTTGAGTGTATTTGGGTGAATTTAGGTGTATTTGGGTGTATTTGATGATTTTTAATATGGTTGGGTATATTAAAATATTGAATGGTATATTTAATATATTTGGGTATATTACAATATTAATTGGTATATAAAAATAAATTTTTGTTAATGTTGTTCATTTTTTATAATTTTATACATTTAACAAAATATTAATTATATTATTTAGGATGAAAGGATTATTTAGTAAATCGAAGAGTTCGAAGGGGCAAAGGGGTGAATCGTCTGAGGGAACGTCTAGCAACCCTCGGGGTTCGTTTCAGGGCCCAATGATGGCCCGACGGGCGTCTCTTCTGGAGCCGACATATTCCTCCAGGCAGCCAGATGCCCCTCCCGCCTCCAGGCAGCCTAGCGCCCCTCTCTCCTCCGGCCAGCCGGACGCCCCTCGCTCCTCTAGGCAGCCTAGCGTACCTCGCTCCTCCAGGCAGCCCAGCATCCCTCACTCCTCGAGGCAGCTGTGGCCTCCGACTTAGGCGGAGGTGTCTGCACCACGTATGCCTGAGATACATAGGGCACCGGCACCGGGCCCTACTGCATCAGAGGGTGGGTCTTCTGGGGTACAGATGTCGCCGCCTCTTCTCTTCCTTCCGCGCTTCATACTGGTAATACCTGCAGTCGATGACTCAGGGGCGCTGATTTATCCACTACCCCCGCAGGTGACCCCATCAACGGTGTAGCTGTTCATGTCGTTTGCTACAGAGTTAATTTCTGCGAGGGTATCATCGTCGGCTACAGAGTCGGAGTCCGTCGCATCCGCCCCAACGCCCTCAGGTAATGATTATATAAGTAATTTGTTATGTTATAATGTTATAATAAAATTAATTTACTAATCATCAATTTATGATAGGCACCGTCGGAGCCAAGCCGACAAGGAAGAAGAGAGGTCCGGTCACGGGAAAAGCTCTCGAGAAGACAGTGAGTACCTCGGGAATGATCGTCATTGATACTGACGGGGATGGGAACGTAGTATCGGGCGGCAAGACGAGGATGTACTCTGGCCGCGTTGGAGCGCTTATTAGGGATAGAGTCCCTATGTTGTGGTCAGACTGGGGCGAGGTCCCACAGGAGGTTAAGGACATGGTCCACAACGCCATGTCGGTAAGTATAACAAAATTCACATTTAACATTATTTATTACATTGTAGATTTATGAACGCCTAAACTAATAAATGTTTTAATGCAGGTGTGGTTTGACGTTCCCCAGTGCCTGAGGAACACCTGGGCGGACGTTGTGCACGGAGGAAGGTACGTTGCAAAGTTAAAGACAAAAGAAAATTATGTATAATTAATAATATTTATATTTTTTTGGCGTATTACAGGTACAAGGAGTGGAAGAACGAGTTACGGACCCACTGGACTACGCATGGGAACGAACGTTCTGGCACCCCCCTTGAGTTCCAGTTCAGGGAGTACGAGTGGCGTTGGCTTCTGATATCGGAATTCAACAACCCACATAAACAGGTAATTAAAAATAATTATTTATTATATTGAATTATATTTAATACGTTTTAAAATATTTTACTAATTTGATTCCTTTGTAGGCAGTTTCCCGGGTGAACGCTCAAAACCGGCAACGCAACATGAGGAACCATCATGCCGGTTCTAGACCGTTCGTATCGTTGATGGAGGAGGCGGCTAGAGAACATCCAGAGGTCAACTGGTACGTCTATGCGTACGAGAAGGCATATCCTGACGCCCAGGAGGATATTGTAAGTCGTTTTACGTTTTAAAATTTAGTAAATTATATTTATATATATATTTTAAAATGTTAATTAATTTTTTTTCTATCAAATTAGGCGAGGGTGAGGCAGGCTAGTGACGAGGTGATGGCTGCTATAGTCAGGGAGACATGGCCTGACACGCAAGAGGAAGACATGTCCGAAGCCATGTCCCGGGTCGACACTTCGGATCTCAACGTTGGGGCCAGGATCATGGGCACAGCATTCCCACCGCGAGGAAATAACTTCTACTGTAGGGGTCTGGGAAAGAAGGGCGAGGGGGTACTGAAGACCACTCCCGGGTTTTAGAAAAAAGGAGCCTCGACCAGCAGCATAATGACTCAGCTTAAGGCGGAAGTTCAGATGTTACGGGAACAGCAAGCCGCCCAGGCAGCATATACTGCCGCGAGAGAAGCCGCCCAGATAGCATATACTTCCGCTTTACAGGAGTATAATGCTGCAGTATATGCCACCCAGCAGACACAGCAGCAGCAGATGTTCCAGTACATGCAAGATTTTTCAGCTGCACAGATTCAGGGACTTCCGCTTCCGCCCATGCCCACGCCTATTCCCTTACCTCAACCGCCGCAACCTCCCCAACAACCTCATCCTGGCGCAGATATTGATTTAGACGATATCGACTTCATTTAGTTTTTTAGGTTTATGAACAATTCTTTATTTAGTTTTTTAGGTTTATGAACAATTATTTATTTACTTTTTAGGTTTATTAACAATTTATAAATTGAAAATTTATTGCAAAATGTTTATGTTACTTTTGATGGTGTGTTGTTGTTGGTTATGAAATTGTTTCTGTAATTTGCAGCTTGCTTGGATGGTAATTTATAAATTTTGTTTGGGTTTGTAGTATAAAAAGTACTATAGCCGACGAAATTTACCATATTTCGTCGGCTATACTAGTTTTTTTTTTCAACAACCTTTAGCCGACGAAATATGGTAAATGCCGTCGGCTATAAGTATCATAACCGACGAAATTTTGTAAATTTCGTCGGTTTTTCTCTATTTAATTTTTAATTTTTAAAATACTTTAGCCGACGAATGAACTATATTTCGTCGGCTTTTCTCTATTTCATTTTTAATTTTTAAAAATACTTTAGCCGACGAAATATTAATATTTCGTCGGCCAAAGTCATACGTATAAACCGACGAAATATTGATATTTCGTCGGCTAAGTGTTGGATTATAGCCGATGAATTTTTTATATTATTTCGTCGGCTAAGTGTTGGATTATAGCCGACGACGGATTTTATTTCGTCGGCTATAACTTTAACCGACGAATTATGGCCGACGACTTCTTAGCCGACGACGTGTCGTCGGCTATAACCTTAGCCGACGAATATAGTGAACAGGCCGACGAAAAATTTTCGTCGGCTAAGATGCTTATCCTGGTAGTGGGTTGTCGTTCACACAGTAATTTGTTGAATTAATATGGACACCCAATGCGTCACAATGACCAACTTATTTACTAAGAGTCGATACATCGATAATGTGAATCACTCATTTTACTTAAAACGGTCCACTTGACAATTCCGGAATTTCAGTTATCATTTTCCGATAACAATTCAACATTTATCCAATTTTCGTCACTCCAAATCTTTATTAAAGCATTTTTTCTAAAATGGAACTTTTCCAAAATAGAAACATTCCCAAAATGAAAACTTTCTTTTCTTTTTACAGCTTTTCTGTAATCATTCGTTCTACGACTTAACAAAACTCTACTGTACATCTTAAAAGCTTAGAGATTCACCTTCCTAGTAAAAATGGTGAGCTATACTCGGATTTACTTTCCACACCCAAGAATCTGTTCTCGGCACCTGAACAATTGCTTTCCTCACTAACACTAGACCTTGCTGCCAAAGGCAGCTCCTCCTACACATTTCACTGCCATTTCCTCTACCAAATTTCAAAACCATATCCATATTCAATCTCAAACAACAACACATAATCAAACACCAAAACCCTAAACCCTAAATACCAAATCTTACCTCTACTCATCAACCTCGGAGACTTGCCGAAATTACTCTCCACACCAAAGTGTGGCTCGGCTGCACCCAAAACTGATCCAGCAACAACTTCTCCTCTTCTGCCTCAAATTACACATATTACATAACTTAGATTCTCAATCCAGAAGCTAGAACTACAAATCAACGTATCAAGAACCACTTCCCCTTTATTGTAATATATAATTCCCTTCTGAAAAATTAGGGTGTGCGTCTGTGTGGATTATCCTCCACCTAATTAACGTACATGAAATTCAGAGAAACAAAAATTACGCGCATTCCTAACTCGTAGGTGCGTGCCTCATTACAAATTAAGCATGGATAACATCCTTAAATTACTAATTAGATGTGCCCTTCTGTTTGCCGGAGTATAACTTCATTCACTAAATTTTCCAAGTTTTTGGATGATGAACCGTGTGGTGCAGTAGCTTCTTCCGCAAGCTTCTTCCACTCCAAGGCCTTGCTTCTCATTTTCTCACCTTTCTCTCCCCACATCGACTCTCTAACAAGCTTCTCGACTTCGTCTCTCTTCACATCATTATTGATTTCCAAGCCAATGCCCCATACATTACAAGCAGACCAACAATTTGTTTGTTGGTCAGCAAAGAATGGCCAACACAGCATAGGCACACCTGCACACAAGCTCTCAATCATCGAGTTCCAACCGCAGTGTGTCAAGAACCCTCCAACTGATGGGTGGTTGAGTACTTGCTCCTGCGGGCACCAACTCGCAATTAGACATCTTTCCGTGGTTTCAGCTACAAACTCCGGTGGCAAAATCGACGACTCGCCAACAACCAAATCGGGCCTGATCACCCAGATGAAAGAAACTTTACTATTTGCTAGTCCCCAACCAAACTCTACAAGATGTTGTGGTGACATTACCGCTATACTCCCAAAACTGACATAAACAACTGAGTTCAGCTCCTTAGAATCGAGCCATTCGAGACACTCAGTCTCTTCCTTCCATAGACTATATCCCATGTTCTTCAAGGGGTCCTTTGGTAACTGATTGAGGTGTAATTGTTGAGGGCCAATTGTATAAACAGGTGGGAGCTGAAGCATAGAGAGAGCCTCCAGAACTTGAGGTTCCAAAGCATCAAAAGTATGGAGAATTATTGCCGAAGCTTCCTCAGCTCTATAGATTGATTTCATGGTGTAGTTAAATAGGATGTCGTCGGGGTTCGTGGTTCGAAAATGGGTGGGTAAATCCCTCAAACGGATATCTTTCATTCCTGGAATCCAATCTATTACCTTGTCCAAAAACCCATTTATCAAACAGCTCTCATCTACAACACCCAATAGCCATGTAATTAGTATGCAAAGAAAAGAGTGAAATAATTAATGTAAATGGTGGTTTGATTGGTTAAAGAGTTTAACCGATAACTTTAAAATTACGGTTTCAAGTCTCAATGCGTTATTTAATAAAAAAGTCTTTTGGAAATTGATCAAAATAACTAACGCTGATAATGCGCTTAATTATGATTTTGAAACAGTTAGTTGCAATGCGTTACAATTTACAAGGAATTGAACACCACAAAACATAATTAGCTTTCAGTACCTTTCAATGGTGCAAGTCCTTTTTCTATCAAATTGGGATATTGTTTACATCCCATAAAGCAGCAAGCAGCAACAGGGAAGAAGACTACTACAGGCACTCCAAGTTCTTCAGCAGCTGTGATGACAAACGGCATGAAACCATCGTAAACGACGCAAGTCACCGGAGGACCAATGTCTTGGCCATTGAGCTTTAACAGCAGTTCTCGAAAAGGAGCCAGCGGTTGATCTTTCATGATAGCATCAGAAAGCACGATGACGTCTTGGGTGGCATTATCATCCAAACCTGCAGGAATGCCATCGGGTATGGACTCGAATCGAAAATCGGGCAAGCCGTCCAGGGAGTTGGGTCCTTGAGATCTAAGAAAGCGTTTGTGGTTAAACTCTGTGTTTACAAAGGTAATGCGGAAACCCCTATAGTGGAGGAGCTTTGCTAGTTTGATCATTGCCTTTATGTGGCTTTGAGTTGGAGTTGGAACACAAACAGCATGAGGCTTATCAGCTACAAATTCCTTGGAACCCATCGATCTTAGCTATAGATTGTGTGTGTGATAGCAACTGAGCAAGTCTGGCTAATCAACATGCACGTATATATGTGTACGGAGACACACACGTATATATATTTCATTGACGAGTGGCAGATATCAAATTGTGTACGTATTCCATATTTTAAATTATCACTAGCTTGAACTTTTTAGATGACTATGAGCAAATCGAAGATCCTGCATGCGACTAGGTTTGGTCCAGGACAAGTAGCTTGTCATAAAGCGCAGTCAACTAAGGAGGGAAGAGTCCAAGAGAGGAAAGAAAAGCTATGCCTGCACTCCAAGTAGGGGATGGCGAAAGACGACAGGCGATTAGCTGTCACATTTGAGTGTGCTCCAAGTTTTAGCGGATGAGGAATCAACGCTACATGTTCCTTTATAATTATTGTTCTATAATAGAGGGGAGCATCTCGGTGGACATGGTGGATATGCATCTGGTGATTTATCGTTTCTTTAATTAGAGTTTGGATCGACCCTAACCAAACCAAATCAAATAAATATAAAAAATAAAAAATTAAATTAATAAAAAAAAATTTTAAAAAACTTGTATGTGGTATATTCACCATTATAGTTCAAATTTAAGTTTAGATCAATTAATATTGGATCGAGCTACCTAGTATGGAGCTCTTATTATCAGGATCAATAATTTGGTTGATAAAAAATTTTTGTCAGCTAAGTTCTTAGTCGACGAGTTGTAGTCGGCAAAGATGTCGTCAGCTATAACATTAGTCGACGAAATAAAAGTGGTCGTCGGCTATAGTTTCACACTTAGCCGACTATTTGTTTCTATAATTTTCGTCGGCCTTAACCTCAGACTTTGGCAGAACGAAATATTAATATATTCGTCGGCTAAAGTATTTAATAAAAAAAATTTAAAAAATAACTCTAGCCGATGAAATTTACGATAATTCATCAGCTAAATATTGAAAAAAAAAATTAAAACAAATATAGCCGACGAATTATAGTAAATTTCGTCTGCTAAATACTACTATACCTGACGAAATAGACCATATTTCATCGGCTAAACCTTGAAAAAAAAATTAAAAAAATACTATAGCCGACAAATTATGGTAAATTTTGTTGGCTATAAGTCCATTACAGTAAAAAAACCCTGAAATTTCTAAATTATCATTCCAAGCAAGCTGTAAATTATACTAAAACAATTTCATATAACCAACAACACCATCAAAAATGACAACACTTTTTTCATTAAAATATTTATAAATTGTTTAACTATATAAAATTATTTAACTATATAAAATCTATATCATCTAAATCAATATCTGTGTCAGGAGAAGGTTGTTGTTGAGGAGGTTGTGGCTGTTGAAGTAGGGGTATAGGCGTAGGCATGGGCAGAGCCGGAAGTCCTTGAAGCTGGGCAACTGAAAACTCTTACAAGTACTGAAACATCTGCTGTTGTTGTGCCTGTTGGATGGCATATATTGTCGCATTATACTCCTGTAAAGCGGTAGTATAGGCTGTTTGGGTGGCTTGTTGTTCCCGTAGCATCTAAACTTCCTCCTCTAGCTGAGTCGTCATGCTGCTGGTCGAGGCTGCCTTTTTTGAAATCCTAGAGTGGTCTTCAGTACCCCCTCGTCCTTCTTTCCTAGACCCCAACAGTAGAAGTTGTTTCCTCGCGGTGGGAATGTTGTGCCCATGATCCTCGCCCTAACCCTGAGATCCGAAGTGTCGATCCGGGACATGGCTTCAGACATGTCTTCCTCCTGCGTGTCTGGTCATGTCTCCCTCACTATAGCAGTCATCACCTCGTCACTAGCTTGTCTGACCTTCGCCTAACTGAATAGAAAAAAATAATAATTAATTAACATTTTGAATTATATATATATATATAATTTAAAAATTTTAAAAACGTAAAATAACTTACAATATCCTTCTGGGCGTCAGCATATGCCTTCTCGTACGTATAGACGTATCGGTTGACTTCTGGATGTTGCCTGACCGCTTCGTCGATCAACGATGCGAACGTTCTAGAATCGGCATGATGGTTCCTTGTGTTGTGTTGCCAGTTCTGAGTGTTCGTTCGGGAAACGGCCTACAAATGAAAAAAATAAAATATTAGTAAAATATTTTAAAACGTACTAATTAATAACAATATAACCAATTATTTTTTTTAATTACATGTTTATGAGGGTTGTTGAATTCTAATATCAGAAACCAACGTCACTCGTACTCCCTAAACTGGAACTCAACATGGGTACTAGAACGTGCGTTCTCATGCGTACTCGAGTGGGTATGCAACTAGTTCTTTCACTCCTTGTACCTATAGATACCACACAAAAATTATAAATACTATTAATATATTACTCATATAATTTGTTTTTTCATTAACTTTCCAAGGTATCTTCCCCCATGCACAACGTCCGTCCAGGTATTCCTCAAGTGCTAAGGAACGTCAAACCGCACCTGCATTAAAACGTTTATTATTTTAGTTTTTCATAAATCAACAATATAATATATAATATTAATTATGAATTTTTTAAACTTACCGACATTACGTTGTGTCCTTAACCTCCTGTGAGACCTCGCCCCAGTCTGACCACAACATAGGAACTCTATCCTTAATGAGCACTCCCACACGGCCGGAGTACATCCTCATCTTCTTGCCTGATAATACGTTTTTGTCCCCGTAAGTATCAATGACGATCCTTCCTGAGGTACTCACGGTCTTCTCGAGAGTCTTCCCTGTGACGAGACCTCTCTTCTTCCTTGTCAGCTTGGCTCCGACAGTGCCTATCACAAATTGATTATTAACAAATTATTCATATTATGACATTATAAGAAAACAAATTATTTATATTTCATTACCTGAGGGCGTTGGGGCGGACGTGACAGATTTCAACTATGTCCCCGATAATGATACCCTCGCTGAAATAAGATCCGTACCAAAAGGCACGAATTGGTACGCCGCTGATGGGGTCATCTGCAGGGGCAGTGATGAAATTTACGATAATTCATCAGCTAAATATTGAAAAAAAAATTAAAACAAATATAGCCGACGAATTATAGTAAATTTCGTCGGCTAAATACTACTATACCTGACGAAATAGACCATATTTCATCGGCTAAACCTTGAAAAAAAAAATTAAAAAAATACTATAGCCGACAAATTATGGTAAATTTTGTTGGCTATAAGTCCATTACAGTAAAAAAACCCTGAAATTTCTAAATTATCATTCCAAGCAAGCTGTAAATTATACTAAAACAATTTCATATAACCAACAACACCATCAAAAATGACAACACTTTTTTCATTAAAATATTTATAAATTGTTTAACTATATAAAATCTATATCATCTAAATCAATATCTGTGTCAGGAGAAGGTTGTTGTTGAGGAGGTTGTGGCGGTTGAGGTAGGGATATAGGCGTAGGCATGGGCGGAGCCGGAAGTCCTTGAAGCTGGGCAACTGAAAACTCTTTCAAGTACTGAAACATCTGCTGTTGTTGTGCCTGTTGGATGGCATATATTGTCGCATTATACTCCTGTAAAGCGGTAGTATAGGCTGTTTGGGTGGCTTGTTGTTCCCGTAGCATCTAAACTTCCTCCTCTAGCTGAGTCGTCATGCTGCTGGTCGAGGCTGCCTTTTTTGAAATCCTAGAGTGGTCTTCAGTACCCCCTCGTCCTTCTTTCCTAGACCCCAACAGTAGAAGTTGTTTCCTCGCGGTGGGAATGTTGTGCCCATGATCCTCGCCATAACCCTGAGATCAGAAGTGTCGATCCGGGACATGGCTTCAGACATGTCTTCCTCCTGCGTGTCTGGTCATGTCTCCCTCACTATAGCAGTCATCACCTCGTCACTAGCTTGTCTGACCTTCGCCTAACTGAATAGAAAAAAATAATAATTAATTAACATTTTGAATTATATATATATATATAATTTAAAAATTTTAAAAACGTAAAATAACTTACAATATCCTTCTGGGCGTCAGCATATGCCTTCTCGTACGTATAGACGTATCGGTTGACTTCTGGATGTTGCCTGACCGCTTCGTCGATCAACGATGCGAACGTTCTAGAATCGGCATGATGGTTCCTTGTGTTGTGTTGCCAGTTCTGAGTGTTCGTTCGGGAAACGGCCTACAAATGAAAAAAATAAAATATTAGTAAAATATTTTAAAACGTACTAATTAATAACAATATAACCAATTATTTTTTTTAATTACATGTTTATGAGGGTTGTTGAATTCTAATATCAGAAACCAACGTCACTCGTACTCCCTAAACTGGAACTCAACATGGGTACTAGAACGTGCGTTCTCATGCGTACTCGAGTGGGTATGCAACTAGTTCTTTCACTCCTTGTACCTATAGATACCACACAAAAATTATAAATACTATTAATATATTACTCATATAATTTGTTTTTTCATTAACTTTCCAAGGTATCTTCCCCCATGCACAACGTCCGTCCAGGTATTCCTCAAGTGCTAAGGAACGTCAAACCGCACCTGCATTAAAACGTTTATTATTTTAGTTTTTCATAAATCAACAATATAATATATAATATTAATTATGAATTTTTTAAACTTACCGACATTACGTTGTGTCCTTAACCTCCTGTGAGACCTCGCCCCAGTCTGACCACAACATAGGAACTCTATCCTTAATGAGCACTCCCACACGGCTGGAGTACATCCTCATCTTCCTGCCTGATAATACGTTTTTGTCCCCGTAAGTATCAATGACGATCCTTCCTGAGGTACTCACGGTCTTCTCGAGAGTCTTCCCTGTGACGAGACCTCTCTTCTTCCTTGTCAGCTTGGCTCCGACAGTGCCTATCACAAATTGATTATTAACAAATTATTCATATTATGACATTATAAGAAAACAAATTATTTATATTTCATTACCTGAGGGCGTTGGGGCGGACGTGACAGATTTCAACTATGTCCCCGATAATGATACCCTCGCTGAAATAAGATCCGTACCAAAAAGCACGAATTGGTACGCCGCTGATGGGGTCATCTGCAGGGGCAGTGGATAAATCGGCGCCCTGAGTCATCCACTGCAGGTAATGTCGATGTCAACCGTGAAAGGTAGAGAAGAGGCGGCGGCATCTGTGCCCCAGATGATCCATCCTCTGAAACAGTAGGGCCCAGAGTCGGTGCCCTGTGTATCTCAGATGTACGTGGTGCAGACACATCCACCTGAGTCAAAGGTCACAACTGCCTTGAAGAGTGAGGGACACCCGACTGCCTCGAGGAGTGATAGACGCCCGACTGTAAAGTGTTATGATTATATATTGAACATGTATAATAAAAAAATTCAGGTGTAAAAAACATACATTTCCATAGGATACATCCAAGTATAGTGTACTGGACCGGTAAACAACAATTGCTCGGGAAGATGGATTATCAGGTGAGGCATGATGTCAAAAAAATTTGGAAGAAATATTCTCTCAAATTTACACATGATATAAATATTGTCCTCTTGCATTTTTCGGAGGTCAGATTTTGTCACTTCCCGTGTGCATAACTTCTGGAAGAATCTTGACAACGCTACTAACAGCTCCACCACCTGACGGGGAATGAACGGTCGAATGAAAAAAGGAAAGAGACGTTGTAGCAGAATATGACAGTTATGACTCTTTAATCCGTACATCTTATTGTCTCGAAAGTTTTCACACCGGGCTATATTTCCTGCATAGCCTGAAGGATACTTCATAGAACTTATCTACCTGAAAATTACGTTCTTCTGGTCAGGCTTCACGGTGTAAGGATCTTGAGGCATTTTTTCTTCCCTTCTTTCAACCACAAATGTCTTCGTATATCCATTTTTTAAGATCAATGCGTGCCTTAGTACCGTCTTTAGTCTTCCCCTCCAAGTTCAGCACTGTTCCCACCACACTGTCGCACACATTCTTTTCTATGTGCATCACATCTAGGTAGTGTCTGATCAACAACTTACTCAAGTATGAGAGTTCCTAGAATATGCTCTTATGTTTCTAAAATTAGTACATGTCGGGTCTTTCAGGTATTGCTATCACAATATTGGGATGATTGCTGAGCTGCCCAAAATCGTACTCATTAAGCACTGCTAAAATTTCTTCCCTCGTCCATCTTCTAGGAGGCACACCATTTTCTACAGTCTCATAAAATGTCTTGTCATCGAACCGCCATTCGTGATCAAACGGAAGGAGAGTATTGTGACCCAATCTGCATATCTTGTTGCAATGACTACTGCTCCCCTCATCGCTAAGGTACTCTGGACAAGCCTTATATCCCCTAACAACGTTGCCCGACAATATCCCACGGGCAGGAAAATCACTGATGGTACCAACAACCATGGCATGGATCTGGAATATCTCATGCATGTTTGTCATAAGTGTGATGACCAACGTCCTAAAAAAACTTAAACTCTTCAATCAAGGGTCTCAAATACACATCGAGACACTTCCCTTGATAACCGGGCCCCATAATCAACAAACTCAATATATTGTATTCCTTCTTCATGCACATCCATAGAGGAATGTTGTATGGTACCAAAATCACCGTATTGAAGACTCATGTTGCCAAAAGAATTGAACCCGTCGGATGAGAGCCCGAGCCCCACATTTCGGATCTCTGTCGCAAAATGAGGAAACTCCCAGTTTATATGCTTTCAAGCCTCCCCGTCAGCAGGGTGTATAAGGGTATCTTCATCATGCAATTCTCTATCAGCATATCATCTCATAGCTTTGGCCGTGTGTGATGACATCACAACCGCTCCAACCTATCCCTCAACGGGAAATACCGAAATACCTTCACAGGTTTTCTATTGCCTGCAGGAGTCAGCTTATACCTGTCACTCTGACATACCGGACATGCGTCAAGGCCACCAAGGGCATGCATAGATCTTGATGTAGGAAAGCCCAAGATCTTTCAGGATACATCGGACCTTATGATGAGTGGTAGGAAGACGATGACCGTGGGGTAGCATCGAAGCAGTGTACTGTAGATAATCATCAACAGCATTCACGGTCGATTTTGTCTTAACTTTAATCTTCATAACGTCCATCACACTTTCAAGAACCGTCTTCTGACAACCGGGGTACACAGGGGTCTGTTGAAAAGCAAATAGTTTGTTGTACTTGTCAATACCAGCATTGTTGACAACTCTAGGGAATGGCTGCATCGGCTCAAGCATATACTGTCCTTGAGAGCATACGTCGCTCTCATAAGGAAACATATCGTTAATGAAGGCCGTTGTTGGATCGTTGGATGTACTGCCCATCTCAGAAAATTGCTCATGATCATGTGGACTCCCTGATGATGTTTCACCGTGATATATCTAACATGTGTACTTCTTCCAAAACCCGTTACTCTTCAGGTGCTGCCAAACTTTGTTAATCGCAAATCGATGCATATCGCTACGACACTGACATTTAGTGTACGGGCAATAGAAAATTGTATTTCTGTTAGCATTAGCGAGCACATATTCAATAAACCTAATAACTTTTTAAAAGAATATTCCTTGCAGTATCTTATTGATAGCAAATTAAGAGTAGGTATTACTTTGATAACTTTACAAGTTCAAGTATCATTTTATTAGTCTCCTTAGAGTCTAGACATTTTTGGTACATTTTACCTTTGTTTTTAATTGAACCACCTGAGTAGTTCCTTGGAGAAAGCGATTTCAATCGCTAATTCAATGACTTTTCATTTTAAAGAAACTTTTCTTTGATATCTCATCCTCCAAATGATTCATCGTTCCTTCTACTTTCCAGGGGTTGTCTATGGTACCTTGATGTATCTTATACCTATATTTTTAAATATTTTTATTAAATATAAATGAATATAGTTAAAACATATTGAACATGTTAGCAGGTTACCCAATTACAAATTGACATGTGTCATTTAAAAAAAATAAATAAATAAATTTACCATGTTCACAACATATTTTTTTGTTGATAGGTAATATTGTCTATATTCATGTTAGAAATATTGTTAAATATTAAATTACACTGTAGTGAACTACAATTACGACTTATGACAACAATTATTGTAGTTATAGTAATTGAGTAGTCAAAGATGTAAATATCATATTTGGACAGCTTTTATCAAATTGAGAACTTTAATTACCATGTGGAGAACTTCTTTCACATAATGAGTTGTTGATATAGTTTTTGAAATAATTACTAAAAATTGTAAATAAATTACAACATTTACATCAATAGTTGTGGGTTGTGATAAAATGTATAATCATTGTAGTAATCATTTTATTATAATAAAAACACAGTAGTTTACTACTTTAACAACAAACTTGTTGTCTTTGTTATATTGCCCATAAAGTAGTACGTTAGTCTAAGATCGATAATTACTGCAAATTGAACAAGTTATTGTTTTTACATCATTTGTTATTGGTTGTGGTAAAATATGTAGTCATAGTAGTAACTATTTCGTTTATGATAAAAACCTAAAAATTTACCACTATGACAACAAAAGCGACCAGAAATAGTATATTCGATTAAGTGAGTTAATTACTAAAAATTGAACATACGTTACCGCTTTTACATCAATTTTTTTAGATGTGATAATATAGATGCTTATTGTAGTAGTTGAATGACCAATAATAGAAAGATAAATATTTACCACTCTAATAACATATTTGTTGTCACATTTGTAAATTATTTAAACATTAGTATATAGGTTATAGGTGATGTAACTACTACAATTAGAACAAGATTATTCATTTTATATCAAATATTGTAATTTATGATAAATTATGTCGATTAAAAGTAATTACTACTTTGACGATAAAATCTCCATAACATTATACTAAATCACCTAAAAAGAACATTAACGCATGAGACGTACTTGTTTTAAGTCTAAATATAGTGATTTACCTGTCTGATATCGATGGTGGTAACATTTATTAAAAAATGGTAATCACAAGTTGTAAATAGAGTAATTACTATATGTAAACAAATATTATCTCGATTTGATACAAGTTGTTGTGGATGTAGTAAAATGCATGTACGGTGTAAGAATGTCTTTTTGATTAAAAAAGAATGTAAGAATAATAATAATCGATTAAATAAACTATTAATGATATAATTAATTTGTATTAAAGATAATTTGACTAAAAATTTTCTTAAATGCTAGATTAGAATATTTATAATTTTGATATGAAAATAATATAAATATCAACCATGATACTTACAATAATTTGTATCACTAAAATTAGTTAGTAATGAATAATAATCTAGTGAAATAAAGATAGAAGTTTTTTTCGAAAAGAATTCTTTAAAAGGAAAACAACTAGTGATAAATTGGTAATTGATAATCAAATATGATTTATTATTAAATAATTTCTCTAAAAGTTTCTTTGAATGAATGCTGAAGTTAGAAAGTTATTTTGACAATATATCTAATGGCTCTAAATATTTTTATTTCTTTTCCTTTCTTAGCTATTTAAATTCTCTTAGACAATTCTAATTGAATCCTTAATAAACACATATACACAAATTAAAAGGCTAAGAGCTAAACAAGTTACCTTAAATTAGAATATTTAGAGCTATTAGATATATTGTTAATCCAAAGGTCTAAAATATTCAATAAAATCAAGATATAAGATACATCTAGATACCATAGAAAATCCCATACTTTCCATGCAAATACATTTATATTCCTTAAAAAGCATTTATAACAATTATTAAAAATTATCAATATGAGATAATTTTAATATATGAAAATATTTCATACTCAGTCCGATTTTTTATATAGGTCGTTTTTGGAGTTTGCACAGAGATTAAGAAACAATTCTAATGACAATTTAACCCCTATTTAGTTTGTCCTATTTAATAAGTTTGCACATAGATTAAAATATAAATTCACACTTTATACATGTCATTATTGTGACTTAGAGATAAATTAGAAAATACTCCATGAAATTAAGCTAAAACGACTTATATATTAAACCTAAACTTAAAACCTAAAAGAAACTATATAAAAAATCAAAAAGAGTATCATTTAAAACAAAGTATAAAAAATATACTCTTAAAACTATCACATTATTACATGTTTTAAACCCGTCACACAGAGTAGAATCGGTTAATAACATGGTTAGTTCTTTTTTTTGAAAGGTAAATTAGTATTTTGCTCACTATGATGCAACTTTGCCCCTTTTGCTCCTACAATTCTTGTCTGACCCAGCCGCACTGCTTCCCTCCCAAGCTTGTCTCTGTTCCTCTTCTTCTCATTCACCACACTCACACATCGCCACCTTCCACCAACCCCAAATTGAAATCATTCTCGGTATTCAATCTTAAAACTACACCCAAGTTGAACATCATCAATGTCTGCTTTGAAAATAGTGAATTAGAGTTTCCAAAACCGTGCTTCTCCTTCTTCGGAGACGGAGCCTCTAAAGCTTCTTCCTCTTCGATGAGAGACCTGCTTGGGCTCAGGCTTGAATTACCAGTCCCAATGAACGAGAGCCTAATTCTCCGACGAGTCCAAGAAGACGACGATGACGAAGAACGACGTCGTCAATGGAAGCACGAAGAAGCCCTAGAAATCAAATCTCTCCGGCGTATCATCAGCGTCTTACCTCAAGTACACTTCTCTCCCTGTTTATCTGTCTCTCAATTCTGTAGCGGTTTTTGCTTCAATTTTCTGATGAATGTTTCGATTTTATTGTTGTTTATACGAATTTGAAACCGGATTTGGGATTTTACTCCGGTGATATGAACTGGGACCTTCACAAGCTTTCACATTTCCCTTGGTTTTAGCATTTCTGTGATTGTATTGGTTTTTAGATACTGAAGCTTTGATGTTGATTTGTATGTGTGTGTGTGTCTTGTGTATGATTCCAATAGCATTATCTCTTCCATTTTGTTATGTTGGTGTTTCGTGATGATTTTTTCCAGTGTTGTTGTTGATGATGTATAACCTATTTCTTACCAATTGCCGCCTTGTAGTTTGAATAATGTTTGTCATTTTTGAATCTGGATGTAGTAATTTTTTGCCTTTGTTTATAATTTGGTGATTTTTGTTAGGATTTCAAGATTTTTTTTGTTGATGATGTATAAGTTTAACTGTATAACCTATTTCATCAGTTGCCAAACACATCACTTATTTCTTCAATAAATGTGTCTCATTGTCTAGTTATTCTCTCTCTTGTTAATTCGGTGATTTTGGGGAAGATTTCGAGCTTCTTCATTGATGATGTATGACCGATTAAGTCGGTTTCCAAATATATGTCAAATATTATACTGTAAATTTATGAATTTGTTTCCTTTCTTTTTAATTTGGTGATATTTGTATTTTTCGTATATAGCTATCCGGAGGCTGCAGAAGAGGATGTGAGAAGATATGAAAGATCTTTCCAAATGCTTCCACCACACCATAAGGTACGCTTCTTTCATTGGTTACAGTTCTGTTTTATATGAGCGGTAACTTTATAACGGATTGGTTGTATTCATCTGAAAAATGAAGGGAAAGGTGTAGTCTTTTCTTGAGTTGATAGAATTGACATGATGAATTCACATATTTATTGTAGTTATCATTTTAAATCAGACTTAGTTCAGTATCTTTCATATATTTGGTCATCTACATTGTCACACAGAATATCCTTAAAAACATTTCATATATTTTCTTTCTTCAACCTTTCGTTCCCCAATATTCTGACTTATCTTCTAACTCTCTTCATTGCAGGCTCTACTGTCTCACTACCATTCTAAGTTTGAAAGACTACGACTTGGCAATTTTCCATAATTTATCTTAGTTTTTGAATTCATAAAATTGAGATGACACATATATGGTTTAGGATTAATTTCAGTGTACCTACCTAAGGTATGAGACTAACATCATTTCACCCCTTGTACTTTTAATTTTAAAGGGTTACCCCCTAAAGTTTCCAAATTTTATCAATCATGCCCAATTACTGAAATTTCGGTCAATTTGGACATTAAATTTTAATTTGCAGTCTTATTAAAAAGGCTCTAAAAGACAATTTTTACTGTTAGATGACTATATTTGTCCTTAAAGTGAGTTATAAAGTTATAATTAACATCCAAATTACACAGAATTTCAGCAATTGAGCATGATTGATGAAAATTGAAAACTTTAGGGGGTAAACTTTCAAAATTAAAAGTACAGGGGTGAAATGATGTTAGCCCCAAACCAGATGTAGGTAAATTAAAATTAATCCTATGGTTTAATATTCTGGAGTGCATCAGCAAAGTGGGTATGCTGCTACATTTTTGAGTTCATAAAATTAACTATCTGTCAAATCCCAAGGCTCAGTGAAGGAATTTATTAACAATTTACTAGAATACTCTAGACTTATGTAGTTCCATTGTGTTTCAAACCATCCAGCTTCATATATATAAGCCAATTCCAAGCTAAGCTCGTAACTTTCAAGTACTCTCTTACTATGGCAATTCTGATTTAATTTGTCAAAAGGAGAAATTGGATATGTAAAACGGATCTGGCAGCTAAATCTGCAGTTGTATTTCTGCCAATTCATATTTCATTTTTGATATGCTTCAGGTTAGTTCTGACTTTCTTCGTATCTCTTTTTCTTTTGAACGTATTCAGTTTGATAATATTCTAATGTTTTTTTTTTCATTTTATTTTTTATATTGCAACATTTTATGGCTTGTCAAAGGACTTAAATTATGTGTGTGGTACCCCAATCAAGTTCATTAAGGGATCTTGACTTGTTTTGTTTTGCCAAATGGTATTATGTTATAGGCATTTCAATCCCCACTTGATTTGAGCCAGGACGTAGATGATTATGATGGCCTACCTGAAAACATCCCATCAAATCATGATGTTTCTAGAGTTTCAAAATCTTCTCAATTGATCTCCACAAGAACTCATGCCTCCAAATCTGTTCAAGCAGCTGAAGCCTATGTGGTGGAAGGGAGCAACCCAGTCTGTAATTTACCTATAGGGGTGAATACCAAAAAGATCTCTGCATCACTTCTGTGACTATTAAGTTTCATAAGATGATAACCGAATGTAAGGTCGGTTCCATCAAGGTGTCTCTCTACTTAATTGAAAATTTGACATATATCGGTTACTGCAGGAGGAGAAGCATGAAGGTCATGGTGGATCCATCAACGGGAGTCACACTTCAAGCTTGGAATATACCAAAGACATACATATTTGTCACGGGAATAATGTCATCGATTCCAATGGAAATGTGAGGATTTCTCTTTAATTGTGCTATAATATCTTACTTGAACTTGTTGTCAACTCCTCTATAGCCCCATTGGTTTGCCAGAAAGCTAGATTCAGAAGGATAAATAGTTAACAACTTCATGGTTCGAACCTAACTAGCTTGAGGAGTAGTGAAGCACACCCAACCTGATAAAAATTTCATTTCATAATTTTTAATTCTTATTATCACTGGTGTTTCTTATTCAAAGACCTTTACCATACATCCAACCTCCCAACACCGTCTCCTCACTTCCAACTCTTTGAAAGAGAAGGAATAGAATAAAAATAGTAAAGACCAATATTTTCCATCACTCTTCTAACTAGGAGATAGTCTAGGTAAAAGATAATCAGTTGTGGGTTTAGGTGTATATGGACCAGAGAAGTAAGCAAATATTGAAGCTAAAGTTTCACAATAAAGAGGGAAGAAGAAATAACATTATTAGAGAAACTCATGTGAAGAAAAAGAAAACAGAGAAAGATGGAAGGAGAACCCATTGGAAATTATGAAGTTTAGAAGAATCTTCAAATCTGGATTTTTCATGACCCAAAACTCTTATTTATTTTTTAGTTTCTCGTTATCAGATTCAAATGTATGCCAGTACTCTTCATATACATGATATGAAAAGTGATTAAAGTTTGAATGTTATTTTGTGTTTATGTTGGAAATTGATTTTGAAGTTGGATTGCTGTATTATGGAGAGTTTATTAATAATTTAGTTCTTCCCGATCATTTCCTGATAAGGTCCAAACGCCGCCCTTGGAAGTTCTCAATTAATTACTTTCCATCCCAGAAAAGACACAGGAACTCCATTCATTTACCCGTTCTACCAAACTGAGCCTTAGACTTGAGCGTGATATTGATTCAACTTGTTTTTTTTGTGTTGCATAATCAGGTGTCGTCATCAACGCGTACATGGTTGGATCCATCTATACAATTGCATGTTCCACTAGTTGATGTTGATAAGGTAATATTGATTCAATCATGGATTGGAGATCCGGCTCTACAATACTGCTTGCAAAAATTGATATAACAAACACAAATTAATTAAAAGATCTTCCTTTTCAGTTTTTGTGACATTTTAACAGTCAAAGTGAATCCTCTTCCATGATAGCTGAAACTTTTGGTAATCTAGTAACATTCTATTTTCTTCTCCTACTTCAGGTTCGATGTATTATACGGAACATAGTTAGAGACTGGGCAGCTGAGGTACATGTCTAGTTATCCTGAATTTCTAAGTTCTGGAGCAATCCAAGGTTTACTAGCTAATTATGTCAACATATCGAATACAGGGTCAGAAAGAACGTGATCAATGCTACAGGCCTATACTTGAAGAACTTGATTCATTTTTTGTTAATCGCTCCAAGGAAAGGTAGAATTGGTTTCTAGTTTTTCTCTTATACTTTCATTTTGTCTTAACATGGTTGCTTCCTTTGTTGACCATAGTAATTAACTGGGTCATGTTCTATATTGTCTAAGGATTTTTTCTTCTTTCGATATTACTATAAATGTGAAAATAATAATAGATTATGATGTACAGCCCTCCTGCCTGTTTAGTTCCTGGTGCTGGACTTGGGTGGCTTGCTTTGGAGATCTCATCTCGAGGTGTGCATACATTTCGGTTATTAAAAATTATGTTCATTCATATATTTATACTCAATTCATACAGTTTCATCCTATATGCAGGTTTCATTTGCCAGGGAAATGAATTTTCATACTACATGATG
This sequence comes from Comarum palustre, assembly GCA_951800085.1. NCBI lineage: Eukaryota > Viridiplantae > Streptophyta > Magnoliopsida > Rosales > Rosaceae > Comarum > Comarum palustre. The sequence continues at coordinate 5,549,432 of OX637578.1, forward strand.
ATATGCTCAATTTTTATTCTCAATGAGTAAGAATTCGCTACTCGTGGTCAAAATCATTTGCCTATATGTGTGCTTGTGTGTGTAGAGAGAGATATTTACAGAGTTATAGAGTTTTAAGTTTTCAGAGTAACAGGTCTTGATCTGTTTATCAGTTGTCAAATTGCTGAGGAGTGGACAATATATCCATGGATCCACAGCAATTGTAATTCACCTTCAGATGATGATCAACTTTGTCCCGTTCGAATACCTGATATTCATCCTGCTAGGTATTCATGCTACTCCTGATCTTTTGTGCTACTCCTGATCTTTTGTCTTTAGTAATGCTACAGAAGCACACTTTTCTGATTGTATATCCATTAGTCATGCTGGTATTACTGCGATTGTTCGTCCTTAATAGTGCTACAAAGATATCGTTTTCCTTGCAAAGATACTGGAAAAACTTAAAGGATGCTGTAAACGAAGTCCATGGATTTTCTGTAAAATTTTATGGTTGCTATTGATGGATATACTGGGGTAGTCTTCATTTTCTTATCACTATGACTTAGTAAGAGATGACAATAATTGGAATCATTTGGTATCCCTGGTAGAAACATACCATCACAAATTGTTACCAAGCTATTACATATCCTCGTGTTGAATCTTTTTTTTTCTTGTTTTATCGAATTCAATACTATTTTGCCACTAAAAGTTTCACTATTGCTTTATTTTCCATTAATTTAGATCTTCATATAAGCAGTGCAGTGATTACTGAAGGCTTTTCTATGTGTGGTGGGGACTTTGTTGAGGTTTATAATGATCCAAGCCAAGTAGGTAAGCAAAGATGTATGTCATAGTGGCACTAATTTTGTACTTATATACAGATTTTGATGGTCATGAAATTTAATCTGAATGGCATGGGTATTTTATCTGATCTATTTGTCTTTGCTGCAAAGGGATTCCTTGTAACAGTTGATACTTGCATGCAGGAACATGTATGAACTAATCCCACTATTGTATTTCATGAGATTATTTGTGGCATATACAGGTGCTTGGGATGCAGTTGCCACCTGTTGGATACATTGAAATCATATCAAGAATCTTGAAAGGAGGCGTAAGCTCGATACTCTTCAGTATTTGAAATTTGCTACCCTGTCATTGAGGAATTAATGACGCGTTAATAACAGGTCTGGATAAACATGGGTCCCCTATTGTATTACTTTACAGATATATATGGCAAGGAGATGCAAGTTTCTGTTTGGTAAAGCACATTTCATGTTCCCACATGCTCTAATGGAGAACTAGATCTTAAACTTGTTATCTTTGGTTATTTAGGATACGTCTATTGAACCAAGTTTGGAGGATGTTAAGAGGGTGGCTTTGCATTATGGATTTCATAGAGGTAATCCATTTTCATTTTTTTTATTATACATTTAGGGATATCTATACATGAATGTACCGAAGTTCTTCACATATGGGATCTCTGTATTTGTCATTGAGCGCTGTCAATACTCAATATGCATCTTGTCATGTAGGGTACGATGAATGCTAAATTCATGGGTTGCTTTCGAAACCCTTTTGCTTTATTCATTTACTGTCAATATAATAGCTTTGATGCATTATTCTTAATGTTATTTCCTTGCAGAACAGATACTATGCTGCTTTTTGGACAGAGAAATCAGCCACAATGGCGCACAGCACTCCTTAGCTGATTGGCAACCTTTTTAATACTTTAAACTAGTTATTTGTGGATGGATTATTTTGACAATCATTGGGAAGCTCTGAAATATAGTTTACAAAAGTAAAAGTTAAATGGTTTTTTTGGACAATGACATTTGCGTCTTTGTGCAAAGTAAAATGAAACGAGGAATGGAGACTGAACTCAAATGCAACAAGTTTACTTGAAATTTTAATAAAGGGTTGACTGGTGATGGTTATTTTCCTCTGCATATAAACTTTCTGGTAGTACTCCAGGAAAAAAATGCTTCTCATTATATTGGGGCCATACGCCGAGGGCAAAGCCCAGAACAGAATCCTTATTGCAAGTTTATAACAATTTTCATGCGACAAACATGAAGGTTTGTAGGGTAGCAATTTTTGGTCGAACAAATCTCAGCTCCTCTGCTCTTTTGCATTTAAGAAATTGTGGTACTAAATAAACAGGTGAAGCAGGCAATGATGACATATGTAAGAGATCCAGTTAGCAAAGTACATACAGAAGACACTCGCACAAGGAAAAATTATAGGGAGACCATGCATGAACCCCTCATGTAAACTAGAACAGCCAGAGGAGACAAGTAAAAGAAAGGCGACGAGGAAAAAACCTTTATCTTACATACCTGAATTTTTAATCAGAAAATGACCAGGAACAAGAGGAGTTCTGAAGGTTCTGTAAGACTACCCTGTACATTCTATCCCTATGCTTCCAGTTCAACACAGAGCACCAAAATAAAGCTCCCAGAAGAACCAACTTCCAGACTCAAACTCCCCTCTACAAGTTCCCAGCATATTACACATTTAGGAACGACTGTGAATTCATCAAGATGAGCATCACATGTTTACTTAATTGTGGAACAGTAAAAAGTAAGAACAAATAAAAACGAAGCTTTATAAAATTACTTCGATTGGGAGTAGCATATCCTTTCATTCCCCATGTCAGACCCCCCCACCTTAAAGTGGACTCACATTACCCTGATATGCATCGAATGACCATCAACCAATTATGATTTTAAAAGACAAATTCCAAACAAACCTCGATAAGCATTCCTCTATCCCCTTACTGATTCTGAGTTCATTTGACCTCCACTGCCACCATGAGCATTAAGACCAGAAATGGGCATGGAACGATGAGCAAAATCTGACAAAAGCTTGCGTTGGTGCTCATTAGTGTGAGGAAGACTGGCCCGTAGAAGCTCCACAGGCATTTCCCGGTGTATTGCTTTGGTGGCCTCTGAACCAATAACTTCCGAACTTTGCTGTGTCTGCATAAATATTGACTGCAGGATAGTTTCATATTTACTCAGACAATATTTGGTAAGAAGACCAAAGAATTCATCGAAGGAAGCCTGCCAGAGGGCACGATTAGAAAACACTACAGTTTCCAACAGCATGAGGATCAGTCAAGAGTACAGTTGCCCCTTCAAGAACCGATTTCAATATAATAGCGGCCCCATCCCCAGCAGGGCTTCCAAGGGGACGAAGAGGTGGCTGCTCTGATGAACAAACGACTGCAACAAGACAAGCACTTAGAGCACGAAGATCCATACCACTTATACATGCAGAAACTGTTTTTGCCAGACTGGTAGTTGTATCAGCAGCTGCAGGATCAGATGGAAGACCACCAAACAAAACTCTTAAGTGTCGGAATACAGTCATGCAGACAATACGGGCAATCTCACTACCAGGGAAAAGAAGCTGGATAAACCTAGTAAGGAGCTTTCGGCCTTTGGGAAGAGCAACCAACCTTAGGAACACAATGTCATCCTTTGGGGACAACCCAACTACATGGCTGCTTTTCATTAGTGGATCTACTAGCTGAAGTGACGCTGCCAACCCTTCCAGCAGCATTTGCCGCCTTCGCCGAAGTTGTACTCCACCGTCTTGGGGCTGACCGCATTGTATAAGTCTATCAATATCATCAACATCAAGAAGGAGACAAAGGCCATCTTCAATGGTTATCCTAGCAGCAAGCATAGGTTCCTGTTCCAAAGGCTTCTCAGCGGCATGTTCAGAATTCCCTTCACCAGGAGGGGGATCAACTTCAAGGAGAGGACGTGGCCTACGGATGGACGCAAGAGGAATCCTCCCAAGAGCATCAACAGAAGAATGAGAATGCTGATCGCTACTATTACGACCTCTGGAAGAGAACTCTCTCAGATGAGATGGGCAGAAAGAGTGTTTTGACCTCGACCCAGCAGCTTTCTTGGAAAGACTTGCCTGGTGGTAATAATCATCTATGTAGGGATCATTGCTATGTGTTGCAGCATGCTGCATTTTAAGAATACTCTCTATCTCTTCGGATGTCATATGCTTAGACCTGAACTGGATAAACCCACTCTCACTTTTCTGACTACCAGTATCAGAGCCTTGCGAAAACCGATTGTGTTTGCCTCTTTGTTTAGGTCTATGCTCTCTTATGTCGGGTAATCCATGCATTGGCTTGTGTGAAGGAGAAGGATGGGTATTATATAGTTGGGACTGCATTGCTGCAAAATGGGTCAAAGATGGCTGGATCTGACGGTGCAATCTCTGCTGTTGAAGCTGCTGCTGAGCTGACAGCAACTGTGCGGACAAAAGTCCATTTTGATGAGGTAGCTGTTGCTGCAATATATTGCTCATGAGGTTGGAATGACCCCCATGCAACACTCCGGAATGGTTGACCCAATGATTTTGTGACCTGCTATTGAAAGGAAGAGCAGGGTTTGTGAACTGAGGCATGTTTGCTCCATAGTGCAACCCATGAGGTAAACCACCAGCCAAATGAAGATTAGAATTAGATAAAGGAAGATTTGGTGAAGAGAAAGGAGACTGGGAAGCACCAGATAGAGTAGAAAGATTCAGATGCTGTGGTGATCCCCCCTGGGACCTATTTCCAGGGGGAGGGAATGATGTGAATGTTGATTTGGGAACTATAATTGGTTCACTGTTGTAGTGCTGCAGGACAGGGGGCTGCTCAGGGTATGAGGATGTTCTGTGCAAAGGTTTTGATTCTGGAAATCGAGCGGACGATTGTGGCTGTGATGACCATCTTTTTCCGTCCAGAGAATTATCTGTGTCAAACATCTGCTGGTCCAACCAGCTACCGAAATCTCCATCTTGGGCCCAATCAGTAGCAGATGAACCTGAAGAGAACTTGCCGTTAAATAACATACAAATAGAAGCTACAGAAATATATAAAATTGGTTTGGGAATGCTAGAACTCAAACACATCAGTACGTATCAAAGACAAGAAAAGGGAAAAGGTTGTAAAGAAACCATTCCATGGATTAATAACTACAATCTAACTTCTGCTATTTTTCACCCAAAATACTTCAGGTATTGTATAATGAAAACAAGAACCAACATATCCAGTCATTAGAAAGCAAGCCTAAACCCATCCACATCTAGAAAGCAAACAGAGTAGTCAAGCCTCGCATAAATAGTATAAAAGCTCTCTAATTCATGCATGTCAAGAGCCATCATCCAGAAGATGGCACCGCATATGATAGTGCAGTTAAAACAAGATCACAATTTAAAACTAAGAACACAAATGAAATGGGATGCCTTAACATATGATAGTGCAGTTAAAACATATGACAGGACCATAACTTGCAATTTAAGGGAGGGAAAATCCGCAGAAATTTTTTCTTTCCTACTAAAATGACTGAAGTGCCTATGCAACTGAGAATTCAATACAAGCTCCTTATCATGTATTGGGTCATAATATATATATATATATATATATATAATATATATATATACATATACATATGACAGAAGAGCTGAAATACTTACTTTCCCGTGAAAAAGAGCCAGAACCTCTATCTCCAATAACTCCCGGGTGTCTAGGTCCAGTTACAACTTTGTTCAACTGTGTAACAAAAATGTAAATAAAAAGAAATCACAATTTGTTTACAACGAACATGGTTAATCGAAAATTGTTTGCACCACTCCTAACAGTGTCTATGCTTTAACACATGATAGAAGAATACATATGTTTATTGAGGTGAGACACTTCAATAATATCAATGTTACGGTATACAAATGGGAATAGTGTACTATCAAGAAAACCTCCATAAAAAGGGTATGACAAAAGCAGGTGTTAGTTTAAAAAAAATCATGATAAAAGACACCAGACTGAAGAATGGAGGTCTCTATTCTATGGCTGGACATATGGTTTTAAACAAGTCAATCAATTGAAGAAGCTTTTTTGTTACATGTAATGACAGACAAAGCTTTCATAATTCCAAACAAATTTCTTCAAAAAAATATTCTTTTTTAAGAAAAAAGTTTAATAAGTTATAAAAGCTTTAGATAAGTAATGAGGAGAATTTTTGTTAAAAAAAGATTTGCAGGAGAAGACTTATAAACAGATTACTAGTTTTATACGATGGTATAAAGGAAGAATAAAAAAATACTAACACTCGAATTTCTGAGCATCAGCATTCAATTTAGGGTTACAGCAATGAAAGATTCCAGCTCAAATACTTTAGAATCAAACAATATATACTTAATTACTTGATCATCAATTAAGCAAACCTTGGCAAAAGTAGTCGCCAGATCATCCACATCAGATAAAGATCCCAACCCTAGGCCCTACACGCAAAAACAGAATAGGATTGGAGTACATGAATATGCTTTACGGCACACAGTTTAGAATAGCCAATAAACTGCAAAAGTTATAGTATCTTGAATACCCAGAAGGAACTATACAGAACATACCCAGAAGGAACTATACAGAACATACTAACACCAACGTAGTGGAAACCAAAGAATTCTTTTTGTTGTATAAAATTATACAAAATCAAATATCACAAACAGGCTTCACAGTGCAAAATAAGATTCAAGGGAAACAAGAATCAAACCTCATCCTTTTCAAACAAATGGTACTCATTATCGATGGACCCAAATAAAGATTTTCTGTCACTCTCCTCGTCTAAACCCCCCAACTCAACTTCTTCCGCCACGTTTTGGCCAAAAAAATCATACTGTGATGCATCAAAGAGTGCACTATTCTCTGCACGGCAATTAAAACACGGTTAGACATCCAAATCAGCAGAGCTGCTACTCTAGTGTAAAATCTGTAAAAGGATAGCTATACTAATAGCATAGTGTACTCTAAAAATGAACAATTCTCCCATCATCTCTCCAGCTACACATCCCAACCACAAACGAATATAAACACATCTTCATCCTCAATCTAATCACACTTCAGTCAAGACAAGAACTTTGCTTCAACTCAGCTTAAGCTAATCGACAATCATAAGCATCCAAAATTCGATTTTGAACACATTCAATACAAACAAGCTAAGCAAAACAAGTTCCCAATAAATCAAAAACACCAAAATCTGAACCAAAACAACTCCGGATCATCGAACCCTAATTTCTTCATCTTTACGCTGAAAAAGATTCCGAAAAGCATGCAATTTGATTCCTAAAAGTCAAAAAGAAGGCAATCTCATCTCCATCAAATTCAAGCTTCCAAAAACAAAATCCAAAACCTAAAAGAAAGCAGGGAACAGATCTCGGAGCTTAAAGAAACCTGAGGAGCTCCGACGCAAGTCGCGGAAATCCGCGCCGCCGCTACCAGATCTGTCCATGCTTTACAGAGCCAATCGGAAGCTCTCGCTCTCGAGAGAGAAGGCGGTACCCTCTTTGAGGGATAATAAACCTTGTGTGTGGGTTAGGTCATTTTGCGAGGGAGGCCATTAGAAGAGAGAGAAAAGTAAGAACGAAGAAGACGACTTTCGCATTTCGCGCACGTGCTCGGCGTGCAACTCTTCGTTTTGTAATAAAGTACGTACGCGCAATGCGGGCCGTTGGATACGGTTCTTTCGGTGGGCGAATGGGAGAGTGACGCGTCACGTGACACCGGCACTTGGATAAGGGAGGAGGAGGAGTACTGTGGGGTCCTTGGGTGGGTTTTGGTTGGTTGACACGTCATCGTCCGTCCTGGGAGGAGAAGGATATTCTATGTGGCTTCGATTTGGAAGAGCATATAAGACACGCTGCTGTTTTTTATAGAAAATAGATAATTTCATCGATATATACTTACCCAAAAAACACATACATCAAATAAAATACATCAAATTGTTTATTTGTAGTCACACTACTAGTTAGCAACGAGCAATAACGAAGAGACAAAACTCAAAATATGCCTATCACTAATAATTTATAGCTACTCATGTTTAATCCCAATGTAGCGAAAATACCTTAATATTTACGGACTTCAATTGATGTATAACAAAGTAAGACCTAGACTTAATCATGACGAGTCGTCCATCATATGTGTAGGAAGAAACCAACATCTAAGGTTTGTCTAAGGCCCAACAAATGAAGCCTACCAACCTAGAGATCCCAGATCCAACAATCCAAATCCTAACAGATCGAAGGACCCAGCCCAAACTCAGAACCAAAGGCTCAGGTCCAAACCCGATCGTCCCATCTCTTCCATGCAACAGCCTTTACCTTCCACAAATGTCCACCAAACTTCGGCAATCACCACACAATCGATGAACCAACTGTCAACCCAGCCTTGCCGAACTTGGGAGCCACCATAGGCCACGACTCTGGCAACTAAGCACCACCAACACCGCCGTCTAGATCCACGACGACCACCACCATGAACGCTAAAATCTCAACCACCATCACTAAAATTATGAAACTCCTCTGTGCCTAAGTCGATCCAGCGATGCGGACTCGTAACGATCAGTGGAGGAATTGGCACTGATCATCACCAAAGAACAATCACAGTTAGAGACCATAAGCAACTCGTTGTTACCACACACGGACTCATCGCTAGCACGGACACGCCGTTGTCACAGTAGTCGCCTAGCCCAAAAGAGATGCACTGCCGCCAAACAACGAATCCTATGTTTCACAGCCTACTGGCACTCCGAGTCTCTCGGAGGTTCTCTCTCACTCTCATGAACTTAATAAAAACACAAGGTTCAAAAAGATAAATTAGACAGGACGAGAGGCTATTGTTGTTTTTTAGTCGAAAGTCAACCAATTCATATATTCAACCAGTGTTCAAAAAAACGCTAGGCGCTAGTCGGGCGGTCAGCCACCTTCTAGCGCCCAGAGCGCCTAGGCGGTTTTACCTTTTAAAAAAATATATATATTTATAATATAATTTTAATTCTATATAATACTCAAATAGACATTTACCAACAACCAAATTGATCCATCAACAATCAAATAATAATACAAGAGCTTCCAAACAACTCTAAAACGAAAACTTATCATAAAAACATACATATAAACTCAAACATGCAAAGACAATCAAGTACTACTACCACAAAATAAAAGTGTCTAGCATATATTACAATAAAAGTGTCTAGTATATATTACAACATATATAATCAGGCTGGGTCCCCAGTGCAACATATATATTTTTCTTTACCAATTACATATGCAGCTGAATATAATGGACAGAAAACGTACCTGGGAAGAATTGCCGATAGCACGGCGGGGCCTAGGCGGTTTTTTACAAAAACGGGTCGGCCTGCCACCTTCCAGCGCCTAGGCGCCGCCTAGGCCGATTTTTCGAACAGAGTATTCAACAAGCAGTGTCAAAGATAACATACTCATAAGAGCCGACATAAAGATCTACCTCTTAGGACTAGCAATTAAACCTAGTAAAACTAAGCTCGAAAGCCTAAATACACCCATATTTTGTTTACGATTCTAGCACCTTTATTTGAAAAAATCAGTCTTGATGTAGAAGGAAAGATAAATTGGTACCAACCACATCAAACTGATTCTGTGACAGACTCAAAATTAAGCCAAATTTTAGACCATAAAGACCCAATCTAACTAGATCCTAGAAAATACTAAAACAGTGCAACAATTAGACCCATGATCGAAGGAGTCTTGCTAGCCCAATTATAGGCCCAAATAGCAGAACCAGGAAAAACCCTAGATGTCGTCCAAAGTTGCAGTTGCCATCTCCAACCAAAAAATTAGAGAGTACAGATCCACAGTCCACGATGATGAACACAACTTTGTCGTCATCAACTCGCTATAACCAGCACAAAGGACTGATCCACCATTTGGAGGACAAAGTCTACCATCTTTTATCGCAGCATCTACCTTCACAGGAGCCATAATTAACATTAACAACACCTTCCAACATTGTCAGCCAACATCCAGCCATTGGAGCTGCAATAATTCTCTCATAAGTGTGATCAGAAAGACAATCACGATCTAGATAGATCATAATTGAGTGACCCTCACCGTCGGTAACAAGACTGAAACCCAAAAAACGTCAATCCAAATCAGATCCAAGTTTGTGCAATCTAGGTTTTCTATGCAACCAGACCTCTGTCAAGACACACAGACTGATAAGTTATGAAGGTTGTTTGTTTTTAATAAAAATCCTAGATTGACACAATCAAAAAGACCTAGTCATTAGGTGTTTGTTTTGAATTCCTAGTCTCTAGGATTCATTGTTTTCAGTTGATTCTTTCAAGTTGTTAAACTCGTGGCTGCATGTAGCCTATACTAGTGGAGTTTTTTTAGTCTTTCTATTAGAACTTTGTGGCTATATAATTAGCCAAACTTTAGTTGAATAAATGTGTATTGAAACCATCTTTTCTTTGAAGACTTGTAGCAATCAAGTGCAAAGTTCGGCATCCCAAACTCAGAACCAAAGGCTCAGGTCCAAACCTGATCATCTCATCTCTTACATGCAACGGCCTCTACCTTCCACAAATGCCCACCAAACTTCGGCAACCACCAGACAATCGACCGACCAACTGTCAACCTAGCCTTGCAAAACCTGGGGCTGGGAGCCACCATAGGCCACAACTCTGGCAACCAAGCACCACCAACACCGTCGTCCAGATCCACGACGACCACTGCCATCAACGCCAAAATCTCAACCACCATAACTAAAATTGTGAAAGCAGAGAGATCCGGTGACACAACCACTCCTCCGTTCCTAAGTCGATCCAGCGATGCGGACCCATAGCGATCAGTGGAGGAATCGACACTGATCATCACCAAAGAACTATCACAGTTAGAGAGACCATAAGCCTCTCATTGTTACCACACACACGGACTCGTCGCTAGCACGGACATGCTGCTATCACAGTAATCGCCTTGCCTAGAAGAGATGCGCTGCCGCCAAACAACGAATCCTAGGTTTATAGCCTATAGGCAGTCCGAGTCTCTTGAAGGTTCTCTCTCATTCTCATGAACTTAATAAAAATACAAGGTTCAAAAAGATAAATTAGATAGGACGAGAGGCTGTTGTTGTTTTTTTAGTCAAAAATCAACCAATTCATATATTCAACAAGCAGTGTCAAAGATAACACACTCATCAGAGCCGACATAAAGAGCTACCTCTTAAGACTAGCAATTAAACCTAGTAAAACTAAGCTCGAAAGCCTAAATACACCCACATTTTGTTTACGATTTCTAACACTTTAATTTGTAAAAATCAGTCTTGATATACAAGGAAAGATAAATTGGTACCAATCACATCAAACTGATTCTGTTACATTTGCTGACCGACTGACCGACTACTATACCCTCATTTGAATCATTTCCTTTTTTTACCTTAGTCATGTATGTTATACCCTAGGTTTAAAACCCCGCTATCTACCTTCAATTGGTTCATGTAAGAAATGTCCCCCGCAGGAATCAGAATTCTGATTGTTTTTATGAACAGTACTTATCTTTCTTCTCACCGTGAACATAGCTACAGATCAATCCCTTAGAATACAAACTCTAAAAACTTGATCTTAAAGATTTCAATGGCTAGAATATCAATCGCATATTGGCATATCAGTGACAATAATCAGCAATGTACTTGGTTGATGACAGAAAGCTATGAAGTGCAAGTAGAGCTTTAGCCATTCTTCTAGTTTGGATAGAAACCTGGGATTCTCGGAGAGTAGGAGGAAGATGTTATAATTGTAGAGACCCACAAAGGAAAAGTTTCAACATAAAAACAAAAAACCACCAATTCAATGGAATTTTTCAATGAACTCAATAAATTAAAGCTTGGAAGTGCAAGCCTTAAGCACTACTCAAGGAAGTTAGAGGGAAAGACACTTGGGGGAGATTCTGGATTAGAATGAGAGCAAAGCAACCAATCTTTTTCTATATGAATCAATGAATTATACTAATATCAGTAGCCGCTTAATATACCAAATGGCTCACATATATCCAAAAATTCCAAATGATTGGGGAAGAATACATTGTTGCATGCTGTCACGAATCAAAACCAGACGAGTCCAATAGATCATGTACAGAAACAAATGGAATATATATAAAAACGATGAGAAAAAATTATGGACATGGATGAAGAACATGTCGTACCTCAATGAAACGCAAAGATTCACATGCAGAAGGCGCTGACCTTCACCTCATGCACGTGTTTTGCTTTGTCTTCCTCTTCGACATTCAAACACAAGACCTGGACTTGGTCCAAAAGCCTCTCATATTTCTTGCTTTGCTCTCACCCTTCCTTCCCTTTCACCCTTCTTCATGTACGTTGTTGGTGAACTCATTAATCTGTTATTATATTTATTCTTCTGCAACGTATACCTGGACAATTTCCTATATATTCTCCAACAATGATCCATTAATTGATCCTCGATCGTTTCCGTTTCTAGGTTCTTCGAGGTGAGCAGTTGATGAGGTTTCTCTTCGTTGTCATATGTTTCGTTTCTGTCAGTGTGTCTTTATTGATGTCTGTGTCGATCTTCTGGTTTTCTATAACGTTTCATTAATCTGTGCAAGCCATCCACATAAATATGTAGAGAAATCTAATGAAGTGCTTGGTTTAATTCATTCCAATTTGTGTGACTTTCAAGCAACTCCAAGTCGTGGAGGAAAGAATTATTATATAACATTCATTGATGATTGTAGTAAGTATTGCTATGTATATTTACTACATACTAAGGATGAAGCTTTAGATATGTTTAAAGCATATAAAGCTGAAGTTGAGAATCAACTTGAGAAAAGAATAAAAATTCTAAGGTCCGATAGAGGTGGTGAATACCAATCTAACAAATTTGCTGAATTTTGTTCTTCTCATGGTATTGTGCATCAAACTACAGCCCCATATACACCACAACAAAATGGAGTCGCCGAACGAAAGAATAGAACATTGAAGAATATGATAAATTCAATGTTAAATAGTTCGGGTGCTCCACCTAGTTTATGGGGTGAAGCCTTAGTTGCATCAAATGATTTATTAAATAGAATTCCTCATAAGTCAAGTAATCAATCTCCTTATGAGTTATGGAAAGGACGTTTACCTACTTACAAAACGATCAAAGTGTGGGGTTGTCTTGCAAAAGTTCAAGTTCCTCTTCCTAAGAGAGTTAAACTTGGACCTAAAACTATAGATTGCATATATATAGGCTCTGCCAAGAATAGTGCAGCCTATAAGTTCTTAGTTTATAACTCGGAAGTTGAGGATATAAATAAGAATACAATTATGGAATCTGCCGAGGCGGAATTCTTTGAGGATATTTTTCCTTATAAGGAGAAAACTAATCCAAAGAAAATAACATATGCCGATGTTTCCACACAAGGTGAATCAAACAAAGATACTTCAAAGGATGGAAATCCTTCTTCCGTTCAACAAGAAAATGTTGAACCAAGAAGAAGTAAACGTGGAAAAATAGCCAAAGATTTTGGAAATGACTTTATGACCTTCATGCTTGAAGGAGAACCTCAAACATACAAGGCTGCCATGGAATCATCCGAAGCACCTTATTGGAAGGAGGCTATCCAAAGTGAAGTAGAATCCATTATGCAAAATAATACATGGCAATTGGTTGATTTACCACAAGGTCATAAACCAATTGGGCATAAATGGATATTCAAAAGGAAATTGAGACCGGATGGTACTATAGAAAAATACAAAGCTCGTATAGTAGCCAAAGGTTATCGTCAAAAGGAAGGCATAGATTTCTTTGATACCTATTCGCCGGTAACAAGAATTACGTCCATTAGAACGCTAATTGCTATAGCGGCTGTTCACAATTTGGAAATACACCAAATGGATGTGAAAACCGCATTTTTAAATGGTGAATTAGATGAAGAAATCTACATGGAACAACCCGAAGGGTTTGTTGTTAAAGGTCAAGAAAGAAAAGTTTGCAAATTGGTTAAGTCTCTTTATGGACTTAAACAAGCTCCAAAGCAATGACATGAGAAATTTGATAACACATTATTATCAAATGGATTCAAAATTAATGAATGTGACAAATGTGTCTACGTGAAAGAATGTAAGGACGCATATGTCATTGTATGCTTATATGTCGATGATATGCTTATAATGGGAACTAGTAAGGATGTTATTAATCAAACCAAGAAGATGTTACATTCGAATTTCGATATGAAAGATATGGGAATTGCTGATATAATTCTTGGTATTCGAGTTCAAAGGAATTCGGATGGTTACATACTTACACAATCTCATTACGTAGAAAAGGTCCTTAGGAAATTTGGACACTATGATGACAAACCGGTCGTTACCCCATTTGATCCTTCTACTCACCTTAAGAAGAATCAAGGTGATAGTGTGTCTCAATTGGAATACATCCAAGTTCTTGGAAGCTTGATGTACATAATGAATTGTACAAGACCGGATTTGGCTTATAATTTGAGTAGACTAGGTAGATATTCACACAGTCCGGGTAATGAACATTGGATTGCTTTGATAAGAGTCTTAAGGTACCTAAAGCATACAATAAACTATGGGTTACATTATACCAAATATCCTCCCGTATTAGAAGGATTTTGTGATGCAAATTGGATTTCATGTCATTCGGAGAGTAAGTCCACAAGTGGTTATGTATTTACACTTGGTGGAGCGGCCGTATCTTGGAAATCATCAAAACAAACCGTGAATACGCGTTCGACAATGGAAGCGGAATTTGTAGCCTTGGATAAAGCCGCCGAAGAAGCGGAATGGCTCAAAGGTTTCCTAGAAGGTATTCCGTTGTGGCCAAAGGCCGTCACGCCCATATGCATACATTGTGATAGTATGGCTGCCCTTACAAGAGCAAAGAATGACCATTACAATGGCAAATCAAGGCACATAAGGCGACGTCACAAGACAATACGAGACTTGCTCAAAAATGGAATTATTTCCATTAACTATATAAAATCAAAGGAAAATATAGCGGATCCTTTGACTAAAGGCCTAAATAGAGAGCAAGTTATATTTACATCGAGGGGAATGGGCTTAAAGCCAATACAATGAGTCACCACTTGGCGGAAACCTAACCTAGCAACATTGGAGATCCCATGGTCTAGGTTCAATAGGCAAACTAGTTGAGGAAGACTCAAAAAGCATAACACACAAGTACGCCTATTCCTATGATGACATAAAGTGTGTTTCCGTTGATGATTAAGGGTTGAATCTTAGTATTCTTAATAATGTTAATAGCCTTTGTAAAGGTGGGATAGTACGGACTATTCTTAATTAGCATTACCTATATGAGATTGATGTCGGGTCGCATCTATGAGAACCGAAATGGCTACGTTCTCTAAAACTCTCATGAAGTAAGGAGTTGTTCAGGACCAAAATGAACACAACCGTAAGAATGAACATGTGTTTTGATATGATATGTGTAATACTTATTGTCTCGATTTACTACACAACGTGAATAGTTCACTACTTCACAAAGTGAATCCGATAAGTATTTACTACGAAAGGTTCAAGTCCAAAAGACACCTTTTCCGATGCATGTCATATCTAAGTTCTCCGAACACGCGATAAGTTCCTAATTATCTTATTTTCTATTCAAATGTGGGGTATTATTAGAGTTTGAATAGAAAATGTGGGGTATTGTAGGAACTTGTGGGACTTTAGTCCCACATTGAAGAAGTTGAAAAGGTTGTGCCTTTTATAAGGGCTAACCCATTTAGATTATTAAATGAGTGTTGTGTGAGAGAATAGGCTTTAATTGACTCTCTATGGATTTTCCATAGAATTAGATAGGCACATACTCTCGCCCATCACTAACATATATAGCCATATGCAGATATTTCAATGTGATAGGATCAGATCCTGAGGGAAGATTAGGAGAGGCTCCTCGACCTGAGCTACGTGAGTACGGCCGAATATCTGGAGCTTGTTTTGATGCAGCTCGAGGAATTATTTCTGGACTGAAGGTACTTACATTTCCTTTCACTTCCACCCTTCTTCATAGAGTTGTATAGGGGAAAATGCTCTACTTAAAGTAGTCTTTGAATTTAAGAAGTGAATCCCTTTATTCATGTTTTCTAGGCCAGAAGAATAGATTATGCAACACCTGAGTAAAGTTGGCATCTACAATGTGGGAACTGGAAATGGTTGTGAAATCCAGCTTCCTTCATACAGTTTAGTTTCTTCCTGTCCTTACTTTCCCTTCTGGCTTAAACTAATCTTGATCTTTTGACCCACTTTGATAACAGGTAGTTCAGTGGAGTTTGTGGAAGCATGTAAGAAGGCGACGGCCGCAAGATATAAAGGTTGAATATCTAGGCCGAAGGCCAGGGGATTATGCCAAAGTTTATAGAGATCCTTCCAAGATAAGGAAAGAGTTGAACTGGACAGCTCAACACACCGATCTTCAACAGAGCCTACAGACTGCATGGAGATGGCAAAAAAAACATTTCAACGGTTATGGTACTATGGCTTGATAAAATGTAAAGCGGAAAGAAATATGGTTTAGTGATGTTCATTGAGTGGAACTAGAAAATATCTCTATGTTCATTGTAAGACTATTGAACTAGACATCAGCATTTTGATTCAGGCTGATATTAGTGAGAAGTTTTGGAGTTCATTTTGTAACATCAGAGTATTCAATAAAACTTGTAATCGAAAATAGCTTTATTAATGCAGTCTGTTTTTGACTTTGAATTCAAATATGTATGTTATTTAGTTTAATCCAATCATATAAAAATAAGGTAGTTATGGGCAGTTGTTTGATGAAAGTAATTGGCACATCAGTTTCATCTGATATAAAGTGAATTGCACAGCCTTCATTGATCCCTACTAGAGTACCACACCTCAAATAAAATTGTCTTATCAACAATGAGATTAAGGGTGAATCTAGGAGAAAAAAATAGGAGACAACAGATATAATTTTGTAACTTTAGAGTTTATCTTATATTTATTATGTTAGAATCAGAAATCTTATCAATCCTAATATTGATCACAGATCGATTATGTTACGTGTATTTCTAACAATTGGTATCTCAAATTAGGATTGATAGAGCCTCCAGAATTGTCTGCGACCCTTTTCTTCTGAAATCAATGTCGTGGTACAGCCGTACAGGTAAGGCTTCATTCTGATTTCCATTTGTTTGTCATTGGTATCCATTATCCTCATTCGTTGAGAGGATTAAATGACAACAAAGTAATTAAGGCCTTCATCACTCATATTGATCACCAAATAGCGTATACTACCAAATTGGTGTTGATTCAGGATTTGATTTAATATATGAGTTCCAGGTACTTGTCCTTGAGGCTTGTCATAATGAATCTACAGTGTGGAATGCTTGTTCTGATCATAATACATGCTGTTTACATTATAGTGTGTGTCTAGTTTATTTGGTTTGTAGAGATGTATTATTTGGATTAAGATTGATGGCTGGGGCTTTTTGTTAAACCATCATATATATGCTTGAAATTTTGCATCAGAAAATCATAGACTCGTATAGTTGAGTAAATGACTCAATGGTTAAGCAATCGATTTTGTCGATCAATTTCTTCATACCCCGTTAGTCTAGTTTTAAGTGACATTATTTTACCGCAATGTGTTTTTATGCTTCTAGACTGCAAGAGTCCAGTTTTCATTATAGTTCTTCTGTTTTCTGGAACATTGAGATTGAAATACTTGTCCTAATTCTATTTTGCATAGAAATATCTGATGTTCATGCATATACATTTGGGTATATATATAGGCCTACAATTCATGTTAACTTGTTTTATTGATATCTTTCAACCCAAATAACAGCCTTAATTAGAACATTGCTTAGCAATCCCAATGCCTTGATTGACAAATTGTGTGATGAAAAGATTTTTGGCCAAAGATAGGAATCTTAATCACTTTCAGATTTTGTGGAATTTTGAGTCAGTTACTTATTTCCAGAAAACTGTTCTGATCTGGTGGGAATTTGAGGTCAGTTTCTTGTAATGAATTATAGAAGACCTCTTAAAAAAATCATTAGGAACTGATATCACCAAAACGGAATTTCCTGGGATTAGTTATGAATTTCAGAAGTCTAAAGTCGGTCACAACAACTTTTCTGCATATGTCAGCTTGTTGACTTCAGAACATCAACTTTAGGCAAAGGTAGACTTCGTAACACCTTTGATTTTACAGGATCTCTATTTCATATTTAGATTATTTCTTGTTCATCTCAGGTCATATATATGCTTAAAATGTTACATGATCATGCTACTTATATGAAATCTTTTGAAACATACCTGGGAATTTTGTTGTAATCTGCACAGTATCCATATATTCTATATCATGTCTAATACAATCATTGAGATGAAAGTAATTCTAAATGACATATACATGTTTCAAGTTACTGATATTTGATTGATTCTGAAATTCATCATGTAGTGTGCTGCCAAAGTGGCCCCATGAATGAACATTCCAAAGGATCTATGTGCTGATGAAATATTTAGTATTGAATAAGTGATATTTGTAAAATAAAGTATTATAGAAATGGCTATTATATAGCATAAGGCTGAATTCAATTTCAAACGCAGTCATATCTGGATGCATGACTCTTGATGTAGGAAAGCCCAAGATCTTTCAGGATATATCGGACCTTATGATGAGTAGTAGGAAGACGATGACCGTGGGGCAGCATCGAACCAGTGTACTGTAGATAATCATCAACAGCTTTCACGGTCAATTTTGTCTCAACTTTAATCTTCATTACGTCCATCACACTTTCAAGAACCGTCTTCTGACAACCGGGATACACAAGGGTCTATTGGACAGCAAACAGTTTGTTGTACTTGTCAATACCCGTAGTATTGACAACTGTAGTGAAGGGCTGCATCGGCTCAGATATATACTGTCCTTGAGAGCATACACCGCTCTCATAAGGAAACATATCATTGATGAAAGCTGTTGTTAGATCATTGGATGTACTGCCCGTCTCAGAAAATTGTCCATGATCATGCGGACCTCCTGATGATGTTTCACCGTGATATATTTAACATGTGTACTTCTCTCAAAACTCGTTACTCTTCAGATGCTGTCATACTTTGTCAACCGCAAATCGATGCATATCACTGTGACACTGACATTTCGTGCACGGGCAATAGAAAATTGTATTCTCATTAGGATTAGCCAGCGCATATTCAATAAAACTAATACCTCCTTTACCATATTTTTTGTCCAATTTTGGAAGCGAAATCCAACTTTTATCCATATTCTGAAAAGATAACAAAATATATATGTATAACTATAATTAATTAATTAATTCCATATATAAAATTTCAAATTATTTAGTATTCTACAACAATTAATTAATATCAAATTAATAATTAATATATATATATATACACATATACATACTAATTAATAATTACATAACAATATTTTATATCAACATCGATCATCATAAAATCATAATCAACATATCATCATCAATAACTTAAATAATTCATACCATGCATCAACACAATATTATAATTAAATTAATTAACATATATATATATATATAGGGTTTGTTTCAGGTGCAGATATCAGCATTTATTAAAAAATGAGGATTTTCGCATTTTTGATCCACTTTTCGATCATGATTTCTCATCTTAACCATTTATAATGTAGATATATGTGACTAGATCATCTCTACAAAATTTCATCTAATTTGGAGATCGTTAAGGTATTCAAATATATGATTTAGAACGAAAAAAAACGGTTCCAGTTGAACAGTTTGATTACGTTCATAGTTTTGATTCATTTTGGATATCTTAATTATCTCTAAATTTGTTGAAATTTTGTAGAAATGATCTGCTCACATATATCTACATTATGAACGGTTAAGATGAGAAATCATGATCGAAAAGTGGATCAAAATTGCAAAAGGCCGCATTTTTAAAAAAATGCAGACCTCCTCATTTATATATATATATATACTACTTATTAACAACAATTTCATATATATTATCAAATCAAAATTGATCAACTCAATCACACTCAAAATCTATTAATTCAACTCAAAATCAATATTATATAACTCAAATAAAACTCTTAAATTAACTCAAAATCAAGATATATACACATATATGTACCTATATATAGCTCCACAAACTAATTTTGGACAAATTTTCACAAACTAGTTTACAGACTAAAGCCGACGAAAAAATTAGTTTAGCCGACGAAATATTTTTTCGGCTGCTAAAATTCCACTTTAACAGACGAAAAAAAAAATTTCGTCTTTAGCTGACGAAAAAAATTTTATCGACCTATTTTTTAGTTCGTCGGCTATGCTGTTTATACTGATAGTTTAATAGCATTAAGAAGACATTCATCCCCACAGTCGGCCACACACATTTCAGTATGGTAGATGCGGCCATATAGGAATTAACCCAGGACAAGCAAAGATCATGGTCAGTCAAGGGATTGTTATGCGCAACTGAAACTGAATGTTACCAACAAACCAATTAACTGTCACTGACATAGTCATGCAAAACAAAGTAGATAAGAGCTTGAACTTTTGAAGGAGAAGATCAATCATATATATGAGGAGAAAGTGAGATAGTTGAAGAAGGTTAGGTGAAGGAGAATGAGAACGATGGTTTTGAATTCTGAACGCAAGTGATATGTATGGACAGTTGGACACAATTATAAGGGAAAGCTATGACAATATTGGAACGTATTGGACTTTGCCAAAACAGCAAATACTTTAATTCTTCGTCACATCACAAGAGTGGGATGATATATCCAACAAAATAGGTAAGGTCCTGAATCATCTGCTTCCAGCAAAGAGCTAGGCTGCAAGGAGATCAAGCACTCACTTCATCAAAACTCCAGCATCAGTTACCAGGTAAGAAAAATACTAGCTAGCACAAATGTTTGATCTTACAGCTCTGTTTTCTTTGTCTATTACATTTACATCTGCAAGCTCCTAGTAGTGACATTAGTGTAAAAACAAGAGGAAGTGGTGTAGATACTTCTTTCTGAGCTAAAATCAGATTTTATTATTTAAGAAAACAAAAGTGAAGAAGGTACAGACATAGGATGATTGAAAATCAGTAGTAAATCTTGTAAACAAATGAAACAAGAAAATAGGTTCTCTTAAATCTTCTCCGAAAATATGTTAAAATTTGATAGTAACAATAATATATCAACTGCGCAGCTTTCAACTACTTTCTTTGTAGTCAGAAGCAGTTTCATTATGACAGAGAACAATGTGAAAGAGCACTGCTTGATCGAAATCAGAGATCAGGAAGAGAGTGTGACAGCTGCAAGAAATGTGAAAAACCAAACTTTGAGTGGAAATCAAAACAAGGAGACTGCAAACATAGCATCCTCCATTAGAAGAAAGCTTCTTAGCAAAGCACCATCACCCTCTAGTACTTGCATATACAGAGTCCCTGATGCACTGAAGAAGCTCCACGAAAAGGATTTTGTGCCTTGTTTAGTTTCAATTGGACCATTTCACCATGGCACAAAGAAGCTGCAAGCCATGGAACAATTTAAGCTCTGGTACTTGCACCAGTTACTTGTTCGAAAACCAAATTCTGAGACCAACTTGGAACACATTGTTGAAAAGATCAGAAGCCTGGAAGACTATTCTCGTGAATGCTATAACGAAAAACTTGATGATGTGAGCAGTGAAGCATTTGTAGAAATGATGGTGGTTGATGGTTGCTTTATTCTTGAATACTACCGCAAAAAAATAGGAGAAGTTCCCACAGACCCGGATGATCCACTGTTCAATATTAGTCTAGCAATGTCACCAACACTTGTAAGTGACTTGGTTATGCTAGAAAACCAGCTGCCTTGGAGAGTTCTAGACTGTTTATTCCAACTCACAAAACAAGTACCTAATGGAACTTGCAAGTCCTTATCTGAGCTCACTCGCAGTTGTCTCCCGATTCGGGGACCCGTTTCTGATGACCATCTAGAGCAAACATCGGAAAGCAGACATTTACTTGACAATGTTAGGATCCTTTCTGCTGAATTAGACAAGAAGGAGGAGATTATGCCATTTTGGGACTCTATGCCCTCTGCAACCAAACTTCAGCAAATTGGTGTCATATTTCAACCCAACAGAAGTAACATCAACGTAAACATAACGTTCCGCGATGGAGTTATGGAGATTGCACCAATAACCATCCAGGGTGATAATCCTGTCTTTAGAAACCTCATTGCCTTGGAACAGTGTGAATCAGGTCCTCATAAGTATCAAATTAGCACTTATGCCAGGGCATTGGGTGACCTTATTAAATCTAGCAAAGATGTGGAGTTTCTCATACAGAAAGAGATCATTCACACCAATGTGAACAAGGAGGACATAGACGGTTTCTTCGACGACATTTGCAATGGTTTTGCAACCTCCTCCTGCTGTAAGTCTTTTTGGCAAGTTTCCAAAACAGTGAGACAGTATTATAAACAACATTGGCTACAAAGATTGATAGTATACATCAAGCATAACTATTTGTACAATCCATCATCAATATGGTCACTTTCTAATGCAGTTGTCCTTGTTATAGTTCTTACGGTCTTGCAAACCGTATATTCGGTCCTCTCTTACTACAAGTCGTAGCCTATTCCGGTGAGCATTTCTGGTTTTCTCAGTCTTTCAGGGTTCCAAAAATCGTGGTTGTGTGTTCTGTGTAAATGATATCTATAAACTTCAGTATTCATGCTGTAATATCAATTTTTTATTTTTGAAATAAGTCTGTAATTGTGTGCATGGCCTAAGTTTGGAGTGATTGTAATTTCATCTGTTGGGACATTTTTCCCCACAACACATCTATTACTGTAGTATGCAGTACTATTTCTTGTAATTGTTTGCTCACTTGTACTTATTTGGATGCAATGTCAGCAAGTTCACATATACTTTGAATTGTGTTTCTGGTGAACATTTTGTACTCAAAACAAAGGGGTGGAGTTTTCGATATGGCCAAGGTTGCTGCCTTTACCTCTCTAGCAGAGTTGCGCACGCTTTGTCAATTGAGTTTGACTGGGAATTAAGTTAATGTTGGTAAGCTAGTAAAAGGACTACAATACTGAAAAGATTGTGAATTAAGATCTAACACCTATAAACATCTTCAAATGTGAATGCTGGTGTCAGATGTGTTGAGTAGTTGACAGTTATGAGCAAGTTACCATAAAAGTCACAGCCAAGACAAAAGGTCTTTTCCGCATGTTATCAGAAAGCCTTTTACTTATGGTTGTGCAGGCACCCTGAAATCACAGTGTCGCAAGAAAACAACGTTTCACTTGGACATATTATCGAATCGTTGCCGTGCATTACTGACTAGAGAATAGTGAGGCTGGCTAGAGTAATTTAACAAGCCAAGGATAATTAAATTAAGGTTTTATCTAATTCAGTAAGCATTATTCATAAGGATTTTAAGTCCAAAACAACAGTCTAATTAAACAAGAATATTTTGGAAAAGCTCAGAGCATATTTAACCGAAGTATGAAACTTTCTCGCATCATTTCTATTTCTCACATTTGGTAAGTTTATGAGGATTGATAATCCTCTTTCAATCCTGATGTTGAAGATATTTTTTCAATTTCTCATGCTTTTATGATCCTTTGCACTTCTTACAAGTCGCAACTAATTCATTTGCTTGCTGACAATATATAAAAATTAGTTTATTCATAAAAATAACAGTATACGTTGCTGCTTATGTCATGTCCCTAAACCCTCTTACACATGACAATTACCCTTTGTTTTGAGTTTGTTTTCACCATTAGTAATTTTGCATAAGTTGTTTTTGGAACAATTGTTTGTCCTGACATTTTTATTGTATAAACTCTAAATTATGCTACTCAGCTATTTGCATATTGTTGATTTATTAATCATATTTCAGCATATACTAATTTGAAGTATAAATGCTAAGCAGCTGAAGTAAGATTAATAGGGTCTTTCATATCATGTAATTATTTGTGATATGATTTTCACAAAATCGTACATGTTGAATGGGCACGACATTTTTTCAGTTGAAGGTTATTGACTGATTCATAGTCAAGCAAGTAGATTTCTTTCTACTTAATTGTATGTTTTGAGGGGAAAATTGTAATGTATTTCCCCAATATGTCACGAAAGAGCGGCTCGTTGCTCAAGTGATCAATTATAAATATTCTCAATACAAACTAGGATAAATGTGGCGCCTTATAAAGATTACTGCTTCGAGCCTTTGGTTGGCTTAATAAATTGGGGAACTAGTACTCAAATTCTTCAGAGTCCATTATGTCGGAATCAGACTGATATTTTAGCCATTTGTGAAAATAGAGCAAGGAGGAGATATAATAAATTCTCAGTCTAAATAAACATCCACGATATTTGTAATATATCAAGATGCAGAGTCGCCTTTTTTATTTTGATTTTTCGTTATCACAATAAATTTTTGGTTTGAACATTTCTTTGAAAATATAAGCCTATGAAATTTTATCATCATTTATTTCTATACAGTCATACAAGCATGTAAATATTCTTGTTTGGGCCAAAATAATATCTTTCGGCGAATGCCTTGCAGGAGGGGCTATTAGACCGATTCTTGCGGTCTACGTTATTATTAATATTTTTCCTTTTCGATTGAGGTACTGTTTGGCAAGGATTTACAGTTACTTAAGGATTCTTTTCATGATCTTCAAGAGATTTGATATATTTTGATCCGCAAGTAAGAATAAATCCTAGTGTTCACGATATAAAGGGGTCAAAGTCTAAGAAGAACAGATCTCCAATCAATCAAACGCAACTTTTGCACACTACAAAACAAGCCTTCCCCGGAGCACTTCTACCAGAAAGATTCATCGAGTCTTTTTGTCCTCCAAAGCCCTATCCGTAGGCATTCCCCGCTGTTACTCACCAAAGCCCTATCCGTAGGTAGTACCCGCTTCTATTTACCAAGCCTCATCTGTGAGCGAACAGTTCACCACTGCTTCATAAAGACCGATCCGTAGTTGAATGTCCGTAAAACATTGTTAGAGTGAATAACCTTAGCAAATATCCCAAGTTTGTCAGAGAATCCTTTGGCGAACAACTCGCAATCCTGATTTATAGCTCTGCTCAACCATATCGGTTCGAGTAAGATACGTCTGCTTCGTGAGGAGAGGAGAAAAATCATAGTTGCTCTTCAGCTAGGTTTGTAGAACCTAAGTGTAGGCCTAACCAACGCATGCATGATAGTCTTTTGAAGAGAAGTCAGAAGGCGAACAAGCGTCAAAGATCAAGGTTGTACCTGACTCATAGGTACTGGCACGCCTCAAGCTTGGTTGTTCTAGAAAATCCATTTTCACACAGAAAATTTGTCACGCCTGGTGGGATATAACATGTCAGGATTGTAGAAGAAACGATTTCGCGTTTCGGATGATTACCAGTCAACTGGCTGTAGTGAGGTGATCATAGACGACGAGTTGAAACGAAAATTGAAGGCTATCATTGAGCAACTTGAGAAGATCAATGCAACCGCGGACCGGATAAATGCTTCAAAGGATCAACATAACCAAGAAATTAAAGCAGCCAATGAGAAGACAACAAAGCTGCAAGATGAAGCAAACCATGATATTTGCAATACTAACCAAGAGGTTTTACAATCTCAAGAAGTAGAACCTAAAGCTGACGAAGATACTCTCGCCAAAGAGGCTGAATCGGTTTTTGATCAATTTAGTGGCAAAATATTTTCTCTGGTCATGTCAGATTCGATTTGTCAATTTATGGTGAATCTCATGAGGAGCACAGCAATGACGTCAACAACCAACAAAACTGCTCGAGAGGCGAAGTCATTCCGTTCGCACATGATACTGTATATATGGACACATGTCAAGCCTTACAGATGGTCCTCAATGATGTTTATAGCAGGAATATATCATTGTCTGAGGCAGAAGTTAAGTCACCAATATGTGGTGATTGTTATTTTGATATTAACACAGAGACAACCTACGATGAATATGAAGAGGACTATAGATTAATTCTTTGCTCCAATATCAGTAAGTCTCGTATGCAGAAGTTCTACTTGTATGATTCTCTTGTTTTTGAAGATATAAACCAGCAAGTGGTTTATTATGAAAGCCAATTGGTGGCTGCAATTGTACATAACATGCACCACGACATGGTAGTCGGCGACGAGACGAATTTCCACATCGAGCCATCTGCGAAGGTGCAATTAATGATCATGCTTTGTCAAATAACAATGAAAATGCATGGGGGCTATGCAGCATGCCCTATGAGCAGCCACTTCAGAGTTTTCAAGTAGATGACACCAAACATCTTTGCCAAAGAGAACACCGTGCTGCAAATATCAAGATGTCAAGGCTTGGAGTGAAGCATTGGTGGCCACTCCTGTAGACTTACAAAGGGTAACTAATTCATGATGAGTTTCCCTATTTACTTTGTTTCTAGCCGTTTTAATTTCAAGCAAGAGTGCAATTCAGCAAATGTGCAGCAACAGCTTATGTGTTGCAACTTCACAAATTAAACCGGAAAGATCCAAGAAGAATTAGAAGGCAAGCTTTATATGTAAGAAAATCTCTGGATGTCTACTTTCGAACGCAATTTACTGTTCATGATTTTGACACTCCAATAGGGATTTATGGTAGTTTGAGTCCCGGAAGGTCAGAAGGCACGTTTTCAGCAGCCTATACTACTGTGCAACAACTTCATTGAATCACTGGTGATGATTTACTAAGAACTAGTCCGCAAGCTGCATATGTGTGGAAATCCCTAGATGTTTAATTTCTAACGGAGTTTACGACTTGTGATTCCAACATTCAGTAAAAATTTATTGCAGTTTGAAGACAGGAAGGTCAAAATGAACGCAAAATTGATAGCATGTATATATGTGTGGCGAATGGGCATTGAAGGTCTTGTTTAGCTGGCGAATGTATACTTGTGTCTTCTATACATGTTCTTATGTGCTTAGGGAGCTTTACACTCAAGATTCGCTATCCTCCTTCACCTAACTATGAACATTAAAATTAAACAGTTGCAGTTCAACCAATTTCAGTGACAGCTTCTGTATAGTAACTTTGCAGATATACCTAAAAATATCCCGAGCGAATCGGAAAGCAACATGTATATTGGTGGAAAGGTATGGATGTCTAGTTTCTAACGCAATTTACGATTCATGATTCCGACATTCCAGTAGAGAGTTATGGCAGTTTGAGTACCGAAAGGTGAGAATGTTCGAGAATCTGTGTCTTGTGTTTGTGACTACTGCGAACGGACTTGTAGGCACTAATAACTTAACGAATGCACACTAGAATGTTCTCTATTCATGCTTACATACTTGGAGAGCTTGCTTCAGGTTTTGATTTCCTTTATTCACCATATTTCGGACACCAAAACTTGGTGCACATAAGGACAAAAATCAGTATAAAGTGGTTTGAGTCGATAAAGCTTGAGGGTTCTTAGATGTGTATATATAAGGATACTCATTGTAGGGAGATAGACCAAAAGAAGAACTGATTAAGAGGAAAAGATGATTTCAAGATCAAGACTCCATCTAAATATACTATGGTGTTCATAAAGCTAACCCCTGTGGTGTTAAGGGTATGATGTTCTCTCTTGTACCAATATATGTGGCCTATTTTTCTCAGAAGTTTGGAAAACAACTGTGTGTTTTCTCCATAAGCGTTGTCAATAGTGGTTGTAGAGAAGAAGTGTAATTATAATTCCTCATATCTGAAGCATTGGCCAGCAGTGTGTTAATTTAGCCAACACCCGTGGCTAAAAATTCAAAGAGGACATCACTATACTTCAACCAATGATATCATGCAGAACAACTTCACAAGATTCAGTTTCTACAACACGGTGGAGTCATCTAAATCTGCACAAGTAGAATCTTTTGTTCATATGGAGGGCATTAATACCAACCAAGACATGCATCTCGTGTTCTTAAAGATCTCGTACCTCATTGGCTTTGTGATGTTATCATAATGTCGGATCTCATTGGCCTAGTACTTCAAAGACCAAGCTTTGTGGTCTTTAATTATTCATTACTTATGTCAGTTACCGTGCATGTGAAGTTGATTTTGAGGAGATGAACTTCTATACATCTAGCAACTGATATGAGGGAGGTTTGGCATAATGTTCGCATATATAGTATATCTTGGAGGAATGACACATCAAAGTTGAATTTAAATGCATGACAGACATCTATTCAAGTTTTTCAAGTATTTGTAAAGCCTCATGCATATCAGATATACAGAAAGTAGCAACAAAATAAGACAAAGGCTTTTGCTGAGGTTGGATTGTTCTTATATTAGAGGGGCTTTAAGTTTCATATGTAAGCATCGGAGATGTTCAAAAAGTTATTGTACAAAGGCAACATCATTGTTTATACTGGGGGCTGCAGGCTGCGAACCATATATTTCTGTGATAATTACAAACAACTTTTTGAGTTATTACTAGAGAGCTCGAGGAGTTTGAGTTGACACAAAGGCAAAATTTGACATTCGCCAGAATAAGTATGGAGAACGCTCTAATATCTTTTGGAAGAATGGAGATAGAGTTGAGAACAATATAAGAAGACCATGTCTATATATTGTTTGGTACAACGTTCAAAGTTACAACACAAGTCTATTTGTGTCTGATCACCACAAGAAGGCTTGTAATTCTCATTCTTGGAGCCAAAGTAGCGCAAGCATGCAAGGAAGTAAGTTCAACTATACAAATTCAGCTCCATTACGTCAGGTACTACGTACAAAGAAAGCATATGTCTGAGGCTTGCAAGATCAGTTTCATCGGCCTATTCTCACTACATTCATTGCACCCAATTAAACTGGGGGGCTACTATATATATATTCTGCCAATTCTTGGAGCAAATTTTTATTTTTTTGAAACTTTTAGAGTTTCAGTATTATTCGCTTATTTCTTGAACCAATCCCTGTGGTTCTCCAAAACCAATTTGTGTTTTTGAAGTTTATTTAGTCAATCTATTCTTGAGGTTGATCATTATAATTCAAGGTAAAAACCTGTGGCCTATATTTTGAAAATATTAGCAGCAGAAAAAAGTTGTCAAAGACTCAAGGAAACGTGGTATCTCAAGGTACTAATTTGCAAGACGGTTCCAAGGTTTCAGAAGGTTTAAATCGAGCATCCAAGACTTTAGACATGTGCTATTGATGCTAAGGGATATGTTAGGATGCTCTATTCCTCAGAAATCACAAGAAAAGCCTATGAAAATCATCAACCAAGTCAGCCCCTACATAGAAGAAAATCTAGAAATCTCATATTTAGCTTATTTTTAGTCATTTTCATGGCTCATTCGCACATCCTTGCAAGGGTTGAAGTCTTGTTTGTCATACACCACCTTGAAGCCAGTATATTGGACTACAAGTAGGAAAAATAATCATGTCATTCGCTGCTTTAATGAGTGAGTTACGAGGTCTACAAGTTGGCATCTTGAAACAGTCATTCCAGAAAAACTACACTTCAATGAGTTTTGGTGGTCTTGTTTCTTCATCTTAACATGTACCTATCACTGGGGTTTTGTTTATACATCAAGTTGTGATGTTGTAGAGCATTTTAGAATCAAGAATCATCTAGAAATACCATGGGAAGCTCAATGTACAAGCTCTTCAAGTTGATCAAATAATAAGAAAAAGCTGAATTTCCAGAAAATTAGTTTTTTGGGGCTGTTTTGGGAGACCATTTGTGCCATCCTAATGTGCTTCTTTGGCCGTTCGCTTTATCAATCCTTTAAGTACATATATTATACTACATTTTCAACCCAAGAACCGATCAGAATCATCATCCAAGCATGGTGTAAATCGTACTTAAAGTAGGCATCATGAGCAGCAAAATGTCATCAGTTTTTTGATGAAGTTTATTTTGAAGGTGATTTCTTAGTCTTCTTGAAAGTTCTTTTTGAGGGAGTTGGTTCATCTTGGAGGCTATGATTTTGAAGAACAACGTCCAGTTATAAAACAACCAGTTGGTAGTTGGTTCAAGCTCTTCTTATTCATCTAAAGTTGGTTTCATGAAGTGCAATTGTGTCTATATTGAGGCTAAGTTTTCTTGGTTCATTGCTATCAATTATCATCAAGACCGATGCTTGTAGTCTTGTTACCATGTTTAATTGAGCATGGGGGGCTTCTCTACGTCGAAGTGTTCAGCAGGAACTTAAGGCCATTTTCTTATCAGATCAGTCCAGGTATTCAAGTTGATTACATGATTATCATGTTGGAGATTAATTATGCTGCTATATGGGTTGCCTAGCTACTGCTCATTGTCATTGAAGCTTCAAGAGTCTAGACATACATATCAGTTTGGTGTTTGTCAGTTGGGCTAGTGATTGGCTTTCGCCGGTGTGAATGAAGCATGGAGACTATAGATTTTTTCAGTCAAGACGCATGACTTCTCCTTCATGGCCTAGGTGCTATGTTTGGGCCAAAATAATATCTTTCGGCGAATGCCTTGCAGGAGGGGCCATTAGACCGATTCTTGCGGTCTACGTTATTATTAATATTTTTTCTTTTCGATTAAGGTAATGATTGGCAAGGATTTGCAGTTGCTTAAGGATTCTTTTCATGATCTTCAAGAGATTTGATATGCCTTGATCCGCAAGTAAGAACAAATCCTAGTATTCACTATATAAAGAGGTCAAGGTCTAAGAAGAACAGATCTTCAATCAATCAAATACAACTTTTGCATACTGCAAAACAAGCCTCCCCCAGAGCACCTCTACCAGAAAGATTCCTCGAGTCCTTTTGTCCACCAAAGCCATATCCGTAGGCAGTACCCGCTGCTACTTACCAAGCCTCATCTATGAGCGAATAGTCCACCACTGTTTCATAAAGAACGATCCGTCGGCGCATGTCCTCAAAACCATTGTTAGAGTGACTAACCTTAGCAAATATCCTAAGTTTGTTAGAGAATCCTTTGGCGAACGACCCGGAATCCTGATTTATAGCTCTGCTTAACCATATCGGTTCGAGTAAGATACGTCCGCTTCACGAGGAGAGGAGAAAAATCCTGGTTGCTCTTCAGCTAGGTCTGTAGATCCTAAGTGCAGGCCTGACCAATGCTTATACGACAATGGTTTGAAGAGAAGTCAGAAGGCAAACAAGCGTTGAAGATCAAGGTTGTACCTGACCCATAGGTACGTATTGGCATGCCTCAAGCTTGGTTGTTCGAGAAAATCCATTTTTACACCGAACAATTCTAAGAATTATGAATTAGATATGAGGACGAAGATTAATAGTGGTCACATTATTTTTCGATGCTTTGTAAAAATACTTCCTCACAATACATGGTTTGTCATTCCCATGCTATGAATTTTGTTTATCATAACAACCTAATTTATATGATATGCTAATAATTCGTTAAATAAAATAAAATTGACATAGCATAAAACATTATCGGATGCCACAATAAATGTATATAATTTATCACATAAACATGCTTAAGATCACATATTAACACATGCTTGATAATAAAATCGGAACGATATCATGCTTATCATCAAATATCACCCAAAAACAATTGGTCAAGAACATGTGCATGCATTAATATGAATATAACGAAAAACCGATAACTTGGATTTAAAACATACTTGTTAGTCTGTCAAATATACTGCATATAAAGTGGTTGTTCTCGCAATTAACGTTTCTATTGCCGCGTAGCAATAGTTCTCGTAATCAATGTTTTAATCGTTGCAACATGCATAATTGGTTGATCACATGCAACAAAAATAACAAAATTATATGATTAGTCATATTTAATCATATATATTTAATTTTAATTTCCTATAAGCAATAAGTGATAATGTGAAAAATACTGTTTTTGTAAAACATTAAAGTAAATTGAATTGTCTATTTACCATTTAATTTTCATAAAATAATAAATAATGAAATTGTAACAATAAATAGTTATTTAGTGAATCGTAAATAAGAATTCACCAGACAGAAATTTATGAAAATTACCTTGGTATATTACTAAAATTACCAGAAAGGTAAAGGCTCATGGATCAGATCCGAAAATTTGGGTCAAGCGCTTTTGTCGGGTTCAGACGTCTACGGGAGAAATTTTGATAAATGACCACTTTGAGGTCTATAAGTTGATATATAACCTTATTTTTTTAAAAGTTGAGCAATGATCATATCAAAAGATAAAATATCATAAATACCCTCAATCAAAGTTAAAATCTAAATCTTACATTATCAGACTTCTTCTCCAATTTCTTCTCAATATTTTGTTTTTTCTTTTCATTGATCACTTTTCATCTTCTCCCATGGACATGATACATATGATATAACCCTTCAAGTATGAAACCTCATACATAATACCCTTTACATATATACATATGTAAAGGGTATTATGTATGTATATAACCTCACTATCCCTACAACACTGTTCATTAAACCAATGTTGATATTACTCATCAAATACACATATATCAATAATCACTCTCATAATAAACAAACAAACTCGAATCTCAAACACTTGGACTAATCAACAAAAAGGTCAGAACTTTGGGAATTCAAAAAGGACGAGGAAAATATGGTTCAAGAATGGAGGTTTACAAAGATGGGCATGAATTTCAGTTTGTTTTTTGGGTGTTTCAGATTCCAAATTGATGACATTATAAAGAACTGGTCTTGTATGAGACATTTACATGAGGGATCAAAAAATCAAAACTCATATAGTTTCCCCTGTGCTAATCTTATTAATTACAATCTCATGAATCAGAATTTCTTCTTCTCTCTTGTTTTGTGATGGAATTGTAGATTTGTAGTATATACATTCATAAGGTTTCATTCGTTGAACATATATAAACAGAATGAGAAGTTTTTGTACCCTCCGGATGAGGGTAATTATGGTGTTTTACACTTTTATATGGTTAGTTTTCAACTTTTCTTGGTAACCTAGTTATAAATCAATTTTAAAGGCAAAAAAGGCTATTTCTCAAAATTTCTCCACATCCATGACAGCAAGGAAATTGGGTGCTGGCCAGAGGGCGTCGAGACTGGGTTCGTTTGGGTTTGATTCGGTATTACATGCAGCAGCTGCTAGAGGCACTACTTTGTCAGAGCTAGGGCTAGGGGCGCATCAGAGCAGAGGCAGCCGGATGGGTGGTCTGACGTGGGGCTAGAGGGTTCCTGAGTGTGGACACACGTCGGCGGTTAGCGAAGCGACAGTGGCTGATTGACTGGGTGACGTTGGACGTGCACGGGAATGGGGGATATCCGATGAGTGTGGCTGTGAGGGCGCCGGTCAGAGCTGATCGAGGCAGCAAGGCTGTCTTTGCGGGCATACGCTGATGCCCTATTTGTCTTCTTTTGGAACCCTGGAAACAAATCAATATGATTAGCAGCTATTCATACAGCCCAGCTCAGATGCGGGAGTCAAATGCGGGACAAACCCGAACAAATGGCATTAGATTGATGATACCATCTAGATGATGATACAATGGGTGTTGTTGTTGGAAGTAAATCTGCAAGAGAAGCTTGAATATGTTTACAAGAGAGGTTTTGTAGTACTTCAAGAGCCAATATTATCAAGGTCTTAAAAATCAAAAATTTCGGTGAAATTTCGTCGAAATTTTTGGTTTTTGGACATTTGAAATATCTTTCACATTTCAAGAATTTCTCGTCTGAAATTTTTGATATTTTTCGATATTTTCCGATAGTTTCTGAAAATTTCCAATTTTTTTATTTATTTTTTTGCCCAAAATTTTCTAATTCAAACAATTACTTTAATTCATACCCTTACTTTGATCCCTTATTTTTTTACCCAAAAGTTTATAATCCACCATATACCCTTACGACGAATAATGTCTTATCTAATATATTTCATGTCTTATGAGATGCAATCAAATGATATCTCGTGGTCACAGTTGGAAGCACAATCTTCCAATAATTATGGTTATGGCCAAGATCAAGCGATGACCAATCCCTGCTACAACTCCTAGTATGAAAACTCACGGTCAGTCCTTCTTGACCCGTATGGGTGACATATAAGTCAATACATGCAAAACTAAAAATGTGAGGTATCATTTAATGAATATTCTTCACAATACACTGAATGCTCCACACAGAGAGATGATAAATATAGCGAAAATTTTGTACCTCGTAGATCTTCTACGTGGTTTTAAAGTACTTATTTAACGGTTCAACACTTACTTTTTCATTTTAAATTACTACAACTCCCTA
Organism: Comarum palustre; assembly: GCA_951800085.1. Lineage (NCBI taxonomy): Eukaryota > Viridiplantae > Streptophyta > Magnoliopsida > Rosales > Rosaceae > Comarum > Comarum palustre. Next base: position 5,583,427 of record OX637578.1, read on the forward strand.
TAGATCAATATTTATTTAAGATTTTCTTTTCAAATATAGTACATAATATGGTACAAACATCTCTTAGAATTTCATTTAAAATTTTCGTGTTTTTCTTCAAATTTCTGTTAATTTCCTAAATTTTTTTACTGCTATCGATATTTTCTCGAAATTTCTGTCAAAATATCCGTTTTTCAGAAGGTCTATATTTCAGTAATCGTCAAAATTTAATACCTTGAATATTATGCAGTTAAAGACTGATATTCAAACAATTAAACAGGGAAGTGACTCTATTGAGAGATATTTGCTCAGAATTAAACAAGCAAGAAATAAGTTGAGTGCAGTTAGAGTTACTATCTCGAGTGAGGATATTGAGATTCTCACTTTAAATGGTTTACCTGATGAATATACTGTGTTGAAAATGGTTACTTGTGGCAGAGAAACTCCACTGCAAATGATTTAAGACTTCAATTGTTGGCGACAGAGCGAGAAATTGAAAGGTTTACACATTACTCTTCAAGCATGAGTGTTATGCCTACTCAATGTCATTCTCAGAAGTCACAATGCAACAAAGCCTGCTCAGGATCATATTGTGGGAATTACAGTAATGATAAGAGACAATCATGTGCAAGGACTTTGAAAGGAAATAATAGAAGCAAGGGGAGCTGTCTCTTATAACAATTGGAATGTTGTTAGAGGCTACATAAGTAATAGCAGTTTGTATTTAGTGTCAAATATGTAGGAAGAAAGGCCACACTGCCAGATATTGCTTCTATAGAAATAAATCCTCCTGATCATTTTCTTCGGTCTGTGGTCATTTGTCAAATATGTGGTATGAAGAGACATGCAGCCTTGAACTGCCATCATAGGTTTCAAGGTGCCAAACCACCTTCTACTCTTTATGCAATAACCGTGCATAATCCAAAGTGTGCTAGTTCTTTTGGTATTTCGACTCCTGCACATGGTTTTGCATCTGGTACCTGTTGTGACACCCACATTGGAGTCTCTCATGCTGTGGTTGATGGGGGAGAACATATTATGATCAATAATGATAAAGCTGATCTTTATGGTGTTGTGAAAAATGTGAAGGCAAAAAGTGATGGTAAAGCTGATTTTTATGTTGTTGTGGGTAATGAGAGTTGTATGAGTACTGATTCTGATAAAGATCTAGTTGGGGAAAGCCAAAATGAGTTGGAGAAGGTTGTGGATGATGTTAAGTCTGTTGGTGTTCATAATGGTGGTGATGGTGAGAGTCTAAATGGAGGTGATAATGGTACTGGTGTTAATGGTATTGATGATTCTAATGGTGAAAATGGTGTTGTTGACAGTGCAACTAATGGTAATATTAATGGTGCAGGAGGTGATTGTACTGGTGTTGATGGTGAACATAATGGTGTTGGTGTTGATAATGCTTTATTGGAGAATGGAAGTCAGTATGAGAGTTTTGATTCTGATGATGATCAGTTTTGTGATAGCCAAGATCAGCTTGAGAAGAGTGGACATGATAACAGTTGTGTGAATACTGACAAAACACTTTGCAGGTTCAACAACGTTGGCAAACAATGGGATAAGTGGATTTCCGTTCCTTTCTTTTATATATCAGTTGTTGCATTGGTGGTGCTCTGCAATACTTGGCTAACTTTCTCTTCAAGACTAGCATATGCAATGAAGAGATCCTTCTGTGCGTATTCTGCGATAATTAAGATCATGCTTATGACTTAATTAAGGATAAACTCCTCAAGCTAGTAGCTTCCAGCTATCAAACAAGTTGTTTTCTCTAGTAGATATAATACTTAGGGTTGTAATAATTCTTTTTATCTTTCTGCATTTTATAAATCATAGAGAAATTGCTTCAGGTTTTCTTCCTTTCCATCTCTATCCCGTTCTTCATTTTCATAGCTAGACTACTGTGATCATGGGCGCCATGTTATCAAATGCATTGGCTCAAAATATTACATTTTGGAGCAGTGACAAGAAAGATTGATATTTACCTGAAATTGGTTGACCGACACAGTCTTTCCAAACTCCTTGGTATTTATCAAAGTGCTGCGTAAGTACTGCTGGTGCCCATATCGTATAAAATGACATGCCTCGACTAATTCGCGAAATTCTTCAATCCCATACTGCAATGCAGCACCAGAATGCTCATTTATCAGAGATAGAACACTGAGTCCAGCCAACTGTGCGGCCCGGACTAGCCCTTTCCGCTCAGCTTGTCCAAAGTAAGGGGAACAGTAATAACAGTATCCTTTATTTCTACTTTGGAATGAAACTCAGCTAAATTAGCAGCATAGCCACTATTTCCTCGGCCTACTAAGTAGTGACCTTGTCATCAATTTTAAAACCCACATTTCCCCTGGAATCATGGAATGGCAAGTACAACGAGTTGCCATGACCAAATTGCTTCCCAATCAACTCTCTTGCCTGAGAAAACACTTTCTCGGGGTACCTGGCAACCAACCCCGCCGCCTCCTCACCCATAAAGCCGTCACCGGGGTTTTCCACTTCGACATTTCATTAATAGAAACCGAAATGGGGCTCTACCGGCGTTTCAGGTTCACTACAGCGACTTTGAGCCACTCGGAGCCTAGGTCTATGCTCATAGACGCGACATATGGTGTCATGTACACGATAGACATTTGAGATTGGCGTGAGCTTCTAGCTTGATGACTTGGTTAGAGTTTCACACCTGAGGAGACGATTGAGACTATATATGGCAGTTCAAGTCACTTCATAGTTGAGTGAGGTAGAAAACGAAACCAGCCTCTGGCAACTCATATAGTGGTAGTCAAATTTCTACATGTGAATCATGCTTCTTATACAGAATCAGATTCATCGAAAAGCTATGGGATTCTAAGATGCAACTTTTATATAAATATATATATATGATTCTAACTCCTAACTCGCTCAGGTAAATGCTGAAAGAAATAAATTGAATGGCTGTTAATTTACATTAAGGTCTGTCTGCTTGCTAATATAGTTTAGAAAAGCCAATGCTTCTTTTTAGGACTTCTTGTGGGAACTTCTGCAAACAGATTATTAGTAAACGAATCAGTACTATATCCAAACTGTCAGAAAGATATTCCAGTAATAGCAGTTTAGTTCATCACCTGCAGTAGCATACAGTGAGTTGTAATGCACTTCACTCCAGAAGCTCAGCCAAAGCTCTGAAAAATGAACAGAATAGGGTGGGTCAAATTTGAAGTGCAATACAATTGAAATGTAACAGAGTTTAAACAGAAACTGACATATGTTATATTACTTATATATTATGCAGCCTGACTAGTTTTGATAAGGATGAAGCAAGCAAATAAGATATACCTTGCGTAGGATTCCTATCTTTAGGAAGGATCTCAATATAGCAAGTGTCCCGAAAAGAGGTGATTACACAAATTTTGGCACCAAACTACAGACGAAACAGTAAGGCATTAGAAGACAATCATTGTGGAAATATAACTAGAGTGAAACAAACAAATAATCAACAACAAGTAAAAACGAAATAATCAATAGATAGAAAGCCATTGTGTTCTATGAATGTGTACTTCAATCCAACCAGAACTACAGTTTGACAAACATAAGTCAACTATAATAAATGAAACAAAGATCAACTTGGATCATGAATCTGCTGAATGATACATGTATTACTTAATAGAAAGTAGACAACAAAGAACTTTCTTGCAGGCCTGTGTATGAAATCAGAACCGAAAAGCAAGGTACAAGAACACAATTCACAATTAGTGATGCTTGTTTGATTAACTGTGGCCCACCATTTACTTTCTTCTTATGATTTTTTTTGAAGACTTTCTACGATTTACTGCTCATCTAGATGCAAGGTAATTCATACGGAAAAACATAAGATCATCCAAACCACGCCTTCACAAAACAACGGTTCAAGTGAAGCAGACTGTAAGCATCTTCATAAATGACTTCAAAACAGATTATTTTAGAAACGAAACGACCCAGATTAGAGTTAACCAAAAAAAATAGTGTGCTGGAACTTACTCGGTCTGCAGCTGCCTGTAGGGTAAGATGATCTCCCCACTCCCCTTTTCTAGTGACATTTTCAAATGTCAAAGAAATTGAATTAGGTTTAGTTTTAAGGAACAATTAGAGATAAATTCAACAGTGTCTCATATTTTGCAGTAAAAAACAATACGCAAGAAAGAAGGTATCTAACTTTTTCATCTTCCTCAGGTAACTTTTGTACTTCATCGGCACATAAGCTTCATAGAGTTTTCTGTGATGCTTTAACTGAAACACAAAGGGACAAATGTATAAACAAGTGCAGATGACTGCATACAGAACTAAGCTTCATTAAAACTGAAATTCAAAGGAGATAAATTGAGAAATAATAGGCTACCCTAGTGCTACTCTATAGATTCTGCCTGCCACACTGTTCAGGTGATTGATTTGAATATCCACAGGTGCATCAAGACAATATAAACAATTCCTCAAGGAAACCAATTCTAAAGCCAATCAAGCCTAACAGTAACTAAAGCTAGGTAAAGTGCCACCAACGTAATAGCTAACATAAGGAAAGAAGTAGAACCATAAGATCAGCCATACCTGCTTTATAACCTGCTTTCTTACATGCTTATGGTAATCCGGATTGCGAAACAATTGATCAGCTACTGCTCGAAACTGCAGCATTTTAACCAAATATTTTACAAATCATGGGTGCACAGTTTGAATTAATACAAGAAAACTAATAGATCGAGATAACATAAATCTCTGGTATTGAACCTGGCAATTTCCATCGCCCTCAATTTGCAGCTCAGCTAAATCATTGGTAGCCAACCTGAATAAACTATCAAACATTATTACCTAGTACAGTCTCAAATTTAAGGTGATTTTTCTTCTATCCTATTTATCAGCCAGTAAGAACCCAAGTAATAAAGCCAGCTACTTGGTAAGAGCTAAACGTTGCATGAGCTCATCTAATGAAAGTACCCAAAGGAGAAGAATAAAGCTATGATTAAACTACACTAATTCAGTACAAGAACCGACTTCAGCAAAAGTTTAGTGAAATAGAACCTTTCTAAAAGCCTCTTATGGTCTTGGGTAGCATCATTCATGTCAGGTATCTCCCCATTCACCCTGGGAGTGTGCTGCAAACAACGTGAACCAATGAGTACATATGCATCAAGCTAATACCAAGAAAGCTATATACTTGTTCACAACAAGGGAAGTAAAGATTACTATTTCATGCATTATACACTACTCAAGCAATTTATATGTACTATATAGCTTTATCCAAAGATAAAGGGAGCACGGATTCAAGGAACAAATAGACTAAAAATGTAGCAAGTGAAAGGTGTAACCAATCCTAAAACATTCACCTATCAAATGTGCATAAGCAAGAAGAACACAATGCTCGTTTACAAAGAGAAGAAAAATGAGCATTTGCACACTAATATTTAACACCCCCCCCATCCACACGCGCACACACCCCTGCACAGACTCATATGCCTCCTGCTCCCGCCCCTCTAAAGTAAACCCAATCATCTGGCCAAGGCCAGAAGTTCACTTCATGAATCACCATACTGTGGTTTTCACATGTATCATTTTCTTGTGTAATAAAAGACTTGGGGTGTTTAACTACAATTTAGCTTGAATAAATTAGAGAATATGTAGGCATAAACGTTTGCCATGCATAAAACAACAGAATGATCCTAGTGTCCTACTCTTTGCTCCGTCAGAAGCACAACTACTTCCCCTTCATACATACATATATACTCCCCCGTATATACACAGACAAGGCACATTAAGGTGGCACACTTCTGATATCTCTTGATCAGGAAACATATAACATTATCGACTAACATACTGGAATTGAATCCAAGTGGGAGAGTCTCTTGCCCAGCTTGCCACCACTTTTCAGCACTTCCTCTTCAGCCAAGATAGTTGCAATGGTCTGGTCATCCTCGGTATCATGAGAGCTGCTATCCAAGCTCGAGCTCGAGCTTGAGCTTGCACTTGCATTGCTATAGCTTCCATTCATACTACCAACTAAACAAACAGTTTATACACCCCTGCAAAAACATGTCGATATCAGATTGATCAAAAAATTCACCGAATTAAACACCCAACCAAAACCAAAAATTGAACAAGTAAAAACTACCAACAAAAGCAGGGACCCCCAAAACTTTCACAGCACTTATGGAATAATGACTGGTAATCCATTCTACCACCAATTACGGTAAGAAATGAAAGGAAAAAAGTTTGTTTCGTTCATCAAGTCTTTTCACTGAATAAGTTTACAAAACTGGAAATACAGCTTGAAACTCACATAAAGTAGACCAATTCAATCAAATACAGCTTCTCTGAATCAGTCTACCAATTCAATACCTATTCTTATTACATTCTAAGACCAATTCAAGACAAGCAACATAAATAGAAATGAATTAAATAGTATTCAAAACGAATAAGAACCTGAAACTCAGTTTAATTGATGGGATATTAGTCAAATTACTAAAGATGAAATCTTTAATACAATTCCCTTCACCCCATTTCAATCTTGGGTTTGTACCTCTCAGAGTCTCAGCTCAGCTTCGTAAGAGATTGTGTTGCTTTGTTGAGCTGAAATATTCCAATCCACGGCAGCAAATCACGAAACAAGGAAGATCGAAGATCAAAGGTTTGTCTTGTCGGCTTTTCTTAACAACCAGACAGGGGTTGGATGGACTAAAAGATATGCAACTGAATATAAAATTTTGATTGGAAAAATGGAAAAGGTATTGTTGTGTGACTTTATAAATAATTATGAAGAGAATTAAGAGTTATAATCGAAAATATAAAATGCAAAACAAGATGAGACAGCTACCCCGCTCCTTTAAAGGATAGACATCACTAGAAAAAGCGTTTGCGCTGCTGTCCTGTTCATTTATCTTTCATTTTAAATTTTAAACGTGATAAAAGAAAATTATCATAAAAATGTTGCAACAAAATGTAACAAAATTAGAAATATATCACAATAAAAATAAAAAGGAACAAATAATACCAACAAATTATTTGATGTGTGTTCTCTAAAGTTATAAGATTTGTATTTATAAAATAAAAAAAATATTAATTAACTTAAAATTCAACTAAGGGTAATATTAATTTTATTAAAACCAATTGGTATTACAATACCAGAAAAAATCTAATTTCATGGTATTAAAAAAAGTTTTATCGCTTAAATGTCTCGCAAAATTTCAAATTTCACCATCCCGCTTAAAATTTCAACCAAAAATTTTTAAACTACTCTCTCTCCCACTTCATCTTCCCCCTCCCTCGCTGTTCGTTTTCTCTCTCTCTCTCTCCCACAGCCATCTCAATCACTTCTTCCCATTTACCATGATCAAGCCCTCATTTCTTCCTCTTTAAAAATCAGAACCCAGCCACCTCCATTTCTTCTTGAAACCCCCTTACCATGACCAAGCACTTATTCTCTTCTTCTCCACCAGATCCAGCCTCCTCCCTCTCCAAATTGCCCGTACCCAAACCCGACCCCTCCATCCAACACCTTCACCTTGACGTTGCCACCTCCTAGAGTCGAACTCGCCACCACATTGATCTCTACTCCCTTGTCGTCGGATCCGCAATTTTTTTTATCCTCACATTGAATCTATTTATTATAAATTGATATGGGTGTATGTGAGTTTGCAGAGGAAGCCGTCTCAGGTTGGATTCACGATGTGGTACGTGGCGGCGTAGGAGGAGGCAGGAGGTGGTGACGGAATCCAGATTAGGACTGCGAGAGGAGTAAATGATATTAGGGAGATGTAGAGGGAATTGTGAATGTAATTGTGGTTTATTTTGTGACGGCAGAGGGCTGGCAGTTCTTATTTTTGTGGGAGAGCTCTCGGCGGTATCTTTGGTGTGTCGTCGGTGCTGGCGGAGCATGGTGATGGTTGGTGTGGAGAACTTGGTCCGACGGTTTAATTAATAAACAAAATAAAAAAGCAACTAAATTTTTTAATTAATTTCATTTCATTTTAAATGAAATTAAATTAATTAAAACATTTTTTTGCAATATTGTAAACACTGTAACGACGAAAGATTTTGTCGCCGTAGAGAACTGCTTTTGTTGCTTAAGCACTTGGCGACGAAATAGTTTTAGTCGCTTAAGTGAACACTTATACGACGAATTAAACCCTTATACAGACGCGCCATATACGACAAATTTTAAGGTTTAGGCGATAAATTTTAAGGCTTAAACGACAAAATGTACTCGTCGCTTAAGATTTTTTTTCTAGTAGTGATAGAAACCAAAAAAACCACTCCATCGGAGGTGTACGTGTATCAGATCAAGTTTAGGCAATACTTGTGCCCGATTCTGAACCACTATAATCCTCACCAAAACGGTTTTTTAAACAATTTTTTTATTAATAAACTCACACATCTTACATATGTATGTGAAGTTTGAATCCGTGATCTCAAAATTATTAGTTAAACACCTTAACCAACTAAGTCACGTTTCAACGAGACAGTTGCGCAGCTAATATTAATTGAAGCAGCTGATTGCATATTTATTAAATCAGAATGGTAATCTAGTATCAGCTGATTGCATGTCTAATTGAAGCAGCTGATTGCATCTTAATCTAGTATCTTACTATATATATATATATATATATATATATTTATTGACTATATATATTGACTATGTAGTATATTTTCATAGCAGTATACTTATATCTCTATAGATTTGGACCACTTAAATAAACAGATTGGCTAATCAAACACTAAATCAAAGATTAACAAAAGCAACTGGCCGGGAAATAAACAGATCATGCATTTTGCAGGTTGCTAACCTGCATCAGTGATGAGATTGAGACCTGTCCTGACCATCTCCGGAATGGCTCCGATCAACCGGTACGTGGCCATCATGGCCGGCCAGAATCCGGCCGCTACGACCCCGCGCCGGTCGGCTACTTCTATAGCCCACGACCCAAGCAAATCAATGACTACGCACACGACTACACCTCCGTCTTCCTGAAGCTGACGAACAAGCTTCTCCAAATGAACAGGCATGTTGTTCTCCATGACCTTTTCGATGGAGAAGAAGTCCCTCAGGGCGTCCTTGTCCAACCCTTCCGGGATTGGCATGCACTCAATTTCATTGGATTCGAGCTTCGAGGTAATCTGGCGGTGAATGTAGTCCGGTGTGACCAGCACCGGATTAAAGCCGTGGTTGAAGAAGGCGGAGGCTAACTTGAGCATGGGAGTGACATGTCCTTGTGCTGGATATGGAACCAGGATGATGGTGTTGGACCTTCTCTTCATGGACTTCATGTTTCCCATCTCTGGTGTTGCTGGCGAACTCAGAAGACCAGCTAATTATATTTATATAGAGGTAGAAGAAGAAGCTGAGGGAGCTTGAGTCAACTAAGCATGTGCATCATGATGCATGTGCTGTAATTTACAAGCCTATACCTTGTGTTTGTTGGCCTGAAGCCATCCGATATATGTTCTATTAGAAGTTTGTATTGTTAGAAATATTTAATAATATTTTTATATAATCACCTTCTTATTTGGATTGGTAAAATCTGGTATACATACTTCATTTTTGGAGAATGTTAATATATTGCAATATTCATATTCTCTTGGTACTGTTTGACTTGGTATCAGAGCCAATCAAGATTCATTCGAACTTGGTTGGATTTGTTCTGCTGCGAATTTGGTTCTTTGTTCATTAAAGTTTTGAGGTTGAGTTTGGCGAAGTTCCTTTATTTCTTCGATATCTGAGTTTGGCGTTTTCAATCGTGAAGATAGCTTTGTCTAATCTGGTGAATCTCGAGCATGTTTTGTTGAATTGATTTGAGGTTATCAAATAAGCGTTGTTTACGTGTGTGAGGTGATCTTGTTCGATTGCTTTTGGAGGTTTTTGTTTGATTATTAAGAAGGTGGTTCAGTGACGTCTAGTACTTGAAAAATTTGTTCTGAAAGCTTGTTGTTTGGTGATTCAAAGAATCTGAAGAAAAAAAATGGTAGTTCTGAAAGTTATCGAGGATCAGAGTGAAGCTTCTCATAGCTTGCCCATCCATAGCGATGAAGGACAAAATCTCTCAAAGGGCAATATTTCCTTGACTGAGGAAATTCGAGGTAAATTTGGTGTTGTTTTACATATTTCTAACTTTACTAGTGGAGACACATGGATCATAGATTATGATATCTTTCTTTATTTCTATGTCAGCCCCTTCTATATCTCATGTGTCAAATGTAAATAGTGCATATTTTTCAGTTTTAGATACTGAGTCTGTTCAGGTTACACCATCTATTTTACTGCATGATGTGCTTAATTTATGTACCCTCATTATCTCATCATCTTCTGTATGTCTCTTAATTGAGTTCACAAAATAAGTGCTTCGTAAATTTTTACCCAATATATATTGTGTTTCAAAATTTCTATTCTAGGGTGATCATTGACAAGAGAGACTTGAGGAAAAGACTGTTTCACCTGGATTGCATGTGCACCAAGTCAACACAAGTATCGAAGCAACCTTGGGCTTTGACATTGAGTTCTGATTTATTAAGTGAGCTATGGTTATGGCATAGAAGATTGGGTCATCCGTCCTTTCGAGTTATGAAAACGTTCATGCCTTCGTTGTTTCTAGAAATTAGAGAGTCTAATCTGCATTGTGAAACTTGTGCTTTGGTTAAAAGTCATAGGTCTAGTTATCATTTGAGTTCTCATTCGAGTACTATGCCTTTTGAGTTGATCCATTCGGATGTGTGTGGTCCTTCTGAAAATTCTACCATTCCTTTTGAGTTATGAAAACGTTCATGCCTTCGTTGTTTCTGGAAATTAGAGAGTCTAATCTGCATTATGAAACTTGTGCTTTGGTTAAAAGTCATAGGTCTAGTTATCATTTGAGTTCTCATTCGAGTACTATGCCTTTTGAGTTGATCCATTCGGATGTGTGTGGTCCTTCTGAAAATTCTACCATTTATAGAATGCTATACTTTGTGTTATTCATTGATGACTTTACTCGACTGTCTTGGGTGGTTTTACTTTAGTCGAGAGATGCTGTTTTTTCCACTTTTATAACATTTCATAGTGTTGTTCATACCCAATATGATGCTCGTATCAAGGTCTTTCGTTCTGATAATGGGTGAGAGTTTGTTAATCATTCTTTTCGTGAGTATATTAAAAACCTTGGAATCATACATCAAACTTCTTGCCCACATACACTTGAACAAAATGGAGTGTCTGAATGGAAAAATCGTCATCTCCTAGATATGGTACGGTCTCTCCTCTAAAGTGCTAACATGTCTAAGTACATTTGAGGAGAAGGCGTTTTGTGTGCATCTCATCTAATCAATCGTACTTTGTCAGCTCCTCTTTAAGGTCGTGTTCCTTTTGATGTTCTGTCTCAGTATGTTCCTATTCCGTCATCAAATACTCTTCATGCTATTGTCTTTGGTTGTGTTGTCTATATCCATTTGTACAAGAATCAAAGATCAAAATTGGATGCTAGAGCCCTTAAGTGTGTATTTCTGAGGTATGGTTCTCATTAGAAAGGTTACAAGTGTTATTATTGTTCATCCTAAAGAATATATATCACTATGGACGTTACATTTAAGGAAGATACATGTTATTTTTTGCCTTATTTCACTCCTTGTTAGGGGGAGAAATCGTTTTTTAATGAAGATATGCTTAGCGAGTTAACTGGGAAATGAAGTCTAGAAAATTCGAATTCTCCTCTATATATATGGAGAAGCATGTGATGGATGCTTAAACATTTGGCTAAAGATCTAACGCAAATTCAATAGGTGGAATAAAGTTGGTTATTTAGCTTTTAATCTGCCATATACCCATATTCTTTTTTTAATAACGAGAGCTAGAACGGCAGCCCTCACGTCATAACCATTAACGGAACCTCAGAATACAAGGGGGGACATAGTGTCTGAACCCCATATTATAAGAACACTTTAACAACATATTAGGCAAGTCTATAAAATCTATGCATTCTAACAAGCACCAATTAGCAAGTAGTGCATCATTAGCTACTCAATTTGCTTTACAATTTTTAGGACATACCGAAAAAACACTACTCATACAGAGCCATAAGTTACAATATGTATCAGCTTTCCAGCTATGATGCCACTGGATATGGCCAGTGACCATAAGTTTCATCATGTCACTAAAAGGCTGGGACCATTTGACAAACAAGGAACTCGCCGCCTCACTAGAGCATATATGACACATTGTGTGCACTTTTCAGAACGTAGCCCACCTGTATCCAAAACTAAAGAACAATAAAGCAAAAAACCAAGAAGAATACTTAATAGGGCATCACCCTCTGTCAGCCATTCGAAGATGGTGACTTATTTGGTGACTTATTTCAACAACTAAATATACGAAGACCAAGAATGTAAAATATCTAAATGCAGTAACATAGGTAGCCAAACCTACTGGGCTTAGGCCCAATGACAATACCCAATCCTAAGAGGCCAAACTATGGAGTCCATGAAACTCAAAATCTTGCACCTCAACCATGTCGATCAGACAAAGGAGCATACCATATTCTAGAATTGGTGTATCATCCGCTAAACTTGCTATAATAAAGAGAGCATATAAATATACATTTTGTACATATTCGTGTCATTTTGGCTTTGAGCAAAAAGAGTAAAATTGATATCTTTTAAATGTAACAACATAACGTATATAACTTACTTTTACTTAAAAGCACTTGTATATATAGATATGCACTAAAATTGAATATATTACCAGTATGAATCATACCGGTGCCAACAATATCATCGTAATTTTTTTATATGAATCATACCGGTGTCAGTATATAAACACATATTAATAAGGTAAAAATTTGTATTAATTAGATGAAACACATATCAACGTAATTTTTTATATCACCGTTCCATTAGCATTCAAAGATATTTATAAAATTATAATTTCTCAAAATTTAGATTTAAAAGTCATTTATGTTTCATTAAAAAAATTAAAATATATTACACAATTAAATAAATTTGAGATGGGTTAACCCTTCTCATCCTAAGCTAGCTACGCGCCTACGCCCATGCCACAACGGAAGAACAAACCGGAGGTTTTGGTGTTTAATTAGTTGCACGTAATTAAGGTCCAGATCGATTGAAAAGGACCATGAATCTATTATAGTAAGTAATAGGATCGATGATTAGGATCGAGTAGCACGTTCTCTTATTTTGAAGGAGACACAATTTCAAATTATCTAGAACACTCTCATAAAAAATGTCGTATTTAATTTAGAGTCATCATCAGTTAAGCTTAGCTCATGTCGGCGTGTCTTTGTGTATGCAATGTGATGTTCTCCGATCTCCATCATAATCCTGAAGCCCTACGAAATGACAAGGCACAGGCAAGTTCGACAACAGATTTGGATAAGAGCAGCACACAATCACCAAGCAAATTATCCGACACGTCCAACTTGCATTGGGTGTCATGACGAATGTATTCTATTTAAATCGTCCTGGTATTGATTTAGAATTAGGTTATAAATTCTTGGTCTCATATCATTCTCCTATTTTAAAAATAAAGTTAAACAAATATTGACTTTCAAACTATTTTTTTATCTGTCATTAAATATGTAATAGAAACTAATAGCTTGATACTTTTAATGTTAATAAGTTATAACTGTTTTAGTATGTAAATATAAAGATGACTAATTCTATATCAAACAACAGTAGATCATTATGCACATCATATGTACAATGACGTAGCGACCAAAAGTCCATGCATTTCTATTTCATGACTTGGCTACCAACCAATGAATATAATTGAAAGTTCTTGCATTTTACTTGACGATGTATTCTGATTCCCACTACGACGGACTTGTACTAGTTTTTTTGCATACCCATTCTGGTACCGTAGGAGTATTGGAAAGAGCAGCTAGCCAGAGATTAGACATAATGATGTTTCTAAATACTATAACTGGTAGACCTGTAAATAGATCTGATATTATTTAGACCCGTTCAGGATCTATGGTTTTTAAACGGGTTTAGATCAAAAATTTAACTCGTTGATCTGTTAAGGACCCAGATCCGTTAACCTGTTTACTAAACAGATCGGATCCGGATCTTAGTTAATCCGATCAGTTAAGGATCCATATATGTTTAAAAATAATTAAATAATATTTTTATAAATATAATATTATTAATAAATATTAAATAATATGATACTTATCTAGATAATCTAAATATTATATCTAAATTGTCTCGTATGTTTTGACGAACTTGAAAGTTAATGTATATCTATATATATTAAAAAACATTAGAGGTCAAATATTTTAATTATATTAGTGTACTATTAAGGAGTATTTTAGGCATGTAATTCAACTTTTGATATAAAATTTTATTTTTTTATAAAATTTCATCAATGTTTTATGAAAAAAATATGAAATTATTATTAAAATTTGAAATATTTATTATTATAAACTGATCGAATTAACGGGTTAGGTATCCGTTAACTAGCTGGATCACGATTTAGATCGAGTTATTAAAGATCCGACGAGTAACGAATCAGATCTGGATCTAAAATTTCTATTATAGATTCAGATTCAGATCTAAATCGATCTGTTTCAAATCTTACAGGAGTTTAAATGTTTTTTTGACAAGAGTTTGAAAGTGGAAACATTAGGAAGATATTAATTTGCACACGTGCCGACTTCTAGGAGGTTTGACGTGAAGAACCGCCCCCGTAAAAAATTAACAAGCAAAGGACACGCGCTGATTTCCAAAATTAATTAATTTCTTAATCAATCACCATCAGATACCTTCCCTTTCCTTCTAAGCTTTCTCGTCACAGCTGAAGAGTTGCAGTACCGTGTCGTTTGCCTTGTCCCAACCGCCCCAAACGCGTTAACCGGCTGCGTAACTCACCGCCACCTTCCAAGAAACACCCCCCTGCCTTATCCTTCGTCTATATATAATCGCATCCACCACTCTCCTCCCACCAAACCCTAGACTCTCATATCATTTTCTCTTCTCTGCAATTTTACATCGTCAATATTTTCCAACATCATCTTCGATCGTCATGAGTTCAAGTGCTAGCTACACTGCTCCGGCTCCCCAACAGGGACGCTACGTCCAGGCGCCGCCTCCGGTCGGCTATCCGACCATGAAAGACGATCAGTTGCCCCAGAGCCACGGTCCGGTCAAGACCAAGTCCAAAGGCGATGGATTCTGGAAGGGTTGCTGCGCTGCTCTTTGTTGCTGTTGTATGTTGGATGCTTGCTTTTAGATGGCAAGATCCAATACTTGGAGCTTGATCGATTCCGATCGATCAGGCCATCAGGGCCAGTTTCATGCGTATGATTTGTTTTGATTTACAGTACCGTTCTCTTGTGATTGATGTAATTAAGGACTATATATAGTACTGGATGCCCGATCAAGCTTTACTGATCGACCGATGATCCAATATAATTAATAGCTCATTCTTGTATAATTATGATTCTTCTATAGACATCTTTTGGGAATGGATTAGTTTGTTTATTATTCTATATGGTCAAATTTTTCATGTTTGACACAGTACATCTGTCCCAATAACCATTTAGCGGGAAATGTCTGAAATACACATGTGTACACACAATCTTATGCTGATGCCACGTGTCAGTATTTCATTCCTTAGTCAGCATTCAGGGGCAATATTGAAATTTGCATCTTAACGGAAAAATAACGTGGTCTGGTAAAACGTAAAGGTTTTTTGTGTAACACAGACAGGTGAATTTGGGAGGTTAATTCGCCGCGACCTGCAGATCAGCAAGGTCAAGGCCACCGAGGGCGAATCCGCGTCCAGCAAAGCGTGGCTATCTGTACCTCCTGGGATCTATAAACCTAGAGTCGGAGTTCGAAAGAGGAAAAACGCTGGAAGCAGTGCAACTTAACTGGAAGTTTTGGTTTTGTCGAAACCCCGGCAAGATGGACAGCCACACCAGCCACAATGTCCATAAGATCACTCCTTTTTTTCCTCTTCTTTGAAACTTTGGCTTCGAAATTGATTGTGTTCTTTCAGGTGGGTTTCGAGATGGTGGATGCTATAGCTGAAGGGATAGCTTTGAGCAGTGTTTCTTTCAAAGCCCTTATTGGAAAGG
The DNA here is from genome assembly GCA_951800085.1 of Comarum palustre. Classification (NCBI taxonomy): domain Eukaryota; kingdom Viridiplantae; phylum Streptophyta; class Magnoliopsida; order Rosales; family Rosaceae; genus Comarum; species Comarum palustre. The sequence continues at coordinate 5,599,473 of OX637578.1, forward strand.
GTTCAATTTTTATCATCAAAGTCTCACCATCTTGTTTTACAGCTTTATGTGATTATCAACACCATGTAGAATTGCCCATTTCGGTTGATGTAGATAATGTAGTTACTCAGTCAGTTATATTTGCTAAAGAGTTCATTCAGTATAGAATAACCATATATAATAGGCTTGTCATCGTATGCAAGAGAGTTGGCAGCAGACCCTTCTATTCATTGGAGAATATATACATTGAACATATCTCTTTACACAGAACTTGGTTTCCAAAATTCCCTGGCTGTGGAGAAAATACTGTATTTTAGGACCAATTTTCTATTTATATCTCGTATCTAACGATTATTGCGTAATTATGATATCGTATCTAAGTCGTCCGTTCTTCTCCGTTTCTCGCCGACAACGATTTCTCTCATTTCCGAACGACATCACAGGCCCCAAGACTGCTTATCTACTTCCAGAAGTCGCCGGCGATGAATTTTCAAGCCAACCATGATAAATTATGGTGTTTTCGGTCGAGAGCTTTATTCTGGCCGGAAAACTTGTCGTCGGCGACTTCTGAAAGGAGAGAAACGGTCATGAGAGCATGTGCTGTCGTCCGGAAAGGAGAGTGGTCATCGCCGGTGTGAAATGGCGGAGAATGAGGTCTGCACTTTAAGCCCGATTGCGGATGCCCGCATTCGATCCGGTCTATAGGATTATTTCATAATTTACAGCCGACAGCGTAGAATACACCGCCACCTTGTAGGAAATGGAGTTTGGATCTCTATACAATCCCGCCATCAGCTTGCTTGTACACTCCATAACCCTAAACCCTCAAATCTTGTATCCCTTCTCTAGTCCTCTTCTCTCTGCAATCTCTTGCTACCCCGGAACAACGTACATTGTTTGAAAGTTCAAACCTCAGACATAATCTGTCATCGATCATGAGCTCAAGAAAAAACAACGCAGCAGCCTACACCGTTCCGGCTTCACAACAAGGACCTTACGTCCAAGCTCCGCCTCCCGCCGGCTATCCCACTCAGAGACGACTCCGACTTGCACCAAAGCCATGGTCGGGTGGAAACCAAGTCCAAGGGTGATGGCTTCTGGAAGGGCTGTTGTGCTGCCTTGTGTTGCTGTTGCATGCTCGATGCTTGCTTTTGAAGATCTAGATGAGGTAGCTAGATGATCCTCCGGTCCTCAAACACACACCTACCCTATTTGATATAATTTTTTTCTACAGTTACTACAAAAAATAATTCAGTTAGCCACGATATAGCCAAAAGTCATTTTGCCGTGGTCAAAGAGCATCGGCGACGACAATTTTTCTGACGTCTCCGTTGAAGGCGTGGTCGTTGCTTCTAGCTACAGCAACGAGCTGTCGTCAAAAGATGGCGACGGTATTTAGCGACTGCTAATGCCGTTGCAAAATTGTATTTACAAATTTAAAAAAAATCTAGCAAGCATATATTAGCTTGACAAATATTTTTTTTTGGATAAATGCAGTCAAAAGAAAATTAAAGGTATTTGAAGAAGAATTATTACACTGATTTAATTGTCTTTAAATTAATGTCAATCTTATATCTCCAACTATCATTCTATTAATAGAACTATGCAAGCACATTAGACACTTGAGTGTTTCTACCAATTTGTTTCTCGACACAAGCACAAAGCCAACTAAGTACAATCAACTAAGCCAAAGCTTCCAGAACCCAAGCTTCCATCAAGACATCTTGAAAATCATGACTACTCAAATGCGTATGACCACACATTTGTCTAACCTGAAAGAAAAAGTTCAATTATAATATCTATCATATTGAATATTATGAAAGTATGAATTTCAGCTAATGAATTAACAATGAACCTCTAAGACATGACCATGACTATGACAACGACTGTGCAGATATTTTTTTATCTCATTATAAAAAAGATACCAAGAAATTTAGTCAGCCAGGACTGAGTTTTTATGCACCTAAGTTTCAATTGTTTTGTTTTGTCTAAAGAAAATTTCACAGATTGTAGAGCACATCATACACACATTTATAGGCAAGGGTACGTATGTAATGTATATAATCAATATATGATCAGAAAAAAGAAGAGATGCCATAGTATCTTTTTATTAGATATGTTGGTGGAACTTGCTATAATATCACTGGATAATTTCTTATTCAAGCAAGGTGCAAAGATCTTCATTGTATATATCTACTATACCAGCCAATTATCCAACCTGTATATTTCGTAAATTAGAATCAAAATAAAGTAGCATGCAAGTTATATGACTAGTATAATTGAGATGTATAATGCATCACCAATAAATAAGTCTACTCCTATATCACAAATCTATCTGCTAACAACAGACAGAAAATAATTAAATTAAGTACTAATCAACTTTTGTTTCCCTTTTAAGCATAAAAAGAATTAAATGTAGATAAACACATAAAACATGCACTGAACAGAAAGACACATGCAACAATTTTAAGGGTATAGAGACACGTACTTGATTCCCAGATCAATGTGCTTCTGGATACCAAAGCTAAAGCAGTTGGTATCACTAAAGTTCTTTCGAAGCAACTCGTATTCCTTAACCTTCAACCCACTCTCCAGAAGTTGCATGGCCTTATCACCCCTGTCAGTATCAACTGATGGGAAAGGCTAGCCTATGATATCAACCTCTAATAGCAAGGGATGTGGAATTTATTTTTTAAATTGTGATTTCTACAAAGGCACATACTATGACTATGAGATAAACAAAATAAAAAGACATCCATACACTTGAGACACATGAAAGCTACGTTTCCTGCAACAATCAAGATTGATTTCAATTGTTGTGGTGACAAATGTATCAAAGTGGGGTACAAGACATAACTATATGATAGAACCACCAGAATTGAAGCTTAAACAAAACAGTAGTGATAATATCAGCTGACTTAACATATTATTGGATAAACTTCATTATACATAATAGAAATCATAGCAGCCAAACAATCCAACAGAAGCTGGATCTTCATCTTATTATTAACTCTAAATAACCTGGTCATCATAAGAAGCTCTTCAAGATCTTCTTTAGAATGCATGCCATTTGCACATGAGTTAAAGAAAGTGAAATTACGGCCAAACACTACAGAAACAAGTACAACACTCAGTAGTCATAACTCATAACAATTACAATCACAGCAACCATTGTCTAAGTACTGGTTTAACTGTAACATTCAGTAGCACACCTAGTGTCTTGGCAGGGCTCCTCCTTGTCCAAGATCAAAGCTTAAAATGAGACAAGGCAGACATCCCATTAAGGCCTTTACTCTGTAGTAGACATTAAAGCCCCTCAGAGTGGTTTAAATCAACCCACTTACTTTTAAAATGTCACTGGAGATTATGGAAACAATACCATAATTAACATCTTAACTTTTTAATACATATATTTTTTTCAGCTGAATCCAAACAACGTCTAATAAACACGAACAACATATCACATTAAAATGCAGCAGTAATTGGAACTAAGAGCAATAATAAGAAGCAAATAACTCACCAAGATACAAATAAAAACCATGGCTGAAATGAGCAAAATTAGGAATTTAAAACCCCACCCAATCAAATCCTTGAAGGCCAAAACTCATAGATCGAGAGTCAGTCGTCCTCAAAGAGGAGAGAGAAAAGCACAGACGAGCATTTTGGAGGAGGGAGACCGTGGATCTGGAGGAATCTCTCTATCACTGATCTCCGACGACCGCGGTGGACTTACCTACGAGATGACGCAGATCATCTACTCACCCTATATCTCACTCACTCATGCTCTAGAGATTTGTAGAGAGAGCCAAAGAGATATGGGGTTTCAGGCTTTCGGTGAGAAGGAGAGCGATGTAGCTTTGGGGGGAGAGCGAGAACGAGAGTGAAAAGAAAACAACAGGGTACAAATTTTATTAACCGCATTTTTACCTTTTTAGCCACTGCCCTAGACTTGTTGTCGCCATCAATCGAAAAGAATGCGACGGGGTTAGTCTGTCGTCGCAATTTTTACTTTTTTTTTGCCACGGTTTACTAGTTGCCGTCGCAAAATCATATAAATTTAGCGATGACAAGTTTGCTGTAGTTGTGCCATCACAAATATTTGACCAACAACGATGGCAATATGTTATATGAACTTGTAGTTTAAACTGAAAATATGTACATACCGTTAAATTCTTCGTTATCTAATTGTTTTCTGTTAAACTTTGAGGGAAAAATCTGTCACTCTTTAATTTAGAAATAATAAATTATTAAAATTAATAATTAATAAGGAGAGAGAAATAAGAAAAAGAAAAACATATTATTGTCTTTTTTTTCGTCCCCACTCAAACCTAGGTCTGAATGGCTTGGTGTCGAAAGAAGATTCCCAAAGATCGCCCAACATAGCTCCGCTTCAAACTTCGTCCAATCCTCATAGTACCTACCTACTCGACCCCTTTACCACGGGCTCTTCAGGGCTGAATGGCTAGGTCCGTGACAAGTGGTATCAAAGCCGCCTCGACATTGACATCCGTTGTTACCGAGCGCTCACATGTGTCTTTGTGTCCTCTAGGATATGGGGGATCCCACAAGAGGAGTCGAGTAGACAGGGTTCCTCGAAGGGTGATGATCATATGGAAGTATGTTGCTGCCGAGCGCTCACACGTGCCGTCGTGTCCTTAAGTTTTTGAGAATATGGTCTCATTAGTCTGAGTTTACAAAATTAAAAAGGTATATAAATAAAAATAAATAAATAGAAAATATAAAGAAATAAAAATAGAGAACACCTGAAACTGTCATTTAAAAAATAAGAAATTACAACTTTTAAACGTCATGTACCATTTTAATTGTTTTAAAACTTGAAACATTAAAATTGTTAGTGAACCATTTGTCATGAATTTTTCTAAAAATCAACCCTCCTTCTACTCCCTCTTTCTTCATTCTTTCATCAAACCCAAGAGAGAAAACCTTAAAGAGGAGGGATTCCATTGAGAACTTGGGATGAAAATTATTCAACAAAAGTCACCTCCTCACCGTCTCTAGTGTCCTTCACGACCATCGATTTCACCTCTCCAAATCAAAATCAAACCTTTATTTTCTATCAATCCCAATCCATCTCGATGATCATGGGGAATTTTGGCTTTTGATTTGGATTTAGATAAATTTAGGTATCTATTTTCATTTGAAATCAGTACCCATTTCTCTACAGTTTTGGTTTTAACTGGGTTACTGACTTACTGCCTGCTGTGTTTAAACTAGGAATAAAGCTTCATGATCTTATATCTTCTTTGTTTATGGTACAACTCTTTTTGGGTCTCTCTCATTCCCAACCGTCTTTCTATTATTGTCGATAGATCCTAAACAAAGTGTTGATGTTCTTGTCCAGTCGGAGATTGATCAGATCTGATCTGGTCTGTGATGTTTCACTCAGACAATGCTTTGATTCCGGCTAAAATGGGTAGAGAAAATAGAAACACGAAAGGAGAGAGCCACACTGACTGCTTTTGTCCCTTGACAAATGAAAAATGACCACGTGGTTGAGTGTGTCTAACCTAAGCTGTGTGTGTTGCTAGCATCCTCCTAACATTTATGGCCAAACTTTACATCATGCCTTAATCGGAAGAAAATCTTTTGGCCCCAATTTCACGTCTCCTTACCTGTTTCTTCATTGACAGACTGACATCTGTCTTTTCGTCTCCAAATCATCTAACGCCATTAACTGCTGTTAAGGAGTAAAAAAAGGAAAATAAACAATTGTTGTCAAGACAGGTAAAGTTTAGGTGTGTCTTTTGGGAGCAATTGTTGTGAAGTACCATTGTAATTTGTTTGTGTAGTATTTGTGATAAATTTGTAATGCAACGTTTATCACTTAATAATGCCGGTTTGTTTTAGATGATTTGATGTCACTGTTCCCATCAGCTAGTGCTAGTTGAGATTGTGTAGAACTGTCGATACATTGGGAATGCAACATTTCTTGAAGGTAGAACATCTTTCGTGAGATCTATTTAAGATTGATTACCAATTTTGCTAGTTATAATAGGCTTCCAGTCCATTATAAACTTAATAAAACTATAAGTACATTTTGAAAATTGGCCGGCTCGTAAAAATTGCACTAATACGATAATTACATAGCTATGTTACCATAATTTTTTTTATATGATGCTATATATAATTATACAGGACTGTTCAGGCGCGGGAACCGTTTGCGGGACAGAACGGGACGATCAAATGACAGCCGTCTGATTTTTAATGAATTGATCATGTCCGTTTAAGTCTATTTAATCTTATCTGTTGGATCAATTCATTAAAAATCGAACGGCTCTCGTTTGATCGTTCCATTCAGTCCTGCAAATGGCTCCCGCGTCTGAGCGGTACTGTATAATTATAATCGTACCCTTTTACTTTAAAAGTCTTCTTTTCACTATAAAATGATATCTTTCTGCCACATTTTCAAACTAACCAAGATTTTACAAACTATTTTGTCTTCTTCTTTTCTATTTTGAAGAATGTCTGTTTTCTCATCATTTCTAGCTAGTTTATATTAATAGAGGGTGAATTTTTTGAATTTTTCTCTAATTATCTCTATTTTTTAGACCGCTATTTTACTTTTAGCTACAATCATTTGCTCAATTGACCTCATTTCAAATTCTGAAAATAGCATTATGTTTATTATTCATATATATTTCAATAATTTACTCATTATACCTCTTATTTTTTCAACATCTCTCATTCTTTGATTTTTTTTTTCTTTTTGCATGCGAATATTCGTTTCAGACCTATGCTCCTTGATTTTCTTTTCTTCTTTTTCTTCTCCTTTTTTTCATGTGAACCTCTTTTGCAACCTCAATTCCTTGATTTTTTTTATAGAATGTCACTAAACGTCTATTATTTGATCAAGTTGTAAGAACAATTTTTCAATCACAACAATTTTAGAAAAATTTATCATATCTTATTAGACGTGTTTCATATGAAATACTTCACATGTGTCCTAACAATCTTCAATCAAATTGGCTCAGGTTGCAAAATTGAAACCATACAATAATGGGGAGTCGTTCGTTGTTTAAGCAAATGAGTGTGTCTGGAATCGTGATGAAGAAGAAAAGGAAAGAAAAAAACATCTTCTCAAAAGAAAAAAGAAGAAGAATTCAAGGAAGAAGATGAAGAAGAAAATAAGACCTTTATAAACTAAATACAAATCGGGAAGAACAAATAATACATTATCTAAATACGTACTCTGGAACAATGGATCGTGTCTTCATCAATGAAAATGCTAACAAGTGTAGTAACTCTTTGACAAACTGTTGTACACACATATACGATTTTTGTATCACATTGTGTATAATTTTTTCCTTTTATGAATACTATAATTTTTTTTGTGAAATTTATCTATTACTGTCATTTTGTATGGGGTTAAAACAGTAATCTAATAAGTTAAAATAGATTGAGGCAATAAATATGGAGAGATCCTAATAACCACACTCTTTAGTAAAAGAAGTCAAATCCATATTTCATCTCAACAAATTATTTGAAAATAAATTTCAGAAATATACACTTCATCATTCACTTCTCTAAAACATGATGAGATCCCCTAATTCCATTGCCTCGATGTATCTGTGTCTCACTTTTTTGGCTCACTACAACACGATTCTCGTTACTAATTATGTTAACAAGTATCGTTAAAACGTTTTCAAAATTCAGATAAAAACATTTTCCTCTTCCGGCCTCCTCATTCTTGCTTCATTCTTTTTTGAAACCAGCAAAGAGATTACAAAGCTCTCCAAATTCAGGTTGAAGGAGGTGGTGAATGGGGCGTGTTTGTTGTTTGGGTGACATTTTGATTATTGTCGACGAGATCGGCGGTTGTGTGCGTTGACGAGATTTGTGGCTGCTTCGACGATGACGTGTGCGGCGGCATGAAAAGATTGACTAAAATACTATGTTAGAAAACATGATACTTGAGATACTAAATTGTCATCCGTAATACATGAGATACTAAATTGTAGCATGAAATTCGTAATTAACTCTTCCGTAAAAAGTCCTTGACAAATTGTGTGAACAGATGAGAGCATATATGATCACCAGCCATGATATGATCACCAGCCATGATGTTTAATTAAGGTCCTAATCAAGAAACTAAAAATACATGACAACACGCTCGTGTCGACATCTAGAACACGCCTGCTAAGCCTATAACACGCGCCGGTATGTTTCCTTAGAAGCTTTGCCTTCGTAAGTTATCCGAAACCCCACGCGTTCAGCCGACCGCGTACAACACACCGCTTCCTTCTAGGAAACATGTACTCCATGAATTCGAACTCTATATAATCCCATCAGCTCGCTCATATACTCCATAACCTTAAACCCTCAAATCTTGTATCCCATCTCTTCTCTCTGCAAGAAAACAAGTACATCTCTACGTACCAGATCATCAACTAGTTTCGAAGATCATCATATCGTCTTATCATCATGAGTTTAAGCACAAACTCCGCAGCAGCTTACCTCGCTCCGGATTCGCAACAGGGACCTTACGTCAAGGCTCCGCCTCCCGCCGGCTATCCCACCATGAAAGGAGACTCCAACTTGCCCCAGAATCGTGTAAAGACTAAGTCCAAGGGTGATGGCTTCTGGAAGGGCTGCTGTGCTGCCTTGTGTTGCTGTTGTATGCTCGATGCTTGCTTCTGAAAAACTAATGGTGCTTGATGATTCTCCGATCATCGGAGACCCTGTTTGATTTGTTTAAATTTATAGTATATTATGTGATGTAATTAAGAACAATGTGGAATGGATTCTCATGTACATTGATTATCTAGTCTAGCTTGTTCTAGCTTGTACAATAATTATTCTTTTGTTTTAGGATAGTTGACATGTGTGTGTCTTGGTTTATGCTGAGTATATGAGCTTTATGTCCAGTTTGTAATAAGATAACTATATGAGCTTCATGGTATGATCCTAATATGTGATATGTAAGTCTCTATTTAATTAAAAAGTCGATATGAGTGAATAAATAATACAATTCTCTTTCACCCAAAATAAGTTATCTTGGACGAGCACTCTAACTCTAAAACTAACCGATTTTTTTTCTAAACCCTAAAACATAGAAAACCCTAAATCGGCCGCACACCTACCGCCGCGCATCCCTGCTGCAGCACACCACCTCAGTCGCTACACACCACCCCTTCTCGGCTGCACCTTGCTTGGAACCCACCGTTGCTGTTGGTTTTTCTAGTTCGTGTCGAGTTCTTCATTAAGGTTGTATAAGTGAATGAATAATACAATTTTGTTTCTCCTATAATATCTTTGAATATTTTGTTTAGCGAATATATACATTTTACTTCATCAGTTCGATCTTCTTCTTTTGTTTGCTGTACATGGTTAAATTTATTCGTATTCCCACAAAAAAATACTCGTACAATATATGGAGTCCATTTAGCTCCGGAGTTTTCTTTCTCATCAAAACCCTCCTTCCAGTTTGTTTGCCTGTATTAACAAATACTAATACATGGAGTTCTACTTAGATCAAGCCATTTGTATTTGACCTAAATGTGCTATTGCCTTCGGATTTTAAGCTATACAATCATGAAGCTCGATCATTTCAACTATATTTCATTACAATCAATCACTCGATTTCGGATAATCGTGAAGATCGTTTCAAAAAGAACATTCGATGATCATAAAATGATTTTCACGTTCGTAAAATCTGCCCGTAAATTGAATAATTTCATGCATGCATAAATCTCAAAAAACAAACACAAATGGCAGCTAATTGATTCCCACTCCCACGATGAGTTTTGACAATTTGACCTGCTCTTGCTGCGATGATGTAGAACAGATGGAGAGATATTCTAGTGATTCAGACTCATCGTATCAATGGAGTATATAATGCGAGGCGTATGTTTTTTTGGTCGTTAATGCGAGTCATATGTTGATAAAATTAAATAAAGAGTGATTCAGAAGGTTGAAAGCAGGAAAATATGCCAACTCTAGTGGGTTAGTTAAATTCTTGTTGGGGGTATTGTTTGTTTTATCAATCGACAAATAATTCATGAGTTAGCATCATCGAATAAAGGATGTGTGAAATATATATATGTTATGACAAAATAAAATTATATGATATGATAATATTAAACTTCATTCTTTTGGTGAATCGTGATCTAATATGTTAATTTACAATTTTAATGTCATAGGTTTAAATCTCATTAACATATATAAGATGTGTAAATTTATCTAATAAAAAATATATATTAAACGTCATCCTTTTAAATATTATACAACCAATTACACTGAAGGCACGATTAAGACATGGCTAGAAAAATGATTCTAAGACTTAGACACTGGTGACTGGTCGAAGAGAAGAATGAATAAATATGATACATAAACATGACAAGATATCAATTTCACATTTGCATCTGCTAGAAAACACGCACCTGTTAGAAAACACCTGTCGACAAGCCAAATATCTATAACTAATTTGGCAAAATAATATTGCTTACTACAATATTAAAAATCTGAACAAGCATGGCGTATTGGCGTTGGAGTTTTGTCTGCTTAAAACTTTGCTAGATAAACCCCACGCGACATAAAGCCCGCCGCGTAAAACCCACCACCACTTTGTCCGCAACAACCCTTTCCACCAATTCCTTTTCTCTATATATAGTCTGCTCTCTTCTTCGTAATCTATCATCTACTCAACAGCCTCCAACTCTCAACCCCTCTGCAAGCAAATATATACTTCTAGTCCCACCGGATCAATACGTACCATCATGAGTTCAAGGACTAACTCCGCAGCTCCGGCTACTCAGCAGGGACCTTACGTCCAGACGCCGCCTCCTGCTGGCTATCCCACCATGAGTGACGGCTCTGACTTGCCCCATAGCGACGGTCGTGTCGAAACCAAGTCGAAGGGCGAGGGCTTCTGGAAGGGCTGCTTTGCTGCCTTGTGCTGCTGTTGTATGGTGGACACTTGCTTTTGAAGAGCTTTATGTGTCCATGGATGTGTCTGATTTCCTTTTGTATCTGATTTGTGTTTCTTCCTCTATCGATCTCTTGTAGTTTTTATGTAAATCAAGGACCATGTCCGTTTTTTGGATACTCGATCAAACTTTATTGATTGATTGATATCATCCAATCTTAGTTTTGTACGTATTAGATTATGGTTAATTTGTTTATTGTGAATATTTATATGGTAAGATTTTCAATAAGAACGGTGATGTTTTCCGGCAAATTTTCCGACAGCGGGTTCTCATTGTACTCGTTATAACTGGTCTCATTTTCAAACGTTAGGCGAGACTATGAGATTAAAATAATGTTCGCATTATCAAATAATGCCCGGGCTATTTCATATTTTCCATTTTTTTCTTCGAGGAATACCTTATCCCTATCAAAATAATGATCTGTTTGCACTAGCCGGCTGTGAGCTTGAATCTGAGTTGATACTTGCATTCGAATTCTGGCTCTAAAAATCCATTGCAACATCTTGGCGAAGTTAATTTTGGCAATTTATCTAATTTGAAAAAATAGAATCAGGCAGTGATCGATCATACACCAACTTCGCGAGTGGCAGTTATTGGGTGGTGACTGCCACATTTGTTGCATTTTTTGTTTCAGGATACAATATAACATAAATTCAAATATATGCATATAAGCGTTGTTAATCTGTATATAATAATTTATTACAACAATATAAGACAACAACTACACATCTTGTGTGACATTTAGAGGTGTTACATTTTTTCAATTTATATTGGCATTTTTCCTCAACCCCACCATTACTCACACTAATACCCTAATTTATGACACATAAGGTGAAAAAAGTGTTTAGCAACACCTCTAAACGGCACATAAGGTGTGTGGCTGTTGCCCCATATTGTCGTAGTGATTGTGTCATAGATTGTAATAAAAATTGCCAAGATGGATATATGCATTTTCCAAACAAACCAACCAACCAACCAACCATTTGCCAAAAAAACAAACAAACCTATGAAAAAAAAAGAAATGGAATTTGCCGCTAAACCAAGCCCAAATATTGAAAAGAGCCCAAATATAAATTTTGTTTAATCATCAAAATGGCAACATACCCATCAAAATTAAAAAGCCCAGCCCAAAACTAACTAGGGTTTCTTTCGCCGTCTCCTAGTATATATTTCTCACAATCAGCTTCGGCTGCAACACTTCCGAGCTTCGAGAGATTAGTGGTAGAGAGAAAGAAGAGGCCCGCCGCCGTCACCATGGTGAAGTTCTTGAAACCCAACAAGGCTGTGATCCTTCTCCAAGGTCGCTACGCCGGCCGCAAGGGCGTCATCGTCAAGGCCTTCGACGACGGCACTCGCGACCGCGCCTACGGCCACTGCCTCGTCGCCGGCATCAAGAAGTACCCAAGCAAGGTGATCCGAAAGGACTCTGCGAAGAAGACGGCGAAGAAGTCGAGGGTGAAGCCGTTCGTGAAGCTCGTCAACTACCAGCATCTGATGCCCACGCGCTACACTTTGGATGTGGATCTCAAGGAGGTCGTCACCCCTGACGTGCTTACCAGCAAGGACAAGAAGGTCACTGCTTTGAAGGAGACCAAGAAGAGGTTCGAGGAGAGGTTCAAGACCGGGAAGAACAGGTGGTTCTTCACCAAGCTCAGGTTCTGAGCCAAAACGGCGTCGTCTCTGGAAAATGGTTATGACTGCACTTTTTATTTTCCCTATAGAACCTTTGTGGAAGACTATTATTATGACTGGGTTGCTAAACAATGTCTAGTTTTTGTTGTTGCTGAGATATTCTATTTAAGCATCTGGTTTTGTTTAATTTACTTGCAGATGTAGATTGCTATTTGTTCTTTTTTGTTGTTTGATTTACATAATGCGGTTGTGATATGTTGATTTAGGTTTAGGGTTCTGGAGATGCGGTTTGTGGATTTGTGGATATTAGAGTAGCAGGGTTTGCAAATTTCATGGATTATATCATTATATTGTGGTCTAGAGTAATCATTGTATTGGTCGATTGCATGGGTTTTGGGCTTTAGGCATTTTAAATTTGTTTGCACTATTGCAATGTATGGGCATTGTGGGCAACTGTTTGCGCATTGCTGGTAGATTTTGGATTCAGTGTATGATTTTGTTTACAGTGTGACTTTGCTGAGCAGCTTGGGCTACTCTGATCATTACAATTTAGTCTTTATGCGTTTGTTATTTTATGGTGTTCCATAGTCGTTTACTTTGGTTTTGAATTTCTCAACAATAATCAATCATCTGTTTCAATCTGAGCTTGAGTTTAAGCATATATCTGGAGTTGTCAAGACTGGTTTGTTGGCCAACTAGATTTTCCTGAGCGTATTGATATGTTCAATTGCCGGGCACCGGGCATAGAATCCTCTATGTTAACCTGGTTTACTGTTTAACTTATTGGTAGTGATGTTATGTCCTCAAATGTTTGTGAGTTTAAGCTGGATTGATTTTGTTTTGAAACTCATACCAGTTTTGAAATTTTTACATGAGTAACGAGTGGTTTTGCCAAATCGAGTTCTTTTGGTCAGTTTTTGTATAACAAATGTGATATTGTTACGTACCTAGCCTGCTATTGATTGGCTGGGAATCCCTATCTTTGATATTGGTTGGCTTTGAATGTATATGACATGGAAGTTGCTGAGATTGTTCTAATTGTACAGCCTCCAATTGCTTCTGTGCTACGGGGTGTTGCCTCAGTTTTGTTGTATCATAGCAAGTTAATGCTGCAGTGTTATGTGAATTTAGACTTTCTTTTGCGCTTTTTTCCCTTTTCTGACAACTTCCTTTCTAGGTTATATATTGATGTATTTCACCTAAGTTCCTCACAGTTGTATAGATTTATGGGTTCTCATCAAATTGTAATTTGTTGAAATCATGACCTCATTCCTATTGTTACTGGGCCTTTGATTTCATAAGTTCATCTTATAACTATTCGAAACTTTGAGTTATGGAGTGTGTTTAGATGATGGGTTAACCAAGTGTGGTCTGAACAGTTGTCATGTCCTTGATGTTTGTCTTGTTGAATCGTAATGTTTCATGTTCATTGTTGGTGGATAGGCAATGTGAGGTGTTGTCTACAGCCTGCTAAATTTTTTGGCTATTATTGACTAGCTGTAACTCAAAAAGAAAAAGCTTTTGAGGCTTGGCGTCTTATTCGACACTTGAATGAACTATATGAAAAGGCAACTTCCAATAGAGTTGTTTGTCGAGTGGAATTGGATATAACGGAGAAGAGGGCATGAATTTTCGGCCTTTGCGTGATGAGCTTGAAGTCATTGTGAAATGAAAACTGACATGGCCAGCAGGAATAATTAAACAAGGAATGATTGTCCAGAGCCTTTGGTGGTAGAACCGAAGGTGTAGGCAGGCCAAGAAGGCAAGACTCCCTCGGATAAATTATACTTGGATCATATCCAGCATTTGGCAACTCAGTTTCAATGTAACACATTGATGGAAGCAACTTTTGTTGGATGCCTGGATAATGTTCTCCATCTTTTTGTAAGAGATGGAAAAATGTCGATCGTGAGAAACACCCAAAAACAAAGCCTCCCCAAAACACGTACCACCCCAAAGCTATCAAACTTTCTTTCATTTCTCTAATTCCCAAACACACCCTCTCTCACTGCAAATCTCTCTGTAACAGCCTTTTGATTTGTCTCTATCTCCTCGAAGCCTTCCTCTTCCTCTATATTCTCTACTCTCTTCCTCATCCCCAGTCGTCATGCTTCAGAGCTTAGTCCCTCAATCCCCAATCGTCGCCAGCCCTAAAAACCCTACCTCGCCTTCTTCCTCCTCCTCCATGAGGACCAAGCGCGCCGACCCCGATTCCGCCGTCGACGACCCCTCCTCCTTCACCACCAAGCGCCCCAGCTTCTCCCGCGATCCGACGGCTGAGCCAGTCGCAGAAGGCGAGTCGGCCGGGTTGAAACTCCTCGGGCTTCTCCTACAATGCGCCGAGTGCGTCGCCATGGAGAACTTCCACGACGCGAGTGACCTTCTCCCGGAGATCTCCGAGCTGTCGTCGCCGTTCGGGTCCTCGCCGGAGCGCGTCGGCGCTTTCTTCGCACACGCGCTCCAGACGCGCGTGATCAGCTCCTGCTTGGGCACCTGTTCCCCTCTCACGACGAAAACCCTAACGGCGGCGCAGTCGCAGCGGATCTTCAACGCTCTCCAGTCGTACAACTCCATCAGCCCGCTGGTCAAGTTCTCTCACTTCACGGCGAACCAGGCCATTTTCCAGGCGCTGGAGGGGGAGGATCACGTCCACGTCATCGACCTGGATATAATGCAGGGGCTCCAGTGGCCAGGGCTATTCCACATCTTAGCCTCCCGGTCAAAGAAGATCCGGTCAATCCGAATCACCGGGTTCGGATCCTCCACGGAGCTTCTCGAGTCCACCGGGCGGAGGCTCGCGGACTTCGCGAGCTCCCTCGGCCTGCCCTTCGAGTTTCATCCCCTGGAGGGCAAAATGGGAAGTGTATCGGAGCTGAGTCAGCTTGGAATCAGGTCCAGCGAGGCCACGGTGGTGCACTGGATGCACCATTGCCTCTATGACGTCACCGGGAGTGACCTGGCGACTTTGCATTCGTTGAGTCTGTTGCGGCCGAAGCTGATTACAGTGGTGGAGCAGGACCTCTGCCACAGCGGGAGCTTCCTAGGGAGGTTCGTGGAGGCGTTGCATTACTACAGCGCGTTATTCGACGCGCTCGGGGACGGGTCGGGTGTGGACAGCCTAGAGAGGCATATGGTGGAGCAGCAGCTGTTCGGGTGCGAGATAAGGAACATCTTGGCCGTGGGTGGGCCCAAGAGGACAGGGGAGGTGAAGGTGGAGAGATGGGGGGAGGAGTTGAAGCAGGTCGGGTTCCGGCCCGTTTCGCTTGGCGGTAACCCGGCCGCCCAGGCCAGCTTGTTGCTTGGGATGTTCCCTTGGAAAGGGTACACGTTGGTGGAGGAGAGTGGGTGCTTGAGGCTGGGCTGGAAGGATCTTTCCTTGCTCACCGCCTCGGCCTGGCAGCCGTCCGATTGAATTACTTTGACTTCCCCGGGGTCGATTATTTCGATTCCAATGATATGGGGTAATCTCTGTTTTCAATATGCTGTAATTCTTTCGAGAAACTCAAAAAACATGTAGTTTTAGTGTTTTTAGTTGGTCAAAGAAAAAGAAGAGAGAAGGTCCATAGTTCATGGGGATCTTTCTGTACATGATGAAATTCTACTGAGAATCAAATGCATTCTTAGTTAGTTGCAATTGTTTAATTCATTGACAAAAGTTTAATTATGGTTTGGCATTCTCATGAACTCATGATTGGGTTGTTGCAATCAAGATGGAAGAATATTTAGAAACTCATAGCGAAAATGAAACAAGACTTGTCCTCTTTGGTGCGCTCAAAATGTAAACAAGACTTTGAAAGAACCTACCGAAATATTTGTGTTATCGTAAAGTGTCGCATATGTGTTTGAGTTCTTTTCTTTTTTTTTGTTACCTTGATGTAAAAGTCAAAGAAACTATAGATGTTACAAAGTTGAGGAAGTTGCGAACGACTCAAGAATTCTAGCGTCTATATGTGCATGTTTGTTTCTCAGAACTAGGACATTGTTAAATAACAAGTCCAAGAGGGTTTGTCCCATACCTGAAGAGGGTTGGACCTGTTTTTCATTTTGTCCTCCTTACTCATTTCTAGCCTATGTACTCTCTTTTGACGTCCCAAGCTAACACCATCTCTCTCCAACCTCCTCTCTTCGTCTCTCACTTTCTCTCTCTAGATTCAACCTTTTTTCAAATCTGCCACCACAATTTCATAATCTAGCTCTTATGATCTTCCTCTTTCAAGAAGATAAGGACCATTTTATGACAATATCAAAAACCTAAGAAAACCCAAGTATCAATTTCAAACTTGATAAGCCTCCTCCTGGTTTAATCGAAAACATAGCTTGTTGCAGAGAAAGCTAATACAGAGCCCCGTTGCTGGTGGCTGCTAGGTCCACCGTCTGATTTCTCTTCTTCTTATCAATCGCAGCAGCCGAATAACCTTCTCAACTTTCTCGGTTTTAGGTTGGGAAGCTTCTCAATCGACCATTTGCCAATGATGCAGATGGAGGAAGACGAGCTTTGGTGGATTTGAGTTCTGGGGTTTGAGACTTTTGAGAGAGGAGAGTTGAGATGAACCTCAAGTTTGGGTTCGGGTATTGCAAGTTCATTGAGTTTTGATGCAATTTTAATGATTGAGGAATATCACACCTCATGTAGTACTGACTCACCAAACATAGTACAAACTAGTATTGAATAAGCCTACCTAAGTGAGAGCATGCCAAATATTAATATGAGTTTTTAGCAATTTGAGTACTTAAACTCTTGTTGTATGGTCAAATAGATACCCAATTTTTTTTAAAAAAAAGTTTCAATGTAAAACCCAAACTTCATTTTCGTTACCAATGAAAGGTCTGAGACCATTTTTCGTTACGACGTCGTTTGTTTGATGACGTGTCTCGTATGAGACAGACAAAATTTTTCTTGTTAGTAGATAACCACATCCGCAATCTCCAAACTCTTCTAGAATGATCAATGTGATATACAAAATGAAAAACTAGGTTTTTAATGTTCAAACTAGGAGGAAAAATAGACCCGTAAGATTTATTTTTAGAGATTTTGGAATAAAATAGGATCTAGACAGAATGTTATTTTCGTCTAGGGTTTAGATGACTTTCAGACTTTTTTAAATCTCATTTCATTCAAGGGTTTAGGGTTTAGAGATTTTTCCATTTAGGATTTAGGGTTTAGGGTTTAGATGAACTTCAAACTTTTCATAGATCTCATGTCCTTCCAAAATCCTTAAAATTATATCTTGCGGATCCATTTTATCTCTTAGTTTGAACATGGGAAACCTAGATTTTAATTCTAGGTATCACATTGATCATTCCAGAAGAGTTCGGGAACAACTGTTGTTGTTATCTACTAACAAGAAATATCTTTAATGGGTCTCATACAAGACTCGTTATCAAACAAACGACGACGTGATGGAAAATGGCGTCAGACCTTTCGTTGGTAGCGAAAATGAAGTTTGGGTACCACTTGATAGTTTTATAAGTTTGGGTATCATTTTGACCGTGTCACATGAATTTAGGTACCAGCACTGAAATTTTCTCTATTAAATTAAGGTGATCGGGAATAATTTTGGGTACCAAACATGCACTATAAGTTGAAGTTGTAGAGAGTGATGAGGATTGAAGGGGCATAGCTTATGTTTGGTTGGTGTAGCTTGGATGATTGCACATGTAGCTGTACTGAAGAAAACGAAAGCTTATCCTATTATGTCTGGTATTCTGATATCCTGAAGCGCCATTCTCATCTACAAGCAATTCCCACTATCAGAGACAAATAATTCCTGGTTTGCGACCTAATAACCTAAACCCCAATGTTATGACAATGATAAAAGGTTAAAGATAAAAATTCTAAAACATTCCGTTCAGTCTAGGAGTTACTGAACGATAAAAAAAGAATGAGAAGTGGATTGTATTTTCGTTTTTACCCTCATGTTACGAGCATGTTTCCCCAGTCCACCTAAATCAATGGAGTTCTAACAAGAATCCATCATAACTGCTCTATCTTTGCCACTCAACATATTGTCAAGAATACAAGTATTGTGGTAGGATAATGCATTTCGAACAATATATTTACATAAGTTTTAAGATATTGGTGTAGATTAAAACTCAGTAGCGATGCTTAATTAAGGGAGGGGTTAATTTATAACTTGCACTTTTCAGTTTCTCGATAATATATTTAGTGAGAAGAAATATACACCCAATCACATCGGATATCATCAATTTTAGCAAGATTGAAAGACACCATCAATTGTAACAATTACGAACACAGCGTAGACTAAGGCTTTGTATTTTTTGTGAAATGAACTCCATGGCAGACTTCAGACTATACTATAGGTTTAGAGTTTAGGGTATAGAATTAAGGGTTAGAGTTTAGGGTTAAGGATTGAAAAAGCAACCAAAAACCCAAAATGGTCATCGATCATATATCTGAAATGATTTTCCGTTAAAAAATCTGTGTCGAAATTTGATTGAAATGGAGGAATAGACCACGTCACACACCCACATGGTCCTCCCGCAATATTTAATTTTTTTTAAATTAGTAATCACAAGGCTCATTTTTATAATTTCTAATTCAATTATATTTTTCATTTTTGAACTACAAAATTACCATTTTTCAGCATCGTGTCCAAATATCACCGAACCATGTGAAAAGACAGTCCACACTCATGTTTACAATCGAACAACATCAAACTAAAAGATGATGGCCCCATAAATAACGTCATTGAAGCATCATACTGACCAACAGAAGATACCCAAACTAGAGAGATAAAATTGGTTTTGGCCCCACAAATAACGTCATTGAAGCATCATACTGACCAACAGAAGATATCCAAACCAGAGAAAATGTAAAAGAGAGGAGACATGGTCACCTATCGTAGGACTTCGGTCACCGGCCGTCGGACTCCGCCCACCGGCTCCGGAATCTGGAATCAAGTTTACTAACCCCTAATAAACTCCCACTGAATCATAAACCACATTCATATCGTTACAACCAACTTTACTACCCCCTAATAAACTTCAACTGAACCCCTAAACCGCATTCTATTGCACAACCAACTTTACTATCCCATAATAAATTTCCACTGAACCGCTAGACCACATTTCTATTGCCACAACCAACTTTACTAACCCCTAATAAACTCCCACTGAACCATAAACCACATTCATATCATTACAACTAACTTTACTACCCCTAATAAACTCCTATTGAATCCCTAAATCACATTCTTATCGTCATAGCCAACTTTACTGCCCCTAATAAACTCTCACTGAACCCCTAAACTGAATTCCTATTGCACAACCAACTTTACTATCTCTTAATAAGCTCGCACTGAACCCCTAGACCACATCATTATCGTCACATCAAACTTTACTACCCTATAATAAACTCTCACTGAGAGAGAAATAGAGAGATAATTCAGTGGAGTTGGAGGCGTTTGCTTCTAGAGAGATGAGGAGAAAGAAGAAGAAGAAGAAGAAGAAGAAGAAGAGAGATGAGTCTGCAGAAGCTATAGGGCGATTCCTCCACAGGGTACGCCGAGAAGAGCGGAGACATTGAGAAGATGGAAGTCTCTCCATTGGAGTTGACTTTTGCAGATGAAGTTGGACGTAGCATTGGTGATGTAAGCATTGCCCTTGAAGTCCGCGGCGACAGCGTTGGTGATCTGGCAGGAGGAGGAGTCTCCGTCGGGGGCGGGAAGGGGCATGAGGAAGAGGCGGCGGCATGTGAGGAAGTCGTAGGTAGGGAGGGAGCGGCTCGACTGCTTGGATGGCGGCGAGGAGGCCGTTGTTGACGGTGTCGATGAAGAGGGGCGAGGAAGGTGATCGAGAATGTAGGATGATGTAGATAGAGAAAGAGAGACAAACAGAGATCGAGAATGAGTGGTGAGGGAGAGAGTTAAATAGATAAATGGTGAGATTGTAATATTATTTATTGATAAAAGTTGGAATGGTCACAACTAAAGTTTTTTAGACCTAATGGGCACTTTTTCCTGTTTTTGTAGTGAATGGTCAATACCCAAAAATTAACATCAACCTGCAAACCCCCACAAAGCTATGACATAAGTGGTCATCTTGCAAACCCCAGCAACTGAAATCACACTCACTTCATTGAGCAAAACAACTTTCAGTCTCTCAGTCCATGATTCATGGCTAGAATCATATTTCATTCTAATGAACTTCTTACCGCTCAACTAAACCAACATCTCTATGGATTTCAAGTGCACATACAGACCTTAATTACTAAATAACCAACAGCATCATCAATGTTTTCATATCTCGCAAGGAAGGTTCTTGGTTAGCCAATTTTCCCTCTCTGTGCCTTTTACTCGGCTAACCCCAACAAAGCTATGAACATAACACAAAGCCATCAAACCTAACCTGAGAACCAGCAACCTAGAACACAATAAGCTCTGATCCTAGACAACATGTACCCAAAACGTAAAACTAGCAACCACAACTTAGAAAAGAAAATGGCATAAGCTGCTTCTTAAACTTCTGTTTACGGTCAAATTTACACTTTGCACAAAACTGTAAATGTTTTGAGTGAATATGGGCTAATCCGCGGGCTATGCCGTGTACTATCGGCAAACCCAAATAATATTGAGCTTGGTGACGGTTCGCTTACCTACAAAGTCATGCGAGCTAAACCGTGGAGTTTGCGTAAGAGAAAGACTTCTCATGAAAGATGGACTAGTTTACACGCGGAGAGTAGTTGCATGCAAAGAGTATTAGTTTGCATCAAATAAGATGAGGACTCCGCTGCATGCTTGATTGAAGAATGATACAATTATCCTTAATGACTTGGAGAGTACACGGTGCATGTGAATGTATTGGTTAAGGATTCAAATGCTTGATTATATTATGTTGTGCGCATCAAGTGCTACAACTCTAATACTAAAATATTTGGCGGAATTATGCATAATTAAGGAGTCTTCTCCTCAAGTACGTTGTAATTGGCTCCGTGAGAGAGTGTATCAAGTAGGTCACCAAATTCGCAGCGAAGGCATGGTTAATTATGGACACATCTTGAATCCACATGACTATTCATCTATGACTTCACTAGCCTTATATGGTTAGTAGAATTATTCTATGAGGTAACTAACATGATATACCTCAACGGTTAAAGACTTTTACAAGTCTTTGACTCGATTGGAGTCAATAACCGTTGCCCTAAAATA
The DNA here is from genome assembly GCA_951800085.1 of Comarum palustre. NCBI lineage: Eukaryota > Viridiplantae > Streptophyta > Magnoliopsida > Rosales > Rosaceae > Comarum > Comarum palustre. The sequence goes on from OX637578.1 coordinate 5,621,197, forward strand.
TGTCTACTTACGTGATTTGAACTGCTTCATCCAATTATGTAGTTGCCAAGTTAAAAAAGACCTTGTGCAACTCAACCAATTAGCAGAGAAGATTGCATCATTATCTATACTATGCGAACCTCTATAAAAGTGAGACTCGAGGATCAATCTAAGAAACACACACAAACCTACAAACTTTTAAAAACACTACAAACACAAACATCAACCTCGTCGAACAACCTCGACCCTAAAACGTCAAGCCTTAGCATTGTTTTCCTCTCCAGCTCCCTGAACCTTATTTACCTTGTTCATTTGTCATGCTCTGTGAAGCTTCATACCTTTTACTTTTCTAGGCTCTCTGGGCTTTGTTTTTACTCTCCCTATAATTTCATTTGGTTGCTTTGCTTGCTATACAACTCAAGTATAGATTTGGTAGCGATAGACTACCGTAAATCCTCATTTGCAAGGTAACTCCTGAAGAACCTGGTGATCACGTTAGTGCTCTCTTAATCCGCAGTCGCTTGATTAGAAGCAGAAAAGGTTCTCAGGGCAGTGCTTAGTCTATTCTGCATCCCAATCTTACTCTCAATATTGCCATTAAATGAAGACTGGTTCTAATTCACAAGGAAGGTCCCGCTGCTCGAGCCTCTGGTGTGATTCAGGAGATTGATCAGAACACCAATGCTTTTGGGAATGAAGAGCCAAATGCACTCTTTATCTTCAGAGAATGCTACATCGCTTGTGGCTTTGCAGGATTTGATGTTTATTGTCATGGAAATTCATAAAGCTATTAAACTAGTAGCTTTGATTTCTCAACAAATTAGTGAAAACAATACGGACATGGATCCTAACTCGAATGTGAATCAGAATGTGATGGAACAAGTTGGTAATATTGTGAAGCCAACAAACCCTGTCTTGGAACCTCCAGTATCCACAAAAAGAGCTAGGACTCAGTCTGAAGACCCTTCCCATTAGAGATACCACCTGCTACTAAAAGGGCTGGAAAGAAATCTTGTGCTAATGTATGGTTTCCTGCTAGTGCTTTTGGTTTAATTCAAGGTGTAGATGGTTTAATTACTAAACCTGTATCTCTATTGGCACCAAGTATGGAGAAGAAAAAGAGAGATCGACCTTTGGGATCAAAAAACACCAAACCGGCCCAAAATGAACCAGCCCCACAAGCTAATGAGATAAGTGTTCTCTGGCTCTCTGCCCTGCGGCACCACCAAGCCCGGATCCAAATGGCAAAGCAAAGGAGTAAAACTGGTGTGTTGGTTTTTTGAGATAGCAGACTTGTGAGTTTTACTTACATCTAGATGGTTTCATATTATTTGAGTACCGCAATTGAATTCTTAAGCTCTTGTAATATGTTACTCTAATATCAATATGTTTTGATTCTTGTTCTCTGCTATGCTCACAAATAAATGAGCTTCAAATCCAAGTGTAATGGTACTATATAGCCCTTGAGGATATCATATGTAGTCGTTCTGGCCTCCGCCTTTATAATAAAATTTTTGTTTTAGGAGAAGCTCTAAAATATCAAGAGATAGAAAATAGAATTGATAATCATTATTTTATTCATTGATGGGAGCCCTTTTATATATAGACTTACATAGCACCAACATGTGTTGTATAAGAAAACATATCTTCATATCCTATCAGTATGGGGAATCACAACTCCCGCTTTGACTAGCATAAATCAAGGCATACACATGTTGAATATCCTAAAACACTCCCCCTTATGTCGTGTGTCGTCATGCTAAATGATGTCAGTGTTGTTTTGTCAAAACCTTGCCAAGTAACAAAAATATTGTGGGAAAAACTAACCTTGGTCGAGGGACAAAAGAATATAACACACTACCTGCTTCATTGAGAACTCGATCATGTGATACTCCCCTTGATGAATACTTCAATCGGAGAGACTTGATAAATTCCGTGTTCCAATATTTATCACATGCTTCTCAAGAGTAGATTAAGGTCAAGACTTAAATTAGTCTGTTATGTGTAATGATTAACCTTAACCAAAAACATTCATATTGAATTATGAGCTCGGTATGATTTGTGGATGTTGCCATGAGTGTCTACTTGTAGACCTTAAAGATATAGTCGTATAACCAATTTAAGAATGTCTCTTATGTGGATCAAACTAGTATCATGCATCAGCAAAACCTACTAATATGTTTGGTGTTTCGGTATAGTGGATGGCAGCGATGCAAGCGGCGAAAGCTAGGGTGATCTGGTCACCGAATCGATCGGTACCGTGATCCTCTGGTGCATGCTATGTTTCCTCATTAAAAAACCTTGCCAAACAAAAATCCAATTGGACAAAAAGTTATGGTCTAAGGAAAAATGAGCACAACATGTTTGATACAACACAACAACAACATTCACATTTTATAATGACATGTATATGCTAGACTCCCCCTCAAGTGTGCTTCTCCCCCTGATTCTAATATCAATCATAAGGAGCTTCCTGATTCTCCGTAATCATAGAAGTATTGATAACTTTACATATCAATTCTCTTAAACATGTCTTTAAAATGTGACATTGGACAATGATTAACTAAATCATGTCACAATGTCATCAATTCTGATCTTTCACACATTGACCATAAGGATAAGGTTGTTTGAGAACTCAAAACATAAGTTTGTGTGCACTGAAAACCAGATTCTATATTGGCATCTCTTGATCGTGAAGAATCCATGTAAATCCGGAATCAACACGCAAGAGAATTATACATCATATTCCTTCTAAATCAAGAAGTTACTTAGTATGTGTTACAACCTCTCTTGCAAATGCAAGCTCATGGGGTTTGGAGCTACTTCATTTGGGCAAATGAAGTTTCTTCAAAACCTTCATGCATATCTCTGATCACATAGAGATGTTAAAATGACCACATTAATAGGTTGTGTGTTCATAGTGAAGTATAATGATGTCTATTACAAGAGTATATCTCATCACAGTTAATCCCAGTGCATGTTAGTGAGAGATCTTGAGCTATAAGGTGAGTCTAAACTTTTGTTCTCACTACGTTATCTAACAAAGACATATTTTATAGGATTTAAAGTTGTGGTGTCGGCATCATTGATAGGAGCATTTTATGTGATAAATATATGGTTGAATTCTTACACTTTTGCTTAGTACATTCCTTAAAAATGTCGTTTTAATAAAGTTTCTTTCTTAGGTACTTTGTAGAGCGATTATGGAGAAAATAGAGCTAAAACCGGGCAATTAAGGCCTCGTCTATGGATATAGCACCCCGGGAGGGGAAACTACAGTGGCCATGAATTTAAGCCAATAAGAAGCCAACACGTCCGAAAGACGTGCCAACACAACTTATTAACCTAAAGTCGTAGGCTTTTTAGTAAGTAAAATAAAATTTAACCTTTAATACTTTGAGTGGCACCACATAAAATTCTTAAAACATTCATTAGAGATTTTCTAATTTCGCGGAAGGTGGTCAAATTGAAGGGTCAATTAAAAACTTTAGCGACAACAATAAAAAAATATAAAACATGGTTAACAAATCAGGATGACACATTTACTGTATATGTCAAATGCTCTTGTAAATGACTCGAAGGGTAAAACTGGAAAAGTGAGTACACTTGGACCAAACATCGAGTAAGGAATGAGGCTCCACACGTACAGCTCTCTCTATCTATCTCGTCACAGTACCTGCAAACAATTTATTGTAGGGGTGAGCGTCGTCCTCACGTGCTCACATATAGGTCCACCAATGATAGGTTTGAAAACCATAATACCATATATATATACATATAGATTTGAGCTCTTAATAAAATCATTTAGAAAATCATTAGCACACAAAAACATCATTTCATATCTTTCGGGAAAACAGTGCAGTATGCTAAAACAGGGGCCAGAGCGCTCAATGAACAATACAGCCTGCAGGGCTTCACGAATCTCTGTGATCGAATCCCGAGTTTGTCTATACAGCAAACCGGGGCCAACTACCTATGCGTCTGAAGACGAATAGTAGCGAGAGTGTCCATTTACTGCTAATGCCCAACAAATCTCTCGTAACAGCACACCGCACTTACGTCTCGCTTGACTCTGTACGAGACGAGCGCAAGTGGGATAATTAAAATAAACAGGGCATTGCCCCACCGGAGGTTCACGGTCATCAACACCGTGGGAAACGTAGTCTAAATACTAGGTCCCGCCACTCTCAGGTCACGCACCGGAAATCAGGACAACGGTGCTCAACATATCACATCATCGTATAAAAATCTTTTACGTCTAGCCTCGGGTTTTCTTGGCCCAATCATAAATCATTTATCACATATATAAAGAAAACTTTCCCGAGACATCGACCGTGAGCATACACAAAATCATGCACTTTCTCATATATATATATATACAAAACCACTACCAAGGGGGGTATAGCTTCTCTACCTGGAATAGTCGTTCCATACGTAAGCTCCAAGCTTCCAGGGACTGTCTCGGTGAACCGAGGTCACCGCGTAAGCTACCTCGTCCAATAATCACTGCAGAACAGAGTAGCTTAGCAACCAAGATACAACAATAATCAACAGACCTCAGCATTCCTAGTTTGACCAGGAATGACCACATTGACTAAGTTGACCAACCAATTCCTTTTTATGACACTTTAACCTTTTTGACTTTCTTTTCCAATAATCGACTCTTTACTCAATTTACCAGAAGTCCGACTTAACTTCTGAACTTTTCTTAACCATTTTAATTTGACGTTAGGGTGTCACATAATAATTCATTGAATTACTATGGACACCCAACGTGTCATACTAACCAAATCTTTAACCTTGAGTCGATTTACCGATTTACGTTAAACACCGATTTTCTTAACATGGTCAACTTGACATTTTCCAGAATTTCCAGTTATCATTTTCCGATAACAATTTAACACTTTACGAATTTAACCAAATTGTGTCAAACTTCGTTGAACTTCAATTCTTTACTAAACCATTTTTCTGAAAATGAAAACTTTCCCAAAATGGAATGTTTCCCAAATTAGCAGGTTTCCAAACATAGAAGGTTTCCCAAAATGGAAGGTTCCCAAATTACGGTTAGTTTCCGTTTTTATACGTTTCCTTACGTAAATTCCGATTACGACACTTTAGCCCGACTAAAAGGAAACAACACATTTTGAAGGGATTGAGAGACTACCTCTTCGGCATTTCTACCGGTTTCACTGCATCACCGGATTCCGGCAAGTTGATCGGAATCTCCTGCCGGATTCCGGTCAACTTGCCGGAATTTCGGCAGAGTTTCCCCGTTTTCTTCGTCACCAAGTTACGACAAACATGCAGTCAAACAACATCATATCAACAACTAATTAACAACAATTCCAACAACACAGTAGCAACAATTCAACAACTCAGTTGTAGGGGATAAGATTTACCCTCTGCTCTGCCCAAAACCAAGTCCACAGTAGCAGCTCCTGCTCTGCTTTCGCTCTGTGCATGCAGTCCGAGACTCTAAAGCCTTTGTCGAACTCCACCATGCTGCCCTGCCTCCTCCTTGAATAATCGAAGTCTCTCCTTCTTCACCGAGACCTGGCCTCAGCCTGCCCTGCTGCCTACTTCCTCCACAAGCAGAGCCTCCACCTCTGCCTCTGTCTAACCACCAGCAGCTGCCATGCAACCTCGCCTGAGCTTGCGAAGCTCACCAGAAAAAGTCGCCGGAGCAACCAACCTCGACGGGAAAACTCACTGCCTTAAACAGAAATTTGGGGTTTTTCGAATAGGGCTCCAATCTAACAAGCAAAGGTAGTAGAAAGGAAGAAGAAGAGAAGAACAGTACCTTCCACACGCCAAATCGTCGCCTGAACGGCTAGTTCTCACCGGAAAACAGTCGAGCCTTCCCCTCGCTCGATCTCCGGCTGTGGTGGGTGTATGGCGGTTTTGGAGGCTGGGCTAGGTAGAGGAAGAGAAGAGTGAGAGAATGGGAGTAGTCCGTCGGCCTGTGGTGGCCGGAGTCACCGGCGCCGAGCGGAGGTCAGTGTAGAAAGAAGTGGAGCTCGGGGAGCTCGAGTTGACCGAAGTGGGATCTTTGACTTTGGTCAAAGGTCTCACCTCTATTTATAGAAAAATGGACGGCTGAGATTCAATCTTGAAAAGATCTGACGGTCTAGATTTAAAGAAGGTAAAAAGTAAAAAGTTAAATGGTAAAACTCTTTTTACCGGATTGATAATTAAAAGTTACCGGAAACTTCGAAAATTCGTAGAAAATTAACCGAAGCTCCGAAAAATAATCCAAAAATACCGGGAGACTCGTGCCGACACGTGCAATGACATCGAGTCATTAAATCAGGTATTTGGAGAACTTTTAAAAACTTGAAAATGAACGTGGTCGTTCACTCGCGAAGTTACCGAATGCGACTTAAACCTCAGTAAATCGCCATTAACTACGGTTAAAACGTGCGGGGTCTCACACTCTACCCCCTTAAAGAAGTTTCGCCCTCAAAATTCACATACCAAACTGGTCACTGATCAAGGGTCAATTTCTCTGTCAATCTTTGTTCCTTCAGGAATTATGATGGCTCAACGTTGCCAGTCCACGTGTGGCGACGTCACATCCGATACCCTGGTGACTTTAGTCCACCAATAGCCTCATTTACCGCGAGTCCAATTTTCTTCAAGATCACTGAATTTTCTGCTGAACCACGAATCTCTGCTCGTGACCAGAACAACAATGTCGATGTCAAGGCATGTACACTCAAGCATTTTCACCTTTCGTTACCTCGTGTAACGAGTGTTGAAATCACGATCGAAGTGTAATAGTCGATTTGATCGTCAATCTTGCATGTTCTATAGCCACGTAACAAACTCGAACTTGTCACTTTCACGTCTTGATCGCAGTGACAAGATATGCTCAATACATGCTGTCACATCCGCTAACGTACAGCGTCACAAAGTCCTCACACCAAAACGACTTTATCAAAGCCTTACTGTAGGAGAGGATGCACAATTACCAACTGACAAGTGATAATCCACAAGATCACGTCTTTCTTTGCAGCGTCGTGTTTGCACGATCGATAAACCACGAACGATGTCTCAACATCGAAGAACCACTAATGATGAGCCAAGTCAAACACGTTGTCATACTTTCAACTCTTAGATGACTCGTAATGATGTCGTCGATAGACTTTTCCTTGAAGTCAATATCGCAAATTTAGTATCCACGCCATCGAAAATCAGAACAGACACTCGCAGATACTTTCGCTAATCCACTCTTTTGATGTCAATACGACGATGAGTCGTCTCATGCGAGTGTTTCCGTCAGGCTTCATCAGAAAGATAACGGTCAGCCTCGATAACACGTTCGAGAAGATCAGAAGACGCCTTAGCTACCACATCCTATTTAAAGGATCAGTACGTCTTCGCCTCTGAAGTCATCAGGTCGCACCTCATACGATGTTCTCCTTAAGATAGAATTCCAGGTTCCACACCTGTCAAGAGGGATACTACACCTGCCATCAATGTTGTAAAACGTTTACCATGTCTCTTGTTTAATGGACGTTTCCCTTATTATCGTGCCTCGTCATAGACTTACAGCGTTACTAACTCAAACCGAGCAACACTTTATCTATGACTCAGTCATGGGCACCAAAAACCTCAAAAAGGTACTTTCTTACCCGTAATCACTTGTTGAAAAAGTGAATAACTCAAGTGTAATTTCCACCTCGAAATCCAACACTTGGTTGAACTGAGACTCTTTGATAATGTCCTTTGGCCACAACTTTCTCATCTCTTTACACTTTCACCTTTCAGTGGCCCGCTATCAAGTTGCACTGAAGTGATGTTTCCTCATGTCACAGACTTACATAAACTCAAACTTGACCAGGATTTCGATATTCTGAATATCGATCAAACTTAACTGCATGACTATTGCAAGGAAAATTAGTACCTACTTCCTTGGCTACAAGCCAACAAGTTACCACCAAAATTTATGGTACTCACTGAATATTCTTAGGTACACTTCCTTCCTTGTCTCAGACTGTTTGTTCAAATCATGAAGCTACCACTTGGTCATCAAACAATGCTTTACACTTTTCCTCACTTCAGGCTTTCCATGCATAGACTTCAAGCAGAAAACATCATGTCCAAAATACACCGATGAACAATTGATAAAGTTGCAAACTCTAAATGCAAATAATCAAACTGATGCACAAACTTGAGTTCGTCGATCTAATCTTTGACAATTCGGTCATACAACATTTTCCTGACACCTCATTCGGTCAGAACCGATTCTTAATGCTCCACATGGCTCCAATAACATTAAGTTTCCTCAGCCATGGAAAATCATTTACAGATTGGTGTCTTGACGAACCACAAAATCACAAGAGTACGTGAACAATTACAAAATCCAAGTTGCAAAGTACTCCTAAGAAAACGGGAATCAATTACAGGTCTTAAGCTGCCTGCTCTCAACACTTGCAACATCTTGAGACCACTCTTACCTCATCCAACATACCAAGTCGAGGGTAAGGCCTAATTAAGGTACACGAGAGACTATGAGCTGCATTACACCAATTATCCAGCTGTCCTAGAAGGATACAGTGATGCAAATTGGATTTCTGACATGAAAGACTCAAAATCCACTAGTGGGTATGTGTTCAAATTGGGAGGTACAGCAGTGTCTTGGAAATCCTCTAAACAGACAATTATAACCAGATCCACGATAGAGTCTGAATTTGTCGCATTAGACATATGTAGGGAAGTGGCAGAATGACTACGCCAATTCATAGAGGATATTTCAAGATGGACAAAACATGTGCCTACAATATGCATATATTGTGATAGTCAATCTGCAATTGGCATGGCACAGAGCACGATGTATAATGGTAAGTCAAGACATATTCGTTGAAGGCATAATACCATTAAACAACTACTTTCTACTGGAGTTATCTCTATTGACTATGTGAGGTCAAAGGATAATATTGTGGATCCGCTAACCAAAGGGTTAAACAGAGAGCTAATTGATAAATCATCGAGGGGAATGAGACTAAAGCCCATGAATTAAAAATCTTTACAGTGGATACCCAACCTAGCTGACTGTAGATCCCAAAATCTAGGTTCAAAAGGGACAACCAAACTGTAGAGACCATGTTGGATCACTGTGAGGATTTTTCTTATGTCCATTCCTATGATGAAAATAGTGATGCCCGTAAGGAATAAGGTTAAGCGAAAGCTTTTAATGATTCTTATGCGTCGAAGAACCAAGCGGAGTAATGCGGGTTACTTTTAAGAAATCACCTATGTAAGAGAGAAGTGGGGCCGCTTCTAAGGGAATTGTTTAAGGGCTCAATTTCTATCAAAATCTTACAGAACCAGGCACGTGCCCAGGGCCAAAATGGACACAAAAGTGAGAACTGTAAGTACTAGGAAGATTCCTGTGTGAAGTATGTTATCATTTACACAAATGACGAACAGTTCAAAGACATCGCGTGCTACGGCTAAAATAACCTCACAATTTAACCCTGCAAAATATTGTCAATTGTAGTATAATGAACTAGAGATCGTTCGATGCCACGAACTGAGGGTATTTAATCTTGCACAAAGAAAACAATGTTACAAAAATGTCTATTGTTCCTATCGAATAGAAGACGAAAACAGACCTATTCACCTAAGCTATAGAACTTAGAAAATTATGAAATTTAACAGACCTATACTAGACACACAGAAGAATATGCACACAAAATTTGAGATTATTTGGATTTGATTTACTATATTAAATAAATCACAGAAAACATGGTACAAAATAAGAAAACTAGAATGATATAGAGTTGAGAAATATGATAAAGATGAGGTTAGGAATTTCGGAAATTCACCACCGAATATGCTACAAAATAATGTATCATAACTAAGATTTCAATTACCAAGTCATGAAAATGTTCAATCAAAAATAAACCGTGAACGTACTACGTTAATTCTTATTACTTCCTTTAAATACTTAAAGCAAAATGACGCACCGTTATCAAAACATTTAGAATAATAGATCAAGGTATACGACACCTATCCTATCAACATATTATGCTAAGAATTAAGAAGAACCTTGGAAGTTGATTGAACAAGTATGTAAAACTAGTGTGGAACGCTTATCTAGCATGCAAGTCTCTCTATTTGGTTTCACCTATTGTTCTATAGGTTTTACTACATTGAACTAAACCGTATTAACCGTTTAGGAGACTAAACAACCTAATTCAAGCCCCAATTACAAGCTCATAATATTCTATGTTGGCCAAACACGAACATAAACAAGCAAAAGTTCTCTATAAAACAAAACCAAATAAACAAATCATAGCTAAGCAATTATAAAATCAAGGTTGTGAAACAAGGTTTATTGCATGATTCGGGGCTTCAAACCTCCACCCCTAACAAAGGAAAACTAGCCACATATAGTTGTAGAAGTCATACAAAACAAATAAAAATCCAACAGATTGCAAGGGAGAAAGAAAGAACTATGGATGGAGATAAAATTGTTGATGATCTTGGCGGCTTTCTCCTTGATGATCTCTTGTGTTGCAATGTCTCTTGGAGGCTAATATTTTTTATCCTCCCTGATTTTGAAGTTGTTATTAGGGTTATACTCTCAAAAATCGTCTATGTGCTTCTCGTTGTGGTCTGGGCCTTGAAGTTGATGTTTCGGTCCAATATCAGATTTTCGGCAGACTTGACCTTTGACCACTCAATCAGTCATAACTTCTTCTAGAAAATAGATATTGATGATCGGTAAAAAATTCTGAAAATTAGACTCTTGTAGCTTTCCGTTGATATATAGCACATCTCCTGGATCGTTGTGAGCTTATCACAATATTATGTTGAAGTTGACTCATGATTTCTGGCAGATTTTAGGATTTCTTTCCTTGTAAGACATGAATTCTTTTTTCTTCAAAATTTCTCCTTTTTTGCCTCTTTTATGCTCATGGACGTATTTAAGACCTGAAAACATAAAATAAGTTAAATTGAAATTGTTAAAGGAATTACATAGCTAAATAGGGTCAGAAATACATTAAGAACATAGCACTTTTGTGCTCTTATTATCACGACTACTGTCTAGTTAGTAAAGTCAATATACTTTCACAAGAGAATGTTCAAAGGGTAAAACCTACCTATCATAAGCAGGTTTCAACCGTAGATATCTATCACCAAGTCTATCGAGTCTTTGGTCGCCTATTTCATTCATGTGGGAAATTTTTGGAAAATGATAGAAATAAAATATTTTTTTCTAATCATTTTGATAGTTAAAGGTGAATGAAAATAGTCACCAAAGTAATGCATGTAATGGTTGATATTTCAACTTCCTTGTCTTTTGGTTTTTGTAACAACATGAATCAATGACATGGTAGTGGTCTAATGAAAGGTTGTAACCTTATTCATGGCGTTCAAGTTTTTCTCTAATCCTACTAATATAAATAGGTGACTCCATCCCTCATTCTAAATACACCAACTAAAAGCATCTCTCCTTACTTGAGTTCTCTTTCTCCCTCTCTAAGTTGTGTTCTGGCGATAGATGAAGGTACTTCAAGTTCGTTTAGTGTCCTTAGTAGCAGTGCAGTTTCAAGGGACAAGCAGTCGTTGTATCCTAGGAGACAAGTACCACCAAACCTTTGTACCGAAGAGAAGACATAATTTGTCTTAAAGAAAGTTTGTGAGACACACGACTCGACTTCCTTCAACATTCTCCTATCCTTGAATCCGAGTTGGTAACATTGGTTTTCATTATTATATTTGTATTATGAGTTTTTAGTTATAATTATTTATTTAATTATAATAAATTTATGTTATTATATATTTGTAATATTTGACATATTTTCTAACCGTACATCCACCTATATTACCACCCAAAATGATTCCTGCGAGTAAATCATCGATTCAGGATTTGCAGCCGGTGACACTTGATGACACCGTTATCCAACAAACGCCAGTGTCCCATTTGTTTGCGGGATTTTGCTGCTGCTGCTACTTCTGTCAAACCCATTACGGCATTGCCCTGTGCTCACCATTATCATGTACATTGCATCGTCGAGTGGATGGAGAAGAGTCACTTATGTTCCATCTGCCGATACCCAATGCCAATTGAAGATGATCTATCCAATTGATTTATGAATTCGTTATGCATGGAATTGATGCATCGTTATTAAGTGCATGCATTGAGATGAAAGAGCATGTCTTCTCATGAAGATAATGGGGAGATAAAAGATTGGTTCATGAATGAGCATTGATATTTGATAGAGTAACTGTAGAGATTTCTATCAAAGGCTATAAGAATGTGAAGCTTGTGTTGAAGCAAGCAATGAGAAATAGAGAGCAGCTCTAAGTGTCTTCCTACTATACTCAGGAATCTATATAAAATTGAGGTGTCTCATACTATTCTTGTAGCATGGCTTAGACTCCAGTGTATTAAGTTGAAATCTGAAAGTTTTGATGGTGAATTTGGATCTACAATGCGAGACCAGAACTCGTAATTTCTATGATTTGGGCAAAATATGCAAAACAAATGATCATGCGAGTAAGTAATCTAACAAAAATATCATACACAATTCACGATTATGTTCAAGGTGGTGTCATCTGGTTGCTCCTACATAGGCTTCGGTGGTGTATTCCCTTCCCTGCATCGGTCTGCTACTGCCTCACAAACTCTGTCATATGCGACAAAATACCTTCCGTTGCATAGGTTGAGGTGACGAACAAAAAGGGGTGGCATAAACGTATGCGACGAAAATTTTCGTCACATCAATTTTTTTCGTCGCATCAATTTTTTAATAAATAAAAAATATCTAATTTAATTTGAATTTTTGTTATAATTTAAATTAAAAAATGTACAACAGTGGTGACGGAGGAGGAAGAAGAGGAGATACGCAAAAAAGGAGGGGCCTCAATTCACAAGTTGAAATTTTTTGTTACCTATTGGCCTCGATTGGATTCAGTAGCTAAGAATAACAACACTTTTTTGGAAACATCTTTTGCTAACCAAAGAAATCACTGGTGTTGTGGTCGTAAGTTTGTTAGGCTCAGAAGTTACCGTGGATCTATCGGACTAATGAAATTACATGAAGTCAGTGCCTGCTCTGCATAACACCATCCTCTTACAGAAGTCTGTGATAGAACCCAGTCAGATTCATGTAATTGCAAAACAGGATGGTGTCATGCAAAACAAGCTAATAAACCAATCTCAAGCCTAACAAAACATCATTTTATTTTATTTGAACAAAAAGGCTGAATATTATCAACGTGGACAATCATTAATATCACACCTCAGGGAACAAACTCTTGCCTCCGCACATTAATCTCAATAGCTACATTAATCTCAATGGTTACATCAGCTAGACAGTACTTGGCACCTTCAAGATTTCATTCCAGTATTTGGATCTAAATTACACCTGACATCAGATTGTGTTGCTATCATGGTACAGTGGGGCGCTAAGTTTAGTATTGATGAATTGACAAGTCGATCTAAACTCAATATAATCCCCTTACTAATTACATATTTACCTTCACTGTCGAAGGCAATGTAATGTTTTTGGCTTAACCATCGCAACTCTGCACCGGAAGCATAACAGCGGTCAATCCAGGAACTTGGAACAACCTCCTCGATTTACTTTTTGTGTTCTCAACAAGTAGGGAAACATCAACCCACTTCAAGAAGAACCACCCAGTACAGCTAGGAGGCAAGTATTTCTTTCTCATGAATGTCTAGAAGAATTACCATGCAACTCTGCAGATCTCAAATGAGGTTCATCCTGCAGTTGGGGTAATAAACCAATACAGTTAAACTACAGACAAAACCATTTCTGTTTCTGTAAATATGGATGCCATAAATATAAACAAACCTGTAAGCTATAACTGAAACTAGACGATGGTCCCTACATGATTAAAAAGCAATTTGAGATAAGTTGCCTTGTGAATATAAACCTATGACAGAATTTCTCTAAGTGGACTGCTCTCGCATATGAAGATAACATACCAGCCCATGAATTTGTTGAGTCCCAAAAAAACCATCATCACTGGGTGCTATCGAATTCAGTTGTCCCTACACATGAAACAAACTTCAATATAACTCATACAACCATTTTCTACTTGGCTCCAAAGTGTGTCCTTGCAAATTTTATGGCCAGAACTTATCAAGACTTACCAGCCCTTGCATACTCTCCTGGTTAACATAGTAACTATCATGGGGTGGCTCCATTAAGTTTAACTGAACCTGCAAGCATAAGTTTGAAAATGGCATATGATTATGCAAGTGACAAGCGATGTAGAACATTCACATAGATGATTCAAGAAAAGAAAAATTGTAATACCAGTCCATGTTGAGCACCATAATATCCACTAAGGGCTATACCATCTGAGCTCAAATTATCCTACAAACCATGAAAACCCAGATCAAAAAAGCATACCAGTTAAGATCATGCAGGAGGATGAAATTCTTCCCCAAAACTGTGCAAGTAACTCAAATGTGTTGTTCAGCATTCAAGAACACTAACACATGTTCTTGTTACATGAAGGAATCCATTCAAGGAACGGATCCAATATCAATGATTTTTTTTTCTTATCCAGTGCACTCTGAACACAGTAAAATTAGATGGCAACAAGATGGAAGAACAAACCATTTGCGTTAAGCTGTCTTGTGCTTCGCCAATCATGACATCTTGTTCTGCTTGCACCTGAAATATAAACATACTACAATCAATGTTCTTATTGCATTTAGTATAAGCAGAAAAGGTTATTCTCAAGCTGTCAAGCATCAACTTCAGAACTGACCTTTCTTTTCCTATTTGTATTTCTCTTCCTACTAGGTTTTGCAGCAAGGCTTCCTTGATTTTCTTCTTCTGCTTCACGAATACCGTGAACACTGCTACTAAAGTCCACAACAGCGGTATTAGAATTGTTCACATTCACACAGTTCTTCAAAGCTTCTACAAGTGTGCGCAAAGCAATATTATAAGTCTCTTCAGATAATGATCCTTCTTCACTCAATTCAGTGGCTCGTTTACATAAATCATTGTAGCGTTGTATCCTAGTCTGGTATCAAGTCAAACTGTTCATCTGTCCATGACTTAAAAATGCACTTGTGAAACTTTGGCAAGAAATTCTCATGCCGTTTGATTATAGGAGAAAGAACTTCAGGAATCTTCTCCAATATATTCCAAAGTGAAAAGCAGTGACGTGCGTCTTGAAAGACTTCTTCAATAGCTGCCTCCAAGGCATTGTCTTGATCAGAGATAATCACCTTAGGATTTAGCCCACCCATAGCTCTAACCCTTGTCTTCAACAACCATACAAATGTTGCTTTAGTCTCATCTGCAATTAACGAACAACCAAGCAACATTGGCTGATAGTGGTGGTTCACCCCAACAAACGGTGCAAATGGCAACTTCTCGTTGATCTTGATGTAAGAGGTATCAAAAGAGACAACATCATTAAAACTCTTATAATCACTCCTACTCTTTGCATCCACCCAAAACAAATTTCTCACCCGCTGCTCCTCGTTCAAATCTATAGCATAAAAGAAGTTAGGGTTGTCCTTCTGGATGCGCTTAAAGTATTCAAGCATAACTTGAGCATCTCCCTCATCCAAACCTAAATCCTGGCATTTATCAAACTGATACTTTTTGTCCGCCCGAAGAAACCCAATATTTTGATAGCAACCAGATTTTCGAGACATTTCAACATACATCTTTCTAGTGCGTTCACTGACTGCTTGCAAGATATCCATATTATTCTTTTCAGCTAACTTTACATTCCTATGAATCCGAAAATGATATGCTAGAGCAGGTAAAAGCTCATGATTGTGCACCTTGATGAATTCATGAATAATCCACTTCCCATCTTCCCTTCTCTTCACATGCATGCTGGCTTTGCAGTCTGTCTTTTTCACAGTTGGTCGACGACTACTCCCAGTATCAGATTCTGGTGTTACTCCATATCGCGAACATGCAAATTTGGCATCAATAAATTCTTTTGATTTCTTTGAACGACGACTGTTTTTTATCGATGTGGTGAACCCCATAGACTTGGCATATTCTTGATAAAATGAGTATGCCGCCTCATGTGAATCAAATTCAATGCCATTTTTTGGTTCAATATCCGCATCCCCATCAAACAGTTGAACATGCCTTTTGGGTGAACTGACGACCCCGCCACCAGTATTCACATTTTCAATTACTCTACCATCATTCATATTGTCTTGACCATCAACCAACATTCCAACCAATCTTTGATTTTCATCCATGATGCTTAGTTATCAGTAGTTCAGTATATGTTTCCGATACAAAACTCCAATCTTTCCAACAAACCATCATCCTGATAACAAGTTAAACCCAAAAACTAGTGAGATTACAGAAAGCAAAAGCATACACTAATTGTATTAACACTCTCCATTAAACACAGATCACTCAATCTCGGCACATATTAAAGTACAGTACATCTCTTACTAAGTGGATATACAACGTTGTTATAAGCAAGTGTAAACCTCAAACATCAACTGCCAGTGTACTTGAAAACAACATAAACCTAGACCGCATTTTCTCATTCATGCGGAAACTATTCTTCCATGATGAAACAAAAAAACTCCAATGGTTCAGTCATCTTATAATTAAAGGTAACAATTTCAAAGCAATAACCAAAATCAAAACTAAGGGCAACGCATCGAGTAATCAAAGTTTCATATTATCCCAGAAACCAATTCGTTCAAAGATAATAACAATTTCTTAACCAAACCAAGAAATATTTAGACCTGGAAATGGAGTCAGACAAAGGCAGCGCGGCGAGTGGGGTGTTGCGCGAGTGGGGGAACTAGGGCTTTCTGCCAATTGGGGATCTGAATATCCACTCGCCTTCCTCACACGCTCTCTTCCTCCTTTTTCTTCGCGGCGCGTCCCTCCGTCTTTCTCTCTTTGCTGGCTTAATCGCCACGCGTGGCGCGTGATTAGGTTAATTGTTAAAATATGCAATTATGAATGCTGTTTTAACCTGGAGCAAAATTTGACTATTTGTTCTAACAAATTTCTTACAATTTTTTTAAATGATGAGGAAGAAGACCACAATTTTGTATATCAAACTCTAAAATTTCAAGACAACGCAGAGAATTTGCCGGTGTTGTAAGAGAAAATTGCTTAAAGCTTTGACTTGATTTCCTATGATAAAAGAAAATCATGAAAAATATATTAGACACGCTTCAAAATAATATATCGTTTCCTATTGCATTTCAAACGCCAAATGATCATTTCTAAACATTTTCATGTTCTTCTAAAGTAGACTATCGATCCAAATTACAAAGGCGTTTTTCGTTATCAAACATGGTACTTTCAATTGTTATAAGAGAGAATATCGTAAGAGCATGTCTAACAGTTTCCCTAAAATTTTTCTAAAATTGAGAAACAAAGCTCAAAATCTCTAAAAATATTATCATCAAACTCCAACAGCTTCTCTATTTTAGAGATTTTAACATTTATTACAACAATAAAATATGATACGTCATTATTAATTATAACAAAAAAAAATTATTATTACAATACACTAAATTTAAAAAATATATATATTTTACCTTTTTTTGTTAGAACAAGTGAAATATTTAATTTTAAGGAATTTTAAGGAATAAATACATTACTGTAAATTTGAAAAATAAACCTTGTTTTCATCTCTTTCCCTATTTTAAAAAATGGGTTGGAGAACTATTGGATTGAAAAATAACTCAATATTCTTCAAAATTAAAAAAAAAATCAAGAAAATAAAAAAACTGTTCAACATGCTCTTATAACTGTCATGTCTTAACACCCCCAGAATCGCAGAGCAGCCGAATAGGGAAACATAAAAAGACTAAAAGATAAAGATGTTGAAGATGAAAAGATAACTTCAATTGGCACCAGTCAATGGCAGGACTGTGGTCAAGTCTTTTCAGATTTCAACTGATCCTACCGAGGCAAAGGAATCAGTGATACAACAAATACAACAACCTTTACAAAATATATGAACCCTGCTCAAATTTTCGTCCAACTTCCTATTAGAGGACATAATAGTTTATAAGTTACTTAACAGCCTACTCTATCTTATCGTATTTTACAGGTACCAAAGACGTTTCCATCATAAATATTGTCCACCAGCAACAACGCATGATACATTTTCACTTTTACAAGAGAGATCATTTTCAACGCATCTCCTCCTTAACCTACAGAAATAATCATTCAAATCAGATCTACCGGCAATTTCAAGTGCAACTTGAGCTTACAGCTAAACACCAAACAAATATGCATACCGACAGTCAGCAATCAATATGTACTGTCAAGCATGTCTTGATGCATCATTGTGCAATGGAGCAGTTCTTACATTGGGGTCATCCTGGCATAAAGGAGATAATTAAGGCAAAGTGGCTCAAGTAGAAAATATGACTAAGAGCATTAGCACTAGATATAGCAAACTAACCCGAATGTAAGTAAAACCAGTTCGGAAAAATTCCATTTGTCCCTGCAAACGTAACAGAAAATTATAGAAGGCTTATATTGACATGGTCATGAACAAAAGACTGATCATTGGGGGAGTACTGTACCAGCCCATGCATGCTTTGCTGAGCACTGTAATACCCTTCATGGCTTGGGGCTATAGAATTCAGCTGTCCCTACAAGCATGAAACCCAGGCCTCAACATTATACTCATTTCAGATGCAGTATTGCTAATCCTATAGTACTAAATTCAATTGTTATGACTTACAAGCCCCTGAATGGTCTGTTGATTCCCATAGTAATTGTCCCGCGTTGGTGCCATTAAGTTCAATTGAACCTGACCAAAAACAAAATGCCTCTCAAATTGAAAATAGAAGGAAAAATAAAGTATTCACTGCATTAGATGAAGACATGGTCATACCATTCCTTGCATATTCTGTTGTCCACCATAATAACCATCCATGGTTATCGGTCTTGAGTTCAATTTATCCTAATTGGGAAAATATTATGACAGTCAAATACATTTGTAATATTATTATTTTCAAGTCCATACATATTCTACCAGTGTCCCACATTATAATGCCAGAATTTCCATTAGCAGTTTAAACAAATTGTTTGACAGCAATATGAATCCAGATTTCAATCATAGTTCATGTAAATAGTCCAAAAGTCGGTGATTGCTTATAGTAAAAGGAAAATATTATAGACAAGAGCAAACCATTTGTTGTAAGCTCTCTTGTGCTCCAACAGTCATAACCTCTGGCTCAGAGTTCACCTGCAAAATATATAAAAGGCCACCATAAATAATTGCAACTACAACAAAAACATAATAATCTCAGTGAATATAGACAACAAACCTTTCTTTTCTTGGTTGGATTCCTTTTCTTATTACCCTTGCCAATACTCCTATTTTGAATATCGTCTTCAATGCAAGGCATGCCCTGAGTGCCTGATGTTCCAGCTTCTACCAGACTCTTACTAGAATTATTCACAGCCAAACAATTTCCAAAAGCTTCTTCTAGTGCATGACATACAATAGTGTAACCCTCCTGTGACAGAGATCCCTCCCTAATTAACTTCATAGCACGCTGAGATAAATCATCGAACTTTTGCACCCTGGAAGGTACATCACCAGGTTCTTGCACCACCAAATGCCTGCTCTTTGCATCTTTTGTCCAACGCTTTAATATATACTGATCTGGGATTGTACCAATCTGACACATTTGAAGAACAATCAAAGCATGTCTACAAAGATAACCTTTGTATTCAAATAAGCCGCACGAACACGAAACTTCTAACTTCATTTCATTCCATGCTACGGTGAAATCTTGATTCCTTTCACAATCGTGTACTCTGTAGGTAGTGGTCATCTCATCTTGTCTATCCATTTTAGGATTACAGCCAATTGCACCCAAAACCTCCACTTGAAATTTCTTCAGTACCGAGGGTGTATATATCAAGGAGACACTCTTCTCCAATGGTGAAGGAGATTTCGTTGTGGGCTGTTTGTTCCACATATCAGAATCTGCTTTGGCTTCCTCTTCATACCTATCTTGTAGAATTGCTCCATACTGTTTCAAGAACTCTTGCACAGTGGTCTTCTTATGAACATACTTATCAAAAAAGGAGTTCACACTGTCCGATCGCTGAACTGTAGACATCCCTGCCAAGCAAACATTCGTCATGTATGTTGGTACCCACTGCCTTCGATCTTCATACAATGACCGAGTCCAGTCATTATCTTTAAGATCGTATTCATCAACAATGTCACCCCATCTTTTCTCAAACTCTTCAGTTGTAGATGGCCTGTGAATACATTCTTCAAAGTTTGCCAGAAAATTCTCGTGACGTTTAATTACATGACCAAGACTTTCTGAAACCTTCCCCAAAATATTCCACAAACAAAAACAATGATGAGCATTTGGAAAGACCTGTGAAACAACTGATTTTATTGATTGGTCATGATCAGAAATAATGACTTTTGGAGCTTGTCCACCCATAGCTTTCAGCCACGTCTGCATTAGCCAAGAAAATGTTGTTCTAGATTCATCTGAGACCAAGGCACATCCCAGCAGCACAAACTGATAGTGTTGATTCACACCAATAAATAAAACAAGAGGCATCTTATACTTGCTTCTAATATAAGTGGTATCCAATGACACAACATCATTTAAATTGATGTAATCATGCCTACTTTTGCCGTCAACCCACAACAAAGTTTTGAGACATTGATCTTCTCCCAGATCTATGGCATAGAAAAAGTTGGAATTCATACTCTGCATGTGAGTAAAAAATTCAAGCAACATCTTCAAATCCCCTGCCTCTAGTGACAAATTCCGACCTTTATCAAAAGGATTTTTTGGATCATTTTTCAGACCAACAACATTCTTGTATTCAGCAAATTGTCTAGCCATTGCAGCATACATCTTTCTTGTTTGTTCACTGACTGCTTGAGCTGGTAAAAGCTCATGATTATGCTCCTTCACAAAATTATGTATAACCCATTTCCCATCTGATCTTCTCTTCACATGCATGCTAGCTTTGCAGTCGGTCTTTGAACATGATCTCCGACCAGTTGCAATTTCTGGGTCTTGCTTGCTCTGCCTGGCCCGTGGCTTATTATTATTATAGGTTTTGTCATACTCACGTTTGGTACCATATCTGGAACAGGCAAACTTAGCATCAATAAATTCTCTTGATGTCTTTGAGCGGCGGCTGTTTTGGATGGCAGTGTTAAATCCCATAGAGCGAGCATACTCCTGATAGAAAGAGTATGCTTCATTATGTGATTCAAATTCCATCCCAAAAAGCGGCTCAAGGTTTGTGTCCTCATTAAAGATTACCATATCTGCTGTGGGAGAATTCAAATCTTCCCCATGTACCTCATCCCTAACATCCACAATATGTGCACTCTCAATATCTCCATTGTGCATCTTTTCTTCATGTTCTAGCATGTTATCAATTGTATTTGGCTCTTCATCTTCCTTATCATGGTCACCAGAAGGTAGCCGAAGGTCTATGTCCATGGTCAGACTATTTAATTTTAGCTGATGATCATCAGAGAATATCTGCAAACAGGAACTGACAGCACTTAACATATATACAATAAATCTATATCTATGCTCTTTTATCATGATGAATTGATGCTGATAAAGAAACACTATTACTCTCATTCTCTTTAAAAAAGGTAAGCGAAAGCGTAACAAACAATCATAGATAAAACTACTTGGTGAAACCCTATAACAGTGATACAATTGCATTCCCTACAGAAAAAGAGTTGCAAATCATATCAGCAACTAATAGCTCCAACTAAATTGATCTAGCCTTGTCAATGTTAAGAAGATACTGGCATCCTCCTCTTCCAACAGAAGGGGCCACTATCGCCTCCCTTGCTACTATAAAGCTTTGGCTGAGAAGAAAAAGACATAAGAAGATAACTTTTCCTCCTTGGTGACATCAAAGAAACAAAACTAAAGCATTATCCTACTAGTCGGGCTATACTACAGAAATAGGGAGTAAAGAAAAGGACACCACCTTAAATATTCAAGTTGTAATCAACACGAAAGCATAATTATCACAATTAGAGAAAACTGAGGAGAAAAAAAGGAATACAGCCTTCTTACTCTGGCAAACACTAATTCATTGACCAGAAAATCCCCACTTTTGCATTCAAGGGCAACACCCTATCACTATAACAAAACTTAAAAATCATTTTGACATTATACAGAAATCCGGAGTAAATCTTCAAAGTTCTAGCTCGGTATTACTATGTGAGACTCTTTAGCACCATATAACCCTCAGAAGAATCAAAAGGGGGAAAAAGAAGTTCATATTTGGGTATCCAATTACAAAGATGTACTTCCAATGAATTATATAGAGCATTTAAAATGTTGAACAATCAGACATGTTCATAGTCAGTTTAATACAACTGAATGATGTTGAACAAGGCAACAAGCAAACCAAGAGACCCTCATGCTTCAATCAGTAAATCTTTATGCCATTTTATACTTCAGCCGTAGTTTACTCATAGATTCAACATTTGGATTGCATCTTGAGTTCTATTCATTCTTATGTTTTGTAGAATTTGCCATCATGCGTAAATCAAAATTGAAGAGTACAAGGGCAAGCCATAAAAGCCAGTAAACAAGTTATGAGGATTGAGATTGGAATTCGTCAAACTGCTTGTAAAAAGATACTCATTTGCATCTCTAACATATACTTCTCCTTTCGAAACTGAATTTTCCTCTATCAAATACACATATCAGCAATTCAGCACAAAACTCTATTTATAATTTTTCATTCAGAAATCATAAACATGGCACGAACAAGTCATTAACACATCATAAACAGCGCTTAATCAGCTAACAACTTAAACTGTTATCGACTACAACAAACTAACTAGTATAGAAAAAATCCCACTGCCTACACGAGTATTTTTACCACAAATGTGGTTTTCGACACAGACAAACGTTCAAGCTACATTTCCAGCACAACGAGTACGGTTTATCAATATCAAACCACAATCAGCACAGCACAGAACCACCAACATGTTCGTATCCTAATTCTAGCGCCGTTTGTAACCCCTTCGAAAACTTGCAAGCATAACCGTAGCCCACACAAACATACTATACACATGAATTTACACCAGTTCATAGTCATAACCAGCTAAATTACTACTACGGTAATGAAACTCATAAGCTCAGCTTAGTTCAAACCAAGCTTACATACTCCTCATTTTCAATTACAATTCAATATCTCATTTCAAATGCAACAATTTCAAACAACCAAACATCAATGGCATCAAAATTCACAAGCTCAACCTCACAATTCAACAAAAGCCCCAAAAAATTATTTAAAAAATATATAAAAAAACAAACGAAGAGAGAGGTTGGATTACCTGGGATATATGTAAAGGTGCTGTGTTTGAATTACATGTGGAAGAAGGAGGGAAAAGCAGAGAAAGCTTGGGAAGATCTGGGGAGGGAGAGAGAGTGCGAAGATCTCACACGCGAGGGGGTTGGGCGAGTGGCTGTAATTTTGGCCCCAATTCGTTTTCTGTTTAGGGTTTCGAAACGCCCAATCTGACTCTCACCTTTCGTCCACTCGCCCTCTTTTTCTTCTTTTTCTTTTAAAAGCCCCGCATTCACGGCCCACACGCGTCGCGCGTGCCAGCTTTGAGTGGGGCCCGGTTCTGTTTGCGCCAGCTCCAATTATTAGGTGAGAAGGGGGCGCGTGACGCCAGGACGGCCGCTTTTTATATTTTTTTACCGTTTTCGGGTGTGGAATTTTTGGTATTTAAGGCGCAGAAAAGAATAAAAACTTGGGCGAGCTTCCATTAATTCTGTTAGTAAGAAAAAGGTTTTGGTGAGTAACTTATTTATCGATCAACATGCGAAATAAAACATCCGAGTTTTTTTCTTTTTCTTCTTAACATCCTAATTTTAAATTGACATACAAGGGTCTGGAGCCAATGTTCTAAAAATCTCTGTCTAGACCGATTACGCATTCGTCTAGACGTTAGACGGTGTTTCACCGTTTTGGTTGAAACCGATTAATCTTTGTCATACAACCGATTAATCTCCGTCTAAAAGCGATTAATCGTCCGATTAACATGGTTGTCCACCCGACTAGCGCCTAGTCTTTTTTAGAACATTACCTGGAGCCAACAGAGTACCATATCCTCTTCATTTGTTATGCAACTGCTGCTTATAATTCATTAAAGGAACTCTAAAATCTAAATCAACCAACCTATGGTTGGAACACAAGAACATTTTTGTTAAACAAATCCATGAGTTAATTATGTTACACCGTATGATGCTTAACTTTGGGATTTTGCCAAATGATAAATATGTTAAAGTAGAAAATTATAGGATAATATGCACCAAATGTGTCTAAACTCTTAAGAGACTGCTAAAATGATACATGAACTTGTAAAGTTAGCAAGGTAATATCTAAACTCTTAATTTGCTATCAATAAGATACCTACAAAGAATGTTCCTTTAAAGAATATTCTGTTATTACCATTTTAACCTTTATTTTATGTGTTCTATTGTTTTCTTTTAAAAATTGACGGAGCATGGTGGGCCTAGGTCTATAAATTTGTTTATCTAGCATACTGCAAATATAAACTCATCCTCTCACTCGAAGGTAAACATTTATTTTTCATCATCAATAGCAAACTTAATAGCTACCCTACTTGATTTATTAGCTTATGCTAAAATTTCCCGTAAAGAATTACAAGACGAAAAAACTAAGAAGATTGGTAAAATACAGAGATAATCTTCCTAGAAAAACAAAAAAAAATACTGGGATATTATCCTCAGAGTTCAGCAAAGAATTAAACGAACTGAAGAACAAATTGAAGTTCTACAAGAAGTTTTTGATTACGATCAGACCCCGCTGAACGTTTTGAGTCTCGGTTAGATCCGTCATAGCTAGTATTAGAGCTTGCTTGGCTCAAAAGCAGGTTATCAAGGCTTATACCACAAAATTGGCTTCTCTTGTCTAACAAAAGAGAATCCAAAGTTAAAAATTATCAGTTCTTCTGTATTACAAAAGGTACTGATAAGTGGCAAAAGTGCTTTCATTCAAGACATATTCAGGAAGACCAATACTCAATAGAGTACATCTGTAGAGTATTAAACACACTCTACAGCGATCTTGTCTACCTCCAAAGAGAAGTCAGAGTTGAAGAGCTTGATCCTTCCAGACCAAGCCAAATTGAATACCTAGATCATCTATCTAGGAGCACGACCTCAGACAAGTTTGCAATACAACTTGAGAGATTTCATCTCAAGTTCAAGCAATTTGAAGAGATAAGTTCTACACTTGGCAAGATTGAAGTCAAGCTTGATTATCTCAAAGAAAAACAATATCTATTGGATATTGAAAATAAACTAATTCGTACTGAGCATCTCGCCGACAACATTCGTCAGCAAGCAATTGAGATAAAATCTTCTCAAGAATCACTGAAAAGCTTTTAGAAACTCTGATCACCCGATTAGGATGAATCATAGAGTTGAACTAAACGTAAAACAGGAAAATGATAAAGCTCTAAGCTTTGTCCTTCCTATAGAAACAGTGCATGATAATGTCAAGGCAATAATTCATCAACAGAATTACAAGATCGCTTATCTCCAAGAGATGAGTATTGATCTCGAAAATCAATTCCAGGAGTTAAACAGCAGGATAGCAAGACTGCAAACAAGCATAGAAAAAATGAAGATACAAGAAGGAGAAGTGATCAATGAAGAACAACTAGCTCAAAACGTAGCTAGCAAAATAATCATACCCCCTTTACCGAAAGGAGAAAGTGAGTTTAAGTTTAGTGAACCTAAACTCCTTACTTGGTCCTCGTCCAAATCTACATCTTCAACCAGAAAAGATGTGAAGATGCGGAGTAGAATACTCAGTAAAAGAAACACTATGCATGTACAGCTGATCAATACTCAAGAATTCGAGTACAATGAAATTGAATCTAGTATGCGAGAAGCATCGGTTCCTAGATTCAAGCTTAATGAGATCTATAGGAGATGATCTTTCCTTATGGATTCTCATAGGTTCAAGATTATTGAACTAACAGTTCCTGCCACAGGAGAAGAAACCGACATCAGGTTAATCACTCCAAAAGAAGTAAGTGAAGCATCTCAGAAGAAAATATTCTTACATGCATATTGGGGCAGTTCAATTAGGAATAAAACTTTTAGCCAAAGATGGTATATATTGTTATGTTCTATGTGTCTTACAAGATGATAGAATAACAGACTTGAAGAAAAGTTTGTTAGGAACAGTAGAAGCTTCTCTATGCAACCAAGTTGCATATTTCAATATTTTTCCAAACTTCACCACACATCTCAGAGATGCAGCACACTGTCTAAGATTGAGAATCAAGACAGATGGAATTTCCATGAAGAAAGGAATGATAAAGCTTGCAATAGATTATCGTATCTATTATAAACTGATGAGCTCGAATGTAACCCCAAACACCAGATTTTTCAATAGCCTTGAGATTACAACATCAATCCTCACCAATCCAAGAAATCATACTGAACAGAAGCATATCACAAAATGGCATGAAGTAACATTCCCAAGAGAATGAAATCTGACACCTCCAGCTAGACAGGTAGAAAATACCAATGCTTCTATCTATGAAGACATGAGAGGAAAAATAAGCTTACAATTTCATAGGCATTCATTCGCTAGCTATGAGGAAGCTAGTACTTCTGGAACCAAGCCAACTTCTTGTCTTGAAGAATCTTTTGAGGAAAAAGATGCTAAAAGACCTATGCTGATGCTAAAATCAAAAGAGCTGAAGAGCTTGTATGAACGAGCGGAAATCTGTGAATCTACAGAAGAGCTTGAAAAGATCATAAAAAAATTTCCCAAGTGCAACTGAGAAAGAACAAAAAGAAGATTCTTCCTTATTAAGCAGCTAAAGAAGAACCAAGCGAATCCTCAACAATGGAAACTGAAAATATTCCCCAAGGAAGCACTATAGTTCAGAATATCACGAACTACCCCACTAAGATTATTCAAGAAATTAAGATTAAACTTCCTAAGGGACATGCTCCTACAGGGAAACTAGGAGAACGAAGTTCTCAGAAGTACATCCCTATAGAACCCAAATGGGGACAATCAATATCTAAAAGAGGAGTTTATCTTGATCTCGATAGGGTAGGAGACAAGAGAAAGACAATAGACAACTAGGTAGCTAGCCTAAGGCTAACTCAGGCTTTGGTATTGTCTAAATATGCCTATGAGGAAGCTCATGCATATTATGAATCCACCTTAACTGGCATAGTCCAGAAGTGGTAATAGTCTTTCAAGCGAAGCTCTCAATGGCCTGACTGGGCAATCAAATTGGCTCAAACTAATAATCCTCTAGATTTCGCATGCCCTATCTATGCACAATTTTGTGGAGACGTTACTGGGCACAGTGAGCCGTCTAAAGAAAGAGCTAAGACAAATATTCAAAAGTTGAGCATTTGCAACATGAGATACTTTGAAGAGTATACTAATGAGTTCTAAAATTACTATTGTACCATTGGAGACCTAGATAATGAAGATGTGGTCAGAACTTATTACAGCAAGTTACCAGATCCATGGAACGATGCAGTAGCACAATCTTTGGAAGAAAATCCTTTGCCGTTTTTTTTACTGTAGGAGGAATTGCTGAAATAGTCAGAGATCTTCTGAGAAAGCAACGTGTTGAAAACAGAAAATCCAAAACTGCAAAGAAGCAACTCAGAGGAGTGGAAAACATGTGTCCCAAAATATTGGAGACACCAACGCGGTGGGGATATCACACAGAAAAAAATACAAGAAAAGGTTCTTCAGCAACAAGCAGAGGAAAAATTTTGCTTCTAAAAAGAAGTCTAAATTCAGAAAAAGCTCCTTCAAAAAGAGCTATGCAGGAGAAAGATCTTCTCCTAAGAAGAGATTTTTTATCAGAAAAAAAAACCAATTATTCGAATTCTTTTCGAGAAGTGAAAAAGTGCAGATGTTGGCTTTGCAAAGCCGAATGACATTATGCAAACGAATGTCCTAAAAAGGACAAGTGATCTGCGAAGGTTCTAATTGAAGAATATGACGAAGCAATAGAATATGCAAACCTGAAATGTTTTAAGATAGCCTATTCTGATGAAGAGAATGATTCAATGCAGCTCACATCCTGGTCGAACAAGAATATAAAGAGTTCTATGAAGCCAAGGAGCAACAGGGACATAACTTGGAAGAAGATTTGAAGAGAATGAAGTTAGTAACTTCATTAAGTCAGAACAAGAAATTAAAAGAGTCTTTTGATTCTATCAATGTGTCTACAAGAAGGCAAGAAGAAGACATTATCACATAACCTATTATACAACAGGTTAAGCCTTTTGATCCTATCAACAAGCCCGATGAAAAAGAAATTAATCCTTTCATTGAACTGCTTGGAAAAACTACAGAAAGCAAAGAACAAGTAAAGCAGGTTCAGACAAGCAGATTCAGCAATTACATCACTATAAGATTAAAATTTCCCAGATATAGAAAATACCATCTACATGCCTTTGTAGATAGTGGATCAAGGTATTCTCTTGCCAAAAGATATGTCATACCTGAAGAATATTGGGAAAATGCTTCAAGATCAGTTACTGGAATAGCCATAGGAGAAAATGAAATAATCATGGATATTATGGCTCGTGACATTAAAGTTTCTATGGGCGGATGAACTTTTGTCATAAAAATCATCTGACAATGTGAAAGTCAAGGAGCAGACGTGTTAATTGGAAATGACTTCCTTCTTCAACAGACGATAGTTCAGAATCCTCAAATGATTGGTTTTGAAAAGGATAACAAATTCTTTTTGGAATCTCATCTTACTAATGCTATAAGAATTACAAGTCTGGGATTTATAGATCAATATCAGAAACCGTCCACGAAGAGTGGTGATTATAAGCCAGTTTTAGAACCAGTTCTGCTGCTGAAAGATCATTTGAAGAGTCACAGTGAAATTTTGGTAAATAAAGGGATGAATTCAGAAGATTCTAAAAAAGAGTATGATTCCCCTTTAGAAGAGTCTGATTCAGATTCATTAGAACAAGAAAACTCAGACGGAGAAGAAGAATTTATCAGAGAGCATAACCTAAAGGTTTATGTTAACAAAATCGAGCAAAAGAGAGTGTCAACTATTGCAGAAATATAAAACTTGCTGAAACCAGTAATCAGTGAAGATCCTCAGTTGTACTGGGAAAGAGATCCAATATACTGTCAGCTCAAAATGCATAATGCAAATACTATTTACCATGTTAAAGTAATCCCACATTACAGGGAAGATAACAGAAAAGAGATGAAAAGCCAAATTCAAGAGTTGTTCGAAAAGAAGTTGATCAGACCTTCCAATAATCCTCATCATACTCCAGCCTTTTTGGTAAGAAACCATGCAGAGCAAGTAAGAGGAAAGGCTAGAATAATAATTAACTACAGAGATGTAAACAAAAAGACGGTCAAAGACGGTTACCAGATAGCCCAGGTAAGAGTGCTTATTAATCGACTCAAATGAACCAAGATCTTCTCTAAATTTGATACAAAATCAGGATTCTGGCAGGTCAAGATGCATCCAGACTCTATTGCTTTAACAGAATTTGGAACACCTCAAGGGCACTATGAATGGCTAGTTATACCATTTGGCCTCAAGCTGGTCCCATCTGTTTCCAAAGGAAAATGGATAATATTTTTAAACCTTACTCAGATTTCTGTATAGTTTATATAGATGACATTCTTGTCTTCTCACGAACTATGAACGAATATGCAAGTTGAAGATTCACCTTATAAGAGGAGAAATCGATTTCTTAGGCATTCTTGTTAAAGATGGAGAGATTCGTCTCCAAGATCATATTGTCAAAAAAAATCAGTCAGTTCCCAGATCATATTCCTGATGCAAAGTCCTGGCAAAGGTTTTTAGGAGTTATCAACTTTGCGAGAGATTTTATTCCTCAAGTTAGTGGTCTTACCGCTCTACTCTCTCCAAAGACAAGTTCTAAAAAGAAATGGTCATTCACAGAAGACGGCAGTAATACTGTCAGAAAAATCAAAGATCTAACCAAGAACTTGTCTCCTTTATAGTTACCTGAAGAAGGAGATTCGATTATTTTGCAGACTGATGCAAATGATTATTACTGGGCAGGAGTTGTCTTGGCTATTGCCCCAGATACAAATCATGAAAAGGTTTGTAAATTTTTCTCAGAAAATTTTAACGCAGCAGAGTTAAACTATTCTACTGGAGACAAAGAAGTTTTTGCTCTTATTAAGAGTATAAAGAGAGCTGATGTCTTTTTAGGGAACAAATTTATAGTTAGAACTGATAACAAAAGAGTAAAAAAACTTTAAAAACTACAAATTAACTGATGCTGCAGACAGGAAAAAAGTGCTGAGATGGCAAATGTTCTTATCTCAGTATGAATATGATGTTGAAATGGTTGCAGATAACAAGAATTTCATACTTGACACCCTGACAAGAGAGATGGCAATGTTTCAAAGGAATGACAGGGATGAAAGACGCAACCCAAGAAACAAAAGGCCAAAATCAAGAGAGAAAAATCTCTAGGAAAGATATAAGAGTGGTGATAAGATTATAGGTCCTCTCCATAACAGACTAGGTTATCAACTCATCGTATCTTATGGAGTAGATGAAACAAGTCAAGCAACATGTCATCTAGTTGATTGGGATAAAAGCTCAGATCTCTCCGTGAAAGATGAAAGTCAGTCCGTGAAATCAGGTGAAGAAGAAGAACAAAAACTCACTCAGGAGTATTTGTGGTATCCAAAAGATACAAGCATAACTTACCAGTCTTAGGGTAAAAGACTGGCTAACCCGTCTCAAACGGCAGGCGGTAAAGGCATAGCAAGTCTGTTAATGGCTGCTGCTTGGTCAAAAAGCAGAATTGCCCCTTTTAGGGGAAACATATCGCATGTTGTTACTGGAAAGAAAACCGTTCATGACCAGTCTTTGAAGATTTTTAAAGAACCAGTTTTTCAGACAAAAAGGTTGTTAGCATTCAAGCAAAAGATTATGATAGACAATATTCTTTATGCATTCCATGAAGAAAATGAAGATCATCTGCTTGGAACATTTGAAGTACTTACAGAAGAATTGCATGAAATCCATGCAAAAGAGAAGGAAAAGTCTAAGGTAGTGTACCTAAAAAATTCAGAAAGTGCTAAGATCCCTATGATAACAATGAAAAGGTCTGAATGGTTCAAATTCCATGAGCATTTAGGAAAAGGACAGTCGCTTCCACCAACCTTGTTTGTTGTTCTTGACCCATATTATGAGAGATATCTGGTTAATATCCAAACAGAACACCCTCAAAAACAAAAACTATGGTTAATAGAGAATGGTTTTGTGCATAATCTTTGGACAAAATCTAATGAAGATTTAGAGAGATTTCCTGAATTGATAGTTCAAGCTGTCAAGAACATTAGGTCAGACGGATGTATCCTGAGATTAAAGTTCATATCAACTCCACTGGAATAGATAATGCTGAAAGAGCAAATGAACTATATTTATCCTTATCATTATGTCAGGATAATTCAAGGTCCAATTAAAGAAGCGAGTAGAATGAACGGAAATGGTAGTCCTAATCAAAGCATTCCATGGATGAAGGCCATGACAATCATGTGTATCAAAAACATGGTGCGAAGAGATTATGAGTCAAGCCTTCTGGCAAGTTGAGAAAAAATAATGATTTCCTGCTACAATCATTCTCCACCTGTGAATTGTGATTTTTTCTCAGCCATTATGAGAAATAAAGTAGACTGCACCCTGGCTACTACAGAATGACTGAAAAAAGTGAAAAAGAAAAAGGATATAGGATTCCTTATCCCTTTCTTTATGATTCAGAATTAGACAGTGAAGAAAAAAATGAAAGAGCATCAGAAGAATAAGAGGGCAAGATTCGTTGGCTGATTATGAGTGCACTGATGAAGAATACTATAATACAGTAAATATGATGGAGAAATGAGCGGTGGCCGACACATCAAGACAAAAAGACTTTTTTTGTTAAAATTAGTGCACTCACATGATAGAGAAAAGAACGGTGGCCGACGCACCACGATTCCTCTTGTCCTCCACTTTCTCTTAGCTGTGTTTAATTCAGGATTGAAGTCCGAGTGCTATTTAAGGAGCTTCAAGCTTCTGAGAGAAGACATCGAAAAACCTTAGAGCAAAAGTTGGCAACACTCTTAACCTTCCTCTCGAAGTCAGAAAACCAGAATAGTAGTGTGTGTAAACAATGTCTCTAGTATAAGAGTGTGAGTATAAGTATTGTGTGAAGATTTCAGTCTATAATCATTCGGTGTGATGTGTTTTTATTACAAGTATCTTGTGCTTGTAATTATAATTATGAGTAGTTAAATAGCTTATAGCTGTTTATCCAAGAGCGATGCTCTAGGTTTTGTATTTGTAGTTATGTTATGTTAAATAAATTCTAGCGTGTGCCCATAATTTCGTCACAATAATATTTTTGTTTTAGAGTTATTTTACTTTAAGTTGTTAATTTGAATTTTGTATTTAATATATTTTTACACATTAAAATCTATGAATCTTTCAATTTAAGACAACACTGATTCCGCCAGTATAGTAACCATTTAGACAAAAAGTCGTTAGGTGAAGTTTTGACATGATGAAGGCTAGTTTTTAAATTAAAAGGTGAATATATTTTAGGTCGTAAAATATCCTAAATACAAACAACAACAAAAAACAAACTTACAAATTTACCCCTAACAGTATGTCATTGATACTAAAAGAATAGTCTGGGTGCTACATTATGCACTTTGTAAATTCAGGTACTACATTCACAGTCCTTCAAGAGTTCATACATTGTTGGTGCTAAAAACTTAAAATTATACTTGATATGTATTTGGACCTTCACGTTATAAAAATAAAAATAAATAATAATAATAATAACTAAGATGCGTGTCAGATCGTATGGTGCTTGACAACTCAAAACAATTGATTGCGATAAATTATATATTTTTTACATTCAAAAACAAATAAAAACCGATAATCAGTGATCATAATAGGATATACTATAATCTTTTTCACCTATACAATGAATAAGAATATTTGGTTCTATTCGGCCCAATTGCACATATGGTTATAAACCGTCTCGCAAGTCACCTCTCACCAAAACTTCGACCAACCAAATAATAAAAAAGATAACGAATAATGACATCCAATATCCTATATCGATTCTTAACTAGAATCAAAGTACGCCATCATAAGATGGATTCAAAGTACAATTTCATTGGTGTGTTCTGGTAGAAAATATCATCTCCAATTCTCCATCATTTCTCAAATCCCACTCGGTAATATAAGATGGTTGGATCATATCCCACATTGATTCTAAACTAAAATGAAAGATCACCCACCAAATGATCATAATTGCACGAATATTTGTCTCTCAAGCATGATTCACCCACCATCGGCAACAAGGAAGCATTTGATTTGATTTGGAAAAAGGCATTCTCTATTTCTCTAACAATGAAATTTTGGAAATGGAGTTGGTTGATAAACAATATATGACAAGTGATGTTTGGAAGAGAAGGCTAGTAAGAGCACGTAATGGTATTGTTAAATTCTGATGTAAACTTGAACCGGCCATGTCAACATCCTCATCATTGTGTCATAGCTGTTTGATGTATGATTTGATTATGTATTTCAAGTTTAACAAAGTTTTACACTTCTACTATATTAGCTCGACTAGGAAAACAAAATCGCATTCAAACTCAAAAGAGATGTCACGTTAGAAATTCATGTAGATGACTTGTTAGTTCACTTTCTTGATGTACTTTCATGGTAACACACTAATTTGGTAAAACACCTTGAATTCAAAAATGGTAGTGATTGTCTTTTGGTTATTAAAGGTCTTGAAACTTACCATAAAAAGTTATAGATCAGCAGTTTAAAATTTAATAGTCAACGGTGTAATATCTAATCGTTGTCATCTTGTTAGAATGACGTACGACTAATATCGATAACGTTTTTCAGTAACTAAATAATGTCCTATTATGTTTTTATGAATGTAGTCATAATTTTATTTGAAATTTGCAATTATCTTAAGTTATATTATTAAAAATAATAATGATGTGATACGGTAAAAACATCGAAAATGTGAAGCATAATCCAAAAGATAAAAAAAACATCAACATCTCCTATTTCTTATGGAAAAATCAATGAGGTTTTGGAAACTTTCTTCAATAGATCAAAAGGATCACCAAAAGATGATTAGAAAAACAAAAGATAAGTTTATTCCGATGAGGAAAAACAAAAGATTAGTTAAGAAAAAGAGGAAAATTATGTCAAGATTATAAAAACACGAGCATGCATAAAACTGATAGAAAAGTCGAGGAGAGTGACAAAAAAGAAAGATTAAGAGAGAATAATACTGGGTAAGCGGACCCTCACCATTAATAACACGCACCCACCAATGTCTTTCTCTACCTAATACACCGTATAATTAAACGTATACACTCTGCTTTTCTCTTCTTGACCACTCTCAACTGGGTCTCTCCTCATTTTCATATATTTACAGACCCAAAATCCCAAACTGGTTTCCCTTCATTTTCTGTTATGGGTTTAATTCATGGATGTGTTTAGCAATCAAACCCTTAAAGTGATTGCTGCTCTCTTTTTAGGCTTTTGGGTTTCACAAAGGGAGCCACACTCTCCCAAAAGCTTATTGCTTTTTGTGCTTTTGACAATTTAGGACTGAGGTCAAGGTTTGGGAGTGTGTTTAGGGTTTTTTGTGGGTTTTGGTGTGTGGATTGATTTAGTTATGGTGAGGAAGCATGGATGGCAATTGCCTGCTCACACCTTTCAGGTACCCAGATTGTCTTCTCTAGTTTTACTTTCATTCTCAATTTGTTGAAATTGGGGTTTAAATTTGTGAATTTGATTAGGTTTTGTTTGAATACTTATGGTGAGGTGGGGATTGTGTTTGAAGAAGCTAAATCTAGAGTCTGATCCCTGTTTCGGAGTGTGGGTTTTCGATTTGTCAGTTGCTGTAAAATGTTGAATCTGTATAGTTGACATTATTAGAATGTATGTTGCTAACATTATCGGTCTTAGTTCTTAATCAGGTGCTTGAGGTTGTGCTTTAGTTCTTAGTTAGGTGCTAGAGGTGTGTTTTTACATTTTTGACTTTTTGTTTTTGACATTTTTGGTTCTCTGAACGTAATGGTGGTCTAGGTGTTGGTTGCAGTATTTCACTAGATGTTATGGGAAAGCTTCTCTTTTTCATGATATGTACATATTTTTCTGGATACTGAATCATCGTTTTCTTTTATGTCTTACTTTATTTTTTCGTGTTTCTTATCGGTTAATTTGTTGAATTTTCACCTCAACTCTGATGTTTTGATTGATAGGTTGTTGCAATTACTGTATTTTTCCTGTTAGTGGTCGCGTTCTATGCTTTCTTTGCTCCTTTCCTAGGAGGCCGCATCTGGGAATATGTTCTGATCGGAAGTTACTCTCCTGTGGTATGTTAATGTTTTTAACTTTATGTACAATAATATTTTAACTCTTTAAGAAGTTTCACAGTTTTATATGCATTCATTGTCTTTATAGACATATAGAAAGTAGAAAACCATAGAAGAAAAAGTCCACTTAGTCTTTGGTTTGGAATGTAGCAGTTAACCTGATCCATTGTATTAGTCTGGAAAAAGTCATCCAAGGACTATAGTCAAACCTGCCAAAGTGTCTGTGCTTGGAGTATAATAGGTTCAAATAATGATACTCTGTCATTTATCAGTTGTTGGAAATGCAGTTAAGAGCATTTCATCTGTAATGATTTTCCTATTGTGTGTCAAGTTTGATTTTCTCTGTTCTTTAAATTATATGAAGCAAGAGAGGGCCAAACTAGATTACCTGGAGAGAAATCAGTCCCCTTATGTAACGCTTTACTTATCTTGCAACTCAATCATGATTATACATAGTTCCTTTTGCTTTCAGATGGATAGCTCTTTTATTTCGGTCTTATCCAATTCTGTTGTTATGGCATTGCAGGCACTTCTTGTCTTTATTCTCTATGTACGATGTACTGCAATAAACCCTGCAGATCCTGGAATCATGTCCAGGTTTTACAATGGGGCAACCAATAATTTTAATGCAAATCATGGGCTATCAGCAAAAGACCTGCCAAGAAAATTTGATGATGGTGCAACTGGGGCCTCCTCACCATCATCAGTTTCCAGAAGTTCAATAGCAGGAGCTAACTCTAGTAGGAAAGGCTCAGTAGGAGAACTAGGAGGTGTAAATTATCCAGCAGAACCAGCAGCCAGCAATGTGGGAGGAGTTGGTATCTTATGTGCCTTGTTTGTACATCAAGATTGCCGAAAACAACAGGAAGGGGTAGCTGAGCATCAGGGTGGTGAAGGTGGTGAAGAGGCTTTGTTCTGTACATTGTGCAATTCTGAGGTATTCCATCATGAACACTCTAGGACTAATATTATTGATACAAACATTAAGCTAGTTTTTTGTTTTTGTTTTTTTTTATTTGAAAACATTAAGCTAGTTGTATTAGGCTATTATGTGTATCTGTATCAAGCTACTACTCCCAGTACCTTGTATGGGAAGTTCTGAAATTGCTTCCTCTTTCCAAGAACTAGCTATGAACATGCTCAATGTTATGTTCTCATCAATAGATTTTTCTTAAATGAGTTGGTTAAATTATCGTGTTTCAAACGGATAATATGGCCTTTAGTAGTAGCTATATGCTTACAAGAGACTAAAAGGACTATTTCAATATTGTTACTTTTCATGTTGCAGGTTCGCAAGTTCAGTAAACACTGTAGAAGTTGTGATAAGTGTGTTGACGGTTTTGATCACCACTGTCGGGTATTCAACTCTTCCACTATCACTTTGCTTCAATTGTACTTTTGGTTGGACAGATCTTAGTGTTCTTTGGAAGTAACATCAGTAATTATGTTGGTTTGCAGTGGCTTAACAATTGCGTGGGGCACAAAAATTATGTTACTTTTATCAGCCTCATGGCCATCAGTCTTCTTTGGGTAGGTAATGGTTGCAGTCCAATAATAATTAAGTGCAACAATAACCTTGAATACTAAAGATGCTCTCTCTATCTGTCTTGCCCATATTGGTTCAGCTTGCCATTGATGCTGGAGTTGGTATTGCTGTACTAGTGCGCTGCTTTGCTAACAAGAGAAGCATGGAGGCAGAAATTATTGATAGACTTGGAAATGGTTTCACTCGAGCACCATTCGCAACAGTTGTGGTATGTACTATATCTTAATGCTTTAACGTCACTTAGCATTCTAATCTTTTACGGTTTTACCAGTATCAATTTCTGTAAGTACTCATGCGCTAACATTGGGTCTCACTTTGTCCAGGCTATATGTACTGCAGTTTCTGTTCTGGCATGTGTGCCCCTCAGTGAACTGTTTTTCTTCCACATGATATTAATCAGGAAGGTCAGTACCCTCTGGTTGTTAATTTCATTTTTCATCATGCCAGGGTTTAGTTAGGAACGGGTTTGAGAGGGATTTTATACTTTGAATTATGCAACAAATTATTGGGTCTTGTAATACCAGCTACAAATGGGGAGAAATGAGAAAAGTCAACTATCAGAGTAGGAATGGCAAAGATTTTCATTCGTTATTCAAGTAAAATAATCCTGTTTATCTGAATTGTTTATTGAAATTAGGGCATTTCTACCTACGAATATGTTGTGGCAATGAGAGCAATGAGTGAGGTACCCGGAGGAGATGTGGATGAGGCTATCAATAATATCATGTACTCACCAACTGGATCAGCTACAACTGGTTTGAGTGGTGGAAGTTCTTTAGGTCTGCAATACAAGGGTGCATGGTGTACCCCTCCAAGAGTTTTTGTGGATTATCAGGTACGTTAGTATATATTCTATTTCTTGGTCTTGTTTTTTTCAGAAAACATTCGACTTTGATTCAATTTACAATGATCTTAGGCTTACATTATGCATTTCTTTGAAATGGACTTCTGATAAAGTGATAAATTAACATCCCTAACACCTTCTAGGTGGAACTACTTGGAAAGGAAAGGGTAGGATATGTAATTAAAAAATTTACTTAACTAAATAGCATTATTAATCATCTGTCCACTTTTCTTTTTGGTCTGAATCATATGGTCTACGGACTCTACTTTATCATATATATTTATATTTGTTTTTTCAGTAGTGGCTTGTCCTTGAGATCCTCTTCCTATAATTATTTTAGTTCTATGTCATATAAATTTGGTCCTGGAATATGGTTTGATACTTGCGTCTGTTGTGTGCAAGATAAAATGGTTATTTATATAAATGTTTCACTTTACACAAGTTTGGCTGATTTAGGATGAAGTTGTACCACATTTGGAGCCTGGAATGGTCCCATCAACTATTGATCCAGATGCTGCTGGAACTACAGAAAGAGATCACAAAGCTCCTAAAAGGCCTGTTCGTATTAGTGCTTGGAAGCTTGCAAAGCTAGACTCTAGTGAGGCCATGAGAGCAGCAGCGAAAGCCAGGGCTTCATCCTCGGTTCTACGACCACTTGATAAACCTGATTATGAGCGTAGCTCAAGTGGCAATATGAGTGTGAGGAGTAGTGTAAGTACTGACACAGGGACAAATAGAGAGATGAAGAATGATCTGAGGTTGTCAAGAAACTCTTATGCGCCAAGTCAAGGTAGCCGAGACGAGTATGAAACTGGAACTCAAAGCATAAGTAGTTTCAGCAGTCCAAGCCATATTCATGAAGCGGTCACACTTAGCCCTCTACCACAGGGTCAAGGGCTCGGCCCTCTGGGGCGTTTCAGTGCTGCCACTTCAGTTCCCAGCTTAGTTCCTGAACGTCCATTACCTTCCAGGACATCATTCCCCAATGTCAGTCAGACAATGTCACAGCCCTTGGTATTTGATGAAAAGATAATACAGAAGGGTAGCACTGGTCCTTTGATGCTTTCTGGTTCACCTACTTCTCTTCTCAGAGATGTTAGAAGGACATCAGTTGTTTGGGACCAAGAAGCCGGAAGATATGTGTCAGTTCCTGTATCAGCTTCTGAAGCTCGAAACAACAGGTTATCTGTTCCAGGATTATCAAATCCCAATGCAGAAACAAGCAATTATAGTAGAAGGCCATTTATTCTGCCACAGGAGGCTTCATCTTCCGCAGCGAAGCCTCCAGTGCAACATACCGAGAAACTGATGTATACAGGAGACTCCATATTTTTTGGTGGTCCACTTCTAAGTGCACCAGTTAGGGATAATATGAGAAATGAAAGGGGTCAGGGTTCAAGAGAGGAACAAGAGAGGATAGCACTGAACTTGCCTAGGGAGTCTAGATTCAGACGTGATTCTGCGTCAAACCAGCTTCCTGTGTTTGTCCCAGGGGGATTTGACCAAAACCCTTCTTTTGGGCCTGGTAAATAATGTTTCACTTATGACCAGAACGTTCAGACAAATGCATGTGAAAATTCTTCCTCTTGACAGGCACAGTGGGGGAGTAGGGAAGTTTGAAACTGCTGAGCTACAGTGATCCCTGGCTGGCAGCGTGAAAATGTTGCTAACAAGTCCCTCACAGGGTTCAAGCCATTCCTTTGATGGAATGCCGAGTTAACGCACCGGCTTTAGCTGAGGTTTGTAAATGAGGCAACTTAGAGGCCGTTCTTGCGCTTTCTTGACATTGTAGCCTAGTCTAGCACAGCTCCTTTATGCACTGAAAATTTTCTGTTATCCCAGTAGTCTTCCACTATTCAGCTGGACATGTGGATGTAATTTCTTAGATTCATTCCATTCACTTTTGATTTTAAATATTTTGCTTCTTTTACTTGCAAACTGTTTTCCCCTACTGCCCACAGATTCATTGTAATTTCTTCATTTTTTGGTACATAGTGGATAGTGATACATAGGCTCCTCATACCAAACAAAAAGTGATACGTCCATTAGAGCAGGTGAGCTTTCTTTTCGAACATCATATGATGAACGAGAAGGCCACAACCAAAAAAAACTCCACAACCTTAAAGAGTGAAACATCTCCGTTTCAAGAAAAATGATTGGACACATCGCTTTCGTGGTAAAAACTCATTTTCACGGTCATTGGTATGAAATATTACAGTGAAATTGAATATAAGTGGTGGTACTTGAAGGATTACAAAGTTAGCTTGGGAGGTTCCAAAAGATTACTGGACATGAGTCATGATTAAATAGAGGAATCAGTTAATAATTGAGGAAAGGATGACAAGTCAACAATAGAGTAAGCAGGCCGTTTTCGTCCTTCTGCAGCTTCAAGTTCAACAAATTTAATATGGTATCATCATACCAGAGAAATAATTTAGAATCATAATATCTGTAAATAATTGGCATGAAATTCTATACGTTTCTGTTGTATTTGGCTTACAAATGCAAACTCAGAACTATAAGACGATCGGAATTTAAAAAGAAAAAACTACAAGACATTGTAAGAGCCAAATAATTGTGGTTAAACATACCCATCCGCCTACCATACGAGCTATCTCTTATAAATCACAAACATTATACGTGGTTTAACGTAGCCAGAAATTTCATATTAGTAGGACACAGTAATATTACTATTAATTTTAATATTAATATTTAAATTTAATTTCTATCTATTATTTATAACTATGAAATTTTATATGTTGTATGTGTTCGGTGTGAAAAATGTGTTTTCTTCGAACAACCAAGCTTGAGGGCGTGCCAGTGCCTATGGTTCAGGTACAACCTTGATCTTGATGCGCGTTCGCCTTCTCACTTCTCTTCAAACGACTGTATACAGGCGCTGGTCAAGCCTGCATATAGGTTCTTCTTAGACCTAGCTGAAGAGCAACTAGGATTTTTCTCCTCTTCCTCTAAAGCGGACGTTCCTACTCAGACTGATGTGGTTGAGTAGAGCTAAAAATCACGGGAGTTGGTGTGTTCGCCAAAGGATATTTGACAAACTCTGGATATTTGCTAGAGTTTTCACTCCAACAATGGTTTTACAGGTATTCGCCTACGGATAGGGTTTTATGAAGCGGTGGTGGACTGTTCGCTCACGGATGAGGCTTGGTGAGTAGCTGCGAGTAGTGCTCATGGATGAGGCTTTGGTGAGGTAGAACCGGATAATGCCGACAGGTCGTGCTTTGGTGAGTAGCAGCGGGGAATGCCTACGGATAGGGCTTTGGTGGACAAAAAGACTCGAGGAATCTTTCTGGTAGAGGTGCTCCGGAGAGGCTTGTTTTGCAGTGTGCAAAAGTTGTATTGAATCGTTGAGATGTCTCTATGATCTTGTACCATGTCACTTTTAT
This sequence comes from Comarum palustre, assembly GCA_951800085.1. Lineage (NCBI taxonomy): Eukaryota > Viridiplantae > Streptophyta > Magnoliopsida > Rosales > Rosaceae > Comarum > Comarum palustre. The sequence goes on from OX637578.1 coordinate 5,662,426, forward strand.
ATAGTGAACACTAGGGTTTGTTCTTTCTTGCGGATCAAAGCATATCAAATCTTCTTCGGATCTTTGGAGGATTCCTTAAGCAACATAAAATCCTTGCCAATTATGACTTCAAAATGGAAAGAGAATCTTTAGAATTAATTAGACCGTAAGAATCGGTCCAATAGGCTCGAGAAGTCATCATTCGCCAAGAAATATTATTTTGGCTCAAACAGTATGATATAGTCTGTGTTAGAACCAATCAATAATGGGTACAGAAACAGATTTATATATATACTATTAATTCTATTAACAACAATAAATCAAATAATTTAACCACGAAATTGAAATTGAAAAACACTGACTTGATCGATTGAGGCCTGCGTAGCAGTGTCCTTAGACAGAAATTCGTCCCCACTTGTGCTGTAGTTGCAGACGTCTATCTAGAGGATACAACAATCACAAACAAGTTCTTGCACAAGAACTTGTTCTAGCGAATTACTTTGTGAATCTCCGAAGAACAGAAGAAGAAGGAGAGAAGAATGTTTTCCGTATCTGTAACGACGACCAACGTCGTCTTTATATAAAAGTCACGCGACCGAATGAACAGTTGTAACTGTTTATTCCGAATTTAAAATCAAATTCAAAATTCAAAATATTAATTAATTAAAATAAAATATTCCGAATTTAATCAACAGAGCCCCAAGGCCCAAGGCCCATCTTTGACTATTATATAATTGTGTAAATATATGTGCAATTCTATGGAAAATCCATAGAGAGCCCATTAAAGCCCATTCTCTCACACAACACCCATTTAATAATCTAAATGGGTTAGCCCTTATAAAAGGCACAACCTTTTCAACTTCTTCAATGTGGGACTAAAGTCCCACAAGTTCCTACAATATCCCACATTTTCTATTCAAACTCTAATAATACCCCACATTTGAATAGAAAATAAGATAATTAGGAACTTATCGCGTGTTCGGAGAACTTAGATACGACATGCATCAGAAAAGGTGTCTTTTGGACTTGAACCTTTCGTAGTAAATACTTATCGGATTCACTTTGTGAAGTAGTGAACTTAAGTCTTGAACTATTCACGTTGTGTAGTAAATCGAGACAATAAGTATTACACATATCATATCAAAACACATGTTCATTCTTACGGTTGTGTTCATTTTGGTCCTGAACAACTCCTTACTTCATGAGAGTTTTAGAGAACGTAGCCATTTCGGTTCTCATAGATGCGACCCGACATCAATCTCATATAGGTAATGCTAATTAAGAATAGTCCGTACTATCCCACCTTTACAAAGGCTATTAACATTATTAAGAATACTAAGATTCAACCCTTAATCATCAACGGAAACACACTTTATGTCATCATAGGAATAGGCGTACTTGTGTGTTATGCTTTTTGAGTCTTCCTCAACTAGTTTGCCTATTGAACCTAGACCATGGGATCTCCAATGTTGCTAGGTTAGGTTTCCGCCAAGTGGTGACTCATTGTATTGGCTTTAAGCCCATTCCCCTCGATGTAAATATAACTTGCTCTCTATTTAGGCCTTTAGTCAAAGGATCCGCTATATTTTCCTTTGATTTTATATAGTCAATGGAAATAATTCCATTTTTGAGCAAGTCTCGTATTGTCTTGTGACGTCGCCTTATGTGCCTTGATTTGCCATTGTAATGGTCATTCTTTGCTCTTGTAAGGGCAGCCATACTATCACAATGTATGCAGATGGGCGTGACGGCCTTTGGCCACAACGGAATACCTTCTAGGAAACCTTTGAGCCATTCCGCTTCTTCGGCGGCTTTATCCAAGGCTACAAATTCCGCTTCCATCGTCGAACGCGTATTCACGGTTTGTTTTGATGATTTCCAAGATACGGCCGCTCCACCAAGTGTAAATACATAACCACTTGTGGACTTACTCTCCGAATGACATGAAATCCAATTTGCATCACAAAATCCTTCTAATACGGGAGGATATTTGGTATAATGCAACCCATAGTTTATTGTATGCTTTAGGTACCTTAAGACTCTTATCAAAGCAATCCAATGTTCATTACCCGGACTGTGTGAATATCTACTTAGTCTACTCAAACTATAAGCCAAATCCGGTCTTGTACAATTCATTATGTACATCAAGCTTCCAAGAACTTGGGTGTATTCCAATTGAGACACACTATCACCTTGATTCTTCTTAAGGTGAGTAGAAGGATCAAATGGGGTAACGACCGGTTTGTCGTCATAGTGTCCAAATTTCCTAAGGACCTTTTCTACGTAATGAGATTGTGTAAGTATGTAACCAACCGAATTCCTTTAAACTCGAATACCAAGAATTATATCAGCAATTCCCATATCTTTCATATCGAAATTCGAATGTAACATCTTCTTGGTTTGATTAATAACATCCTTACTAGTTCCCATTATAAGCATATCATCGACATATAAGCATACAATGACATATGCGTCCTTACATTCTTTCACGTAGACACATTTGTCACATTCATTAATTTTGAATCCATTTGATAATAATGTGTTATCAAATTTCTCATGCCATTGTTTTGGAGCTTGTTTAAGTCCATAAAGAGACTTAACCAATTTGCAAACTTTTCTTTCTTGACCTTTAACAACAAACCCTTCGGGTTGTTCCATATAGATTTCTTCATCTAATTCACCATTTAGAAATGCGGTTTTCACATCCATTTGGTGTATTTCCAAATTGTGAACAGCCGCTATAGCAATTAGCGCTCTAATGGACGTAATTCTTGTTACCGGCGAATAGGTATCAAAGAAATCTATGCCTTCCTTTTGACGATAACCTTTGGCTACTATACGAGCTTTGTATTTTTCTATAGTACCATCCGGTCTCAATTTCCTTTTGAATATCCATTTATGCCCAATTGGTTTATGACCTTGTGGTAAATCAACCAATTGCCATGTATTATTTTGCATAATGGATTCTACTTCACTTTGGATAGCCTCCTTCCAATAAGGTGCTTCGGATGATTCCATGGTAGCCTTGTATGTTTGAGGTTCTCCTTCAAGCATGAAGGTCATAAAGTCATTTCCAAAATCTTTGGCTATTTTTCCACGTTTACTTCTTCTTGGTTCAACATTTTCTTGTTGAACGGAAGAAGGATTTCCATCCCTTGAAGTATCTTTGTTTGATTCACCTTGTGTGGAAACATCGGCATATGTTCTTTTCTTTGGATTAGTTTTCTCCTTATAAGGAAAAATATCCTCAAAGAATTCCGCCTCGGCAGATTCCATAATTGTATTCTTATTTATATCCTCAACTTCCGAGTTATAAACTAAGAACTTATAGGCTGCACTATTCTTGGCAGGGCCTATATATATGCAATCTATAGTTTTAGGTCCAAGTTTAACTCTCTTAGGAAGAGGAACTTGAACTTTTGCAAGACAACCCCACACTTTGATCGTTTTGTAAGTAGGCAAACGTCATTTCCATAACTCATAAGGAGATTGATTACTTGACTTATGAGGAATTCTATTTAATATATCATTTGATGCAACTAAGGCTTCACCGCATAAACTAGGTGGAGCACCCGAACTATTTAACTTTGAATTTATCATATTCTTCAATGTTCTATTCTTTCGTTCGGCGACTCCATTTTGTTGTGGTGTATATGGGGCTGTAGTTTGATGCACAATACCATGAGAAGAACAAAATTCAGCAAATTCGTTAGATTGGTATTCACCACCTCTATCGGACCTTAGAATTTTTATTCTTTTCTCAAGTTGATTCTCAACTTCAGCTTTATATGCTTTAAACATATCTAAAGCTTCATCCTTAGTATGTAGTAAATATACATAGCAATACTTACTACAATCATCAATGAATGTTATATAATAGTTCTTTCCTCCACGACTTGGAGTTGCTTGAAAGTCACACAAATCGGAATGAATTAAACCAAGCACTTCATTAGATTTCTCTACAGATTTATGTGGATGGCTTGCATATTTAGATTCTACACAAACCCCACATTTCGTCATACTATTCATAGAGCATTTAGGCAGCAATCCTAAATTAACCATTCTTTGTAAAGAACGAAAATTTACATGGCCTAATCTAGAATGCCATAAGGAAGATGACTCAATCATGTACATAGAAGCTTGGCTAGTGCCAGCCTTATTCTTATTAATAATAGCATCCATAATAGGTACAACATTGAGTTTAAAGAGTCCCTCACTAAGGTAACCCTTTCCAACATACATCCCACCCTTGGTGAGCACAAATTTGTCAGATTCGAACACTAGTTTGAATCCCTTGTTGCTAAGAACAGGACCCGACACTAGGTTCTTACAAATAGAAGGAACATGAAGTACATTAACAAGTACAAGTTCTTTTCCAGAAGTAAATTTCAGAATCACCTTCCCCTTGCCTTCAACTTTGGCAGTAGTAGCATTCCCCATGAACAAGGTTTCTCCATCATCATTGATTGGTTGGTAAGAAGAAAACATCTCCCTAACAGCACACACATGCATAGTAGCACCGGTGTTAATCCACCAATCCACGGCATTAGTCACAAGATTTGCTTCAATCACTCCAATGAATTGGTTTTGGTTTTCAGCAAGGTTTGCTTGGTTGTTGGAATTTCCAGAACCACCACCTCCGCTTTGATCCTTCTTGAAGCGACAATCTTTTGCTCTATGCCCAGGTTTGCCACACACCCAACAATTTCCAGCCTTTGGCTTCTTGAAAACCTTCTTTTGTGGAGCAAGAGTAGCAACACTAGGCACTTTGACAATACCTTTACCCTTGTTTTTCTGGAACTTGCCCTTTGATGGACTGCCTTCAACCATGTTTGCATTGGCCTCCATTGAAACCACATCATCCCTTTCATTGTTTCGGGAGCCCTTTTCCACACGAAGTTTCAAAACCAATTGCTCAAAATTCATATCCTCAGTTAGATGTTTCAGATAAACTTTGAAATCTTTCCATGAAGGAGGTAATTTTTCAATAACAGAACCAACCAAAAAGTTAGGGTTCAGTCCCATACCTTCCTCATCTAACTCATGAACAATGACCTGGAGTTCCTCCACTTGCTTGACAACAGATTTCGCATCAACCATCTTGTAGTTGAGAAACTTGCCAACCACGAATTTCTTTGAACAAGCAACTTCAGTTTTGTACTTGTTCTCCAATGATACCCACAAGTCCCTTGCACTTCCGAATTTGGAATAGATGTCATACAAGGAATCGTCCAGGGCATTGAGGATGTAATTCCTGCACAAGAACTCGTTGTTGTTCCAAGACTCTACAGCCTTCTGGTTCTCAGCCCTTTGCTGTGCAGTAGGAGCACCCTCTCCTTCGCCTTCAGGTAAGGCCTGTGGAGCCTCCGAATTCAGAACATTCGCCACATGAAGAGTTGTCAGATAGAACAACATCTTCTGTTGCCAGCGTTTGAAATCCTTGCCCTTGAATTTCTCAGGCTTCTCCACATGATTGTTTTTCACACCCGATACAGATTGATCCATCTTAACAAAAAAAAATTTCTGTCTAAGATTGTTAGAACCAATCAATAATGGGTACAGAAACAGATTTATATATATACTATTAATTCTATTAACAACAATAAATCAAATAATTTAACCACGAAATTGAAATTGAAAAACACTGACTTGATCGATTGAGGCCTGCGTAGCAGTGTCCTTAGACAGAAATTCGTCCCCACTTGTGCTGTAGCTGCAGACGTCTATCTAGAGGATACAACAATCACAAACAAGTTCTTGCACAAGAACTTGTTCTAGCGAATTACTTTGTGAATCTCCGAAGAACAGAAGAAGAAGGAGAGAAGAATGTTTTCTGTATCTGTAACGACGACCAACGTCGTCTTTATATAAAAGTCACGCGACCGAATGAACAGTTGCAACTGCTCGAACAGTTGTAACTGTTTATTTCGAATTTAAAATCAAATTCAAAATTCAAAATATTAATTAATTAAAATAAAATATTCCGAATTTAATCAACAGAGCCCCAAGGCCCAAGGCCCATCTTTGACTATTATATAATTGTGTAAATATATGTGCAATTCTATGGAAAATCCATTGAGAACCCATTAAAGCCCATTCTCTCACACAACACCCATTTAATAATCTAAATGGGTTAGCCCTTATAAAAGGCACAACCTTTTCAACTTCTTCAATGTGGGACTAAAGTCCCACAAGTTCCTACAGTCTGATCATCTAATAGAAAAATTGTCATTCTCAATATATGAAATCAATCAATCATTTATAAATTAGTTACTCATTCAACGTAATCGAGTCTTCACAATGTTTATAGCATGATTAAAATCATCTAAACATATTATGTTCCGACCTTAATAATAATTCGCAAAAATTATTGTTATTCATCATAGTACCGTGTATATAGGTGTTCAAAATAATTTTCTTGGTATTAAATTTGGAATTTCTATTACTAAAACAAGTGAGAAAAAATTAAAGGAACATAGATATATCTACAGATTGAAAGAAAAGAGAGTTTCCTATTTTTGAAGAGATGCAAGTTAAAATATCAAAACATTAGTAATAAAAAAGAACAAAATGGGAAAGACCCGTGCAAGTGTGTAATGAGCCAATGACAAAATGTCTCTTCCAAACTATTCATCATCACTCATCACTCATCACTCATCACTCATCACTCATCACCATACATGTATATATAAAAATATTGAAAATTCCAACCTACATATGTGTATACCATACATACAACCTACTTTTCATGACAAACAAAACACCCACAGCCCCTGCAAGCCACGTGCAACAGACCTTTATGTGTGTATGTATGACATCCAGATTTGTACCACAGCCTTTCCTAAAAATATATGTTGATATGTAGATGATCAGTGAGGATTGGCGCGGCATCCGGTGCATAGGATTGTGAGCCATTTGATCTATATGCGGGGCCAGCAGGAAGGAGAATGAACGGCTGAATCTGCAGCCGCACGTTATATCGCGTGGCATCACAGATTATTCATGATCAGTGGGGCATTTACGAGATTCTCCTTAAAAATATATGTAGACATATATATGATCTGTGGGCACTTACGAGACATGTTCCAATTTTATCGGAACTTATGAGACATGTTTCTACCACAATTCGGATGTGAAAAGCACAGTAGGGCAAGGGACTCATAAGGTTTGATTGTCATTCACCGTTAGATCTAAATTTAAGGGTGGAGAGAATAACTTTTAAGTAAGGCTGTTTTGTTTTTCACTATTAAATTTAGATTCAACTGTGACTGTTCATGAATTCTTTGGTTAGTCATGGTCAATCACACGTGAACACTTTCAATACACTCATAGTCTAAGGTCTAACTAGCCTTAAAAGCCTTACTAACCTATATTTCTATTTTAGTATAATTTAGCAGTTGCAGAATTTGATCCACAATATGCAGCGAGATGAGAAGTTGGAAGGAAACATTAAGGAAGAACGCAGAGCACCTGTAATAGTTAATGTTGGACTGAGGAGAATCAACATGATTGATGACAGAGCATCCTTCACCAACATGTCCAATAAATCCAGAAAATGATACGTAAGAGCGAATCACCCAAGGATCTTCAATATCATGTCGTGTGACAGGACAATAAAGATGACAAAGCAAGGATATCACCCTATTGAATTCACCGAAGAAGATGAATAAGAAGAACATGGCGTCCGTGGACCATGTGATGATCCCTTCCTTTGTGATATCGTTATCTCTAGAGAATTCAGTTTAGGGAGCATGTAGATAGACAACGGTTTAGTGGTCAATGTCATGTTGCAATTGCCACAAATAGTTGGAGTGATCTGAGCATAAGTTGGTACATGACCACCAGCCACTTCGTAACTTCCCAAGAGACATTGTACAGTCTTTAGGGTCAGATATGATGGTCGTTCAAATAGGAACCACCAATTGTATAGTCAGGTTGGATTGTCAATTCATAGTGGTGGATTGTTACAGTTTCTATAACGTCATCTTAGGACGACCAACTCTTAACAGGATGAAATCCATTATAGCGGGATATATGTTGCTCATGAAATTCCCCACCCCCCATGACACCGAGATGGTTAGAGGAAGCCATACGGTGGCCAGAGAATGCTATATGACATTTATCCTCCAGTCCAGAAAGCAGAGGGAGATCTTATCAGTTTAAAGATGGAAGGAATTAACCGACAAAATTGACAATCCAAGAAAGTTGGATAAGAAGTATTCTCCCAAAACGTCAACTGACCCGGAAACGTTTGTAAGAGCGATAAGTGTTTCTAAAGAATTTCTTGAGAGGACAGTGAACATTGAGGCTCAGTTGGATCCTACCATTGCTGAAGAGTTGACCCAACTCCTGAGGAAAAATTCCCTGGTGTTCGAGTGGTCATATAGCGACATGTCATGCATTCCAAGAGAGGTAATCGAACATGAACTCTCTATCAAGTCATCAGCCCACCCAGTAAAGTAGAAGCAACAAACATTTGATGAGGAGAAATATGCGGCCATGAAGCAAGAAGTAGCGAAACTTCAAGAACGAGGATTCATACGCCAAATTCAATATCCCACATGGTTGATCAATGTTGGTCATGGTCCAGAAGTTGAATAAGAAGTGGCCGATGTGTGTAGACTACAAAGATCTTAACAAAGCCCGCCCAAAAGGATTGATTTCTGTTACCCGAAATCGACCAGATGATTGATTCTATAGGCGGGCATTAATTATTGAGCATGATGGATGCATTTGCAGGATATAATCAGATCCTTATGAAGGAGCTAGATCAAGAGGCAACAAGCTTCAAAACTGATAAATGAATCTACTACTACAAAAATATGCCCTTTAGCCTCAAGAATGCTGAAGCAACATGAATGTGATTATGCATAAAAATGATTTTTGAACATTTGGGCAAAATAATTGAGATCTATGTAGATGATATGCTTGTAAAAAGCAAGGAGGCTATGGATCATGTGGGCCATTTGCAAACAATTTTCACCATCATCATCTAATATGACATGCGGCCTAATCAGGTCAAATGTTAATTTCGGGGTCACAGATAGTAATTTTTTGGGATACATGGTCAGTTAGAGGGGGGTTCAGGCCAACCTTGAGAAGGTAAAAACAATAATGGACATGGAAATTCCTAAAACGAAAAAGGAAGTCGAGGTACTGCAGGGATGCTTGACATCACTGTCAATGTTCATTGGATGGTTAACGAACAAAAGCATTCTATTTTTTAAAACCCTAAGACACCCCACATGAAAATAAGTTGATTGGTCCCCAAATTGTGTGGCAACATTTCAGGGCATCAAAAATTATCTTGCTTCAATTCCCTTTCTCTCCATTCTCATAACAGGAGAGACTCTCAACCTTTATCTGGCGGTATCTAAGACAACGTTAAATGCTATTCTGCTAAGAAAAGATGAGAAGATGAGATATCCGCCATTGGAAAATATAGTCTTAGCTTTGATCTCAGCAGCAAGAAGGCTACACCATTATTTAAAAGCTCACACAATCCATGTTCTCACAAACCAGCCACTAAAGCAAGTGTTATAGTGCCCTGAACACAGTGGGCAGTCGAGCTAAGTGAGTTTGACATTGAATTTAAACCACGAACTGTCATGAAGGGGCAAAAGGTGGCTGACTTTATAACGGAATTCACAGAAGGAGAAGATTCCTTTGAATTGTCAGAGGTCGTGGAAGTGTCAGAGAGCAACACTGCTCACGAACGTCAACCCCCAGAGGCAGGAGCCCAACAGTCAGACTAGAGTTTGCACAACATAGCATTGGGGCAGGAATCATTCTGACCATCTTGTGTACACTACATTTTAGTCGTTAGTTTCTATAAAATGGGATCAAACCTAGCTCACTCATATCAACCCCACTCATCAAAAGCCCTAGTTTCTATAAATCCACCGACACCCTAATCGGTTGTTGGATCCTGCATGAGTTCTACATTAATCGATCACTCAGAGACAAGAAAGAGAAGGTGAAAGACTATGTTCTCTGTCCGCTACGAAAAAAAGGTGAATCAAAAACCAAGAACGAAAAGAAGAGAAAGCAACGTGAAGAGGAAGACGTTCTTGAAGATAATGATGCATGTGATGATGGAGAACAATCGAAGACGGAGCAAGAAGAGTTGCTTGAGACACAAGCGAAGGGACAACGAACCGGGAGTGCACCGCCAGTAGTGTCTATGCCATCAGAAGTTGATGCTTTCGTAGCCGACCTAGAAAAATTACTGCCAAGCGTTGAAGATGATAACCCACCTTCATCAGAAGCTGAAGCAAATGGTTTTCAAGGTGTGGAGGATGGTGGCATGGACTCCAACAATTAGTTTGTGTGGTGCAATCTGCATGCCTTCCTTTTGTTCCACTGCCGGAGGATGATTTTCTGATGAATGATAAATTTTTTGAAGGAATACATAACTACGTACCTATGCCATCACAGAAGTTGATGCATTCATAGCTGAGCTAGACGAGTCACTGCCATGCGTTGAAGATGATAACTCACCTTCATTGGAAGCTGAAGCATGAATAGTCACTGAAGATGTTCTTACCATCTCTTGCGATATACAATTGGTTATTGTGTCTTCAAAGGAATTGCCTGACTGGATCAATTCTTTCTGTTCGTATTAGGAGTTAAGAAACATTTACAGGTCTGTAATTTGTGTATGTTTGCACTAATCGTCGATTCAGTTATAACTACGTCACATATACATATACAATTATATAGGGTTGGACATTTCGTATCGCAATCCTGATCCCGTCCCGATCTCGTACTAAAAATTGGCGGGACGGGACATGACAGAGTTTTAAATTGACGGTATGTACCATACCGTCCCATCCCGATAGTTTGGAAACAAGACGAGACGGGATGAGATCGTGATGAGACCGTCCTGAAAGTATAATTGTAGTTATATCCGATCGTAACCGTCTGATTGTTAGGGTGTTTACTCTTACAATGAACTCAAACACGCTCAATGAGACGCCCAAAATCTAAACCTAAATTCAAAGTACTAGTTTCACATGACAAGAGCTAGATAATTCATTCTCATTTGGTGATGATGATCATATGAAAGATATCGATCGCCACAACGAATCTAAGTAGCGATAGCTAGAGCTCATTTGATTTTTCAAGCTTGAGAGTTTTCTCAAGATCTTAATTAATTGGTTGTTGACCCTCTTTTTATTTTTACAATTTTTGTTCGTTTTCTACTTATAAAGAGTTAGAAGTTTAAAACTAGGACAATTATATCATGAAAAAATAACACCATGAAAATATATACATAAGAATATTATACACAATAAAACTCTTATCAATATTAGATGAGTATATATTGACTTTATAAAAAATAAATATAAAATTTCTTTAATAATTTAGAACCAATTTCTTTTTTCTTTTTTTCTTTCGTTACGAGATAGATTTCTAAAACTACAATCTAATCCCGTCTCAATAATATATTTTCAGAACATGACGAAATTCGATAAATCCCGTCTCATCCCAACCCTATCATCCTGGTCCAGTTGACCAAGTTGCTCGAATTAGAAAGTTGTAAGACAAGTCCATCAGAAAGGAAGGTTATATTGTAATTACAAACTGTAAAAGAAGATTTCTATAAGCACCTGCAACCCAACCCAATCCAAAACTAAATACGAACTTGAATAAGCTGTGGTTTGCCTTGCAAACAGGCAAGGGGTATAGGCATCAAAATAAACTCCCAGACCAAAAACCCCAAAACTATAAGCTTGAAAGCACAAAAAGAAAGCCTTCAATCAGCTGTGCATAACTTACACCAAAGGGAAAATATAAACCAAAACCTTTCAATCAGCTGTACATAACTTATACCAAGGGACAATATAAACCAAAACCTGAGGGGTAAAACCAGAACCACAATACACAAAAGCTAATATCGTTTCCCAAGAATGATGCCAAGGATGACAGACACCAGAGCCACTCCGAATATGACCTTAATGGTCATCATTGGGGAGGCATCAGCAGCGTGCGTAAGGGTCTCTGATGAGGATGAGGTCGGAGCAGAAGTTGTTGCTTCAGACTTCTTCTTACTCTTCCTTTTTGATGGAGTTGAAATGGTTGATCCGATGTCCCGAGATTTCACCTCCAATCCTGAGATATCACCCTGCAACAACATTCAAATATTAGTACCTTTACAACTTAGCTGGCAGACTTTGGCTTCATGATCCTAGTAATTTTGTGCATGCCTGTCTGTTTGCATTTGCAATATACATAAAGCTTCATGGGAAATAGGTGTAAACATACCTTTTCGGTTATATTGGAGTCAGAAAGCTGTAATTTTTGCTCAAGATGTTTGACTTTCTTATCTAGCAGTGCTATTTCCTTGTTCTTCGCTTCAAGTTGCTCAAGAGAATGCTTCAATGCAGCTTCTCGTTCCAGGCCCTTTTGAGAATCTGCTTCTTTCTGTATTTGGGAATTCAAACATGGAAAATTTTATCAGAAAAAAAAACATTATATAAATATAGGACATAATAGTGCTACTTAGTTTGGCCTGAAGTTTGAATAATTGGCAGCTCTCCAAGCATTGAACAACCTATAGTAAGGTACATATAATCTTACATGACGACTATTGCCTTACATTTTCAGACACAGCAGTCTGAGCAATTTCTAACTCTCTCTGAAGGTTTAGAACCTGTTCATTTAATAAATCTCTGTCATGAACTTTAATTGTGTGATCCTCCAATTTTGAAGTCAACTCTGCTTCTCTCGCAGCAGCAGCAGCTACCTTAACATTTTCCACCTACAATACCATCATACAAGTCAGAACAATGCAGGATACTAAACTGTTGATTTATTGATTGTTGCAATTGATAATAGTTTACCTCTTTTGCTAGTTGAGCTTCTGTTTTCACCAATTGTTCTTGGAGTTCCTTGAGAGCCTTCTGCAACAAAGGTTTTTCAGCAAGGTCAGCCTTGAGATTCTCAAACTCATATTTTAAAGCATTTAAAGCATCTCCTCCTGCTTTGTGTTCCTGCAGCTGTTCTTCGAGCTGGGATATCACTTGCTGAAGTTCCTTCTTGGTACTTCGATGCAGTTCATTGAGCAGGTTGTTCTCATCCATAACCGAAGATATCTGTAGCACAATCATATACATTTTCAAACTATTGCGGGACTGGAAAGCAACATATCAATAACAAACAAAATAATACAGAAAACTTCATGTAAACAGTTATATGTATGTATGTATTTATGTATGTATGTATGTATGTATATATATATATATTATATATACATATATTTATATATAGTAAAGTCATTGCAAACCTGGGATTGTAGTTTTTGCCCTTCAGAAGAAAGTTGTGTTAACTCGTCAATTGTCTTTTGTGAAGCCTGAAGTTGTCCAACTGTGTCATCCTTCTCAAGGATGGTGGCAGATAATTTTGCTTCTAGATCACTCACTTTGGACTCATATATAGACACTTCCTCTGTAAGCTTAACATTTGCCTCGGCTAGCTTTCTGCTCTCTTCTTCAAAGTGAGCCGATTTAGTTTGCAGTTCCTCAATAATAATCTCAAGCTGCTTCAGCTTCGAGAGTGCCGCTTCTAGCTCTACTTTACTGGTTTCAGAAACTGCAGATGATTCTTGAGCCTGCTCTTCATAGACCTTTATTTGACCTTCCAGTGCAATTAGTTTCTCGTTCAGATTCTTAGCTTCCAAATCTTTCTCACTGAATCTCTGGCTGGCTTCTTGTAGCTTTGCTTCTGATTCCAGAATGCGGGCTTCAGCTGCTGAGTGTAGATCAAAGGCTCTCGAGTGTTTCTCTGTTAACTCCTCAAGAGTGCTCTTGTGGGAAACAAGTTGTTCATTAGTGGCTTCTTTTTCAGATAGAGCAGAGTTCAATAATTCCTGCAATTCATCAATCTTGCTTTTCAGTTGAACATTCATACCAACCAACAGTTCGTTTTCTGAGAATGATTGAGAAGCTTTGTCTTCTGCTTCCAAGACCTGTTTTCGGAGTTCTTCATTTGAACTTTCTGAAGAAGCCAATTTACTCAAACTATTATCTAATTCTTCCTTCAAAGATGCAGATTTTTCAGCTGCTGTAGCAACTTGCTCTTTATAAGCCTTCACCTGATCTTCAAGAGCATTCAGTTTCTCAGCAAGAGATTTTGCCTCATAATCCCTGCTAGTGAAGTTTCCTATTGCTTCTTGGAGTTTAATCTCTGAATCCCTCGTAAGGGATTCGTGTAGTGATTCAAGTTCTATGTTTCTTGATGATGCTTGCTCTATTACTTTGCTATGTTGTTCCAGTTGCTCCTCTGCCAACTTGAGTTTCTCTATGAAATCACCTTCTCTGATTCCAGCAGCCTTGAGATCATTTTCGATTTTCACCAATTTCACTTGAGTTTCAGTCAATTCATTCTTCAAGACATCTACTAGATTTTCGGCTTCGGAATACTTTTCAGTCGAGCTGTATGAGGCATCTTCTAACCTTTTCTTCTCTTCAGTAGCAACATTCAAGGATTCTGTCAACTCCTTTTCCTTGTCATTCGCCGTTTGCAGTGCAACTTCAAGGCTAGATGTTCGTTCTTGGAATGCCTCAAGTTCAGAAGCCAGTTCAGATACTCTGTTTGAGTACTTCTTTGAATCTGCTTCAGCCTCCTCGAATTTCTTCTCCAACGTGTTTATTTGTTCCTCAAGTTCTTGAATTCTATACTTCTCAGTTTCAAGTAATAACTCCAGCTCACTAGCTTTTTTGCCAGCATCTTCCACTTTGGAATGAGACACTTGAATCAAATCTTCGAGTTCCAGGCTCCGCTGATGAATTGTAGTGGCTTTGCCCTCATGTTCAGAGCATTTCTCGGTGGTGATCTTCAATTGCTCCTGAAGCTTTCCATTCTGCAAAGATGACTGGTTTAAGGAAGATTGCAGCTGTGTTATCTTCTCTTGGAATTCTTGAACCTGACCACTCAGCTGATTCTTTTCTGCCTCAACTTCCCCCAATGTTGTAGTGAGTGCTGATAATTTTTCAGCAAATTCGTCCAGATTTTTATCAGCAACTCCTTTGTTCAACTCTACCACATTTAATTGTTGCTCCAGCTCTACATTCCTTTGTTCCACTGCTAATAAGCGGGACTGATGCTCTGCCAGTTGTAATTTCGCTTCTTCTGCTGCTGCAGTTGCAGATTGAACAATACCCTCAAGCTGAAGATTCTTTTGAGTTGCAGTTGCATGTGCCGCACCTGATTCGCTATGGCTTACCTCCAACGACTTCAACTTTTGTTCAAGTTCTACATTGTTCGACAAAGCTTCAGACAATAGAGAATCGGTTTTTCCAAAATTTTCCTCCGAAAGATTCAATTTTTCTTCAAGATCACCACACAACTCCTTCATCAGCTGTACATTACCGGTGAGATCAGCCACAGCTGCTTCCACTGCTTCTTTTTCTTTAGTTACTACAGCCAACTGCTCCTGTACAACTAAAACTTGTTCTTCGTGGGATTTTTTTGCAGCTTCAACCAATTCCTTGGCAATTGATTCCTCCTGCAGTTTCAACTTGATTTCTTCCACCTCGGAAACCTTTGCCTGAAGATCTTTAGTTGAGGCAATCAGATTCTCAAGAG
The DNA here is from genome assembly GCA_951800085.1 of Comarum palustre. NCBI lineage: Eukaryota > Viridiplantae > Streptophyta > Magnoliopsida > Rosales > Rosaceae > Comarum > Comarum palustre. The sequence continues at coordinate 5,677,993 of OX637578.1, forward strand.
CTGAAATTTCTTCCTTCACTTGAGACTCAGAAGCCTTTTTCAGGTCCAATTCTGCCTTTAGTTCACTTATAAGAGCTTCCTTATCAGAAAGCCGTTTCTCCAAGTCTACACCTTGGGACTTTGACAGAGCCAGCTCCTCTTGGACAGCAGAAAGCTCAGCAGCAGCAGACTTAAGTGCTTCCTTGACTTTCTCATCTTCAGCAATCTTTTCATACAATCCCTTAAGTTCTTCTTGAATAGCGCCCATCTGGTCTTCCATCTCTTTAGCACTTAATTTCGTCACTTCAAGCAACTTTTCAAACTCCAAGGCCCTCTTCTTCTCAGACTCAGCGTGCGAACCACTTTGCTTGTGCAGCTCCTCAAACTTCTGCACTTCGCCTACAGAACTCTGCAGCTCGTGCTCCAGCTCCTGCATCCTCTTTCTCGACCTGTCAAGCTCGAGGCTTAGACCATCAAATGATTCCTTCACCCCAATAAGATTTTTGTGCTTTTCTTCTTGAGCTTGCAATGCCTCTTGCAAAGCACTGAGTTGTGAAATGTATTTCTCCTCAGCTTCATTGATCTTCTCTTGCAATTTCTTGTAACCGAGTTCCAGCTCCTCATTCTTCTTTCCACTTTCTTCAAGCTTCTCCTTTGTAAGCAAGACCTCATTCTTCAGCTTGGAATTCTCTGACTCTGATTGCTTCAACACACCAGCCAATCTGTCAATCTCTACCTCAAGTTCACTCATCTTCTCCCGCGCTTCTAGTAATTCCCTGCTTGAATTGCTTGTGCTTCTCTCAATAACAGATGGCTTGCTGTCTTCCTTCTCAGATAGTGATTCCTTCTCAACTTTAATAAACTCTCCATCGAAATTAGCTTCATCCTCTTCTTTCTTTGCTTCTTTTTCAATTGGTAGCAAGTCCCCATTTGACACCTGTATAAAATCATCAGCATCAACACTCAAATCCTATTCAGATTTTTAAAAATGAAATGAACCCATGAAAATGGTGTAAATCATCAAACACATCATGCAGGTTACCTTTTCATGAGTCTCAGCTTCTTCAACAGCCTTCACTGGGATCTCTGCACTCACTTGTGTTTCATCCATATTGCAACAAACATTCACCTACTTTTCTTGCTTCTCTGAAACATAAAACATCATCATGAGCTACTTTGATCTTGTTACATAAACAAATCAATGAACATTTCTTGTTTGAAGACTGAATGAATCAGTCAGCTTAGTCGCTCGAGATATGATCATGTTGCAAAGGTAAAACATGATAGAGGGCAGTTACGTAATCACAGGAGACAACAGAACCCATTTGTACCACCATGTTTGATTTGTGTTCCAAGCAAAAACAAACAACTTGGCATGGTACCCCTAAACAGGGTTGCCCACCCTAAATCATAGTGGCAGCCCATCAATATCATTTCAAAGATTTATCTTCTTTATCTGCACGCAATTATTTCTAAATTCCCATGTGGACTTAACAATGTCATTATTATTTTCCTAAAATAAAAAAATAAACATAAATTATATTTTTTATGATAGAAATGTATTATTACTGAAATTATTACAGAAAAAAAGAGGATAAAAATAAATTCCATTACTTTTACTTTTGTGTGATCTACAATGTTAGATTTCATCTGGATCTATCTCACAGTCACTTAGTGTGACCCGAACTTCTTCATTCATGCTATCTATGCATCATGACACAAGCAGGGCCTAAATTTTAATTTTTGCATCATTTCATGATCTAATTGATCAAAAAGAAAAGAAAATGACAATCTTTAGCTTTGGCCTTTGGGGAAAAATCTAAACCGTTTATTACGCCACAGAAAATATAAATAAATGAAAAAAAACTTATGAAATTTTCAAATACACCAAAATTGAACCATAGTGGGTGGAGCCTACTACAATGGTAGGTACTCGCCGCACTCCCATCCTTAAATTTGTTTTGATCCATTGTTTATTCAAATTGACAGATCACATTCAGGGATCACAACTTGAACTGCTTTATTTCTAACCAAAATAAAGATGAAGGGAAAAAAATTAAAAGGAATCTATCAATAGTCTTAAAGGTGCATGGACAGGTAGCTTAGCCATCATTTTCTTTTTTTCCCTATTCTTGATTTTTGGCAGAGCCCAAGGCTCTGCAAACACACACACAAAGACAAATACCCAGAAGTGACATATCAATTTTCTTTTATTTGTTTTCAAAAAGAGGCAAACAATTATGACTGACAAATAGGGAAAAAAGGATCATAATGTGCCCAAGTCCACCAAATGAGTTTTTTTTATTATTGAAAGTCCACCAAATGAGTTTGATGATCAAAGAAAAGAACACTAATTGATGAAATGAAATGAATCAAAATTGGTAATGATGGGTTAAAAACTGGTATCTTCTTTACTGCAAGTAAACAATACCACAAGAATATATTGATCTGCCAGTAAATTCATACTTTATTAATCTTTAATACTTTGATCTAATTAAACAGCTGGCGAATAAAATCCCCACCAAACACGCCCCAATAAAAAAACAAATAAAGAAACCGAAACAATATTAATTAGAATTTACAGATTTTTTTTGGTGAAAATTAGAATTTACAGATTTAGTTCTCCTTGAACAAAGGTCTCAGCCAGGACCCGTCAAACAAGAGTAAACCAATCGACAAATGAACTCGGAGCTTCAACTGATCCATGATCAAGATGAACATGATCATGATCATTCATGGGAATCTTACAAATCCTTCAAAGGCACAAACTTTGACATCAAATGATGATCTAACTCACATACAAAGATTCAAATGCTCAGTTTCAAACCACATCTATATATGATCAGTACAACCCAGATATCAAACTCACATAAAGATAAAAACTTGATGCTTGATCAACAAAACCAAGATCAAAACACCACATCAACTCTGAACATGAATCGTTACAACATGAGGAAACAGTTTCCACCCAGAAAACAGAGCTTGCATTAGAAACATAAAAGAATGATTACCTGAAGAAGATGATTGCTTGTCTTGCTTTGATAACTGGGAAGCGGTATTGTTTTATGTTATTTGTTTTTCTAAACACTGAAAAATGTTTGGGAAAACAAAAATGAAATGGAGTGATTAGGAGAGACGACGGTGATGAAAATATAAGACAAAGCAGAGAGAGATTCTCTCGGGTTTTTATATAAAAAAGGAAGTGAGAGGGACTTTTAAGTGAGCAAAGGGACAGTAGGTGGGGCCTTCAATTGGGTAAATCGGAGAGGAGCAACTTTGCTATCCTCGCGACTCTTGCCTTTCGATTTGGTTTAATTATGACTACCTAATTAGTTATACTTTTTTAAACCTTATCTTTTTTCTCTAATTTCTTTCTTCACTCTTTCTAATTGGTTAGTCATTATAACCAACATATGTTAGTGATCAGTAAATTAGAATCCACTAAAAGATCGACAATCATGAAAATTTTGGTGGTTCAGAAAGTAGAAATATCTATGGATATATCGAGAAATTATCAAATATCGATAAATTTTTTTTTTCAAAATTTATATAAAAATAATATGTTTGACTAAAAATAGACTAAATATAAAATATCGAAAAACTATAAAAATTAATATCAGTGCTTAAAAAATAGAACTTTCAAGAAAATATCGATGATATTTTGGTTATTTAAGACTTTGGTTTGGATGGAATATCGATTCTTGCATTATTTAGTTTTATAATTGGTAGCATATTTTCACCTTTTTTTAGATCTACAAATCAGTTGAATTTTACTGTTTTGAAACTTTACAAACATTGCAAGACATGGTTAAGGTTTTGCATGTTTCAAATCGGCAACTTATATATATATATATATATATATATATATATATATATATATATAACTCTCGTCAATTAGTTAATACCATGATTCGCCCCATATTGTATTCTCATTGCAGTATTGTTTCGTTTTATCTAGTAACCAGCATAATCTCCTACATTCTTATTACTTCACATTCTTAATACAGTGCGTGTAGTATGTTAATGTGCTACTTTAATCTTGCATTTCAAGTAATCACGTTGGTTTTTTTATGAGGAAATTAGAGAAAAACTTAAAAAAAATACAGCCTATTTTAAGATACTCATTTGCATATTTTATTTTAATTTACATTCAATTCAAATTATTTAATATGTCTTAAAGGTTTTATTTTTAAAACTAAAATTTGTCACCATTTTTCTCCTAATGATTTTGTCATTCTTATTTTAATTATGTTTACTACATTTAAATTTGTACTTATGGTGTAGGTATTAACCATGCATTTTGTTTATAACTTTTAAGTTAGGTTACAAATAGAAGAATTGAGTTTAGGGTTTAGGGTTTAGGGTTTTAGGGTTTAAGGTATAGTGGTTAGAGTTTAGGATTTATGGTTTATATCTTCATGAGATTGCATTTCATTAACGTCTAGAGATAATGACAACTTCTGTAATTCTAGAAAAAATATGTTTTATTTTTATCCTAAATAATAGGTTTATTTTGTTTAAACAAACTTAATTAATAAATTTGGGTGTATTTTAAAACAAACTTAAAGGTGGGTGTAATTTAAATTTGGTATAATAAATTGAGTATAGCATCAAATACCCCCTTTTATTGCTATATATGTCGAAGACACTCTGTCTATACACTTCACCATTTTGGTTATCAATCTCCCTCTCCCGTCCCACATTAAAACGAAAATTTTAAAGTTTTATGTGATATACCTAAAAAGTTAGTTGTTTTTTGAAAAATGTTTGGTTGATTTCATAAATTCTTGATTGAACTAATGATACTCAACACAAGCAATGTGTAGCCAATAACATCCTTATATATATGCACTTGAGAAAGATGAGATATCATAGAACCTTATAAGTAACAATCTATTTATTACGATCAACCATTCTAAGAGTTTTCAATAACATATTGTAAAAGCATTTTATTATGAAATGACGATCATACAATCATCTTAAGAAGTCTTACTTTTTGCTTTTATGTAGTGGCATAGCTAGGAATTTCATATGAGTGGGGCACATAAATAATAATAAAATAAAAATAAGATTAATAACATTAATAATATTTAAATTTATATTTTTATCTATTACAACGGTAATTGTCGTCGCGGATCTTTCATATTTTGAAATCGTTGCATAATAGTTTCATCTTTTATACTAGTAAAAATGTTCATATTGATATATAAAATCAAGCAATCATTCATGAACTTGAGCATATTGTAAAAGGAAAAGTTGACAAAGAATACGATTCTTCTAGTTGATGGTATTTTTAGTTCTTTTTCTTGAAGTTTTAGTATTAGACTTGAAATTCTGTTGTGAAAAGAAATCGTAAAACTGTAAAAGTATGGATAAAACTTAAATTCAATAAATATAAGAGTTCTATTATTAAAAGAAATGAGAAAGAATATTATAATGTATTGATTAACTAAAAAATTAAAAGAAACGACCAAAAACACCATTCGCTAAAAACCACATAAAAAGATATAAGAGTATAATACAATATCCTTAATTTTGCAAGAAAACTTTCTATATATAGATATAATAATAATTATGTATAAGTATTACTATATTTTATTCTATTGGACACTGGTCTATGACAGATTCGATCTAAATAAATCAATGAGACACTGCCCCACGGGCCTCGTGTGGCTCCGCCCCTGCTTCTATGCCTAGACCTATAATAGAGTTAAATCGTTACGTAAAGAAAAATTTATAAATTCGCCATATATAATGATCAAATATTCAAAAATTCAAGAAACTAATAGTTGACCTCATATACCACTTTTCTTAACTGTTGTAAACTTGTTTTATGTCGATGCACACGGAACAGTGGGAGGCATGAGATGTGACCTCCATTGCCTCCTTTTTTCAAGTGGCTCGCCCTATATATTATAAAGCGTGGTCTATTTTCTTTGGAAATATATGAACTGAATTTCTATCATAACGCTAGATGTGAGAAAATAGACCTAGAAATAAGGTCAAACAAGTTATTTTGCATATTCAAAAAGAAATATTGGCTTTGTAGGTCTGTGAGTGGCGGCCATATCCCGACCGACCAAACCGCCCTTTCAGGCGTGCGATCGTCACCCTCGCTGTCTTTCTTTGGCCCCAATTGCGACATTTTCCCCGCCAATTTCTTTTTCGCTTCAAAGTTTTTTTTCAACTTTCGTTAACAAATCGAATAAAAAACAATTTCTTAAACATTTCATCTTCTTTATTCATCATATTTGCTCATTTTATTTTATAAATTAATTTTTAATATTAAATTTACTTATTTTATCTATTATTTTTCAAAGTATCCACATATTTAATTAAAAAATTAACTTTTTTATGAAAATCTCTCATTTAATTTATAGCAATAAAAGTCAATAATAATATTTCCTAATCAATACATCATGATTTAATTTATTTCTAAATTATGTTTCAAAAATAAATTCTAAATTAGTTTCTATACCAATTCATTTCAAAATATTTGTATGGTAACTGTTCTAAGCAATGAATGTGAGAATATAATGATATTGTTGAAGGAAAATAGGTTTTCTAGTGTGTGTCTTAGTCAAAATATATTCATAATAGGATTCAATATCAATATTGTAATATGAATACATGTACTTTCCTTATGTATTGTATCCTCTATATATAGAGACTTATTCTATGAATGAAATAACATTGATATTATCCTCAATTCTCTTATTCAGTTTATTTCTCATGTTACACGTTATTAGACACTCGATCTAACCCTGAGTAAACAATAAAAAAAATCGGCCTCGTGCACCCCCCGCGCACTGCAACGGACCTCCTGCTCACCCCCCTGGGCACTGCGCGCGCACCCGGAGCACCACTGTGCACTGCCGCGCACCACCTGGGCACCGCTGTGCACTGCCGCGCACCACCTGGGCACCGCAGCGCACCTCCTGCGCACTCTTCTGGGCACCGCCGCTCTCCCCCTGTGCACCTGCGCACCCAAGAAACCCTAAAATCTGTCCCAGATATTGATGTAACGATTGCAACGCCGCCGGCCTCACTCTATGAACCGGTTGGAAACACACCGAACCATCCTCTAGAATACATAGACCGGAATAACTGTTCAAGCAACCGATTTGGTAACTTATGAGCTTCGATTTACTTGAAATTGAGAGAGGATATGCGTACGGATGTTAAGATTGTTCAGTCAAAATGACACCTTCAAAACTAAAGTAAAAAGTTAGTGAACCGGCCCTCACAATCACTGTAGCGCGCATAAGAATCACTTTTCCTTGAGAAAAACGGGTTGTATTCCTAGTCTCTCCTTGAATCCTTCATATGGTTGATGTTTTTCAATGTTTTGGTACTGTTTATGGCAAGTTTAACTAACTATATGATTTTTATGTGTTTCATGGTCTCCCCGCGCGCAATTTACAATGAAATTACGCGAACGATCACCGAACGCGCATGAATTTGAGCATGGAAACAATGTATGTTTGTGAATTAAGGAAGAGATGGGTCATCAAGTTAATTGCTGGGAAACAAAAACGCAATTTACAATGAAATTACGCGAACGATCACCGAACGCGCATGAATTTGAGCATGGAAACAATGTATGTTTGTGAATTAAGGAAGAGATGGGTCATCAAGTTAATTGCTGGGAAACAAGAATCCAGTGTTCTCGCATATCGGAGATCCCCACAAGTTAACAAAGCTAAGCAATCTATGCATTTTCCTTTAATTATTTCATGATATATACATGTGATATATTCAATGCATATATTTTTGATTCAAATTTCTCCACAACTAGCTTAGCATTTGTGTGTACCTACTTATAAAATTGTCAATCGGTGCCATGCATATATATGCCAAACAATATGCTTCAATTATACATGATGCTACTACATGAGATTTTGTGAACAACATTTTTGTTTGCCACATAGAATGAGTCACTAATCACATGTTTCTATTCTTTGAGGTTACTCATGTTGAAAGAAGTTACGAGACTTCAACGCTGGTACTGTGATGTAATCATACGTCAAGGATTGAGAAGCATTTACGTTGCAATCTTAAAGACACTGCCTACACGTCTACATCGACATGTGTGTGTAGTAAGAGCTTAAATATTTTTTCCAAGTAAGCTTTATATTAAAGTTCATGCTTTTTGAGATTGAGTTTTTATCGGGGATTATTCAACTTCCCTTCTTCTTTCATCCCGACCCCTCATATGGCGTGAGATTTTTTTTGAGAATTAATTGAATCGTGGGGATTCATATGCTATTAGCATCGAAAAGAAAATTATGGCTATGAAAAACTTCATGAGCCTCAAAACGACCATTTACACATCTTGACCTTGGTCTAATCCAAAATTCTTAGAAATATTAGATGTCGAGGAAGTCTTTGGGACAACGACACTAATTCTTCTTCTTGTTTCTCGAGATGTCAAAAAAAGGCAAAGAAAATAAAAGAAAAAAATGCTTGGAATTTGCAAAATTATATTCCAATGATACTGGATATCACCAATGGGTGAATGACATCGAGAACACCTCACTGCCATGACATATATGGCTTATTATTAAAGATGGGGTATGCTATAGACATTGATCTGATAAGCATTAATTTTGGGGCATTGCAACACAAGAGCCAAATTTGCTGCACAATATAAAGTATATAAATATAAGAGAGCAAAAGACTCATCATGCAGCTGAAAAAGAAGATGAATATAACAATGATGCCAGTATCACTATTACATATTTTCAAAGAACACATTGATGTTGTAGATTTTGATTGAAGCACTTATTTTCCAAGAATATATTGTATAGGCAAATGTCTCAATAAATAAATAACGATTTTGTCATAATTCATATTATGGATTAGATTTTGATTACAAGACCTTGATGCACGTAATCGTTGGCATATTCATAAAGTCTCGAATGTATTTTTATGAGAATTTAGCTTTATTCGAATTTGTTATTGTAATGACATAGAAAACCATCAAAATGCCTTATTTTGGCATATGGTTCGAAAAAATAATTGCACCATGAATATATATGATGAAACAATACAGTGAGTCAAAGGAGAAAAGAAAAATATTTCGGCAAGAATCGAAAAAAAAGTGAAAGGTGAAAAGGCCAAATGTGATGAAAATGACTAAATATGAAAAAAAAGTCAACAACAAAAAAAAATACTGTTCACGTGAACAATAACAGTGAAAAAAATAATAATAATTTGGTGAATATTTTCACTTATATACATGTTGACTTCTCTCTTATTATTTGTAAGTATATATATGCTTTGGAGAGTTTAATTGTTTAAAGCTGATAGTGTGACTAACCACACAACACTCAAAAAAATAGACAGTTATTTATGGACTTGATGCCTCATAATCCTTATGTGACTCAGATGATTGGATCATCATCACGATGATAAAAAGAGCGATAGACGACTCAATTTTTATTGTCTTATGACAGAATGATTAATATTATTGAAACTCTTTATGCTCCAAGAGCTAATCGAACCCTTATAAGCTTTATAAATACATTGTCAATGATTTTCATGTGAAAATACGTGAGATTGGACATGAGTTCCTTTGCATTACCTCTAATTACTGTGAATGTATTAGAGAAGAATATGTGTCACTCTAGTGAGTTATATATAACCACTTTCGAAATTATTTGATTCAACAATGTCATAAGAAATGACTATTGATATTCTGACACATATAGGCTTTGACATGGTTTGTTAAGACATCATGGTCATTATATGATGATCCGTATATTGAAATGAAAAAAAAACACACGGACATCAAGTGTTTTGAGTGAAAAGAAGCAAAAACCAAAAGAACATGATTCAGTAGGCAAATACTGCTACTTTTTTGACAATGTCACCGCTCTCGCTAGGCGACTTTGGGATATATTTTGCTATGCACATGTTGGTGCAATCATTCTCTATTATGCTTCTCAATTCAAATATGACTTTAACTTTATGGATAAACCAAATCCTTGTTAGTTACTATTAAAAGCCACTCACTCGTTTGTAAAACCTATTTAATTGAGAAATTAGGATTGAGACCATCCTATGCAAAGGGCACATGTATTCTCATTATGTTTTAATTACATTGAATCCAAATGGATTTTGTAGACAAATTTAACCAAATTGCGGACATTCTTGATATTTCATTGTGTTTGGTTGATATGCATACACGCTGGTAACGTGTCGCACTATTGTCTACCAGTAATGCTGGTTATAATATAACTCCTAGCTCAAATTTATATATTGGGCTCACTACCCATATCATCCCAATCAGTCAATTCGACTTGATAATGCTAGGGAGTTCACATCGACAATTTTTGATGATTATTGTACATGTTTATGGATTGATGTTTGATATCATGTTCCTATGTACACACCCTAAAGGTCTCGTGGAAAATCATGATTAAATGACTACGAATGTAGCTTGAATTTTGGTAATGCGCACCAATATTTTCGCTTGGGGTTATGTAATATCGCATGCAGCTATACTAATTCATTTATGAACCATCGTTATTTAATATTTTTATGTGTTGAAAGCTAGTGACTTACGCATTTATGTGCCAAAATTGTGCGGCCACAGCACACTATGATGAGTTCTTAGACATGAATAAAGTACTAATGTTGGATATAAATCTCCAGCCATAGTCCGCTATGTTGAAACCTTGACAGACGATCTCTTTACCGCTATTTGCGGAATGTCACTTATGAGACAATCTTCCCGTCGCTAGGGGGAGATAAGAACATATAATGTTCAATAGTAACGACATGAAATTGTAGTAGATTGTCCCCACTTGTCTCATTATGATCCTCAAACCGCACAATATTAAAGTACGTGGAATAATTAATGTTCATAACGTAACATATTCGATGCCTGATACGTTATTTGACATTGTTAAAATGACGAGATCATATATACATGCTGCAAACATGCCTGTAAGGAATGATGTCCTATTAAGAGGGCATGGCGCCACCTAATGAACTTGGTGTTGATGCCGCCACCATAGATGGTGACATAGTGACTCCAGAACGTGGCTAATGGTGTCACAGGCCGTGGCTCCCCAAGGAAAAGCGGGAGGCCCTATAGGTTTGATGAATACTTGCCCAAGTGAGAGAGCAAGTTTGGCACATCATGATCCATTGATCATTGATACTCAATTCTGTCTCATGAGAATATTTATGAATTATGGTTATCATTGGAGGACGTCTCAATGTTAAAACCAATTCTTGAAATATAAAGATCTCTACAAACTATATATTACACTAGTGTACATGAGGACGTGAAATATTGAGATACCGAATCTTACGCAAATTGGCACGTAGTATATATTGGACTAAAAGGAAATAAGCGATCTATGCTAAATTGAAAAGAAAAGTATTTGGATTGGTTATGCTGACACCACCAAGTGTAAAGCCGATCAATTTAATATTGAAAAGAAATGTATTTGGATTGGTTATGCTGACACCACCAAATGTAAAGCCTATCAATTTAATAAGTCTCTGTTACAAACATGATTATAGACTTGCTTTATGACGCAAGGCTTGTCATATTATCTTGGGATCGACTACGAGGGGATAATTCTTTCATAATTGAACTAAATATACAAGACTCGACATCTCATCCATATTATGAACTTGTTAGCTAGATTTAGCTATGTGCCCACGCATTGTCATTGAATTGATATGAGATTTATCTTTGAAAAGTTATGATACTTTTGGGCTTATTCTATCCCTACAAAGAGAAGAAATTATATAGCATGTTGTATTGCATCACATAGCCATTGTCATAAGCCATGCGTGAAGAAAAACGCACCAAAGGCAAAATCAAAAAATCTGTCTTTTTCTAATCAGTCAACTTCGACAGTGCTTCTTACGGTTCATTCATACATATTTTAAGCAGGAAGTTATGACTGAATTAGTACACGAAGGTCATGCCATGCGTGAATCTGATTTTCAACGCAAACTCTTGTTTTGAGTTCTTGGGCAGCCTTCTACATGTTTTGGTTGAACTTTCTGATATTGGGTATCTCTCTAACCCATAAAAAGGTTGTTTCTAAATGATTTATGTATTGAAAAACGCCTAGTATAAATCTTCTATGTAATCAGTTATAACGAGTTCTCCTCATCATCAATTTAGATATGAGGATAATATGGCATATCTATTTACTAGATCACTACCTGAGGACACTTTGAAAAACATGTTTAAAACAATGATGTACTTCATTTGTTTAAAGTTCCAATGATTGTAAAAATCAGGAGGAGGTGTAGACATCAAGGAGAGTCTAGCACATACATGTTACTTTCAAATATGATTGATGTGTTGTACTCTTTTTGTTCCTTCGACCAACATTATTTTTGCCCATGAGGTTTTATTGTCACTACCAGAACAACTACTTTAGCCGACAAAATTTTTTCTTCGGCTAAACCCTAAATTTGGTCAACTAAAGTCTTAGCCGACGAAACGTCGTCGGCTAAGAAGTCGTCAGGAAAAAGCCGTCGGCTAAGACTTTAGCCGATGAAATTACTGTTCATCATCGGCTAAAGTCATTTATTAAGCCGACGAAGAAATTTTTCGTCGCTTTATTTCTAGGTTTTAGCCGACGAATTTTTGGACCTTAGTCGACAAAATTTTATTAAAATTTATCGGCTATAGCTATTATTTTTAATTTTATTTATTTATTTATTTAACTTTAGCCAATGAATTTTAGTAAAATTTGTCGGCTATAGTTATTTTTTTTGCTTATTTTTCGTTTTTAGACCGGTGGTGGAGGAGAAGGAGGAGGAGAGGAGGAGGCAGCCGGCTATAGGAGGAGAGAGGAGGGGAGGAGAAGGCTAGGAGAGGGAGAGGAGAAGGAGGAGAAGAAGAAGGAGAATTTAGAAGAGGAGGAGGAGGAAGGAGAAGGAGGAGGAGTTAGAGGAGGTGTAGGAGAATGATTTAGAGGAGGATGAGGAGTACGTTGTTGCCGCCGGAGGAGGAGGAAGGAAGATGAAGATGAAGAGGAGGAGGAGGAGGAGGAGGAGAAAAATGAAGAATATAGAAAATTTTGAACTTTAACCAACGAAATACCTTAATTTCGTCGGCTAAAGTTCAAAATTTTAGTCGGAAAAATTTTAAAATTTTCAAAATCCCCTCCAAAAATTTTGAATTAACTTTAGCCGACGAATTACCCTAATTTCGTCGGCTATAATTATTTATTTTATTTATTTATTTAACTTTAGACGACAAATTACCCTAATTTCGTCGCCTAAAACCATAAACCCTAAACCCTATACGTAGAAGCTTCAAACGAAAAAAGTCATGAAATAAGATATGACCGGAATGGTGAAATACGTCTATGATTGAAAAATCACTTAATTCTGGTAAAGTCTCGGTGCCGATAGTTACGGTTAACACAATTTTCCATTCTTTCTCCCTAGAGGTAGCCCTATGTCTGGTGGTTATTTTTCATAAAATTTGTATACTACTGGTTGCGTCTCATCGATTTGAAACTATTTTCAGTTGAAGGTCCGGGTAAAATACGTAATTTAGACGGTCAAATAACCGTTTCCGTGCGTTAAGGGGTTTGACTTAAGGGATTGACCGTAATGATCGAGCCCTTAACGTTGTCGGATCAAGTTGAAATTTTTCCAATAGACATATTTCGACATAATGATCATATCAGATGGTTGGATTTTTGTTTCTCAACATGCCTACTAATGTTGTATAACTTGTTTACTAAGCTTTAAGTAAATGTTCCTTTTCAAAAACAAACTCTACGTAGAAACTTCAAACGCAAAAAAGTCGTGAAATAAGATATGACCAGAATGGTGAAATACGTCTACGGTTGAAAAATCACGTAATTCCGGTAAAGTCTCGGTGCCGATAGTTGCGATTAATACAATTTAGGGGTTTGATTTACGAGATTGACCGTCCGGATGAAGCCCTTAAATTTATCGGATCAAGTTGAATTTTTTTATCATAGACATATTTCAACATATTGATGATATCTGATGGTCATATTTTTGTTTGTGAATTTTGATGACTGGAATCACAACATGCCTACTATTTACCATTATTTATCCATATGGGGAGCCCTATCATCGAGGGGTAAATGTTTCAAAATTTTTAGATGGACAGTTGCGTCTCATCATGGTGAGAGTTTGTTGTGTTGAAGATTCGACCAAAATACCTCATATAGGTGTAGATATGGACATTTTCATGTCCTTTATCTTGAACACTCTATATATAATTAATCGGTTATCTATTTAGTTTTAAAAATTGAATTTTACAAAATTAGTATCCTTTTAAGTCATTTTATATTTAGATAATTTAGTCTTTCAATAATTAAAATGCTTGTAGGATTAGCAAAGAAGATGAGATGGTGACAATAGACGCACCCTTTTTTATCAACATATTTAAAGAAACTTAGAATGAATTGATCTGTATATATGTCAAAGAAGTTTACACAGCTTATATATACAAGCTATTGAAACCCTACAAGACTCCTTGTACAAAAGGAAATCTGGACAAACTAGGTATCTATAGATACACTTATCTATTAACATTAAGGCTAGAATCACACAATCATCTCGAATATCTTCTATATATCTTCTTCTATTTTAATACTCCCCCTCAAGTTGGAATGGATATTGATGACACCCAACTTGTTAAGCAATGTTTCATTTGATGAGTAACCGAGAACAAGGGAGAGGGATATGGAAAGCTCAACGGTTTGGTAAAGAAATCTGCCGGCTGGTCTTTGGTTCCAACATGGACCATCTTCACAACTCCTCGTTGCACTTTCTCACGTACGACATGACAATCAATTTCAATGTGTTTCGTACGTTCATGAAAAACAGGATTGGTAGCTATGTAAATGGCAGCCTGATTATCACAAAAACAATCTTGTAGGAGCTAGATTATGTAGGTTTAAATCCTTCAAGATATTTCTAAGCCATGTTACCTCACAACAAGTGGATGCCATAGACCTGTACTCAGCCTCTGCACTTGAACGAGAAATTGTACCCTGTGTCTTAGCCTTCCATGAAATCGGTGCATTACAAAGCATGATACAATATCCAGTAATAGATCGTCGAGTGTCCTTGCATCTTACCCAGTCAGCATCATAAAATGCAGTAAGTTCTAATTTTCCTGTCAAATGGAGCAAGATACCTTGTCCAGGAGTGTGTTTAATGTAACGTAGAACTTGATAAGCTGCATCCATGTGTGGCTGACGAGGTTGATTCATGAACTGGCTCAGAATATGTACTGAATACACCAAGTCTGGCCGAGTAATGGTCAGGTAGATAAGCCGTCCCACTAATCTCCTGTATTGTGTTGGATCTTTCAATAAATCACCTTCTGCTTGTGTGTGGGAAAGGTTCTGGTCAACAAGAAACCAAGATGGTTTTGCACCCAAGTAGTCTGCATCCTCAAGAACTTCAAGAGCATATTTCCGCTGACATAACACCAGGCCTTTCTTTGATCTCGCCACTTCAATGCCTAGAAAGTACTTAACCTGCCCAAGATTCTTCAATTTGAATTGATTCGAAAGAAAGGCCTTTGTGTCTTCGATGTCTTATATGCAATTTCCTGCCAATATTACATCATCCACATACACTAAAAGAGCAGTAAACTTTCTTCCTCGTGTACGTACAAAAGAGAATAATCTGACCATGACTGATGGAAACCTGCATTTTTGAGAACAATGGAAAGTTTTATAAACCATTGTCTCGAGGCTTGTTTCAGTCCGTATAAACTCTTGTGAAGCTTGCACACACGATTCTCCCCTTTTCCACCAAATCCTGGAGGAAGATGCATATAAACTTTTTCGGTAAGATCGTCATTCAAGAAGGCATTATTGACATCAAGCTGATGTAAATGCCAACCATTGATGGAAGTAAGACCGAGTAAGACACGCACGGTGGTGAGCTTGGCAACCGGGGCAAAATTCTCGCGATAATCAACTCCTGCTTGTTGATTGTAGCCTTTAGCTACAAGGCGAGCTTTGCATCTCTTAATGGTGCCATCCGAATTAAACTTGAGCTTGTAAACCCATTTGCAACCGATAACACGTTTATTCGGCGGTGAAGGCACTAAACTCCACGTGTTGTTGGATTGCAAAGCTTCAATCTCAGCTTGCATGGCAGTCCGCCATTCTGGGTCTTGGACTGCCTGTAAATAAGAAGTGGGCTCTATGTGGAAAGTGAGTTGGGTGCTAAAGGCACGATGAGAGGGTGATAGACGATCATAAGACAATACATGATCAAGGGAGTGGACAGTACCTGACATCAGAGTAGATGATGGGAGAGCCCTGGAAGGTAGCGCTGTCTCGACATGAAAGTCTTGCAAGAACGTCAGAGGTTTTGTAGAACGAGAACCCCGGTGAGGAGCAGAAGGAGTAGTGTTTGGAACGGAAACAGAAGGAGAAGACTCGATGAAAGGAGTGTCTGCCATAGTTGGAGTTAGGTTTGGAGGTGACATTGGATCAAAGTGGGAAGGTAGGGTGAGGATTGGAGAACTGTTGGAAGTGTCTGTGGTTTGTGGTTCGACATTAAAGGCAGTCTCCAAAATCCTTTCTTGAGGCGGAAGCAAGTTGTTATGTGGTGGAGAGGAAACCCTACATGGTCCTGAAACCCGAATGTCATGGGAAACCCTAAAAAACCCAAAGTCTTGTGATGTAACCCTAGTTGGATTAGGACTGTGTGTGGTGGCATAAGGAAATTCTGTTTCGTGAAAAATCACGTCTATGGACACGGTAACTTGCTTGGTGTCTATGTTGTATACCCGGTAACCTTTCTGCCCGTATGGGTATCCCAAAAAGATGCATCTGTGAGCCCTTGGTTCGAATTTGGCTGGCTTGTTCGAGTGTGAGGAAGCAAAACAAAGACAACCAAAAATTTTGAGGTGAGAATAACTTGGTTCTTTGTGAAACGGTTTTTCGAAATGACTCTGACCTCCTAATAGTGGTGTGGGAGTGCTATTAATTAAATAAGCCGATGTAAGTATGGCATCACCCTAGAAACTCTTAGGAAGACTAGCTTGAAAGAGTAAAGCTCGTGCCATGTTGAGAAGATGTCTATGCTTTCTCTCAACCACACCATTTTGCTGAGGTGTGTTGACACAACTTGTTTGATGACAAATTCCTTTTAACGCATAAAAATCTATGTGTTTGAATTCAGGACCATTATCACTACGCACAATCTTGACACTGGCACCAAACTGTTTTTCGACAAAATGAATAAATTTGACTAATAAACCTCGAGCTTTGGATTTTTGTGACATCAAAAAGACCCAAGTGCTCCTAGTGTGGTCATCAACTATGGTGAGAAAATATTTGGCTCCAGAATAAGTGGGTTCATTATAAGCTCCCCAAATATCAACACGAATCAATTCAAAAGGAAATTTGCTTGAAATTGAACTTAAAGGAAAAGACTTCCGAGTTTGTTTGGCCAAAGGGCACACAGAACAGTTACTTGCATCACAAGATTTATTCGACAGAAAGGAAAATTTAGAAAATACTTGACTTGAGGGATGGCCAAGCCGTTGGTGCCAAATAGAGCTTGACTGACTCGAGACCATGTGACATGTGCCTTGTTTAGCTTTGTCGAGACAGTATAGGCCTTCCTTCTCAGATCCCGTCCCAATCATCTTCCCTGATCGTAGGTCCTGTATGAAACAAAACTCTTTTAGAAAGACTGTGACACAGGATGAATCTCGTGCAAGCTTGCTGATAGATATGAGATTCAGGTAAAACAATGGTACGTATAAAACGTTGTGTAGCACAAAAGTGGATGAAAAAGACACTGTCCCAACATGACTCACTCTAGCAAAGCTACCATCAGGAAGTTTGACACTTCTATTTTGGACAGGGTATTTAGTGGTGAGAAGATGAGGAGTACATACGATATGGTCACTAGCCCCACTGTCTAAAATCCAAGTACTTTGCCGATCATGCCGTACATAATGAAAAGCTTTACCTGATAGTTCTTCAAGGCTAGAAGGATTACCAACATGATATGCGGTGCTTGTTTTGTTTTTGTTTAGCATATCAATAATCTGCTTGCATTCTTCCTTTGAGAAAGAGAAGTTATCCTGTTTTCTTTCTTCAAACATCGAAGCAACATGGTTGCTCCTAGGGTTTCGATCTGCTATGGCCTTTCTTCTTCGGCAAGTATCAAAGGTGTGACCTTTCCATCCGCAAAACGTGCACTTTAGATCCTGGCGGCAATTCTCAGTAAGGTGACTCTTATTACACTTCTCACATTTTGGCTTGCTGCCTTCGGCACTCTCAGCACGACTATTTGATCTGCTGTTGTCTCGGTCACTTCCTCTCACGGCAAAGGCTGCAGCTTCTTGTTGTTGCCCGCTTTGTTTGCTTCCTATGGCCGCCTCAGCCTGTTTCTCGTGGCGAATAACCATTGAGTAGGCTTTGTTAACAGCCGGGAGAGGCTCAATAGCAACAATAGTGCCACGCATCTGCGCATAATTCTCATTCAATCCCATGAGAAGCTTCATTGTTTTCTGGTTCTTCATATACTCACTTAGCTTGCCTCCTTCCTCGCATCCACATGGACTTAGATCACAAAGGACATCTCGCTCATCCCATAGTGCCTTGAGTTTAGTGAAAAAAGTAGTCACAGAATCAGTACCTTGTTCACATCCGTGAATCTCATTCTCTATGTTGAATAACTGGACAGTGTTGGATTGCATGAATCTTTCTTGCAATTCAAGCCAAACTGCTCTAGCATTTTTGCAGTGCATGATACTTTTGGCAATAGGGTTCAACATAGATGCTCCAAGCCAAGTTTTGACAAGAATGTCACATCTGTCCCATTGTTGCCGCTCATCTGCCTTGTCTTCTGTGGGACGTTGTGAGGTCTCATTGATGAAGCCGATCTTGTTTTTGATCTGCAATGCCATGCCCATGGATTGGCTCCATTGCATGTAGTTGTCTCCTGCCAAGGATTGTGATACGAGAATCGCACCAGGCTGATCCGAATGGTGAAGGTAGAGGGGATGATTTGAGATCTCCCATGGTTCAGGTGTGCGTGCGAGGGCGCCGGAAGAAGAAGCTTCTTTGAGCAGCTTCTCCCTCAATAGGGCTAACACTTTCTTCTCGTCGTCACCTTCTGTCATGAGGCTGTTGGAGTGTTTTGGTGTTTAGGATTTGGCCGAGGATCGGTTCGCTCTTGATACCGTAAAGAAACTTGGAATGAATTGATCTGTATATATGTCAAAGAAGTTTACACAGCTTATATATACAAGCTATTGAAACCCTACAACTCCTTGTACAAAAGAAAATCTGGACAAACTAGGTATCTATAGATACACGTATCTATTAACATTAAGGCTAGAATCACACAATCATCTCGAATATCTTCTTCTGTTTTAATAATATTTTTGCAAATATACTTTCAAAAATATATATTATGTTAATTAACATATAAACATAACATCATACACCGACAGTGCGATCAACAAACACTTATTTTATTTATTTTTAATGCAAGTTGAAGCGAAAATGTTATGTGTATAAGCTCGAACAAATAATAAACTGAAACGTACAATACAAATCATTATGTGATGTTAAGGTAAATGTAGCAGTATGACGTACAGTGCAAAGGCATATGTAGTAAAATTGCGCAATTTTCACATTTATGACCGAGTTTGGTATTGCGTTTTGGAGATTATAAATTTATAATCATTATTATAGATAAAATTTTTGTTTGGTAAAATTTTAAAAACTGTTTATTTGAATATTTTTAATTCAAATAACAACGATTTTAAAATATAAGTCGGGATATAGCTTATTTAAAACTAAGTTTTTTTTAAAAAACAAGTGCGTTTTCTCACCGCAATACCAACTAAGCCTATGCATGGTTGTGATGATTAATTGCATGTATGCTTTTGTCTAAGTTATTCCACAAGGGAAATGTTTGGTTCAGGTCTTTGATGAAATACCTATAATGTGTGGAAGCATACTGAATTACTGATCGATTAAAGTCAAGAGATTTATCAAAATAGTTTGAAGATTTATGTGCATGCTGACTACTCCAACCTACAAAATCATGCATGAGCAAAGGTAATTCGAGAAGAATTTGCATATGGATTCAGCTGGCTACTAGCTAATTACATTACATGCACAAGGGCAGACAATCTGGCTGCAGATGGTGAGTGCTGCGAATATTGCTATTAATGTTTACGTGCAGTTAAATTGCTACATTCATTATTATCAATTGGCTTAACTTTAGAAATAATACAAATATTTCCAAAAGCATATATTAATCATGTCTTAGTGAAGCATCAAGCTATTGTTTTACACATTTAACAAAAGCCTACAGTTTGCAGAGTGTGTTTGTGTAACAAAAATGAGGTTAGATATTGCATATATATTTTATACATAAATCCAGTTTATAATTAATTAAAAATTATAAATAATGAAATGATGAACATAAAAATAATTACTAAGAATAATATTAGTTATCACACTTGATTCAAGGAGAAATGTAACTTGTGAAAACTGAATCATGTGTCTTGGAACACTTAATACGCAGAACACCAAAACGTTTTATGACTCCAAACTCGAACGAAGGATACGAGAAAAGTGATGAAGTTGAGTCGTATGTTTCACACACTTTTCTTAAGACAAATTATGTATTCTCTACCGGTGCAAAAGACTTGATGTCACTTGTCTCCCAGTATACAACGACAATTAGTGCTTTGGAGCTGCACTGCTATCAAGAACACCCGACGAACTTTTAGTACCTTCAATCTTTCACAAGAATGCTATAAATTAGAGAGAGAATAACTCTTTGAGAGGAGAAGATGATTATTGAAAAGTGTTTCGAATTATAATCTTTTTCAATTGTGTTTAAAACAAAGAAAGTGTCACATATTTATATTTGGAGAAATCATCCACTACTTGAATTTTCATGAATTCTAGTTGATATGTTACAACCTTTAGCATTAATTCCGACATTTGACATTCTGTAGCTACAATCTTTCACATAAATGTGTGGTTACAACCTTTTACATTAGTGAGGTTACATCATTTCACATTATGTGAGGTTATAACTCATAAAATTCAATCAGTTAATAGACTATACAAAGTCTATAATGCATGGTTTCAAGCAATTAGTCATCTTTAGGTAACTGCTTCTTATTCACCTTATAACTCATTTAAATTAGTTAAATAAAATGATTATTTTCACCAATTTTCCAACACTTCCATCAACAAAGGCGCCTCGTTTTTACGTACATAACGCTGCTTAATTTTATTAAGCATGGGATGCTCATTATGTACGTTAAGAAATGCTCTGCCAAGCCTTCTACAATTTAAGATCATCGATCTATGGCATCTCATCAATCATATTACACCTCAGTACTCATGCAACCAATCAATTACCTTAATGTCTCGTGGATCCTAGTCCGAATAATAGCCTAGTGTGTTACAATCCCAATGAAAAAAAATTGTAAAATCATAAGAGGCCTAATGCCTCTACATTTAAATAAGTGATTAACACTATGACTTTGTTCTTCTACCAAATTAATTGTTTGATTGACAAACAGCAAAGGATGGTAACAAAAGAACCCAATATGAGCTGATTATAGAGAATTCCACTTTCGAATTCATGTACCAATTGGAAAACATGATTACAGTTGGCGCAAAAAAGGAAACTTAGTAGTATAGAAGAATGTTTAAGAAGATTAATCAAATAGAGCCGGCTAAACATGCATGTTTGACCAGTTGCTTGCTTGAGACTTGTAAGTTGGAAAACAGGCAGTTATATATGATTGATTATGCTGCTGATTTCACTATGACTTGCACGTAATCAACACCAAGACGTACGTATGTCAACAAGTGTTTTTTTAAACAACTGTACTAGCCATTTTTTTTAATATATATATATATATATAGAGGTTCTTAACGAAAGAGGTCCTTACCTAAGCTTTAGTAAGAATTTCTTGAATTGGCCAACTTTTAGATCATATTTCTCATCTTAACAGTTCATTTTCTAGATATATATGAGTAGATCATCTCTGCAAAATTTCGGTTAATTTGATTATCGTTAAGATATTCAAAACTATGATTTACAGAGAAGAACACTAACGGTTCCGGTTAAACAAATTCAGTTCGTTCATTATATTTATACGTTTTTGAGACCTTAATGTTACCAAATCATCTAAAATTTTGTAGAGGTGATCTATACATATATATCTAGATTATGAATGGTTAAGATGAGAAAATTTGATCGAAAAGTGGGTCAAATTAAAGAAATCCGCACCAAACTCTTGGTAAGGACGTCCTTAGCCAAGAAGGCTTGTATTTTGGTTTTGAACTAGTAAGTTGTATTTCAATTTTGTATTTCAATGAATTTTTTACTTTTCCTTCCGCTGGGTTTCTGGTATCAGAGCCCTAAGAGTTACGATTATTAATCATTTATTCTAAATTTCTCAAACCCCAAGTGACGGACTACCGTCTAGGTGTGGTATTTGAGTCAATTAATCCTGTTATTTGTTCTTCCTCAAACCCCAGGTGGCGGACTACCGTCTAGGAGTGGTATTTGAGTTGAATCTATTAAGTTTTTGAGATTGATTGGTTTATCTATTTATATTGTGATGTGATTGTGATTCTGTTCCCTTTCATTAGATTTGTTAGTTTTTTCTATCTGTTCTTGTTGTCTTTAGTCTTTGATTTCTCCAACCAAACATTAAGACCAGGTCTAAACATTAAGTCCCAGGTGAGGCGTGAGCGGATGCGGCATGGGCGGAGCAGAGGAATTTTTAGCCTCTTTAGGCACCTAGTTTAGATAGTTATCCCTTCCAAGTTTAACGTTTTGGTCAGTCTTCCTTTTCTTCCATTATGAGTAGACTTTTCAGATCTTGCTCAGTTACTTCCAGTTCTTCTCGATCTACCCTCAATAGGATCCTAAACATAGTTAACGAAGAACAATTTGAATACCAGTCAAATGAAAACATAGATATGAACGATTGGAACATTCCTAGAGTTCCTAGTAATGAAATTTACAGGAAAAAAATGGTCCCTTACTTCTTTCAAAAATGAAAATCACATAAAAACAGTTGAACAAGTCTATGCTCTTAGTCAACAACATGAAACATGTCAATTATTCAGCCCTGAGTCAATTAAAAAACACAAAAAAGACAGTCACAATTTTCTTCATATAAGACTAGTTCAGATTGCTGTTAAACCCTTAACCCGAAAAAGTCTGAATGCTTCTGTCCTATTATGTTTAAGAGATGCAAGGTTCACTGACTTCAATGACAGTACCCTTGGCATAATTGAATCAAGCCTTTTCAATGGTCCAATTCATTTTGATTGCTATCCTGATTTCACAATCAGTCTTAGTGATCCTCATATATTAAAAACTTTAACACTAAACATTAAAACTTCCGGTTATAATGTTCTTGAAGGAACACTACCTTTAGCCTTAATCTACAGAATTCATTACAAAGTCACTGGAACAAACATGAATTTTCAAGCTATAAGTAAAAGTCCAAAAAATCAAACCCTATTAATTCAAAGTAGCCATTACAACGCCAATATTAGAGTTCCACAAACAATCAAGTGGTCAGAAATTCAACTCCCTTCAAAGTGGTCCCTTACTTATGAAAATCATCCTATCAACATTCAACATAATATATCTGATTTAAATTTCATTCACTAATCCAATGATGGTACAGTAAAAATAAACTTCCTTAATTCCAGTCACACTCAACATCCCAGAATTCAAGAGTTAGGACAATCTTCAAGACAATTAGGTCAGTCGTCTCGCAATTCTTTCACTGGCTCTACATTAGCTGATTCATCAATCTCTAGAAGAGATAGCGAACTCGATAGAGAAATTAAAAACTTACGAATCAAGGAATTAGAAGAAGAAATACAAAAATTAAAAATTAAAAATATTAACACTTCTTTCCAAGTTAGCTATCCTCATTATGTGGAAACTGACATCTCAAATCCAACTGAGGAATGAGATACTTCTCCTACCCTTACAACTAGAGATTTTGAGGTTATTCCCCCAATTAACCCTCAACTTAATACATTTAATCACCAGTTTCAAATTAATTACACCAGATTAGACCAAGATTTGGAATCCAACAAAAACATTCCTCGTCGTAATCTTTATCGACAATAATATCCTTTAATTGAACACAGAAAACAACTATTTCAAAATTGGAAACACTATATGCTTCAAAATCAAACTGAAATATTCTTTCTAGATTATATAGACTTATTAAACAAAAAAGTACAAACGTTAATCTAAATGGAAAACCACTAATTCAATAATCACCTCCACTCATCCACTAGTTGAAACTATAGCTATTGATCACCTCCATACACATGTCACAGCTTCATCATTTAAAATTCTTGATGAAAAATATGATCCAGATCATAAAAAATTATTGAACAAAATAATTATTCTAATCAAAGTTTAGTCACGATTGGTCACCAAATTGATAAAATAGAAACTAAAATCGATGCCATCTGTTCAAAAGTAAACATACTTCTTTAACAACAATTGAAACTTCCTTTAGTTCACTTTAGTAACTTTAATAAACCCACAATTAAACCTATCTCTACCACACAAAGAATCGAACAAATGTTAAAAGAATTAAAGCCTGAACCTAGTAACAAAATTTCAGTCATCCACACTAATAATGAAACATCAAATTCTTCTGATAGTGATTCTAGTACAATCTCCAAAATAAACCAAACGTTTCCAAACCTTTAATTATCCAGAATTAAACATCCAACAAAAAAACCATTTAACAATGGATTGAACGTCCTTTATCCTTAGATATTCAGCCCACTAATATCACGAGTAGCCAATTCTCAGTCTCTTCTGATAAAACATATGAATGGAATATAGATAATTTATCAGAACAATAAATTTTAAACAAATTACATCACATGTCCATGACCGCCAATAGTTATGTCACAAATCATAATTTCAGCCAACCTGAAATTGTTGACATTATGGACATTGGCTGCTATGTTCTGTTCTCAAGCTTTGCACACATACAAGTTGCTGGGTTTTTGCTTTTAGGATGATAATGTATGTTCTACATCTTGTGTGTTGGTTCATTGTCTTTGTACCAACCATAATGCTTGATACCAAGATAATTAGGTCTTTGACTATAATTCCTAGTTTCTTACAATATATATTTGACCCAATGTATTGTTCAGACTATGAAGTAATACAAGATGTAATCCTGAAATTCTCTTCCGTTTCCTTTACGTTTTTTGCTTGCTCTTTCCATTCAATAAGACCATAGATTTCTATCACGATCTATGGTAGTGGCAGGGGAAGCTAATACCGGTCATAAGGTTTTTGAAAAAGGGGCTATTGTAACTGTGGCTGTTCCAAATGAGCCAATCACTGATATCGTTCCAATCAGAGCAATAACGCAAACTGGACAACATAGTACTGATTCGACATTGAGCACTGTTGTTACTGAACCAATGCTACAACTTTGTAGCCATGAAGAACCTGATGATATGGATGATCTTCAAATTGCGAATCTTTTTGTAGAAGAAGAACCGGCTGCTAAAGGGACAAAAAGGAGCCCTTCACCAAAAAATATTTCTCGTTGTAAGCTCAAAACTTCTTTGCCAAACTTGTCCACTAGGCATGCAAGGAGGTTCAAACTAAAGGACACTAATGTTGTACAGATCGGTATGAGATACCAATTGAAATTTTGAACGGGATAGAGGGGAGCACGTGCCCAGTTGGACGGGGTGGGTGTGTGGATAAAGGGGAAAAAGCAGTCTGCATATATAGCAGAATTTTCACAAACTAAAAAGCTGAAAGAACCTGTTTTCCCAAGTTCTCTGCTGCTTTTCTTGGTTTAGTTGAAGTTTCTGGAGGTGTTTTTAATTTGCAAATGACATCTGCTGAGCCAACGAAAAAACTGGAACGCCCTTTGGGTTCTAAAGACAAGAAGCCTCACAAAAACAGGAAAAAAACAAGGTTGCTGCTGTGAATGTGCTCAGCTATGTGGATGCTGATAAATCTCTAAGCCCTTCTGTTAAGGGCAAAAAGAAAGTGACTGTTTAATTTTATTGGTATTGATTAAGCTTGCTTTTAAATAAGAGAGCTAGAGTTTAAATATAGGTAATATATACTACATATCACTATAATCTCTAGGTTGTAAAGTCTTGTCTATCGTAAGTGATAGCGGATGGATGTGTAAGGGTCATCTTGACATGAAATTATCAATGAAATGTTCATCATTTTTCTTAAAAAAAACACTTAAAAGAAAAAAAGGATAAAAATTAGAATTTCCCATAATCATAGAAAATGTAAAAATTTAAGTTCCATTTGTTTTGTGTAGCAAACTAGGCCTTATTCTCCTCATATGACGTTTATAAATTCATGCCGTCGTTTAAAATTTAAACTGACTATTAAAAAAACGAAAAAAGCTCTCACATCTCTCTTACTGAATTTCTTTGACTGATTTACCCAAAACCCTGTTTGTTCAGAGCTCCATTTCTCGTCTGCTTGGTTTTCTGGGCAAAACTGACGAACAACAACACCAAAATCGGGATACCCAAATCTCGTTTCTCATTATCTTCCTGGTATGAATTTGAATCCTGGGCACCAAAAAGGCTCATACTTTTAACATTTCTGATGAATAGTTCTTCATTCTAAGCTTTTACCCTGTAAAGTTTTCGTCTTTTTTAATCTTCAATTTTATGGAGGGCATAAGTAATTTGATTATTGTATAATGATGCTAATGCTTAATTTGCAGTGTAGCTGTAGTTCATAGTTTCATGAAATTTTTGTTCTTTATTGTGTTTTTCAGGTAAAGATTGCTAAACTGAGTCTTTATTGAATTTGCATAGGCTTTGTTTCCCTGTTTCTATGGAGATAGATCTAGAACTTCCCTCATGTGAGCAGGACAGATTAGATACTAGGTTGGATGAGGGTGTTAATGTTGTGGATGCCGCTGATGAGATTAATGTTGGGAAGAAGAATGAGCATGTTAAGGAAGCTCATGGATTGTGTGCAAACGAGAGTGTTGAAGATGGGGACGATGTTGGAGTGAGTGTAGTTGATAAGGGGGTTGCTAGTACTGTGGATGCCGGAGATGAGATGAATGTTGAGAAGAGTGATGAGCGTGCTGGGGAAGCCGGTGGGTCAAGTGCAAACAAAAGTGGTCTTGATTTTCAGGGGCAGGGTGATGTTAACAATTTTGTGGCGAATGTAGCTGATAAGGTGGTTGGGGTTGTTTGTGAGCTTGAAATTGGTTTGGAGTTTGAGACTAAGGAAGATGCTTATTCCTACTACAGAGAATATGCTCGGTCAGTGGGGTTTGGTGTCACAATTTTAGCCAGCAGGCGCTCAAAAAGAACTGGAAAATTCATTGACATAAAGCTTGCATGTTCTAGATATCGAAAGCAGGAAGCTGGCGATAGAGAAAAACAAAGTGTCAACCTAATCAACACAGGCTGCAAAGCTGGCTTGCATATGAAGAAGCGAGAGAATGAAAAATGGTATATACACAGTTTTAAGAAGGAGCATAACCATGAGATGACGGATGATGTTATTGCTCCAAGGGGAAAGAACAAGAGACCTGCAACTGTTGCTAATCAGAAGAAGGGTCTGCAGTTCTCTTTAGATGAGGATGATGTCAAAGTAATGTTTGAACAGTTGATGTGTATGCAGGATGAGAATCCCAACTTTTTCTATGCCATAGATTTTGACCCTGAAAAACGATTGAGAAGTGTATTTTGGGTTGACGCAAAGGGTAGGCGTGATTATAACAGTTTCTGTGATGTAGTCTTGTTTGATACTGACTATGTTAGAAACAGCTATAAAATTCCTTTAGTTCCTGTTGTTGGCATTAATCATCACTTTCAGTACATTTTACTTGGATGTGCATTGATTGGAGATAAGACTAGGGAAGCTTTTGTTTGGTTAATGCGGACATGGCTAAAAGCTGTGGGTGGCCAAGCTCCCGGAGTGGTTATTACAGATCAAGACAAATACCTGAAGGAAGCTGTAGCAGATGTTTTTACTGATGCACGCCATCGTTTTTGTTTATGGCATGTATTGACTAGGATTAATGAGAATGTGGGTTCCATAAATGAGGATTCAATGTTTCTGGCAAAACTGAACAAATGCATTTACCGGTCCTGGACTTTTCAGCAATTTGAACAGAGATGGTGGAAATTGATTAGCAGGTTTGAACTGAGGGAAAATGAATGCCTTTGCTTATTGTATGAAGATCGGGAATACTGGGCTCCGAGTTACATGCAGGACTCATGTTCAGTTGGAATCTCAACCATTGAGCGATCTGGAAGTATAACTTCATTTTTTGATAGGTACATATCGCAAGAAACTACAGTTAAGGATTTTATGCAGCAGTATAAAGCATTTTTGAAAGACAGTTATGAAATGGAAGCCACTGCTGCTCTTGATGCACAGATTAAACCACCTGAATTAAGATCACTGTCACCTTTTGAGAAACAAATCTCTACTATATATACAGATACAATATTTAGAAAGTTTCAAGTCGAGGCATTGGGAGTAGATTCTTGTCATTTGCAGAAGGATGGTCAAGATGAAGCAACTGTAGTATTCCGAGTTCATGACTTGGAAGAACGGCAGAATTTCATTGTAACTTGGAATGAACCAGAATCAAGAGTCTGCTGTTTATGTCGTTCATTTGAATACAAAGGTTTTCTCTGTAGACATGCACTTCTGGTCCTTCATATGTCTGATGTTTCCAGAATCCCGTCCAATTACATTCTGAAGCGCTGGATGAAAGAGGCAAAAGTTGGGCACACTGTATGTGATGTGTCAAAGAGGCTTAACTACAGGGTGCAGCGGTTCAATGATCTATGCAAATTAGCCGTTAAATTAGGTGAGCAGGGGTCGTTGTCTCCAGAAACATACCAGATTGCATGTCACACATTAGACAAAGTACTGAAACAATGTGTCCATGTCAACAAGTCTGTAAGGGGGGTTTCAGAACCCAATGCGTCATCTATTCATGGGTCAAATGATGTTGAAGAAGTGAATTACAGTGGCACAATGGTGAAGTTGTTTAAGAAACAGAAAACACACAGAAAAAGAAAGGTCGGTGGTTGATCTTTGTCATGCAGACTAACTCTTCATCCTGATAGATATTTTCTGTGAAATGAATATTTTATATATTGTAGGGGGAAACTGAGCCAGATGGTATACCTATCAGGTTTCAAGGTAGCTGCCAGAAGATGGTCTGTCTCGTGATATCGTTGTTCTTATTTCACCTCACAAATATGTATTTGGAACTGTAATATGTATCTTCACCATTTTAAATGTAGGAATTGCTAAATTCTGGAGCAGGTAACCTTGACAGCTGTCGCGTTTCTCAGCAAGAATCACAAGGGGTAAAATGTGGAATAGCTATGTTTTCCCAATATATGGCAATGAATTTGTCAAGTATACAAGTGTTGATTTATTATTATTATTATTATTATTATTATTATTATTTTCATATGGCCTTCTATATGTATTTGTAGGAACTTGGTTCTAAAGGTTGTGCTCAGGATAGCTGTCATGGTGTTCAGCAGAGTATGCAAGAAATGGTATGAATATTTTTTTCTTTACTACATTGTTTATTGTTTTAAATAAATTTTGATCAAGGGTTTTCTTATACTTGTGTCAGGGACGGTTGAACTCGATTTCTCCTATCCATGATGGTTCCTACGGAAATCAACAGGCTTCACAGGTAAAAACAATGCTTAGATTCTGACTTTATGATTTGACATTATAATTCAGGATGCAAACAATTTCTTGTGATTTTCTTCAGGGACTTTTGCATTCGTTACCACCCCGTGTTGGTCATTATGGGACCCAACAAAGTATGCAAGGAATGGTACTAGATCTTTATACTCTCGATTCTGCAAAAACTGTATCGTAGTTCTTCATATACAACTCGTAAGTTTAGAAAAAAAAGGCTGTAAAACAGAAAGAAAAGAAAAGAAAACTACTGAGCAGCAGTGTGCATTGTTGGATTTTTCTTTCTTGTAGTTTCAGGGTCAACTTGGTTTCAGAGCACCAGCTGTGCATGGCTCGTGCGACATAAGGGACACTCTAAAAGATATGGTGTGCATTTTAGATATAGCCAAACTGGTCTGTTCTATATTTGACATAGGATTCTTATCTCATAAAGCTTTTAATGCTTCTTTGGCTGCAGGAACAGTCTGCAGGAACCGCTCGCTTTCATGGCAACACATCAAAGCATCAACACAATAAGCACTTACTGCAGTAGCTAAAGAAGCAAGGGTATCCATTGCTATGAGGACTGTAGTTCCATTGTAAATTAACCGTCATGTTTGTAGACGGAGATTCAATGAATTCTCCTATGTATACCCCAAGTTTCGTGATATAAATTTCCATATTATAGTATGGATAGTATTTGTGTCACCATCCACATTTGCTATTGTCATCTTGCACAAATTTTGTTCCAAATGGAGAACGGTTACATCAATGGCACATCTTTTCTTCTGTACTGAGTTCACAACAGGTTCAGCAAAATTTATCGAGATCCCCTTCTACACCAAAGCTTTTACTGATGAATATTCGTCGCAATAGTTTTCCAAATACATTTTATACACGTTTCCAGGAGAACTTCCTTTGTTTATAACCTGCTTTGGAAACTTTGGAACTTTTACTTCATTTAAAATTTAAATGTCAGCTTTAGCTGATAAACAGAGTAGAACAATAAGAACGTACTTGACAATTGTCAACCGCGCTCTTTCTGTTTTATTGTAAATGGTATATCACTGTACATCATACCTCTTACTTAATTTGCACCACATTCCATTCTTGGTGTGGATGGTTGCTCCTGTTACTAGTCCAACCGACTCCGGAGATCCTCTTAGCTCTACATTGAATTTCTGCAACAGCATTGCCAATGATACTGTCGACTCCAACAGAGCAAATTGGTCCCCGACACATTTTCTTGGCCCTCCACCAAAAGGTAAGAAGGAGAAATCTGCCATAATCTGAGTGCAATAATAAAATTCATTACTTGATATTATAAATATGAGATCATGTAAGTTATGCTTTAAACTTGGTGACTGATAACTAACCTCATTCGGATAATATGCTCCAGGGCTTCGAGAAGGGTCAAAGCCAGCCCAACCTTCGATTTCACTATTCTTTTGCACTGAAAACCTCTCTGGTTCGAATACATTAGGATGGTCCCAGTAATATGGAGATCTATGGAGATTGTATACCTAATTGAACATTTTTTTTTTGGAATTTAAGTATAATGTTGAAGAAATTCATAATGAGAGAAGGAAACTTAATTGCTTTTACTCACAGAGATAAAGATATCAGTTCCGGCAGGAATCTTATAACCACCCTTTTCACCCTTGTATCCTCCTGCACAATGGAATTAAAGTCCCAGTGTTACTCTAACGGAAAAGAATCTGTACACAATTCTATGGACCTAAAACATTTTACAAATGATAGTCTCGATTTCCAAGTTTTGCATTTTTTATCTGTTACTCTAAAGTTTCTTTGTACTATCTTCTTGCTTAACTGTATTGCTTTTTCTATTAATACCTGGTAGTGTATCTGGTTTTAGAGCACGTCTAATAAGCAAGGGAGGTTGAGGATACAAACGAAGAGACTCCGCAATAATAAATTTTGTGTACCTGAAAGGAAAACATCATATGAGTATTACTTCGAGCAACCAACAAGGGTGCAAATGAGCCTATTGAAGTAATCATTGTGCCTCTGCTTGGATCTAGCATTGCTTAACCTCTAAATGAGATCCAAATGCCCTGTTCAGACATGATAGCAGCTTAGAGCTCATTCATACAAAGAAGAAAAGTTAACGCATTACTGAGCCACCATCAGTACATGATTCAGAGTCCCCATTCCCTTTATATTAAGTTCAAAGTATGAGTAGTCTCCTTGTATGTATAAAGCATGGGAAGTGAGTAAAAAAAGTTTGGTAAATGTCTTGGGGACATACTCCAATTTTTTAAGTGAATCTAAAGTTGGTTGACTTTGTCCAAGTACTGAATCAATTTCTGTCTGTGCTTTCTTCATCTTGGAGGGGTTCTGCAACAAAGCAAATTCAATGCATCTGTATCATGACAGATGTGGGATGACCGAGTTCATATGTGCAAAAATTGATTGACAAACACTAATATGTCTAGCCTTAAAGTTAGAAATGAATATTCATACTTGTGCAAGAAAGAAAATAGCCCAAGTAAGGACAGCTGCTGTTGTTTCATGGCCGGCAATGAGCATTGTCATCAAGTCATCTCTCAGCTGTCAAAATACATTAGCAATATAACAACCACCATATGGAACCTATTTTCATCTCAAATTCCAGTAAAACTGAAGTTTCACAAGTATTTACCTGACGATCGTCAACATCAGCTCCGCGCATATCAACTAAGAAACGCAATAGACTTGCATCCTGCAAACTTAATATGATTTTAATACTTCAGCAAAGCTCCTAACAGCAAACACATATCATTAGCATAAGTAAATGCCAATGGCTTAAAATGGAAATTTCCCCACCTTCAGATTAGCATAGTCCCTTTGTTGCAGTTTTTCGACATCTGTTTCCTGGGACAGAATTTTAACAAATTTTATATTTGTAGATACTGGCTATGAATGAAACTATGAAAGGGATAGCTTAAATTTTGACAGCATGCATATCATGACCTTGGTTAGAGGGGTCAATTACTGGGTAGTGGCCTACATAGTGCAGAATCTAAATTCGAATCCCCAAAAGTAAAATCAATTATTACATGAATACACACCTAAACAATTGTTATTCAGCTTATATGTCATCTAACCTGTCTGGTCTCTTTTGCATTTCTGATGAGTTCATCGAGGCAGTCATTTATAACCTTTAGATCACTATAAAACTTCCGCTGCCGGGGAACTATCCACCTTGCCAGGGGAAATTTCCAATATGGGATGTAAAAGGTGGACCTATGTTCAGCTTCAGAGAGAGTACCATATACTGCCTGTAATAGCAAAAGGCTGAATGTCAATTCTTAGCATTGAAGATAGCTGACATGCATGAATCCTAAACTAATTTATAATGACCGAAAATAGATAAAATAGTGTACTCATATAGAGCAATAGTTCACAATCCTAGGTCAATTATTCACTTATTTGATTAGGTAAGAAACAAAAAATATAAGTACATGCTGATCAGATTTGTCAAGCTTAAGTTCCATTCACTACAGAAGTAAGGAGGATTAGGAACCACAAAGAGAGTATGAGAAGTGTATCCACCAGCAGGACATCAACAACGTATCAACAATATTCTAACATGCACTGAAAGCAAGATACAACCATTACAAACCCAAAAAGATGGTGAGTTCCATTTACCATACCTTAATTACGGGAGATTCTTTGGTAACAGAACCAAAGTCATAGTTAAAGACACCAAGACCAATAATATCAAGCCCCAGACTCAAAAACTCTGCTTCAAGGTCTACTTCAATTGTCTTTCCCCCATTCACTTCCTCTCTTTCTAGTAACTTCTCAAATTTTGATACTGTTCTTTCCGAACAATCACGAAACATTTTGACCATAGCTTCCAAGTATACAGCATGGAACCCAGGAGCAATAACTGCAAATTCATATATGGTCGGTGGTTGGTGAAGATCTATATTTTGAATCATTATCGGTTAAAAATGAGGTGATCAGGTGGCTGGACTGCAAACTATTTGAATAATGTTTACTACTCACCTCTTCTCCTCTGCTTCCAAGTCCCAAGGTCAGCGGGTATAAGTCCTTTTCCCATTATCGGTTCCAGAATATCAGCCAGAACTCCCTAAGCAAGAGTGTGAAACCAGAAGTAATTTGACAGAACAGAAATATAATTAGATGATGAGTAAACAGCACAAAAATAACTAAGAAATAAAAAAACAAGAACCAAGAACACTGCTTATTTGCAAAAATTATCTATACAACCTGCTGGCCCAAAAAAATTATCTGTAACTGATGAGTAAACAGACCTAATCAAGACTAAAAGTTCTCACATGCTTCAAGCTGACGAAGGAAATATACTAACGAGTGATGATTGGTTTATAATGGAAAGTTACATTACAGACCTAGACATAAAATTCTTGTTAGAAAAGGGAACACCAAGAGCATACGGGTACAAGATAGTACCTTATCATAACCAAATGCATTTTCTCGAAGAATGTGCCTTGCAACAATTGGATCTGATACAACAACAAATGCTTTTGGTCCAAATGCAAGCTTATACACAGAGCCGTGCTGTAAAGTCCAACAAAACGTTGCAGAGTTAATGAATAATAGTACTCATAAGGCCCAAATAAGTTAATTAACAAACCTCAGTACCACAGTTGCAAAACATGCCAACAAAATTATAATCTAAATTAAACAAGAAATTTAACATTTATTAGAACCTCTATCCAACCACTTTCTCCATGTCTTGCCGATAACACTGACCTCTAAGCGGAGGCCAAAACCATAAATGAATTTTATGACAAGAACTAATAGAGACCGAAGTTTGGGAAGGGTAAATACCTCTATAAACCAATCATATAGTGAAAAGAAGAGAGGCCGATCAAACAAATCGGTGACTGCACCTTCAGCTATGGGCATAGACCCGAGATTTCCCCCACTTAAAAGATTTGTCAGGATGTTGCTTGCATTGTCCAGTAAATTTCTTTTTGTTTTTGGATCTTCAGTACTAGTCGTTTGGCACCTACATTTAGCAATGCCACTCCATATTGATAATTCTAGAATAACTCTAAGGTGTGAAAGGGAAAATTAACTTTTAATTCTACATGCTCTGCTCTGATTTCCTAACACAGCATAATTCAATGTTACTCACTACTTGATCCATTTGTTGCTTGAATTCAACTTTCC
Organism: Comarum palustre; assembly: GCA_951800085.1. Classification (NCBI taxonomy): domain Eukaryota; kingdom Viridiplantae; phylum Streptophyta; class Magnoliopsida; order Rosales; family Rosaceae; genus Comarum; species Comarum palustre. The sequence continues at coordinate 5,712,868 of OX637578.1, forward strand.
AATTTCCATGAAACCAAATTGAAGTGTGAGTTTCAAAATTCAGATGACATGACAAAACGAAGTATATGCTAAGCATCAATAAAGAAGCAAGCTTATCTCCCAGAAATTGTGCAACCGAATTCATAAACTAAAGCTAGAATCTTTCTCACTCTAATAGTGAATTGCAATCTATGTAAGAGACCCAGATGTTATAACATGCTCAACTGCTCAAATGAGTATCTGGGTATCATCCTATACATGCTCTTTTCCCAGTACTGTACCAAATTCTCAGTACCAAATTGAAGAAAACTAACAGATGAACATTAAGTAATTTAGAAGTAGTGAGGTACCTGATAGAAGAGCGTTTGAGCTTTGAATTGAGAACGTTAGTGGTGATTGAAGAGTGAAGATAACCAAAATCACTTCTCTGAAAGCTGAGATTAAGCAGGGTTGGGGAAGAATAAGCAGCCATGGCCATAAGGCAAGTGTTGGGTCTGAGGCTCTGAGCAGAGCAATGGGTTCAGGTTTATAATATACAGAGCACTACAGAAACAGGAAGAAAGACAACTACTTTAAGCTTGACACATGGAAGAGTACAAATAGTAATCAATTCAGGCGCAGTAGGAGAAAAGGAAGCTAACATTTCTGTGAGTAATGAATTACAGTTGCTAATGGTTGTTGCTTGTGACAATGTCTTGCATGCCCACTAAAACCAGGGATGACTGGTGTTATCCAAAGTGTGACCTACCAAAGTGCATAATAATGTGGCTGTGTTCATTGTGCTTCCTTTGGTTTGGTGCCTCCAACACTCAGATGCTGTGTGTCTTGTCCTTTTGCATTTGGTCAGTGGGCTGGTGTGTTAATTATGGGCCTAACCTAACTCAGAAGCCCAAGACAATTGGTGATTATGAATGAGAATTATGAGATGGAGGATGACCATTCCGCAAGTGTCAACTGTATAAATTTGTTAGACAAATGTGAGAGCAGGATGACCATTCCTAAGGAGGGCACATGCCACAGAGTACTGACAACCAAAACATGGTGAAATGAATGTTCAATGAATTTTCCATTTAGCTTACTTACTTTTCTGATAGTTCTTTTGCTCTCTTTGAAACAAATTGCCGAACAAGTTCCTTCCGGCATCTTTGCTTCCATCTAAGTTTATTTCAATATTTCAACAAACATCTTAGCTCACAACAATCATTTATTAGTCGAGCATGCGAAATTCTAACTCCTAATCCTGAATTAGTACTTTTATTCTCAACATGTTTGATTGAGTAGAGGATTATTATATGGTTTTGGTTGGAACTTTCCGGACAAAAGAGAAGGCATCCATCGATTAGTCATGGTTGCCGCACATTGAGCAAGAAGATACAAACTTTAAGAGACATTTTGAGTTGTGACTAGTCAATAAGAACGTGGACAATACTTCAATGATATTGGCAGTAGCTAGAGGGGTAATATATGCGTTTCAAATCAACATCGATCACTATCATCTTTGTATTAACCTAGCTATATATATTCTTCAATCTTAATCATACACTTCTGCCTAACATGTTGTATATATACTCTTTGACTCTACTTCTGTGTGGTTCAGAGTTGAAGGTGATGACGGATATCATTTTATCTGTTGAGGGAAGGAAGCAAAAATATACAGTAGAAGAAGAATGTGGTGCAGAATCTTACGTCTTTCTTAATCAACACGTTGAACCAGATGAGCGAGGCTGGTTGTTGCCTTTGAAATTTCGGGTTAGAGATGTTGGACTGTTTGATTATTTTTTAACTGAAACGAAGAAAGGCAAACCATATAAAACCTCACTGAATACGTAGAAATGACATACCTGGGGAATAGTTCTTGGTAAGAGGAAAAACTCAATGACAGAAACCGAAGAAGATTCAAGATAGAAAAGTCTGCATCCATCAACCCTAAAAAGAATATAAACCAAGTATGAAACAATCAAACAAGGACTAGTGCTTGAAGGTTTCTGCTTCGGGATATGAGACACGGCCATAGTGGTTATCAGGGGTCTATGCATGCATTATGATCGATCTTCTGGAAAACTCAGAACTTTCCATTGCTAATTAGGAATTTAGGATGAGGGAAAACCAATTCGAAACACCTTCATCCAGCACGGTTGATTAGCACCAATATATAGGATGATGAAAACAAATAAAAAGAAAATTTTCTAACTATGTAAGAAGGTAGCTAGCTAATTCCAACTATTTTTTACATTAATATCAATAAAATCACAAGAGGAGACTGAAATTTTACATGAAATGATGGAGCAAACTTTCTATCAGCAGGATCACATTAGTTTGAGTATTAAATTTGTAGATAATGAAACAGATCGACTAATCGAATAAGGTAGATATATAATAACAAAGTACTAGAAAACAAATGAAAAACTATAAATTAGTTCGACCTATCTGCTCAAAAGCTTGACTTGTAGTCGCCTCAATCAGCAACATAAAAAGACGTCAATAATAGGACAAGAATGCTTCTAGTGCTTGAGCTATCCACGGCTAAGGAGCTAGATATGCGACTCGTTTCAAAATTTCGAACTTCAGTCATTCAAAAAATTTCTTTCGGTACATCTATCTTGATTCGAATCTAGCTATAGTTCCGCTTGCCCAAAACTCCAAATTAATATAATAGACACAATTTGAAAATCAAACAAGGTCTGAATTCTTTAACACATACATGCTCTCTCTCTCATGCATAATGTTTATTTAGGGTTTAGGTTTGAACTCTTGCAAATTCGACTCCCGCGCTGTATATCAGTATATAACTATATGTAGCTGTGTTTGATTATTTATTTTCTCAATTTCGATTCAAAACCAAATATCCAATTCCATCGTTGTTTCATTTTTGTTTAGTTAGATATATTCTTATTAAGTGCATGTAATAGTGACCTTATTGGTCCTCCTCAATTTTGGTTTTCTTAGTTTTGTTTCATTACATTTTGCTACATTTTGTTTTGAGTGGTTTTGGTTTGGTCCCATCTTTTGTTGTTCTCTTTTTCTTTATTAATTCAATAAGGAAGTTTTGGTTTTCTTAGTTTTGTTTCATTACATTTTGCTTTGAGAGGTTTTGGTTTGGTCTCCTTTTTTTGAATAATATCGAGAATGATATATAAGCTCAAGCTAGAAAAGACCGTTACATACCTTCATTTCACCGACTAAGGATGAATAAGAAGTTTGTGACACAAGATCATAGCGATACATAGGAGATATGTCTAATCATTAACATGTTAATACGCTCTACAAACTAAGCATGACGAGCAAAGTTATAGGCAAAGTTTAAATAAAAAACTTAAATGTTCTCCTTGCCCTTCACGCTAGCTAGGGCACAGACGTAGAGCAACAAATGAGAAAGCATGAACCGGTGCGACCTTTCCAGCAGCTTCCTTCATAGCATTCGAAGATGTATTTCCTTCAGCAACCTTCTTAGCAGTCATCGTAGTCGCTCTCTTAGCAGCACTTATAGTCGGATTCTTGTTCTTGGACCCAAGTTTGTGTCTCCTTTTCTTCTTCTCATTTTAAGCTTCATTAACAAGAACCAGAATACCTCCCGCAACTTCCATGAGTCTAAAAGACTAAGTAAGCTTCAATGAGTACTCTGGCACTTTGAGCTTCAACATAGGGACCTCACCACAAGGGATCTTTCTAAGCAACGCTAGTACTTGCACCTTAGTTGGGGAGGCTTGGAACACACCACCCTGCGTTTGAGGGTCACCTTAGGATCTTCAGTATCCACACTAGTTGTTGGTCAACTTGCTGATCCTGCTCGGCATAAGGACTTCCTTCAACGACACCAATTCAAGGCCAAGTTTTGTGCATTGCTGCATTCACCAAGTTCCATATTGTTCAAAAATTGATTTTCAATGACAATAGGCTTGCGTACCTTTGCTTTGAAAGTGAATAGAGAACGGCATAGAGATTGCAGAGCCATGGGATCTACCATGAAGGTAAATTGACCATTGATTAGATTTCGACAAACCCTAGCATAGAGGCAGCAACTTTGGGACCTAAATGCACTGGCTCTGGCGTCGATTTAGGAGCAGCAGAGCAAATTCCATTGCTGTGATAAATCAGAGTGCATGCTTTGCACATTTCAACCAAATTCTCGTAGAAAAATTGCACTTCAGCTTCAAGATCCACATCAAACTTAATTTTCTTCTTAAACACAAATGGACGAGCAATGTGACGAGTAACACGTACCTTGATCTTGCCCTCAGCCTCAAAGAGAGGTTCATCTTATTCCATAAATAACCAGCAACAGTGGAGACATTTTTGATAATATGACGTTGTCATAATCAGATGGAAAACCAAATAAACGAACCCAGAAAAAAAAACTCTTCCATTACTACCTGATTGATAGGAGAGACACCATCATAGATTTGGAGGATGATTGACGCCTTGTTATAACGCTAAGGATCTCCCAAAGCACTTTCTATTAATCTGGTTTGTGATCAAAAGTGATCAAAAACCTATTCTCAGATCGTTGTTGCACCCTATATCCCTTCTTCACCACCCACATACGCCGAAGATCTCTCTTAAGATCATGCAGATCTGGGGATGACACAAGGGGACGCGCAAGCAGGTGAGGAAGACGCATACGAGGCTCTCCTCTTGACATCTTAGAGACATCCAAGACGTCGTTTCTCATGAGAACGAGAGTTTTGACAAAAGATTCAGTCACAGAGTCAATAAACATGATATGATTAAGAAGAATGAGTCGAGAGGAGCACCACACAGATGAATTTTGCTAGGAAAAGGCAGCCTAGGGTTTTAGGAGCAAGAGCGATCGCACTGCTCTTAAGGTTTTCTGCATTTGGTCCCCTCTCTTGTTTTCTTTTTCTTTATTAATTCAATAAGGGTGATAGGAAGTCTTTTCTCTCTTCACTCATCTTTCGGCCAAAAAAATCTATTAAGTGCATGTTGAAATGTCAAGAAAGGAAGAGCACATCACTAAAGCGTGAACGAAGAGGAGAACAAGGGCTTTGTACAAAGAAATGGGAAAAATGGTGTAATTAAAATGAAACAACTAAAACAATATAAGAAAATCAAATTACACATATATTATTACAAACTCGAGTTTAGTCATTTGAGGTCGAAGAATGAAACTCAAACATCAACAAAATTAAAAAGTTAATTAAGCTCCCTCTAAATCAAGTCAAATTCTAAAAGAAGACAACCCAAATAATTGAACGGTTTGGCTAGCTCGAATTGTTTCATAAATTATAAATGTTAAGATGATTGCTAATTAAGCCGTGCCATTTGGGCCGCCATGACCACTGACCAGCATTATATGATCGATCTTCTCCATTCTTCTGTTTCATGAGGCACCCAAAAAGGCATAAACCCTAATTCCCTCCATCCTCCTCCCACCCAATTAACTAGAGAATTGTAAGACCCAAGTGTCACACAAAGTCACCTACCTCCACCACCACGTGTCCAGCCGTGACGTGGCCAACATCTCCGGTGACCCCATCCTACGGCGACCGCTGTTGCTTCCTAGAAACCATGCACACGCACTCAACACCAATCCACACCAAGCCCCTTTTGCCGTTGCTACTTTCCTTCCTACTATTCCTTCCAGAAAAACCACAGTTAGCTCACCCCACACGTGTTATTCACGTGACTCAAGAAACTCTGACTTTTGACCCAGCCCCATATATAGCAGCCTCCCACGCTCTCATATTCCTTCCCCTAAAACCACAGATCAAGAAAAACCACCCCTTTTCCCTCCTCTGTTCACATTCTCTTTCTCTTTCGAATTCTCTGCTTTGCTTGCTTTATGGCCCTGAGTGGAACCATGTCCAACCCCACTGACTGGCTCCAGTTCTACAACCTCCACAACAATAACACCCTCTCCTCCGGCCAACCGTCCTCCGGTGCCCCCATGTTCGGTCAATACCAAGCTGCAGCCTCTCATCACGACGCCACTGTCGTCTCCACTACCGCTACTGCTTCTGCTTCTGCTTCTGCTTCTGCTGCTGCTGCTGCTGCAGGGAATCCTAGCTCAAGTAATAACAGCTTGAGCCCAGAAGGCCGGGTCTCGAAGCCGGTCCGAAAGAGGTCCAGGGCTTCAAGGAGGACCCCCACCACGCTGCTCAACACAGACACTGCCAACTTCCGCGCCATGGTCCAGCAGTTCACTGGCGGCCCGAGTACGGCGTCGCTTGCCACCCCGCCTGCTGGTGCAACCAATTTCGGCTTCGGACTCGCTGCCAGGCAAGGGTTTGTGAACCCTAATGCTTCAGTGATGGTGCCATCTGGGTACAACAGTCATCTACAGCTTCAGCAGCAGCAAAGCTCGTATCTGCTTTCACTGAACAACAATAACAACAACAGTGATAATCATCATCAAGGGTTTGTTCAGAGATTGATGAGCTCGTCGTCGTCATCGGCAATACGACCTACGGCAAACATGGGGGTTTCATTTTCTTCCGATGAATTTGCGTCCCAAGTGCAAGGGCAGCCGAGTCTGGTTGGGAGTGGTAGGCCTAATTCGAACGCCTCCAATGAGAACCAGAGCAACAGTTTCTTGTATTGAGAGGGACACAGCCGAAAATGAAGTTAGGTAGACTGACTCTATCTCTAGGGACACAATTCTTGACCAATGTACATTATTTACTATATCCTTTTTTTCTTCTCTTTTAATTTCATACTAAAATGTATCTGTTTCCAAATTTTTATTTTCATCGTTCTGAGATTTGGTATCTCGATCGATCAAGTCATCAGTAATGGCCGAGGTGAGGCTTGTAGGTCTAAATGTCTAATAGCTATTAAGAAAATTAAAGTTTTTTCATAAGATTTGAGTTAAATTTCCCATTTTTATTTCTTGTGTTTTAATTTGTGTTCACTTTAGCATCTATCAAATCCGATAATGCTTTAATTTGCTTGGTATCTTTGATCCCTTTTCTTTCTTCTTTCATTTTATTTGGTAAAGTTATATAATCCGATCAAAGTCAAGAGGCGAAGGCAAGGTCTTGCTCAAGTAACCAGTACTCATTTCCTGTTTAGGAGAAAAGTAATATCACATCAATGCAGCTGATCATCGATATTGGTTTTTGCTAATTACAAAGGCACAAAGCTGAGGGAATTCATTCAGCCACCCTATGATCGATAATGGAGAATATTAACAAGTTCCTGGTTGTTTGGCAGTTTGGCCATCTTTTATGATAGTTAAACTCTTCGTTATATACAATTTTTGCAATTCATAAAAAGAAAGAAAAGTCTTGCAATTTAACCTACCATTAATCAAGGCACTCTTATTTAAATGTTAACCTAACCCTAAACGGTTAGCATTGCTAGTTTTTTCACATCGATCCGCGACTTGAAAACTAACAAAGATACTAGTGTGACGTGGTTCCATATACATTCCCTCATTCCCCAATATATAATATATCTAGCTCACTCTGATGTTTTCCCAATGAAAAGATCGGAGTCATCAGACTAGATAGGTTCATATTGTAATGACGGGGACCGTAGCTTACTAGTAGTTTGATTGGTAACCTAAATTGGTTTTGCATACACATCATGACGATCTTCATCAAAATTAGCAGAAACGTAAGGTTAAGGTATCTGGTATTTTAAGCCTACGGCTGCTGCAGTCATGTAAGACAAACTTAAATTCCTTAATTCAACAAAAGAAGGGTTTGAATAGTATTAGGGAGCCGAATTGGTTCAAATGAAACTGAAAACTGCTAAAATGTTTGTCACATTTGAGTATCCACTACTACAAAAACAGTCTTAAGAGACGGAAGTTTTCAAAGCCAGAAAAATTATGTCGCTTAAGAAGCTCTTAAACGATGAAATTATGAAGTCTTTAAAACTTTCCATCGTTTAAGCAAATTTTACTTAAGCGATGAAAAATTAAAATTTTACTTAAGCGACGGAAGTTTCCGTCACTTAGGTAAAATTTCAAATTTTCACTGCTTGGCGCTCAAAAATTCAATCGAAATTTTGAAACTTACTTAAGCGACAGAAAATTCATTGGCTTAAGCAAGAATTCAAATTTTTAAACTCCCGCTCAAGTAAAAAACAGAAGAAGAAGAAGAAGAACAGAAAGAAGAAGAAGATCAGAAGAAGGAACGAAGAAGAATGAAGGAAGAAGAAGAACATAAAGAAGAAGAATAAGAAGAAGAAGAAGAAGCAGGTCGCCGAAAACTGGAGTTTCCATCGAATTTTTTTTGTGAAAAAAATCTACACACTTAAGCAACGGACAAATTGTGTCGCATATATACATCTGCCGTGGCATAGGTACATGCCTTAAGCGACGGATTGTGGATTTCCATCGCTATGAAAAAATACAACCATTCTTAGACGACAGATCTTCCGTCGTTTAAGCTCTTACGGGACGAAAAATCGGTTTTAAACGATGGTTTAATTCCGTCAGGGCTTTTTCTACTAGTGATCATGAGCAATGCTTAACCATCGTTCCAGTGAACCTAGTGCTTTGAATCCGCTCCGACAAAATTAAGCACTCAAAACTAAATAGGCAAAATGCTCCTTCGTAAAAAGTGGGCGACGGGAGTGGAGCGCCCGGCGAGGCTTCGATGAACATCGATCCGTGACAAGCTGATAGGGACCTGCAGTTTGAGTGAGAAATGGAGAGGGAAAAGGGGGCTGAATGCGAGCTCAGCAAGGGACCCCTTTGGCGTGAAAGTATGAATTGCACTTTTCACAAGTCAAATATATAATGCCCTAATGTTTGCTAATTTGAATTTAAATTATTATGGGTGCCATTTGATCCCCAAAGATTACATCAACCTTTGATTGGATTTTTTTCGGTTTCAATTCTCCGGCGGGCATCATTAGCCACCTGAAACCATTCCATTTTTATATACTTATGTCAAACTCGTGGATATATATATATATATATATATGCATATATATATATATATATATATGCTGCCCCAAACAATATATCATAATTAAACACAATCCATTTTTGGTTGCTAAATCTATTGTTGAGAAATTAATTAGTGTAAAACTTCAGTACAAAATTAATAAAGTATGAAAGAAAATTGGTCCTTGAGCCACATAGGCAAGAAGAAACTGTTTTGACTAAAATATTATCTTTCAACGAATGCTTAAGAAGAGAGCCCAGTGGACCGATTCTTGCGGTCTACGTTATTATTAATGTGTTTCCTTTCGACTGGAAATCATAATTGGCAAGGATTTGTGGTTGCTTAAGGAATCATCTAAAGATCCAAGGGGATTTGATATGCCTTGATCCGTAAGAAAGAACAAACCCTAGTGTTCACTATAAGAATGGGTCAAGATACAAAGACAAGACACATCTCAACGATTCAACACAACTTTTGCACACTGCAAAACAAGCCTCTCCGGAGCACCTCTATCAGGAAGATTCCTCGAATCTTTTTGTCCACCAAAGCGCTATTCGTAGGCATTCCCCGCTGCTACTCACCAAAGCCCGACCCGTCGGCATTATCCGCTGCTACCTCACCAAGCCTCATCCATGAGCGAACAGTCCACCACCGCTTCATAAAGCCCTATCCGTAGGCGAATACCCGTAAAAACCATTGTTAGAGTGAAAACTCTAGCAAATATCCACAGTTTGTCAGAGTTCCTTTGGCGAACGCACCGTATCCTTGACTTTTAGCTCTGCTCAACCATATCGGTCTGAGTAGGAACGTCCACTTCAGAAGAGGAGGAGAAAAATCATAGTTGCTCTTCAGCTAGGTCTGTGAAGAACCTAAGTGCCGGCCTGACCAACGCCTGTACGACAATCATTTGAGAAGAAGACAGAAGGCGAACACGTATCAAGACCAAGGTTGTACCTGACCCATAGGTACTGGCATGCCCTCAAGCACTACCGGAATAAGTATCATAGCCGACGAATATTTAATTAGCAGGCCGACGAAATTTTTTTTCGTCGGCTAAAGTCCATTTTAGCCGACGAAAAAAAATTTCGTCGCCTAAGTGAAATTTTCGTCGGCTAAAGTGGACTTTTAGCCGACGAAAAAAACTTTCGTCGCCTAAGTGAAATTTTCGTCGGCTAAAAGTCCACTTTAGCCGACGAAATGTTGTGTCGTCGGCTAAAATAGTTTTTTTCGTCGGCTATAGTCTGTGAACTATAGCCGACAAAATTTTAAAACTTTGGCCGACGATATATATAATTTCGTCGGCTAAAATTCTTTATATTTCCAGATCCAGACAGTAGCTGATTTGAAAGAAAAAACGGGAGAAAAAATTTTGGGGTTGGCGAAATTGTTGGGTGTTGTCGAAATCTGTCGGAAATTAGTTTGTGGCGCTATATATAGGTACGTATATGTATATATCTTGTTTTTGAGTTGATTTAAGAGTTTTATTTTCGTTATGCACATTGAGTTTGAGTTTTAATTAGAGTTGATTATATTGTGTTTTAATTAGAGTTGATTATATTGTGTTTTGAGTGTGATTGAGTTGATCGATTTGGGTTTGATAATATATATGAAGTTGTTGATATATATATATATATATATATATATATATTAATTTGATTATATTAATTAGTAATTATTATATATATTAATTGTACGTTAACTCAGATATAATATAAATTGAATGATTCGTAAATTTAATTAATTAGCGTTTATACATATATATTATGTTATTTTCTCAGGATATGGATAAGAGTTGGATTTCGCTTCCAAAATGGGACAAAAGATATGCTAAAGGAGTTGTTAGTTTTATTGAATATGTGATCAATAATGCTAAAGGGAATACAATTTTCTATTGTCCGTGCACTAAATGTCAGTGTCGCAGCGATATGTATCAATTTCCAATTGACAAGGTTTGGCAGCACCTTCAAAGTAATGGGTTTTGGGAGAAGTACACATGTTGGATATATCACGGTGAAACATCATCAAGGGGTCCGCATGATCATGGGCAGTTTTCTGAGACGGGCAGTACATCCAACGATCCAACAACGGCCTTCATCAACGATATGTTTCCTTATGAGAGGGGTGTATGCTCTGAAGGACCGTATATGTCTGACCCGGTGTAGCCCTTCCCTAGAGTTGTCAACACTGCTGGTATTGACAGGTACAACAAACTACTTGCTTTCCAACAGACCCCTGTGTACCCCGGTTGTCAGAAAACGGTTCTTGAAAGTGTGATGGACGTTATGAAGATTAAAGTTGAGACAAAATCGACTGTGAAGGCTGTTGATGAGTATCTACAGTACACTGCTTCGATGCTGCCCCACGGTCATCGTCTTCCTACCACTCATCATAAGGTCCGATGTATACTGAAAGATCTTGGGCTTTCCTACATCAAGATCCATGCATGCAGATATGATTGTGTTCTCTTCTGGGGTAAAGATCCAGAAGGGAATGACCTTGGTGACCTTGACACATGTCCAGTATGTCAGAGTGACAGGTATAAGTTGACTCCTGCAGGCAATAGGAAACCTATGAAGGTACTTCGGTATTTCCCGTTGAGGGATAGGCTGGAACGGTTGTACATGTCATCACACACGGCCAAATCTATGAGATGGCACGCTGATAGGGAATTGCAAGGCGAAGATACCCTTATACACCCTGCTGACGGGGAGGCCTGGAAGCATATAGACAGGGAGTTTCCTCATTTTGCGTCTGAGGTCCGAAATGTGAGGCTCGGGCTCTCATCCGACGGGTTCAATCCTTTTGGCAACATGAGTCTTCAATACAGTGTATGGCCGGTGATTTTGGTACCATACAATCTTCCTCCATGGATGTGCATGAAGAAGGAATACAATATGTTGAGTTTGTTGATTCCGGGACCCGGTTATCCAGGGAAGTGTCTCGATGTGTATTTGAGACCCTTGATTGAAGAGCTTAAGTTTTTTTGGGACGTTGGTCATCCCACTTATGATAAGTTCATGCACGAGATGTTCCAGATGCATGCTATGGTTGTTGGTACCATTAGTGATTTTCCTGCTCGTGGGATGTTGTCGGGCAACGTTGTTAGGGGATACAAGGCTTGTCCAGAGTGCCTAAGCGATGAGGGGAGCAGTAGTCATTGCAACAAGATATGTAGATTGGGTCACCGTACTCTCCTTCCGTATGATCACGAATGGCGGTTCGATGACAAGGCATTTGATGGGACTGTAGAACTTGGTGTGCCTCCTAGAAGATGGACAGGGGAAGAAATTTTAGCAGTGCTTAATGAGTATGATTTTGGGCAGCTCAGCAATCATCCCAATATAGTGGCGGCAATACCTGACAGACCCGACAGGTATAAATTTTGGACACATAAGAGCATATTATGGGAACTCTCATACTGGAGTAAGTTGTTGATCAGGCACTACCTAGATGTGATGCACATAGAAAAGAATGTGTGTGACAGTGTGGTGGGAACCGTGCTGAACTTGGAGGGAAAGACGAAAGACGGTCCGAAGGCACGCATTGATCTTAAAAAAATGGAGATACGAAGACATTTGTGGTTGAAAGAAGGGAAGAAAAAAATGCCTCAAGCTCCGTACACCGTGAAGCCTGAACAGAAGAACGTAATTTTCAGGTGGTTGAGTTCTGTGAAGTATCCTTCAGGCTACGCAGGAAATATAGCCCGGTGTGTAAACATTCGGGACAATAAAATGTACGGGTTAAAGAGTCATGACTGTCATATTCTGCTACAACGGCTCTTCCCTATTTTCATTCGACCATTCCTTCCCCGTCAGGTGGTGGAGCCGTTAGTAGCGTTGTCAAGATTCTTCCAGAAGTTATGCACAAGGGAAGTGACAAAATCTGATCTCCGGGAAATGCAACAGGACATTATTTATATCATGTGTAAATTTGAGAGAATATTTCCTCCAAATTTTTTTGACATCATGCCGCACCTGATGATCCATCTTCCCGAGCAATTGTTGCTTACCGGTCCAGTACACTATACTTGGATGTATCCTATGGAAAGGTATGTTTTTTACACCGGTACCTAATGTTTTTATTGTACATGTTCATTGTATAATCGTAACATATGACAACAAATTTATTTATTTACAGACAACTTGGAGACTACAAAGCTTATGTGGCTAACAAATCCGCGCCTGAAGGATGTATAGCAGAAGCATATATTGCGCACGAGTGCGTCACCTACATGAAGTTGTATCTAGGAGCATTGAAGGAAACTCCACAGACCATGCCGGTTGATGAACCGAAGTTTAACCTTTCTATAGTCTCAAATGATGTTGAAGTTTATGGAATTTTACCAGAGTCCTACAAGTTGCAACCCCATGAGCTCGTCATAGCCCATTGGTGGGTATTGATTAACTGTCAAGAAGTTGAATATTGGAAAGACATCCATCTACACTGTCCAGACATTCAAGGTGATCTCGACTACCACAACAAGGAGTTCGCGAACTATTTTGGCGATTGGGTATGTAATTCTCTAATTTTGTATGTTGCAAGTCTCCTTGATTGCATAATTATTCATATTAATTTATACTACATTGAATCTTTGGTTGCAGATGAACCATATTCAATTTGATGGTCACCCAAATTGGTCTCACGAACTAAGACTTCTAGCTATGAAGCCGATAATGTCAAGAGTTTACCCGATGTGCAAGGTCAATGGCGTGCAATTTATATGTGAAATGAGAGACAACAGACGAAGAACACAGAATTCTGGGGTTATGGCGCATGGTGGCCGGAATGGAGTTGATTATTATGGTGTTCTTGATTCAGTGGTGGAACTCGTTTATGGGCAAGGCATGACCGTGCACCTGTTCAAGTGTAGATGGTTTGATACTAGAAGCTCGCAGAGCATGAAGATTGATCAGTACGGGATTTTATCGGTGAACACTGGCACAAGCTGTTACGAAGATGACCCCTTTGTTTTTGCGACATCGGTGAAACAAGTGTTTTATCTTGATGACCTTGTTAAGGGTGACGCGTGGAAAGTAGTCAATCTTGTGCACCCTCGAAACATTTACCGGGCGGCTACACTTGGAGAGGCCGAAGACGAGGAAGAAAATGTTGCGTATCAAGAACACAGTGCAATAGATATTCCTGACTCCTCTACAATTCGCCTTAATAATTTTAAACCGGGTCGTTCGGTTCGAATTCGTGATTTAGACGCTCGCCTTATTGATGTGGATCCAAATCAAGAAACAGAAGACGACTCTTGTGATGTAGAAATGCATAGATTACCGGAAATTAATTCTGACACCGAAGAAGACTCATCGGATGATTCTGATTACGAGCCTTCTTAGTTATTTGAATTTGTACTACAATTTGATGCGTTTTATATGGTACAAGCTCTACAATTCATAATGTATCTGAATGTTGGTTATATATGCAGGAAATTGTTATGGGTACGGTTAAACTAACTGTTTTTTTTATCTATTTGACAGTTTTAGCCGATGAAATATAACATGTTTCGTCGGCTAAAAGTATCTTAGCCGACGAAATATGTTATATTTCGTCGGCTAAGATAAGTTTAGCCGACGAATACCCTAATATTTCGTCGGCTAAACCCTAAACCCTAACCCCTAAACCCTAAAGTATAGCCGACGAATACCCTAATATGTCGTCGGCTAAAGTTAAATGAATAAAATAATAATTTATACCGCTAGTTGCGTCTCCTCGATATGAAACTATTTGTAGTTGACGGTCCGGACAGAATACGTATTTTAGGTGGCCAAATCACCGTTTGTTTGTGTTTAGGGGTTTGACCAACGGGATTGACCGTGCGGATCGAGCCCTTACGTGTGTCCGATTATGCTGAAATTTTACCCTCACACATCTTTCAACATAATGATGATATCTGACGGTCGGTTTTCCGTTTTACAAGATGGATTGTCACAATCAAAATATGCCTACTAATGTTGTATAACTAATTGACTAAGTGTTAAGTAAATGTTCCGTTTTAAAAACAAACTATACGTAGATGCTTCAAACAAAAAAAAGTCGTGAGATAAGATATGACCGGAACGATGAAATATGTCTACGGTTGAAATTTCACGTAATTCCGATAAGTTTCGGTGCCAATACTTGCGGTCATTGCATTTTTTCTATTCGTTCGCCATAGAGGACGCCCTATCTCCGACGGTTATTTTTCGTATAAATTTTATACCGCTAGTTGCGTCTCCTCGATATGAAACTATTTGTAGTTGACGGTCCGGACAGAATACGTATTTTAGGTGGCCAAATCACCGTTTGTTTGTGTTTAGGGGTTTGACCAACGGGATTGACCGTGCGGATCGAGCCCTTACGTGTGTCCGATTATGCTGAAATTTTACCCTCACACATGTTTCAACATAATGATGATATCTGACGGTCGGTTTTCCGTTTCACAAGATGGATTGTCACAATCAAAGTATGCCTACTAATGTTGTATAACTAATTGACTAAGTGTTAAGTAAATGTTCCGTTTTAAAAACAAACTATACGTAGATGCTTCAAACAAAAAAAAGTCGTGAGATAAGATATGACCGGAACGATGAAATATGTCTACGGTTGAAATTTCACGTAATTCCGATAAGTTTCGGTGCCAATACTTGCGGTCATTGCATTTTTTCTATTCGTTCGCCATAGAGGACGCCCTATCTCCGACGGTTATTTTTCGTATAAATTTTATACCGCTAGTTGCGTCTCCTCGATATGAAACTATTTGTAGTTGACGGTCCGGACAGAATACGTATTTTAGGTGGCCAAATCACCGTTTGTTTGTGTTTAGGGGTTTGACCAACGGGATTGACCGTGCGGATCGAGCCCTTACGTGTGTCCGATGATGCTGAAATTTTACCCTCACACATGTTTCAACATAATGATGATATCTGACGGTCGGTTTTTCGTTTCACAAGATAAAACAAATAAATTGTGCATGAACTTACTAAATAATTATAAAATATACTTTAGCCGACGAAATTACTAACATTCGTAGTAATTTCGTCGGACTATAGCCGACGAAATTACTTAAAAAATAAAAAATTCGTCGGCTATAGTTGGACTTTAGCCGACGAAATTAGGGTTTTGTCGTCGGCTATAGTCCAACTATAGCCGACGAATTTTTTATTTCGTCGGCTATAGTTCTTCCTATATATTCTAACCCAGCGACAGAACCCCCACTTTCTCCACTTCTCCACTTTCGGCCGGACTCGTTCTCCCTCTCCTCTCGATTTTCTTTCGCCATTTTCGACGGTTTCCGGCCTCCACTCCGTCTCCCTCATCTCCCAAACCAATTAGGTATGAAATTTCATGTTTATATTGTATTATGGAACAAATTTGGGTTGTTTTTTCAATATATTGCATTATATTGAATTGTGTTGAATTATATTGTGATAATGTTGAATTGTATTATGTTGTGATAATGTTGAATTATATTGGGTGTATTTACTGAATTTGGGTGTATATTTGGTTGTATTTGGGTGAATTTGGGTGTATTTGAGTGTATTTGGGTGTATTTAGATGTATTTGGATGTATTTGGGTGTATTTGGGTGTATTTAGTATATTTGGATGTATTTGGGTGTATTTAGTATATTTGGATGTATTTGGGTGTATTTAGTATATTTGGGTGTATTTAGTATATTTGGATGTATTTTGGGTGCATTTGGATGTATTTGGGTGTATTTAGTATATTTGGATGTATTTGGGTGTATTTAGTATATTTGGGTGTATTTAGTATATTTGGGTGTATTTGGGTGTATTTAGTATATTTGGATGTATTTGGGTGTATTTAGTATATTTGGGTGTATTTAGTATATTTGGGTGTATTTAGTATATTTGGATGTATTTTGGGTGCATTTGGATGTATTTGGGTGTATTTAGTATATTTGGATGTATTTGGGTGTATTTAGTATATTTGGGTGTATTTAGTATATTTGGGTGTATTTGGGTGTATTTAGTATATTTGGATGTATTTGGGTGTATTTAGTATATTTGGGTGTATTTGGGTGTATTTAGTATATTTGGGTGTATTTAGTATATTTGGATGTATTTTGGGTGTATTTAGTATATTTAATATATTTGCGTATATTACAATATTATTTGGTATATTGTTCATTTTTTATTTTATTTGGTATATTGTTCATTTTTTATTTGGTATATTGTTCATTTTTAATTTAACAAAATATTAATTATTTTTTTTAGGATGAAAGGATTATTCAGCAGATCAAAGAGTTCGAAGGGCCGGGGTGAATCGTCAGAGGGAACGTCTAGCAACCCTCGAGGTTCGTTTCAGGGCCCAATGACGGCCCGACGGGCGTCTCTTCTGGAGCCGACACATTCCTCCAGGCAGCCAGATGGCCCTCCCGCCTCCAGGCCGCCTAGCGCCCCTCGCTCTTCCGGCCAGCCGGACGCCTCTCGCTCCTCCAGGCAGCCTAGTGCCCCTCGCTCCTCTGGCCAGCAGGACGCCCCTCGCTCCTCCAGGCAGCCTAGCGTACCGCGCTCCTCCAGGCAGCCCAGCGGCCCTCACTCCTCGAGGCAGTTGTGGCCTCCGACTCAGGCGGAGGTGTCTGCACCACGTATGCCTGAGATACGTAGGGCACCGGCACCGGGCCCTAGTGCATCGGAGGGTGGGTCTTCCGGGGTACAGATGCCGCCGCCTCTTCTCTTCCTTCCGCGCTTCATACCGGCAATACCTGCAGTCGATGACTCAGGGGCGCCGATTTATCCACTACCCCCCCAGGTGACCCCATCAGCGGTGTACCTGTTCGTGCCGTTTGCTACAGAGTTAATTTCTGCGAGGGTATCATCGTCGGCTGCAGAGTCGGAGTCCGTCGCATCCGCCCCAACGCCCTCAGGTAATGATTATATAAGTAATTTGTTATGTTATAATGTTATAATAAAATTAATTTACTAATCATCAATTTATGATAGGTACCGTCGGAGCCAAGCCGACAAGGAAGAAGAGAGGTCCGGTCACGGGGAAAGCTCTCGAGAAGACAGTGAGTACATCGGGAAGGATCGTCATTGATACTGACGAGGATGGGAACGTAGTATCGGGCGGCAAGACGAGGATGTACTCTGGCCGCGTGGGAGCGCTTATTAGGGATAGAGTCCCTATGTTGTGGTCAGACTGGGGCGAGGTCCCACAGGAGGTTAAGGACATGGTCCACAACGCCATGTCGGTAAGTATAACAAAATTCATATTTAACATTATTTATTACATTGTAGATTTATGAACGTCTAAAGTAATAAATGTTTAAATGCAGGTGTGGTTTGACGTTCCCGAGTACCTGAGGAACACCTGGGCGGACGTTGTGCACGGGGGAAGGTACGTTGCAAAGTTAAGGACAAAAAAAACTATGTTTAATTTATAATATTTATATTTTTTTTGGCGTATTACAGGTACAAGGAGTGGAAGAACGAGTTACGGACCCACTGGACTACACATGGGAACGAACGTTCCGGCACCCCCCTTGAGTTCCAGTTCAGGGAGTACGAGTGGCGTTGGCTTCTGATATCGGAATTCAACAACCCACATAAACAGGTAATTAAAAATAATTATTTATTATATTGAATTATATTTAATACGTTTTAAAATATTTTACTAATTCGATTCCTTTGTAGGCCGTTTCCCGGGTGAACGCTCAAAACCGGCAACGCAACATGAGGAACCATCATGCCGGTTCTAGACCGTTCGCATCGTTGATGGAGGAGGTGATAAGTGTGTTTTACGCTATGTTTTTAATGTGTTTTTACCCTCATTTGTACCTTGTTTATTCCTTAGTAATGTTGTTTTTACTTATTTTGAGTCAAAAGGGTTTTTCTGTAGAGCAATGGCTAATATGTGTCTTTATACAGAAATTTGTGCTTAAGTGTTGTAAATTCGATTTGGAACAAACACTTGGTAATTTTCTCATGATTCACCGTACCTTTACATTGTCAATTTTGATGAATTTGGTTTAATGTGTAGATGACATGTAAATGAGCATATGAGAACAAGGATCATGAAGATTGGATTCATGGAAGACAACAAAAGAAGCCATGGAAAAGAATAAACTCCGAAACATAAGGTTTTGATCCGAGCAGAAATTTCCAGAAACCATAACTCAACTTCAAAGATTTCCCTAGGACGATCCAGGAGGAACCAGGGAACGTGCCATATATGGATGGAAAGCTGTGGATGTCTAGTTTCTAAATCTTTTGGAATCGCAGCAATCCGAGTTCTGAGGAAGAAGTTATGCCGGAAACAATGGCCGGAGGTCAGTCTCGCGAATGAAACTCTCTCGCGAATGAAACTCTCCCGCGAATGAAAACTTACTCGCGAGCAGAAATCTCTCCCGCGAACAGGAATCCTACATCAACTTCGGAAAATCATATCTAAATATCCAGGAGGAATCTGAGGACGAGCCATATATCATTGGAAAGCTACGGAAGTCTAGTTTTCAGATCTTCTTGAATCACAGCATTTGGAGTTCAGATGAAGGAGTTATGATCAAAACAATGGACGGAGGTCAAGCTGCAAAACTGGGCAGTTTCTGCCTAAGTTGTCACACGAGTTTGGGAGGATGTTTCTTCACCAAAATTCTTCCCAAGCATGTCAAAGGACTTAAGAGAAGCTTAATGAAGTCATGGGAAGCTGCATTGAAGAAGAAGATTCGAAGAATGCATCATGGCAGCCAAAACAACCAAGTATGGAGCTTTTCCGGTCAAACCGGGAAAATCTGTCCTTGCCGAGTTTGTCCATGATTTCGGCTGCCTATGAGCCCAAGAACTTGTGTATAAGGCCTACATGGATCCAATAACATGTAGAGGAGTCCAAGAAATCAGAAATCCAAGGTCCAAGTCGAAATCTTTGTCCAAAGATAAAAGGAGGAAACCAAGCTCAACAAGGAAGGTGTCTCCTTGAAGCTCCTGATTTCTCTAGGGTTTTCCCTTAAACTTTCTGTATAAATAGGACCTATGTACATCAAATTTCGTGTCTTTCAATTGCTCTAAGCCTTAGAATAGCCTAGCTCTACTTAAAAACCCTCCCTACACAGAAACACCATAGCCTTGCTGCCGCCGCCAACCCCTTGCTGCCGACTGCATCTTGCTGCCGACTGCATTCCTTTGCCGCCACCAATCCCTTCTTCAATCCTTGCTGACTCTTAGGGTAGGTTTAGGTATGAATACATTCAAGGTTTATGTGTGTATCTACTGTATGGATGATGGTTCTTTATATATATGTTTGTTTTGGTTTTCGGTTTTACGTTATAAACATGTTTGCTTGTTCTTCTTGGTGATTTTCATGTGATTGTGTTTATAATTGTAACGTGTAGAACTGCATGTTAGGATGACGACTTAGATTAAGTTGTTTGTGTTTACGTAATTAATAACTTGAATTGATTAATCCTCACCTGAGCACGTAATCGAACTCTAGGTTAGCTTGAATCTAGACAAGTTAGCTATTAGGGGGGAGTTTCATATGCCGTAGTGTCTAAGGGTTAAGATCAGGCGATTGTAGGTCTTGATTCTTAGTCACTACCAAGGGTGGTAGGGTGAGAGATTTGCATGTTGAATAGGATGAGTGACGCCATACCTAGGACCATGTTTCCAATGACTCTCGTTCGATCAGTGTATTTTGTCTCAATGTCAGGCGATTGTAGGCATTGAACAGGATGACACATATACAAACTTAGTGTCAGGCGATTGTAGGCACTAAGTTTACATGAGAAGTCTAAATAGTTGGAATTAATTACAAGTTGTGAAAACGTAAGTACGACTTCTTAAACTTGCGAAATTTGTGACATGTCTTTCTTCACGGTGCTAAGTTGTTTTATGCTTGAGTATTGATTGACCATGTTTTGTAAATAAATGTCTTTATTTTCTTTATCTGTTTCGAACCATCTTTAAATCCCCCATAATATTTTGTATATATGTTTATACTTGTATAGTTGTGACAGAATTGTACTTGTATGTTTATATTATATTTGTGAATGTTACTAACTTGTTTTAATGCAGATATAATCCTTCCCTAGTGTCCCCGGCTTGAACGATCCCTACTTACAGTTACTACAATGATAGGGTTTTTTAAATTGCATGTCATGTTATGACACGTCAATTTTTGGCGCCGCTGCCGGGGATGCTAAAAAGGATATTTGTATATTGTTGTCAACTAACATTTTTCTCTTATATTTTAGTGTAAGTGTCGAATTTGTATGTATTTTATGTGTATATTTTGTGCCATATTTTTGACTAACAATTTCTCTCTTGTATATTCCTTTGTGTGAAAGTTGTATATTCCTTTAATTTTTGAGGTATATCGGACAAAGCATAACACTACCTTGGGCTGTATCAGTCCATTGCACAGTGGTCTTCCCTGCTCCACGTACCTTGAAAATTAGTGGTTAATAAAATCAACTAGAAACATTATAGGTTGTCGACATCTTGTGCTTGAAAGTGTTATGTGCCTATGTGATGCTGTATGCCCTATATGTTCTAGTTGCTTGCTTTGTTAATACCATGCCATGCCGTGTATCATATGTGTTTATATTGACATGTCGTGTGCCATGTTTAGCTAACATTCTTTTGTTTTGTAGGTTTTTATTGAAGTGTGTTATGTGTGTCATTCATGTTGCATTTACACTTATGATCGATCATTTTGCATATCATGTTGCATATTGCATTTTTTGTTTTGTTTACATCATGCCGTATTGCATTTTGTTTCATGCATCATGCCGTGTTTGCACTACATCCATTTTGCATTCAATCATACTTGTGTTTTATTGTTTTGCATATCGTGTGCATATTGCATTTTTTTGTTGTTGTTTGTTTTTCATAGTGATCGAGCAAGGGGTCGGATTTGATAAGTTTGGAGAACGGGATGAGGAGGCTTTGAATGATTTGGAGCCGTCCATACTTGAAGTTGTGAAGGAGCTTGATTCACAACCAATCTATGAAAGGTATTCTCCTTTGTCAATTCCAATTTCTACTAATAAGTTGTTACCATCTGTGGAACAGGCCCTAAGATATAGCTAAAAGCTTTTTCCCCCACATTTGAAGTACGTTTTTCTTGGAGAAGATGACACTCTACCAGTTATTGTGTCATCAACGTTGAATGAGCAACAAGAGCACAAATGTTGAAAAGCACAATGTGGGAGAGCCATGGCAACAAAGGATGGCGCCATCAAAGAAAAAAGAGAAGAGTCTAGGCTGATAGACTATAAACATTAAGCGCTGCATGAGAGGCAACTCATTTCAACCGTAGCTGTGGATGAGCCATCAACGAGAGTTTGCATTTATCTAATCCCTTCACTTTTATGGTTGAATTATTTTGTTATTTTGGTTTATTATGTAACTTAGACACATGCTTAGGAAGTTATGACATGATTTTGGTTTTACATTGAGGACAATGTAATTTTCTAAGTGTGGGGTAGAAGTTACATAGTAACATATTTTTATTTGTGTGTTTTTCAATATGTGTCGAAATTTTCTCTCCAATTTTTAAAATTTTCCGTAATTTTTAGTTTTTAAATTTTTTTTGAGTCTTAGGATATACCCTTAAAAGTCTATGATGAACTATATCATTGAATGCATGATTGACTGTTTAACATTTATCTTAAGAAATTGCGAGTTTCATGGATATTGTGAATTAGTATGAATATTTGAGACTTGATTGATAATGAAGTATGCATGTTTGATTAATTTGTTTCCAAAATAACCTATGTGAGCTTTTGAGCCTAAAAAAATTTCTTTCTTGAGTGAATTCTGTGCCAATTTTGCCTAAAATTTTTCGAAATTTTCACTACTTTTTCACTATCTTTTGAAACCTCATTATTCTTTGCATATTCAATGACTATGTGCTATAGCTTTTTAATGGACTCTAGAGTTTACTAGAACTTGCTTATGTGATTTTCGAAGCTTTATAATCATAACATGTCTTGATTTTGAATATGATTGAATTTAATCTCATTAGGATCACCACCATAGCCAAATAAAGCTTGTGCCTATTTTGTGCCCGTCGTGGGACTCCGTAGTTAACCCCTTTGAGCTTACATTGAGCCTTTTATTTCATCACCTATAAACAGAATTCTTTTGCTTAGAATAGCTAAACCTTTACCTTGTTATCAAGACTTGGCAAAGTACTTCTGATGGAGATGTATTGCGTGATGCTGTGAAGCAAGTGTGGGGTGAACAATGTAATAAAGAGCAAGTGTGGGGTAAAACACCATATGATTATAAATGTATGTGCCATGTAAGAACAAAAAGAAAGAAATATGTCCGAAACAAAAGAAAAAAAAAAGAAAAGAAAAAAAATTCGGATAGAATTAAAAGTGAAAGGCACAAAGTTTTGGTGTTTTTTGTAATGTTTTGTGAATTTGGAGTTAGTAATTATTTGAAGGTCTAAAAGTGTGTATATGACCTTTGTCCTGTTCACAATATGGGGAGAAGTCAAGATTGACGTATGGGTCCAACAGGAAGAAATTCGACCCGTGAAGTGAAGACATGAGGAGGAGCGAGATTTGCTAAGTCTTGGTGACGCCTTAAAATCACCACTTATCTAAAAATTCCTACCTTATGAAACTTAGCCCCATTACAACCATTTTTATTGAGATTAATTCATGATTCTTAAGAGAGCTAACTTTGATTTGTGGAGATTTTCTCATAAGTTAAGCATATGGTTTTGGTCCATTATTGCACATAGTTGTCATATGAGGTTTTTCCAAGAAATTTTATTCACAAGAGCTTTCATTTGTTGAAATATGCAAGTTATTTGTTATCTTATCATCTTTTCTCTTGCATATACTATTGAGTAAATACCATGGATGAGTGAAAAGAAGAGAGTATGCCATTGTGAGGTGGAACGGTTATCATACATGTTTGTGCTATATGATCTCATATCTTACTTGTTCATGCTATGATTCATGCTTATGAAGCTTTGCAATTACACTTTTCATTCAAATGTTCTAACTTGAAGGTTATGCATGATAAAGATCCTGAGACAATCTTTCTAAGGGTATTAGAAGTTTTTAAGTCATTTGGTTTTGTTTTGTTTTAGAGTCAGTTTGCTAAGGGACTAGCAAAGGGTAAGTGTGGGGTAGTTTGATAAGTGTGTTTTACGCTATGTTTTTAATGTGTTTTTACCCTCATTTGTACCTTGTTTATTCCTTAGTAATGTTGTTTTTACTTATTTTGAGTCAAAAGGGTTTTTCTGTAGAGCAATGGCTAATATGTGTCTTTATACAGAAATTTGTGCTTAAGTGTTGTAAATTCGATTTGGAACAAACACTTGGTAATTTTCTCATGATTCACCGTACCTTTACATTGTCAATTTTGATGAATTTGGTTTAATGTGTAGATGACATGTAAATGAGCATATGAGAACAAGGATCATGAAGATTGGATTCATGGAAGACAACAAAAGAAGCCATGGAAAAGAATAAACTCCGAAACATAAGGTTTTGATCCGAGCAGAAATTTCCAGAAACCATAACTCAACTTCAAAGATTTCCCTAGGACGATCCAGGAGGAACCAGGGAACGTGCCATATATGGATGGAAAGCTGTGGATGTCTAGTTTCTAAATCTTTTGGAATCGCAGCAATCCGAGTTCTGAGGAAGAAGTTATGCCGGAAACAATGGCCGGAGGTCAGTCTCGCGAATGAAACTCTCTCGCGAATGAAACTCTCCCGCGAAT
Organism: Comarum palustre; assembly: GCA_951800085.1. Classification (NCBI taxonomy): domain Eukaryota; kingdom Viridiplantae; phylum Streptophyta; class Magnoliopsida; order Rosales; family Rosaceae; genus Comarum; species Comarum palustre. The sequence continues at coordinate 5,737,402 of OX637578.1, forward strand.
GAAAACTTACTCGCGAGCAGAAATCTCTCCCGCGAACAGGAATCCTACATCAACTTCGGAAAATCATATCTAAATATCCAGGAGGAATCTGAGGACGAGCCATATATCATTGGAAAGCTACGGAAGTCTAGTTTTCAGATCTTCTTGAATCACAGCATTTGGAGTTCAGATGAAGGAGTTATGATCAAAACAATGGACGGAGGTCAAGCTGCAAAACTGGGCAGTTTCTGCCTAAGTTGTCACACGAGTTTGGGAGGATGTTTCTTCACCAAAATTCTTCCCAAGCATGTCAAAGGACTTAAGAGAAGCTTAATGAAGTCATGGGAAGCTGCATTGAAGAAGAAGATTCGAAGAATGCATCATGGCAGCCGAAACAACCAAGTATGGAGCTTTTCCGGTCAAACCGGGAAAATCTGTCCTTGCCGAGTTTGTCCATGATTTCGGCTGCCTATGAGCCCAAGAACTTGTGTATAAGGCCTACATGGATCCAATAACATGTAGAGGAGTCCAAGAAATCAGAAATCCAAGGTCCAAGTCGAAATCTTTGTCCAAAGATAAAAGGAGGAAACCAAGCTCAACAAGGAAGGTGTCTCCTTGAAGCTCCTGATTTCTCTAGGGTTTTCCCTTAAACTTTCTGTATAAATAGGACCTATGTACATCAAATTTCGTGTCTTTCAATTGCTCTAAGCCTTAGAATAGCCTAGCTCTACTTAAAAACCCTCCCTACACAGAAACACCATAGCCTTGCTGCCGCCGCCAACCCCTTGCTGCCGACTGCATCTTGCTGCCGACTGCATTCCTTTGCCGCCACCAATCCCTTCTTCAATCCTTGCCGACTCTTAGGGTAGGTTTAGGTATGAATACATTCAAGGTTTATGTGTGTATCTACTGTATGGATGATGGTTCTTTATATATATGTTTGTTTTGGTTTTCGGTTTTACGTTATAAACATGTTTGCTTGTTCTTCTTGGTGATTTTCATGTGATTGTGTTTATAATTGTAACGTGTAGAACTGCATGTTAGGATGACGACTTAGATTAAGTTGTTTGTGTTTACGTAATTAATAACTTGAATTGATTAATCCTCACCTGAGCACGTAATCGAACTCTAGGTTAGCTTGAATCTAGACAAGTTAGCTATTAGGGGGGAGTTTCATATGCCGTAGTGTCTAAGGGTTAAGATCAGGCGATTGTAGGTCTTGATTCTTAGTCACTACCAAGGGTGGTAGGGTGAGAGATTTGCATGTTGAATAGGATGAGTGACGCCATACCTAGGACCATGTTTCCAATGACTCTCGTTCGATCAGTGTATTTTGTCTCAATGTCAGGCGATTGTAGGCATTGAACAGGATGACACATATACAAACTTAGTGTCAGGCGATTGTAGGCACTAAGTTTACATGAGAAGTCTAAATAGTTGGAATTAATTACAAGTTGTGAAAACGTAAGTACGACTTCTTAAACTTGCGAAATTTGTGACATGTCTTTCTTCACGGTGCTAAGTTGTTTTATGCTTGAGTATTGATTGACCATGTTTTGTAAATAAATGTCTTTATTTTCTTTATCTGTTTCGAACCATCTTTAAATCCCCCATAATATTTTGTATATATGTTTATACTTGTATAGTTGTGACAGAATTGTACTTGTATGTTTATATTATATTTGTGAATGTTACTAACTTGTTTTAATGCAGATATAATCCTTCCCTAGTGTCCCCGGCTTGAACGATCCCTACTTACAGTTACTACAATGATAGGGTTTTTTAAATTGCATGTCATGTTATGACACGTCAGGAGGCGGCCAGGGAACATCCAGAGGTCAACCAGTACGTCTATACGTACGAGAAGGCATATCCTGACTCCCAGGAGGATATTGTAAGTCGTTTTACGTTTGAAAATTTAGTAAATTATATGTATATATATATATTTTAAAATGTTAATTAATTTTTTTTCCTATCAAATTAGGCGAGGGTGAGGCAGGCTAGTGACGAGGTGATGGCTGCTATAGTCAGGGAGACATGGCCTGACACGCAAGAGGAAGACATGTCTGAAGCCATGTCCCGGATCGACAGTTCAGATCTCAGCGTTGGGGCCAGGATCATGGGCACAGCCTTCCCACCGCGAGGAAATAACTTCTACTGTCGGGGCCTGGGAAAGAAGGGCGAGGGGGTACTGAAAACCACTCCTGGGTTTCAGAAAAAAGGAGCCTCGACCAGCACCAGAACGACTCAGCTTGAGGCGGAAGTTCAGATGTTACGGGAACAACAAGCCGCCCAAGCAGCATATACTGCCGAAAGAGAGGCCGCCCAAGCAGCATATACTGCGGCTCTACAGGAGTACACTATAGCATCCCATGCCGCCCAGCAGACACAGCAGCAGCAGATGTACCAGTACATGCAAGATTTTATAGCTGCACAGCAGCAGGGACTTCCCCTTCCGCCCATGCCCCCGCCTGTTGTCTTACCTCAGCCGCCGCAACCTCCCCAACAACCTCATCCTGGAGCAGACATTGATTTAGACGATATCGATTTCATTTAGTTTTTTAAGTTTATGAACAATTATTTATTTAGTTTTTTAGGTTTATGAACAAATATTAATTTACTTTTTAGGTTTATGAACAATTTATGAATTGAAAATTTAATGCAAAATGTTTATGTTACTTTAGATGGTGTGTTATTGTTGGTTATGAAATTGTTTCTGTAATTTGCAGCTTGCTTGGATGGTAATGTATAAATTTTGTTTGGGTTTCTAGTATAAAAAGTACTATAGCCGACGAAATTTACCATATTTCGTCGGCTAAAGTTTTAAAAATTAAAAAATAAATAGACAATAGCCGACGAAATTTGCCATATTTCGTCGGCTAAAAATATCATGGCCGACGAAACTGTGCTAATTTCGTCGGCTATTCTCTATTTATTTTTTAATTTTTTAAACTTTAGCCGACGAATTTTTAATATTATTTCGTCGGCTAAGTTTTGGAGTATAGCCGACGAAATAATATATTGTACTTCGTCGGCTATGCTCTAACACTTAGCCGACGAAATAATATATAAAATTCGTCGGCTAAGTGTTGAAGTATAGCCGACGAATTAAAATATATTATTTCGTCGGCTATACTCCAACACTTAGCCGACGAAATAATATTAAAAATTCGTCGGCTAAGTGTTGGAGTATAGCCGACGACGGACTTTATTTCGTCGGCTATAAGTATAGCCGACGACTTATAGCCGACGACTTCTTAGCCGACGAAAAATGTGAACAGGCCGACGAAAAAATTTCGTCGGCTAAAGTGCTTATCCTGGTAGTGAAGCTTGGTTGTTCGAAGAAGATACATTTTCACGCTGAACATTTAGCACGCCCGGTGGGACCAACGTGTTAGAAATCATGGGTGTCAACGAATACTCCAAGTTATACCTGGCTTGCAATAAACCACAACATTCGCGAGATAACCTACATAACTCAGCGAACTGTAGAGGTTTATCAATTGAAGAAACGATCTTGCGTTTCGGTTTATTACCAGAAAAGTCGACAGAGTCCATTTGTGAGAAAGTCATCATGGACGACGAATCAAAGCACCTACTAGCTGATTTGGCTGCCAAAATAGCAGTGCTCGCTGAGAAGATGAAGCGAGTAGAAACGACCATACAACAGTTTGAGCGGACTCAGACGCAGCATGGTCAGGAAATCAGGGCGACCAGCCAAAGTGTTGAGAAGCTGCAAAATTCTACTACCCAGAATAGTGCTGAAACTGATGACAAGATCGACAGGCAGTTTGAACGTCTTCGAGAGGTAGAGAAAGTCTTGGGAATAGAAAGGAGCCGTGAGGCTTAGCGAATTGCGAGGGCGAAAGGAAAGTTTGACGAAGAGCTAGATTCGCAGAGTTTTGAAGAGGTGACTAACCCATCGTCATCTTCCAAAACTATGACAATTAAGGCTATTGGACCATTCACATTGGTTCGCACAGATACAAGAGAGACAGTAGCTGGGACGCCTGCCGGACAAGAGGTGAGTCTGAGGCGTCAAAGGAACCAAGATCTACCTAGAAGTCTTGAACCACCAAGAATAGAAGTCCATAATGGGGTGGCGACTGGCTAGGGATGCACACCAGAGTAGGTGATGTAGATGATTCAGGAAACTGTTAGGATGATGCAGGGACAGCCACCTGTGAATCTGAATTATTCCAATCCCTATCTAGACGAAGTAACATATATGGCATGGCCTGAGCACTATAAGAAACTTCGGTTTACAACTTTTTCTGGAGAAGGATCAGAAGATGCCACTACCCATATTTCTCACTTTCAAAGCGAATGTGGTCCTTATGGGACCAATGATATTTTTAAACTAAGAGTTTTTGAGTCTTCTCTTGCAGGGTCTGCATTAACTTGGTATACTAGGTTGACTTCTAGGTCAGTCCTTAATTGGCCAACCATGGAGACTATGTTCAGAACAACTTTTGGCACAGTGGAGCCCGAAGTCGATTTATCATCACTAACCTCTATGAATCAACAGCCAATGGAGTCTCATGTGGAGTATCTGAAGAGATTGAAAATCCAGCAGACCAAGTGCATGACTCCAATTTCAGAACAGGATGTCATTCGCATAGCCATCAAAGGATTAGAACGTTGTCAGAGGGCTAAATATCATGACGTTCACTTTGCAAGCATGACAGATCTGATGAGCAAGGTAGCCAACTACCAGAACTTCCTTGATGAGCTGGATGGAGGCCCTGGAGCTTCACAAGGTTCACCAACATCTTATATTCTAGAGACCTTGAAACCTAGATATGGTCCCAACAGGAGCTGAATGTTGTCAACAGTGTACTCACACTTGGATCCTTTTTACAGTCCACAACATTATTTCATGGAACCACATGGATTTGTCGAACAAGACGACGAAGAGGACGTGGCAGCCGTGGAGTTAGCTGGGAGACAAGTGGTCAAGTCTAGGGCACTACGAATGGAAAAGAACTCAGTCAAGATAACAACTGGAGCATTCGCCAAGCCAGAGTACGAATCCTATACCTACAATGCCCACAAGGCTCCAGAAATCCTAGACGAGCTGTTTGCTCAAGGAAAGGTTCGACATGACTTCGGAACATGTCTAAAGCCAGAACAAATTAGGGGAAAGAAGTACTGCAAGTACCATAATCTGTGGAATCATAATAACTCTGAGTGTATCAGGTTGAAAGATCAGCTTCAGAGATGGATCAATACTAGCAAGTTGGATGTTGACGGCGAGAAGACAGCCGCTTGGGTTGATGTGGATCCATTCCCCACAATCTCCATGGTAGACATCATACCTGTAATGACTTATTCTCGGAAGAAGAATGTCAAGCCTCGGTTTTCAGATTACACGTATGACGCCAATCAGGCCCATGTCATTCTGGAGACGTTGATCATAGAAGGAATAATAGAGATCCCTTGGGGATCAGTTTCAGCTGAAGAGGTTATTGCAGGTAAAACATATTGTAAGTTCCAAAATGTTTGGACTCACCACACTGTAACTTGTGTACAGCTTAAGGACCAGATCCAGCAATGGATAAATGAAGGATACTTGAAGTTTGAAGACAAACCAGAAACAGAGGTATCCATGGTGGAGGTGACCTTCAACCAAAAAGGGGCAAGGAATGTGACATTGGATCTGGGTGAAGAAAAACAATCAGATCAGCCAGTGATCATCGAAAAAGTCAAACCAACAGTAGAGGGTTCGACAGTAGTACTATGTTCTAGGTGCAAGGTAGAATGTGTACTGAAGATGAGCTATGAAGAGTTCGCAAGGACTGTCAAGTCATCAGACGCTGTTACCTTGCAGTCGCCACCAGACCATTATGCGCCCTTTAGCCCGCGGGGCATAAAGACATAAGGACAGGTAAACCAGATCCTTTAGGGATCTGAGGCAGTTCAGCAGTTTCAAGCTTCTACAAGCACTAGCCATGAAGTTGGGACTCATCAGCAAGCTCAACCAAATGTTCTGACAAAGCCATATATACCACCTGTTTCAAAAACAATCATCAAGGAAAATAAGTGGTATGTACGAGAAAGAGGAAGAGTGGTGGAAGCGACACCAACTCAAGCTAGGAATGCACAGAAGAAATATGGTCAGGCAAAGCGAACGCTAGAAGCCTTGGAGAAATGTGACATTCAGCCTGACCAAATAAGGCAAATGCCGGAGAAATTACGAAAGGTGATTGAAAACTTGAAAGTTAGGCCCTATGTGCACGTTCGCCATGGAACCAGTCAAAGCGAGCTGGCGAATGATCGACCTCAACAGAGAGAAAGTGTCTTTAGAAGATTGTCACAATGACCAGTAGATAACAGACCAGAGCAAAGGGTTTCGGTCCTTAATAGATTATCGTTTGCTAAAGATACTACATCTGAGGAGGCTAGGAACAAGAAGGCCAGGATAGATACAGCTCTGAACAAGGTGGAACGCCGTCAGAAATTTGAATGGAAACCAAAAGTGGTTTCTTAAGAAGATAAAACAGTAACTCGGTTGCAAGTTACTCATAAGCCTACACCTGAAGCTATTTTAAAAATGAAATCTATTTCTGAGGTTCCTACTGTCAATGACAGAATTGTACAGATTGTGCCTAGCAGTGAGCAGCAGGTTGAGGATGAAGTCATCTTGGAACTCAACCAAGATGACAACATGGAAAGGTTAGAGGCCCAAGAACCTAAAGAAAGCTTAGAGTGTGACATGCTATATCTGATAAGGGGACATACCTTGAACCACCAGCGTCTGCAGAACTGGGATGTAACATGACATATACAGTCTCCAAGAAGTATGCTTTGTCAAGACCCATGTCATCCCATGTGTTCTTGAATTCAGACAATACTGAGGAAAAAGAGCTTCTCATTACAGAGAAGATAGAGCAATTGTCTTCTGATTTGCAGAATATTCAGATTCAGCAACATGAGGTCACGAACGAGGCCACGAATGAGGAATCAGATCGTAAAAAGCTGTTTATGATGTTCTCTAAACCAACCATAACCATGACTCAGCATCTTAAGCCTTTATATATGACAGCAGAGATGGAGGGAATGAAGGTGAACATGATCCTGATTGATAATGGCACTGCTGTTAGCATCATTACAGTGCAGACAATGGAGGCACTGAAGATCCCTAAGGAGAAGATCCTCAACAGTAACCTAAAAGTTAAAAGCTTTGCAGGCAATGTAACCAAAACCTCTGGGTTTTGATGCTCAAGATAAAGTTAGGACCATCTAATTTCTTCTAGTCATTTTTTCTGACAGACTGCACTGCTCCCTACAGTATTATTCTAGGCAGGGATTAGATTCATCGAGCATATTGTGCTCCATCTTTTATGCATCACGAGCTACTCATGTGGAATCCCGTGACAGATCAACCAGAACTAGTGAAAGCGGACGAGCGCCCATATTTGGTGGCTGCGTGCATGCTCGATTCTGAATATTATTATGGAGATATGCGCCATTTTAGGGTTGTTGGGGTCGATGGCAAAGATAATCCGTAGAGGGTCACCTCTTTTGAACTTTCGCGATGGGGTCTAATCCAAGCTCACGCTGATACCAGCATGCCTAGCTTCATTTTACCAAGCTTTAATAACCATAAATGAAAACAAACCTCAACAAAGAAGAAGAGGAGGCCTATGTGTTCCTACTTCAGAGGTTATCTATCTTTAAACAGGAATATGAGGCTTGGAATGACATATCCTTGGTAGAATGCATCGAAGACGAGTTAACCAATGACGAATATGAGAAAGAGGAGATCATTTAACCAGCTCATGCAGCCTTGGATGATACTCCACTTAAAGTCAAAGATCCAGTTGAGAAAGTTAACCTGGGTTCCCCTGAGGAACCAATAAAGGTTGGCATTAGTCAGTATTTAGAACCACATCAGCGACAACAACTGATTGAGTTGTTGCAAGAATTTAAAGATTGTTTTGCTGAGAAATATGAAGACATGCTCGGTCTAGCACCTGAGCTGGTTTGTCACAAGTTACCTATAACGGTTCGTTATAAGCCGGTTCAACAGGAACATCGGCGAATGAATACGGAGACGGCGGAGGCAGTCAAAACAGAAGTGCAAAACATGGTCAAGGCAGGGATAACCAGGCCAGCAAAGTACACACAGTGGTTATCCAACATTGTTCCGGTTCGGAAAAAGAACAGAAAGATACGTGTTTGTGTCGATTACCGGAACCTAAATACAGCAACACCTAAGGACGTGTATCCTATGCCCATGGCGGACATGTTGGTAGATGTTGTGGCAGGTCATGAGATTCTATCCTTCATGGATGGTACGGCTAGATACCATCAGATACCTGTACATGAAGAAGACAGGCATAAGACGGCTTTTCGATGTCCAGGTTTTACAGGGGCATTTGAATACATAGGTATGCCATTTGGTCTTAAGAATGCAGGAGCCACTTACCAGAGAGCCATGAATCTTATTTTTCATGACATCCTCAGCACCAAGATAAAAAGGAATACATTGACGACGTAGTGGTTAAGTCAAAACAGAGAGAAAATCATATCGAAGACCTGTGACTGGTGTTTGAACGGATGCGAAGACACAGACTGCGTATGCATCCAGCAAAGTGTATTTTTGGGGTTCATGCAGGAGATTTTCTGGGATTCGTGGTACATCAGCATGGTATAGAAGTTCCTGGAGACAAGACTAATGCGGTGATAGAAACTCCAGCCCTAAGGAACAAGAAGGAGTTGGAGAGCCTGATAGACAAGATTAATTTCTTGCGAAGATTCATATCTAATTCTGCAGGAAAGATTGCTCATTTCTCTCCCATTCTTAAGTTACATGCTGAAAAGAAGTTTATTTAGGAGTCAGCGCATCAGGATGCTTTTGAGAAGATCAAGGAGTATCTAGCGAATCCTCCTGTGTTACGACCACCACGGCCAGGCATTCCTTTGAAGTTATACATATCAGCATCTTCTTATTCTATTGCAGGACTGCTAGCTCAGGACAAGACTAGGGAAGATGGTAAAATCATCGAGTATGCGGTGTATTACCTAAGCAAAACATTGCTAGATGTTGAAACCAGATATTCACCAATTGAGATGCTCTGTTTAGCCCTGTATTTCGCTGGATGCAAATTACGACATTACATGCTGTCATTCAATACATTGGTCATAGCACAGACTGACTTGGTGAAGTATATGCTAACTAGGCCTTTCCTGAGAGGTAGGGTTGGTAAATGGATGCTCGCTTTGTCCGAATTTTCCCTCTAGTATGTCCCACTCAAAGCACAAACTGGGCAAGCAGTTTCAGACTTTCTTCTACATCATCTTGTTTAGGACCAGCTGGACGGTCAGGACAACACAGTTGACTTAGTCTACACAGAGCCATGGATCTTGTACTTTGATGGAAGTTGCATGGATTCTCTATCAGGAGAAAGTATTTCATTGGTTAATCCAGCAGGGGACAAGTTTTCTTATTCTTTTCAACTGGAATGGAAATGTACTAATAACCAAGCAGAGTATGAAGCTGTGATAATTGGCTTGGAGATGCTGCTAGAGATGGGGGTGAGAGACGTCGAAGTGTTGGGAGACTCGTTGTTAGTGATCAACCAACTTAAAGGTGTGTACAAGCGTATTACATTTGGTCTAATCCCTTTCTGGGAAAGAGCAATGGAGTTGTTAGATGAATTCGTAAACGTTGCGCTTGATTACATACATAACGAGTTAGCACAGATTGCTACTGGTGTCAGCATGGCTGATGGCGTTCACGAACGTATTCTTAAGGTGGAGAAACGTACTTTACCTTCATTTATGGCTCACCTGAAGATTAACGATGAATGGTTGGTGGCAACACTGGATCCTATTGATGTTGATTGGCAGCCTATCATACAATACCTGACGAATCCATCCGCTCCAGTGGGTAAGAAGGTTAGGTATTTGGCTTTAAATTACATCCTCAAGGGAGGCGAGCTATTGCGCCGAGGAGAAGACGGTGTGGACCTACGATGTATCTATGGAAAAGAAGCTAAATGATTACTAAGAGAGGTACATTTGGGGGTCTCTGGATCTCATCAAGCTGGACCCAAGATGAGGTGGCTCATTCGCCGTTATGGTTTTTTCTGGCCATCTATTCTTAAAGATTGCATCAGCTTTGCTCAAGGTTGTTTCGAGTGTCAGACTCATGGACCAGTCCAGCATGTTCCAGATATTCCCATGCAACCTATCATTAAGCCTTGGCCTAGTAGAGGTTGGGCGTTAAATTTTGTGAGAGTCATTCATCCCTATTCTTCTGAACAACATAAGTTTTTGTTGGTGGGGACAGATTTCTTCACTAAGTGGGTGAAGACAGTACCAGCAAAGGATGCTTCTGCTACTACAGTTTGCCGGTTTGTGTTTCAGAATATTATTTGTAGATATGGTATACCATAATGTCTGGTGGCAGAACGAGGGGCAGCCTTTATGGCCAGAGAAACTCAAGAGTTTCTTGAAGGATATGTAATTAAATTTCTTCATTATACACCTTATTATGCTCAGTCTAATGGACATGCAGAAGCTAGCAACAAAATTATTTTGTCTATTCTACGAAAGATGTTGGCAGACAACCCTAGAAATTGACATAATGAGTTGGATCATACTCTGTGGGCTTATCGAACGTCCAAAAGAATCCCTACCGGAACTACTCCATATGCTTTGATGTTTGGTCATGATGCAGTTCTTCCCATGGAGATTAATGTTCATTCTCTATGCGTTCACGAACAACATCCGCTAATTGGTAAAGATTATGTTCAAGCTATGTATCAGGAACATGAAGACTTAGATTCCAAGCGAATGGAGGCTTTGGATAATCTCATCATGGAGAAGAAAAGAGTTGCTCGTGCTTATGATAAACGCACAAAATGACGTAGCTTTGGAGTTGGGGATTTGGTTTGGAAAGCCATTTTGCCTTTTGGTGAACACGTTCGCGGACGTGGAAAATGGTCTCCAACTTGGGATGGGCCTTTTGTCATTGATCGTCTTATTGGAAAAGAGGCTTATTACCTTAGAGAGTTGGATGGTGAAATCCATACTAATCCTATTAATGGTCATCATTTGAAGAAATATCTCCTTAGTATCTGGGAGTATGAGGACCCTCCATCAGTCGTTCAATCTCCAGACAGGACTTTATTCTTTCTCTGAAACATGTCTGACCTGGGGGGCATGGTGCAGATGACAAGTTTGTTCGGTTTAGCTCTCTCTGGAACTTGTTCGCGACAACCAAAACAAACTGGGGGTAACATTATACCATCTGAGAAGTTTGATACCCCGTTTTTTCAAATTTTTTGCCATGTTTTGAAACTTTGAGAGTTTCATTCGATTTGTAACTATTTGAGTTGCAATTTCATTTATATCCATTGAACCAACACCTGTGGTTTAAAGTTGGAAAACCAATTTTTGTACAAGATACAGGCGAAGATATGAGAAACAATCAAGTGTTTTATTCATAATCGACTTTGTGGCTAAAAACATTTACAATGCAAAGAGGCCAGAAAGTGGCTTTGATACCATAATATAATAAGTCCTACTGTTATTCGCCAGCTAGCCTAAGAAGTACAAGATAGTAGAAACAGCTGGAGAATTGGAGAGTTAAACATTTACAATGCCAAGAGGCCAGAAAGTGGCTCTGATACCATAATACAAGAAGTCCTACTGCTATTAACCAGCTAGTGTAAGAAGTACAAGATAGTAGAAACAGCTGGAGAATTGGAGAGTCAAACATACCATCTTGCAGAACATGTGCTGATCAGGGAACAAACACAAGCCAGAATGGGTTGGTACAAGTTGGCAGTCTCCATAATCCTTCTATGAACTACGTTGCGAGGATACCTCACGTTCGAGCAAATCCTATAACAGTAGTTACACTTTGAGGAAGGACATGAGGACATGACACTAAACTTATATACCATTTGAGGACAGACCACTAAACTTAGGGGAAAAAGCTCAAGGAGTTTAGTGCCTAGTGGAAAGAGTTTCTTAAGGAGAAGAAGATGAGAGAAATGAGCCATGGCGAAGATGTTGTGTTGATTAAAAGGAACTGTGCTGAGTTCCCAATTTATAGCGAAGGATAGATGACTCTCGAAGGCTTTTGGAAATGATTTTGGATTAATTGTTGGTCAAAAGTAGTTGCGTTTCACATCTTTTCAGGATCTCAGCATTAATTCAATATCAAGCGTTGTGATTTCCCGAGATAGAACATTTAGAAGAGAATCAAAGAAGTTGGCTTTTTAATTTCTGAAATGAGGTTTGGGCTGTCTACCGAAGTTTGCCAGCGAACCTAATGTCTATCTGGATCCTTTCGAGATCAGCCTTTGACAGTAAAGCTTTTTCCTTCGCCTTCTTTTCGGAGTCATCTGCTTGCGCCAGCTGGTCTTTCAACTTCTTTATCTTTGAGATTCGCTCCTGAATGGCAGAAATTTTAGTATGTTTTTCCTCACGTGCTTGTTTCAGAAGAGCTTCAGTTTCGCTATGCGTCTGTCTGCGATCACAGTAGCTTCTTGGTAGTCAGCTTGGAGTTGGTTAGATGCTTCAGAAAATGTTTTCATGAGCTGATTTCTTTGTTCGCTGGAGACCTGTGCATCGTTGTTATCCGACTCCTAGTTATCAATTTGTGAAGGCAGATGCTGCATACAGCTTTCCAAGAGCTGTAGCTTTTCTTCATTCACATGGCCTCGAAGGGATGATATGGCTTTGAGGATCTTGTTTTCATTTTCCTCCAATGTGATAGCAACAGCATCGAGATTCGCCAGGAATTCCTTAGCTGCAACTACTTCAGGGTTAATGACGGAAATCTTGAAGAGAGCTTGAAGACTTTCTTCTAAGGACTTGTCAGCAATATTAATAGTGGTGATAGATGCAGTGGTTGGAACACTGGTCTTGATGATAGGCTCTGTTTCAGTCGTTAATACCTGAAAATTGAGGACTTAATCAGTTGGATCTCAGGAATGACATCAGGGATGGTATAGCAAGATATGAGAAGGATACAGACCTCAGTTGGAGGGGAAGACCCCTGTGAAGTAACCAAGGGGAAAGGGGGAATATCCTCGGGTTTTTCAGAAGCCATAGATACATTGGAAGATTCAGGAATATCAACTTGAGGCACATTCGTGGTTGGTAAGAGAGTTGATTCTTGGAAACAAAACTAAATGTGATTTTTGTGAAGTAAAAAGAAAGCTATAGGAGAAGTGGAACTATTATACCTAGACAGTTAGTGTCTTAGAGGGTTCTGCATCTTCCTGTGTGGTACCAATAGTCGCCCCAGAAGGAATTTGTGCTTCATCCGGAGGAGTTTGAGCTACTAAAGGCGCATTTGTGGATGCGTCGAGGACTGGTTCCTGTTGGAAATATATCAGGAGCATGAGTTTTTTTAAGAGAAAAACTAATAATCACAAGGAAATTGTCTTGTGAAATACGAGTATATGGTGACCTCACATCCGGGGCTACTTCTGGAAATTCTGAGGCAGTAGGATTTGAGTTGTACTCCAAGTCATGAGCAACCCCTGCAAGGATGATCATCTTGTTATTCTCATTGGATTCGCCGGAGTCTTCTGACGTAGAATCGTCTGACATGGGATTTTCAGCTGCTGGTCCGGCAGCAAAGTTAGGATTTGAGGAGACCTCAACTTCTGAAGGGCGTAGTATTCGAAGAGGAACAACGTTAGATCGAGACAGTATACTACATAGCACATCGTCTAATAGCTTGTCTCTTTCCCAATTTGAAGGAGGAGGTGTATGGATTGGAGTCTGTTAGGAAGAGGAAGCATCTACTGGGGTGTTTTTTCGTCTACGAGTTAGCTACAACAGGGTTTGATGTCAGCGAATACTCTTCAATAAAATGAACAGTAGCGAATGGATTAAAAGGTTCTTGAAAGCTTACTAGATGTGGCTCAATGTCTTCATCAGAGTCATCCATGATCACTCTCCTGCTCCTCTTGTTAGGTTGTGAAGTTGATGCTTGGGTTGGAGGTACACTTGGGTTTTGTCTCTACATGGTTAAACAATCAGTTATTGGTTCGTTAACCAGGATGAGTAAGGATCAATTTTTAAAGAGAAAGATGTAGTTATTTATTGATTCGTGGTTGAACTTTGAATTGGCACGTATTTCTTAGGGTAGCAAATCCATCAAGAATTGCTCTGTCAGCAGAGATGAAGGATCTGGCATGTTTGAAAGTCATTCTGAAGAAAGTACTGATGTCTGCAGGCCAATGATGATCGTGAAGAGAGTCCCACCACTGAGTATATTCTTGAGAAACGCCATTGGTAAAGAATAACAGGTCAAAGCTATGAATCTTGACTGTGGTTGGGATTAATCTGGACTTGAAACGAGGATCCCCGATCTTCTGCCTTGGTACTTTCTCTATTCGTCAGGAACTGTAACAGTTGAGGCTGTCAGTGAGAGGGTAAGGCACGCGCTGGTGAAGGCCAAGATGACGACAGAAATGGTTGGGTGCATATAGTTCAAAGCCAGCCGGCTTGGGTAGAGCAATATCCATCAGAGAAATAGACTGATTAAACAGGGTTCGCCCTTCAGGAGATTGTGTTATGGACCACATGAACTCATTCACCAGAGCCTTAGGGTACTTATGATGGAGGACTAGAAGACCTGAGTCTAGTGTGGTGGCATCCAAGTTGAACAGGTGAAGAAGCATTGACGAACGCTCTCCCTAGTACTTGATTCGCTTGGATGTTTGTGACCTACTTATCTCTAAATTGGACAAAGTAATCTGCAACCAGAGGTCTAGTATCCAAAGGGGACCAGATACATCACTATAATTCAATTGATAGAGGGACAATTTGTGCAGCGCTCTATAAAAGAATCTCAATACCAGTTGAGCTAGGCCAAGGCGGTGCCCATTGAAGAGAAGAGTTGCAGTGCGTGCCCAGGTCTTAGTTAATTTCTGAGTTGTTGTGCAGGCCACGAACTTATGAAGCCAAAAGTCAAGGAAGGTGATTCCACTCTGTTCACCTGCGCGAGCATAGAAATGTCCAACCCATCCTTTATAGGACTGGTGTGTGGGGAAGTTTGCTGGGTTGGTGGTATGGAAGACAGCTGCATCTTCAAAGAGGTGTTCCTGGTATGCTTCCTCAGTAACTGGGAAGCCAGTGATTGCATAAATATCCAGAAGAGTGATGCCCATTTGATCAAACCTGAAATCAAAGGTGTTACTGTAGGAATTCCAGAAACAGGTAGCAGCCATCATTGGGGGTCGATTCGCGCCGCGACTGTTCAGATTGAAACTTAGATCAATAGCATCCGCGATTCCTGCTAGTCTCCATCGATCTAGATCAAGAGCTCAGCGATTCTGGTACCACTACATCATTTGATCACATGGAAATGGCCAGACTCCAATTCTGGTTGGACAGTCACTTTGCTTCTGCCAGGAGGTAACATCTGCAGAAACGTTTTGGAAGAGGAATATGGGGATCCTGGATTCATGGTAATAGTGTTGAACTTCTAGGAACTTTTTTATGAATGGCCCAAGTCCGGCGGTGGCTCTGGTAGTCAATTCCAGATGAGAATGGGTTGAGTGAGCAATAACTTTAAGGTTTTCAGAGATTCTCTTGCCATCAATGGCAGTGTCTTAGGTTGGAATGTCACCCATGGTGTAGAAGAAAGGATGAGAATGAGATTTGGCGTTAGGATATTTACAGGAGTCGAACATGTGCCTCTGAATCGAAGTGTTGTTTGCTGAAGGTGGACGATAGTGAAGGGGGAAACGATACAGCGTTATCTATTATTTTAAAGAAACTGGGCCGGGTTTCTAGCCCTTATCGATTTCACAAGTGGGCTTGGTGTTCAATCTCAAGGCCTGGGGGGCAAAGTTTGGGCCAAAATATTATCTTTCGGCAAATGCTTAAGAAGAGAGCCTAGTGGACCGATTCTTGCGGTCTACGTTATTATTAATGTGTTTCCTTTCGACTGTAAGTAATAATTGACAAGGATTTGTGGTTGCTTAAGGAATCCTCCAAAGATCCAAGGGGATTTGATATGCCTTGATCCGTAAGAAATAATAAACCCTAGTGTTCACTATAAGAAGGGGTCAAGATACAGAGACAAGACACATCTCAACGATTCAACACAACTTTTGGACACTGCAAAACAAGCTTCTCCGGAGCACCTCTACCAGGAAAATTCCTCGAATCTTTTTGTCCACCAAAACGCTATCCGTAGGCATTCCCCGCTGCTACTCACCAAAGCCCGACCCGTCGGCATTATCCGCTGCTACCTCACCAAGTCTCATCCGTGAGCGAACAGTCCACCACCGCTTCATAAAGCCATATCCGTAGGCGAACACCCGTAAAACCATTGTTGGAGTGAAAAACTCTAGCAAATATCCACAGTTTGTCAGGGATCCTTTGGCGAAAGCACCTTATCCTTGATTTTTAGCTCTGCTCAACCATATCAGTCTGAGTAGGAACGTCCACTTCAGAAGAGGAGGAGAAAAATCCTAGTTGCTCTTCAGCTAGGTTTGTGAAGAACCTAAGTGTCAGCCTGACCAACGCTTGTACGACAATCATTTGAGAAGAAGACTGAAGGCGAACGCGCATCAAGACCAAGGTTGTACCTGACCCATAGGTACTGACACGCTCTCAAGCGTGGTTGTTCGAAGAACATACATTTTCACGCCGAACAGAAACTACAACCATAACAAGAGCACAAAGATAAATATAGCTAACATACAGATTGAATTAGCTAGTAGTTTGACACAGTGGCGTATCTAGAAATTTAGGTCTAGTGGGACAAAAAATATAGTACAAACAAATATTACAACTGATAGTTTCTATAAATTACAACGTGTTTTGACAAGATTTCATATTTTAAAATCGTTGCATGATAGTCTCGCTTTATAATAGTAAAAGATGTTTTTCACGATATATCAAATGACTCGAAATTATAATTTATAAACTTGTAACTTATTCAAATCGTATTATTCATTGCAGAAAATAATCTCTCTAAAGTCTAAACTTGTAAGTTAAATGCTACTTGATTTTATGTAAACATTTAAACTATGTTTAAAAGATTTATGTACTACATTGATATTCTAATATTAGGAGTTGCAAAAAAATAGAAAAACAACTTAAACAGTAGTCGCGTCGTAAATAGCTGAATCCTATCAAAACAGGAAAGAAAAAAAATATATTATCAGTCGTGTGAAAGATTTTTGTATCAGTGAAAAAATAGTTATGAAATACTAATATATATATATAGTCCTCAAACTGAATGGAACATATATGATAGTTTAGTAGAGTGGTGTCCAACATTTTGTTTGAACATGCTTCCGCCCCTACACGTACAACACGAACTTGACATGAAATGATCTATTGACAACCTTAACTACAAGCCACCCAGAGTCATCATATTTTACTTTATGTTCTTTTGTTGATCGATGAGTCATTACATGATATATGTAAAAGCCATTATGCATTACTTACTCATGCAGCATATATAAATCTTAACAGAGCTTCAATTTGTATAATTTGTAAAGAAGAAAGGGATTGTAGTACGCTAGAACGAGTAACTGCATTTGTGTTCACTCAATTATGTCTCAGCACACTCTCAAATTGACATAAATCTAGCTAAGAGGGTTATTGCATGAAAAGTGAAAAGATCGGTTTCTGGCTAGGTTGGAAGTTCAATCTCTCAAGATAAAGAAGACGATGCCTATATATTTGTGCTCATAATTCTATTTCGATCCATCCCAAGCCAATATGTCTTACTCTCCAGCTAGCTTTCTTTTCTATCCCCCAGAATCACAAAAATGATGAGTCTGAAAACCACATGTTTAACATGCTTGTTGCCCTTCTAGTTCTATTCGCATCTGCACATCTGCACCCATATGCTGCGCATCATAAACATGAAACCGATGATCCTCTCCCAGACACAACTGCAACCTCTTATCTTTCAAAACGGGCATTGTAATTTCACAAAGGTGCAAGCAGCTGTTGATGAAGTTCCAGAACATAGCCAACAAAGGACAGTTATACTGATCAAAAGAGGATTTTACACGTAAGACTTTGATTATTGCAACTTTTCTCCCAACTTTTCCTCAGTTAAACTGTAAACTGTTGTATTCATTTGTGTGCTATTCATAATTGCATATATAGTGAGAAAGTGAAGGTTCCAATTAGCAAACCAAATATAACATTTCAAGGAGAAGGGTATTGAACTATTTATGGACTACAATTGCTTGGAATGATACGGCCAAGTCAACACATAGCACCGAACTTACTGCCTCGGTTCATGTTGCTGCTGACAACTTCATAGCTAAGAACATAAGTTTTAATTATCAGCGTGAGTTATATTAGGAATGTAATATTATAATTATATTATAAGGTTATACTTACTAATTGTATTTCTTATAATCTCTTATATAAACAAATATTGTGAGATGAATAAAATATTAGCAAATTCATTATCTGATCTTATTATATTTGAGTTCGTATCAGAACAAACATCCGAAAGAACTTTGTCTCTTTATTTTTTGTTTTTCGATTTGAGGAGTTATAACCCAATTAGTTAGGGTTTTTCTTCTTGGTTCGTCTACATCAAGTCTCCCTCTTTTAAATTGGGATTCAGTTTTGTCGTTTCCCAAATGACGTCGTTTCTCGGTTTTTTCTCCAGTTCGTCGCGACGGTTTCCGATCAGAACCATTGGTTTCTTCCTAAATCTTCTGCCAAGTCATAGCAGGGTATAGCTACAATTTTTTTGGTCTTCTTCTCAGACCGGTGTTCTTCACTCTACACCATCGTCGTCGTCGCCAAAGTGCAGGCCGCTTCCCTCTCAATTTACACCACCCCTACTTCCCTGCATTCACAAGGCCTATACTATCCGCTAGTGGGGTATTGTAAAATCCCTTGGCAAACACAGTGGTGACAAAGTGATTGAAAACAAAGGAAAACCTCTGTAAATCTAATCAGAGTTCTTCCAGACTAGTTTTCCGGCATCGTTCCTCTATCTGCTCCTGGTTGTCGCCGTCGTCAGACCCGTTTCGGTCTCTGCTTCGCTCTCCAAAAGCTTCTTCGGGTTTCCAGCGCTAGACCGCCGCTGCATTCCCGTTCCAACATACCTCGTGTTGAATCCAGCTGACCTGACCAACAGAAGATCTGACCCGACCCTGTCCAAATCCGACCCGACCTGACTCAATCCGAACCAAGAGATCCGACCCGACCTGACAGATCCCTGTCGCCGTCGTCTGCAGACCCGTTTCGGTCTCCGCTTCGTTCTCCAAAAGCTTCTTCTGGTTTCCAGCGCTAGACCGCCACTGCGTTCCCGATCCAACATACCTCGTGTTGAATCCAGCTGACCCGCCCAACAGAAGATCCGACCCGACCCAAGTGATCCGACCCAACCCAATCCAGCTCATCTGATCCGATCCACAGATTTGTAAATGGGAGAAGAAAAGAAAAGGACTCGTGTGTACGTTGGAAATTTGAGTTCTTGGGTCTTAGAGGAAGAGCTCAAAATTGAGTTCCGTAAATTTGAGACTATACGGAGGATATGGGTTGCACATAGACAATCAAGTTTTTCTTTTATCTATTTTAATGATAATAGAGATGCTGAGGATGTTGTTCGTGAATTAGATGGTCACAATGATTGGAGGGTTGAACTTTCACATAACTCTATAAGTGCGGTGAAACACAACTTCAATAACAGTAATATTTCTGCAACCAAAAAACCACGTGGAAGTGGTATGACTTTGAAAATCTCTAATTTTTTTGGTTGTGATACTTGGATTATTGATTCTGGTGCCACTGATCATATGAGTTATGATAAATCGTATTTTACTAAGTTGTCTTCTCCTTTAGTGTCATATGTCACTAATGCTAATGGTGAGACTTTTCTTGTGTTAGAGAAATGGTCGGTTCGTGTCACTCCTACTTTAGAACTACATAATATTTTATATGTACCTGACCTGTCTCATCACTTGATTTTTGTTCCCCAGTTGAATACCGAGTCTCAATGTTCTGTAACCTTTTATCTCATGTATGTGACTTTTCAGGATCTTCTTACCATGAAGCTTATCAGTCGGGGGTATTTGAGGGGCATATTGTTTCACTTAGATCAGACATATGCACGAGAGAAACCTTGAGCACAACCTCGAACTGCTTTGACCTCGAGCTCTATCCAGCTAAGTGAAATTTGATTGTGGCATCGCCACTTAGGGCATCCATCCTTTATTGTTATGAAAAAATCCATGTCTTCTTTGTTTATTGGTATCAATGAGTTTACTATACGTTGTGAAACATGTATCATAGCTAAGAGTCATCGTGCTACTTATTCTCCTAGTTTCTCTAGGCATAGTGTTCCTTTTGAAGTAATTCATTCAGATGTTTGGGGACCCTCTAGAGAGCCTAATGTGTCGGGTATGAGATATTTTATATTGTTTGTTGATGATTGCACAAGGTTGTCAACGATTGCCCTTTTGAAAACCAAAGATGAAGTATTTCCAGATTTTCAAGTTTTTCGTACTCTTGTTCAAACACAATACAATAGCACCATTAAAGTTCTTCGTTCAGACAATGGAGAGTATGTTAATCATTCTTTCAAACAGTTTTTCCAAACACATGGGATTGTTCACCAAACTACTTGTTCACAAATACCAGAGCAAAATGGGGTGTCTGAAACAAAAAACCGTCATCTCCTAGATATAGCTTCTGCCATTCTTTTTAGTGCTCAAACGCCTGAATATTTTTGGGGTGATGTAGTACATGCTTCTGCTCATCTTATCAACCGTCTTCCATCTAGTGTTTTTCCAGAAAAGATTCCTTTTGAGGTCCTTACATCTCATGTTTCTATTCCCTCATTTCATAATCTTCCTGCATGTGTCTTTGGTTGTGTTGCTTTCGTTCATGTTCCTAAAAACCAGAGGTCTAAGTTGGATGCTCGAGCGATTAAGTGTGTGTTTGTTAGTTATGAAGGACATCAAACAGGCTACAAGTGTTACCATCCACCCACTAGAAAGTATTGTCAATATGAATGTTACTTTCTTTGAAGACATGAGTTATTTCTCCTCATCTGATACTGCTCTTCAAATGGAGCATTCATATTTTAAAGAACTGTATCATGGTGAGGGGGAGGAATCAGAAGGATGAGTAGTTACACAGGAAAGAGATACAACGATAAGTCCAAATGGGATTATTATCTCATCAAATTCAAAAACAAAGACTAATACAGAAATAGAAGCACCAGTTCCTCTAGAAACTGAACCACCGGTTAATCCAGTGATTCATCTAGATTCAAAAGCACCAGTTTTAAGCACTAAGAATGCATTTGAAGACACAACTGCAGCTCCTACCTTCGCTGTTCCTACCCCTAACCCAGAGCTTACTGGTACTGAAGATCACTCATTTGAGGTATGTCCCCCCACTTGTACTAGTAGTAGTGAGTCTAATGGTGGTCAATATGTGTTACCAAATAGGTCTACTCGAGGTTAAACACCTAAAAGATATGAACTCACTCTTCAAGCTAAATTAAAGTACATAGTAGCCAATTATATGTCCACTAAAAGATTATCTAAGTCATATGCATCATATGTGAATCAAATATTTGTTGTATCAATACCTAACAAAGTGAGGATGCATTGAGAGATCCAATGTGGAGGAAAACAATGGAGGAAGAGATGGATGCGTTACAGAAGAATGATACATGAGAACTTGTGCCTCCACCACATGGCAAGAATGTTGTAGGTTGTTGTTGGGTGTTTACTGTAAAACATAATGCAGATGGATCAGTGAACCGGTACAAAACACGTCTTGTTGCAAAGGGGTTTACTCAGACGTATTGTATAAACTATGATGAGACTTTTGCACATGTTGCTAAAATGAATACTATTCGGATTCTGCTTTCCTTTGCTGCTAGTTTAAACTGGCCAATTCGACAATTTGATGTCAAAAACGCTTTTTTCATAGAGTTAGATGAGGAGGTGTACATGAGTCTCACACCAGGGTATGTAGCTGCTTCTCATGGTGAATTTGTATATAAATTGAGAAAGTCTTTGCATGGTCTAAATGTCATGCCCTGACTCTTATTTAGTATCTTTTTTTAGTAAGTTTGATTCGAGATTTTAATATTAACCGTATGTGTGAAGCTTTTCAGGAGACTTTCGCTTTACCGAGTATTTTTAACCTTATTCGGAATACAAATGTTATTTTGGTTGTTTCTTTTTAAGAATTACCACTTGGGGTAATTAGTTTTTTTGTGTTTACCTAAGTTTTGGAGGAGTATATAAGGAGGACAAAAAAATAGAAGTGAGATCGAGAGGAAGAGACCGAGAGGGAGAAGTGGAAGCAAGCGAAGGAGAGAGAGAGGGAGCCGAGCTCCACCTCTCCCAAGTCCGGCCACCAGCACCGACGAGCGCACTGGACACCGCCGCCCCAACTCGCCCTGCCCCGTCGCTGCAGCCGTCCAGGAACAGTACCAGGTAAAAGATTTTTGAGATTTCTCCTTGTGTTGGCCTGATTTGCTTAATTCTTTGGTTAGGGAAGCTAATTCGGACCATAGGGAGGTTGTTTGTGAAAGGAATTAAGCTATTTTGGAGTGGATTTTCGGATTGGAGGAGTTTGATTCGAATTTTTAGGGATTTTTACTGTTTCATTATGTTTTTGGATGGTTTAGGCCGAGATTTTGATTGTGTGTTGGTTGAGAAAGTTGTTGGGCTCGATGAGAGGAATCTACTGTATTTTTAGGGATTTTTGGAGGTGGTCGGAGGGGCGACGCCGCCTTCTGAAGCCTGATTTTTGTTTTCCGACAGTGTGGTTGTGATGCTGATTAGGGTTGGTAGATTTAATGTTGAGTTTTGAATTTTAGTGCCGGATTGTTAAGTTGTAGTAGTTTGGGAGAAAATGTTTATTAAGTTATTTAAGGATTTTTCGGGAGTTTGTTTCTATGGAATAGGGATATTACGGGGAGAATCCGTAGTGGAGGTCAAGTTTAGCCTTATTTTCTCCTTAAGAGTAAAAAGGAGAGCAAAAGTGAATTTATTTTTTACTACTTGGAATCTATCAAAAAATTAATTATCATTTCCTCTCAGGACAAGAGGACTATCGCACAGCAGGAAGCGAGAAGTGACTATGTGGAAATCGCTCAAATTGTGAGTGGATATTTTATTTGCTCATTTTAATATTTTATTTCTCCTGAATTTATGCATGCGGAAATCTTTATCATGATCCTTGTCATTGCTTTATTAATTATTTGCAAGTGGTAATTTAGTTTGGGGCATTTGCATATTTTTGTTTTACGAGAGAGTGCACGAATGAAATCGCTAGCTAGCCCGCATACTCGTCTGCTTTAACGGTGTGGTGCAGTCCCGTTATTGTGTGTCCTTGCGTTCGCGCATGTGGAGTCGCCCGCTGTTTTTAATGTTTGTTATTTTTGGGAGTATGGGTATGTACGCACTCATGTCTGTCTGCTACGATGGTGTGGCCAAGCCATGTAGTGTGCCGTGATCGCGCTTCTCGTGAGCGGAGTAGCCCTAAATGGACCGATTAATTCATGAGGGGAGTATGGGCATATGTGTATAACTTTCGGAGTCTGCATGTGTTTTAGATTATTTTTCATTATGCCCTATTTTTTTCCGTCATGGTTTACTGGGAATTATTTTATTGCAATTTTGCCTTGTGGTTTTGGTTTCATTTGTTTTAAGTGAGAGAACATTGTCGGAAGTATTGTTGATTAATTTGTTTTTATCCACTCACTCTAACCTATTATTTAAATGTTTCTCCCCTGGGCCCTTCGTTTTAAATGCCCAGTCTGCAGAGTTCGTGTTGGCTTCAGAATAAGGCGAGGCATAGCCACTTCTGTCACCACCAGTTTTCACCAGTAGGTGTTAGCATGTCTACTCTCTGTAGTTTATCCTTTTATCATTTCCAGAAGAATGCTCTGATAACCATGTGTTTACTTTAATATGTGAGAATTTAACTTTATGTTGTAACGGATTTATGTGATGGATTTATTTGGTATTTTCTGAAAGGTAGAAAGGCATGTTTTTATCTGTTTGGTGGTTGGGTTTGTGCGTTTGTAGGTTAAGGGTTGTCCACTTTCAAAGGAGGTGCTGCCGAATTTCTGGTAGAATCTTCTTTGGAGATGGTCCCCGCAAGGCTCATCTCGGTAATTAGGGTAAAAATCGAGACGGGTTTTGATACTAAAACAGTCACCTCATGCTTGGTTTGGGAGGTTTTCAAAGTTTATGCGTAAAGTTGGTTATAAACAGAGTAATTCAGACCACACGTTGTTTCTAAAGCATCAACAAGGGAATGTAACAACCTTAATTATTTATGTCTATGATATGGTAATCACTAGAAATGATATTGTTGAGATGGACAGATTGCAAAGTTAACTAGCCTCCGAGTTTGAAGAATTTGGGTGATCTCAAGTACTTCTTAGGAATTGAAGTAGCTAAGGGAGAGAAGGAATATACTTGTGCCAGAGAAAGTACATTTTTGATCTATTGACAGAGACAGGTATGTTGGATTGCATACCTATGAGCACACCTATTGAGCAGAACCATCGTCTAGCAGAATATTCAGACCAGATACCCAGTGATCGGGCTTGCTATCAGAGGTTAGTTGGGCGATTGATTTACTTAACTCATACTAGACCAGATATTGCATATGTAGTGAGTCAGTTCATGCATAACCTGAGCGAGAGTCACATGGCGCTGTTGTGAGAATCTTAAGGTATTTGAAGTTAACTCCTGGGAAAGGAGTATTGTTTTCTAAACACAACAATATTTTTGATGTTTGTGACTTCACATATGCAGATTGGGCTAAAAATATTACAGACATGAGGTCTACATCAGGTAATTTTATATTTGTGGGAAGTAATTTGGTTATATGGAAGAGTAAGAAACAAAAAGGTTGTGACACGTTCTAGTGCTGAGACTGAGTTCAGAGGTATGGTTCATGGAGTATGTGAGTTATTGTGGCTGAGAAATTTGTTACATGATTTGGGTATCAAACCCACATGTGTTATGCAGCTGTATTGTGATAATAAGGCAACAATTGATATATCACAGAACCTAATGCAACATAATCGTACTAAGCATGTGGAGGTTGATCATCACTTTATAAAAGAGAAGCTACATGCCAATATTCTTAGCTTCCCTTTTGTTCCTGCTGAAGAAAAACTTGCAGATATACTCACCAAATGAATATCCAGGAAGACATTTTATGACTCACTAAGCAAATTGGACATGATTGATGTGTATGCGCCAACTTGATGTGGAGTGTTAGCGTGAGTCATATTAGGAATGTAATATTGTAATTATAGTGTAGGGTTTTACTTACCAATTGTATTTCTTGTAATCACTTATATAAACATCTATTGTGAGATGAATAAAATATCAACAAATTCATTCTCTGATCTTGTCATATATGAGTTCAAGGTGAGCAAATAACAATATTTGTATGTATATTATGTATTGTATGCGTATTTTTACTTGAACATATGTGTTCCTATACATATACATAATTACATACACAATGGCAAATATACATGAAGCATGAGAGGGGTCGTAGGGCACAAGCCCAACCAAGCTTTTTAGGGAGAAAAAAACTACTTATATTACGTATTTTTTTGGTAAATGTATATTTTAGGCTCGGCCAAGCCCACCCCATCTCCAAGAACTCTCTAAACTGTTGTGCATGTGTCTTGGCCTCATTTTATGATTTCTCATTCCTCTCACTTTTCCTTCTAGTTTTATAGTATTTTTTCTCTTATATATATTTTTATAGTATTTTTCCTCTTATTATCGAATTAGTCAAAACCTTTTTCAATCATTAAGTAATATTTAGGTTTTCTGATTATCTTACAAAACCAGTAACTTTACCTATGAAACTTTGTTCTTGTTCTTCTTGTGTATCGAATGTTTTATTTATTTATTTGTTTAATTGGTAATTATGTTGAGTTTTTTTTAATAAATTGAATTCCATGTCATTGCCATATTCTATTGGTTGTTGGCATGATACTCGTAATTAATTCTGACCATTAAATATTATTAAATCTAATAACTTATAAATGTTAAAAACTATGTAAAAATAAGTATCTCTCGATTCGGACCCTATCTAAAAACCAATATGATAAACAACTTTTTGCCAACGATCACTTGAAGAAAGTGATGTTTGCAGCCGTGTTGGTGTATCCAAATATCAAAGATATGAATATATGTGGTTGCAATGATAACCATCCACTGTATTTTTAAGGTCGACCCAAGAACATTGAGGAAAGGTGGGATTATTAATTTGGGAGATGAAATATTCGCTGGAAAATTAATGGAATAAAAGGATACTCTTACATCACTATGTATTGATTTGGTATGATGACTAGCAACCGAAGGATGCTAGAAACAGATCACCCTTCTAAATCTTTCAAGATGTGTACACGTCTTTTTTTCATTGCCTGAAATAGAATATAAAACGTCATGCATTATAATCAGAACTTTAATATCTAACTATTTTAAACATTTTCAATAAAAATAAAAAACTATTTTAAACATTTATACATAAAAAAGTATTTGAAGCATTTTATTTGGTAAAATTTGAATTTTGTTTTGAATAAAGGGTCAATGTGTCTCGATTAATAAAATTGTCTAATCGTTAAATTTATAAATTTGAAGAATAGAAAACGTTTATGATTCGGTAACTGACACTTTTTTTCTTTATTAAACAAGATCAAAGAATTTCATTCTTACCTCCATGATAACTCAAACTCATGACTTAGTAGAAAGGTAATAAGTGAGGAAGCTATGTCCACCATAAATATTCATATTTCTATTGTGATGTAATTTTTTCGTCGAATAAAAATTCTAATGATTCTCCTAATTAAAAAAGCTTATGGTTCATATACTAGTGTCTTCATAGTCCAGCGGGCAATAAGGGGTAAACAAAATTTATTAATAAATTACATAATTACATGGACGATCCAATATTTGATTATGTGGTTAGATTGACGGTCCAAAGTAAGAGATTTTCTTATTTTTAAAATTGGAGAAGTTTTCATTTTAGAGAAAGAAGAAAACCGATAAACAAAGCAAATGAACAGAGAAATAGTGCCACAAATTCCTTACAAATGAAAGTTAGGCATATAGCTCAATAGAAACACGGTTACACGTTTCTAAAACCAATACAACAATACTTTAACATTGCTCTAAAGTTAAATTCAAGGTTTTGCCGGACAAATTTATTAAACATTTTTGGTCACACTGACCTCATTTTTGACATGTGCTTTGATCAGACATACGTGACTGCTGACAAGCAAATAAGTGATTGATTACCTCTTATACTAGTTTAGAACTTTTTAGTTTGTTCTGTTTTTTAATTTTATATCTACATCATAATCATTTATTTTATAAATATTTATAAACAGAGAATTTCAGTAAATTTTTAACTAAATTGAAAATCGTTAAGACATTCATAAGTGTGATTTATCAAATATGAACTTAAACTGTTCATGTTTGACATATTTGGTTCGTTCATTGATTTGATCTAGTTTTATTTCTTAACGATCACCAATTTGGATGAAATTTTGTAGGATTGATCTATTATATAAATCTACAACTTGAATGGTTAAGATGTCAAAAATTTTTCAAAAATTTGGCCTAATAAGCAATTAATTCAAAAAATATTCAACTAGTCCTAATTATAAGGGCTATAATCACATGACAACATGACTTACAATAATTATATAACTGTTTTAGCGGAGTATCTTCAATACACGGTCGTATATGTACACGACACATGTGAATGGTTAAGATTAGAGGATATAATATTGATACATAAGTGGTCAATAATTATATGACTGTTTTAGAGGAGTATCTTCAATTCACGGCAGTGTATGTACACGACACATGTGAACGGTTGAAATTAGATGATATAATATTGATACATGGGTGGTCAAACATATAAATTGTTATGAATGACTACAATTGTATCATGTACATACACGGCCGTGCATACAGAAATTTCTTATGTTTTAGTATGTCGTCACTTTCTTATGAAATATACTACATTTTAGATATCAGTAATAGACGTTGATTACGTTATTCATGTAACAGTGATATGCTTTATTTTATGATGTGTGAAATAATAAGTAGGAAAAATGGAGTATATTCAATACAGTATTTACACAATATATATGAAATGTTGATATTAGAGGATATAATATTGATGCATGAGTGGTCAAACATAAGAATTGTTATAAATGATTAAGATTGTGTCGTGTATATACACGTCGTACATACATGAATTTCTTAAAAAGAAAAATAAAAAAAGACAAATTAATAACAATAATTGAACATATGGTACTAATTATAGGGATTGATTGTCCATTCCAATAAAAACAAAATTGACATGCACATTCCAATTAATCTTATTGAAATTACATTTTGCCTCTGATCTATTATATCTACTCCTCTCTCCTCTATCACCCATTTCAAATAGATATTTTCTCTCTCTCTCTCTCTCTCTCTCTTTCTCTCTCTCTCTCCTCTAGATCAGAGTCTGAGCCAGCTCTAGATCAAAGCTCGACGTCGGTGACCATGTCGTTTCACTGGATGATGTTCTCCATAGAGATCTGGACGTGGACCATGGAGATCTGGACGATAGACGACCACCATGAAGATCTGGATGACGACGACCACAACGATATTCGCTCAACCATGAAGATCTCCGTCTCTGCCTTTGGATTCCGACGTCGTCACTCGAGTTTGTTCATCTGCTAGAGTTTACTACCCCAGTAAAAGTTTACTAAGGGTAGTAAACTTTATTTTTTACATGTAAGTTGATTTTTCACTGTATTTAATGTGTATAATGGGCATTAGAGATATTGTTTTACAAGTTTACTACCTCTAGTACAAGTTTATTAGGGGTAGTAAACTTTTGATTTACTACCAATGCCTCGAGTTTGTTCATCTGCTCGAGTTTACTACCCCAGTAAAAGTTTACTAAGGGTAGTAAACTTTAGTTTTTTGCATCTAAGTTGATTTTTCACTGTTTTCATGTGTAATGGGGTTTAGAGATTCTATTTTGCAAGTTTACTACATGTGGTAAAGATTTACTACCTCTAGTACAAGTTTATTAGGGGTAGTAAACTTATGATTTACTACCAATGTCTCGAGTGTGAGACCCCGAAATTTTAAATTAATTTTCCGACACATTTAGGGTTTAATTCCGATTACTTTTCAGTACGTCGTCATTTTCGTCTAACGTTTTTACGTTTAGACACGTCGCCACTTGCGTGAAAGTATTTACGGAATATTTTCCGGCACTTCACGTAATTTTTCGTACGACTTTTATGTTTAAATTCGATGTTTGGTTATTTGAAATGAATTTTCGAAAATGGTTTTGGTTTTGAATTTAATTTGGGAATTGGGATTAAATCGTGGCCGTTGATTCGATCGACGAATCGTGGCCACTCGTTTTTCTTTAAAACCCTATCTCCTTTCCCTTTCTCTCCACCACTCCTTTTCTCCTTTATCTTTCCTTCTCCACTTTCCGCTTCGGTGCCCTTTCTATTTCTCCACTTTCCTCTTTTTTCTGCTTTCCTTATCGAGAGCAACAGCTCTCTTTCTCTCTCTCCTTTCTCTTCGATCCAGCAGCCACCCTGCTCCTCCACCGGCCGCGCGTCTCCACTCACCGCCGCCCTCACTGACTTCGCCTCGCCCCGGCGACCTCAACCAGACCACCAGTGACGCCAGCGCCGCCCAGCAACGAGGGGAACTCCGGTTTCACTGTGCAACACAGATCGAAGCAAACCAGAGAGTTTGAGG
Source organism: Comarum palustre (assembly GCA_951800085.1). Taxonomy (NCBI): domain Eukaryota; kingdom Viridiplantae; phylum Streptophyta; class Magnoliopsida; order Rosales; family Rosaceae; genus Comarum; species Comarum palustre. The sequence goes on from OX637578.1 coordinate 5,767,152, forward strand.
AGCCAGGCCACTCCCAGGCGCCACCAGAAGCTGCCCAGGAGCACGGAGGAAGGAGGAGAAGACCAGCAGAGATCCGGCGGAGGTTTCGCCGGAGAAACAGTGGAGGAAGCTTCTAGGTATAAATCTTAACCTTTTCTGGTGTTTGAAGTGTTGTTGGTTAGCCTAGGTTGTGTAGAAGGAGGAAAAACAGGCCTAGGGACTCGATCTGGCCGGAAAACCTTGAAATCCGGCGAAACCAGACGATCGGAGACCGGCACGGTAAAAACTCTGGTTTTTACCGTGTCAGTTTTACTTTTACCATTTACCCAGGGGCAGAGTTACCAATTTGCCCCTGACTGTTTGAAATAATTACAGTTACTGTTTTACTATTTACTTTTACTGTTTTACTGTTACAGTTTTACTTTTACTGTTTACTTTTACTGTTTACTTTGATCGGTTGACTTTGACCGGTTGACTATTTGACTTTGACCAGTTGACTTTTTGACGGTTGACTTTTTGACCGTTGACCGTTGACTTTTACTATTCCAAAGTTGACTTTTAACTTATGCCGTAGAACACCTATTTTACGTTTTCGAACACTACGGTTAAACGTTTTAAAGACTTTTAGTTTTTAAATGTGGCAAAACGACGTAAGTACTGAATAAGAAATAATCCCGACTTCTCGCTGTTCGAGAATCGGAGTGTCAAACAAGTCAAACCCTAGTGTCAGAAAGATAAACAAAGAATGTTTATCAAGTCTTAGTCGTAGATAGTAGATCCTCGAATTACTTATACCTGACTATCACTGTTGTCTCACCCACAGACTCAGGAGCTCGTCTACGCAGGCTTCAGGAGGACCAGGAGTTGGAGCGCAGCCAGCTGTACCATCATACCAGGTAGTAGGGGAGCACGCCCAATGGGTGAGCCGAAACCCTCTTGGGTCGGCGGCTCTTTCACTTTATACTTATAAAATACTGTTGCATTGTTTTAAGCTTGACCACACGCTTCTTATAGCACTTGGTGTGTGTGTGTGTGTGTGAGTTTTGGATCGAAAAGTAGTACCGTCGTCCTGATTTCCGGTGCTTGGCCTGAGAGCGACGGGACCTAGTATTCTAGCACTCCTGCGGTGTCGATGACCGTAAACCTCCGGAGGGGCTATGCCCTGTTTATTTCATTCATTTATCCCGCTTACGCTCGTCTCGTACAGAGTAAAACGTGACGTAAGTGTGGCCTGCTATTTGTTGGGCGTTAGCTGGAAATGGACGCTCTCGCTATTCTGCGCACTCGGGCGCTTAGATAGTTGGCCCCGGTTTGCAGTGAAGACAAACCCGGGATTTCGGCCGCTCAGATCCAGAGAGTTCTTTCATATGTGGTCACATGTTTTACCGAGCTTTGTGTGCGTGGCGTGCATTTACATTTCCACATGCTCTTTCGTACTTACGAGTACCTACATATACATATATACGAAATGTTTTCTCATGGGTTTTAAACCCCGACTTGGATGGCTTTGGCCCCATTTGGGTTAGCGAGGACGAGTTGCTCACCTCTACATCTTTTCAGGTCTACAGCACCCATCACTAGAGGAGCTGGACTAGATCGCGGAGCGTCGACGGTTATCGTGCACTTCCGATTTCGAGGACTCACATTCTGGTGTGGTTTCCATGTTTCATGATTTCCGTATCTTTGATGTTGTTATCTGTTGGATACTCTGAGACATTATTCGGGCCCATTGTTTCGAGACTTTTTCATGTACTATTTCTGTCTCGGGTATTTTTCCATTATCTTCCGCTTGTAAAACATTTGTATGCTACTCTGATCATTTGTCATTCTGTATTTGACATTCATATTATTATTCATGTGTTGCTTGTTTCATTCATAGCCTTGTGGTTTCGGTCCAGAGGGTCATCAATACGTCGAAAGACGTATTGATTACTCGCTAGATCGGGATTACGGCGGTTACCGTCGTGTTCCGGGACCGAGAATAGTCCCCGGGATGCGACATCGAGCTTGTTCATCTGCTTCCCAGTAAAAGTTTACTAAGGATAGTAAACTTTAGATTTTGCATCCAAGTTGATTTTTCTCTTCTGATCTCCTCTCTCTCTAACTGTCATTCACAGAGCCTTCGTCTCCACCATCTCCTACGACTTCATCATCGCCTCCACCATCTCCGATGACCTCATCATTCTCTCTACCTAATCTCCGTCTCGTCCTTGCCGGTCGCTGTAACACTGAGTCCGAAGAGCAACGTCAAATCAAGATCTGGTCATGTCGTCTACAAGCCGACACTAGAAAACGTCGATACTGGGGTTAGTAGACTTGGATTTGATGAAATACTAGGTTTAATAGACTTGGTTTTGAAGTATAATAGGGTTAATAGACTTGGTTTTGATGCATACAGTGTGTTATTAAACTTGGTTTGGAGTATACTGGGGTTAGTAGATTTGGTTTTGTAGTATACTAGTGTTATTAGACTTAAAAATTTGGAGTATACTGGGGTTAGTAGACTTGGATTTGATGTAGATGTTGCCCCAGTAAACTTTATGTAAAAGTTTATTGCCCCTTGTAGAAAAAAATCCGGCGAAATTTCGGCTACCAGTAGTTTTCCAGCGTCCGGTGACCGGAGTCCGGCGGTTGGTGACCAGAGACCGGTGTCCGGCGACCGGAGATGCTCCGGCAAAATATTCTCTCTCATTTTTTTTCTACGAGTGTATAAGGAACAAGGATAAAATCGCCTCAAAAATATTATTTTATTATAAATTTAATCAAAATTTATGTATTTAAACATTATTATATACTGCTTATATTAAAATGAGTATTTAACTTTTTAATTTATTAATTTAGAGTCACTTTTCTTATTTCTTTTGCAAATAGTGATTCTCCCGATTAATAACGGGGTACGTACGGTCGTACGCTACGCGGAATTACCGCACATTCTGAGGTGGTACAGTTTACCAGGCGGAAGGGAATACCAAACCAAAGCTGAGAGAGGAACACAAACAAGAAGAAGCAGCTTCCTTTTACTGGGTGAAGAAGAATAGGTGAAGCCCAACACCACTCTGCTTCTTAAGGATTCTAATGGCAGAGGTTGCTTCTGAGTCCAAAGATACATGTGCCACCACTACCACCGCCACTAGTAGGAATTCCGATCCCATTGAGAATCGTCCCGTCCGTGTCTACGCCGATGGGATCTACGATCTCTTCCACTTCGGCCATGCTCGCTCTCTCGAGCAAGCCAAATTATCGTATGCCATTTTCTCTCATTTCCTTATATTTTGCTTTGTTCTTCAATCTGGGTAGCTCTTATTGGGTTAGTTTTAGTTTGTATTTTGGAAAATTTTGCAGCTTTTTTGTGTTTTGTTATCTGGGTATGTGTTACTTTTCTGTGATCGTTTGCTTATGCTGTGAAATTTGCTTGATTCTTCATTGGTTTATCCCATTCTATTTGATTGAAGATAACCTTGTACATAAATGCATTGTATTGGCTTATTGGATTCATGTGAGTTGTGTAAGCTTGTATAAAATTGTTATCTTCGAGTATAAGAATGTGTAAGGGGATGTTTCTGAGAGTGAACATGTAAGATACTCGTTCGAGGCATTATATTGGGACTACAAGCACAGTGTAGAGAGGAAAAAATTCAGTGAGAGATTTAAGTTTTGTTTACTTTGTTAGTGTTGCTCTAGTTTTTTTGTGGAATTGCTGTTCTATGTGATATTCTCTATACCGTGTGGGGTGTGGCTTGTTATTGGTACTTTTTGAGATTGATGTGGTGCTGTGTCCTTGTTTGCATTTGCTTACAAGTTGAAATTCTGATTTCAGGTTCCCTAATACCTACTTGCTGGTTGGTGTTTGCAATGATGATACCACTCACAAGTTTAAAGGGAAGACTGTTATGACAGATTCTGAACGATATGAATCTCTTCGCCATTGCAAGTATGATGGTTTCTCTGTTACTTTCTTCGCCCTCCTCCAGTCCTCCCCCTCTAAATCCTCACTCCCTTGTCCAGAGAGTTTACTTTGGTTTTGTGGATATTTTTAGGACTATAATTTGATACTTGTATACATACACAAATATGTCATGTAATTTTCATACCATAGAGTGGTGTAGCCAATACCATAACCGAAATTTTATTTGTGTAGGTGGGTGGATGAAGTCATTCCTGATGCACCCTGGGTAATCAATCAAGAATTTCTTGACAAGCATAACATTGACTATGTAGCCCATGACTCTCTACCGTATGACAACTTTTTGCATTTCTCACTTTCTGCTCGAATTTCATGCTGTTTATTGCTGACTTTAAGTTCTCAAGTCATGGATTAACTTAATATCTGTTTCTTAGTGTACTCTTCCTTTCTCTACAAGATATGTTTTAACTTAGATCTTATAGATATCGATTGTAGTCGCGTATGTCGCACAGTTTCTTAATTATTTGTGACACTGACCATGCAATTGCTTATACTCTTTGATGAGTCTTGTACAGTTATGCTGATGCTAGTGGAGCCGGAAAGGACGTATACGAATTTGTAAGTTTCAGATAAAAGTTACTTTTCTTTTGCTCGGTGTCTCATTATACGTTGTCATATAATTTGTGAAGTGTTTCTCTTCTTATAGGTCAAAAAAGTTGGCAGGTTTAAGGAGACAAAACGAACCGAGGGGATCTCGACATCGGACATTATAATGAGGATTGTTAAAGATTATAACCAGTATGTGTTGCGTAACTTGGATCGTGGGTATTCTAGAAAAGAGCTTGGCGTTAGTTTTGTGAAGGCAAGAATATTGGTCATGTGCTTTACTATTATGCTGTATATTTGACTGTATAATCTCCTTAAATGAGTTTTTTTTAAATCTACGATGGTAATTTTTCCATGTCCAAGGAACTTACCTCTTTGGTTTCCTTCGATATCAACAGGAAAAACGATTGAGGGTGAACATGAAATTGAAAATGTTACAGGAGAAAGTGAAGGAACACCAAGAAAAAGTAGGAGAAAAGGTATGCCCATTTTGTTGTTCTGTAATTACAGGATGTCATGGGAGGATTGGGGTGGGGTTACTGGGGTTAGGCAGACTGAATGATATGCCTTCTTATCCAGTATAGATTTTTCATGTGCCTTTTTGTTATGATAAGAATTATGGACACGTAATTTACTGATGGCCAAGTTGAGTTTTTTGTTATTTTTGACAGTGGAGGAATTGATTTGGGCATACATACTTGTTTATACAATTTCCAAATTGCCATAATCACAGCCAGCTTAGGAAATATTAATGAACTTAAGTATGATCTTGTTTGACATAGGTAAGCTCGTCATTGTTAGAAATTCAGTTTTCTTAATATCTAGAACTTCTTTCCTTCTAATAAAGTGTCTTTTGCTTCTGGGATTCTGGCTAGTGTGATGTACAACTCGGTGCATGTTCGTTATGTTGGGTGTTGCAGTTTTCTCTGCTCACAGTTTCGTTTTTACCAATCCTTGTTTTTTTTCTTTGGTATTGTTCATGCTCACATGACATTTCATGGCTTTTTACCTCATTTTGTGTCTGGAATAGTACTCGTTGTTAATGAATATAAAAAAGTGTGGCACTTAAAAAAAGTGTGGTGAAAACAAATTAAGTCCAGTCAACAGCCTAGTGATTAGGGTTTACCCATATTTTTATTTTAGCATTTTCATTGCATGCTCCCTTGGTTGTGATTTAGACTGCTGTTATATGCAAGGCGTAACATTAATCAATGAATTGATCACCCTTGAGTGGGCAAAGAGTATCTCTGACGAATGAAGTACTTTGGCGAGAAGTGCTTCGAGCTGTAGTTTTGAGAGCTGCTGCTTCTGTGCTTTGAATAATTATTTGTTTTCAGTGTTTGGTTTCTATTTGTTGCGGAGCTGCTTTCTTCCTGTTTGTTAGCACTTGTTTCTTGTTTTTCTACAAGGAGGGGTGTGTTTTTTGTGTACTTGTTTTTTTTCTCTGCAAGTTTTTGTTTGCATTAAAAAAAAGAAGAAAAAAAGAATATAAAACATAGTGGACAAAGTTTTAAGGGAATATAAGTGTTGACTGCAAGATAAAGTTTCTAGTTACTGTACAACCTTTTTGTGCCAACTTTCCTCAAGTCTACACAGTAAGTCTCAAAGAGCCAAATCTCTTTGAACACCCACATACAGACATGTGTTGATGCGTAGACATGCACAAAGAAGTACCGAGAGCAAGAGAAAGTTTCTTGCTACTGTAAACATTTTTTGCCCGGCTTTCCTAGAGTCTACCCAGTAAGTCTTTTGTAATGACACCCACATATGGAAACATGTAGACATGCACAAGGGTTCAATCATGAAGTTTCTTTTGCTGTAGAAAAAAGGAAAGCAAACAACTATGAAATGTGCCTATTATCTTTTCTCCACAAGGAATCGTGCCGTTGCATAAACCTAGCCTTCCTGATCAGCAATCAATTATCAATTCCAATCTTTTAGCTTTCCTAGTTTCATTTCATTTCAATGTCCTGTTCAGGTTAAATTTGGTTTTTGTGTGTTTTTGTTAGTCAAGGCATTTGGTACTTGCACATTGAATTATCATGTGGTTTTGCCAATGATAATCAGTTTCTTCAGTTTCTTTGAGTTTATGACTGAACTATCCTGTTAAGTGCTTTGTCATTCTTTAAGCCATCACGACTAGATTGTGCATCTGTTTTCTTATCTCCAGTGCTTGTATATGCTTCTGACTGGTGTATATTTCTTACTTGAGATTATAGATTCAGACAGTTGCTATGCATCGTAATGAATGGGTAGAAAATGCTGATCGCTGGGTTGCTGGATTTCTTGAGATGTTTGAAGAAGGTTGCCATAAAATGGTAAATCATTTCTCTATTAACTGATATTAATCAAAGAAAAAGAGATCTGCTATTTTGCTATCCTTTGTCTTATAATGTGAATTTTTTCTCAGGGCACTGCCATTAGAGATCGAATTCAAGAGCGCTTGAGAGGGCAGCAGTCAGCAGGTCTGCTGGAGAATGATGAGGCGGTTACTGATGATGCTGAAGAATATTATGATGATGAAGATGGATATCCTGATGATGAAGAGTATTATGACGATGAAGAATATTATGAAGAGGTATATGGGAAAGACTCAAATATTGAGAATGAGGGCAATGATAGAGGACAAAGTGGGAAAGGAAAGGACGAGAAAGAAAATAATGACAAAGAAAAGTAGGGACTCTTTTCCATGCTTGCAGTATATATTGGCCGCTGCACCGTCACTGCTTGTTCATGAAGTTCTGTAAACTACTGTACGATGGTTTTGGTGGTGAGACATGATTCCTTGAAGTCGCCATGGGAAACACCAGTCACTCAAAACATACTTGTAGTGTGATTTCTGCCTTTTATCGTCAATATCCAGACTCCAGTGTGGTCAGAGTTTCTTAATCATTTGGCACCCAGATATAGATGTCATGCTTTTCGTCTGTGCCTTTCTGCTTGTTGTGGCCAATATTTGAACTTAAGATTTTCTTCATGAGCCATGTAAAGAGAGCTTATAAGTCACAACACTATTGTTAAATAGAAAAGATTTAGATTATGTCGCCTTTACTTGTCTATTGAACATGATTTGTTAGTCCTAATCAGAAAGGTGTCACTATTAGTTTGAATAAGTTACTCATCATTTCCTATAACAATGGCGGAACAGCCGTCACTGTTACTAATGAGCCGGTTTTTGGCGCGGCTCCAGCCGACCCATCACATGATGAAAGACGTTTTTGCCCTCAATTTCAACCCTAGCTATAAAACACTTAAGGGGCTGTTGGTCAATCTCTTTCGTCTCTCTCTGTTCACTCTCCCTCCCTCTCTCTCTTCCAGATTGGTGCTCTTATTTTTGCCGAATCTGGGCTACACTCAATCGCTTAAGCTCTCGGATAAGTCTAGAAGTGGTGACGATGGTGATGTGGGTGTTGGTGTTAGTGTGAGGATTCATGTACAACCGTCCCCTTCTCTCCTTTCCCGAAGCTCTACGGTCGAAGTCAAACCGGGAATGGGTTCTGGTGCCGCTGTGACAAGTCTCGAAGGTAATTTGGATTTCTGGGGTTTTAGAATTCTTTGGTATGATATGTTCTTTGTATGATTGGTTTCGATAAAAGGTATATACAGATTTGCACCAAAAGGATGCTTCTTCAGTTCGTTTCCAGGTCAGTCTCTTCAATCTTCTCCTTTGCTGGCTCTTTCACTATGAATTTCTACAGTGGTTTTGGGTAATTGGTATTCATCAATTTATGTTTTTTTTGTTGTACCGATTCCAACCTTCTGTATTTTAGATGGTTGGTTTTTGTGGCTTCTTCAAATCAATTGCTATGGATTAATCAATCAACATACCAATATAACCCATTGAGAATGTTCATAGCAGAATGTTCAAAATCCATATTTTGACTATTTCCTATTGGTGCCTACATGCTGTGAATCCTATCCAAATTGGGGAAGTTTCCGCCTATAGAAGATTATGGCAACCTTTTAATCTCATGACAGTTTTTACCAAATATAAGCTTTACATTTCCTTGATGTTCTTTTGTTTTTTAAATTTGAATTGTATCTTTGTTAAGAATTAATATGTTTTGCAGAAAGAATGGTGACATATCCAAGATGTTGTCCTTTTAAATTTGATATTTGTGGGAGCTGTATAAACTCAGCTGAGAAGATGAATTTGTTAAAAATAATAATAATTAATATTATAACAACATTGTTTATGTTGAATAAAAAAAATTTACTCTTTAGTAATTTGCACATAATTGTGTCTTTGATTTGCTTCTGTGATTGTATTAAAATCCATTATGTGAGAGTGATCTGATTTAATATTTTGTTAGTTGTTAGTTCAGTAAAGCAATTGATAATTGTTGTATAACTTGCTTGATTGTTGTTGACTCATTGTTGGTGACCTATGCAGAAGGAGGCTCCATCACAGAGAGACCAATGACTGCATTTTAGAGGCAAGACTGAGATCGAGAAAGGGCATGTTAGGCGAGAAAATAAAGAGCCTTGGTTTAATGTGCTCAAGGTAATGAAAAAAACTTCAGGAGGTTGATATGTTTTCATCTTTTCTTCTGCATTTGAAAATGATCACATGATCTTTTATTCATTTATTAATAAAAGTGTTTAAAAACATATCTCAATGTGCGAATATGAGATATTTTGATTTTTCATTTGGTTTCATGCTTATAAAATAGATCTTATATCTGATACACATGTAATAACTTTGATGAATAGGTTTAATAATTTTGATGTATAGGTTTATGGATATTGAATTTTCTTAGCGCATAGTGGGAATGTAGAGCGTCAATGTAATGAACATAGCAGAGACAATCATAGAACCATTTGAACTATTATGAGACAACTAACAATGTCTATTTGGGGTTTCACTTTTACTGATCAATACTTTAAGTTCTCAAAATCACTGAAACTGTGTCTTATGTTGGTTTTACGAGTTTTCTACTTAATTCAGTTTTTTTCCTGATCAATATAGTTTTCTAATAGATAATGAAGAGTAAGAGATTAACCTAAGGTACTTATCGGTTTAAGATAGTTTTCTATTCATAAAATGCCAGTGGTTAGGGATGAACATCTGTTTTTTCATCAGTACAAGTACTGATCAGTATATATAATCTTCAAGTTTAGGTTTTTTGTAGTTTTGTCTTTGGGTATTTTAGGGTAATGTTCACATTCTCTCTACTGCCTATTCTTCTTGAATTGAATTCAGAGCTCTTTGTGCTACTCATTTTTGTACAAAATAGTTTACAATGTTTCAGTTAGCTAATGGAAGTCATGTATCCCTGTAGGAGAAATAGTTTCTGCTAAACCTGTATGATAAGTAAAACAATTGCAAGTACTACATATTGTTATGTATAGATGCGCCTCTACCAAGTGCTACTTAATGTTATATAAATAAATGTGGTATTAGTTTCAGACCACTTGTTCTTATGTATCTATCTGAATACTTCTCTTACATTCATAGGCTTCAAATGCCATTGTACAGCTTCCTACTGTCACCTGAATTTGGGCGAATATGAATGACTTACTGTCCTGCAGGTCCTATCATTTGCACAGTTCTAGATCCTTCTGTAGAGAACAATTACAGAAGGGATTATAGCAATTACATCAATGTGAGTATCTTTGAGGTAAGCCCCCATGAACTGATGTGCTAAATACCTTTCAATTTCATATAATTCTATGAAGAAGCTATTTGATTTTGTTTATTTATTTTGGGGATATGAGGAACAATAATTATATTCTTCTGTAATATGTTGCCGAACAGATGAGCAATATTTAAAGGAACAATGTATACATGTTCTATGCCGACTAAGTATTCGGTTCCCTTGAGGTAGCTCCAAATATCGAGGACTGCTTTTGCACAAGGGAGATAGGAAGCTCAGATGCACCAATTTTTAGACAAACAGTAAGTAAACCTTCTTAATTATCAAGCATATTAGTTGTAATGCAGGACCCTAATCCCAAATCGATAGAAAACTAAATCAAGCCTCCATTTTCTTAAAATTTAACTTTCTACTTGATAACATTCAAGTAACTGTTTATGAGATACAAAACTGAAAATAACAATTTAGTAAACACAAACCAAGCAAAAAGAGAAGGGAAGTGGAATGACCAAAATCTGATTTTGCTTAAGCACTCTTCTATTTATTGTACACATAAACACTTTAATGTCTGTAGACAGTAGATAGCTTTCCTATCGTCTTAAATCAATATGAACATTTGAAAAATACAGTCGGTTCTCAATCAAGGAAGTTTTGTATGAATTTAAGACTGTAGTTGGTTAAAATCTTTGCTATTGGTTTCAGATAATGATGGTTTCATTATAAAAAGAACAAAGTCAGTACTTCGTAAATCTCATAGGATGATTGAGGATTAAGCAGCTGAACCTATTAGCTGGGTTCACATTTAGTATTGTTTCTTCTCAGGTTTACAATTCAAGAGCCATATAGCTTTGATTCTTCTCAGGTTTACAATTCAAGAGCTATGCTTGGCTAGCCGGAGCTTATTCAATAAATACGGGCATGAGCTTTCAAGAAATTAGTGAGAAGGTATCTTCAAGATTTAGTATTGTTTATACCTTTTTGAATCATGATATTACACTTCAGTTTTTTTATTTGTAGTGAAATTTATGGATGCCTGTTTTCTTAGTTATTTGAAATTATATGAATTGGCTGGATCAATGGTCATATCACTTTCAACAGTTGATATATAAATATAAATATGATGAATAATGTTGAATCACAATGTGTCAAATAACAGACATATGCAACACATAATGGTTAAACGATTGCGTGTCTTAAGCATTAAAGCTGAGCTTGCTTTAACCTCTAGGTTGCTTTCAAGTGTATGTGTGCTTGCTCGCTTCTGTTTCTGATATGGGTCTTTAGAGCTAACTTGGTGCTTCTTGTGTTGTTATTGTGTGTTGGGTAAGCGTGTTCTGTTTGTTCTATTGTTAAGTGCATGCATAAAGAAAATGAGAAGACATGAATTACAATGAGTTAGTTTTAAGGGCATGCATAAAGAATAAAATGTTATTTGTGTCACAGGTCACTTTTGTTAGCAATAGGCTGACTTGCATTGCATATAAGGTCATGTAGGCTCATTGTTCCTTTCAATTGGATGGTAAATGTTGTCTATCCTGATTCTTTGACGGTTGGACATGAGAGACATGAAAGAAACAGTCTCAGCCAAGGAGAACATTACAGAAAGCAGAGTCTACTTAGTCAAATTATATGTATATTTCATACTATTTTATAAATCAATGGTTTGCAAATAAGACATTAGAGGTTTTGCCTATATTTTGTGAGCGTGGTTGCTATCATAATCACTTAACATAGAACATCAAAACAATATTGTAACTTATTAGCTTATTATTCTTATCACTTATGAATAACTATCATCAAATGCAATACAAAGTGGCCTAAATTGTAGCCTAGTCAACACATAAAGATCTGTGTACATAGAATCAAAAACAAAGGTCTCAGTGTCGCTTTCATTTTTGTTCTCATGAACTATGGTTCTCATTCTCTCCAAGTTTGTATCAAGTCCTTGGATCTAAGGTAGACAAAACCCAGCGGCCGATAGTGATCATTATTTATGGCTTTTGATTATATAATTGATCTTAAGCTTCACCATCAAAGGCCAAGTTATACGCTTGCTTGTGCACAGTGCATACAAACTGGCTTAAACTATTGTAGTCAAGTCAACCCAGATAATGCATTCCATATATCTAATAATGGAGAATATGTAGTGCGATTATCATGCACAATTGTACATGATAGGAGAAGACGCACAATCTTCTACTGGTCGAAGGTGACAGGCTTTGGCTCGTTTGGTGATCGACAGTGGGTGAAGGCGGTGATCCTCGAGGTTGGAACGGCAACACTGTAGTGGCTGAGGAGGCAGGCGGCGACGGTAGAGGATCTTCCTTTTGACTGCGCCAGAATAATTTGTCACTGATAGGGGTGATGGTGCTTTGAAGACCTTCTTTGCGGATCCGTGCCACCGTGTGCTAGGGAGGAGGCTGCTCTACTGAAGTCCATCTCGGGTTTGATCTAGTTATCGTCAAGACTGGACGGGATGGTGGACTCGGGGAGATTGCCGGATTGATGCGGTGCGGCGCCAGCTCTGGTGGACTGAGATCGGGACTGATTTAACCTGGTTTGGACTTCGGGTTAAGTTCATGTGGGAGTGGGTTGCCTTTCGGCTTTTGCCCATTTTCCCTCCTTGACTCTGTTGCTGGATTAAGGCCGTATTTTGGTCCATTATGGGCTGATTAGATCCCTAACCATTCCTAGTTGTTTACTCTTTCAATAACGAAGAAATGTACACCATTGAGTCTTTATTCGGGAAGAGGGGAACATGACTAGGGGTGAGGAAGTAATTGCTTTGTTTAGTTTGCTATCCGCTTTTTTGGATGACAGGTTTGTTTTTGCATTTCTAATTGTAGGTTTCATTCAAGTTGTGTATATTGTTGACTTGAGAGGTCCTCGGACATTTCTTGTTTGATTGTTTTCGGTCATGATGATCTATGATTAGAGGGAGAAATCCATTTCCCTTAAAAATGGTTTTGATGTGGCAAAAATAGGGGTTGGGACTTGGGATGTGCCCTTTTGACGGTGAATACTTAATATATCGTGAGAGAGCTATTCATGTGTTTATGTAAGCTTTTTGTGACAGTCGCACTGCCTCAAAAGCCGGCACACCATCATCATTCAACCGGTTGTTTGAAGAAGATTTATTTTTACCTTGAATATGACTTGTGCGAGTACCATTTGATTTAATGACATATATCTTCCGTTTGTAAATATGAAGTTGTGAACTCTTGTGACAATAGATAACTTGTTGAGTAATTTAGGTGAATGTTCTTTTAAGAAGTCAATGTTCTGTTTAGGTTTGTCATCAACCAGTGTTTCTAAATAAAAGGAAAACGAATGGAAAAGAATCAAGGGAAGAATCAAAGAAGAGGTTGGAATGAACTTATATTGCAATCAAATAAAATTACACATAGTTTCGTCATTATCTTCTTACAAACCCATTGCAAGAGTTGACTTACGTGAAGACTCTCTCTCTTCCCTCCAATTTTCCATGATATGTCGACACTCTTTCGACACTGGAATTTATTACTTGGGAGTTTCCGCACACCTCAATCACATACCTTTCATGTCTTCTCTGGAATTACTAAGCCAAAATCTACATGACCTCACAATACAAATAGAGCTTCCATGATACTGATTCCTATATAAAATTTCACCCCTTTATATTTCTTTTGAAAACTTGATCGTGCCCCTTTTCCTGTTACATTACAATGGAGTTTCAGAAGAATGACATCCTCTCCTTCTGTTGCATACTTCTTTTACTCCCAGCCCTAGCTTCCGCAAAGTGCACATGCGAAGCCGAAGAGGAAGGTGGTAACAGAAGCGAAGCCCTTAAATACAAACTCGCCGCAATCGCTTCCATACTCGTGGCCGGTGCAATCGGTGTTTGCATTCCAATTCTAGGGAAAACGATTCCTTCGTTGCAACCGGAGAAGCCTATCTTCTTCATCATCAAGGCTTTTGCAGCCGGTGTTATATTGTCCACCGGATTTATCCACGTGCTTCCGGACGCTTTCGAAAGCTTGACATCGCCTTGTTTGAAAGAAAACCCATGGGGGAAGTTTCCCTTCACCGGATTTGTGGCCATGATGGCTGCCATTGGAACTTTGATGGTAGATTCCATTGCAACTTCTTACTTCAACAGGTCTCACTTCACAAAGGCTCAGAATCAGGTTAATGGAGATGAGGAGAAAGTTGGAGAGCATGAGGGTCACGTACATGTTCATACACATGCGACTCATGGCCATTCTCATGGCTCGGTTGATACCAATTCCGCCGAGTCACAACTTCTTCGACACAGAGTTATATCAAAGGTACTTGCACTTGATCGAGTTTGCTTTTTGAAATTTTATGTATGATTTTGATAAAGTTTATGTATAATTTTGGTTAATATGGTGTAGGTTTTGGAGTTGGGAATCGTCGTGCACTCGGTGATCATTGGAATTTCATTAGGTGCTTCTGAAAGTCCTGCAACAATTCGACCTCTTGTTGCTGCTTTGACTTTCCATCAATTTTTTGAAGGCATGGGACTCGGTGGTTGCATCGCTCAGGCAAGAGAGTCGCCATTAACAACTATCACCATGGTGTTATTCTTCTCGCTTACAACTCCGGTTGGAATTGGGATCGGTATTGGAATGTCAAGCGTATATAAGGAAAACAGTCCAACTGCTCTCATACTTGAAGGAACTTTTAATGCAGCATCAGCCGGGATCTTAATCTACATGGCTTTGGTTGATCTCCTAGCTGCTGATTTTATGAACCCGAAAATGCAGAAGAATGTAAAGCTTCAAGTTGGGGCTAATATGTCACTTCTTTTTGGTGCTGGTTGCATGTCTCTAATAGCCAAGTGGGCTTAAACTCGAAAACGTCAACCATATTTTTTTGTTCTGTTTCTAGCTAGAATGGATGTAGTTTTTGCCAGTTTCTTCCCAAATGTGCGTGTAGTTCAAGAACGTCTGTGTGAAAAACTTCAAACGAAATGCAATAATAATTTTTGCCAGTTCAAGAACGTTTTTTTTCTTATTATTTAAACTGAATTTTAGACTATATCCCCACTCGATCGAAGAAATTGGCCCAATAAACTTGTAGGAAATCACAACTCTGGTGTTCGATGTAGAACTTATCCCTTCACCCTAGCGATTTTACTTCTCTACTCAAAATGAGAAAGGGGTTTTAGAAACTTGTTTAATTCAAAGTTGAGGAATATAGCGCTTGGCCTCTTTTCTATCTCGTTGCTCTTCCATGCACATACGGATCGGCAATTGGCATTTTGGCACAAGTTGATCTAACATTAGACAAAATTGCGCTCTTCCATGTACATATGAATCGAGATTTGGCTTAAGTTGGCAAAATTGCATACACAGTGATGAAGGAATGGTTCATCAGAATCCAAGTACATGACAACAAAATTAACACTTGGAATGACATGGATTTTGGCCACTTCTGAAAGTTCAGTTACAAAACTCAAAGACCATTCTTCGTTAGTACATACCATTTTCTCTAGATTTTATGTCATCTGAATACGACAGAACGTTTGCCAAAAAAAATAATACGGCAGAACGAACAACGAATATTCGCAGAATATTCAATTCGGACCCATTCAACTTGACTTATCAGATCAGGTTATTTCAGCTTACGTGGCAGCCCGGATGGAGAGCCCCTTCGTTCAAACTCGTGCCATTATCTAATTTCTAAGATAAAATTAGAACAAACAAAAGTTAATCGTTGTTGTCGTTTTTTGATTGAGCACCGTGATCTATATAATCTGGTCTTGAGCAATGTTTGCACCTTAATTAATTATCAATTAAATCTTAAATATAGAATATGGTACCTGTATCTAAATTGAAGTGATCATCATGTTGAGAGATTGAGGAAAGAGAGTACAAAAGAATAGTTCAATTCAAAATTAATTTAATTATTCTATTTATCCCACAATAAGGGCATATATACAAGTATAAAGGAGTAATCTAACTCTAATAGAAAACAATCTACCCATAAATACATAAATTCCTAATTACATAAGAATCCTAATTATATACGGATTTACAGCAATTCTGTACTTCCCCTCAAGTTGGTGCATAGATGTCTATCATGCCCAACTTGTCAATCGAGCTGTCTTACAACCTTCTAGATACTCCTTTAGTAAGAACATCAGCTAATTGCTCCTCTGAGGTTACAAATGGAAATCGAATAACCTTTCTGTCAAGATTCTCTTTAATGAAATGACGATCAACCTCCACATGTTTTGTGCGATCATGCTGAACTGGATTATGTGCAATTGCAATGGCAGCTGTATTATCACAATGCAAGTCTATAGGTCTTTTAAGCTTGTAACCCAGTTCCTTCAAGATATTACGGATCCATAACATTTCACAAACTCCATGTGACATACCTTGAAATTCAGCTTCTGCACTCGATCTGGCAACGACTTTTTGCTTTTTACTAAACCAAGTGACAAGGTTTCCTCCAACAAAAGTGAAGTATCCAGATGTAGAACGTCTGTCAGTGTTATCACCAGCCCAATCTGCATCTGTATACCCAACAACTTCCAATTCACCCTTTTTTCAAACAGTAACTCTCTACCTGGCGCCATCTTCAGATATCTCAAAATACGAAAAACTAAATCCATATGTTCTTCACTAGGACAATGCATAAATTGACTAACCACACTCACAGCATAAGCAATATCAGGTCTAGTATGAGAAAGATAAATTAACCTTCCGACTAGACGTTGATACCTTCCTTTATTAGTCGGAACTTGATCAGGATAAATACCAAGTCTGTGATTCATCTCAATAGGTGTCTCAATTGGTTTGCAGTCCAGCATCCTAGTTTCAGCCAGTAAATCAGGACGTACTTCCTCTGTGAAAGCGAAATCTCCTTCTTAGACCTTGCAACTTCAATACCCAGAAAATACTTCAGATGTCCAAGATCCTTCATCTCAAACTCCTTTGACAGATACTCTTGCAATTCATTCATCTCTTTCAGGTCATCTCCTGTAACAATCATGTCATCAACATATACAATCAGAGCTGTAATCTTACCATTCTTGCGTTTGATAAACAAGGTATGGTCAGAATTGCTCTGTTTATATCCAAAGGCTCTTATGGATTTCGAAAATCTTCTTAACCAAGCTCTTGGAGACTGCTTCAAGCCATACAAAGACTTCTTCAGTTTACACACCTTGCCAACGTCACTTGGGTTATTCTTAACACCTGAGGGCACATCCATGTACACTTCTTCTTCCGAATTCCCATTGAGAAAAGCATTCTTCACATCAAATTGGTGCAAGGGTCAATCTTTGTTTGCTGCAAGTGAAATTATAATTCGGACATTATTGATCTTTGCCACAGGTGCAAAAGTCTCCTCATAATCAATTTCATAGCGTTGTGTATATCCCTTGGCAACCAACCTTGTCTTGTATCTGTCAATAGTTCCATCTGCCTTAAGCTTCACAGTAAACACTCAACGACACCCTACATTCTTCTTTCCGACAGGCATGGGTCCTAACTCCCACGTTGCATTCCTTTGAAGGGCTTCCAATTCTTCATTCATCGCCTTTGTCCATTTTGGATCCGTCAATGCATCCTGCACGTTACTAGGAATAGATACAGTAGATAATTGATCAACAACAAGTGCATGTGACTCAGATAGCCTATGGTTAGATATAAAATTGGCTACATGATATTTGGCTTTTGCTTTAATGTCTGGTTCATGTTGTTTTTTAGAAACACCCTTGGTAACCCTTTGTGATTTCTTAGGTTCTACACTTTCTAACCCAGAAGACTCGTTTAACTTTGGGGTTATCTGAGGTGGATCATTCTGAGCGAATTCTTTAATTGTTGATGTAGAAGGGGGAATGTCTTGTGTGCTAGCTTCTGATTCGGAACTTGTTTTTTCTGATTCAGCAATCACATTTTCTGATTCGGCACTCACACTGCCCTGTTCGGCAATTGCCTTTTCTGATTCGGCAATCGTATTTTCTGATTCGGCACTCACACTGTCCTGTTCGGCAATTGCTTTTTCTGATTCGGCACTCACAGTGCCCTGCTCGGCAATTGCTTGTTGATTCGAAATATTTGCTGCTTGCTCACAATTCGTATTTTTATCAAAGTTTCCTCCTTCAAAACGAGCCTCCAAGTTTTCCAACTCTTCAAATTCGTCAAACTCAAAGATACACTGAGGATTCCCTTCACATCCTTTCTCCCCCTGAAGGGAAGACTCAGGAACTCCTCTTGAATAGTAAGGCTCGAATTCACTGAATGAGACATCAAGAGATGTATGTACTGTGTTGGTGAGCGGGTCATAACATCTGTAGCCCTTCTGAAACTCTGCATAACCCACAAAAATACACTTCCTTGCACGGGGATCAAGCTTGCTCCGTTGTGGCTTCGGTATATGGACATAAGCTGTGCACTCAAACACTCGAGGCTCCAAATTAGGCATAGATGGGATTAACAGAAGTTGATGAAGCTTCTGGTGAGGATTCTGAAACTTGATTACCCGTGAAGGGGTACGGTTAATGAGATATGCTGTAGATTTCACAGCTTCTCCCCAATATGACCGAGGTACATTCATGCCAACAAGGAAGCACGAACAACTTCCATCAACTGTCTATTCTTCCGTTCTGCTAAACCATTCTGTTGGGGAGTATAAGAGTTTGAGGTTTGATGACGAATTCCATATGACCGGCAAAACTCATTCATAGGTCCATTTACAAATTCTCCACCATTGTCAGACTGGAAAACTCTGATGGATTGTTGATACTGAGTCGCTACCATTTTGTGAAATTTAGTAAACATTTCAAAGACATCACTCTTATTCTTCAATACTGATACCCAAGTCATGCGAGTGCAATCATCAATAAAAGTTACAAAATATCGGGCACCAGAAAGAGAAGGAATTTTCGCAGGACCCCAAACATCGGAGTGAATCTTCATAAAAGGAATAGGACTTTTATTCAGACTTAGTGAATATGAAATACGGTGGCTCTTGGCTAGTTCACAAATGTCACAATGGAAATCTGAATCACTGACCATCAAAAACAAATGAGGTTGCAGCTTCTTAAGATAACTAAAAGATAAATGACCTAAACACCGATGCCATAACCATACAGCTTCCTTTGCATTCTCTACCCAAGTGATCTGATTAGCTTGCCCCAAAAGACACTTCTGTTTCTCTCCATTCTCTGTCAGATCCAGGTAGTATAAATTCCCCCTTCTAACATCATAACCAAGAATCTGCCGAGTCAGAATGTCTTGAAACACACAGAAAGACGGATAAAAGGTCACAATACATGTAAGAGCTAGAATAATTTGACCAACAGAGATGAGATTATAAGCTAGTGATGGAACAACTAAGACAGACTCCAGGCTTAAGTTATTAGACAAGACAACAGAACCTTCTCCGGTAACCGGAGTTGGAGTACCATCAGCAGTAGAGACAACATTTTGGGAGGAATGTTTAAGCTTTGTCACAAGGTTAGGGTCATTGGTCATATGGTCAGATGCACCTGTATCAATTATCCATGTATTATTCAAAGTAACCTTACCCTTCATACCTGACTGCGCTACATTAGCGGAGGCATTGTCTAGATGCTCTTCCTCTGTAGTAGCAACGACAGCCTTGCCTAGATTCTTTCGTGGTTTCTTGGTGAAGTCCCACCAATCGAGGTAACCAATCACTTCATAGCATCGCTCCTTGGTGTGACCTATTTCTCTACAATGAATGCACTTTCTGTTTGTAAAAGGACTTGGTTTACTTAAGGGGCGGCGTGGAGGAGGACCCGAGAAGCCCGGAGGAGGACCCTGTTTGCGTTGAACAGCCATAACTGAGGATTCGGTAGGTACAGAACACCTCATAGCCTGTTTCTCTGACTGTACCTTGCGAATGTAAGCATAGCTCTGCTCCAAGGAGAATTTTGGTTCCTTTCGCAAGATCTCTCCGCGCACTGATCATACTCCGAGTCAAGTCCACTCAGAAACAAGTGAACACGCAACCGGGACATTGCTGAAGTCTCTTGCACTACAGCTGCAACATTATCATTCTGAGAGGCTACCCTTTGATCAATCTCCTGGAACATGGCCACCAATTCATTGTAGTAGTTAGGAATAGGCCGTCCATTCTGCTTTGCTTCGAAGCACTTATTGTTCAATTCAAAGATCCGGGTTTCATCAGAGTCATCATTAAAGGTTTGCTCTACAGCTTCCCAAATATCTTTTGCAGTAGGAAGACGAATATACCGGTTCATAAGAGAAGACTCCATGGAGTCAATGAGCCAACTTTTCACTTTTTCATTGTCCGTGGCCCAAGCTTCATATTCTGTAGAATTCATGACAGGTTCAGCCTTTGCTCCAGTCAGATAACCAACCTTTCCCCGTGCTCCAATGAGCATCTTCATGAGGGGAGCCCATATGGTGTAGTTGGACTCATTCAAGACAACACTAGTTGGGAACGTCGAGTTGTCTTGTTGGGTGGTGTAGTGGTGATGGATTATATGTGAGAATGGTTGATGCTCTGTCATAATTGCCTTCTGGAGATCTGATTGTTCGCCTTCAATTACAGGTCCTGTCATTGAGGAATTCGGATTTTTTTTTTCAAGATTGGGTTTTTAGGGTTTCAAGATGGTTCGATTTCAATGGTGGTAGTGGTGGTACACAGCAGTTTGTGGTGGTAGTTTGAGTGTTCTTCGAGATTCAGGATTCAAAGGATGCAAAACAAGTTCAAAGGATTGAACCTGCTCTGATACCAAGTAGAAAAGAATACTTCAATTCAGGGTTAATTCAATGATTCTATTCATCCCACAATAGGGGCATATATACAAGTACAAAGGAGTAATCTAACTCTAATAGGAAACAATCTACCCATAAATACAGGAATTCTTAATTACATAAGAATCCTAATTATATACGGATTTACAGCAATTCTACAAAGAGATGGGACGAGAATGAAGTGGTGATTTGGAAAGAATGAGATCAGAGGAAGAAGAGGAGGCGTCTGTTTGCGGACCTGCTATCAAAGTAATTAAGTTTTTCTGTTGAAAATTCTTAGATGTACGGCAGTGTATGTACATGACATAATTTTAGTTATTTATAACAATTAATATATTTGACTACCCATGTATCAATATTATATACTCTAATCTCAACCGTTTACATATTTCGTATATATATACGACCGTACGTGTATTAAAGATACTTCACTTTTCTGTGGGTATTGTGGCAAAATGAAATTCTATTACACTTAACAGATTATGACAAATACTATACGTACATGACAATTTCTCTAAACAGATAAGGACTTCATTTCCACCAAGCTTCTATGTACATAAGAAATTATCGTAAGATTTCCATACTAAACATATAGAATCAAGAAGCAAAAACACTAGAACATGCACCCTCTCCAAATAGAAAAGAACTACATATTCATTTCTAACCGGCCATGCTCATATATCATCTAAGATCACAATAATAACAAAGCTTTCCGATCGATCATAAGCTTTAAATTTGATCAACGAAGTCTCCCAACGAAGCATACGAGGACCCCCCATCCATCAAAGCTTTCTTGCAATTATCACTCGCTTGTTTCACCCTCTTCCTTATATCATTATCAAGCTCCATCAGCTCCTTTATTCCACTCTCAATTTTCTCTGCAGGTACAATAACTGGACCATCCTTCCTATAGCTCATATCAATTTCCACGGCTATCACTAGTTCCCTCACAAGCTGGAAAGCATTTAGTTGCTGCTCGGCATACAAGGGCCAAGTGGCAACCGGCACTCCAAACCACAAGCTCTCCAGAGTTGAATTCCACCCACAATGAGAGACGAAACCTCCAACCGCTGGATGGGACAGGATGGCAACTTGTGGCGCCCATCCTATAATTTTTCCGACTCTCGCCGTTCGATCAAGGAACCCTTCAGGCAACACCCCTGCGGGATCGGCATAGTCACTGGGAACACCAATGTTTCCCTTTGGTGGAGGCTGACGTAGTGACCACAGAAACCGAAACTTTCCCTGCTCCAATCCGCGGGCAATCTCTTTCACCTGGTCTTCACTGAAGCTTCCCATGCTCCCGAAGCACAAAAACACTACAGATGACGGAGGCTGATCATCGAGCCATTTCAAGATATCAGATTTCTGCTTCGACTGCTTCGAATCCACTTGGTCGTTGTTGTCATCGCTCTTCACATTGAGTATGGGACCAACCGAATATAGAGGAGGGAGCTCACCATCAGAACTGAGAGAAAGAAGGGCATGCGACTCTAGCTCTGTGAATGTGTTTATCAAAATACCCTTGACATTTCTCAGCCCTTTGGCTAAGTTTAGAAACCCGTTGCCTCCCACCTTTTCGAGAAGGATACCGGGTAAGACTCTAGTAGGCAACGAATTGACATAACTCGGAATCACCAGATCAGCAGTCGAGTCGTTAAACTCAAGGCAGTCTTTTTTTTGGTCATCACGAAGTGATTGAAGGTGTAACATGACCCCAAGAGAGGCTGCGCTGGAAGTGAAGAACGCGTAGGTAGGAACCTCCAATTCGTTGGCTACGTCTATCATGGAGGTGCAAAACATGTCGATGACGAACCCGGCTAGTCGAGTCTCGGTCTTAGATTTGAGCTCGGCAACAACATTTTTAACGTTGTGTTTCTGATCGCCAATAAAGTTCAAGAAGTTGATGGGGCTATTGTCTTCTGTCTCCATTTTCTGCTGTGGGAGATTGATGAACTTGATCCGGTGTGATATGGAAGAGTCCGCGAAGGACTCAATGGAAGCATCAGTGGGGTCTGATGAGCTGAACGGAAACTTGATGATGAGGACGGTTACGAAGAGTCGGTCATCTCGAGACAGGAGGAGCTTTGCGAACTCCACCGTCGACACGAGGTGGCCAATACCTGGGGATGGGATGAACACTAGCTCTGCGGATTGCTTCATTTTGTGAGAGTGAGATGATACGTAAGACTGTAAGAGTAATCTGAAGAAGATATAATTTGTGTGAAGGTATTACAATGAAAAGCTCAGCGGATAGAGATGTCTTTATATGCATGGGAATGCATATGGTTCGCTATGTGCTCAACACATGGTTCTATTATGCATGGGTGCTTAATTAATTTAGTTGCTTGCCAAGATTTGGATGATGTCATGCCTTTGCTGTCAACTGCGAAATGTTGTTTGTCATTGTCTGAAATATTAAGTACTTTGAAGCCTGGGCAAACGAAAACACTACTTTCGGCCCTCTTCTATTATCTCAAGTTGTATAGATAACCTTGCAGTTGATGCGAAGCTCTGACGCCTTCATGGATATGCTCACATTGAGATAGAGATGTCGAGAAATATAATACTTTTGAAGAACTTAGACTTATATGTTAGTTATGTTATACATTAATGGAGAATTCTGCTGTACGGTCGGCATGGGATATTCCGGTTTCCGCGCGTTTCTCTCCCCTGTTGCTGGTCCCATATCAAAATCCAACAGCATTAATAAACCATATCAAACTGATGAAGGTTAAGTTTATAATTTAATGTGTCACCGATCCGCCTCTTCAATCTAACGATACAAGCAAGATACAAGCAGTTGTCTGTGTTAAACATACTTGATGTTGAATTATGCATTAGCTATTTCATATTATGCTAATAGCATAATTATGTGGCGGTTAACACTAGTAGAGAAAAAGCCTCATTCGACGAAATGATTTCGTTGCATAAGAGGGTTTTTTCGTCTCATAAGTACTGAAGTGACAAAAAATTCGTCGCATTATTTTCGTCACATTAGATTTATGTGACGAAAACGTAAATTTTAATCGCATACGTACCCCTTAAGGGACAATTTTTTTTCGTCGCATATGTTTATGCGACGAAAACAAAGTCGTCGCTTAAACTTATGCGACGAATATTTTCGTCGTATAGACTTATGTGACAAAAAATATTTCGTTGCTTAAAAGTTTTCAGTAAATATTTTTTTTTTAATTTTCATTTTTGTTATAATTTAAATTAAAAAATTATGATTTTTTTCTCTTTTATTTTGCCGGATCGAGGTGGTGGTACGGTGGTGGTGGCGAAGGTGGAACGATGGTTGTAGTGGCGGAGGAAGAAGAAGAAGAGGAAGAAGAAGAAGAAGAAGAGGAAGAGGAAGAGGAAGAAGAGGTGGTGGGAGTGGTGGTGGAGAAGAAGAAGAAGAAGAAGAAGAAGAAGAAGAAGAAGAAGAAGAAGAAGAAGTGGAGGTGGTGGTGAAGTGGAGGGGTGGTGGTGAATAAGTAGAAGGAAGAAGAAAAATATGAAGGAAGAAGAAAAAATGGGGAGTAGGGGGGAATTTTGGCGGAATGATTCAAAATTCAAAATTTTTGCCAGAACTGATGCGACGAAATGAACAAATTTCGTCGCATGGACCAAGAGAGAAATTTTGAAGGAAAAATTTAAAACTGATGCGACTAAATTTTCAAATGATCGAGCTAGTATAAACTGGTGCGATGAAATTTTGAATATTTCATCGCATGAGTCAATACTAGAGGAAACTTTTGGTTGAAAACAAATCCAAAACTAATACGACGAAATTTAATATATTTCGTAGCATGAGTATGAACTGATGCGACAAAATTTTTTTATTTCGTCGCAACAGTTCATGCTCATGCTACAAAATTTATTTTCGTCACATCAGTGAGAACTCATGCGACGAAAAAAATAAATTTCCGTCACATCGGCCCTTTTCTCTACTAGTGTAGACTCATTTCCTAGTTATTATTATCTAAGGTGTATATCTAATTGAGAAGTAGGTGAGATATCTGTGTTGATAACATAATCGACATGAAGGTATAGTGATTTCTAATTGAGAAGTTATTTTGATAATTAAGGATCAAAGGATGAGACCACAACTTTTTAGAACTCTTAGTAGGAATTGTGATCCTTGGCCAAAATATATAAACACATGAAAGTCCCCATGGTCAACAGTTCCTTGCCTTAATTCATATCTCTCGATATCTCTGAATCAATGGCAAGATTTGCAAGAGGCGATAGATATGGAGGCACTTGGATCTGAAGGAGGTGGCTATCCTATTAGAACTAGGAAACTCCCTGTTTTGATGATGTCATGCCTTTGCTGTCAACTGTGAAATGTTGTTTCTCATTGTCTGAAATGTTAAGAACTTGGAAGCTAGGGCAAACGAAAACACAACTTTCGGCCCTCTATATTATCTCAGTTGTAGGGCAAGTGCATGAAAATCAGCAGCAAACTGAAGCAAGTGAAATGCAAAATGAAGAAGTTTCTGAACCTATAACTTTGAGAAAATCATCAATGGTTAAGAAGCCTGCTATACAATATGATTATTAGTTATATTTGATTGAAGAAATTGATTTGGGAGATGAGGATGATCCACTTAAAATTGCACAAGCTATGTAATCACTACAAGAAGAAGGGCTTTAGCCGAAGAAAAAAACAGGCCGACAAATTCATTTTTCGTCAGCTAAAGACTTTAGCTGACGAAAAAAATCTTTCGTCAGCTAATTAAAAAATTCTTTCGTAGGCTATAGTCTATGAACTTTAGCCGACAAAATTTTAAAAGTTTAGCTGACAAAATATATAATTTTGTCTACTATAGTGCCTTATATTTGCAGATCTAGACAACAGCTCATTTGAAAAAAAAAGTGGAGAAAATGTTTAGATGTTGTCGAAATTGTTGGGTGTTGTCGAAATCTATCCAGAATTAGTTTGTGGAGCTATATATAGGTATATATATATGTGTATATATGTTGATTTTCAGTTTTATTTGAGTTGATTTAAGAGTTTTATTTGAGTTATATTGATTTTGACTTTTATTTAAGTTGATGGATTTTAAGTGTGATTGAGTTGATCGATTTTGATAATATATATGAAGTTGTTGTTACTAAGTAGTATATATATATATATATATATATGTTAATTAATTTAATTATAATATTGTGTTGATGGTATGAAGTTGTTGATGATATGAGTTGATTATGATTTTGTGATGATGTAGATATATAATATTGTTTTGTAATTATTATGTATTTATATATATATATATGTGTTAATTATTAATTTATTATTAATTAGTTGTAGTAGAATACTAAATGATTTGAGATTTTATATATGGAATTTAATTAATTAGAGTTAAACATATATATTTTGTTATATTTGCAGGATATGGATAAGAGTTGGATTTCACTTCTAAAATGGGACAAACGATATGATAAATGAGTTATTAGTTTTCTTGATTATGCGCTGACTAATGCTAACGAGAATATAATTTTCAATTTTTCCTGCAAGAAATGTCAGTGTCGCAGCGATATGCATCGATTTACGATTCACAAAGTATGACAGCACTTAAAGAGTAACGGGTTTTGGGAGAAGTATACATGTTGGATATATCACGATGAAACATCATCAAGGGGTCCACATGATCATGGACAATTTTTTGAGATGGGCAGTACATCCAACGATCAAACAACGGTCTTCCTCAACGATATGTTTCCTTAAGAGAGCGGTGTATGCTCTCAAGGACAATATATGTTTGAGCCGGTGTAGCCCTTCCCTAGAGTTGTCAACACTGCTAGTATTGTAAAGTATAAGAAACTGCTTGCTTTCCAACAGACTCATGTGTACCCTGGTTGTCAGAAGACCGTTCTTGAAAGTGTGATGGACGTAATGAAGATTAAAGTTCAGACAAAATCGACCGTGAAGGCTGTTGATGATTATCTACAGTACAATGCTTCGATGCTGCCCCACGGTCATCTTCTTCGTACCACTCATCATAAGGTTTGATGTATCCTGAAAGATTTTGGTCTTTCCTACATCAAGATCCATTAATGCAGATATGACTGCATTCTCTTCTAGGGTAAAGATCCATAAGGGAATGACCTTGGTGGCCTTGACACATGTCTGGTATGCCACACTGACAGGTATAAGCTGACTCGTGCAGGCATTAGGAAACATGTGAAGGTACTTCGGTATTTCCCGTTGAGGGATAGGCTAGAGCGGTTGTATATGTCTTCACACACGACCAAAGCTATGAGATGACATGCTGATAGAGAATTGCATGATGAAGATACCCTTATACACTTTGCTGACGAGAAGGCTTAAAAGTATATAGACAAGGAGTTTCCTTATTTTGCGTCAGAATTCCAAAATGTGAGGCTCGTGCTCTCATCCGACGGGTTTAACCCTTTTGGCACACATGAGTCTTCAATACAGTGTATGACTTGTGATTTTGGTACCGTACAACCTTCCTCCATGGATTTGCATGAAGAAGGAATAAAATATGTTGAGTTTGTTGATTCCGGGGCCCGGTTATCCAGGGAAGTGTCTTAATGTGTATTTGAGACCCTTGATTAAAGAGCTTAAGTTTTTTTGGGACGTTAGTCATCCCAGTTATGACAAGTACATGCACGAGATATTCCAGATGCATGTCATGGTTGTTAGTACCATCAGTGATTTTCCTGCTTGTGTGATGTTGTCGGGCATCGTTATTAGAGGATAGATGGCTTGTCTAGAGTGCCTTAGCGATGAGGGGAGCAACAGTTATTGCAACAAGATATGCAAATTGGGTCACCGTACTCTCCTTCCATATGACCACGAATGACAGTTCTATGACAAGACATTTGATGGGACCGTAGAAAATGGTGAGCCTCCCAGAAGATGGACGGGAAAAGAAATTTTAGCAGTGCTTAATGAGTACTATTTTTGGCAGCTCAGCAATCATCCTAATATTGTGGCGTGAATACCTGAAATACCCGAAAGGTACAAATTCTGGACACATAAGATCATATTGTGGGAACTCTTATACTAGAGTAAGTTGTTGATCAGACACTACCTAGATGTGATGCACTTAGAAAAGAATGTGTGCTACAGTGTGGTGGACACAGTGCTGAACTTGGAGGGAAAGACGAAAAACGGTCCTAAAGCACATATTGATCTTAAAAAATGGATATACGAATACATCTGTGGTTGAATGAAGGGAAGAAAAAAATACCTCAAGCTCCTTACACCGTGAAGCCTGACCAGAAGAATGTCATTTTCAGGTTGATGAGTTGTGTGAAGTATCCTTCAGGCTATGTAAGAAATGTAGTGTGTGAACTTCCGGGACAATAAGATGTATGAGTTGAAAAGTTAGGTTATTCATCGGAAAATACGTGGAGTGCCGGAAAAATATTCCGTAAATAATCCTACGCATGTGGCGACGTGTGTTCTAATGTAAAAGTGTTAGGTAAACTTACGATGTATAGAAAATTAATCGAAATTAAACCCTAAATGTGTCAGAAAATTAAATAAAAATATCGGGGTCTCACACTCTACTCCTCTTAAATTAAATTTTGTCTGCGAAATTTACCTGAACATTATAAGAGGTGCGGATGAGCCTGCCGTATAACTGACTCAAGCTCCCAAGTAGCCTCTTCTTCACTATGATGATCTCACTACACTTTCACTACAAGAATCTCACGATTCTTGAGTTTCCTCACATCATGATCTTAGATGTGGTATGGCCTCTCCTCGTAAGAAGCGTCACTACGTAGGTGCACGTTTGTCCAAACAATATTCTGTGGGGCTCCCGGTGGACTTTTTCGTATCTGTGAGACGTGGAACACGTCATGTATATGCTGCAGTCGTGGAGGCAAGTGAATCCTGTAAGTAATGGATCCAACTCTCTAAGCTATTTGGAAGGGCCCTACAAACCTTGGAGCCAACTTCCTTTTAACCCCAAAACGACTAACTCCCTTGCGGGGACTAACTTTCAAATATACAAAGTCTCCCACTGTAAACTCAATGGGTGTCGGTGTGTATCTACATATGATTTGCTCCTACTCTAGGCTGCCCTAAGCCTCTCCTAGACAATCAGAATTTTCTCTGAAGTCTCCTGTATAACATCAGGACCAAGTAAAACCTTGTCCTCTCTATCCAACCAACACGTAGGGGATCTACATGGTCGGCCATAAAGTGTCTCAAATGGAGCCATACCAATGCTACGACGGTAGCTATTTGTGAGGGTCCTTTTTTATTTGAGCATGACTAGGCCAAGATTTACCCAATAAGATGATTAGTGGGAATCTTGTGTGTGATTCAAACAATGAATGAAGCTTGTAGCATGAAGCATGGTGTGGGAGCTAGAGATACACAACGACGATGAGATATTAGACTAGTTTTAGAGTTGGATTTTATGGGAAAAAGCTGGATTTTGAACAAGAATTGGAAAAATGGATAAGAGAGCTTGAAGGGTGGAAGCGCATAAATTGAGAGAATGACTATTGGGGTATGTTGCTTGCATAAGAGCTTGAATTGAGTGTCTTTGGAGGATTTCTGGGTTGCTGGATGATGATATCTACAGCTCCAAGCTATTCCTTTTAAAGGACAAAATGGTGGGTTTTATGGGATAAGTTTCAATGTTTTAGCTGCAGGGTGATAAGAATCTCCTCCTTGAGCATATAACTTCAGCCTTAAAATCTAGGATGAAGATGTATTGTGTAGAGCTACGAGGAACAAGAAAATAAAGTCTTCTGACTGCTGGGTAAAGCCGCAGAGGACAGTGAAGAAAGTCTTCTGACTGCTGGGTAAAGCTGTGGGGAACTGGTCTGATGTCTGTTTTGCCGACAAGGAGAAGTAAAGAAAAAATATTGGGCTTTTCTTAATAGTTTTGGGATGAGAAGAAGAAAAAGAAGGAGGTTTGAGCTTAGTCTTGTAAAAGAATAAGTAATGGGCTTTGGGTTTGGAAGTCTTCTTTTAGGTTTGGATTGTAGTCCAATTCTCTTTTTCACCAAGACCGGAACATTTTAACGACGTTAGACCGGTAAATAAGCGTTATGTGCCTCCATGACCTTCCACACCATATCCATGTCTACAAGCCCCAAAGGTGCTTGTATGTGGCTTGCGCCCACATCAATGCATGGATATACTTATTCGATGTGTTAAATCGAGGATTTCATCCAAGATTGCATGAGTTACCGTATGACGAATCATTAGTTAATTGGTGATTTTTCGGGTATCAACATTAGCCCCATTGATTATATGGGTCATTTATGGCATTAGATGAGCCATATAATCAAACGAACCAGAAAAATCAGCCCGGGCAGGATACCATGTGTTGGTAAACATAGCCCAAGTTGACTAGCTTGTTTATTTGACTCTGACTCTATCTCTTTCCCTCTTTTCTCACGCATTCTTTTTGTCTTATGCTCTGTCTCCTCCAAGCTGAGATTGTGTGCATCAACATCTTAGGGAGATGACCCCCTTTGACTGGGAACTTCACCATGGCTCTAAAGTGTATGATTATGTTTTTTTCCATCATTCTCCTCTTCAGATCAAATTGATACTCAAGATGTGGTTGCTCCCTTGAATGAGAGCTCATTGTGGCCTTGTGGTAGGTTTCAAACTATAACTTCAACAATTCCTTCTCTTTATATCAAAATCACAAAACCATTCCCATCAAACCGTTTTGGTCTCTTTCTTTTTGCTGCGAGGATTTCATGGTTTTCTCGGCTTGGCGTGCATATCTATTTCAACATGGAAGAAGAGAAATCTATCAGTTTGCCTTGGATAACGGCTTCTTTGTTCACCGCAACCTTAAAGTAGGATTTGAAAGAAAATCTCATAACTCTGATTCCAAGTTCCTTTCTTTTACTGCGGGGACGCCCAATTTCTTCTGATTGCAGGGACTGATTTGATGACAGGAGGCGAGAATAACTTATTATAAATACTGCGGTGACAATTTCTCTTCTAGGTTTTGAATGGGTAAGCTTCAAATTACTGAAAAACAGTACCTAACCCTTGATTTCCATGATGGGTAGGTTTGATTTATACATATAGGATGGGTGAGCTTGATTTACGTTCTTCAAGTACTGGGTTTGAATTTCGAATAAGGAAATTGAGTTTGAACTGATTGTTCAAATCAATTATTTCCAGTATATTTTGGGTTAGGATTGTATATGAATTTTCATTCATAAAGCTTGATTCAATATAGGCTTTGAATTGAAGAGCATGAAGCTTCAAAAGTAGGCATGGATCTTCGCATATTGTTGTGTCACCGTATCAATTGGCCATAACCTAGTTCTTAATCACACAGCCCCCAGATGCATTGAAGCTAGAGTGAAACTAGAATGCTATCTCTTGCTTGAAATTAATCGTGTAGGTGCGTCTTCATGATAGCCTAAGTAAGTACACTTGCTTGTATCCATTAATTTCTTTGAAGGAAAAGTAATTGAATATATGCATGAAGGAAAAACGTATAGAAACATGAAATTTGAAAGATTTAGTCGCCTGACTAGTAATGAATATGTTTGTTTTGGTTGGCTATACAAATATTTCATTATGCGTTCGGTGTGTATAGAATGATATTTTGGCTTAAAGTCGATTTAATTTTGCTTGGCATGTGTTAAGCATGTGTATCGGTGTTTTCGGCTTGAAGTTGCCTTAATTATTTGACTGACCAAGAGAGAGAATATGCATGGAATTTTGAATGTGTGTGATTAATTGAGTGAATTTAGCATGACTCTTATAAAAGAATTAAGTATGGTAACTACTATAGTTGATTATTACAACAATGAAAGAATAGGGCATGGCTGGAAACTGCGGGGAAAGCGAACAATGATAGAACCAGCATATTGGGATACTAATAGGTTCTTTGGCTTGAACGAAAGTTTGGAATAATGTAGAATTTATATTTGGAAAATTACAGAGAATAAAGATTGAAAGGATATGGTTGGCACGGCTAGAGAGAGATATCGGCTTGTACAAGGAAGGGGTACTTTAGAATTTTAGTGTAAAAGGTGACTGCTTGAACAATAGGAATAAAATGATCTTATAAACCAGTTGGTGATTACAACTTCGACAATGACTATCAGTCAGCCCCTCTAGTAACATAGAACAATGATAAGTGCGTTTTACGCTATGTTTTTAATGTGTTTTTACCCTCGTTTGTACCTTGTTTGCTCCTTAGTAAGGTCGTTTTTACTTATTTTGAGTCAAAAGGGTTTTTCTGTAGAGCAATGGCTAAAACATGTATTTATACAGAAAAGTGTGCTTAAGTGTTGAAAATTCGATTTGGAACAAACACTTGGTAATTTTATCATGATTCACCGTACCTTTACATTGTCATTTTTGATGAATTTGGTTTAATATGTAGATGACATGTAAATGAGCATATTATATCAAGAATCATGAAGATTGGACTCATGGAGGACAACAAAAGAAGCCATGGAAAAGAAGAAACTCCGAAACATAAGGTTTTGATCCGAGCAGGAATTTCCAGAAACCATAACTCAACTTCAAAAATTACCCTAGGACGATCCAGGAGGAACCAGGGCACATGCCATATATGGATGGAAAGCTATGGATGTCTAGTTTCTAAATCTTTTTGAATCGCAGCAATCCGAGTTCTGAGGAAGAAGTTATGCCAGAAACAATGGTCGGAGGTCAGTCTCGCGAATGAAACTCTCCCGCGAATGAAATCTTATTCGCGAGCAGAAATCTCTCCCGCGAACAGAAATCCTACATCAACTTCGGAAAATCATATCTAAAGATCCAGGAGGAATCTGAGGACGAGCCATATATCATTGGAAAGCTACGGAAGTCTAGTTTTCAGATCTTCTTGAATCACAGCATTTGGAGTTCAGATGAAGGAGTTATGATCAAAACAATGGACGGAGGTCAAGCTGCAAAACTGGGCAGTTTCTGCCTAAGTTGTCACACGAGTTTGGGAGGATGTTTCTTCACCAAAATTCTTCCCAAGCATGTCAAAGGACTTAAGAGAAGCTTAATGAAGTCATGGGAAGCTGCATTGAAGAAGGAGATTCGAAGAAGTCATCATGGCAGCCGAAACAACCAAGTATGGAGCTTTTCCGGTCAAACCGGGAAAGTCTGTCCTTGCCGAGTTTGTCCATGATTTCGGCTGCTTATGAGCCCAAGAACTTGTGTATAAGGCCTACATGGATCCAATAACATGTAGAGGAGTCCAAGAAATCAGAAATCCAAGGTCCAAGTCGAAATCCTTGACAAAGAAGAAAGAAGAAACCAAGTCCAAAAAGGATTACAAGTTCAGCAAGGAAGGTGTCTCCTTGAAGTTCCTAAATTCTCTAGGGTTTTCCCTTAAACTTTCTGTATAAATAGGACCTATGTACATCAAATTTCGTGTCTTCCAATTGCTCTAAGCCTTAGTATAGCCAAGCTCTACTTAAAAACCCTCCCTACACAGAAACACCATAGCCTTGCCGCCGCCAACCCCTTGCTGCCGACTGCATCCTTGCTGCCGATTGCATAGCTTTGCCGCCACCAATCAATTCTTCAATCCTTGCCAACTCTTAGGGTAGGTTTAGGTATGAATACAATCAAGGTTTATGTGTGTATCTACTGTATGGATGATGGTTATTTATATAAATATTTGTATTGGTTTTTGGTTTTACGTTATAAACATGTTTACTTGTTCTTCTTTGTGATTCTCATGTGATTGTGTTTATAATTGTAACGATTTAGATTGCATGTGAGGATTTTGATTTAGTTTAAGTTGTTTATGTTTGTGTTTAGTAGATGTTGAATTGATTTATTGCTTACCTGATCACGTAATCGAACCTGAAGATAGTCTAGGCCTGGATGTTTCTAAGGGGGGAGTTTAATCTGCCGTAGTATTCTAGGTTGAGTTCACCGGGTCGGGCTCTCAATTTTAGTTGCTGCATAGGGTGGTAGGGTAAGTGATTTACATGCTAATAGGATGAGTGACGACATACCTAGGATCATGTCTCCAACGACTCATGAACGGTAAGTGTATTTTGTGTTAATGTGATGCGGGTCGTAAGCATTAAACAGGATGACACATAAACTTAGGATGATGCGTGTCGTAAGTTCTAAGTTACATGAGAAGTCATAAAAGTTGGAATTAATTTGCATCTATGATAACATAAACATAATAACTTGATCTTTCATAAAACTTATATGTTCTCTAATCGGTGTTTGCTATATCTTGTGCTTGAGTATTGATTGACCAATGTATGTAAATATTTCTGTTTGTTTTATTTATATTTCGAACCAACTCTCAACTCCCATATATATTTTGATGTAAATATGTTTATATTTGTGAATATTATCATGTGTGTTATACTTGTATAGTTGTGACAGAATTGTACTTGTATGTTTATATTATATTTGTGAATATTACTAACTTGTTTTGATGTAGATATAATCCTTCCCTAGTGTCCCCGGCTTGAACGATCCATACTTACAGTTACTACAATGATAGGGTTTTTTTTAAATTGCATGTCATGTTATGACAGGTCAATTTTTGGCGCCGTTGCCGGGGATGCTAAAAAGGATTTTTGTTTTGTGTATATATATGTTTGTGAATTAACCTTGTTTTCTTGTAGGTGCCGAAGCATGTGTGTGCCAAAACACATATGTTTTGAATGTATATTGTGTATTGCCAATTTGTACATTGTATATTTGTGTATGTGCCGAACTTGTATGTATCATATTTTCATGCCATATGTGTTGTAATTATTGTAACTTAGTAAATATTTAGGAGGTTTATTGTTTCATATGTGTTTGAATTTTATTGTGGTTTTTAAAGTGTAACATGTAGGGAGAAGCTGCATTTGTTAATCTTAGCCTAAACCCTTCATGTTATTTGCGGATTTCATGAGGTTGAGGGCGGCTTTGATTAACACTTGTCGAGTGGTCTAGTGACCCGAGTTTGTTCCTAGCTGAGTAAGGGGCCGTTCTGTCATAGATATGGAATTCAGGTTTGTTCAATTGGATCTCAAGATCATGACTGACCACTCTTCTCAGTGAAGGGGTCGATAGGGGTCCGCCTCCTTGATCACAAACGAGTCCTGCCTGGTTCTTGTAGGGGGTTTGCCCCCCGTGACATTGACACTTGCCCTCTGAAACCACGGAATCCGCTCGAACTAGCCAAATGCTTGGGCCGAAGCATCACCACACTTTAAACGCTAGAATTTACTTAGACATGTATGACGCCATGAACTTCAAATTAATTTGACTTTAATGTTTGAGGTATATCGGACGAAGCATAACACTACCTTGGGCTGTATCAGTCCATTGCACAGTGGTCTTCCCTGCTCCACGTACCTTGAGAATTAAAGTTTAATAAAATCAAGTAGAAAACATTTTAGGATGAGAAGTCATCACATTATGTTTTTATCATGATTTTTGTCTATATGTAACTATGAATGCCATGTGTGTTTCTAACTTATACGTATGCCTTGTTGATAAATGTCATTGTTTGCCGTGTGTATGTGTGAATGCCGAGCTCGAGATATTGTTTGCCGTGTGTGTGTATGTGTTTTTGTCCAATTTTTATGTTCGTTACAATTTTGTGTGATGCCATGGTTAGTTTATATGTTATGTGTGTTTCTGATATGTCATGTTTGTGTGTGTGTTATTTAAGTATGTTAATTTTATCTTATTCATAATTCTTAGTTAGTGTCGTTTTGTTTTTCGAAATTTTTTATGACTTACTAACTTGGTCTTGGCCAATTGTGCCATCCTGTTTTGTAGGTGAATGAGCGGTTCTGACACTTGGACACGAGACATCAACAACCGACTTATACGTGTCCGAGAGGAGCTTGCCATCAACATACCATCAACATCTCATCACTCAACACCGAATTCATCACCACCACACTCATTTGAATTGAGAATGACTTCACTCAGGGAAGAAAACGGCCAAGTTAATGGAACAGGGGTCAGGCCAGCAAATGTCACTTATCCTGCTGTGGAAACAGGGAAAACGGCTGACTTTGAACTCAGAGGTGGTTTCTTCCACCAACTGCCGAAATTTCATGGACTGAGTGGAGAGGATCCGAACCGACACTTGCAACAGTTTGAATATTGTTGTGACATTATGTGCCCTAGAGGAGCTGATATGCAACTTGTCAAAATGAAAGCATTTCCGTTTTCATTAGAGGATAAAGCTAGGGAATGGTTCTTTGCAGTGCCAGCTGGACGAATTGTGTCATGGGCCACTATGATGAAAGAGTTTCTCCTCAAGTATTTTCCTTCGTCGAGGGTGACGCAAATTAGAAAGGAGATAACTTCTATCAAGCAAGACATTGATGAGTCTTTCGAAGCATATTATGAGAGATATAAGGCATTGGTTGCTTCGTGTCCAAACCATGGGATACGTGAGGGACTTTTGCTACAATACTTTTATGAGGGACTTCGCCCTATGGAAAGACAGTTTCTAGATTCAGCAGCTGGAGGTTCTTTGATGGAGAAAAGTAGAGAAGAGGCCAGTACCTTGTTGGAAATGCGAGCTACAAACAATCAACAATTTGGTTCGTTTTCATCAAGGCGTGTGAATGAGACAAACATTCATGGGGAGTCTAATACCATTGCCGAGCTAAAAGATGACTTGAGTAAGTTGACTCTCATGGTTTCGAACCTGGCCAAGAATAGAGGGATACAAGTCTGTGGAGTATGTAGCATGGAAGGACATACATCCGATCAGTGCACTCAAGTAAATCCGAACTTTGAGGATGTCAATGCCGTCGGTTTTCAAGGACAATTCGGCAACTTCCAAGGTCAAGGGGCTCAAACACGTTTTCAGAATTTCAATCCAAGGGCCAACGATCCAAACTTCCGTTGGAGCAACAACAACAACGTGTTGAATCCACAACCAAACGCACAAGGGCAGCAACCAAGTACTTACATGGCACGGCCTCAAGGCAATTTCATGCCAAGGCCATACCAATCCTACCAACAAGGAGGACAGCCGAGTGGGCAGCAAAATTATGATGAGATCTTCAAGAACATTGCCACTTCGACACAATCTTTGTTGGCCACAACTCAAACCAACACCAAGGACATTGCCTTGATGTCGAAAGACATTATGGAATTAAAGAATCAAATGGGGCAAGTTGTGGACTTCATGGGGAAATTCAATGAACAAGGGAGGTTGCCAGGAGGTGTCATCAAGAATCCCAAGAACGAGCAAGCACAAGTTGTTGTCACAAGAAGTGGGAAAACCTTGTTGTCACCACCTTCAAAGCCTAAAACCACAAAAGGACTTGGAGTGTTGGACATGAGTGATGAAGAAGGTGATGCCGAGCTCATGATGCAAGAGAATGCCGAGCATAATGCCAATGCCGACACACATGGACAAGATCAAGGAAAAACCGTGCGAAACAAAGAAGCTGAGCCAAGCAAGGCAGACTTGGACGCAATGAAAAAGAGGGATCTTGAAAAAGATCCGGCAACTTCAACGAAGGAAGGTATGATTTCAAACCCTAGTGATTTAGTTAATACTAACCAATCTTCTTCTCTACCTTTTCCTTCTAGGTTCACTCAAAGCAAAAAGGATAAATCCGACGAAGAAGTGTTGGATGTCTTTCGAAAAGTGAATGTCAACCTACCCTTGTTGGAGTGCATTCGACAAATCCCAAAGTATGCTAAGTTCTTGAAGGAGCTTTGCACAACAAGAAGGCACACAAGGGAGAAACAAGTTGTCAAGATGAGTGAGACGGTTTCTGCCGTTCTCCAAAGGAAAATGCCGCCCAAGATGAAGGATCCAGGGAGTTTTTCTATCCCTTGTGTTATTGGTTCTACTCGTTTTGAGAATGTCATGCTAGATCTAGGAGCTTCAATTAATGTTATGTCACTTAATCTTTATAAGTCCTTAGACCTAGGACCTCTCAAAACTGATAATGTTGTGATCCAATTGGCGGATCATTCTAACAAGTAACCCGAGGGGTATGTTGAAGATGTTCTTGTGCAGGTTAATCAACTAATATTTCCTGCGGACTTTTATGTGCTAGAAATGGAGGAGTCATCTACAAACTCGACACAGTTGTTGTTGGGACGACCCTTCATGCGAACAGCAAGAACGAATATCGACGTTGCTGGAGGTAATTTGACAATGGAGTTCGATGGTGAGGTGATTAAATTCAACATTTTCGATGCCATGAAGCACCCTAGTGCCGAACTCAACATTGGAGAAAGCGACAATGCCGAAGCATATGGGGAAGGATTCGGCAGTGAATGGAGGTATGGTGGTGTTGCACCGTGTGCAATGACCACCCACCAAGCATAGCAATTAGCCATCGAGCAAGGGGTCGGATTTGACAAGTTTGGAGAACGGGATGAGGAGGCTTTGAAAGATTTGGAGCCGTCCATACTTGAAGTTGTGAAGGAGCTTGATTCACAACCACTTTACGATAAGTATTCTCCTTTGTCAATTCCAATTTCTACTAATAAGTTGTTACCATCTATGAAACAGGCCTCTAAGTTAGAGCTCAAAGCTCTACCCCCACATTTGAAGTACGTTTTTCTTGAAAAAGATGACACTCTACCAGTTATTGTGTCATCAACGTTGAAAAAGCAACAAGAGGACAAG
This sequence comes from Comarum palustre, assembly GCA_951800085.1. NCBI lineage: Eukaryota > Viridiplantae > Streptophyta > Magnoliopsida > Rosales > Rosaceae > Comarum > Comarum palustre. The sequence goes on from OX637578.1 coordinate 5,805,568, forward strand.
CTAGTTGCGGTTTTGCAAAGGAACACAGCTGCCATTGGCTGGACTTTGGCAGACATCAAGGGAATTAGCCCGACAAAATGTGTTCATCGAATTCTGCTTGAGGATGGCGCCAAGCCTACAAGGGAGGCTCAAAGACGTTTGCATCCACCAATGATGAAGGTTGTAAAGGACGAGGTGATCAAATTATTAGATTGTGGTGTCATATACCCAATATCGGATAGTCAGTGGATATCACCAGTTCAAGTTGTGCCAAAGAAGAGTGGAGTGACGGTGGTAGAAAATGACAAGAACGAATTAGTGCCACAACGTTTGGTAACAGGACATCGCATGTGCATCGATTATAGAAGACTTAATGCAACAACACGCAAGGATCACATGTCATTGCCTTTCATGGACCAAATGTTGGAGAGACTTGCCGGTCATGAGTTCTACTGCTTCTTAGATGGCTACAGCGGTTATAACCAGATCATGATACACCCGGATGATCAAGAAAAGACAACGTTTACATGTCCCTTTGGTACGTTTGCTTATCGCCGAATGCCTTTTGGATTATGCAACGCCCCAGGTACGTTTCAACGTTGTATGTATAATATTTTCTCTGATTACATCGAAAATATCATTGAAGTATTTATGGATGATTTTAGTGTTTATGGCAAAGATTTTGATGCATGTCTTGAGAATTTAGAAAAGATTTTAAACCGGTGTGTTGAAACTAACCTTGTACTCAATTGGGAAAAATGTCATTTTATGGTAAATCAAGGTATAGTTTTAGGCTATATTGTCTCTGCTAAAGGAATAGAAGTTGATAAAGCCAAGATTGATATTATGCATCACTTACCCTCACCTTCAACGGTGAGAGAGGTTCGTTCTTTTCTTGGCCATGCAGGTTTTTATAGGAGATTCATCAAGGACTTTTCTTTGGTGGCAAAACCACTTACTTCCTTGTTGCAGAAAGATGTGCCATTTTCATGGTCTCAAGAGTGTGAGGATGCGTTTGTGCACTTGAAGAATTTGCTGATTTCTGCGCCAATAATGACGCCACCAGACTGGAATTTGCCATTTGAGTTGATGTGTGACGCTTCGGACTATGCCATGGGAGCTGTGCTCGGCCAACGCAAGGACAAGAAGCCATGCGTCATTTACTATGCATCACGGACACTCAACGATGCTCAGCTGAATTATACTACCACGGAAAAAGAACTCTTAGCTGTTATTTTTGCTTTAGAAAAATTTCGATCTTATCTTTTGAATTCTAAAGTTGTTGTTTATTCTGATCATGCAGCTTTAAGGTACTTGATGACAAAGAAGGATGCTAAGCCAAGGCTCATTCGATGGATCTTACTACTCCAGGAGTTCGACATTGAGATAAAGGATAAGAAAGGATGCGAGAATGTTGTAGCAGACCATCTTAGCCGAATTGTGCATGAGGAGGATGCCATTCCTATGTCCGAATCGTTCCCGGATGAACAACTGTTTCGAATGGAAGTTAAGGAACCATGGTATGCCGATTTGGTGAACTTCATAGTGACAAGGACTTTTCCATCAACTATGCCGAACCATACAAGGATCAAAATCAAGAAGGAAGCTCGACATTACATATGGGATGCGCCATATTTGTGGAGACAATGCGGGGACCAAGTCATTCGACGTTGTGTGCCAGACGAGGAGCATCAATCCATCTTGAATTTTTGCCATAAGGAGGCATGCGGAGGACACTTTGGACCAAAAAGAACAGCTAGAAAGGTGTTGGAAGCCGGTTTCTATTGGCCAACGTTATTCAAAGACGCTTATACAACATGTGTTTCATGTGATCGTTGCCAAAGAACAGGTAACTTAGGTAAGAGAGATCAAATGCCCTTAACCCCTATCATGGTTGTCGAAATTTTTGATGTTTGGGGCATTGATTTCATGGGTCCTTTTCCTTAATCTAAAGGTTTTCTTTATATTTTATTGGCGGTTGATTATGTGTCGAAATGGGTGGAAGCAAAAGCCACCAGGACTAATGATTCTAAAGTTGTTGCAGAGTTTGTCAAAACTAACATTTTTGCTAGGTTTGGAACGCCAAGAGTCTTGATAAGCGATGGTGGATCACATTTCTGTAATCGAACTATTGAGGCTTTGCTCAAGAAATATGGAGTCACCCACAAAGTATCAACGCCATATCATCCTCAAACAAGTGGCATGGCTGAAACATCCAACAGAGAGATCAAGCAGATTTTGGAGAAGACTGTAGGACCAACAAGGAAAGATTGGAGTGATCGATTAGACGATGCACTATGGGCCTATAGGACTGCGTTCAAGACGTCGATAGGGATGTCGCCATTTAGACTTGTTTATGGCAAAGCATGTCATCTTCCAGTGGAGTTGGAGCACAAAGCGTGGTGGGCAGTTAAGAAATTCAATATGGCCAAAGACGAGGCTGGATTACATAGGAAGTTACAAATTTGTGAGCTTGAAGAAATCAGAAACGACGCCTATGAATCTGCCATGACATATAAGGCGAAGACGAAGGCGTATCATGATAACATGATACGAGGGAAGCACTTTGAAATAGGACAACAAGTCCTTCTGTTCAATGCTAGACTTAGACTTTTCCCAGGTAAGCTTCGTTCCCGTTGGCAAGGACCCTTTATTGTTACTAATGTGTTTCCTTATGGTGCAGTCGAGATTCAAAGAGCTACTTCGGGAAATAAGTTTAAGGTCAATGGTCATCGACTTAAACCTTATTACAGCACATTCAGGGAACACGTAACCGAGGAGATTTGTGTGATGGAGCCACCAACAAATGCAGAATGACGCCATCAAAAAGGAAGAAGAAGTCTAGGCTGACAGACTATAAACATTAAGCGCTGCATGAGAGGCAACTCATTTCAACCGTAGCAGTGGAGGAGTCATCAACGAGAGTTTGCATTTTTCTAAATCCCTTCACTCTTATGGTTGATATTTTGATTTATTTATGTGTTTATTATGTGACTTAGACACATGCTTAGGAAGTTATGACATGATTTTGGTTTTACATTGAGGACAATGTAATTTTCTAAGTGTGGGGTAGAGGTTACATAGTAACATATTTTATTTGTGTGTTTATTTTTCAATTTATGTCGAAATTTTCTTCCAATTTTTAATATTTCCCGTAATTTTTTTTTTTTTTTTTTTAAAAAAAAAATTTTGTTTCGAAATTTAATTTTTGTTTTGTGTCTTAGGATATACCCTTAAAAGTCTATGATGAACTATATCTTTGAATGCATGATTGACGGTTTAACATTTATCTTAAGAAATTGCGAGTTTCATGGATTTTGTGAAGTGGTATGAACATTTGAGATTTTTGAAGAAAAAGTATGCATGTTTTGATAATTTGTTTCCATAAAAACCTATGTGAGAATTTGAGCCAACATACTTTCTTTTTGAGTGATAAATACCATATTTTTTTGAAATTTCACTATCTTATTAAACCTCATTATTCTTTGCATATTCAATAACTATGTGCTATAGCTTTTTAATGGACTATAGAATTTATTAGAACTTGCTTATGTGATTGTCAAAGCTTTATAATCATAAATTGTCTTGATTTTGAATATGATTGAATTAAATCTCATTAGGATCACCACCACAGCCAAATTAAACTTATGCCTATTTTGTGCCCGTCGTGGGACTCCTTAGTTAACCCCTTTGAGCCTACATTGAGCCTTTTATTTCATCACTTTTAAACAGAATTCCTTTGCTTAGAATAGCTAAACCTTTACCTTGTTATCAAGACTTGGCAAAGTACTTTTAATGGAGCTATATTGCGTGATGTTGTAAAGCAAGTGTGGGGTGAACAATGTAATAAAGAGCAAGTGTGGGGTAAAACACCATATTGTTATAAATGTATGTGCCATGTAAGAACAAAAAGAAAGAAATATGTCCGAAACAAAAGAAAAAAAAACAAGAAAAGAAAAGAAAAAAATTTCGGATAGAATTAAAGTTCAAGGCACAAATTCTTTCATGGTGTGTTGTAATGTTTTGTGAATTTGGAGTTAGTGATTATTTGAAGGTCTAAAAGTGTTTATATGACCTTTGTCCTGTTCACAATATGGGGAGAAGTCAAGATTGACGTATGGGTCCAACATGAAGAAATTCGACCCTTGAAGCGAAGACATGAGGAGGAGTGAGATTTGCTAAGTCTTGGTGACATCTTAAGATCACCATTTATCCTAAATATTCCTACCTTATGAAACCAAGCCCCATTACAACCATATTATTGAGATTAATTCATGATTCTTAAGATAGCTAAATTTGAGTTGTGGAGATTTTCTCATGAGTCAAGCATATGGTTTTGGTCCATTATTGCACATAGTTGTTATATGAGGTTTTTCCATGAATTTCTATTCACAAAGTGCTTTTATTTGATGAAATATGCAAGTTATTTGTTATCTTATCATCTTTTCTCTTGCATATACGATTGAGTGAATACCATGGATGAGTGAAAAAGAAGAGAGTATGCTATTGTGAGGTGAAACGGTTATCATACATGTTTGTGCTATATGATCTCATATCTTACTTGTTCATGCTATGATACATGCTTACGAACCTATGCAATTATGCTTTTCATTCGAATGTTCTAACTTGAAGGTTATGCATGATAAAGATCTTGAGACAAATCATTTAAGGGTATTAGAAGTTTTTAAGTCATTTGTTTTTGTTTTAGTTTTAGAGTCAGTTTGCTAAGGGACTAGCAAAGGGTAAGTGTGGGGTAGTTTGATAAGTGCGTTTTACGCTATGTTTTTAATGTGTTTTTACCCTCGTTTGTACCTTGTTTGCTCTTTAGTAAGGTCGTTTTTACTTATTTTGAGTCAAAAGGGTTTTTCTGTAGAGCAATGGCTAAAACATGTATTTATACAGAAAAGTGTGCTTAAGTGTTGAAAATTCGATTTGGAACAAACACTTGGTAATTTTATCATGATTCACCGTACCTTTACATTGTCATTTTTGATGAATTTGGTTTAATATGTAGATGACATGTAAATGAGCATATTATATCAAGAATCATGAAGATTGGACTCATGGAGGACAACAAAAGAAGCCATGGAAAAGAAGAAATTCCGAAACATAAGGTTTTGATCCGAGCAGGAATTTCCAGAAACCATAACTCAACTTCAAAAATTATCCTAGGACGATCCAGGAGGAACCAGGGAACATGCCATATATGGATGGAAAGCTGTGGATGTTTAGTTTCTAAATCTTTTTGAATCGCAGCAATCCGAGTTCTGAGGAAGAAGTTATGCCAGAAACAATGGTCGGAGGTCAGTCTCGCGAATGAAACTCTCCCGCGAATGAAATCTTATTCGCGAGCAGAAATCTCTCCCGCGAACAGAAATCCTACATCAACTTCGGAAAATCATATCTAAAGATCCAGGAGGAATCTGAGGACGAGCCATATATCATTGGAAAGCTACGGAAGTTTAGTTTTCAGATCTTCTTGAATCACAGCATTTGGAGTTCAGATGAAGGAGTTATGATCAAAACAATGGACGGAGGTCAAGCTGCAAAACTGGGCAGTTTCTGCCTAAGTTGTCACACGAGTTTGGGAGGATGTTTCTTCACCAAAATTCTTCCCAAGCATGTCAAAGGACTTAAGAGAAGCTTAATGAAGTCATGGGAAGCTGCATTGAAGAAGGAGATTCGAAGAAGTCATCATGGCAGCCGAAACAACCAAGTATGGAGCTTTTCCGGTCAAACCGGGAAAGTCTGTCCTTGCCGAGTTTGTCCATGATTTCGGCTGCTTATGAGCCCAAGAACTTGTGTATAAGGCCTACATGGATCCAATAACATGTAGAGGAGTCCAAGAAATCAGAAATCCAAGGTCCAAGTCGAAATCCTTGACAAAGAAGAAAGAAGAAACCAAGTCCAAAAAGGATTACAAGTTCAGCAAGGAAGGTGTCTCCTTGAAGTTCCTAAATTCTCTAGGGTTTTCCCTTAAACTTTCTGTATAAATAGGACCTATGTACATCAAATTTCGTGTCTTCCAATTGCTCTAAGCCTTAGTATAGCCAAGCTCTACTTAAAAACCCTCCCTACACAGAAACACCATAGCCTTGCCGCCGCCAACCCCTTGCTGCCGACTGCATCCTTGCTGCCGATTGCATAGCTTTGCCGCCACCAATCAATTCTTCAATCCTTGCCAACTCTTAGGGTAGGTTTAGGTATGAATACAATCAAGGTTTATGTGTGTATCTACTGTATGGATGATGGTTATTTATATAAATATTTGTATTGGTTTTTGGTTTTACGTTATAAACATGTTTACTTGTTCTTCTTTGTGATTCTCATGTGATTGTGTTTATAATTGTAACGATTTAGATTGCATGTGAGGATTTTGATTTAGTTTAAGTTGTTTATGTTTGTGTTTAGTAGATGTTGAATTGATTTATTGCTTACCTGATCACGTAATCGAACCTGAAGATAGTCTAGGCCTGGATGTTTCTAAGGGGGGAGTTTAATCTGCCGTAGTATTCTAGGTTGAGTTCACCGGGTCGGGCTCTCAATTTTAGTTGCTGCATAGGGTGGTAGGGTAAGTGATTTACATGCTAATAGGATGAGTGACGACATACCTAGGATCATGTCTCCAACGACTCATGAACGGTAAGTGTATTTTGTGTTAATGTGATGCGGGTCGTAAGCATTAAACAGGATGACACATAAACTTAGGATGATGCGTGTCGTAAGTTCTAAGTTACATGAGAAGTCATAAAAGTTGGAATTAATTTGCATCTATGATAACATAAACATAATAACTTGATCTTTCATAAAACTTATATGTTCTCTAATCGGTGTTTGCTATATCTTGTGCTTGAGTATTGATTGACCAATGTATGTAAATATTTCTGTTTGTTTTATTTATATTTCGAACCAACTCTCAACTCCCATATATATTTTGATGTAAATATGTTTATATTTGTGAATATTATCATGTGTGTTATACTTGTATAGTTGTGACAGAATTGTACTTGTATGTTTATATTATATTTGTGAATATTACTAACTTGTTTTGATGTAGATATAATCCTTCCCTAGTGTCCCCGGCTTGAACGATCCCTACTTACAGTTACTACAATGATAGGTTTTTTTTAAATTGCATGTCATGTTATGACAGGTCAAACAATTAGAATATGCTACTTGCCTTTAACAAAAATGATAAAGGCCGCCTCTAGCTTGGAATTGGCTTAATATGTGTAATGATTGCTTGCTCTAATTTATTTAGTTTGTTACTTGCTTGAGCATTGCTTGAATGAGTATAGTTTGCATATCGTAATGGTTTTGGCATGAATATTTACTTGTTCCATGACTATTGACATATACTTTTGTGCGTGCTTGCATGATTATTCGGTTTCATAGAGGAAGTGTAGCTTCTTTGCAAAGACAAAGGATATGTTTGATGCAAAATGATTAAGGCACTTGGTTTTGTGGTGCATAGCATGAAGCACAAGGAAATCAAGATTGAAGAGACATTTCTGATATGTAGGGATGCATGCGGAGGTATCATAGATTTGAGAAGCTGTTAGGATTTTTGTTATATGTATAGACTTGTTGGTTTAGAAAACTGCTGCAGAGAGGCTCACACAATAGATTTGTTCTTCAGTTATGAAGAGAACTTTCATTCCTTGAACCATAACAATATGGGGACTTGTGTAGTAAGAGTTGGTGAAGAAATTAGCGTGAATATATAGCATGCTTTATATATTAAAAGCTTGTAACAATCTTGGCTTTGGCAATATATGCATTGGTCTGTTTGTAATGGGAATTTTGATTTGACTTCAGCTAAATTTAGCTATAAATATTGTATTTGTAATAATATTTGGTTATTGTGTGAAAACTTGTATTATGTGTTAGATCATTTGAGAAAAGCTTGAAATAATGAACTCAATTTGATCTCAGGCTTCTGAATTTTGAGCTTTAAGATGTTGATATTTATAAACTCAATTTTGGTTGTTGCAATGCGGACTATGACTCTAAGTGGTTGATGTGTTGGTTTTGGTTTGTGGTGTTAGGCTCAAGGACTAAAATTTCGGAGATATCGACCCTCCGAAAAATGGATATTTCGACGGAAATTTTGAGGAAATATCGATAGCGGTAAAAAAAAATAAGAAAATTGACGGAAATATGAAGAAAACGAGGAAGTTTTAAATGAAACTTTAAGAGATGTTTGTTTTCTCAATTATATACTATATTTAAAAAGAAAATGTTAAATAAACATTGATCTATAATTATTAGAGGGAGAATTCGGTGGGCCATGTGCAAGTGGATGATACTGTGAGAGGGAGGAAGCACCACGTGCAAGTGGGTGAGAGGGAGAAGAATTTGGTGGGCCACGTCCAAGTGGGTGGGAGGGAGAATTCGGTGAGATTTCAAGTTATTTTCAAAAATATCGTGAAATATCAATAATTTCAGACGAAAAAAATTTTGGAAGGAAAAGATATATCGCTAGGGGGGAAAACGTAATTTTCGAAGATATTTTCAACATCAGCCCTAAGTGTTTGCATGAATATTAAGCTTGTGTACATCTCTTTCAACTTCCAAGGTGAATATAAAGAGGAATACATTGTCATAGTACCACACTATTGAAAAATATGACTTTTGGTTGCTGCATTGACCAACTACTTTAAATTTTTAGCTACAAAGGCTTATGTAGGTACACAAAGGAGGTCTTGATGGCCGTAACTGAAGCTTTGGTTGGATTGTGATATTAGTAGCAAAATATATGAATATAATAAGGGATGCTATCAAAGAGACTTTTGCAAGGTGATCATATAAATGAATTTATGAAAAGTTTGCATCAATCCAAAATATATGTAATAAAGATACATGTTCATGAATCTGTATCTTTTAACTAAATATGTTTACACGACATGAACTGATAGTTGCGATAATCATCATCTTATCTTATTAATTGATAGTCCTCTTATGACAATCTCAAGTGACTTGGTCAATGAGCAGCTGTGTGGCCTGTCAAGAGAGAATTCACCACAAACATGACGTGTTCAGTGATGCATAAATAGAATTGGATAGATAGGTTAATAGTATGTAGCATCCATCGAATATATATGTATGATCAATTAACCTCCGGAACAATAGTGAAACTGTGGATGTGCGAGGTGTCTGCTTGTGAGCTGGGCATGCAACACCAAGTCAACACTTGAGAACGTGTAACCCACTCCATGGCATATCTCATTACATATGTTTCAAGATGTTCGGTAAGCAACCCATGTATATATATCCAAGCAATCCACATCATCTTGATGATAGAATTCATCAGAGGAAAGACGTATCACGATCAAGAATTGATCATCATTATCTTATTCTTCATATTCTTCTCTCACTTTCAATTGTTTCACGCACCCTGTACGCTTTCTCTTGTTTGTGCAGTCATGGTTAGGATGAAATCCAAGCTGACTTGGTTGGGCTCAGACAAAAGGATTAATCTTCGGGGAGCTGATTGCTTGGTCTCTTCTTCTCCCTCCATCGAAAACTATGATGATTAATCTCTTGCAGCAGCAGCAACACAATGCCTCTGAATTCTTATTTCAGGAGCCCAAAGCTTATTTTCATATCCTGATACGAGGGGCAGTGTGTGCTGCTGAGGATAGAGATTGGCAGATCCCGAGTTGGTGTCGACAGATTATGGCAGGAGGTGGTTCCGGGGTCTCGGGAGAGAGAGAGCAGGTGCGAAACCAGAGCAAGGGGTCTCGGGATCTGTGAGGGGAGCCGAGAGCGACCGAGCTCTCGGGAGAGAGAGACATCGAGACCCGAATTGGGAGAGGGTTGCAGGACTAAGAGTGTCACCGCTGGAGGGCCACTGCCGGGAGACTACTATCGAGATGCATTATACTATCGCTGCCAGGATTATGAGTCAAGACCGAAGTGCGGGTAAGCAGTTGCAAATAATGTGCAGTCCACCCATCATGACATGGGTGTCCAGAGTAAATCTGGGTATGCTTGCGGTGGCGCGTGTGCTAGTTTTTCGATGTTGTGGTTCGGCTCATCGGAGGACGACGAGTCTGGTGGTGATGGAGGTGAGGTACGGTGGTGTCAAGAAATTTGTGAGGGAGGAGAGAGAGAGTCCAGATCTATTTTCTCTCTCCTCGGGTTTTCTCTAAAATCAACCCAGAAACTAGATTTGCTTTAATTTTCAACTGTGGGTAGTGGAGATCAGTATGTGAAGAAGGTTAGCTCTGTGTGGGAGCAAAGAGATGTTTGAGAAAAAAGAGACCGTGAGTAATCAGGATAACAAAAATTTCAGAAACGGAATTCTGGACAGTTGATCGATGTGTTTAGGGTGAGCTACGTGAGGTTTTCCACTAATAATGTCTCTATTATTTGAATCTACAACAAGTATGAATAGGTAAGGGTGGGTAAATATCATAAAACCATCTGAAAAACAGGATCGGATAACCGAACCGATTAAAACGGGTCAAAAAATAATGTAAACCGGTCCAAACCGGTTTGAATCGGATTGATTCCGGTTTAGTTTAAAAACCGGTCCGAATTAACCGAATATTTTATATTTGGTGTTATATTTTTTTAATACGTGTTACTTTATTATTAGTCAATATATTTCTTATTATGTGTCACCTTAAGAAGACAAAATTTATTTATCAAATTATACGTATTTATATACACACTATATAACTCACATTCTTGAACAAGTATACTTTTAAAAAAAAAATATATATATATATATATATATATATACTTTAACATATAATTTAAGTATGACTGTAAATTCGTGAAAAAAATAATAATTGAGAGAAAAACCTAGAACTATATACGTTTTAATTTTTATATGGAAAAAAAATAATTTTTTAAAAATGTCTCATCTTATTGTTTTAAATTCGGGTTAAATCCGAAACCGATCCAACCCGATCCGGTTTCCGGTTGATCCGAATAACAGTTGATCCGATTTTAAAATTTGGTTCCGGATAGAAGTTTATAAATCCGAATAATTCAGATTGGATACTGTTTGGACCAAAAACCGATCCGATCCGAATATACCCACCCTTATGAATAGCCCAAGCATGCATGAATGAAGGAATAGATCATGAACAAATTGTCTAAATCACAACCTAGTTTCCAGTGGAGTCGTCAAAATATGAGGGTCCTTTATGATTTGAGCATGACTAGGCTAAGATTAACCTAATAAGATAATTAGTGGGGATCTTGTGTGTGATTCAAATCATGAATGAAGCTTGTAGCATGAAGCATGGTGTGAGAGCTAGAGATACACCACGTCGATGAGAGATTGGACTAGTTTTTAGAGTTGGATTTTATTAGAAAATGCTGGGTTTTGAACAAGAATTGAAAAAATGGCTAAAAGAGCTTGAAGAGTGAAAGTGCATAAATTGAGAGAATGGCTATCGGGCTATATTACTTGCATGAGAGCTTGAATTGAGTGTATCTGGATGATTTCTGGGTTGCTGGATGATGATATCTGCAGCTCCACGCCCTTCCTTTTATAGGACAAAATGGTGGGTTTTCTGGGATAAGTTCTAATGTTTTAGCTGCAGGGTGATAAGAATCCCCATCTTGAGCACATAACTTCAGCCTTCAAATCTGGGATAAAGATGTATTGTGTAGAGCTACGGGAAACAAGAAAAGAAAACATTTTGACTGCTGGATAAAGCTGCGGATGACAGTGAAGAAAGTCTTCTGACTACTGGGTAAAGCTGCGAGAAACTGGTCTGATGACTGTTTTGCCGACAAGGAGAAGTAAAGAAAATGGATTGGGCTTTTCTAATAGTTTTGGGCTGAGAAGAAGAAAATGAAGGAGGCTTGGGCTTAGTCTTGTAAAAGAATAAGAAGTAATGGGCTTTGGGTTTGAAAATCTTCTTTTGGGTTTGCATTGTAGTCCAATTCTCTTTTTCACCAATTTCGTCACCGATTTAAATCGTTGAGCTTGGGTTCCGAGCCCAAGACCGGAACAATTTAACTACTTTAGACCGGTAAACGAGCGTTATGTGTCTCCATGACCTTCCACACGATACCCACGTCTACAAGCCCCAAAGGTGCTTGTATGTGGCTTGGGCCTATATCAATGCATGGATATGCTTGTTCGGCGTGTTAAATCGAGGATTTCATCCAAGATTGCATGAGTTACTGTGTAACGAATCATTAGTTAATTGTGTGATTTTTCGGGTATTAACACTATTATTATATGCAAACTCTGTAAGTGATAGATACTCATGCCACTTTTCACCAAAATCTACTATGCATGCTTAAAGCATATGTCCTCCAAGGTTAATCATACGCTCGGACTGTCCATCTGTCTGAGAATGATATGTTGAACTGTCCTCCAAGGTTAATCATACGCTCGGACTGTCCATCTGTCTGAGAATGATATGTTGAACTCAAGTGCAGCTTAGTACCCAACTCTTTCTGTAATGACTTCCAAAGCTTGGAAGCGTGGGTCACGATCTGAGATTATGCTTGCTAAGTTTTTTTAATCCATGAATAAAACTTGGCGACGGCAAATATGTCGTTGCCAATGGGTGAATTGCGACGGCGAAAGCAATCACCACTTACCGTCGTCGAATAAGCGACTGCCTTTGCAGTCGCCATGTGTCGTCACAAATGCGGTGGCTAAGGCTCATTGCCGTAGTCTAGAGCAACGGCTACGTCCTCAACGGTGACGGTAAAAATGTCGTCGCCAAGCCGTCGATGTTGCCCTTTTGCGACGACAAACTGGATTTTGGTGACAGTAATTGACCGTGGCTAACTGAATTAATTTTTGTAGTGGAAAGTTAGGAAGAGCATATCTGGTGGATGCTTCTTTGTTGGTATTAACATGATTGCTTGACCTAGTAAGAAGCAGAACTGCACTTTATTGTCCACCACCGAAGCTGAATATGTTGCAGCTGGAAGTTGTTGCACACAAATGTTGTGGATGAAACAAATGCTTCGAGATTATGGTCTTCTACAAGATAAGTTAACTCCCTTTTGTGATAACTCATGAGCAATAAGCATAACGAAAAATCCAGTGCAACATTCCAAAACAAAACATATTGAGTTGAGAGATATCACGTCATTCGTGAACTTGTTGAAAAGAATGTGATGAATTTGGAGTTTGTTCCAACTGACAGTTAATTGGCAGATTTCTTTACAAAACCTTTGGATAATGAGCGTTTTTCATCACTCAGAAATGTCATCGTGTTCCACAAGGACTAGAAGTCTCCCTCTTGAAATTTTTGTATATATTTTGCATTTCTTGTGTGTTTGTTTTGTCAGCTGGGTATTTCCAGTTTTGTGTTTTTTGGTCAGTGTTCATTCTGGATTGCAGGCTGATTTCAATCCTGGAGTTTCTGCAAGGAAAAGTCGATCTGAGATTACCTTTGTAGTTTCCATAGTTTTATCTACATAAAGTTGATAAATTTACAGGCAAGTGTGTACTCTATTTGGGTGATTTTTGTGAGTATGTACATATTTGTTTTATCATGGATATCTTGTTCACTCTTACACACAATCTTTGATGTGGTGGTATGAAACTTTCTTGATGTGTTTTTTTTGTGACAATGAGCTCCATAGAATTAAAAGAGTAAGTTTTGTGAGTATATGAAGCTAGACCAACTATTCTCAAAGTAAACATGTCTGGGTTGTGATGAACAATATCAGGTATTGGGTGAGAAACAGGAATGGTTGTGCCATTCTGAAGAATATTTGATGATAGACCGACTATTCCCAAAGTAAACATGTCTTGGTTGAGAACCAATACAATGTACTAGGTGACCTAGAAATAGGAATGGTTGAGTACAAGTGTGAACATGAATTGTTCAATTATTTAATGATTTTAATTGTGATATGTGTGTGTTTCAAATGAGATATAAGGATTAGAAGGAAAAGTGAAAGTGTGTAATGTTCACATGAGGAGATATACGGATTAGAAAGAGAGTAAAAGTGTGCAATTCAAGAGTAAAATGTTGTATACTTGAGTTGTTTCATACTCCATATCACTGGTTGATCACATTGTACACATCAGACCTATGAGAAATCAAAATTTGTCATATGCTTGCAGGATTGTCTCAAACAGGTCACTCGTGAAAGTAGATTTGTTGGTTTCATAGAGGTAAAACTGTGTCTTGTACTCTGGTTGAAATGTTTTGCGTCTTCCTTGCAATAAGCTTCAATTTGCTAATCAGCTAACTATATGTGTTTTATGTGGTCTATGTTTCACTTTGTTTTCTCAGGTCTCACTTGAGGGGGAGAGTTTGTCTCTCACATCATGCATCATTTGAGGGGGGAATGTTTCTTTTCTTATTACTATAACTTAAATCATGCATCTCTTGAAGGAGAGAGTTCTATCTAGTTCTTGTAGATGCATCGGATGCCATTCTCTCCTGCTCATATCCAAAGAACAGTGATAAGCAGTTACTTATGTTGGATACAAACCAAACAAACACACAAACAAAAACTTTTTTTCATTTTTTCATTGTGTGCATATATAAGATGTGTGTTGAGTGTTTTAGCAATGATCAGATCAGGTCATCTTCTCCATCGATGATATAGCACTTGCTCGTGCATACATGTAGCTCACCGACAGACCCTCCTTTGGATTCCTAACAAAAAGGGGGAGTGACATCTTGTGCTACTTTATGGTTTTCGTATTAGTTATCTGTTGGTTATGTATAAGTTGTATGGAACAATTTCAAATTATGTGGAACTTAGCCATGTATACTTAGTTGTTGCTAAAACAAGATATGGTTGTCAAATTGGTTTTGTATAGGAATGCCAAAGGGGGGGATTATTGGTATGATCATATTGGCATCCCTATACAAACTGGTTAACGCAAGAGATATTATTGAGGAAAGAAATCTTACATTGACTAGGATACTCTTTTATAATAATATCTTATGAATTATATTTGAAAATCTTGTTTATGATTGTTTTTTTCTTGGACTTTACTAGGGTTACGTAATGGACAATGAGGATTGGGTCAAACCTAGCAGAATATATATAAAGGAGTTGATGTCTATTGGAGGCCGATCTTTGCATGCTTAGCGTTTGAAAGAGCATATTATTTCGCTGTCATCTGAAGATTCAAATGTTCCTTGTTTAGTAGAACTTATTCTTGTGAGTGATTCTCGTGTTGAAGAGAAGTTTGGTGAAGTCTCAAGGATTCGAAGTGTTCCTTGAAGACAGTAGAAGAAAACAGTTTGCCTATAAAGATAGGAATTTGTAATAGAATAGAGTTTATGTGTGTTATTAGACTCTGTACGAATTTATATAGTTGAGAGTGTTTTCTGAGTTTGTGCTCCGCTGTGCTTTTTCCTCTAATTTAAGTTTTTTACACAGCGTCAAAAATCTAGTGTTTTATTCTTTATTTTCTGTCCAGTTCGTCGAGGATTAAAAACTCGTTTCAATCTCATGCACGTTTCAATACCTTTATGTATTAATCGTAAGACCTGGTCTTTGAAGTCAATGGAGTTCTCTTCTTGCACCAACATAATTCTCATTGATCTCAATTCAAAATCCAGATGAATGTATGCATGTATACATACACCATACTAATATGAGAGATGTGACAACTTCATTACCACGGTTTGAACATAAAGCCAATGACTTAGCCAAAAAAACATAAAGCCAATGAAACGAGGCTATTTCTGTTTTCCAAAATCTCTCCAATGTCTTGATCAATCTCTGCATGAATTTAGGAAAACAAAATTTTTTTAAGGAAAAATGCAGTTAGCTTGATTTTCAAGACTACTATTCATAAATTCTTTCAAATTTTCAGTCTACTTTTCTAGCTAGCAAGGAGCAGATATCATGTATCAGATCATGAGGGTTTAGGGTTTATGGTTTGTATGTAACTAGACAAATCATTAAGGTATTTAGCCCCATCACAATTTTTTTGTTGTTGGGTGACTACAATAAAAGGGTGAGTGACTACATAAAAAGATGGATTATTTTCCAGGAGACAATTGATGTCCATGGAATCACATGGTTAGCACGAAAATTATTCGGTGCACCGTCACCGTCTGTGACACGTCAAATTTGCACCGTCTGATCATCTTCTCACCGTCAGATGTGTGTACTGTTCATGTTTATTTTATTTTTTGTCTTTTAACGGTGCATGAAATATTTTTCCTGATTAACATCTCATAATAGTGATGGGACTATCACACCTATAAATCACTTGTGTTGTGCCTATGGTGATGCTAGCTGCAATCTCTTCCATTCATAACCGGGGAAGAAATGAATGGATATAGCACAACTAGTGACATCTAAGGATAAAGTGATCGAACAAGTTTGCTTCACTGGTACGTATGACGTGAATATTGCCGGACCTGTCGAAATTGCGTGCTTAAACGTTTAATTGACTAAACTCACTTGTATATTTGACACTATGTGGAAAACCTACTACTACATTGTCTAACATTCCATCGAAACTCCACCACAGCTAGGTACGTACAGTTATGAAGAAAGCAGAGCTGGTATTCATTCCCACACCAGCTACAGGTCATCTAGTATCAACAATCGAGTTCTCAAAACGATTGTTGGATCGATGCGATCAATTCTCTGTGACTATTCTTGTAATGAAATCACCTTTTGGTGCCACTGCGGATCAGTCATTTCCTACAGCCGCCAGCACCAACTTAAAGCTCATCCATCTTCCCAACATAAACCCCCCAATCAAGCTCGACTCCGTTGAAAAATTCGTCAGCGATTACATCGAGACCTACAAGCACCATGTCAAGGACACTATTCTCAACCAGGTGTTACCCAACTCGTCTCGGATTGCGGGAGTGGTTATTGACATGTTCTGCACCACCATGATTGACATAGCCAATGAGCTCAAGGTTCCATCTTTTCTCTTCTTAACTTCTGGCGCAGCTTTTCTTGGATTGTTGCTCTACCTTCCCGAACGGTATGACCGAGTCGGCAAAGAGTATGAACACTCGGATTCTGACTCGATCATTCCGAGTTATGTCAATCCGGTTCCAACGAATGTGTTGCCAGGATTTGTGTTCAACAACAATGGTTACGTTTCATTTGCGAACCATGCTAGGAGGTTCAATGAAACCAAGGGTGTGATCATCAACACGTCGGTTGAGCTCGAATCCCACGCAGTTGATACGATTTTTAAAGTTGCTACAGGTGATCAAAGTCAGCCATGGCTGGATGTATACACAGTTGGACCGTTGATTGACACCAAGGTTGAGCATCAAGTTAGGTCTGATCGTGACAGGATCATGGAATTTCTTGATGATCAGCCTCCAAAATCAGTGGTCTTCCTCTGCTTTGGGAGCTTTGGAAGCTTTGATGAAGCTCAATTGAGAGAAATGGCAGTTGGACTCGAGAAAAGTGGCCATAGGTTCTTGTGGTCCGTGCGTCAAAGACCACCCAAGGGAAAGACAGAATTCCCAGGTGAGCTTAAATGGTTCGAGTTTTTCATAAAATTATTCAAAATTTCTTGTTCAATCGATGCATTTCAATGTGGTTCACCTAATATTGCACCATCTATGCGGTGTACATCTCTATATATTAAACAACACTATTTATGTAAATAGTGAATAGTGAATAGTGAACGGATGAAAATACGGTTCTTTTCTTTTTTAACAATCAAGTCATCTATATATTGACGGATTTGCCTTCAGTTTTTATATATTTACAGTTTTACCACTCATTTAAAAATAATTATATTAATTATAATAATAATAATAATATGTTGATATGTATGTTAATAACAACTACCGAATGTTGTTAATAACATCTCCCTAATATTAATATTTATAATAATAATAATAGAAAAAAATTAAATGAACTCTAAAACTAAATAATTGTATTAATTGTTCAGAGTTTATACTCATTTATATCACTTTTTCAAAATATTAATTTTGACGATGCATATAAATGTTGGCATATGAGTTTAGGGTTTATGACATCAATTAATAATTGTATCGATTATTCAGGGTTTATATTCATATATAGGGTTTTTACTATTCACATGAATAGTGAATGCATGAATAGTGAATAGACAAAACCGCCCTCTTTTTTTTTACAATAAGTCATCCATACCTGAATTGATAGAATTGTCGTTAGTTTTAATATTTTTATAGTATTACCACTCATTTAAAAATAATAATATTAATTATAATAATAATAATATGTTAATGAGTGTGTTAATAACAAATATTAGGTGTTGTTACTAACATCATAATAATAATAATAATAATATTCATAATAATAATAATAATGAAATTAAATCAACTCTAAAACTAAATAATAGTGTTGAGAATATTTTAACCGATTAATAATTGTATCGATTGTTCAGAGTTTATATTCATTTATATCTCTTTTTTCAAAATATTAATTTTGACGATGCATATGAATGTTGACATGTGTGGGTACGTTTAGGGTTTATGACATCAATTAATAATTACATCGATTGTTCAAGATTTATATTCATATATATCAATTTTTCAAATTAATAATTTTGACGATATGAATGTTGATATGTGGGTACGTTTAGGGTTTGGGACAACAATTAATTTCTCTATTAATTTAGTTTATCAGTTCATCTTATAACGTGAACTGATGGGTGTTGCTTACCTGTAATTTTAGATATTTTGGTTGTTAATATAAATTTGGTGTTAACGTCATCTCAATCAATTGTGTCATTTTTATTAGAGTTTAGATAATTGTTACATAAAATTGATCGAACTACAAAATTCACATGTATAGTGTATCGATTTGTTATTCAAATTATCTGTATTTCAATGTAAATATATAATTAATATGATTAGTCACTCTTAACATTAAGATACATTATTTACTGAGGGTTATTAACAGTAACATAGAAACCAAATATTTTATAGGTGCGAACACAGTTATTTTGCAAGCGTGAAGCGCGTGTTTGAATGCTAGTTTATATTGAGGGGTGATTTAGTCTATATTGAGCAACTCTCTTTTTTCCAACCTATAGTATTTATATCATTTTTTTAATAGGATTTGGAACCTAGCCTATCTTGGGAGGTTCAGCCCCACGCCCGGATTATTATTAAAAAAGAAAAAAGTACAAATAGGAGGACGGAGGACGAGACCAAAATCGTCCTTATGACCTAAACGAAATAAATAAAAAGAGGATAGGATGCACCTACCTCTTATACAAAAAATATACGGCAACATGCAACAGCCCCAGACATGTTAACATTCCCTATGATATGCAAAACCCTTTGCATCCATAGACAGGAGTGAGAGAAGTGCAGATGGGGGAGAATCATACCAAACTAAAAATGATGATGTCAAACCAAAGCTTGTTATTTTGTCAGCCACTGTGTTACCCTCACGAAGAATATGAGAATATAAAAAGTTCATGACACGAATTCGTTCAAGGCAATTAATCCATAGTATCCGCAGCGGCCATGGTGGATTAAGAGAAGAGGAAGAGAGACAAGCCAGTACACTGGTGGAGTCACTCTTCAGCCAAATATAATGCAACCCTAATTGATAAGCCAATTCAACACCAATAATGACCGTCATTAACTCAGAGAAAAAAACACATTGATGATTTAGTCCTTGACAATAGCCTCCAATAAAATTGCTAAACTTATCCCTAAAAACACCACCACAAGCAGCAGGGCCAGAATTTCCTTTTTAGCAAGATCATCAGTATTAAATTTTAACCAAGAAAAAAGAGGAGGGTGTCAAATAACCAGACGTGGAACCCGCTGAATTTTTGGCACTGGAGTGACATGCAACCCCATTAGCAACTTATTGTCCAAGATCCCAGTAAAATGCCCAGCCATATGTGGAGCAATAAAACAGATCCAAGCTTTAATTGAGCAAAAAATCTTCATTAGAGAAGGCTTTTTATTCTCAAAACGGAACTTGTTTCTAGTCTTCCAAATAGCCATAAGAGAATAAAGACCACTAGCAATCCAAAGATTCATCAATTGCGAAGAGAATCGTTTATTAATGAATGATTTCCAAAAATCAGTAAGCGTACCTGAAGAAGGAAGGTGGGTACCAAAACAACAAGCAAGCCACTGCCATACATGTTGAGCAAAATTACAAGTGATAAAGAGATGGGTCAGCGTCTGCTCATGGCCAAAAACCATACATAGTTGACAAACCGAAACCATAGGAACACCTCTTTTTCTCAGCTGATCATCCGTAGGTAATTTATTATGAAATATACGCCATGCAAGCATAGAGAACCGGGATGGAGTACCACATCCCCATATTTTAGGGATCCAGTCTTGCTCACCAAAGCGAGGCCGAAGTAACTCATAGGCATTAGAGAATGAAAGGGTACCGGAACTTGAGTCTTCCCAAATAAGAACATCATGCTCGGGAACAGTGGGAAGGGTAGTATTCATAATTTCTTGCTCTACAATAGGGTAGGCAGTGCGAAACCCAATGGGGAGAACTCATTTTTGCTCGAAGATATAAGCAGTAACTTGTGACTTAAAAAACTTTGAGAGATGCTTAAGTTGGAGATTATCAATGATCACATGACTCAACCACTTGTCCGATCAAAACATGACTAATTTACTATCACCAATGCTCCACCTTGAATGTTGATAAATTAAAGGAAAAGAAACACGTAGCCCAGACCATATCGATGAACCAAAATACTTATATTTCATGTGGCAAGAGATCGAAAACCTACTGCGTGCAAACACACCACATGAAGTAGACGTTGTGAGAATATTCCAACTTAGAGTGAGAAGTGTTGCTTTATTAAGAATTGGAAGATGACATAGACCTAACCCAGCTTCATTTCTTGGGCAACACACCTGCTTCCAAGAGACTGTTACCAACTTTTTGACTACTACGTCCTCAGAGTAAATAAATATCAATGAGATATGAAAATATATTTGACTTATATTGTGTATAACTCGACTCAGTAACACATTTACATTACAGGTGAATATAAAAATTATGAAGTTTTTTTGCCACAAGGATTCTTGGAGAGGACAAAAGGAGTTGGAATGTTATGTGGGTGGGCGCCTCAAGTAGAGGTTTTAGGCCACAAAGCTGTTGGGGGTTTTGTGTCACATTGCGGGTGGAACTCTATATTGGAGAGTTTCTGGTATGGTGTGCCTATTGTGACGTGGCCATTGTATGCAGAACAACAGGTAAATGCTTTTTTGATTGCGAGGGATTTGGGGTTGGCAGTGGAGCTGAGACTGGATTACGTCTACGGCAGTGAGGATTTTGTGTCTGCTGATGAGATTGAGAGTGCTGTGAGACGTCTGATGGTTGGAGAAAGTGAGATTAGGAAGAGGGTTGGTGAAATGAGTGAAATGTGTAGAAGGGCTGTTGATGATGGTGGTTCTTCATCTACTTCGCTTGGAAGCTTGATCAAGGTTCTGTCACAAAACTTTGAGAACAACTGAGTTTCATATGGTTAGCCTCCAACTTTCTATGTAGTGAAAGTGTCAAACAATATTACATCGAAAATATAGTTCATGTTGTGAATTATTTGTGTATGCAATAAATGTTCATGTTAGTGGTAAATTCTTAGGGCTTTGTGTCCAGTATTACCATCAACGTTTGAACAATGTATAAACCACATCATGGTCAGAAATTTAGACACCGAACAATCACACACTTTGCGATATGCATATCATGCATTAAAACATTGTCCCATTGAATATATATTCTCTACATGCAATGTTTGGAAGGTGCTTATTGTGGTGTTAATTCTGGCGAGTACGTGTTTGTGAAAGGAGTTTTTATGGAAGGGATCCTAAGGATGAAGCTCTCCCTTCCCTGCAGGCCGGCATTATTGAAATCACATCTCTTAGCTCGTCTGCTTAATTATGGACCACGAGAGTGTCGACGCTTTGTGCTCGCTATCCAACCCTATACTCTCTTCCGATGAAGAATGAATGATGTAGTAAGCAACACGAAGATGCAATAGTCAAAGCAAGTGAACTAAAAAGATGCGCCTAGTGATCATTCGGACTGCGCGATCCAATCAATCATTGATTCAATGGAGAGAGCAGAGCTGGTGTTTGTTCCCACTCCGGCAGTAGGCTATCTTGCATCCACAATCGAGTTCGCTATACGTTTGTTGGATCAATGCCATCGATTCTCGGTAACAATTCTTGTAATTTACTATATACTATGCCTTGAGATGACGTCATAACTTGTTACTGTTCTTAGGAATAGTGATGGGCCTCGGTTTGGGCCTGTGTTTTCCTTAGAGATTTGGCCACCTGTTCAACCTCTCAGCCTTCACGCCTTCTCGTGCCTTCAACAAACAGGGAGAAAGAGCAGCAGATCAGTTTGTTTTGATGCTGGAGTTGGTTCTAATAGTGTGATCCAAATCGATCGGTACGTGAATCTGCCTATATATTTGGCGATGTCGCTCTCTGTTTTCAACATGTCGTCCTCGACTGTTATGTGTTGCATGTTGTTGAGGCGTGTCGTTTTATTTTTATTCCACGCTCTGTGTCTCATCTATTTGGTTTTTCTTCACTCGCTCTCCCCTTCTCTTGCACTCGACGTTGGAGTTGAAGAAAAAGAGTGCCCAAGCCTTCTTCTCTCTCATATTCCGATCAGACCCGAGGCAAGATGGAAGAACATGGATTTGGGTAATTGGTTTTCAGTTTGTATTTTCTGTTTTTTGAAGATTTTTCGAATCAATCGAACCCATATGTGCTTGGTTTTTGTGTGATTTTCTGAATCATAATTATTATCTTCATGTCAAATTCTCAATTGTTAACTCAGATACTGTTTGGGTCTTCTCTTTTTCTTATTGGGTGTGTTTCTTCACAGTTTTATGGGTCAGTTATTAAGACTGACACCTGACTCTCAGGCATGTCTTTATCGCAGTGGAGGTGACACCAAGTCTCAAATTCTGTGCTTTCTAATTCCAGTCACATTTAGCACCTGGAAGGGAAATGACCTTTTGATTTCCAGAAATACATAAGTACATCACCGGAATATGACTTTTTAGTTATTGTTGAGATAAGGTTGGTGATTTCGTACAAGGTTCTTTAGTTTGATAACTGTTTTACAATCTTAACTTCACTTGATTGGTCCATGCAGTCCAATTATATGGTTCTCTACAGTGTTGTTTCTGTTGTCTAATGCATATGGTAAATACATGAACATATAGCTCTATCCCTAGATGTTGATATATGTGTGTTACTGCACGATCCCAAGTTACTGATGGAGAACTGTTTCCTGACTTTCTCTTCTGCATAAGATGACATTCATATTATCTCATCAATTCAGGCATACATAGTCAGTGATCATAATAGATGCATATGTCTTGGGTGGTGCAACCAGGTTTGTCAATATTACTGCAAAAAAAATGGTATATGTTCGACAAGGGAGATGAACAAAAATGTAGTCTTTGTTAATGTTTAGATCAATATGTTGACATTCAGTTCCTTTGAAAAATAGTGGCAATATTTGGTTTTCTAGATTTATGCAATACAGATGGTCTTATAATGTTTTGGCCAGTGCTTATGTATCTATATGTGTACAGAAAGTGTAGGTTAATTAGTTTTCCAGGAAAAAAAAGAACCCATATGTTGAGCCAGTCACACTTGAAACAATTGCAATTTTCCCCAAACATAATAGATTATTGCCCGTCATAGAGTGGAGCAATGGAAGACAATGGTTCTTTTGTGAAGGTGTGCTGAGGGTTTATAAGGTGTTGGTTTTCTTAGCTCAAAGTTCCAGCCTCCTATGCTAAAACATGGGAATTTGAGGCATGCATGTTTGCCGTATTTGCTGAGGATCAACATCTATGCATCAGAGTTGTATGCCATCAGGAAACATATTACCCATTTATGTGCCGCTTCAATTTTGTATCACTAATTATAGGTATATGCCAACAATTTATTCTCATTAAGATGCCTTCTTGCATATATGAAATCAGAGGATTAATAGAAGATCATCTTAAAATATAATCCCACTCATAATAAAACAAGATAAGATCTTTGAGATTTTATGAATGAAACCCAGCTCAAGTTAAAGTTAAAGTTCTTATTATACAAAATTATGTGATGCTCATGAAAGAAATTTGACTTGCGGGGTTCGAATCAAACATCAGCAGAACCTATTTCGAATCGAGGGGTACAAAACATATTCATCTAAGCATACCTTGGAAGATACCATAGTGATATGTCCAAAATTTATGCAACACTCAAAAGTTGTCTCTAAATCAAGGCAAGTGACCAATACTGCATTCCACCAAGTATTATGCATTAAAAAAACATTCATTTTGTTTATGTGATTATAGCTTATATCACATGTTCAAATGTATATTATAATATTATATACTGTTTATACATGATTTTCTTTTTCTATAAATACAAAATAGGGATAGCTTTCTCTTTCGTTCCATATAGTTTAAAACATGTATTTTATCAATATGAAATTGTTCTAGACATTTTTTTGTTATTATATTCTTTGAATTATGAATCATTAGCTTTTTGAGATCAAAAACACATAAATAACTTTTATATTTCAAGCCTGATACTTTTAGAACATTATTTTCATTTTACATTTACATTGAGTCATAATAACAGTTTTGGTTTTCGGTTAATAATGTGATAGATTATTGAGATTCATTAATTGATTAACTTATGACATGTGATATGTTATTGGATAGTTATCTTAATTATGTCTTCAATTAGGTGTGGTGTAACTCAAATAAAATGTCCATAATGGCTTAGACGTGACAGAACATATGTCATCGATCTTCTAATATTTGGTTTCTATTATTATCATAGTTTTTGACCACATTGTCGTTTACTATCTCAGCTTCATCTACTCATTGTCATGTTTTAGAGCTCAGCATCAGATGTATATCGAAGGTTCGAATGGTGGGTGGTCATTAGGATTTTCCATGCAACTGGAGTTTACATTTTTCTTTATTTGTTGTTTGAAGCATAGTAGCTCTATCATGGATAATTGATATATCTTATGGTAACTGTATCTCCAACTTTGAAACATTTGTGGTTGCTTTGTTATTGGATAAATATCTTATAAACTTTAGTTCAACTTTTATTATTTTGGTGCTCTAGCAATGAATCTATTTTGATTCATAATGTGTATTTATATATTTTTTTTTCTTGAGCAATGTTCCTGTTATATTACCTGCATTCATCGACATTACAAATAATGACAATATTGAGCAGACAGTAGCATTTGCGGTAGTTAATATCATGCATTACGAAACCGCAACAAGTGGGCATCATCTAGTGAAGTCACCATTTGGAGTGACTAGGGATTAGTCACTTCCTGCAGCCTCCCACACCAAAACAAAATTCATTCATCTTCCCAACGTTGATCCCCCTGTTAGAGAGATTCAGAATGACTAAATCTCCTACTCATATCAAGCCATGATTTGCTGTCATGATTCTGTTGTAATAGGATATCAATGTAGTTTAATGCATACCAATTTTTGCCTTGTAAAGCAGCAATATACTGCTATAAGTACTGTACATCTCTATTATGAATGATAAGGGAAATCATATTTGACACCCCCAACTGAGCTAGTGTCTGCTGAAAGTACCTCACCGATTACATCGAGAACTATAAGAGCCATGCCAGGGACACCATTCTCAACCTGGTGTTGCCGAACACGTCTCAAGTAGCTGGAATGGCTCTTGACATGTTCTGCACCACCATGATTGATATAGCCAATGAGCTCAAGGTTCCATCTTTTATTTTCTTCACTTCCGGTGCAGCTTATCTCGGTTTGTTGTACCTCCCCAAAAGAGTTGGCAAGTTGTTTGATGAATCGGAGTGTGAATCATTCATACCGAGTTATATCCACCCACACAAATGCATTGCCTGCATTTGCATTCAACTATATATGGTGGATAAATGTCATTTATAAACCATGCTAGGAGATTCAGGGAGACCAAGGATATCATCATCAACACGTTTGTTGAGCTCGAATTTCATGATGTTCATTCGCTCTTTGATGTTAATGAAAATGAGCAAAGTATATTGCACCCCCAGGGCCCTTAATTGACATCAAAGGCAGGTATCAAGTTCAGTATAACCAGACCAAATTTGACAAGATCATGAAATGGCTTGATGATCAGCCGCCAAAGTCAGTAGTGTTCCTCTGCTTTGGAAGCTCAGGGAGCTTTGATGAGAGCCAACTGAAAGAGATGGCAATTGGTTTAGAGCAAAGTGGCCAGAGGTTCTTGTGGTCAGTACGTCAAAGCCTACCTACAGGAACGCTGGCAATGCCAGGTGAGCATGGTCTCAATTTTTCTTTACATCCTAGAATTTCATTTCATCTCTTCAAATTTATATTACTTGACCAAAGATTTATATAACTTATATCAAAATGATATTTAGTTGACCTATATTTGTGTTTTTGCAACGTTTAATCTTTGTAGGTGAATACATAAATTATGAAGAATTTTTGCCTCAAGATTTTTCCAAGAGGACTAAAGGGATATGAATGCTGTGTGGATTGGCACCACAGACAGAGGTTTTAGGTCATAAAGCAATAGGGGGATTTGTGTCGCATTGTGGGTGGAACTCTATATTGGAGAGCCTAAGGTTGGTGTACCTATTGTGACTTGGCCAATATATGCAGAGCAACAGATCAATGCGATTCAAATGGCGAGGGATTTGGGTTTGGGGGTGGAGTTGAGAGTTGTATACAAAAAGGATGGTGGTGATTTTGTAACTGCAGATGAGATCGAGAGAGCTCTGAAACGTTGATGGAGGGTGATGGTGATATTAGGAAGAGGGTTCAGGAAATGAGTGGAATATGCAAGAAGACTGTTGCTGATGTTGGGTCTTCTTCTGCTTCTTTTGGAAGCTTAATAGAGGTCATGTTAGCAAGCCTTAAAAAAAGCATATGAATCTTAGTTCTGCAATACTATTATCAGTGTATTATTTTTGGGTCTGTAGCACTATGTGACTTGTATGATGAAGGAAATAAAAAGAAATTTATACCAAAAGTAATGTTACTGTTATGAGAATGCAGATTACAGAGATGAATAATTAAATAAATTAAGGAATGAAACAATAAAGAATTACATATGTGGAAGTGAAAGGATTCAGATATTTCCCTCTTTGATGTAATTGGAGAGCCTCACATGAGCCATTGGATCTCTCTTTTTCTTCTTGAAGTGCTTAGAGGCAGCTTTCAGCACCTTATTCCATACCTGAATCAAACACATTTACAGTTTAGAAACTAGTAACACATCAAACAAAAGACTATGAGACTACCAGTTACCTCCTAAAACTACAAAGAAGCCCAATACTTGATACAAACATGAGGACCTAAAACTAACGGTGTTTTCTTTACTGGGGTTCTTTAAGTTTTGATATCTTCCACAAAGATTTCAACTTTTACTTGAAAAGGATTCTAAAATCTCATCCCTCTTTCTGAAACTTCCTGAATACTAATTCTTCATAGAAAGTCTAGTGTAATGGTATCTCAATTCTCAAATTTAGTGATCTAATACCCTCTGTTCTAACTCTTTCATCTAAAATGAGCTAAATTTATTGAATAAACAAAACTGAAGCCAAGATCTACAAAACCCAGAAAAGATTGCAGTACCTTTGAGGCAATGGGGTAACAATTACCCCTTACAGGAGTCGGAGAGAAATCAGGTACCAATGCCATCTTATTCTTCTTCCCTCTCCACTTCTTGTTCTTCAATGCACTCAAGTTAAGGTTAAACCCAGAAGTGCAAGTCTTCTTCTTACCACTAGAACCCACTTTCTTGATCCTGCTACTTTGATTGTTGCCCTCCAACTCCACTTGATCAAATGCCAGCTTTTTGGGGGTCATGAAATCGAAATCAAAGTCCAAATCTATCGGAGCATAAGCCCGGGGGACCAGCGGAGACCATATCGAGCTCTGCGTGTAGTCGAAGTCGAAGGCAGAGTTGTCTGGGAACTTGCCGAGAAGCTCCTTAGACATTACTGGCAGCAAATACTCAACCACCTTGCAAGGACCACTCATGAGCCTCACTCTCTGTTCTTGCTGTTGTTGGAGCTTCACTGAAGTGAGTAATGAATCTGCTTCTTCCAGTGCCATTGTGGAATAAAGCTAAGAAGTTTTGTGATGGGGAAGTATGGTTTTGTTGGGTCTAAAATCAAAGCAAGAAGGAAGACAGAATAGGAAAGTTACCGTTGCATTGGGAGTATTTTAAGTCTTTTGAAATTATTTTTTGGCCGTTAGGACCAAACCTGATTTAGCCCCATGTGTTTCTTCTACGTAAACCCAACAAATTTCTGGCCCACCTACAATAGTCTGTCAGGCCACATATGACCAATGTCTGTCAGATTCCGGCGATAGTCGCCGGAAACTGGGTGAAAATTCCTTCTGTTACAACACAATTACTCCACACAAGACATTGTCAGATTTAACCGTATCTAACAACTATAAAAGTTTCCCCATCACAAGAAGGAACTTGAA
The DNA here is from genome assembly GCA_951800085.1 of Comarum palustre. Lineage (NCBI taxonomy): Eukaryota > Viridiplantae > Streptophyta > Magnoliopsida > Rosales > Rosaceae > Comarum > Comarum palustre. The sequence goes on from OX637578.1 coordinate 5,833,961, forward strand.
TTGGTCACATTCTCCACAATCCTTATTATCGAGGGGATTATAAATGGGGCAGTTATTCAGGCATGGAGATTATAATTTTTTTTGAATGATTTTATAAAAGAGACACTGAAAGTACTTATTACATCAATCCTTGAATCCTTGAGATATTCAAGTTTATTAAGAAAATGAAAAGGATGCAACTAACTGAAGATATGAAATTACAGACTTTGCGGATATAACCATGGCACATAACGACCATTGACATCTGCATCCAGATCTGTAGCTATCTCCGGTAGAAGGTTATCTGCCAAAAACAAGCTCTCCTCTGTCTCCATGACCATTCTTGCAAGGAGGTTGACCGCCTCATTGGTGTCAGGTATCACTTGGCGAAACTCCACCCTTTTAAAATTCTCCAGCTCCTTTAGGAACCTAAAGTACAGAAGGTCTTATGTCACTGCATCTGCTGGATGGATCTGGTATGTGACAAAGGAGAACGTAGTTTTGTTCTCTCCCCTCTATTTTGAGAAATTATGCACCTCGATTTGCTGCAAATCCAACAGCAGTACTCAAGGCCATCAATGCAGCATCAGTAGTTGATCTTGCCTCCTGACCCGCGAAACCTGATAAGAGAGCTTTAAACGCTGCATTTCCATATCTTATAACACAACCAACAAAAGCTTTTCGTGAAGTCTAGTTACAAGCATAGGCGTATTTTAACTTTCATGACCCTGTGAACGGAGGCTTCCATACAATCTTCTGAATAAATGCTCCATTCTCAGTAACTATAAGTTTTGGGATAAGTCCTGCAGCCATATTCGTTATTGCTTTGAATGAGGCAACAGCTTAGTCATCAGAGATTGATGACCAACTTGAACAGAATTTATATACCAAGTAAGCTCAATTGCCATGATGAACACAGGATTTCATGCCTTTTCAGGCCATATACGACGATAATGAGAGAAATTAAAGATGACTAGTGACCGTTTGTATCAATGGTCACATTATTTATTCAAATTCAAAGATAAGATTTAGATTTAGATTCAGACTTCAATATTTGAGTAATAATGAATCTACTCAAATATACTCAAATTGATGTTTAAATTCAAGAAAAGTTTAAACCGATGTTTAGATCACTGTCTTGGTAGTGACTGCTGCCAACGGTTACACTACTTAGACAAGTTCTAATGTTAAGTTTTGAAAGCAAAAAAAGATTTACATTTTGAATAGTGAAGCTAACGAAATTCATTTCAACATTTAAAAGATATCAAGCCTGGATTATAAATGCCACAAGAGTTGGGGACCATTTGCAATGGTAACATTATCTCATCAAAGTTTAGAAGCAATGTCTAATTTGAACTCAAACAAAATTTACTATGGGAGAAATGAAGCTAGATATTTTGCTTTATAAATTCAAGAACACTGGTCGCCCAGACTATTAGATATGGCAATGGACATTTCTAAGAGTGACCTTATTTATCCAACTTTGAAAGCGTCCACAAGAATATGAGTTCTTAACTAATAGAGATTTGTCATAAAAGTTGTCCACAAGAATATGAGTTCTTAACTATACTAAGCCTGACATTGACATACAGATATTTAACTTCAAACAATACTAATCAGTAACAGTTCCTCTAGCAATGTCTTCCCAAAATATCTAGTCTGTTTACGACTTCACCTGTGTATCAAATCTTTCAATCTCTTTACAAAACCTCCTAGGTGTCAAGTATAAAGACAAGTATGACCCAAGATTCTGAAGTTTAGAATGCAACCAAGATTCGTACTTTCAAGTTCAGGGCTGGTACTGCACTCACCTCATGTACATTTTGAAATTTAATTGAACCTCTCTAGCAGTAACTTCATATATTAATTTGTTAGCATACTGGGGTATGAATATGAGGTTGTTGATACGCAAAAAAAATATATATATATAAATATATGCATACATATATATATATATATATATGGAAAAAAAAGGGAGTCAATTTAAATAAAAAAGGGGAAAGGCAGAAAAAAAAGGAAGGAGTCCTTATCAAGGTACTACACTCCTACACAAAGGCTATTTGAGTTTACCTATAACTCATATAAGTTACCTAGCCTATTGTGACTCATCTACCACAACCCTATGCAATATAAAAGGGGACACACGCCAAAAAAATAGAGAACAGACGCAAGAAAAGCAGAAGAGACGCAAGAAAAGCAGAAGAGACGCAGAAAAAGCAAAGAAAACAAGAAGAACCCTAGAGGTACAGCTGATTCTCTCATCCTCTCATGCTCCTGGTAAATATTATTCATAGATTCTTGCTCTCTGGTGGTGACTATGTTCTCTGGCCCTTGTTACTGGTTACTTGGCTCTGGTTCTATGGTTACTTGACTCTTGTTCTATGGTTACTTGGCACTGGTTCTATGGAGGTTACTCAAATCCCTTGTGGATACTTGGCTCTGTTTCTATGGTTTCTTTGGAGGATACTTGGCTCTGGTTCTATGATTCTGGTTACTGTTCACTGGTTACTAAATCATTGGTTCTATGGTTTTGGTTACTATAGCACTGGTTACTATGTCCTTGGTTCTATGGTTCTGGCTACTTGGCTCTGGTTCTACGGTTCTATGGTTACTTTGAATGATACTTGGCACTGGTTACTGTGGTTATGGTCCTATGGCTCTACTATGGTTCTACTGCAGCACTACATTCACCATATGGTTCCCTGGGTGCTTTGATACCTGTTACTGTTACAATTTGGTTACTTGTTCCTAAAAAAAAGAGGTTCTGTGATCCTACAAAAAAAAAAGAACAACAAAACCAAATTTAATACTCAAAGACCATTGATACTGTCCCTATGCCCATATCCTGCCCCAAATTCCACATTCCTAGAACCCCAGTATGTCTCCAAAGTCACTGGCCAAATAACCAAAACACCAATTTAACCACCATGTCTAAATGGTGTTCCCAAAATCCCCCAAACTCCCTGTTTCGTAACACCACTGGTGTAAAGAAACTACAATAAATTGGGAGGTCACCCTTGGAACAAAACTCGGGTACCTCAGCAGCTTTTCAAATACAGCTGCTGTTAGTCTTCATGTCACAAAAATAAAAGCCTGGTGCTCAGTGTGCAATGTGAGCTCATTGGAAAGTTGACAAACAAAGAAAAGGAAAAAAATAACAACAACAATTGAAGCAGTGCGTGCAATGTGAGCTCATTGGAAAGTTGACAAACAAAGAAAAGGAAAAAAATAACAACAACAATTGAAGCAGTGCTGCCATCTACAGGGATGGAGCAATCAACTAAGTTAATCAAATGGAAACAAAAAAAATTCATTTGAGGCAGGGGAGCATGTATTGATCAGAAGATCCAGAAACTCACAAATTCGACAATGACAATTCTCCCAAGGCTGAACACTAACCCACCAAGCTCAGTCAAATGGTCACAGTAGCAGACAAAGAAACAAGCTCAAGCTCTCAGACTTTGGCTCATACAAATCAAAGAAGAATGAACAAAGAAAAGCCCTCACCTGTTTTGTGTTTCGAAAAATTCGAAGGCCTTGGGGGGTGTAATCCCCATCATCGATTCCAACACCTGTCTGGACTTGGTCTGCAAATCCATCTCCAATCCGATTTCAAACTCCAAATTCGTTTTTGACAGTGACAAGGACGAGGCAAAGGAGAAACTGAATCAATTTGGGAAAAAAAAAAAGAAGAAACATAAACCTGCGAAAATCAAATCAAGGAATCATCCTTACCCGATCTGTGCAGACATCCCGAATTGCTGGCTTCGATCTGTCTCGAACGTGACCCCCATCTCCGATCTGATCGACACACCAAATCTGTGTCCCTCGACCTTTAACCTTCAAACCTCTCCCCTGGGCATTCAAGAAGAAGATTGAACAGAGAGAAACGGCGAAGAAAGGAAGACGGAGAAGTGAAGAGGGGAAGAGGAGAGAGACCCGAAGGCTGCCTCTGTCTCCGATCTGTTTAATGCAACAGATCTGAGGGAGGAGCGAACAGAAGGAGAAGAACGAGCAGAAAGAAAGAAGGAAGAAAGAAATGGTGAAATGTAGACGAGGAGAAGAAAAGGCCGAAAAAAAAATGGGCCAGGCCTTCAAATGGGCCGGGCCTCCGAAAAAACTGGGCCTCCAACTAGGCCCTGGTCTCATGGGCCTGCCAAAGAAAAAAACAAATGAGCCTGTCAAGAAACAAATTGGGCCTGGCAACCAAATCTGGCCTATTGGGCCTTCAACAAAAAAAAAAGAAGAAGAAGAGAGACTCATGGGCCCTCAACAAAAAAAAAGACATTGGGCTTCGGTCATCTTTCTGATGGGCCTTCAACAAAAGAAAAAGGGAAACAAACCCACTTTACAGGCCCATCGTCAATTCAAGACCAACTCCACCAACTTTTCGGTATGAAGCCCAATCCAAGTCCCAAGGCCCAAATCAAAGATCCGCGGGCCTCTTGCAAATAAAATGGAAACAGGCCCACTTTGCTAAAGACAGCAGCACAAAAGCCCGGTTTAAATTCCAAGGCCCAACAACAAAATACGATGGGTGCCCAAATCAAATAAAATGCCTCCAAGGAAAATCTATGGGCCTCTCACAAATGAAAGGGAAACAAGCCCACAAAAGACAATGCAAGTCCAAATACAGCAGTGTAAAAAGGGCCACTCCAAATCTTAAGGCCCAGCTGCAAAACTCGACATGACGGGTACCCAAAATCAAATCAGCAGTCACTCTACCAAATTGAGTGTCAACAAGAAATTCAATTGATGGATTTGAGAATATGTGTACATCCGTCAAATCTCAAAGTCGGTACAAAACCGCAAATTCAAATCCTCAATGAACTACGGTCGGTTTGATCCCCTCAAAAGGGGTACGTAGGCAATCTAGCGACCCACTAGATACAACCACCATTCTAAACAGAATCCCTGACACCACCAGTCAAATACGGCCAGTCCAAATGACTTTAGTCAAATTCTCAAATCACCAGAAAAATCAAATTTGAACTACATCGGTTTGATCCCTTTACAGGGTATGTAGGCAGTCTGGATTTAAATCTGGATGCAACCACAACTTCAAATAAATTCTCGGATCTTCTGAAGCCTCACTCCATAGCTCATACATCTTCAGATACAAATCTCAAACACTACTCTCATTTTAAAAATCACAGCCCTCCAACGAGTCATTCACTTGTTGGGGATCCTGAACTACGAATGGCTTGATCCCTCTCGGGGTACGTAGGCAACCCATTCGGGTGCAGTCGCAAAAGCAAACAAACACACATCGGTTTCTTCATAAATCGAATCAAGGGGTGTTCCCTTGTAATGAGGGATTGTAATTAAGAGACACGTTCTGTCTTGAATGAGTTGAACCAGACATAATTAAAACTCTATTTTAACCAATAAAATAGAGTGAAATTACGTTGGGTGACATTTTACATTTTTGGCACATTTTTACCCAACATAGTTTTTGGCGACTCCGCTGGGGACTCATTTTCCCTTTCATCTCTTTTCATGAAGTTATTAACTTATTGTGTGTGTTTTGAAGGTAACAGATCAAATGGCACCAAAGATTACAGTTTTCTTCCACGAGCTCACTCCAGCTGCTAATCACTCGAATCAAAGTGGTTACCGGATGTCATTCGCAATTGGTCATCCTCCTGTAATTTCTACAAAAACAAAGCTGGGAATGAAGCAAAACAAGGTTGTCACAGGTGTGACGAAGACCCGGGTTTTCGATGGCATTTCCAAGAATGCTTTAAGAAATCAGAGGAAGAGGGCAGCACGGGCTCAAAGGAAGAAAGATGCCCAAACTAAGTCAATTGAAGCCGTCCTGGCAGAAATTGCTCAATCAACACCAGCAGTTGTGATAACTCATGTTCCGGCTTATGTCATGATCGGTACAATGCAGGTCCCTCTACCAACAGTAGAAACTGTGATGACAACTTCCACTAAGGGAGGAGAAGAAGACAAAGAGGATGACCATGTACCTCAGCTCCCTCTTGGAGGCTCACAAAGATCCACCTCATCCTCGCAACAAACAACTTCTCAAGATAGTCAAGATCTTGACCTAAAGAAGTTAGCAGAGGAGGTAGCAAAAGCTCTCGACGCACCCTCAAACGCTCGAGAAAGGAGAAACGGATCTAAAGCTGAGGAGTATCCGGTATATGGAGACGATTCTTACACAGGTCCTATCACTCGCAACATGACTAAGAAGAGGATGCTTGACATGTTACCAACTGATACGTCAAACAATCCTCTATTGGTCTCATGGAAAGGAAATCCTCTGTATGAGGCTTCCAATCCAATCAGTGATTCTTCATCTCAGATAAAGTCTAGCGACAGTCCTGAATTCAACAATGCCCAAGTACTCATGGCAAGCTCTGAAACTCCGCCAGAGGAGCAGTTGAGACAACGATTGGAAGAGATGGCAAAAAGAATGGCTCAGCTTGAACTAGATGCCCAACAGAGGCAAACTGAGAGAGAAACTGAAGCTCAAAGACTCACAGTTATTGAGCTCGAGTCAAAGAAAAAGTTAGCCGAAAAGGAAGTGGAAATCGCTAGCCTCATGGCTAAGTGTGCTGCGCTCATGGAGAAGAAGAGACAAGAAGAGGAGCCAGGTCCTTCCTTTGCTCAAAAGGACGATAACATGCTCTCAACAGAAAGTATCAAGAGCTTGATAGCTGAAGGAATAAGAGACTTTCAGTTGTCTATGGCTACGCCAGTTCTGGGATATCGTAAGCCATATCCTAACCATTATGATGCGATACCCTTCCCAAAGGGATATCAAAGACCAATCTTTGACAAATTCGATGGGACAAATAGTTCTCCACGAGAACATCTCGCCCACTTTTATTCAGCCTGTGGGGAAACGTCACAAGTGGACGCCTTTCTGGTCAGGCAATTCGTACAGTCCCTCAAGGGTTCAGCATTCACATGGTACACTCAGTTGGAGCCAGGTTCTATACTAACATGGGACGACATGCAGAGAGCATTCTTGGCACAATTCGTCAGTTCTAAAAAGAAAATATCGATTATTGATCTGGCGGATACCAAGCAAAAGGACAAAGAAAGTTCCACTGAGTTCATCACAAGGTGGAGAAGTCTTAATCTCCAATGTCCCGATAAGTTGTCTGAATCCTCTGCTGTTCAGATGTGTGCTAATAACCTCCTCCCGGAGATCGCAACATATATTGGCACAGCAGAGCCACAAACATTTGATGAGTTGGTGTCTAAGGCAGGAAATGTTGAAAGACAGATTGCTCGTCAAAGATCAGCTTCAAGTTCGAGGAATCAAATTGCTGCCAAGAATAATGATTCAAAAAAGCCGATTGTCAAGAAGGGAGAAACAATGGCGACCTTCGTCAAGAATGACAAGAAAGGCGACAATGTCAAGAATAATAATGACAGCAAAACAAAAGATGATCACCCTCGAAGACTCACTCTCAAAGAAAGGAGAAACGTCACTTATTCATTTGACAATGATGACGTGGACGCAATTTTTGATGAGCTCATGGCGGCTAAGATGATTACACTTCCTGAGTCAAAACGACCTTCAGAGATGAACAAAACCAATGACCCTAAATATTGTCGGTATCACCGCATTGTCAGTCATACATTGAAGGATTGTTACATCCTCAAGGACATAATCCAGGAAATGATCAACAAAAATGAAATCGTGACAACAGCAGCCAATGTAATTTCAACTGATGTGTCTAGGCCTGATGACGCCATCTCTGTCAGGTTCGAAGTTGACAATGAAGTCACTATTGTCGAAGCACATCCCGACATGCCACGACCTGGAAACCCTAATATTCCATCCCTATATGAACTCATGACGACAAGCTTTGAGATATGGGAAGATTCAGATGGGTTGGAAGATTCAGATGGGGAATGGACAACTGTAAGGAATAGCGCGAGGCAACATCATCCTCCCTCGGCTCAATCCTCTTCACCTTCTCCCTCTTCGAAAAACAAATATCGTGGTAGGTTCTCAAAAGGTAAAAAGAAAGGAAGAAATGCGACAAAGAACGTCCAAGCTCAAAACAAAGATGAGTATAGACAATCACCGCGAACTCCAATTACCCTTATGGAATTCCTACCAAAAGAGTTCTTTAAGAACGACCAGAAGAAAGAAGACCATGAAGAGGTGCTCCAATGTTGTATGGCCTCTGTTGAGACAGCCTCCCCATCCAGCTCAGATGCAGACGATGAAAGGCTGCATGAAGTCGATCAAATTCAAACACGCTCTGTCCCGGTTATACCATCAGCTATTCAAGACGATGGAAAAACATTGCCTACAAAACTAAGAGCAAAGGGTGATGCGAACAATCCTGTCGACAAAATTAAAGCTGTACCAAAAATGGTTCCTCGAAGGACAAAAGAATCTCAACAAAAGTCCAAATATGACATACTGGCACATCTGCAATGTATCCCTTCACTCTTCAGTGTTTACGACGCTTTGCGCATGTCAAGGGAGCTACGAGAAGCATTGATTGAGGCACTGCTAAGTCCAGACTTGTATAAAGAGGATATTGTTGAAGTTGATGCGACAACCTCAAGAGATTGCCCTAATTGCAGGAATTGTATTTCGTTCTTAGATGAAGACCTGTTATTGGGAGGCGAACAACATAATAGGCCCCTCTACGTCACCGGACTTGTGGGTAATATGACGATCAACAGGATCTTACTTGACTGTGGGTCGGCAGTAAATTTGTTGCCTCTTAAAACACTTCATAACATGGGGATGAATGCTAAACAACTCACCCCGTCTATGCTCACCATCCAGGGCTTCAATCAAGCTAGCCAGAAAGCAATGGGAACAATTGTCCTACAAATGGAAATTGGAGAACTCTTCTCAAGCGCTTTGTTTCACGTGATAGATGCTCCCACATCCTATAATGTACTGTTAGGGCGCCCATGGCTCCATGCTTATGGCGTCATCCCTTCCACGTTACATCAATGCTTTAAATGGCTGCAAAATGAAGAAGTTAAAAAAGTCGTGGCAGACACTGATCCTTTCAGAGGCGAAGAGGTAAATTATTCAGATGCTAAGTTTTATAAGTCAACAGAGCTTCCTAACTTAGTCATACAAGAAGCACCCAAACATGTGCTAGAGACTGAGAAATCGAAGGTGTCTAACACACCTAAATTTCGGGCCAAAGCAACTCTGTCAGTGCCCTTGAAAGAAGAGAAGGCTCCAGGCTCCGAGGTACCCAAACCAAAGATGACCTTCAGGTATATACGGAAAGACCTACGCAAACCTGGACAAAAGGTCATAACTCCAGTCAAAAACACAATGGAGACCCTCATGACAAGCTACGCCAGGCCTCTTCGGAAAATTGATCAATCCATTCCAAAGGAAGGTATCGTAATCTCTACAACGCTCGATCATGGGCACAATAGACACAAACGAGTTATCTCCTACAAAAACAGGAATGTGAAACCAGTGTCCTCTGCTCCCTTGAAGATTAAACTTAGCAGTGGCAAAGCAACTTCAAAAACCACTCCGCTAAGAGTAATGATCAAGCAGACAAAGGGCATGCTCAAAGTGAAAGTTCCTGAGTTTGAACCCTCAGAGTCTTATGTCTTTACAAGTCTCGACAAAGCTATGTTTTGTGAGGAAGACACACCGCCAACCACATCCCTTCAACGGATAGAAAAGGAAGATCCACCTCGTGTCTCTGTTTTTCAACGTCTAGCAATTGAATCCCAACCTCGAGTTTCAGCGTTCCTAAGATTAGGCGAAACCCCTTACAAACTACAACGGAACAAGAAATGGAAGCTCAAGAGTAAACAACACAAGGATGTAATTGCTCAGTTCACAGAGGAATCAGCATCCACAAATTGTGTCTCAATTGAGGACGATTCAACCGATGATGCGGAAGAATATGAATTCATCAATGATGCTGAACCTGCCCCACCACAAATAGAAGACGGAGGTCAAGCAACGGTGGATGAACTCCAAGAAATAAACCTGGGCACAATGGAAGATCCAAAACCCGTGTTTGTGAGCACTCTCTTAACTCCGAAAGAATTTCAAGACTACAAAAATATTCTTGAAGAATTTAAAGATGTGTTTGCATGGGGATATCAAGACATGCCCGGTTTAGACCCGAAGGTTGCTGTTCACAATCTAGCGGTCTCAAAGGAGAAAAGGTGGGTTAAGCAAGCACCAAGACGTTTTCGCACAGAACTAGCTACTCAAGTCAAAACTGAAGTGGATAAACTCATCGATGTGGGATTCATCCGTGAAGTCAAATACCCCACATGGTTGGCCAGTATCGTACCTGTTGAGAAAAAGAATGGGCAAATCCGCATATGTGTAGATTACAGAGACCTTAATGAAGCTTGTCCAAAGGATGAATTTCCATTACCAATAACTGAGCTTTTGGTCGATGCCACAACAGGTTTCGGTGCTATGTCCTTCATGGATGGTTTCTCTGGCTACAATCAAATAAAAATGGCACGAGAAGACGAGGAACTAACAGCATTTCGCACCCCTAAAGGAGTGTATTGTTACACGGTCATGCCTTTTGGTTTGAAAAATGCAGGTGCTACCTACCAAAGAGCAATGACAACAATTTTTGGTGACATGTTGCATAATACCGTCGAATGCTATGTAGATGATTTGGTAGTCAAAAGCAAAAAGCGGGAACATCACCTAAGTGACTTGAGAAAGGTGTTTGAAAGGCTCCGGAAGCATACGCTGAAAATGAACCCTCTCAAATGTGCGTTTGGAGTAACATCCGGTAAATTCCTTGGTTTCATTGTCAGGTATCGAGGGATCGAGATCGACCCAACCAAAATCAAAGCAATCTGGGAAATGCCACCACCAAGGAATCTTCGAGAATTGCGAGGGTTGCAAGGAAGGCTTGCTTATATAAGAAGATTCATTTCAAATCTTTCTGGGAGGTGCCAACCATTTTCAAGACTGATGAAGAAAGATGTACCTTTCGTGTGGGACCAAGCATGTCAAAACGCTTTAGATAGCATCAAAAAATACTTGCTCAACCCACCAGTCCTAATGGCGCCTATCAAAGGCAAACCTCTAATCCTCTATATCGCAGCTCTTGAACGTTCTCTGGGGGCAATGCTCGCACAAAACAATGATGTGGGCAAAGAAAACGCTCTCTACTATTTAAGTCGGACGTTGGTGGGAGCTGAACACAATTACACGGCAATAAAAAAGATTTGCCTTGCACTGGTCTTCGCAGTTCAGAAACTACGGCATTATTTACTCGCTCATAGTGTCACCTTGATATCTAGAGCTGATCCATTGAAGTATCTAATGACAAAACCCGTGCCTTCAGGACGACTGGCTAAATGGTCCTTGATTCTCTCCGAGTTCGAAATAAAGTATGTCCCCCAAAAAGCAGTAAAAGGACAAGTATTGGCAGACTTCTTGGCAGCACATCCAGTTCTAGATACCCACGAATTGCACGAAAATTTGCCAGATGAAGACGTGTTCTCAGCAGAAACTTCCTCATGGCAACTGTACTTCGATGGGGCCGCTAGAAGACAAGGAGCCGGGGCTGGCATAGTGTTCATAACACCTTCTTGCGGTATAATCCCTTACTCATTCTCTCTATTGGCTCTATGTTCAAACAATGTTGCAGAATATGAAGCACTCATCATAGGCTTAGAGATAGCTTTGGAAATGGGGATCGACTCTTTGCAAGCATTCGGTGACTCTCAATTAGTTGTCAGACAAATAAATGACGAGTATGCAGTCAAAAATGCGAACCTTGTCCCATATCATCAAAGAGTCAAATATCTTATGGGACAATTTCGAGACATAAATATTAGCCACATTCCTAGATCAGAGAATGACAAAGCAGATGCATTGGCTAACTTGGCGGCTTCATTAGCGCTCCCTAAAGAAAGAGACGTTCAAATAACGGTCGGGGAACGTCAATTGCTGCCTATGTCTTTTGAACGGATGGAAACTACCAGCGAAACACATGTAGTCTCTACGTTCGACATTGAGGAAGAGTCTGATTGGCGCAAGGATATGGTTGAGTACTGTCAGGCTGGAACCTTACCCGCAGATCCAAAGAGAAGGGTTTATGTGAGGAGAACAGCTCCTCGATATGTATACCTTAATGACACTCTATATAGGAGATCTTTTGACGGCATACTGTTGAGGTGTTTATCAAAAGAAGAGGGAATTCAAGCTCTTAAAGATGTCCACGGTGGCATTTGCGGAGCCCATCAAGCAGGTCCAAAGCTAGCCGCCCAATTGAAAAGAATAGGCTACTATTGGCCATCCATGATACAAGACTCGATAGATTATGCACGAGCATGTAAACTATGTCAAGTACATGGAGATTTCATACACCAACCCCCAGTACCTCTTCATCCCACGTCTCTATCATATCCCTTTGAAGCATGGGGATTAGATGTTGTGGGTATTATATCTCCTAAGTCCTCACGTTTACACCAATACATATTGGCCGCGACAGATTACTTCTCAAAATGGAGTGAGGCAGTTGCTCTTAAAGCAGTGAAAGCAGAAGATGTTGCAAAGTTTGTCAAAACTCACATCATTTACCGCTTTGGAGTCCCCTCAAAGTTAATATCTGACAATGCGACATATTTCAAGTGCAAAGCTATGATTACGTTGTGTGGAAAATACAACATCCAACATGCATTTTCATCCAGTTATAACCCAACGGCTAACGGTCAGGCAGAGGCTTTCAATAAAGTACTTTGCAACATCCTAAAGAAAATGGTCTCAGCAAACAAAAGAGACTGGCATGAGCGTCTCCCTGAGGCATTATGGGCCTACAGGACCACCGTCCGCACGGCAACTGGATGTACACCATTCAACTTGGTCTATGGGTCTGAAGCGGTGTTACCATTGGAAATTCAATTGCCTTCCTTAAGGATAGCTACAATGTTGACAAATCCTGATGAAAATGCACAAATCAGATTGGCAGAGCTTGAAGCACTTGATGAAAAGAGGCTTGCGGTCCAACAGAAACTTGAAATTTACCAAGCTCAAGTGGCTGGCGCCTTCAACAAAAGGGTTAAGTGTCGGTCATTCAAAATAGGAGACTTGGTCTTAACAGTTCGAAGACCCATCATTGTCACCAGAAAGTCAAAAGGGAAGTTTGAACCAAAGTGGGAAGGGCCATATGTAGTCACCAAAGTCTTCACCAAAGGCGCATATGAGCTTTCAAACGCAGACGGAAACTGTATCTACCCCTGCGTCAATGGGAAATTTGTAAAAAAGTTTCATACCCTTTGAAGCTCGCTAGATCAAAAAATGGACGATCTAGGCAAAAGTTAGAGCTACACAAAAAAAAGCTCGCTGGGTTGAAAAGTCGGGAAGGCGGCCCAGGCAAAAGTTAGAGCACAAATCTTCCCGAACTACGTGTAGCTTGATCCCTTCAAAGGGTACGTAGGCAATCTGGTATTAAAACCGGACTCAGCTGCAAACAAAAAAAGTTTTCAAAAAAAAAAAATCCATACCCAAAATCAAATGGGTTGAACTACGTTTGGCTTGATTCCTTCACAGGATACGTAGGCAGTCTAGTATCAAACTAGATCCAGCCATATTTTCAAATCAATCTTTTTTTTCCCCTAACACATTTTCATGTGACTAAGCAGGTGAAGGAGGTTGATTTTGCCATTGGATAATGGCATCTCTGTTGATAAGTCGTTTCGTATCATCAGCAGCAACAACAACAAAATTTCTCAAAGATATCTAAAGTCAAATGACAATACAGGAGATCGGTTCATCCCAAATAACAAAGTCAGAAATCGACACAACCCTGAACTTCAAATTGTCCAAAAGAAAGTGTGTTCTCAGCAAGAAGCGTAAGGAGTTTAAATTACCCCTCCACGTGGACCTCCTAAAGCTCCTACAAACACAAGCAAAGGACAAAGTCAGCAGACATCAAACTCTAATTAGGGAACATGTTGGAAAAGCTGAAAATACCTTGTTTCAGCTCGAAATATTAAAGCAAGAGCGCACAGCAAGCGCCATGTCTTTTCGCAGCAAATACAAGGAAAAAGAGAAAGAATATGTCAACAGCAAAATATGTGAAAGTCAAAATGTCTAGCCGTGCTCCTCAGACCGGAGGCTTACTCAAAGGCATCCCGAGACAATAAAAAATGTTGGGGGCAAATCAACATCAGAGTTTGGCATGCATAAAGTTAATAGACCGACAGCTGTTGTTCAAAACAAATTCATTCATCCACGGAACCGACAAAAATGACAATATCAAGTCAAAGCAACGCAAGACAAATAACAAATTGAAGGGAATGAATACACAGAAGCTCAGAAAGAATGGAGGAATATGGTCCGGCACACTTTAGCTCTTCGTTTTCAGGAATAAATTCTTCATAAGGAATCCTTGAGATCGGTAGCCCACCAATTGCCTTTAAATCATACAATGATATGCTCATTTCTCCATTCCTATGATGTAAGGTGTTCGTTAAAGGACTCTACAATTCCAAAAATGCTTTCCATGTGCTCGAACAATAGAGATAGGGATATCGGGAGAAGCCAACAGCACCATGTATTCCACCTTGATTCAATACATCTCTAAAGTTGGACAATACGGATTCTGTCCACTCCATTACACCTACTTCAAATGTAGCACGTCCTCGGAAGCATAAATTTGTGGTCCAATCCTGCTTGGTGTTGACCATCTTGTAAAGTATTGGGTAGAAGTCCTCATCAAAAGCAAAAACACCCCCTCATATACTCTATGTTCTTCCCAACAACTCGCCCCTTCTTGTTAAGAGCAGCTTCAGAAGAAAGTCGACCGTATGCATCCATACCCTGAGATTTTCACAAAAAAAAAATGTCAGAAGCCAGCAACAACAATAAGCAATCAAGCTTCACACGTGGAAAGCAAATTACACGCGTAAAGCTTGAGGGGGCACTGTTGATACGCAAAAAAAATATATATATATAAATATATGCATACATATATATATATATATATATATATATGGAAAAAAAAGGGAGTCAATTTAAATAAAAAAGGGGAAAGGCAGAAAAAAAAGGAAGGAGTCCTTATCAAGGTACTACACTCCTACACAAAGGCTATTTGAGTTTACCTATAACTCATATAAGTTACCTAGCCTATTGTGACTCATCTACCACAACCCTATGCAATATAAAAGGGGACACACGCCAAAAAAATAGAGAACAGACGCAAGAAAAGCAGAAGAGACGCAAGAAAAGCAGAAGAGACGCAGAAAAAGCAAAGAAAACAAGAAGAACCCTAGAGGTACAGCTGATTCTCTCATCCTCTCATGCTCCTGGTAAATATTATTCATAGATTCTTGCTCTCTGGTGGTGACTATGTTCTCTGGCCCTTGTTACTGGTTACTTGGCTCTGGTTCTATGGTTACTTGACTCTTGTTCTATGGTTACTTGGCACTGGTTCTATGGAGGTTACTCAAATCCCTTGTGGATACTTGGCTCTGTTTCTATGGTTTCTTTGGAGGATACTTGGCTCTGGTTCTATGATTCTGGTTACTGTTCACTGGTTACTAAATCATTGGTTCTATGGTTTTGGTTACTATAGCACTGGTTACTATGTCCTTGGTTCTATGGTTCTGGCTACTTGGCTCTGGTTCTACGGTTCTATGGTTACTTTGAATGATACTTGGCACTGGTTACTGTGGTTATGGTCCTATGGCTCTACTATGGTTCTACTGCAGCACTACATTCACCATATGGTTCCCTGGGTGCTTTGATACCTGTTACTGTTACAATTTGGTTACTTGTTCCTAAAAAAAAGAGGTTCTGTGATCCTACAAAAAAAAAAAGAACAACAAAACCAAATTTAATACTCAAAGACCATTGATACTGTCCCTATGCCCATATCCTGCCCCAAATTCCACATTCCTAGAACCCCAGTATGTCTCCAAAGTCACTGGCCAAATAACCAAAACACCAATTTAACCACCATGTCTAAATGGTGTTCCCAAAATCCCCCAAACTCCCTGTTTCGTAACACCACTGGTGTAAAGAAACTACAATAAATTGGGAGGTCACCCTTGGAACAAAACTCGGGTACCTCAGCAGCTTTTCAAATACAGCTGCTGTTAGTCTTCATGTCACAAAAATAAAAGCCTGGTGCTCAGTGTGCAATGTGAGCTCATTGGAAAGTTGACAAACAAAGAAAAGGAAAAAAATAACAACAACAATTGAAGCAGTGCGTGCAATGTGAGCTCATTGGAAAGTTGACAAACAAAGAAAAGGAAAAAAATAACAACAACAATTGAAGCAGTGCTGCCATCTACAGGGATGGAGCAATCAACTAAGTTAATCAAATGGAAACAAAAAAAATTCATTTGAGGCAGGGGAGCATGTATTGATCAGAAGATCCAGAAACTCACAAATTCGACAATGACAATTCTCCCAAGGCTGAACACTAACCCACCAAGCTCAGTCAAATGGTCACAGTAGCAGACAAAGAAACAAGCTCAAGCTCTCAGACTTTGGCTCATACAAATCAAAGAAGAATGAACAAAGAAAAGCCCTCACCTGTTTTGTGTTTCGAAAAATTCGAAGGCCTTGGGGGGTGTAATCCCCATCATCGATTCCAACACCTGTCTGGACTTGGTCTGCAAATCCATCTCCAATCCGATTTCAAACTCCAAATTCGTTTTTGACAGTGACAAGGACGAGGCAAAGGAGAAACTGAATCAATTTGGGAAAAAAAAAAAGAAGAAACATAAACCTGCGAAAATCAAATCAAGGAATCATCCTTACCCGATCTGTGCAGACATCCCGAATTGCTGGCTTCGATCTGTCTCGAACGTGACCCCCATCTCCGATCTGATCGACACACCAAATCTGTGTCCCTCGACCTTTAACCTTCAAACCTCTCCCCTGGGCATTCAAGAAGAAGATTGAACAGAGAGAAACGGCGAAGAAAGGAAGACGGAGAAGTGAAGAGGGGAAGAGGAGAGAGACCCGAAGGCTGCCTCTGTCTCCGATCTGTTTAATGCAACAGATCTGAGGGAGGAGCGAACAGAAGGAGAAGAACGAGCAGAAAGAAAGAAGGAAGAAAGAAATGGTGAAATGTAGACGAGGAGAAGAAAAGGCCGAAAAAAAAATGGGCCAGGCCTTCAAATGGGCCGGGCCTCCGAAAAAACTGGGCCTCCAACTAGGCCCTGGTCTCATGGGCCTGCCAAAGAAAAAAACAAATGAGCCTGTCAAGAAACAAATTGGGCCTGGCAACCAAATCTGGCCTATTGGGCCTTCAACAAAAAAAAAAGAAGAAGAAGAGAGACTCATGGGCCCTCAACAAAAAAAAAGACATTGGGCTTCGGTCATCTTTCTGATGGGCCTTCAACAAAAGAAAAAGGGAAACAAACCCACTTTACAGGCCCATCGTCAATTCAAGACCAACTCCACCAACTTTTCGGTATGAAGCCCAATCCAAGTCCCAAGGCCCAAATCAAAGATCCGCGGGCCTCTTGCAAATAAAATGGAAACAGGCCCACTTTGCTAAAGACAGCAGCACAAAAGCCCGGTTTAAATTCCAAGGCCCAACAACAAAATACGATGGGTGCCCAAATCAAATAAAATGCCTCCAAGGAAAATCTATGGGCCTCTCACAAATGAAAGGGAAACAAGCCCACAAAAGACAATGCAAGTCCAAATACAGCAGTGTAAAAAGGGCCACTCCAAATCTTAAGGCCCAGCTGCAAAACTCGACATGACGGGTACCCAAAATCAAATCAGCAGTCACTCTACCAAATTGAGTGTCAACAAGAAATTCAATTGATGGATTTGAGAATATGTGTACATCCGTCAAATCTCAAAGTCGGTACAAAACCGCAAATTCAAATCCTCAATGAACTACGGTCGGTTTGATCCCCTCAAAAGGGGTACGTAGGCAATCTAGCGACCCACTAGATACAACCACCATTCTAAACAGAATCCCTGACACCACCAGTCAAATACGGCCAGTCCAAATGACTTTAGTCAAATTCTCAAATCACCAGAAAAATCAAATTTGAACTACATCGGTTTGATCCCTTTACAGGGTATGTAGGCAGTCTGGATTTAAATCTGGATGCAACCACAACTTCAAATAAATTCTCGGATCTTCTGAAGCCTCACTCCATAGCTCATACATCTTCAGATACAAATCTCAAACACTACTCTCATTTTAAAAATCACAGCCCTCCAACGAGTCATTCACTTGTTGGGGATCCTGAACTACGAATGGCTTGATCCCTCTCGGGGTACGTAGGCAACCCATTCGGGTGCAGTCGCAAAAGCAAACAAACACACATCGGTTTCTTCATAAATCGAATCAAGGGGTGTTCCCTTGTAATGAGGGATTGTAATTAAGAGACACGTTCTGTCTTGAATGAGTTGAACCAGACATAATTAAAACTCTATTTTAACCAATAAAATAGAGTGAAATTACGTTGGGTGACATTTTACATTTTTGGCACATTTTTACCCAACAGAGGTGCTGGTTCTAAAATTTCACAATATTGAGATGTTACTAGATTGATAGTATGCAGTTGCGCCTACAACTGTCTACGTTAAGCTTAAAACAAGACTTGCTGAGAAATTTGGAACCTCTTATAGAAAGGGAGAGGGTTCTCTTTGAGTAGAAAACAAGCAAAATAAAGTTCAGAAAATTCCAATTTTCATATTTCTCCATTGCCAAGCAAGAATATATTCAAGGGAAGACACAAAGACAGAAAATTCACTCGTACACAAGTATGAGTCATAGTAGAAAGTAAGAACAAAGGAATCTGGAATCTACTTTAGTTTCTCTTGGCTGATAATTTCACTTTATGGCCTCAACTTTGATTACTATTCTCGTCTCTATGCTACATTTCTCCCCTCTATTAATCACCCAAGTCTTTGTTTGGGAGATGACTTAATCAAGCAGAACTTTCAGTTATTTCTTCTGGGTTTTTCAGCTTTCATATCAGTTTGGCTTTTGTTGAATGGAGTCCCTAATACTAATCCTCTACATCCTCATTTCCACCACAACTTCAAGCACTCTATGTGGTAAGAAATTCACTCTAATACCATTTACTAATCTTATTTCACTTTGTGCAAAAATT
This sequence comes from Comarum palustre, assembly GCA_951800085.1. NCBI lineage: Eukaryota > Viridiplantae > Streptophyta > Magnoliopsida > Rosales > Rosaceae > Comarum > Comarum palustre. The sequence goes on from OX637578.1 coordinate 5,852,993, forward strand.
ACAATCCTTCATCAAAATTTTTAACTTTTCTCTAACAATTGTTTTAGAACAGATGCAAGAAGTTTATCTCAAACCCAGAAAGCAGAACAACACAGAAGTATAACTCAAACAGTGAAGAAGCTGAAACTAACAAACCACATAGACATACCAGTAGTGCAAGCCAGCTCCCCATTTTCTTCTCCACCTTCAGTTTCACCAGCACCAAACCCACTGCCTTCTCCAACTTTCCCTCTTCCCTATTGTGGAAATCCACAACCACCTAATCCTACTTTATCTCTCACATACCCACCTCAAAATGGGCCTAGCCCACACCAACCCTGCATCAACCTAAGCCCACCTATAATCCCTCCAACCCCACCCATAAGCCCACAAACCCCACCTTCCCCTAAAGCCCAATCTCCCCTACCAACTGGACCAACAAACACTCCTCACAAAACTCCTCAATTTGCAGTGTGGTGTGTAGCCAAGCCGACCGTGCCCGATCCATTAGTCCAAACGGCTATGGACTACGCCTGTGGGTCGGGTGCGGACTGCAAGTCGATCCAGCCCAATGGATCATGCTACCAACCCGCCACGTTGCTCTCCCATGCATCGTATGCGTTCAACAGCTACTGGCAGAGGAGGAAGGTGGCCGGAGGGACTTGTGATTTTGGAGGGACAGCCATGCTTGTCACAATTGATCCAAGTAAGTCCCATTCATGAAAACTGGACCATCTTGGTTTTGTATTATTAGTCTTGATAGTCAACGACCACCGTCGCTATGTGTCTTTATATTTAGGGCTTTGGATTCCCCAGAAATAAGGTTAGGATTTTGTAGGGAACAGAGACCACACCGGTGACACAGCTCCATACCAAACTACACGTTAAGGGACTACGATAAGGGACAAGTGGTGTTGGATAGAAAAACCAGATACGTTCACTGCGCTTGTGTATCCGAATTCTAAATGTTTATCCATACATGCATGATAAGAATTTGACAGACGAGACAACCAGTTAGGGTTTGGTAGACCATGTCTTGGCATTGTTTAAGATAATACAGATTTGGTGATGATAAAGGCGTACGTTAATTAAGGCATTATTAGCTTCTTTTGGAGTTGAACAAATTTCCAAAGTTTATCGAGTAAATAATAGATATTCTTTGAAAACTATGGATTCACTTTGCATTTTGATTTGGACGTGTGAGCTGCTTCTATTTCTTTTTAATGTTTTCATACCCTATTAGCGAACCCGTAAATTAGGGTTATCTGATTACATTTTAGATCATATCATGAATAGAGAGAAAGCAAATAGGAATGTTTTGGAATGTCGTAGATCTCATAATCAAATTGGTTTTGGACACAATTTACTTAGACAATAGTACGTACGTAGTAGCTAAAAACACTTATATCTAAGAGATCTGTAACACTTATCTAAGGTACATACAAGTAAAATGATGGTGTGTGTTTAGTACGTATATGCGTTATTATAATTATCTTCAGCCGAAACGTTTGACTCACTATTTTTACTGTGTTTTTACGCTTGTTACAGCTCCACAATTAACAAATGTGATCACAAGTCTTTTTTTCTATAAATCTAGGCAGTACTGTATAGCTTACTTCACCCTACAATTGGTTTGGGTGATTGCATTGTACTGAAATGGACTTATCAATCCAACAGGTCCCTAATTCCATTATTTGTATTCATACTTTGTTGCAGGTTTTGATGGATGCCAGTTCTTCTATAATGGATGAGTACTGGAGAATACATCTAAAATCCAATCCAGCTAGCTAGATAGACCAAAGAAAATAAAGATCGACACTCTCAATTTCGATTGTCATACAAAGACAGTTTTCCCAACACAGACATCGGACTTTCACTACATGGGGTCGTATGAATTTGTCTAATCGCCATTTTGGATGTAGAAATTTGTGGAATAGCGCAAAAGATGAAGTGAAATACCAGTTTATGAGGGGTTGAAAGCTAAGTGAAGTTGTCTATCTCCACGTCCTCCACTCTCGTTTTGATATAATGGAATATACCTGTTTCTTTACAGACTATATATATATTATATACACGACCTATTAGATTTTTCAGGGTATGTTTCCCTTCTTAATTATCGTGTATTTACCTAAAAGTTTTATCATGCATTATCGTGTTAATTGGTTAATGTATCCTAATTGATTGGTACAGTCCATGAACGGGGTAGAATCCCATGTAAGGTTTCTTAAATAGAGATCAAATCATTCAAAATAAAGTAATGTTACTGAGTTGGTACTTATAGAGGTGTGTGTGGCTTGTGGGAGATTTGAGAGATGTCCATGAATGGGTACAATCCCATTTGCCATACCTACGAGAGATTTGGGAGATTGATACACCTTTAAAAGCCACACACATTGTGTAGGTTTTATCCGATTTTGTTGTAGTGTATTAATTTAGCTAAATTAATACAACCTTAGCACTACTAGTCATATCTATCTCTCATTTCAAAATTACAACTCAAAAAGAAATGAGACATATCTCAAATGTCTTGGAGTGAAAAAGTAGCTGCACCATTTCCTCAATGAAAGCCTTAAATTATTGCTAGTATTCTATGATCACTAAGTTGATGGTTGCATGTTTCCATAATCAAAAACCTGCACTTTCCAGATGAGAAGAATCGATTTCATAGATCTCCAATTTATGTTCTTTTGAAAGCATACATATATTTGGCTTTGCACATGGCCTAATGTTTTGCTAAATATTTGCACTCGCAAAACATGGAGATTCGATTTCTAGTAGATGCATGTGAAGAATAATTATCCTCCACTTGAAACTAAAAGAACGATTATCTTCCTTCTAATCTTTTTTAAAATGTGATTTACCTAACATATAATGCATTGTATGTTTAAAACACGTACCGACGTAAGCATTTTATAATCCATAGGATTATTATCCAAAAATAGAAGTATTTCTATAATTATGTACTGACTGTAATTATGAAATTTACTGGCCGACACCGAATAGAAATTAATGAAAAATTCCATGTGTCTATTCTAGGTTTTGGTGACACTTAGCAGAGGAGAGGTAATACGATGATGGATATCCTAAAGATGATTAAGATCCATTGAGGCGTCAATTCGTGGGGGAAGAAATAAGTCCATAACCTATAGTGTTAAAAGCCTTTTTTATATACAAGAAAACTGTGAGCTGAAAGTTTCACATGCATGCATATTTGGCGTCATGAGCTCAATCACGGGCTGAATAGCTACTACAAGTTAAAATTTGCCCTAACGCGTTGCTCTTGATTTGAGAATAGCAGATTTTGCTGTCCAAAAACATCGCTTGTAAGTTAGTAACTACAAGTATAACAACTTGACGCGAAATCAATCCAATATGGAAGGGTCGCCGTGATCTTCAAGTTGTAGTTTGGAGACTTTTAGGTCAAATAATTCATGATATAATTTGACAAACCTTTTATTTGTTAAAAAAATAATCAATGTTATTTGACTGAGTAGGTACCACAAAGAAAGGCACAGGGAGTGTGATTTGCCATCTCTCTCACTCTGTCATGCACAATATCTAACTCTATAAGAAGGCTTTGCATGGTCTTCGGGTTTTCATATATCTAGCTTAGCCTTCTCTCTTGTGAGCTAGGTATTGAAAATGGCGACGAGCTATGTTCTCGCTCTGCTCTTGGTTCTGATTCTTAACTTCGGAAGTTTCCTCACTTCTCTAGCAAACGCTCCCTACTGTCCACCACCGACGTACCCTCCAAAGTTCCCTCCCAAACACCCTCCTCATGTTAAACCACCGGTTCACCCTAAACCACCCGCACACCCACCGCATGTGAAGCCTCCATACACTCCCAAACCACCAGTGAAACCACCGCATGTGAAGCCTCCTTACCACCCCAAACCGCCGGTGAAACCACCGCATGTGAAGCCTCCCTACATTCCCAAGCCACCGGTGAAACCACCGCATGTGAAGCCTCCTTACATTCCCAAGCCACCGGTGAAGCCGCCACACGTGAAGCCTCCTTACATTCCCAAACCACCGATTGTCCGCCCACCCTTCATCCCAAAACCACCAATTGTGCACCCACCCTTCATCCCAAAACCACCGATCGTGCATCCACCTTTCATCCCCAAACCACCAATTGTCAACCCGCCAATCACTCCCAAGCCCCCAGTGTACCCTCCACCGGTGTACCCAAGTCCCCCACCAACACCTGTTGTGACCCCTAGCCCTCCTCCGCCACCAACAGAAACACCCTGCCCTCCTCCACCACCACCTTCAGTAGTGCCATACCCACCGCCACCGCCAAAAGACACGTGTCCCATCGACGCTCTCAAGCTAGGAGCTTGTGTAGACGTGCTCGGTGGGTTGATTCACGTTGGGATTGGGGGCAGTGCTAAAGAAACTTGCTGTCCTCTGCTTCAAGGACTGCTGGACTTGGACGCCGCCATTTGCCTCTGCACCACCATCAGGCTCAAGCTTCTCAACATCAACATCATCATCCCCCTTGCTCTTCAGGTCCTCATCGACTGTGGGAAGCATCCACCCGAGGGATTCAAGTGTCCATCATAAGCTGTCCGAGTCTCTCCGACGTGGTTCGAGGTTTTCAAATCTTGATTCATAGTAGGGTTTTCTGTAATATTTGGCAGTTAATAATAGCATTTACGTATGTGATGATCCACCGAGCTTGAAACTTTGGAAGTAAAACTGCTTCATGAGGTTTACTTGATGAATGTCTGTAATTTGGTTTATGTTTTCATTCTAGCTTTATCTCAAAGTATATATGATGAGTCAAATTTAAACATAAAACAATAAAAGTAAGAAAGCCGCGAATAATAAAAAAATGATTTAAAGATCGATAATTCATGTGTCATGAGGATGCTAGAGGTATGAATAATCAAGAAGATATTATTTTGAACTTTTAGGGTTTGCCGAACAAAATATGTTAAATCTGTTTTTGAGTAACTTTTGGTCAGAACATCCATTTTGGACGAATTATACATTTCTGGAATGTGAACGACGCGATCATATTTAGGCCAAAAGATATTGTTTTTCAATCTGATTTGACATTTTTCGTATTTTAGGTTTTCTAATTTATTTTAGATTTTGTTTTCTAATTTATCTTTGAGTTAAACACAATTCTCTTATGGATTCGATAACCTCTCATAGATTAAAGAGTTAGACTTGTGAATTCAGATCTATTATTGATGAATTCCAACACCTATTTATATATTCTGTTGTATCAAAGTATATCAGATCCGTATGCAAGTGTTCATGTTGATGTGATATAATCAAAATATGTTTGTTCTAATTTTTGGTTTTGAAAATGCATGATGGTTGGGGTAGACTATCACTCCGGAGGTTAAAATAGATTAAGGTCAAATCTCCTCTCCATCAAGTGTTTTTCACTTGACAAAGATCAAACAGAAACCTTCTAAGTCATACGTGTTCATATATATATATATATATATATATTCATCATAGCAAGTGGGCGTGTCCTACTTTTATTACGGGACCAAACCAATGACTAAAATATCAGGTATCGAAGAAATTTTAAGGCTTTAAAAAATGGTTATTTCAAGAAAATATCGGTAAGTATCGATACTAATAAAATTTGGAAAGAAATAATGTGAAATTTTTTTGTGTATAATGGTTATAATTCAAAAGACATATCCACAAGTCTATTATGAGGAGGTTTCAATTTATCCAGTTGACCTGGGTTCGACTCTCCGAGGCTCCACCCCATGATATTTCGAACGATATCAGCTTAATATTAAATGAAAATATTACAGGTCTAAAATAACGATGTTTTCAACCAAATATCGTCAAAAACATCAAATTTTAAAACTTTGGACCAAATCTACATGATTATATTTTTGTTGTAATTTGAGACCGCATGTTAATTATTGAGGGAAAAGAAGAACACAATGATTTGATATATGTCGTCATGACTGTCGCAATGGACCCTCAATCATCAGCTCTCTCCAAACCCTAGAGCTTCCCGTGAGTGTACTAATGTCTGCTCTAGTCGTCTTATCTTCTTTTGACAGCATTCGTAAGGAAAGCTATCCATGGGAATAAAATATCAACATCACAGGCACCAACAACGTACGTATGTCATACCCTCTACTATGGATTTTGTTCGTACACTATTTGTTTCTGTACGAGTACAGGAAAAATAAAAATATATAAATAAAAGAAAAAATTATAAAAACAGTACATCGATTTTGTTCTACTGATAATTTTGGTGTCTGAACTTTGTTAAATAACATATTGGTACATGAACTAACAAGTTAAGTCTAATTTTCGTACATGCCGTTATAACACCGTTAAAAGTTACTGTTCAATTTTTTTTTCTTCTGAAAACTCTTATCTTTTTTTTCTTTTTAACGGTGTTATAACGGCATGTACGAAAATTAGACTTAACTTGTTAGTTCATGTACCAATGTGTTATTTAACAAAGTTCAAACACCAAAATTATCAGTGGAGCAAAATTGATATATTGTTTTTATAATTTTCTCTAAATAAAAACGTGTAAAGTAGAAGGGCAAAGCTAGCTCTAGAAACCTCTATCCAAAAAACGACTAGCTGTAGAAACCAGTAGTAAAGCCAGACAACCAGTAGTAAAGCCAGACAACGGCTAAGGGGGATGGACTGGAGGATATTTCGCGGTCCAACCACAACAAAAATGTTGGAAGCACATAGAAATTTGTTAACGTGCTTATGGTAGAAGCTTTTAGAACAGATGAAGTGATTATAGCGTAGTAATAAGCGTATTTATTATCTATTGATAAAGTTATAGGCTTTGAGTAATTATAAAGATAGAAATGAAATTTTTTATTATTTACTTTAAAAAAATATATCAAAAATAAAAAAATAGAAGCTTTCAAGCAGAAGCATCCCACTTCTGAGACAAGCACTCCTAACTTAGCCGCAACGATCTTCTCATGCACAGAATATATTGTTCAGTGTTCGGATAACTAATTATATAGAACAACAAGACTTTCATTTCAGTGTGGTAGGTTGTAACTTATAAGTACCAAAAATGTACCAAAATTAATATATATGGTCTCGATCTATACCATATATAGAAAAAATAAAAATATATATGGTCTATAAGTATGAATAGGGCGGTGGCTGATCGAACTACCGTCTTTATGAATAATACTGGATTGAGTTAGGCATTCACATTTCACAGTGATGATCTATATATGCACCGTTCAAATTTAACTATGCAAGGAAAGGGCCAGCCAAGCCATTCTGAAAGACACGTTAGAGACTTGATAAGAATTTCATTACGTCAAGTGTCTACTAAATTAGGTTTATGCATTTAAATTTCCTACCACATCTATTTCTGTTAATTTGCATGATCGATAATTACCTGAAAGGTCTGGAAATATCTTTAAAACTTACTGTTTCAATTTGCACGATATTCCCAACTATATATGTGCCGCACTGTCCGGCTCTTCTTATATGGCTTCAGTTACATTTCATTCTAATGTTCAGCTTATTACTTCTATTCATGAAAATGAATATGGTGATCATCCCAGTAATCGCTCGGCAGTTGAGGAGGTTGAAACAATTGCTAAAGAAGATGCGGTAGTAACGACAGAAGATTCCATTCGAAACCGAAACGATATAAAGATTTCAGTGATGGAAAAGGATGAGGGTCTCTTCTTGACATGGGAAGATTTGTGGGTGAGAGTAGCTTCAAACTTAAACGAGAGAGAAAAACATAGCAGTGATGTAAGAAATTGCAGATCAATCCTCCGAGGGGTAACTGGTTGTGCCAAACCTGGGCAGCTCTTGGCTGTCATGGGTCCTTCTGGTTGTGGCAAATCCACTCTTCTTGATGCTTTAGCAGGTAATGATATATATATATATATATATATATATATTCATGTATTATATGCATATATATAGAATACATATATAGGGAGCTGATCGATGTATTGTGCTATTCATGAGAGAATCTACTATTTCTCTTTTGTTGTGGTTTTTAAGAAAAAGAAAGAAGAAATCAACATTTGATAATTAGCTAGATACAATTTTCTAATTTTTCAATTTCTAGCTAGCAAATTAAAGAGAAACATGCAATTTTATCATCCATGTATATACTATGTAGTACAAAAATTTACTTACAACGTTATAAATTGTATTAAAGTGACTGAAATTGTACCAAACATACCTTTGTTTCAGTTTGACTACATGCAAATTTAGTTATAACTTATAAGGGCACTATAGGCCTTAATAAGGCCTAAAACTAAAATTTTTTGTCTTAATCCTATATGGCATGCAATGTCACATAAACTCATCAACTAAAAAATTGTGTAAAGTCATTCTTATGTAAAAATACAATTTTTCATTCTGGAATCAACTTACTTACTTTATCTATCAAGATGATTTAGTTACTTTAAATGAACAAAATTAAATTCATTTTCTAATACACTCTAACATTATATTAAATTATCAGATTTTAGGGTCACAGTTACAATATTAATCAATTTCTTTTCATCTTTATGAATTAAAATTCCATTTTTAACTTTTCAATTCATCATTCTTTTTTTATATTTTACAATATCAATATATATACATTATTCATATGTTCCTCATTGAATTTTAAATATAAAATACAAAATAAAAATCTCTATCAAATCATATTTTGTAGGGGTGGGCGCGGTGTGGTGCAATGCGGTTTAAGGCTAAAACCGCAGTGCAAACTGCATTTTTGGTGTTCTAATTTTACAGACTGCAACTGCTTTTAACTAATGCAAACTGCATTTTTTGTTGAACTGCATTTTCGGTGCAGTTTGGTGCGGTTTGCTTTAAACCGCATTAAATGGTGCACGACGCCAGGATGATGTCCTTCAGAAACTCAAGAAAATTCCCTTAAAACCAACCCGTTTTACTACTACTGTCCCGAGGCAGAAGCAAATCGGTGTTAGAATAAAATCCAGCAATCTGATTTCAACAGAGGAAAAGTTCAGTAACTATGCTGATAGGGAGAGCAGAAATCTCATACCCCATGTTATCAAGTTTGGCAGATCACATCCTAGGTTAGTTTTGAATGGAAGTGGGATTACTCTGGAAAATACTATAGTTTGTGGGGTGGCTGTTGGTGATGGGTCCATATGTAGAAAGGTGCCAGTTCAAGGAAGAAAGAGGTGTGCTGAACACAAAGGAATTAAGAGTACTAGATTGGCTACAGAAAGCAACAAAGAGTTTTGAAGATTAAGAATCGAATTAGTGGAATCGAAATGAGAGAGAGAGATTACCAGGGAGCAGGGCGATCTTGACCGGCCTCCTTCTCGAAGTTGTCCCCGGTGAGCACGACGACGCAAACAAAGGAAGGGACGCAAACAAAACGGGTCGGTGGGTTTTAAATCGGGCGGTTTTATACCCGGAACCGCAACTGCACCGTTTGAAAACGGGTCGGTGCGGTGTATGAGCAAAACGACGTCGTTTTGCCTAAATTCGGTTAATATTTCGGTGTAATGCGGGGGGTGACTGCATTTCGAGCTCAATGTGTCCACCCCTAATATTTTGGATGAATTATATATATAATTTTTTTCAGACGAATTTGTGTATACATACACACACATGATTTTTTTCTTTGAAAACTATATATATTGTAGCGTCAAACTAAAGGATCTTTTTTTTGACATATATTGTAGCGCCCCGAGAGGGGAAACTACAGTGGTCACGAATTTAAAGCCAATAAGAAGGCAACACGTCCGAAGAACGTGCCAACAACTTATTAACCTAAAGTCGTAGGCTTTTTAGTAAGTAAAAATTTATATTTTAGACATTGAGTGGCACCAAATAATTTTCTTAAAACATTCATCAGAGGTTTTCTAATTTCACTGAAGGTGGTCAAATTAAAAGGGCAATTAAAAACTTTAGCGACAACAATAAAAATATAAAACATGGTTAACAATTCAGGGTGACACCTTTACTGTATATGTCAAATGCTCTGGTAAATAACTAGAAGGGTAAAACAGGAAGAGTGAGTACAACTTGGACCAAACATCGAATAGGAGATGAGGCTCCACACACACAGCTCTATCTATCTATCCCGTCACAGTACACAGTACCTGCAGGTGAGCGTCGTCCTCGCGTGCTCACATATAGGCCCACCAATGATAGATTTGAAAACCATAAAACCATATATATACGTATAGATTTGAGCTCTTGATAAAATCATTTAAAAAATCTTTGGCACACAAAATAATCATTTTATATCTTTCAGGAATATAGTGCAGTATGCTAAAACAGGGGCCAGAGCGCTCAATCAACAATATAGCCTGCAGGGCTTCAGGAATCTCTATAATCGAATCCCGGGTTTGTCTATACAGCAAACCGGGGCCAACTACCTATGCGTCTGAAGACGAATAGTAGCGAGAGTGTCCATTTACTGCTAATGTCCAACAAATCTCTCGTAATAGCACACCGCACTTACGTCTCGCTTAACTCTGTACTAGACGAGCGTAAGTGGGATAATTAAAATAAACATAGCATTGCCCTCCGGAGGTTCACGGTCATCGACACCGTGAGAGTGTTATATACTAGGTCCCGTCACTCTCAGGTCACGCACCGGAAATCAGGACAACGGTGCTCAACATATCACATCATCATATAAAAATCATTTACGTCTAGCCTCGGGTTTTCTTGGCCTAATCATAAATCATTTATCTTTTAATATAAAGAAAACTTTCCTGATATATCGACCATGAGCATACAAAATCAATGCACTTTCACATATATACAAACCACTACCAAATGAGTTTTAGCTTCCTTACCTGGAATAGCTGTTCTTTACGTAAGCTCTAAGAATCCAGGAACCGCCTCGGTAATCCGAGGTCACCTCGTAAGCTACCTCATCCAAAGATTCACTACAGAATAGAGTAGCTTAGCAACCAAGAAACAATAACAATTCAGTTGACCACAACATTCCTAGTTTGACCAGGAATGACCACATTGACCAAGTTGACCAACCAATTTCCTTTTTGACTCTTTAACCTTTTTAACTTGCTTTTCCGGTTATCGACTCTTTACTCATTTACCGGAAGTCCTACTTAACTTTCAACCTTTCCTTAACCATTTTAATCTAACGTTAGGGTGTCACATAATAATTCGTTGAATTACTATGGACACCCAACGTGTCACATTAACCAATTTATATACCAAGAGTCGATACATTGATTTACATGAATCATCATTTTTTCTTAAAACGGTCAACTTGACATTTTCAGAATTCCGGTTATCAATTTCCGATAACAATTCAACACTTTACCAAACTGTGTCAAACTTCGTTGAACTTCAATTCTGTATTAAACCGTTTTTTTGAAAATGGAATTTTCCCAAAATGGAAACTTTCACTTAATGGAAAGTTTCCCAAATTAGTAGGTTTCCAAACTTAGAAAGTTTCCTAAAATAGAAATATTCCAATTACGGTCCGTTTCCATTTTTGTACGTTTTCTTATACGTAACTTCCGATTACGACTCTTTACTCGACTAAACGGAAACAATACACTTTAAACAGGAGTGGAAGACTACCTCTCGGCATTTAAGCTGGATTCACTGCATCGTCGGAATCGTCATCGGATTCCGGTCAACTTGACGGAATATCCTACCAGATTCCGGTCAACTTGCTGGAATTTCGACAAAGTTTTCCTGTTTCTTCGATCACCAAATTCTCGACAACAAACAACAAAACAACATTAGATTTAATCTCCAACAACAATTAAAACATTGAGTCAACATCCACTCATCATCAATTCAACAACACAGCAACAACAATTTCAACACAGGCAGCAGCTATTACATAGTCATAGAGGGAAAAACCTTACCCTCTATCTCTACCCCAAAACCACTGCAGCTGCCCCAATACTACTCCAGAACACACCTAGCTCGTCCAACACCTCTCTGTCGACACCACCTCTTCTCTGTCGTGTCCTAACTCACAGTCTCCTGCCTCTCCAAGCTATTGTTAGTCTGAACGGCGGCTGTGGCTCCTTTATCCTCATGCATGCAGGCCACCGTGACCGAGAAGTGGTTCGAAAACAAAGGGGGAGGGCTCTCAGAGGAGCAGAACCCAGAAAGAAGAGAAGAATATAAGATTGGTCACAAAACTGAAAAACAAGGATTAATCGAGCTCGAAATTGAAAGAAAATAAATGGATTCACCTTGAAAAGACTCGAGCTTGCCAGAGAAGAATGAATCAGATCTCTCTGTCTGTCTCTCTTCTCTCGACAGAATGAGAGAAAGGGAGATAAGTTTTGGGTTAAAAACTTGGATCCAAGGGCTCAGAATAAAGGATGATGATCAAGGGCCAAGATTGAAAGTAGGCTTTTAAATCAGAAAATAGTAATTTAAAAATTACCATGGACTTTGAAAATTCGTAGGAAATAGACAGAAGCTTTGAAAAATATTCTGAAATTACCGGGAGACTCATGTCGACATGTACTATGACATCGAGTCTGTAAATGAGAGATTTGAAGAATTTAGAAAAACTCGAAAATGAACGTGGTCGTTCACTCGCGAAGTTACCGAGTGTGACTTAAACCTCAGTAACTCGTCATTAACCACGGTTAAAACGTGCGGGGTCTCACATATATGAGGGATCAAACATTAGACCAACATTTCGATCATATATCAACATCTTCACTATTCAATACTTAGATTCATATATGTAAATCATTTATGCAAAATTTTATCCAATTTGGTGGTCATTAAAGCTTTGAACTAACTGAAATCAATTGACGCATCAAATCTGCCAAATATGAACCGTTTATGCTTATAATTTTAATTCGCAGTTTTGAGCACCTTATCGATCATTAAATTGGATGAAATTTTACAGAGATGATCTACATATATAAATATATATACTAGACGATGGAGATGTGATTTAGTGATCAAAAAGTTGATGTAATCTTTGATCCCTCATATATGTTAAGAAAAAGGATCTCTCATTGAAAGGGGGATATATATTCAAATAAATTCATATTTTCAAACAGGCATCATTTGAAAATATATGTGTGTGTATATATATATATATATATATATATCTCATTATGTATTTAGTATTTTTATATAGAATAAAGATACAAATAATCTAGAGCGTATGATTTGAGAAGGGTAACATTGTATTTTTACATAAGAATTACATGACATGATTTTTTAAATTGATGATATATTTATGTGACATGTCATGCCACCTATGATTAAGGTCACAAATCTTAGACCTTAATAAGGCCTAAAATCATTTTCCTAGTTATAATTGACAAAAATGATGAACATTCAGGTAGACTGAGTTCAAACACAAGGCAGACAGGAGATATCCTAATAAATGGACATAAACAAGCACTAGCTTATGGAACTTCGGTACGTAAAAAAGTTATAAAAACTCAAATTATTTTCTGTAATATATAAGGTTTACAATGATATGTGACCGACTATATATATATATATATATATATATATATATATATATATGCAAGCTAGAATCATCGAAAAAAACTATATATGTGCGTGTGTATGTGATATACAGGCATATGTGACACAAGATGACACTCTGATGACCACATTAACGGTAAAAGAAGCTGTATACTACTCAGCTCAACTGCAGTTACCAGATTCAATGCCTATGTTGAAGAAGATAGAGAGAGCACAAGTGACCATAAGAGAGATGGGTCTGCAAAATGTGATGAACACGAGGATCGGAGGTTGGGGAGCCAAGGGCCTCAGTGGTGGAGAGAAGAGCAGAGTCAGTATCTGCATTGAGCTACTTACACAACCAAAACTTCTGTTTTTGGATGAACCAACAAGCGGGCTTGATAGCGCTGCGTCTTATTATGTGATGAGCAGAATTGCAAATCTTGGTTATAAATCGTCTCAGAGGACCATAGTTGCTTCCATCCATCAGCCTAGCTATGAAGTCTTTCAACTATTGGACAATCTTTGTCTCCTGTCTAGTGGTGAAACTGTATATTTTGGTCCAGCTTCTGCAGCAAATGAAGTAAGATCGTCATCTTTTCTCGATTGATACTTGATAGTATGCATGGGGCTGTAACTAACTTCTACCCTGCTCTAATTTCAATTCGCTATAGTTTTTTGCTGCATGTGGTTTTCCATGTCCACCTCTCCTGTATCCATCAGATCACTTCCTGAAGACCATAAACAAAGATTTTGAGCTGGTAAGCAGTTTTCTTTTGCTCTTTCTGGATCCTGCTAGCTAGTTATGCAGACAACACATGTAGGAAAGATAACATGCTTGAAAATGTTGAAAAGGAATAGTACCCTTAATGTTTTACAAAATAATTTTTCCAAAATGTTTTCCACATATATGTAGAACATCAATCAGGGTTTGGCCGGAAGGACACCCACAGAGGAAGCTATTCATACGCTAATCAAATCATATAAAACATCTGATAATTATCGCCAACTTAAAAGACAAATAGCAGAAATATACAAGGTAAGCTAATAATCATGTATTATATATATTCAATTCGTTCATTATTGTAATGCCAAGGGAACCAAATTTTGCAGCTAACTTCATTATTCTTCTATACATTTACATGGAATCCATTTAGGATTGTGAAGCATTAGAAAAGAGAAGTCATGCTGGCTTTCTCACACAATGCTTCGTGCTTACAAGAAGATCCTTTATGAATATGTACCGAGATCGAGGCTACTACTGGTTGCGCCTCTTCATCTACATAACCTTAGCTGTCGGCCTCGGCACTATCTATTATGATCTTGGATATACTTATCAATCAATTCAGGTAAGATATTGATCGACTCTTTTCAGTTACCTGTATGTATCTTATAATTGGGATAAGTTATTCTAGGCGTTAACCAATTAGGGCAGACTTGCAGTAGCTACTGGAATCATTTTTTCATTATTCGTATAATTAATCATTTTGTTCACCAATCTTCGAGTCTAGTACGTAGTAATGAAAGTGTTTGATATACATTACATTGTTTCAGGCACGAGGCTCTCTACTAGCATTTGTGGTTTCATTTCTAACCTTCATGGCCATTGGTGGGTTTCCTTCCTTCGTGGAAGACATGAAGGTATTTGAACGTGAAAGACTGAACGGCCACATGGTGTTATTGCGTTTGTCTTGGCCAACACATTCTCTTCGATGCCTTTGTTAATGTTGATTTCACTGATTCCTGGAGCAACAATCTACTACCTTGCTCGACTTCACAGTGGATTTCAACACTTCTTCTACTTTGCTTCTGCGCTATTTGCTTGCATGATGCTGGTGGAGAGCTTAATGATGATAGTTGCGAGCATCGTGCCGAATTTCCTAATGGGCATAATAGTCGGTTCTGGATTGCAAGGGATCATGTTGTTATGCGGCGGCTACTTCCGGCTACCAACTGATCTTCCAGATCTTGTGTGGAAATACCCTTTCTACCATATTGCCTTCCACAAGTATGCATTCCAGGGAATGTTTAAGAATGAATTTGAAGGAACAACGTTTCCGAATGCTCAACTTAGAATCGGTAACTCTAAGAATTCGAAGCTTAGTGGCGATAGCATTCTGAGGGATATCTTGCAGGTGGAAATGGGTTACTCGAAATGGGTTGATCTTGGTGTATTGCTAGGAATGATAGTTCTGTATCGAGCTTTGTTCTTGGTTATTATCAAGATCAATGAGAAAGGGAAAACTGTTACCTTTGCACTTCTCTCTTTGCCTCCAAAGCGAAGCATGCAAGTATTGGTGAATCCCTCCTCTACTCTCACAAATTATCCGTGACTTTTTAATTTCGTAAGTATGAATGCTAAAATTCTTGTATGTACGAAGCTTCACTTGAACCGAGAATAATAATGTGATCTCAGCCGTATATTTAATCCAGCTTTTGATGGGCACTAACATCGACATTAACTCTGTTAACATGATTGAAACCAAAAAAACCAGTTACCGTAGCAAACATATAAAGGTGAGAATTCAGTTTTACCCGGTAAATATGATAAGTTTCTCAAAGAGAGAGAAACAAAGCTCCACCACCCAGTTCGCCATTGCCACCAAACCTGCTATCGGATAAAGGTCTTAACCATAAGTTCATCAGAGTCGTTTAGATTGAGTACACATTGGCTGAAATGATGATGGGTACCACCTGTTTGTATCCCCGGGCATATCTCGGTGGCGGACAATCGTGTGTTTGGTGTAGCTATGGCTTTTAAATAAAGCTGACTTTTACTTATTTCTAAAAATAAGTAGCTAAAAAACAAAGTAGCTGAGTATTTGGTAAAACTGACTTTTTATAAATGCTGTCATGACAAAAGTAGTGATATGATGTTTGGTAAACTTTAAACCGACTTTTGCTTTTATTTGCAGAATGACCATTTTAGACATGAAATCTGTTTTTTGCATAAAATCTGTTAACATGCCTATTTTTCAAGTTTCAAAGAAACATTTAAGAACTCTAAGCATATAACAACAGCAACTGCACATTGATCTTCCTGCATATAAAGTAAAACAAGTACTTTGGCTAACCAAAAATGTAGCAATTCTTCTAACCACAGAATGAACAATAACAAAATCAAAACCAATTCTTAATAGCAACTTATTCCAAATCACAGAAACAACCATACAAACATTCCAAAGTGACTCTATTTCATCGAACATCGGTATGCCGTAGATCTGGAAGGAACTCAATGCATTGATGATCACAAACAAACTTGCTAGCCATAGGACTGTTAAGGAGGTGTCTGTTGAATGGAAGGCGAACAAGGCTGCAAACATACCCCTATGTTCTGGTATTTGTGAATGCAGAACAATGTTATTAGCTCATTCTCAAACTATGTAGGTTAATTTCTGAAACATATATGCAGAAAAACTTAAATACCATTTGATCATATGCCAGTAACCTCCCATTGGGAGAGGGAAGATGTACAACGTTATGAGTGTGGTGGAAACCTATGCACCTCTTCACATAGGTATTCTTATTGATCTTCCAATGACTGAACTACAAATTGCAACAATGTAAATGTCAAGTTTTCATTGCCTCAGCAATGATTATCATGTATATATACTTGTTGCATAGGTGTATGATTATCAAACTAAATACAAACAAGGGTAACTTAAATAAAGCATGCAGCAGTTCTAGCATTCAGGTTAAAACACACAACAAAGAAAAAGGCATATGGGATCTTACCCAAGGGAAGAACCTGAATCCAACTTCTGTGTGTGAATTATATTGACATATGAAGCAAACTGCAAAGCAACAAATAAAAAAAATGAAAACCAATTGATATATACCAACAATGAGTTTGTTTGAGGATGATCAAATAATCAATAGCCACGACAAGAATCATCAATATTGATAATGATGATGATAAATATATTACTTGGCATCAAGCTTACTAAAATATGCACAGATTTTTGGAGCAATCAAACATATCCATTTTTTATTTATTCTACAGTTTGGTTCAACAATTAACATATCATGGTTCTGTTTATCAATACCAATTAACCTAATATCTTGATAATTCTATTAAATTTTCTGCTAACTAGTATTAAACGATCCTTCATAAATGAAGTACTAGACGCTCAATTCAACACACCTGCAAAAATCTAATTTTCAATTAGAAACACACTAGGATCCTAATCCACACCCAATATGAAACAATAAAAACTCAACACCCAAATCTGATTCCCTTTACCCACTGAATAACGAAAACCCAGATGCATGCCAAACCTTGAAAAAATATAAAAGCAATTATACGCAGAAGAAGAAGAAGAACAATTTGAACTTTGCAGTCTCCACAACCAAAAGGACCAAAACTAATGTCAAGAAAATGCACTCAGAAATCCTAAACAATCTTGTAATAATGGAGGCGAGATGGAGAACGAGCTACGAGAGAGTTGAGGCTCCATAAAGGAATGAATTCTAATAGTCGAGAGAGTTTTAAGAGTTTTTCGAGCGTTTGTCTCTCTGGTTGCCTTGTAATTTACTGAAGTTTGGAAGGGTACCCACTGTCATTTTGAAAATTTTATTAATTCGCTGCTACACTAACGTGTTTTTCGACTTCTACTTATAAGTAAAAGGTAGGTCTCTCTTACTTCTCCTTTTTCCCTAAAAACAACCCAACTTCTTAAAAAATGAGCTTATATATGGATTTACATTCTCACTAGACAATGGATGAAACGCTAGAGGTCTTAGCTCCGACCCTAGCCTGTGAGGCTCACTGTCATGAAGGGTCATCATACGTATTGTTTGTTGCTAGCTTGCCGGCAGCACTCTTCATTCGGCGGAGTGGAAGCGCGCCACTCGTTACGGTCCTCTCCCTATGGGGGAGATGGTAGTATTAGGGCAGGATTGTGTCCTCACTGAGAGGTACGCTAGAGCTCTTAGCTCCGACCCTGGTATGCGTGATCGATCATTTTTGAAATTTTTTTCCTGATTTAGTTTATATTCGGTTGCAGGCCATGATTTGATTTATATTTGGTTGCAGACCGAAATTAGTTTATATAATTGGCCAAGGTCTGAGAATTTATATTTGGCGTAAGGCCTGGATTATTCTTGGGGAATATGAAATTGAATTTTTGGTTTTGAACTATTATTTTGGCATTGTTATTTTTGGTCCACTCACTCTAATGCTTTTCACGCCTGTGAC
Source organism: Comarum palustre (assembly GCA_951800085.1). Taxonomy (NCBI): domain Eukaryota; kingdom Viridiplantae; phylum Streptophyta; class Magnoliopsida; order Rosales; family Rosaceae; genus Comarum; species Comarum palustre. Next base: position 5,871,597 of record OX637578.1, read on the forward strand.
GTTCCAACCCTAGCTTGGGAGGATGTCATGTCCACGCTGGTTATAGATAGTATATAAAATTTAGGAGTGAGATACTCTAGGTTTCTAAGTGTATTTTTAGAAGCGGTTAGGTTTGATTGTGATCACTTGTGGGATTAGGTCACAGAGCAACGAGAATATGGTTCTTGCAGTGAGCTCTTGGATTACGTATCATGTTAATGTCTAGTTGCATGAGTGGCGGTTGATTTTGATAAAAGAGATCGAGGTATATCTTAGAGGAAAATCCACTCTTGAGGAATGAGATTTTGGGATAAGAGTAATAGTTTATCGTTGTATTCGTACCTCCAAGATTATATAGAGGTTGATTAATAAAGGGGTCCAGGAATGTCTTAAGAGTTCCAGTTGAGTGAAAAGTATCGCATGATGTAAATATGCATGACATGAACCTAGATTACATCCTGTCTTAGGAAGAAATTTGATGTTATCATCCTCCATTCTTCCTCATGCAGGATATTACCTCGAGTTGGATGAATGTAGCCTTCAGTAATTGAAATTTTAGTTATTGTCTTTGGACTTCAAGCAGGACATCAGGGTTTGAATGTTAGTGCAGTTTCAACTCTTATTGGTATGAGTTTCGAGATCTCTCATGCCGATTGTCAGGCAGAATTGAGAGAGTTGTGCTTGTGTCATGGGTCTATTAGGCAGTTGAGGGAATGAGCATTCACCGCTGGATGTAGTGCTTTGGTGACACTCTGGACGATCATGATATGTTATAGAATTTATTTGTAAAGAATCGTATCATTTGGTCGGCAGGTAGTTTTACGTCCCCGCAACGGAAATTTCGAGGATGAAATTTTTTATAAGAGGGGTAGATTATAACACCCTGCCCCAAAATTGACTCTTTTATCGAGATCAGGCGGGTTACAGAGGGTTGTAACCGTGCTATTAGCTTTCCCCGAATTAATATTCGAGTATAATATCAAGATATTTTCAGTTCTGGGGTAATAGATTATATGTCCAGAGGGTGTAGAATATATTAATACGAGTCCTCCGGTATGTCCGGAATATTTTCCGGAGCTACGAGCTGATTAATATGGATTTATTCAGCTTACGGGAATAATAAATGTTATTTATTTTACAGTAAAAAGATGACTTTGTGATAAGTAGAGAATTTAGGGAAACTTCCTTTAGAAAAGTTATACGGGACGTTAATACAAACTTGTGAGTATGTCTTATGATTTAATCGGAGTTCGTATGCAGAAGTTATAAAGGATAATGTGTTGTTACTGTACAGTTAATAGTAAACAAAAAAATCTATTTGCTGTTTACGATAACTTTCTATTATTCAACCTGGGTCGTCAGATTAATCATAAATTTGATCTAGGCCGTTGGTTTTTTTGAATATATATGAGATCGGGCCCAATGTGAGGGCTCACACACACCGAACCGCTTTCCCTTATTTTCTTTCCCTTTTCTTCTCCTTTCCATCTTCCCTTTTCTTTCCCCTTCGGTTTTCTTCTCTTTCCTTTTCGAGCTCTCTCTTCCTCTCCCTTGACAAAGACCACCAGCTGCTAGCCATAGATGCGCGTCTTACCTCACCTCCATCACTAGTGGCTTCGCCTTGCCCCGGCGACCGAGCCCTGGCCTCAGCCACGTCAGAGACGCCGTGACTGCCGCTTAGAAAAGGAGAGAGAAAACTCGAGGGACTGCTCGATCGAGTTGGGTGTCGAACCAGCCATGAGGAGGACCAAGGGACTTCTAGGTAGCACTAGGAGCTGCCCACGGAGGAGGCCAGTAGAGCTCCACCGGAGTTCACAGAGGTTGACTTCAATGTATGAAAACCTCGACTTTTCTCATGTTTGAGGTGTTGTTGGACTGTCTAGGATGTTTAGAAGCTAGAAATGGAGGTGTGGAAGCTCGGTTTGGCCAGAAAAGCATAGTTTTCCGACGACCTAGTCGATCGGAGAAGACACGGTAAAAACTCTGGTTTTTACCACGTGTGACTTACCTTTTTACTATGGGATAAATCCTCAGGTTTTTACCACGGTAGATTTGGAATTTTACCATTTACCGCATGTGTGAATTGTCTGAACTGCCCCCAATAGTTTGAGATAATTACTTGGATGCCATTGAGGCTAAAATCTCATAAATGCCCCTAATAGTTTGAGATAATTACAAGGATGCCATTAAGGCTGAAATCCCATAAATGCCCCTAGCAGTCTGACATAATTACAAGGATGCCATTAAAGCTGAAATCTCATAAATACTCTTGGAAGTTTAAGATAATTACAGGGATGCCATTAAGGGTGAAATCTCATAAATGCCCTTGGCTGTTTTGTATAATTACAAGACTACCAATGAGGTGAAAAAGATAATACTGCCCTTGACAGTTCAAGTTAACTACAAGGGTACCCCTTAAGTGGTTTTACCTATATGTCCTTGAAGGATTTATATAATTACGTGATTGCCTTTATATTTATTTATGTGATTATTATGTGCTTGGAGGTTGTTTACTGGTTTGGAAATAGTCGTGAATTCATCCAGATAAATAAATGATTAATGCTAACCTAAAGGAGGGGTTGGACTCCTGGTTATAATAGGAACACTTCTAGCGCGTTTATTAAAGGGACCGCTAAATAGAAGAATGAGAATAATCCGGTTTGACAATCAAAGTAAATAAGATCTATGTGTGTCTTAATCCTTGAGTACAGGGTATGTGGGCAGTCTGACCGGGATTCGGGTGTAGTCACAAATAATATTTAGACCCTAGGTCCTCTAAAGTATTTAGTATGGAACCCAACTCGGCAATCGGGATAACCTCAGGTTTTGTGAGGTCTATTTTCGGTGTCATTGGGACTGTTGAAAATGGTTTAGGTTTGGGTTTTTTGTAAGGGTTATCCCTTCTCAAGGGGATTACTGTCACATCTCGGACCATCTCCGCCGTAGCACGATATTGTCCGCTTTGGGCCCGCCGGCCCTCACGGTTTTGTTTCCAGAAGCTCTCAGAGCAACTTCTCAGGGGTCACCCATCATGGGACTGCTCTAAGCTTAGCAAGCTTAACTTCGGAGTTCTCATCCCCTCCAAAGCCACTAAGCTCCCAAAAGGCCTCGTGCTAGATGGGTGTCACCGATGTGCATATATGATACATCACCCTCTCCGTTGGTCGATGTGGGATGTTACAATTACGAAGAAATCTCTCTTGGGATGGGTCCCGCACGTTCTATCCCAGGTTTAGGTAGGTAAACTCGGGTCGGGACGTGACATTATGGTTGTTATCATTGGAAGTGAATTTGCATGCATACAAGGCTGGCATTAGTTATGGTTAGAGACTGCTTCTATTAGTGTTGTAATTTGTTTCATGTCCTCTTTGGCATATGCGTGTGTGTTGGTATAATTGCCTATCCCATCTTCGATTCACGCATTTTCGCTGCTCTTATATTTTCGGGGAGGGTAATACGGCTGTTGATGGTCTTGCTAACTTGGGTTTAACTTATTCATCTCTTACTTGGTTCATTCAGCCCCCAAGAGATATTCATCTATTCTTGTCACGTGATTCATCTGTTTGTCACAATTAAGAGTGTCATGGTACTTGCTGTTGTACATGCTAGCTGCTGTTCTGAGCTTTGGGTGTTGGTGGGAATTGCTCTACTGAATTTGGGCACAATGGATTTTGAGACTTGTTTTTCCCTCTTTCTACTGGTTTTGTACTAGAGTATGAGGTTTCCTCGTGCTTTCTGTTTCTTCTTTTTCTTTATCTCTTGTAAGACCTTGTATGTTCTTTTTCTTTTTATTATGAAATAATATTGGCTGTGGAGCTGAGCCTCCTAGCTAGGCTAGGTTCCAAACCCCGTTGAAAAAAAAGGCTGGGTTCGGAGGTGATGGAGATGTAGATGGAGAGATTCAAAGAGGCAGAGTGCGTTAATTTTGTTTGATGAGGTAATGTTCTGGGTTGATAGAGTTAAAAAAATTTAGTCTAACTTACAGTTTGCTGGATCTGTTTAGTTCAATGAACTAAGCTGCACTTAAGACGATCTGGTATGAATGATATTTTGAATACACCTAAACTTCTGTTCATTTTAAAAATTCCTAATTGAATGCATCTAAACTTCGGTGAAATTCATAATGATTTTTTAAAATTTAGTTGAATATACCCAGATTTTGATGAATTATTAAAAATCTGTATTGAATACACCTGGACTTTCAAATTTCATAGACTTCTTAAAAAATCCATTAATTTTGTATACAATACACCCCCTCGGTGTATTCTCTATTTTAACTAATGAAAAGAAAGAACATCACTAATTTATAGCAAATTATTGACAATCAAATTAAAAAGATAAAAAAGGCAGGACTATTACCAGCCTAGTTAACATAACTAGTCAACTACAATTTTTTTTAATAAAGAACTGGTGAGGCTGTTCTCAAGTCTCGATTAATCAAATTATTGAATACAATGAGGGATATAGAGCCTAAACCCTTAATTACAAAGAAATGAAATAATATCATAAACCTCCAAAATATTTATGTACTCAACAAGCATCCACTAGCAAAGAGTCATGCACCAATGATGACTCTATTTGCTTTGATATATGGTAACATCTTAGAAAGATCAATAGATATGTAACACGCGTATATATCCCAATATCCACTTTAATATAAGCTTTCCAGCTACGTTGTCGTCGGAAGATAAATCTGACGATACTTAACTTCACTCTACCACTAGACGACAATAACTATTTGACGAAACAAAGAACTCGTCACTTATCTAGCAAATACAAGATACTACAATTGCACACATCCAGTCAACTACATTTTAACCTATGAAAATTACGACATGTTTTATAAGCATATATCATCGGTTTATCGCCATCATTATGCAATTCCTCCCCGACCCTACCTCCTCTTCATCTTTAATCTTTTTCGTTTCGTGAGATTCAATCACAAGGGCTATATAATTATAAGTATATATTAGTAGCCAAAAATCCAAAATGGAACGACTTTTGATTTATTCAAAACAATGTATGGCTAATGATTATTCACTACAAATACTAAAAGTTAGTGTCCAGTAGATCTAAAATTTTTTTGATGTGCTCATTCCAACTTTTTTGTTAAAATTACTATTACAAAATTTGGTACGTACTAAATCTTGCAAGTAACACGTAATTAACAATAGCATGGTAATTAAAGAAGTGACAAGTATTTATGCCTCAGTATTGTACCATGGGGATTGAACGGCTAACCACAATCTTTGGGTAACCGAAAATAAAGTCAATAAGCACACAAAGAAAAAGAAAATAAAAAGAAAAATAACAGTTAATGTTACTCTAACGCACCAAGTCTTAGCAATGCTCGACCTCAGTTTGCACTAAATCCTAATTAATACCAACACTCAGTCAATGGTCTAAATAACAGTTATCGGCATCGTATCGGTTTTGTAAAATAAGAATATATCGTAGATGTATCGAGATATATCAGATTATATCGGATTTACTAATTTTTTATTAAATTTAATATATTTATAAACATATACTTTAAAATATAACAAATAAACTTATGAAATTAAAACATATACTTCAAAATGTACCGATTAAACTACAGGAAAAAAACATTTGATTGTTTTGACAATGAAAATACATAAATAATACTAACAACTAAGTACAAACTAATAAAAATAAGTGTTTACAAGATAGATTGAAATGCTCATGCATCATTGATAGGTGTATTTTATGCAACGTTCTTAATATGTTTTCGACTCTATTTAGCTATGCAATTCCTTTACAATATTGATTTTAACTTAGTTTATGTTTTTTAGGTCTCAAATAAAGCTAAGGAGCATAAAAGAAGCAAAAAGAGAAATCTAAAAAGAAAAAGAATTCATGTTGTTCAGGGAAAGAAATCTTAAAAGCTGCCAGAAATTATCAGTCAACTTGGATAGAAGTTTGTGACCAGCTCACAATGAACCTGGAAATGATCTTTATATCAACGGAAAGCTAGACGAGTCTAGGTTCCAAAGCTTTTTACAGATCATTAATATCTATTTTAGAGAAGATGTTATGACCATTTGAGTGACCTAAGGTCAGTCTGCCAGAATTTCTGATTTGGACTGAAACTCTAATTTCAAAGCCCATACCACATAGGAGAGTCTATGAACGAAAATTAGGGTTATCTAACCCTAATAACAGCTGCTCATATATATAGAAAAATTAGGAGACGTCAAGGGGATCACTTCTCACGCACCAAACCTCTGCCCTGTTTTCATAGTAACCTTCTCTCTATTGTTCTCTGTCTCACACAGCAGTGCCTCCATCCATTGAAGCTTGTTTAGCCTTGGTGATCTTCAGAGCCTCTTCGGAGAATAAAAAGTATAAAACATGCCTCAATTGTTTTGTTTTTGTTTTGTAGGATTTTCTATTGTTAGATTTTTAGAATTCTTGCATTTTGGATTGAGATTGATGTTGAGAACCTGGTCATGTTAATAATTTTCAAATTTATAAAGTTGTGATCATAAATTGTTGATGAGATTTGCTTAACTTATTATCGTGTCATTCTTTGGGTTGAAAACTTGTGATCTGTTTTATTCATATTGCTAAATTCTGTAGGGTTGGTGTGTCATTGGTTCATGTTGAGCCGCTAAGGTTAACATAGATCGGATGAGTGGTAAAAGCTTTGATTCATGGAATGGGTTAGGCTTAGATCATAAGTTGCATGTAGAATTGTTTAATCGCTGAGATAAGCTTGTTTACATGTTCCAATTCTTTTTGATCTTAATGATTTGTGTTATATGTTGTATAGATGCTCTGAGTATTAACATGACATATTGCATGAAATTTCCTATGATTAGAGCTGATTGAAGCATAGGATGCTTAAGAAGAACAAAATAGGTTACTCGACCGCTGAGGCGCGTACCTCTGAATTCGTTTCATCATTCTTGATTAGCATGGTTTTAATTTGTTTAAATTGAAACAATTTGGTTCATAATTTTATATGTTTGTGTGCGTTTGAGGTCAATCACTTGTATATAATAGCCTAGGTTTGTTTTCTTTTTAGGTTTAGAATTTTCGTCATTATTTTATCCTCTGTTTTCATATATTTTATTTTCATACCAAATGAACTCTGAATCCCTTGAACTTTTTTACAGTTGTTTATATATATGTCTAATATATTTCTGTAAATTTTCATAATTTTCTGAGTAGTTTAGATTAGGTTTTTAATTTGGTTTGCGACTGCTGTTCGTTAGGAACAATAGTCACTTTTGTAATTACTTTTAGTTGTAATAATTGTTGTGATTTATACTAACGCTTATTTTGCCTTAAGCTATACGATACCCTACTTGCCTTAAGCTACTAACGATAAAAAGGGTTTATTTGGTACAGGCTTAAAAACCCGTCGTCAATCATAAACTCTCTCATCATCGGATTCAAACTCAAATTCATCATCTCCATTATCTTCTTCCTCATATTTCAAGACAAAATCATCTTCATAAAACTCTCTTACGTCTCAGATTTCACTCACGGGTGGTATTTCACTACCCATTTCAGACACTTCTTCATGTCATTCCATATCTTCAATGACATTACCTTCAACAAGTCATTCTTGTGCTTCTTTAGCTTCTTTGGCAAGTAGTACCTCTTGTTCCTTATCCTTCCTTCCCTTATTTTCCCTTACCTCTTCTTTAGTACACTTTTCTTTCTAAAAGTACCTCTTGCATAGCTATTTTCTTATAGCAACAAGCCAAAATGTCCACTAAAATTAGGAAACTTCTAAGGATGCAGATCAGAACAGTTGAGAAAGTGGGGATACTTGGAGTTTGGTGCTTCAAATCCTCCTTCTACAGCTTGATCGGAGAAACGAAGGGCGTCTACGACATCGAGGTGGTCCAAACGAGGGTAGCCCGACGTCATGAGGTGGCTGGACGGAGAGGTCTTCCTCTGTGCTTCAGCCGAGTCTGACCCACTTTGAGAGAGAAGAACTGAAGAAGAGATCGAAATTTGTAAAAAGTCACCGAAATATCCATTTTTTAAAAAAAAGTCACCGAAATATCCTTTTTTTTTAAAAAAAGTCACCGAAATATCGGGTCAAACCGAGTTTGACCCGATATATCGCGAGTTGACCTGATATTTTTAGTTGACCGATATTTTGAGACGATATGGTACTTATCTTATTGGATTCTAAATATCAGCGATATATCGCCATATATCCCGATATTTAGAACATTGTGCCCAGTGATGGCTATTTACAATGAGTAGAAAATGTCACCAATAATATGTAGTTTCATACCTAATTACTGAAATAAAATACGAAAACTAAAATTACAAATAAAATAAAGAAAAGGAACACAACAAAATGTGAATGTCGGGAGTAAGAAAGGTTCCTCCACCCAAATCTTATGTGCTGGAAACTATTTTATGTATATGCTAATTTCCTATTTTGGCAATAGTCATATCCGAAGTGGTTTAAGGCTCAAGGATCATATATTCACACTTTGGTATCAATGTGTCGGTTTTGCGGGTCACACTAACTCAATTAAAGAGAATTAGAATCGGTTCAATGGTCACTAACTCACTCTAGTTGGCTTAAATCTCATGAATTAGACTACTAAGCAACTCACCCGCGCAATAACGCAACAAGTGAATCACCATGCTTGTAACTCCCTACCTTAGGAATTAGAGGAGGTCAATCCTCTCTTTCTCTCCTAGACATCTCAAAACACACACCTTGGAGTTGACTATGCTCCAAAACATGTATTTCAACACAAGAACAATATAAACAAGCATGCATCCAACATATTAAATTACATCACTGATAAAGTAGTCTGAGGTTCCTATCCAAAACCAATTGGCAATGAAGAGAGTAGCTCAAATTCTTATAAACCACAAGCAAGATCTCATTTTTCCTGATGTGGGATTTATATCTTAATATTCTAAATCCTGTAGCTGGTCTGCACTCTAATCTGGAAAATTCTCATTATATGCCCACAAGGAGCAAGAGGGGGATATTAAAGAAGTGTCTCCTGTCCATCTTGTCTAATTCAAATTCTGACCCCTCAGAGTCTGAACCTAATTCATATAAGGTTGCTCCCTCCATTTCAGTCTAGAAACAAGCTATGAAAGAAGAATATAATGCTCTAATGAAACAATAGACATGGTCTTTAGTCCCTCTTCCCCCTAATAATAATTTAGTATCATGCAAGTGGTTGTGTAAAATTAAAAGAAATTCTGATGGCTTAATAGCAAGATAGAAGACAAGGTTAGTGGCAAGAGAATTTATTCAAAAATATAGGATTGACTATGATCAAGTGGTCAAGCACACTACTGTGAGATTAGTATTATCCACATCTTATGGATGGAATATCCACCAATAAGATGTCAAAAATGTATTTCTTCATGGATTAATTTCTAAAGAAGTCTATATGTCTCAACCTGGAGGTTTTGAATTTGTTCCTTTATCATATGTCTGCAAAATACATAAATCAATTTATGGTCTCAAACAAGCTCCTCAAGCTTGGAATGAGAGATTCATTGTATTCTTGTTGAGTATAAGATTCAAGTCATCATATGTGGATCCAAGCTTGTTAACTAAGATCACTGGAAGCTCAAAGGTATTTCTGCTGTTGTTTGTGGATGATATCATCATCACATGCAATTGTGAAGATCTTATTACAAAAATTAAAATATCTTTAAATGATGAATTTTACATGACCTTAAATGATGAATTTGACATGAAGGATCTTGGTCATTTGTATTTCTTTCTGGGACTTGAAGTCAAGGACATGAGGAATGGTGGCATATTTATGTCACAACAAAAATATGTTGCAGATGTAATTCACAAAGCATGCCTCGGTAGTTGCAACTCTCAAATCACTCCATGTCAATCAGGTCTCAAACTTATAAAGGATATGGGAAAGTAGCTAGAACATGAAGAGAGTAACTCAAACTCTTATAAACCACATGTAATGTCATATTTTTCCTGATTTGAGATTTATATCTCAACACACACTCGCACGTGTGACGAATTTTCAAGGCTAACACGTTGACAACATTTTGGGTTAACATGGAGTTCGTGTGGCATTTGGGCTTCACACGTGGACGTGAGTGACTCACTTTGATACCATAATAAAGTAGTTTGGGGTTCATAACCAAAACTAATTGGCAATGGAGATAATAGCACAAACCCTTTTAAGCCCACATGTAAGGTCTCATATTCTCATATTTCTAAGACTATTTTTCAACAACATGAAATTGTTCGTCAGATTACTTGTCCTCAAACACCAGAGCAAAATGGAGTTTTGAAAGAAAGAATTGTCACCTCTTGGACATGGGAAGAGCTGTCTTACTCAGTACCAATATGCCCAAATATTTATGAGGGGAAGATGTGTTGTGTGCCTCTCACCTCATCAATAGTTTACCATCTGTTGCTCTTTAGAATCGAGTTCCATTTGAGGTGTTATCTGCACATGTTACCATCTCATTTCTCAACAAACTTTCAGCTGGTGTTTTTGGTTGTGCGGTCTATGTTCATCTTCACAAGAATTAGAGATCTAAGTTGGATGTTTGAGCCCTCAAGTGTGTGTTTGTTGGCTATGACTCTCACCAGAAATGATACAACCACTACCATCCTCCGTCTCAATGATTCTATGTCACCATGAATGTCAATTTGAGCAAAGACTTGTACTATTTTTCTCCTACGGTATCTTAGAATGAGGAGGAGGAGAATGTATTTTATGAAGACCAAATTGGAAACCTAGAAGTTGATGTTACAATTGAAAGTACTCGTGCCGGAAGTGATTTTGGACCCAGAGATATTGTGTTTTAGTGCAGAAGCAGAGTATAGAGATATGCCTAAAGGAGTTTGTGAGTTGTGGTTGAGAAATTTATTAAAAGATTTGGGTTTCAAGCAAGAATGACCAATACCTCTTTGGTGTGACAATACTGTTGCAGTTGAAATTGCACATAATCCTATTCAACATGATCGAACGAAGCATGTAGAGATTGATAGACATTTCATCAAGGAGAAGCTAGATGCTCGTATTATCTCATTCGCATTTGTTTGTTCAGAGGAACAGTTGGCTGAAATCCTTATCAAAGCTATTTCGTCCAGGACTTTCAGTGACTCACTTGACAAGTTGAGCATTAACGACTTGTATACACCAACTTGAGAATCAGTGTGAGAGTGAGTCACAATCCTATAGTATGTTTGAGATGTATATATTTTGTGATTAAATAAGATTATAAATTGATTAGGTGTATGTAATTTACTTGTAAAACTATAAATTGCTAATTCAGAATTGTTTAATATATTGAAAAATTCTCAAGCACTTAAGGTTCTCATTAACTCACCATTCCAACCAGTCATTACACGAGATAGTCCGACCAACATCAAAACACCTCCTAATTCTCACAGCAAATGACCTCTGTGACATATGGACAATCATGCTCTACTGTCTCCATAGCCATGTCACATGCTCTGATGATTAATTTACACGAAGCTCCAGCTTAAGCAGCTAGCTTTTCCTGCTTCCTCACCATAACATTAGTCCGCATTACCATTTTCGAAGCACAAACATTCGAATCCAACTAAATTTCTTAAGCATAAGTGAAACAACGAGTCAGCCTCTAGTAGTCCATTCTTCGAAACAGTAGCGTCGTCTAATTAAAGCTTGCTAAAACGCCCGGGAAATGGCACTGAAAAGCTTGTTTGAACCCTTCTGCCCTGAAAGCACTTATACAAAAGCAATTGAAAATCCTAGTTCTGGGCGCGCGTATGGTAGAGATGGTGAGGCTAGAACACAAAACCAGTTAAGCTTCCCATTCCTTCATCATAGTCTTGGACATGGCGCACGCGCTTCATTTGCAGCCTTTGCCGAGAGTAACACTACTGGACCAACATTTTCTTTAAGAACTGGACCATCTGTTGGTCGTCGAAGTTTATAAACAAAGGAAATAGAACCCACGTAAAGCTGAGCAAAGCTATTATAAGCTCCTTCTGCACTTTCGTTTTCTTCTTTTTGGTAATATCTAATGTGGTTCTCGGCCTTCATATGTGTATCTGATTAAACCAGCAGGCAGTGTAGAATCTTTCCAGCAGTGGCGTCACGAAGTTTCAACTCTATCTGTGGATCTACATGTAGTCCTCCATTTAAAAATGTGTCATATATACTCTTATGTTTTTCACCATTATTGTAGTATGAATAATTCTATAGAATATACATGGATTTTGATGCATGTTTGCCCACACTGTTTACATGTGTCTGAGTTTTGAATCTAATTGACTAAGAACATGTCATATTGATTAGATTAATTGGGGTAGCAGTGGAGTTTAGCTAAGACTATTGTCTTGTTCTTGTTTTTTTTGAGTAGCTTTTGTCAATATTAGTAAGTTCAGATTATTGGTCAGTAAACTAGTCTTTCAGTTATATTGATCTAGTGTAGCAATGTAACGTTGGTTTTTAACTAGGTTTTTATCAGTAAGGACCTGACATGAATCTTTTGATATGCCAGAGCCAAATGGGTAACACAGTCAAGAGTCCAGAGATATACTACTGATTCTACTTGATTGGGAAATGGGAAGTGTGAGATCAGTTTAGTTATTATGCGCAACATTGGTCGATCTTCATGTGAGGACTAGAGCGCCTTGTTCGAGTATGAAAGTGAATTCAGTTTGAACTTTTCGAACGATTACATAGCTGTAATACCAAACTCGGCTCATTGTTTGTGTAAATATTTTGGGACTAGGACTCCCTGCCAGTCTACCAATATATATAGTGATCCGTGACAAATTGGCAAGGCGACGCCATGGTGTTTAGCAATGTGGATCTGTGTAAACAAACCAATGTGTCCGAGCATATTGATAAACATGCCAAATGAGTAGGATCGACTTCTGCTGCTGAAATCTTAGGTAATAACTTGAAAACACGGATGAAAGGTAATCTCCGTAAACATTTTAGATAAGAGTAGAACGCTAATTCATTAACAATGTTACTCACGTACTAATCATTAACCGAATAAAAAAAACTCATATTTAATGACTTAAATCTAAATCAAACTACATAAGACATAAAGTTACAACAAACTCAAAACAATTGAACCTATAAATCTAACTTTGTGACACAAAAAGTACAAGCTCTATATTTACTGATGAACCATCAATCCAATCATCAAAGATCAATTCAAGGTATATAACTTGCAACCAAGCATGGTTGGTGAACTTTCTTCTGACATCAGTCTCTAGCTACCAAGCATGGTTGATTCCATAATCATCATCTGCTAATTGTAAGCACGTTTAACTAAAGAGAAAAAGAAGTTGATAACCCACCATGATCATCAGAGTTCAGAAAGTTTGATCCAGGCCAGTTAACTATGATCTAACCAGTACTTAAGAATTTTATTACTTTTTAGATGGATATAATGGCTACAATTAGATCATCATAACCACCCTCACCCTCCTAACCACTAAAAGAGTAAAAGCTCATAATCATGGAGATCCATATATACTACTCGTTTTACGCTAAGCCCTAACCGACGCCATTTCAAATCTATCATAAGCCAATGTCAATAAATACCACCAGTCGATCCCAAATAAATACTCTGCCATGAAACCCAACGGTTATATCGTCACCTTCTTCTTCCTCCTGAGCTCTCACTGAAATAGGCTCAGTGTGTCTGTCATGGAAAACACACATGTTCTGCTTCTACTCCTTTCTCTACTCCTCAGTCTCCCTCTTCCCTCTCTGCAACTGAAGCTCAACCCCCTCGATCTCCGCGCCCTTTCTTCCATAAAAAACTCCCTCACCGACGTCCCCTCCCGTCGTTCACACCCCGGCTTCTTCTCCACGTGGGACTTCACATCATTAGATCCCTGCTCCTCCTTCTCTGGCGTTACATGCTCCTCCACCGGTCGTGTCACCACTCTCGCTCTCGGCACCGGCCTCGCCGACTCTTCTGGCCTCGCCGGCTCTCTCCCACCCTCAGTCTCCGACCTCACAGAGTTAACTCAGCTCATTCTCTATCCCGGAATCGTCACCGGTGCAATACCAACCCAGCTCGGCCGCCTTGTCAGCCTCCGTGTCATCTCCTTAACCAACAACCGCCTCACCGGTCAGATACCCGTTACGCTTTCTCTCCTCACCAACCTCCACACTCTCGACCTCAGCTTCAACCTCCTCACCGGCTCCATCCCTCCGCCGCTTCCCCGCCTCCCATTGCTTAAAATCTTCATCCTCTCCTCCAACTCCATCTCCGGCGACGTCCCCTCCGTCGTGTCGCCCCAGCTCCTCCACCTCGACTTGAGCAACAACAAACTCACCGGCCACCTCTCCCAACACCTCCCCTCCACCCTCCGCTACCTCTCCCTTGCCGGAAACGACTTAGTGGGGCCCATCTCTGTTATGGACTCTCTCCCGGAGTTGGTGCACCTCGACCTCAGCATGAACAGCTTCTGTGGGCCCCTCCCGGCGTCGCTGTTCCGTACTTCCCTATCTTCTCTCATGCTGCAACGGAACAATCTCTCCGGGTGGGTCCCACCTGTGAAGGAGGATCAGCGGCCGTCGTACGGCGAGGGCTCGGTGGTGGACTTGAGCCACAACGCTTTTACGGGTGAGCTGTCGCCGATCTTTGCCGGCGTGGAGAGTTTGTATTTGAATAACAACCGTCTGATAGGGACGGTTCCGAAGGAGTACGTTAAGAGCGTGTACGTGGGGACCACCAGAACATTGTATTTGCAGCACAATTACCTGTCAGGGTTTCCCGTGGAGCCCGGGTCCCCATTGCCGGATACGGTGTCTTTGTGCTTGAGTTACAACTGCATGGTGCCGCCAGTCGGACTCGCAACGTGTCCGTCCAGCACCGGCACAGAGCTGTCGCGACCGGCGTCCCAGTGTTCGGTGTTTAACTACGGCTAGCACTACATTGGTATACATGGGAAAATTGGTGATATATAAATAGCCTGCTTGTTTAATGAGTTGCTATATTTTATTAAAAAAGTTTGAGTTTGTACATCATAAATATCGTCATATAATCATGTATCCAACCACTTTAAATCTTGTATTAGTTTGTTATAGTCAATTGTAAAGAAAGCACTTTTTATCTTATTTGGTTGTTTGGATCCCATTTTAAAATCATATAGCCGACGAAATATCTAAAAACAGGCCGACAAAATTTTTTTTCGTCAGCTAAAGTGACATTTTAGCAGACGAAAAAAAAATTCGTCGGCTATAGTTAAATTTTAGCTGACAAAAATAAATTTTGTCGGCTAAAGTGCTTTTTTCGTCCGCTATAGTATGTGAACTTTAGCCGACGAAATTTGAAAAGTTTAGCCGACGAAATTAGGGTATTTCGTCGGCTAAAGTAACTTTTAGTTATAAAATTGTACTACGGATATTTCGGTGTCCGATTGACTATTGTGATACCAATCTAGAAGCAGAACGGCCGTAGGAGTAAAACTCATGACATAGCCATGACATATAGGCTTTTTTGGCCATCCGAGTTCGTTTAAGGCTTCAAAATGAAGTTTTTCTAAACGCTTAATACACGAAAATGTCCATATCTACACCTATATGAGGTATTTTGGCCGAACCTTCAACACAACAAACACTCACCATAATGAGACGCAACTGTCCATCTAAAAATTTTGAGACATTTACCCCTCCATGATAGGCCTCCCCGTATAGATAAATAATGGTAAATAGTAGGCATGTTGTGATTCCGGTCATCAAAATTCACAAACAAAAATACGACCGTCAGATATCATCAATATGTTGAAATATATCTCTGGTAAAAAATTCAACTTTATCTGATAAATTTAAGGACTTCATCTAGACGGTCAATCTCGTAAGTCAAACCTCTATATTGTATTGACTGCAACTATCGGCACCGAGACTTTACCGGAATTACGTGATTTTTCAACCGTAGGCGTATTTCACCATTCCGGTCATATCTTATTTCACGACTTTTTTGCGTTTGAAGTTTCTACATACAGTTTGTTTTAGAAACGAAACATTTACTTAAAGCTTAGTAAACAAGTTATACAACATTAGTACGCATGTTGTGATTCCGATGATCAAAGTTGAGAAACAAAATTCCGACCTCAGATATGATCATTATGTTGAAATATGTATATAGGAAAAAATTTAACTTAATCTGACAACGTTAAGGGCTCGATCTTTACGGTCAATCACGTAAGTCAAACCCCTTAATGCACGGAAACGGTCATTTGACCGTCTAAATTACGTATTTTGCCCAGACCTTCAACTGAAAATAGTTTCAAATCGATGAGACGCAACCAGTGATATAAAAATTTTATGAAAAATAACTACCGGAGATAGGGCTACCTCTATGGAGAAAGAATGGAAAATTGAGTTAACCGCAATTACCGGTACCGAAACTTTACCGGAATTACGTGATTTTTCAACTATAGACGTATTTCACCATTCCGGTCATATCTTATTTCACGACTTTTTTTTCGTTTGAAGCTTCTACGTATAGGGTTTAGGGTTTTAGCCGACGAAATTAGGGTAATTCGTCGGCTAAAGTTAAATAAATAAATAAAATAAATAACTATAGCCGACGAAATTAGGGTAATTCATCGGCTAAGGTTAAATTAATAAATAAATAAATAAAATAAATAACTATAGCCGACGAAATTAGGGTAATTCATCGGCTAAGGTTAAATTAATAAATAAATAAAATAAATAACTATAGCCGACGAAATTAGGGTATTTCGTCGGCTAAGGTTAAATTAATAAATAAATAAAATAAATAACTATAGCCGACGAAATTAGGGTATTTCGTCGGCTAAAGTTAATTAAAAATTCAAATTTTGTGGCGGGGATTTTTAAAATTTTAAAATTTTTCGACTAAAATTTTAAACTTTAGCCGACGAAATTTCGTCAGCTAAAGTTCAAAAATTTCTATATCTTTCATTTTTCTCCTCCTCCTCTTCATCTTCCCTCCTCCTCCTCCTCTTCATCCTCCCTCCTCCTCCTCCTCTTCATCCTCCCTCTCCTAACCTTCTCCTCCTCCTCCTCTTCATCCTCCCTCCTCCTCCTCCTCCTCCTCTTCATCCTCCCTCTCCTAACCTTCTCCTCCTCCTCCTCCTAACCTTCTCCTCCTTCCTCCTCCTCCCTCTCCTAACCTTCTCCTCCTCCTCCTCCTCCTACTTCTCTAAATTCTTCTCCTCCTCCTTCCTCTCCTCTTCTCCTCCTCCTCTCCCTCTCCTAACCTTCTCCTCCTCCTTACTCCTTTTTCGGTGTAAAAACGAAAAAGAAGTAAAAATTTTAATCAAAATACAATAAATTAAAAAAGAAAAAAATATGAAAAAATTAAAAAAAAAAAACTATAGCCGACGAAATACCCTAAAATTCGTCGGCTAAAGTTTTTAAAAAATAATAATAACTTTAGCCGACGAATTTTAATAAAATTTGTCGGCTAAAATTTAAAAAAAAAACTATAGCCGACGAATTACCCTAAAATTCGTCGGCTAAAGTTTTAAAAAAAATAACTTTAGCCGACGAATTTTAATAAAATTCGTCGGCTAAAGTTAAATAAATAAATAAAAATAATAGCTATAACCGACCAAATTTAATAAAATTCGTCGGCTAAAATTAAAAAAAAATAATAACAATAACTATAGCCGACGAAATATCCTAAAATTCGTCGGCTAAAGTTAAATAAATAAATAAAAATAATAGCTATAGCCGACGAATTTTAATAAATTTCGTCGGCTAAAGTCCAGAAATTAAGCGACGAAAAATTTATTCGTCGGCTAAATAAATGACTTTAGCCGACGATGAACAGTAATTTCGTCGGCTATAGTGTTGGTCGACGGATTTTACCCGACGACTTCTTAGCTGACGACGTGTCGTCGGCTAAAGTGGTTGTTCTGGTAGTGTATAGAAATCGCATTTTAAATGTTGAGAATTATCAGTGTCATTGGAGAATGTTGCTAACGCAAACCACGAAATACGGGAAGTGAAACCCTTCCAAGAGCATTGGGATTGAACGGAAGCTAGATCGGACGTGAGACTAACTGGAAAGGATGATGAAATCTAAGATAACTTCTAAGAAATTGAAACTCGAAAGCACTGTAGAAGTAAGATAAACCAATGTACTTCATCACTTGTTTATGATTGGATAGACTGAGAGTCGTAGAACATCATAGAACAGATCAATATAGTGTAAGAAGTAATTTCCCGATGTGAAATGAAATCATGCAACGCAAGGGAAACCATTAATGGGGGTCATGGTTCGTAAATGTTTGTCGTGAGAGGTGTGAATGAGGATGGAGCCAAACTGAGTGAGAATAATTGAAGTTTGTCACGCCACCAAATTATCTTCACAGACTCGCAAATCACAGGAGGGGAGGGGCTGCCGTCGGGTGGTCCACTATCACGTTGATACTTGTTTCCTTGACTCTTCGGGATCAAATAGAACCAAGAAACCTATCCCACAAGCAAACGAAGTTTTTTACCAGATAGTTTAAAACACAAGGCCATGGTAGTGAAGGTCTCCACCAGAAAAGATAAGGATGCTGCTATAGTGAAGAGTGGACCAAGATGAGTGCGTGATGCAGCAACAAGATTTTACAGTCTCGGCGGGGAAGCCAAGGACGGCAATGATGTGTTTTTTGTCGTCAGGGAAGTAACAATTCCTGATGCCTCATCACATCAGGAAGTTGCCTTCATCACATCAGGAAATGGTTGCTGAAGAAGGCAACCACAGAATGTATACCTTGATACTCAGAAAGGCATGGGTAAATCTGTTACCATATCACTTGGTAAAACTAAAAGTAAATCACAGGATGAAAATTCTAGCACCCTCCTGAGCAGGGTAGAAGTTATTTTAAGACAGAGCAAAACAGAGAAACATCACAGAGAAAATAAACTTTATGAACCAAGCACACAGCATGAGATGCACCAACTGCAATAGAAAGAACATTGAGGGATCATAATCCATTATCTTCCATAAGAAATTTGACTTCAACAGGGCTTGATTGTATATCTGGAAGCCAAATGAAAACCACTATACAGGCACAAACCCGCACACAAAATATGTACCATGCATCCAGCCAGAATGAAAAATACTCCATCCATAGATCGCAATAACAAAGCTGATTCTGTAATGGCAGCCGTATGAGTTAAAACATGTTGTATTCTCCCAGGGAACAATTCTCGCACCAAACCCACCATAACCCCTGCAAGCTTCATGTTTAATGACAAAAATTAAGTCTGATAAAGCAGAGCCAACAGATGCCAACAGATAAGGCAGAAGATCAAAAACATAGTTCTCCTAGTATGAATAGGAAACCAAGAACTCATTGCAACTCTGTAATTCTCTTCCGATATTTCCTTGTAACCACTTAGATAAGTGTTAATCTCAATAGGATATCAATTAGCAGGAGAATGTATATCTTGTAATCGGATACTGATATATATAAGAGTGAAACCAGGCAAAGGATTCAACCTGGATAGTTTCATCAATTCTCCCTCTCTTGACAGTACTTTCATGGTATCAGAGCTTAGACGTCTAACGACAATTTTTTTTTTCGATCCTCTCTCAACCTCATCATATCTTCTGAAATCCCCATCAACGACACCAGCAAAGACCTGATTCCCACCAATGACATCAACAAAAACCTTCCTCCTTCATCCGGTTCCTCCAGAATCTCTGAAAACACCATCTCCTATTTCCTCTCTATCAAACTTGATAGAACCAACTACCCTCTCTGGCTTGCTCAGATCAAACCCTTACTCAACAGTCATAATCTGATGGGATACGTCGATGGAACCATCTCCTGCCCTCCCTGTTTTAAGAATGATGCTACAGGCAACCTCACTGCTGAGATAAACCCAGCTTATGAAAACTGGATTGCACATGATCAAATGACACTTGGATGGATAAACAATTCACTGACTCCATCTGTGTTGGCTACAGTTGCTAGGTCCACCAATTCCTTTTTCACCTGGAATTCACTTGCAAAACGTTTCGCTTCTCAATCCCAAAATCGAATTCTTCAACTTCGGGGAGAACTACTGCGTACCATGCGTGGTAACTTAAGTATTGCTGATTTTCTTGATAAAATCAATTCTATTGCAGATAACCTAGCTCTTGCAGGGAGCCCCATGAGTGACAATGATCTGGTGTCTATCATCATGAATAATGTTGGATCACTTTATGAGACCACAGTCAGCTCAGTGCAGGCTAGAGATACTCCTATCACTTATGAGTCGCTTGAGGCTCTCCTGCTTTCTGCTGAGATGCGTCTTAAGGACCAACAACAGGCAGCTCTGGACATCTCATCCATGACCACATCACTTCATACTGCTCATATTTCAAATCGAGGACAAGGGCGAGGCCGCGCCTCGTTTACATATCCTGCTCGCAATCCTGCATATACCTTTGGAGGGAGGGGTTCTTCTTCTACATCCAGAGGGAGAGGTGTCTCTGTTCTTGGACCTCATCCTTCCACTAGTCTCTTCTCCAATAATCAATCACGTCCTACATGTCAAATATGTAGCAGGATTGGTCACACTGCCTTGGATTGCTACCATCGAATGAATCTCTCTTATCAAGGACGAGTGCCCTCAAAAAATCTAAGTGCCATGGCTGCTTCTTCATCCATTCCAACTCCAGCTTCATCAACTTGGTTGCTTGATAGTGGTGCCAACTCTTACATTACATCTGACTATGGGAATCTTCAGTGTCCAAAAGAGTATCAAGACAGTGATACAGTGGGTGGGATAGGTAACACTTCGTCTCTCCCTATTTCACATATTGGTTCAAATGTCTTATTCTCTTCAAATCACAAGTTCAAACTCAAAAATATCTTACATTGTCCTTCTGCCTCGATGAACGTACTGTCTATCTCTCGCTTCACTTCGGATAATAATTGTTACCTTCTTATTTATCCTACCTTTTTCCTTATTAAGGACATTCAGACGGGGAAGATCCTCTTTAGAGGAACAAGTGAGAATGGCCTCTACCCTCTGCACGTTCTTCAAGAACATGGTTTTGGTCAGCAGACTTTAGCTTTCGTAGGTGCCAGAGTGTCGTCCCAAATTTGGCATTCCAGGCTTGGCCACACAACTTCTCGTACATTGTCTCAAGTCTTGTCCAATAAAGCCGTGCCCTTAGCCGGCAGCAGTTCAGTTTCTTTCTTTCATTCATGTCCTCTAGGAAAAATCACAAAGTTACCATTTGTGGCTTCTGATTCTGTAGCAAATAAGACATTAGAGTTAGTCCACTCTGATGTGTGGTCTTGTTCAACCCCTTCTATTCAAGGATTTCAGTATTATGTGCTGTTTGTGGATGATTATTCTCGATATTCATGGTTGTTTCCAATGAAACACAAAAGTGACGTTCTTCACATTTTCATCAAATTTTATATTTATGTTGAGAAACAATTTTCATGTTCTATCAAACAATTTCAAACAGATGAAGGAGGTGAATATACTTCTAATGCCTTTAAAACCTATCTTGCTTCCCATGGTATTCATCATCGTTTCTCTTGTCCTAAACATCCAGAACAGAATGGCCTAGCTGAACGAAAGCATAGGCCATTCTCACATCCCCATCAGGTATGTCTTCTTCTTCCTTGTACTTTATGTCTGTGCAAAATACCTTACCCACATCTATAACACCAACAAACTCACACAACTCACATAATACTACTCCCTCTCACAGTATTTCACTCATCACCACTCCACAAACTTCCTGCCATTCTATGAGTCCTACACATACACACACTACTTCCCTTATTCCTACGTCTTCTACTTCTACACCTAATAATGTTTCTTCTGTAACTAATGAACACACACAGTCTCACCACTCATCCATGTCTCATACATCATGTTCTCTTACCAATTCCCATCCTATGCAAACTAGACTCAAAGATGGAATTGTGAAGCCAAATCCCAAATATGCTATGCTTGTTTCACTAACGAATGATGTTACAGAACCCTCTTGTTATAGTAAAGCTGCAAAGAGTCCTCACTGGTGTCTTTCCATGCAAGAAGAACTTGCTGCCTTGGAGAAAAATGACACATGGGATCTTGTTCCGTACTCATCCTCTATGAACGTTCTACCCAACAAGTGGATTTTTAAAGTCAAAAGAAAAGCAGACGGTAGCATCGGGCGCTACAAAGCTCGACTTGTTGTTAATGGATTTCATCAACAAGAAGGTCTTGACTTCTTTGAAACATTCAGTCCGGTGGTAAAACATTCTACTATCAGGCTTGTCCTTGCTCTTGCTGTGTCAAATGGTGGCCTGTCAGGCAACTAGATGTTCATAATGCCTTCTTACATGGTCATCTCAGTGAGAAAGTTTATATGAAGCAACCTACAGGATTTCTTCACTCACAGTTTCCAAATCATGTGTGCAAATTGAAACGATCTCTGTATGGCCTTAAACAAGCACCACGAGTCTGGTTTCAATGCTTTGCTGATTATTTAGAAAGCTTAGGGTTTCAAGAATCACACTTAGATTACTCCATGTTCATCTATGCAAACAATGGCATCTTCATCATACTTCTCATCTATGTAGATGACATTCTAATCACTAGGAACAACACCACTCATCTTACACAACTCATTACTGAACTTGGGAAGACCTTCTCTATGAAAGATCTCGGACTCATTCACTATTTTCTTGGAATCGAAGCAACTTATGATGGCTCCTCACTTTATCTTACTCAAAAGAAATACATCATGGACCTCCTCACTCACACCAAAATGCTTGAGGCTAATCCATGTGCTACTCCAGCAGCTACAGGCCAGAAACTCAGTTTACATTCTGGCACTAAACTTGTTAATCCCACTGAATATAGAAGCGTGGTTGGAGCTCTTCAGTATCTTACACTTACTAGACCAGACATTTCCTACTCAGTGAACCAAGTTTGCAAATTCATGCATTCTCCCACCACAGCTCATTGGATTGCTGTGAAACGTATTTTTGCAACAGCGGAACTCGGTCGCTCCCAACATCATCAGGCTATCTCCTGGCGCACCACTGGTGACTACAGCTTCGGCTCGACTCCCTGATCATCTCCATGGTCTTAGTTTTCGTAGAAAAGACCTAATGAGGGAGAATTGAAGAGGAGAAGGAGAAGCTGGGTTCACCAGTGATGTTGTGATTCAAGCTATGATGGCGAGCATGGGTGATGGTGGCAGCTTCACCTCGATTTGGTGGACATAGCTGCGGTGTTATTTTTCCAAGAAGAACTCTAAGGAGGCACATTCGAACAGATGAATACTTGTGAGTTTTGTGGCTATGTTCTTCATTTTTAGGTTAGTTATGAGATTCGACTTAGGTATCAATGTTGGTCTATTGAATGAGTTATATCTGTTTATATAATTGAAATTGAGTTTGGTTGAGAGATGAAGAATTTGGATTTAGGCACTCAGTGACCACCGTGTGTGGCCACTGTGTACGATGGCGGCGGTGGTTTTGAGAGTTGGTTTAGAACTCTATTTGTATGTTGAATTGGTATGAATGATTGAAGGTGCTTGAAATCGAGTTGGGTTAAGTTTTGGAGAATGCTGGGTTTTGGACAGTGTTGTTGACGTCGTGCGTGCCACTGTGCACGGCGGCGGTGAGGCTTTTGGGTTCTGGATTAGTTATGTTAATCTTAACAGAAACTTCAGAGTATTGATGTGTGATGGTGTTGTTATGCTAGCTAGAATTTGAGATTAGATGATTTGTCATTGAGGAGGAAGTTTTGCGGTCTCAATCGCGTCATGGTAAGCGATGCTATATACAGTCGAGTTTAGAAGCAAACGTTTGCAAAATTACTAAACTACGGATGGGCACGCGTCGGGAACTCCCTTAACTGCATTTTACCATGGGTCCCACCTATCTCCTCCTCTATCTCTTTCAACCCAGAAACATGCCGTTTCGATCCAAAGCCAAAATTATTCCCGATGTGTCAATCCCAAAATGAAAAGAAAGGATCCAAAACCAAATTTCTTCCGCCGCATGCAAACCCATAATTTCCCTTCTTTATTAATGCAAATGGAGTAGCAAACAAGATGTGTATATATGATTTTACTGTGGAAATTGAAAACGAAACGGTTCCTCAACAATGACTAATGGGAGTCCACAACAAACTTGAATCAAACACATTTCAAATCGAAAACTTTGTTTATATAACAAAAGAGAAAAGCCTAGAAGAGATTCAATTAGGAACAAGAAAATAAAGGAAATTCTAACTTCTGATTACTTCGTCATCTCCCATAAACAACAACTGACGAAGTAATCGGAAGTGTTTATGACATCGGGAGATAGAATTTCCTTTATTTTCTTGTTCCTAATTGAATCTCACCTATGCTTTTCTCTTTTGTTATATAAACAAACTTCTCAATTTGACATGGGTTTGATTCAAGTTTGTTGTGGACTCCCATTAGTCACTGTTGAGGAACCGTTTCGTTTTCAATTTCCACAGTAAAATCATATATACACATCTTGTTTGCTACTCCATTTGCATTAATAAATAAGAGAAATTATGGGTTTGCATGCGGCGGAAGAAATTTGGTTTTGGATCATTTCTTTTCATTTTGGGATTGACACATCGGGAACAATTTTGGCTTTGGATCGAAACGGTATGTTTCTGGGTTGAAAGAGATGATAGAGGAGGAGATGGGTGTGACCCATGGTAAAATGCAGTTAATGAAGTTGCCGACGTGTGTTCATCCGCAGTTTAGTAATTTTGAGGACGTTCGCTATATATATATATATATATATATATATATATATATATATATTCTCAGGTGCGGATGTGTGATTTTGTCCCACTTTTCGATCTTAGTTTCAGATCTAACCGTTCAATATCTAGGTATATATGTATAGATCATCTCTGTAAAATTTCATCTTATTTGGTGATCGTTAAGGTATTCAAATATGTGATTTACCATGAAAAAAACTGACGGTTCCGGTTAAACTGTTCAGGAACCGTCCATTTTTTCATGGTAAATGACAGATTTGAATGCTTTAACGATCACCAAATAAGATGAAATTTTACATAGATGATCTATACATATATACCCATATTGAACGGTTAAGATCTGAAACTAAGATCGAAAAGTAGGGCAAAATCACACATCCACACCAAACCCTTTGGTGCGGACGTCCTTAGCCAAGCCTCCCTGTATGTATGTATGTATGTATGTATGTATGTATATATATATACCTTCTTGGCTAAGGTCTATATATATATATATATGTATAGACCATCTCTACAAAATTTCAGCTGATTTGGTAATCGTTAAGGTCTCAAAAACATATAAATACAATGAATAAACTGAATTTGTTCAACTTGAATCGTTCGTGTAAATCACAGTTTTCAATGTCTTAAAGATAACCAAATTAGCTGAAATTTTGCAGAGATGATATACTCATATATATCTAAAAACAGAATGGTTAAGATAATAAAATATGATCTAAAAATTAACAAATTTAAATTTTTTTTATCAAAACTTAGATAAAGACGTGTTTCGCTGAAAATATATATATATATATAGAAAAGACGCCTGTATCAATCAAAATCAAAATCTACGCATTTGAAACGCCAGCCGTCAGATCTGTGTAAATGAGGCTCAACGGTCAAAATTAGAACATCAGGAAACGGGTCTTCAAAACGTCATATGGATGGATTTTAAAAGGATACCGACCTGCATCGAAAATAAGACCCGTAAACTCCTGCTCTATCTTTCTGAATTATTGGTCCCTCTATCTCTAAAATTCTTTAATCTCTTGTGATGCTTAAGAAGAGAGAGGGAGAGAGAGATAATTGTTGCTGAGATATTTGGATTGAAGGAAGAAGGTTCTTATAAGACAGGTAAAGTGGGAAAAAAACTTTACAGTTCTTTCTTTATTGTGATTTTGATTTGCCTTTGGTTCTGGTTTTGATCTTAGATTGGATGAGGGGCTAACTTGAATCAATAAAAACTAATTAGCTTACGGGTTTGCTCTTGGCTTTTTTGGATGACTGTGGGTTCTCTATTGGCCTTGCTTTATGAATGATTTTGCTTTAGTTTGTTCTATTTCCTGATTAACTATAGACAAATCTTCCTATTTGAAATAGTGAATTAAGTTGAAAACTTGAAATAGTCTTTAAAATATAAAGTTGAAATAATACCTTTGCAGGGGATTCTATATGAAATAGTCTTTCTATTTGCAATATATATTTCACCTCATGCACTGTAAAACCAGATCCAATTGCAGACACTAGATGCAATTGCGACTTCTTAATCTTGCTAAATTAATGTTATTTGGTTTGATATATTGTTTGACAATGAAAAATTATAGGATATAGACTGTCACAAGCGGCCATGACTTTTGGATCAGTTACATGTTCTGTTAAGACCCCCAAAGTGTATACTCCTGAAGTTCCGGATGTGTTCAAGCCTACAAAAAACCTTGAGTTCAAAACCCTAGAAGTTTATAAATTTTACAATAAGTATGCTTTTGAAGCTAGCTACTGCCAACAACAAAGATGGTGAAATTATAAGACAAGAATTCTGTTGTTACAAAGAAGGTCATTCAAAGAAGAAGATTTTACAGCCAAAGAAGCGGAAATGAATTGTAAGAACGGGATGTCTAGCAAAGATTGCAGCTGTGAAGAGGTCTAGCATGTATGTAGTCACTATATTGATGGAGGTTCATAACCATCCTATGACACCTAGAGAGAGTTCATTTGTTACGATCATCATCAAGTTTCAACTGCTACCAAATGCGTAACCCGAGAACTTGCGTTGGTAAATATCCCCACCCATCAACAAATCAGTTTGCTTGAAGTTCAATCGGGAGGAATTCAGAATATAGGTTTTATTGGGAAAGATATATATATATATATATATATATATATATATATATATATATATATATATATAATTATAAAAGAGATAAGCGAGAAGAGTTGAAGGGACGTGATGGAGATATGTTGTTTGCTCACTTTAAATCCCAGCAGGAGAAAAATTCTTTTTTCACTTTCAAGATAGTTGAGGACAATGAAAATAGAATCAAACATTGTTTTTGGGAAGATGCAACCTCCAGGAGGGCTTATAGTCTATTTGGGGATGTGGTTATCTTTGATACAACATACAATACTAACAAGTGTCGGCTGGTATTTGCACCACTTTTAGGAATTAACCACCATGGTCACACCATTATGTTTGGATGTGCATTCTTAAGTGATGAATCCACGGAGTCATTTGTTTGGCTTCTTAATACTTTCTTGGAAGCAATGCCAGGAGGAAATCCCCCAAAGATGATAATTACTGATCAAGATCCTACCATGAAGATTGCCATTGCCCAAGTTCTTCTAACACATTCCATAGGTATTGTAGTTGACACATTTTAAATAAGTTTTCTAAAAAAATAGGGGCAGCCAAGTGTAATGATTATTATGATGACTTTAGGAGCTGTGTATGGAACTCGGAGATGCCAGAAGAATTTGATAAGAAGTGGAATGAAGTTGTTGAAAGGAGTAATTTAAGTGACAATGGATGGCTTCAATCAATTTATGACATTCGAACATCATGGGTTCCTGCATATTGTAATCACACTTTCTCTGCTGGTATGTCAAGTAGCAAACGTGCTGAAAGTTGTCATTCCTTTTTCAAGAAGTATGTTGATCACAAAAATTCGTTCCTAGATTTTGTGATTCGCTTTAATAGAGGACTTGTACATCAACGTCATCAGGAGTTGGTTTCTACACATACTGATTTGAATCAAGAGCCTCAATTGCAGACCCCTCATCCTATGGAATCTCAAATGGCTGGAATTTATACCCGTGTATGTTTCCATGAATTTCAGAGTTCTATATTAGCTTTTTCAATTACAGGTTTCAACTTTTGAGAGAAGATGAGAATCAAAGAGTATATATGGTTAAGAAAAGAAGTGATCAGACTTGTAAGAATTTTGTCAATAACAAGTGAAGCATGATGAAACAAGTTACTACGTTTCACCACCAATGCATTTGCATCTGTTATCTCCAGCCCATCTAGGTCCTTAACTACATCAGCATTCGCATTCTTAGTCCATTTCTTCAAAATGTATTGGTCAGGCAGCAGATCTACTTTAACTTTTAGCAAAAATCCCAAGATGTGCCTACAAGGGATTCCTACACATTCAAATTTTTTCCAAGTACATGAAGCAAGATCCATATGTTTATTGAGGCTCTTGACAATTTGCTTGATAAGCTAAAACATATGCAAGTAAGTAGTAGTGAAAGTGCAATGAATGGTAAGGAGTTGCCAACTGATCTTCTGCATAGGTATAATGAGCCAACTGAAATCAAAGCAAAGGGTTCTGGAAAAAGACTTAAGAGAAAAAAGGAGCAGACAATAAGAAAGAGAAATACTACAAGAAAATGTCATGGATGTGGTCTCTATGGGCAATCACATGATAAACGAAATTGGCCGGCGCTTACAACACATAAACAGAGGTAACTTACTAAAATACTTTGTTTATTTGTTGTACATATCTTTCTGTTTACATACAGTTTTTAGTTACATAGTTGGTATTTCCATGTAGTTTGCTTGTTGACAAATCAAAAGACGAAGAGTCAGGTTCCTTTGATGAAGAGGAGGACTCAACTTCCTACGATGAACATGAGAACAATTGTGCTTCCTCTGTGTTTGAAGAGACTTTATCTTCTTGGTTCTATTTTGCAGCATATCAGCACAGTTTCCTTTTTCAATTGGCCCAGAGATGCAATATATATGTGATGGCTGATTGATCCCTCATTGTTGGTAGTCATTGCTGACTCTTTTGCTCAGGGATATTGTTCCTTTTATTAGCTTCAATTGTTTGCCAGTTTGGTTAGTTGAAGAGAGAAAAATTTAGTTGCTTTTTGCTTCAGTTTGCATCAGTTTGATTAATTAAAATTACTGAGAATGTATGCAAGCTATATCCAGCTCTTGTAACAGAATACTCAAACATTCTGGAAATGTTTTTCTCTGATCAAAACTTTCATGGAGAAAGTAATATTTATTATTGCATCAATTTGGAAGATGATTACAAAGAATATGTTTCTGGTACAAAGTACATGTACATCTAAAAGAAGCTTTTCTGAATTACCATATTTAAAAAAGCAACATCAGCATAGTTGTATAAACCAAAATGTCTATATCACAATGTTACTAATCCCTTTCCGTGAAAACTAGGGTTTGATTTTCCATTACATGTTGATCCTCTAATGGCATTTGGTCTCTTATTCACAAAGATCATTCATCCATTTGGGTAACTCTTCTGGACCAAAATAATCCAAGTCCAGTGGCGGATCCAGGATCTAAAGATGGGATGGGCTTCAAGTTTGGCCAAAGGTAAAATTTTTTTTTAAGATGAAACAAGGTGGTCGAAGACTTTCTTGGAGGAGGTGGATGGAGTGGCGGCAGTGGGGGAGGCGCTTAATGAGACCGGAGGCTCGAACAAGACCTCAATCGCACAGCAAATCGATTCCACCTACCCCAATCTACCGACCTGCCGCCCACTCACGCCACGCTTCTGGCCCACCACCTTGACAAGATAAAACAGAACGGGGAGCTCGCTTTTGTCAAGAACAACTACAACAATTGAGAGGATGAGAGATGACCTGGGGAGTTGGGGGCAGTGTCTGTGAGTGAGGAATGAGGAGGATGTTGAGAAAGAGTTGGTGGTAGTGCTGTCGAGAAATCTACGATAAGAATGAGATTGTGATTTGTGAACTGTCGAACTGGACAACTGTGTTGGGCTTGATACTTAATCACAATATATATATATATACACACCCACATCATTTTTTTGTTTAAATATTCGGTTAGGCTTAAACCCTACCGGGCTTCTACTTGGATCCGCCCCTACCAAGTCTCAAGTCAAAGACACCAATTCCAGCATTGAAGAAGGCGTCATCACTAGTCCTCTGAACTCTGTAACCATCCTAATTTTAAAGAAGAGACAAAATGCAGACTCAAATGGGACTGCACTTTTCACTTGGCATTAATATCAGGGAATACAATTACAAAAGTCGATGACACCAATACCGTACAAGTATTATAGTGACTTAGCATTTCTATCGAAGCATGAAACAACTATAATGTCATAGATTAGAATCAGTTGCTTTCCATCCCTCCGATTTCGTGTTCATTGCGCAATGTTCTTGGGTGCCTCCATTCTTCTTTGCTGTCGTTACTACACTCTCACTCGTCTTTAAAATTCACCCATTTTACGATGCGGGTCTTATTTTCGGTCCGGGTCGGTATATATTTAAAACTCACCCATATGACGTTTTGAATACCCATTTCCTGATGTTCTAATCTTGACCGTTGAGCCTTGTTTATGCAGATCCGACGGCTAGCGTTTCAAATGCGTGGAATTTAATTGATACGGACGTCCTTAACTGAGAATCTATATTACGTCCTTAGCCAAGAAGATATATATATATATATATATATATATATATATAGCCTCCTTCCAATGAAGGATCCATTTTTTAACTATTTATAGGGATAAGTTATTACACCAACTTTCCGATCAAATTTCGGCATCTCCACCGTTTAGTTTGTTGGGCTATATGAGTAGATCACTTCTGTAAAATTTCATATGATTTGGTGATCGTTAAGACATCCAAAGTTTCGATTTATTTTTAATGATCTTGAACGGTGTAGGTTTGATATAAATGTTAACTTTTTTGTTTTAATCTCAACCATCCAAACCCATTAAAAACAGATCTAATGGTGTGGTCTATCCATAGAAATGACCAAAAAATGGATCCTTCATTTGGCATGACATTATTCCTCTGTTTTGTTTTTTTTCTTCTATTCTTGTCCTAATGATTAAGCTTCAATTTAGATCAGAGTTAGTGTGACATGCAAATGAGCCTTTCTTAATAATCCAACTCCATCAAACTGGCTTTCATTGAAGGACTTGGCTTTGGATCAATACTCAAAAGGATTTGGTTGCCTTAGTTTTTGCTTCAATAAGTTTGCAGACCTTTTCTCCACGTTCTCTTTTCCCAACTTAATCCTGTGATTCGAGAGAACTAAACTGTTTCTGTTGCATACCTTCATCACCAGTTAATTTAGTTGTCATTTGAAAAACACAAAGATTCAATCTTTATTAAGTGACTCTATCTCCAATTCCAATCTGATTCCATGAAGCGCTACAGGAACGGCGAAATATGGGACTTCGAGCAACAAATGCCGCTTTCCGGCGACGCCCGTGACGTCATTCTCGGTTTAATAGTTGTCATTTTGGGATCTCACAGTCTGCAGACAATGTTTTACGCACTTTGGAGAAATATAGATCACAAGGTTTGTCCTGTTTACCTATAAATTTGTTCGTCTGCAATCTCTTGATTGGTCTTGGTGAGGTGATACAAATGAGTGAGATGAGTTCCGCTTTCGTGTACCTGTTAAAACTCTGGAACTCCATTTATTTGGTTGAAGCCTTTTGGTTCCCTTCGTAGTCTTTTTAGTTATTTTGTTGAAGACCTTACGTCAAAATATCATTTCCACACCAGACGTGCTCTTTATCTATCTATAAGGAAACATAATTAGTCATTCAGAACAATGTTAGTCTGTGTGGTCACAACCATTTGAGTGTAGAAATATATTGCATTGAGGTTTTGCATGAAAACGCAATTATAGTACTTCTTCCATTAGGACTTGTCATGCATTCTGGATTGCACAATGTTATCAAAGGGATTGGTGTTCTGTAAATAAAATGTCCTCGCAAACCTCTGTGAAAAAGAAATATAACAAACATGTATTGCAAGCACATTTATATGATACGTTTTATATAACTAGATATATACAGAATGGGATATTAAATGAAAACTAACTCTATCTAAAAGAATATGTAAGAATGAGATATTGTGATGAATTGAATTATGTATATTCATGTTGAGTACAAGGTCCTATATATATAAGACTTCTACCTAGCTTCTAGGACTAGAAAAGAAAAAACTTAGATTACACAAGGATTACAGAAAGATATTGATACTAATCCCTAATCATTTGGGATAGCTTCCTTTGATGTTTCAATACTCCTCCTCAAGTTAGAGTGTATGTTAATTACACATAACTTGCTCAACAAATCGGTAAACTGTGTAGATGAGATTGGTTTGGTAAATAGGTCTGCGGGTTGATCTTGTGTTCGGATGTAGGCAGTCTTGATCAGACCTCTTTGCATTTTCTCACGAACGACATGACAGTCAATCTCTATGTGTTTAGTTCGTTCATGAAAAACTGAATTGGATGCAATATGGAGAGCAGCTTGGTTATCACAGAAAAGTAATGTCGGCTGCGTACCTGTGGCATTGAGGTCTTTCAATATATTCTGCGACTAAGTAATCTCACAACAAGTAGAAGCTATTGAATGATACTCTGCTTCTGCACTCGATCTAGATACTATTCATTGCTTCTTTGTTTTCCAAGAGATAGGTGAATTACTAATAAAAATGCAATATCCAGTAATTGACCTCCTAGTGTCCTTACAACGTGCCCAAACTGCATCACAAAAAACATGTAATTGAAGTGTTCCTTTAGATGACAATAACAAACCTTGTCCTGGCGTTTTCTTTAGATAACGTAACACCTTGTGCGCTGCTTCAAGATGGGGTATTCTTGGGTTGTCCATGAACTGAGAAAGGATGTGTACCGCATAAACAATGTCAGGTCTTGTAATGTTGAGATAAATAAGTCTTCCTACCAATCTTCGATATTGAGATGGATCAGTAAGTAACTCTCCATCTCTTTTTGTCAAAGAAATATTGCACTCTACAGGGAATTTTGTTAGTCTTGCTCCAAGAAATCCGGAGTCCTCCAATATCTCCAATGCATACTTACGATGGCTTAACACAATACCTTGCTTTGATCTAGCCACTTCTATGCCAAGAAAATATTTCAATACTCACATATCTCTTAACTTGAACTTGTTGGATAAGAAGCACTTCACAACTTTGATATCATCGAGATTGTTTCCTATCAAAATAATATCATCGACATACACTAGTAGCACGGTGAATGTTTCTTTACAGTTTCGAACAAATAGTGAGTAATCAAACCAGCTTTGATAAAACCAGCCTTCTTGAGTTCATTTGACAACTTAATGAACCATTGTCTTAAAGCTTGTTTGAGAACATATAAGGATTTGTGTAGCTTGCATACACGATTCTCTCCCTTTCCTCTAAAATCAGGAGGAAGCTGCATATAAACATCTTCAGATAAATCACCATTCAAGAAAGAAGTACTTACATCAAGTTGGTGAATATGCCAACCACGCAAAGATGATAAACTGAGTAGGACGCGGACTGTGGTGAGTTTGGTAACTGGGGCAAAAGTCTCTCTATAATCAATTCCTTCCACCTAATTGTACCCTTTGACAACAAGACGAGTTTTATATTGTTTTATGCTACCATCTGGGTTGTACTTGATCTTATACACCCATTTACATCCGATAGAACATTTGTGAGCAGGGGATGATACAAGACTCCAGGTGTTGTTTGCTTGCACCGCATCAATTTCATGTCTCATGGCCTCACACCATTTTGGATCTTTAACAGCCTGAGAGTAAGATGTAGTCTCTCTGTCCAAGGTTAGAGCAACAACAAATGTTCAATGGCTATCAAATAAACAATCATAAGACAACACATGTGATATAGAGTGTGTTGTACCTGGGACCGTGGTCGATGAAGATGATGGAATGTTTCGTGAGGGGAGAGCTGTCTCGATGTGAAAGTCTTGCAAGAGGCTTGATGTTCATTTTAGCCTTGTAGAGCAACGCAAATTATAAGGACTAGACACGAGATTTGTGTTTGTGGCAGACTATGTATTTGGAACAAGAGGTGAGGACGAGATGTGAGAGGGTATTGATGACTCGAGATTGGATGCAGCGAGATTAGGAAGAGCTGTAGTTGTGGAGGACATTGTGTTAGGGGAGGATACTATATTATGTGACGGAGATATAGGGGGATTATCAATAACTAGAACAGGATAGTTATCGATAGGAGTCCTAATAGAACTAGGAAAAGATGTGTGAACATGATTTCAATTTTGAGGTGTAGAATTGGTACCATGATCATGCATTGTTCCCCCAAAATTGAAAGAAATAACATCAGAATGTAAACTGGAAGGAAATGTAGGGAGTGATGGAGATGGATGTGATGTTTTGTAGTGGAAATCGGTTTCATGAAATATTACATCACGTGAACATAAGATTTTCTTTCCATTGAAATCATAGACCCTATATCCCTTTTTGTCTTGAGGATAACCTAAGAAAATACACTCAATTGATCTAGGATCAAATTTACTAGGCTTGGATGGATGAGTAGATACAAAACATCGACAACCAAAGACTCTGAGATGATCATAGGTTGGTTCTTTGGAATGGAGTTGTTCAAAAGGTGTTTTACCCCTCAAAAGTGGGGTTGGTGTACGATTAATGAGGTAACTCGCAATCAAAATAGCCTCACCCCAAAAATGTTTTAGAAGACCGGCCTGGAAAAGAAGAGCACGAGCAACATTTAAGAGGTGACGATGCTTTCTTTCGGCAACACCATTTTATTGGAGATTGTTAACTCATGTTGTCTGGTGTTCGATGCCTTTGGACGCATAAAACTTAGGCATGTTAAATTCTGGACCATTGTCACTTCTGATGATTTTGACATGTTTTCAAAATTGATTTTCGACCAAATTGACAAAAATGACAAGAAGTGAACGGGTTTCAGATTTACATTTCATGAGAAAAACCCAAGTACCTCATGAATAATCATCAACAATGGTTAAGAAATATTTTGCACCGGTGAATGAGGAAACATGATAACCACCCCAGATGTCAACATGAATTAATTCAAAACATTCTTTACTGAAAGTAGTACTTAAAGGAAATGGTTATGTGGTTTGTTTTGCCAAAGGACAAATTAAACAGTTATTTGGTGCACAATTGTTCATGGATAAAGGAAACAACGATGTTACTCTTTGTGAAGGATGCCCCAATCTTAGATGCCAGATGCTTGATTTCTGAACATGAGCCACATTGCACGTTCCTTTCTGGTGGATATCGAGACAGTACACTCTCATTCTCATGGTCCATCCCAATCATCTTTCCCGATCGTAGGTCCTGCATAAGACATAGTTGTTTCAGAAATATGGTCACATAGAATGAATCACGAGCTAGTTTGCTGACTGATATCAGGTTCAGATAGAATGAAGGTACACATAACACATTCTCAAGTTTCAATTGAGATGAAAATATAACAGTCCCAATATGTGTGACCTGAGCGGATGATCCAGATGGTAGCCTTACTATATAACTCATGACAATTTGTTTGGAGTTAAGAATTTTTGCATCACACACAATATGATCACTGACACCACTGTCTATAAGCCATGTTGGTGTGTGACAACAAGTATTGGCTGGGGAAGTGACCTTACCAATGAGTTCTTCATAGTTGGTAATGTTACCGGCTTGTGGTTGTTTTTCTTTGAGAAGTTCCCTCAACTGTGCACACTCAGCCTGAGAAAATAGGAATGACTCAGTTGTGCGGCCTTGATTATCATGGGATGCCAATATGTGGTTTACTCGGCTTGAGCTTTCACCGGACTGCATCCTCTTCTTCTGCCTGCATTCATCAACTGTATGACCTTTAAAATTGCAAAAAATGCATCGCAGGTGGGCACGACATGTATTAACAGTATGGCCTCTATAGTTGCAAGTGCTACAACGCAGGTGAGCCTTACAATTCTTAGTTGAGTGATTAAAACGATCACATTTGGCACAATGTGATTTTACGTCACTGCCACCAGAATTACGTTGTTGCTTGCGCACAATGCCTACAAACGATTCATGTAGAAACTCGTTGCTTTTCTCTTTCATGTTTGTCTTCTGTACGCAGAATGCAGCAGAGTCCGAGACTGGTATAACTGCTTTGGTAGCCGAGGCTGCTGCATGTTTCTCATGCCTTAGTGCCATTGAATAGACCTTGTTCAGGTTTGGCAAGGGATCTATGCCAATGATATTGCTCCAAATCACAGCAAATTCTTCTGTTAAGCCCATCAAGAACTTCATGATATTTTGTGTTTCAACATACGATTTCATCTCCTCTCCTACTTCATATACACACGCAGAAATATTGCAAAGAAATTCCTTCTCGTCCCAGAGGCTTTTAAGTTGGGTAAAGTAGGTTGTAACAGATGAAGGTCCATGTTTATAATCATTAATAGAATTTTCAATATTGAAAAGTTGAACAATGTTGGTTTGTTCAAACCTCTCATGTAGCTCAAGCCAAACAGTTCTTACATCCTTGCAGTGAGAAAAACTTTTGACAATTGATGGTGACATTGATCCTAGCAGCCATGTATTGACGAGAATATTGCAACTGTTCCATTACAGCTGTGCATCTAGATTCTTGACGGGTTTGGTTAGGGTTTCATTAACTACCCTATTTTGTTCTTGATCTGAAGTGCCATGTCCATGCTCTCAATCCAAGAGCTGAAGTTGTCCTCTACTAGTTGTTGAGGAACGAGTATCATTCCTGGTTGATCAGAATGATGAATGTGTAGGGCGTGGTTTGAATTCTCCCATGCAGGGTTTCTGATGCTGTCTGTTGTTTTTGATCATCTCCTGTCATTGTTTGCAGCAGGGAAGGTTTAAGGTTTTGTGTTTGGAAATTGGCTTAGAAACTTATGACTCTGGTACCATAAAAGAATATGTAAGAATGAGATATTGTGATGAATTGAATTATGTATATTCACGTTGAGTACAAGGTCCTATATGTATAAGATTTCCAGCTAACTTCTAGGACTAGGAAAGGAAAAACTCAGATTACACAAGGATTACAGAAAGATACTGATACTAATCCCTAATCATTTAGGATAGCTTCATTTGATGTTTCTATTGGATTTTAGATCGACTTATGCAGATCCATCCTGGGCTCGCATTGCGGCACTTGTTCCAGAGGTTGTGTCTTCTGCAGAGGCTGGTGATGAAGTAGCAAATAAGATATTAACCGTTGCGCTTGGATCTTTGATTTAAATCACTCTGATAGTCATTCTAATTTGAGTGATAGCTCGTACCTTCGGTGTCATCTTCCTTCTGTCTTGCGTGCTCTCTGTTTCCAATAGGAAGTAGTGTAGCTTTGTGAAAGTTAAGCCTAGTTGGCCTTTATATCTTTCCATCTGTTTCATGAGTATGATGATGTGATACCGCTGTGTGACTCTTCGGTTATTTAATATGCTCTGGTACAGTCAAGTAGTTAACTTACAAGTAATAATTGATAAGTAGGAAGCCCGTGTTGTGGCCACCAATAAGGATTTCTCTTGTTGTTAAATAAACTGCAGATGGAAAAGATTGTTTTCCCCTTGTCATGGTTGGTGGTGTTCTCGAAGCAAATAAGAGGTGGGATATAGGTACAGAAGTGATTAGATGCATTTCCAAGGATTATCCAGGGGCAGTTCCTATTAGACCCAAGGTTTGACATATTCTATGCTTACTATAGTTATCGCTTGACATTTTATGTAAGTGACATGTTCAAGGTGATTAGCCTAGTAATTTGCATAGATTGCCTCTTGAGTACAATGACTATTGATCGGTTTCTTTATCCTTCAATTATATCTGATCTCTGAAAAAGAAAAGTGGCTGAATTTCAAGTTCAGTTAGATTTGAATACATGGAAAATGGGACTATAGAAATAGATTATGCAAGAAATGAAAACCCCCTTTAGGAAAGGAAAACTCGTTTTCATATTCACATCATCTAATTAAAGTTGTAATATTCTTTTTATAAACCTGCGGT
Source organism: Comarum palustre (assembly GCA_951800085.1). Taxonomy (NCBI): domain Eukaryota; kingdom Viridiplantae; phylum Streptophyta; class Magnoliopsida; order Rosales; family Rosaceae; genus Comarum; species Comarum palustre. The sequence goes on from OX637578.1 coordinate 5,909,335, forward strand.
TCTGTTTTATTGAATCAATACCAGGTGGCGCCTGCAGTTGGAGCAGCATTGCTAGCCTGGAACTGTCTGATGAAAGAATCTGTTAAAGAAACCTTCAAGTGCTGACGACGGATGATTTTATATGAACTCAATTGTATAGTGGGAAAGATCAATAACGAAATGAAAGGGAAACAAACAGCTCGAGATCTAAAATGCAAGTCATCATCAATATTTTTCTATATAGTACTAGGTACCTGTCTGTCCTAATGTTAGTTAGGCTTAGTCTTCTATAAATAAATTGCCAATTCTGGACACTGTGATTGGATTTGCCTGTAAAAGTACCGCAGTTTATAGTGATGTGAAGGAAATGCTTGCAAGTAATGGCAAACGCCCCTGGCGTGCTTTGTTTCTTTGTGAAAGAAAAAAGATCTTGCTAGTGCAATGTTTCAGTCCCTTGTCTCTACGAAGTGTAGTTTACTATCTAAGTGATCAACTTCCAGACATGAATGTATTGCGGCTTGGCGGTCAACTTCACGACTTGCTTCACGTTGCTGTTCATAAGCTTTTCAAACAATCTGTTCCTTTCTGGGGTAAGATCCGGGTTGTCTAGAACCATCAATTTATAAGCAAGATGAACCCCCTTTATTTTTTTGGAGGGAAGCAAGATGAACACTTGCCTGGGAATCTCAAACAAGTCTCTTTCCAGCTACTTGTTGGAAATGGTTCTCACTCCAGAGCCATGCTCTATACTTAGTTTATCCAGCTACTTGTTGTGAATGAGATAATACTGTCCTTAATAAAAAAATAAGAAAATTTTAATTAATCTGTTTCGGATCTCACTCTCTCTCAATTATTTTAGGTTGTTCTTACTTGGATTCTCCCAGATCATTCAATCTAAAGCTTGTGAGACTTGAAATGAAGTGTACCTAACCTGAGCAAGAATGGGAAAATGATTATATATACAAACACAATTCTAAGTTTCTCACAAAACCCTATAAGTCATATGTGTGCTATCTCCAAGGGTGAACTAAGAAAACTGTAGGATGAAAAATAACCGCACCCTTGTGATATAAGCATTGTATATGTATATTTGTTTTTGTGACATAATTCTAATGTTTTCATGCTTGATGATTTGTAGACTGTATAAAGTATAACCTGCATGACAGTTATACAAGTCTTGATGTCGATTTTGTTTTACATTGACAAGTATGAAGTCACTAAACTTGTAATCTTTTGGTGAAATGTGAATTAGAACTTCCTATAATATTGGACAGTAGGATTGATTGAACACAAACCAGCCATTGTAATTTATTCCATCAAACCTTCAAATGGAAATTGCCAATTGTGGGCACACAATGGAAACATTCCATTCAATTTCATCACATTTCAGACTAAACCATCAACAGATTAAAGTCGTCCTAATTCTGCAATTATGGAAGTTCGACCGAACTCTTTATGAAAAAAAAGTAAAAAAACAATAGATGCTGAGGAATTTTCTGTTTTTACTGTAAATGCAATTTTTACCCGATTTCATTTTCTGTTTTTTTCTTTCTCACACTAAAAGAAATTGTCAATTTCCAAAAGAGGAAAGAAAGAATTGAATGGTATGGGTGAAACACAGAAGAAAAGAGTCAAACAAAAGTCATAGGTTGGTGACCATATCACGCGACACATTTGATCTACCGACTAAAATGTTCATTGTTGTAAAAAGAATCGTATACGGTAGTTGTATACAATTCGTTTCGGTCGGATCAACCTAATGGTCTTATCGCTTGTCAAAAGACGTCGTTTTCGACGAAGAACACCATAAAGAATTGATATTTTTTTATATATATAATGTGTATATACATGATTTAATCTTAATTATTCATAACAAATCATATATTTAATTATCAGTGTATCAATATTATATTTTTTAACCTTATCTGTGTATATATGTATCATGTATATACACGACACATACATCACCGTGTAAACCTTTGTGTATTAAAAATGTTTTGAGAATACTCCTCAAAGAAATAGGGTTGAGATTGCTGAAAGATGAAACAGTGGAGGGTAAAATAGAGAGAGTGGGTTAGCTTTCGGAGATGTCCATGGCTTTCTATTTGCTTCTAACAGCCATCCCTATGAAGTATGAACATTAGATTACCCCACCAAGAAGAGCAATAATTACCACTCTGTATTATTAATTGATCGAAGACCAAACAAGCCCTCAAACGAAGACCAAACAAGCCCTCAAACACACTCTTTCTCAGCTCCACAAACCACACCCAACAAGTACTTGAGCTTCTGCTTCCACAAGCTTACATCTTTCACAGTCAAATCGGTGCTTCTGGGAATCATGTCACTTTCACCTCACTAAAGCTTCAACCTTTACCCTACTTCATCAATTTCCAGCTCACTTTCCGAGTCCTACTTCAATTTCTGAGATCTGGGCTGTTTAGGGTTTCTCCCCAAGTGGGTAAAGGTTTGAGCTTGGAGGCGTAGAAGAGGAGTTTAGGGTTTGTGTTGAGCTGAATGTGGTGGGTTTTGGAAGGGTGAGGAAGATCTGGGGCGTATGAGGTTGAAGGGGGTTGTGTTTTGTATTGGGAATGGTTTTGGTTGATAGTGGTTTTGTCGTGTAGGTTTTGCTTTGGGGTTGGGGGTGGGCTTGGTTTCACTGCATTTTGTGATGCGTGCTTTGTTCAAGGTTTGGTGATAGTTTGGGGGGTGTGAAAGGAGTTTGCTTTCGGTTTTCCAATAAGAATGAGGCTTTCTTCTTCGTCTTCGTCTTCGGGGTTTAATAATGATGAGCCTCAGGAAGGTATGAGCTTTCTTACTTGTGGAAGTTAGTACTTAATATAAAAGCTTTTGCTACTTCGGCTTGTCTGTGTGTGTGTTTATCTGAGGTGTTTGTCCTGCATTTGTATGTAATGCGCATTTGGTTGTGATTTAGTTGAAGGGGAATGATCCCTATTTTAATTAACGATTATATGTCTTATTTTAGAGTTTTTGTGGAGTTAGTTTACAAAAAAAGAAGCGACATTTTATGCACATTTGCTTACCTGTTTGATAAATATAATTTGAGTTGGTTAATGCAAACACAGTATGCTGAAATAATCTAGTTCAGAATGGTTGATGGAAATATGTTTATATCTGAAGTTGTTGTACCTGTTTTAGAATGAACTCTGTTCTTATTCATGAGGGATAAAAACTATGTGCAGGGGAGAAGAAATGTTTGAATTCTGAGCTATGGCATGCGTGTGCGGGGCCTCTGGTGTCTCTGCCTGCTCTCGGTAGTCGTGTAGTCTACTTTCCGCAAGGTCACAGTGAGCAGGTCAGTACAACTAGGTAGTTAACTGATCTGTTAAGTTTGTTTTTATTTATTTATAATTTCCTTCTGAGGGGTATCTGGGGAATACATCTGGTTTGACCTACATTTTGTAGAAACAGAACTCTGAATCTGTGATCATTTATGCAAATTTGGACTGCAGTGTTAATGCTATGGCATTTTAAGACTTAGGGTCTTGTTACCACTGTCTTGTAGCTTTGAGTGTAATGAACTCGATGCTAATATCGCCTAATTCATTATTTTTTTTTTCTAAAAATTAAAAATAAGTTAATGTTCAATGTTTAACTTCTAAGAACAGCTTGACCACTGGGACTAGACCTCCTCAGGATAAGTGATTGTTCTTGTTGTCTGGACAAGAAATGTAGAATCTATGATGCTGTGTAATTTTTGTTTTTGAAACATACATTGCAGTATTAATTTGTTTGGCACACTTCTCGCCTGTTGTTTCCATATTCTGTATTTTATACAAATTTGGTTACTGTTTATTTTCCGAAACTTTTGAGGACATTGTTGCTGCTTGAACAGCTGAAGCGTCTAATCAATAACTGGTTTCCTAGTTCCTGAATGTTTTCAGCGCGTTATATTAAACCTTGATGTTTCTTGGACAGGTTGCTGCATCAACCAATAAGGAAGTTGATGCCCACATTCCCAATTACCCAAACTTGCCTCCACAACTAATCTGTCAACTTCACAATGTGACTATGCATGTAAGTGTCAACTTATTTGCATCTATGGACCACTTACATGAGCTTCTCTTTTAATTTTATGGTTTGATATGGTACAGGCAGATGTGGAGACGGATGAAGTATATGCTCAAATGACCCTTCAACCATTAAGTCCGGTATTGTACTCAGTTTTTATCAACTCCGCTAGTTACTTTTCCTATCACTTTCTTCATGTCTTGACTTCCTTTTATAGCAAGAGCAAAAGGATGTGTACCTAATGCCTGCAGAGCTGGGCAATCCAAGCAAACAGCCAACCAACTACTTCTGTAAAACTTTGACCGCAAGTGATACTAGCACGCATGGAGGATTCTCTGTTCCCCGCCGTGCAGCTGAAAAAGTCTTTCCTCCTCTTGTATGACTCCTTTTCTTATGAGTCATTTGATCATCACTTTATTTTTCATGTTTTCATGTCATGAACTTTGAGCCATCGTTCATTTTTTCGTTTTTCCTTCAGGATTACTCACAGCAGCCCCCAGCGCAGGAACTATTTGCAAGGGATCTTCATGATAATGAATGGAAATTCAGACATATATTTCGAGGTAAGTATGCATTGTACATCCGTCTGTTTTCTATCTCCTGTTATTATTTTCATTGCTTTTCGTTTCGATTTAGCATTCTTTAAATCAGCTACTCTTGCTTTAATGTCGAAGTTAGACCAGCTAGTGAACGGCTCCTCACTAATTGCTGGCTCAAAATGTTGAAAAGTTGGTGAAATAGAACAATATCTGTTATGTGATAAAGGCAACAACCATTTTCATCAATCTTAATTACATTTAAGACTAGCACATATTATTGTTAAAGCTTGAGTGACTAATGATAATGGATGATAATATGGTTAGAGAGATCAAGCTATTTACTTGTGCCTTGTTGTTGGGATACCTTGCTTTATCATCCGTTATCATGAACAACATTTAAAAAAACAAATAATAAATCTAATTGAACTCTTAACATGAAATATTGTAATATGTAATAAAATTGGTTCTCTGATGAAATTGTGCAGGCCAGCCCAAGAGGCATCTTCTCACAACAGGATGGAGCGTATTCGTGAGTGCTAAACGACTTGTTGCCGGTGATTCTGTCCTTTTTATCTGGTAGGTTTAAACTGTTATGTAGTACTTTATTTGATCGAGTTTTTCTAATATTTTTTGGGGGGTGGGGAGAGGGAGCATTATCAATTTGAGCAATATGAGGAAGCTCAATATTTTCCATTGTAGCTACTAAGTAATATTAGACATGTTTACTATATAATTTATGTGTGGGTTCACCAAGAAAAGCAATTATAGTAAATTCTTTGATTAATCAATTGATGTAGCAAGCTGTCCATATAATAGCGTGTCTTATTTCCCTTTCTTAATTTGTGTGGTCTTCTAATCAGGAATGAAAATAATCAGTTGCTCTTGGGTATTCGAAGAGCAAATCGTCCGCAGACTGTTATGCCGTCATCGGTTTTGTCAAGCGATAGCATGCATATTGGTCTTCTTGCTGCTGCAGCTCATGCAGCTGCGACAAATAGTCGTTTTACTATATTTTATAATCCTAGGTTAGTGTCTTATGCTGCTGCCCCGGAATAAAAAATATTTCTTTTACCTTTTCTTATTCTAGTTGTTTCAATGCAGAGCAAGTCCGTCAGAATTTGTGATACCCCTGGCCAAGTATGTTAAAGCTGTCTATCATACACGTGTCTCTGTGGGAATGCGATTTAGGATGCTGTTTGAGACAGAAGAATCAAGTGTTCGCCGGTAGGCTGTTCTCTCTCTATACATATAGGAATTTATTAGTTAGTTGATTATATCTTTATGTGATTTTGATCCATTTTTGAAAGAAAAGAAAGTATGTTTCTGGAAAATTATGAATTACCCATATAGTACACAGTTTTTTTAGCATATCAACTTTTCCGTACATATTCTACCAGTTTTTGGGTTGCTTGCTTTGTTTCATGGGTATAATTAGATTGTGTCTTTTGCTGCGTATGATAAATAAGCTGCAAGTGATTTTCCCCTTTCCATCTTATCCCCTGGTTGGAGTAATTTTCACGATCAAAATCTAACCTAATATGTGGTTGCAGTGTGTTACATTTTGTGGTTCTTATAATGCAGAGAACTGGATTTTATTAACTATGTAGTCAACAAAAGTGATGCATGACTTAGACAATTCTATGGTTGCTATGTTATACGTCTGCATTATAATCTTGAAAACATATACATCACAGGCTTAATATTCCATGCGTAAAGAGTCTAGTGTAACTGATCGGTTATACAATTAGGTTATATTCATTCATTCTTTTTTCCTGACCAGATACATGGGTACAATAACTGGCATCAGTGATTTGGATTCTGTTCGCTGGTCAAATTCACATTGGCGCTCTGTGAAGGTTTGTTTGTAGGTGTATTTGTTTATTTATTTATTTTTTATTTATTTAAATGCTCATATAAGTTGTAGTATTCAGCTAAAATTTACTTTAACAAGTTCCTGATGGGGATGTGTGGTTTACGACTTCATTATGCTGATGCAGGTTGGCTGGGATGAATCTACTGCAGGGGAGAGGCAGCCAAGAGTTTCATTGTGGGAGATTGAGCCACTAACAACTTTTCCCATGTACCCTTCCCCATTCCCTCTCAGACTGAAGCGACCATGGCCATCGGGCTTGCCCTCTTTCCATGGTATCTTTGTTTCTAATTTATTTCTTTTCCTTGAGGGATGAATGATGTCTTCTCTCGAATACTTTATTTCCCTTAATATTCATGAGTTTATTTATTTCAGCACTCAAAGATGGTGATATGGGCATGAATGCGCCACTGATGTGGCTCCAAGGAGGGGTTGGAGATCCAGCGATGCAATCTTTGAACTTCCAGGGATTTGGAATGACGCCCTGGATGCAGCCACGGCTTGATGCTTCGTTGGCAGGTCTGCAGCCTGATGTATATCAAGCAATGGCAGCTGCTGCACTTCAAGAGATGAGGGCAGTGGATGCTAAATGTTCTCCACAGTCTCTACTTCCTTTCCAGCAGTCTTCAAATGTTTCTAATGGGGCTGCTGCTTTGCTTCAGAGACAGAGTTTGCCTCCGTCTCAGAATACTTTTCTCCAGAGCTTTCAAGAAAACCAATCAACTTCTCAGCTGTTGCAACAACAGTTACGTTATCATCCATATAATAATGATCAGAGGCAGCAGCAGCAGCAACAACAGCAGCAGCTTCAACAATCCCAGAATATGCACCAATTTTCTGTTCAGCAGCAGATTCCTAATGTCATGTCTTCTCTATCTAATTTTGCTACTCAATCTCAGTCTGCATCTCTGCAAGCCATCCCTTCACAAACTCAGCAGCAGAGCTTTGCTGAACCTGTTGGAAATGCTATATCTTCATCCGATGTTCCCCCGATACATAGCATATTAGGTTCACTGTCGCAGGATGGAGCATCACAATTACTTAACTTAAGGGGATCCAATTCTGGAATATCTTCGTTGTTACCCAAGGTTGAATCTCAGCTACTATCTGGAGCTGCTCAATGTGGACTCCCACAAGTGGATCAATTGGGAACACCACAGTCAAATATATCTGAGCTCACTGCCTTGCCTCCATTTCCTGGCAGAGAGTACTCTTTCCAGGGTGCTAATGATCCCCAGAGCAATCTTCTGTTTGGGGTTAACATTGATGCCTCATCTCTTATGTTACAGAATGGGATACCAAATCTGAGAAATAATGGCAGTGGAACTGATTCATTGTCTATTCCGTTTGGTGCTTCAAATTATACCACAACAGGCAATGATTATCCACTTAATTCAGATATGACTACTTCAAGTTGTGTAGATGAATCAGGCTTCTTGCAGCCTTCAGAAAATGTGGACCAAATAAATCCACCAACTCGAACCTTTGTGAAGGTAAGATAGTTGTCATTGTGGCTGTTTTGAAAGCAATTTACCACTTTATGAATGGCCAATGTTTGCACATTGCTGAAGCTTTCAATTGGTAATTTGAATGCTTCTTGATCAAGTGATAAAATGTCAGGAGCGGTACATATTCTTCAGTTGCTCTATATTATAAATTATAGTGGTGCAATTTTGACAGGTTCATAAATCAGGATCCTTTGGGAGGTCACTGGATATTTCAAAATTCAGCAGCTACGATGAGCTGCGCAGTGAGCTCGGAAGTATGTTTGGCCTTGAAGGCCAATTAGAGGATCCTCAGAGATCAGGCTGGCAGCTTGTACTTGTTGACAGGGAGAATGATGTTCTTCTCCTTGGTGACGACCCTTGGCAGTAAGTCATAAATTTTATTCCATCATTTGCAGAATGTAGGAGTTACTCTTTGCTTCTCTAGAGCTCTTAGGGATACACTAATTCTAATTTTTGTTTTAGGGAGTTTGTGAACAACGTTTGGTATATCAAGATACTTTCTCCACTTGAAGTGCAACAAATGGGAAGGGAAGGCCTTAATCGTGTGGCTTCTGTCCCAAACCAAAAGCAATCCAATGGCAACACCTGTGACGACTACGTAAGCCGACAGGACTTGAGAAACTCAAGCAATGGGATTGCATCGCTGGGCTCCCTTGACTACTAAATGCACATGCTTTCTACATTCAATATTAAGAACATTTTCTACTAATGAGTGTTTTAACTATGCTAGTAGTGTTTATCATAAGAGTATTATTAGCATTCTACCTTTTTCTATGGCAGGTGAGATGTACAAGCTTGCATGTCACCTTATAATTCTATACTGTAAATTGCAGGAGGGGACCTTGTTTATGAGAACTAGCGCTACAGCACGTAGAACAACTTGTACCCTGAGCCTAAGACATTAATGTCGAATAGCATTTTGTATGCCATCTTATCTTGTGATGTATTATTATATGAAGCAAAGAATTGATAAAGTAGTATGAGGTTTAATTTCAAAATCAATTGGTAATAGAGAGTAGCTTAAACTTTTAAAAATTTACAGGTAAGGTCTCATATTTTTAATGTGAGATATATATCTCAAAATGTCTCTGTACACGTGTGGCGAATCTTTAAGCCTAATATGTGGGCAACAACTTGGGTGGTTGTGGAGTTTGTGTGACCTTTGGGCTTCACATGTGTACGTGGGTAACTCGTCTTGATATCATAATAAAGTAATATGAGGTTCAACTTTAAAACCAATTGACAATAGAGAGAGTAGTCTAAACTTTTATAAACTTACAGACAAAGTCTTATATTTTGAATGTGAGATATATATATGCGATGAAAAAAGCTTCCAGGTGCTCTATAATGCTTTTCAAGTGTTAATAGAGATGAAGGTGAGTGTTCTAGTTGTGTTGGTTCTCTGCGTGATGGCCTCTAATGTGGAGAGCTTTGCTCAGCATAGCACTTTCTAATATCCTGACCCCAAATTTCCCCACGTGTTCTCCCTTCTCTCTACTGAGAAAAACCCAAACCCAGCCCCGGTTATCCTCTTTCTTTCTTGCTAGATCTAGATCTCTTTTGATCTGACCTCCGGCTTGAGAGAAAGAGGATAACTCGTCTCTCTTTTGCTTTCCTTTACTCTTGTGGTACACCTACTTGACAGTGACAGTTTCTTTGGTTTTTTTCTTGATCCTCCAACTTTTCACCCAAGCCCATCACCTAAATCTATTGTCTCTTTCGATCTCACATGACCTAACCTTTTTCTCCTCTTGGTTTCCGAACTCCAAATACTTCACAATCAAGGTGCACATACTACCTAGTCATCAGTGGTTTTAATGAATATATGTCGACTCGTCTCGGTGTTGTAACATATGTCAAAAATAGGTGTGTTGTCGACTCTCTTGTCGCCCTCGCTTATACCGAATCTCCTTTCTATTTTTTTGGTTACCAATTGGCCTTTCACTGTTTTGTCTTGCCATGTGCTACTTTTTGCTACGTAGATTTGTGGAAATTCTGTATGGTTCTGGGGTTTGGAATCTAGATTTCAATTGGTGGGTTCTGTGTTGGTGTTCATGCACAAGGAAGATTTGGTGGTTGTCTCAGCCCTTGGTAGTAGATCCAGTGACGTCTCTATGTCATGCGGTAGTGACGTTTTTGTGTCACATGATGGCTCGATCGTTGGCGGCTTCGTCACGATCGAGGCCCTCTTCTGCAACGTTTGCTTCAAGGCTAGCTTCATGATAGATTTGTTTGTTGTTTGATATGGTTGATTTATTTTAAGTTTCTGTGTTGATTTCAAACGGATCTTTGTGTTTGTAAGCTTTTGTTTATAAATGAAAGTTTGGTTTCACTGTAAAAAAAGAACAGCAAAAAAGGAATGAAGAGTTTGATAAAGTAGTCTGAGTGAAAAAGAAAGACTTTGATTGTAATCAATGCACCCATCAAATGTGAGATTGCACTGCTATTTATACTACAACAGATTGAAACAATTACCATATGTACATCAATGACTGCTATAATCAAGCTATGTCTATTGCTAGAATCAAGTTATTATAAACACAGAATATGGAGATTGATTGAGTCATTGAGTTGACTGAATCACCAAAGAATCAGCCTCATTAGTGCCTTATGATTGGTTTGCAACATTAATGGCCTCTGATATCTCCTTTGATTTATCACCTCCCCGCAAGCTAACGGGGCATGCACGAACCGGTAGCTTGAACACTAAAGAAGAAAATCGAACTGATGGTAATCCTTTAGTGAAGAGATCATCAATCATATCAGTAGTGCATAGATAGCGGACTGTAAGTTCACGGCGAACCACTTTCTCACGGACATAATGGTAATCCACCTCCACATGACGAGTCCGAGTGTGGAACACAGATGCAAGGTAGAGAGCACTGATGTTGTCACCCCATAAAGTGGGGCATGAAAGAGGCAACTTTAGATCCTTAAAGAGATGTCAAAACCATGAAATAGATGCGGCAGTATAAGCTAGTTGACGATATTCAGCTTCAGTGCTAGAACGAGAGACACCACCTTGCTTGTTAGAAGTCCATGAAATAAGATTTGGACCCAAATAAATACAAGAACCACCCGTAGAAATCCAATCATCTGGATCTCCGGCACAATCCGCATCAGAAAAGGCATTGATATTTATAGAGCCAGGCCTATAAAATAAACCATAATTGGGAGTTTTCTTGATATACTAGAGATTACGTTTTACTGCAACCCAATGTGTGAAAGTAGGTCTATGTAAAAACTGACAGACTTGGTTGACAGCGAAGGAAATATCTGGACGGGTGATTGCAAGATATTGAAGGGCGCCAACAATACTGCGAAATACAGTAGGATCCGATAAGACTTCTCCATCATGAGTGCTTAAACGCTTACCACTAACAGTAGGGGTAGCAATTAGCTTGGCATCAATCATATCTGTTCGTTTCAAAAGATCAAGGGCATATTTAGATTGAGTGAGAGAGAGACCAGCGTAGTCCAATGTGCTTCAATGCCCAAATATTTCATAGAAAATAACATGCTCAAATTAGTAATTAGAGTAGCCATTGAAGAAGGATTACTACCCGTGATCAAAATGTCATCCACATATATCAATAAATAGATTATCACTGTGCTGGAGTGGTAGACAAACAAAGAAGAATCCGCCATAAATGAAGTGAAACCGAGCTCACTCGCTCAAGTTTTTCATAAATGGAGCGCATCAGTTCTATTGAGAACCAATTTCTCGAGTAAAGGCTTCTACAACTGGTTGACAAAGAATCCGAAATGCGCCACTTTTCCTGGTAGGAAACGCTAGAATATTGCACTGATCAGAGAGGGCAGCAACAATGGTCTCACGAAATGGAAAACAATTTCATTAAAAACAACATTTTTGGAGAGATAGACTCTTTCTGTGACTCTATCAAGACACCGATATCCACTACCAGTTTCCTGAATCATCTGCATCACCTGTTTTGGTGTGCATCCCTGACCATTCGACACCCCATTAAGGACTTCTATTCTTGGTGGTTCAAGACCTCTAGGTAGATCTTGGTTCCTTTGACGTCTCAGACTCGCCTCCTGTCCGGCAGGCGTCCCGACTACTGTCTCTCTTGTATCTGTGCAAACCAATGTGAATGGTCTAGTAGCCTTAATTGTCATAGTTTTGGCAGATGACGATGAGTTAGTCACCTCTTCAAAACTCGGCGAATCTTGCTCTTCGTCAAGCTTTCCTTTCGCCCTCGCACTTCGCTGAGCCTCACGGCTCCTTACTATTCCCAAGACTTTCTCTACCTCTCGAAGGCGTTCAAACTGCCTGTTGATCTTGTCATCAGTTTCAGCACTGTCTTGGGTGGTAGAATTTTGCAGCTTCTCAACACTTTGGCTGGTCGCCCTGATTTCCTTACCATGCTGCGTCTGAGTCCGCTCAAACTGTTGTATGGTCATTTTGACTCGCTCCATCTTCTCAGTGAGCACTGCTATCTGGGCAGCCAAATCAGCTAGTAGGCGCTTTGATTCGTCGTCCATGATAACTTCCTCACAAATGGACTCTGTCGACTTTTTTGGTAATAAACCGAAACCCAAGATCGTTTCTTCAACTGATAAACCTCTACAGTTCGATGAATTATGTAGGTTAACCCACGAATATTGTGGTTTATTGCAAGCCGGGTATAACTTCGAGTATTCGTTGACACCCGTGATTTCTAGCACGTTGGTCCCACCGGGCGTGCCAAATGTTCGGCGTGAAAAATGTATTTTCTTCGAACAACCAAGCTTGAGGGTGTGCCAGTACCTATGGGTCAGGTACAACCTTGGTCTTGATGCGCGTTCGCCTTCTGTCTTCTTCTCAAACGATTGTCGCACAGGCGTTGGTCAGGCCGGCACTTAGGTTCTTCACAGACCTAGCTGAAGAGCAACTAGGATTTTTCTCCTTCTCTTATGAAGTGGACGTTCCTACTCAGACTGATATGGTTGAGCAGAGCTAAAAATCAAGGATGCGGTGCGTTCGCCAAATGATCTCTGACAAACTGTGGATATTTGCTAGAGTTCTCACTCCAACAATGGTTTTTTTTACGAGTATTCGCCTACGGATAGAGCTTTATGAAGTGGTGATGGACTGTTCGCTCACGGATGAGACTCGGTGGGTAGAAGCGGGTAGTGCTCACGGATGAGGCTTTGGTGAGGTAGCAGCGGATAATGCCGACGGGTCGGGCTTTGGTGAGTAGCAGTGGGGAATGCCTACAGATAGGGCTGTTTATAGGTGGAACCTAATATTTCTCCTTTACCGGGTTACAATTCAAGAAATAACACCAAGTGTGGTCAATTGTTAAATGTGCATCGTTTATTATGCTTGAAGTACTGTTTACAGGGTCAAAGCCCAGTCAGATTTGAGAAGCCACTCTGGGTCTTTTGTCAGGGCCCAGTTCATTGTAAAGTTGAGGTAAAGCAAGGGAGTTCATTCCCACATTGGAAAAAGACAAAGTGCTGCCTTTAATGCTACTATAAATACCGGTGAGGACCTCCCGGTAAGAGGACGGACAACTTCTTAACTACTCTTGAGTTTTCTGCTTATCTGACAGTGTCTGACTTAAGCATCGGAGTGGCTTCCCTCGGTAAAACCGGGGACGCCCTTTGACGTGTTTGCTCTTTACACAGGAAAACTCGGAGTACAAGGAAGTTCGCTATTTCTGGAACCGTGCAACCCGCTAAAGGGGCCACGAGTTTACCCGGAAACAAGGGCTTTGGTGCACAAAAAGACTCGAGGAATCTTTTAGGTAGAGGTGCTCCGGAGAGGTTTTTTTACAGTGTGCAAAAGTTGTATTGAATCGTTGAGATGTGTCTTGTCTCTGTATCTTGACCCCTTCATATAATGAACACTAGGGTTTGTTCTTTCTTGCGGATCAAGGAATATCAAATCTTCTCGGATCCTCGAAGGATTCCTTAAGCAACCGCAAATCCTTGCCAATCATGACTTCCAATCAAAATGAAACACACTAATAATAACGTAGACCGCAAGAATCGGTCAACTAGGCTCTCTCCTTAAGCATTCGCCGAAAGATAATATTTTTTCCCACACCAGGGTTGTATGTTTTCCAGTTTAAAGTGAAGGCGGAGTGGGATCGGGGAAGGCGGAGAGCTGAAGCAGAAACACTTCACGCGGAAGGAACATACATAAATGAATTTCTTACGGTATTTTTTAATAGCATGTTTACTCCAAACTTATTTCTCTTTATTTAGGCATTATCTTGGAAGGATGTGCGAGAAGTCATGAAGCTCTAGTCACTTATATTAATGCTCTAATGCAAGAACCCTATTATGTTCCTGGCAAGATTGGAGTTGCCATTATTATGTCAAATATGGGACCAAAGGCATTGCCTGTTGCAAGAAGTTTACCTCAGATTCACTAAGGCTCGACCCTAACCATCGTAAAGCTTGGTATCAGTTGGGAATGATTCACAGGGATGATGGACGGTTGACTGATGCAGCAGACTGCTTTCAGGCAGCTACCATGCTTGAAGAATCTGATCCTATCGAAAGCTTCAGCTCTATTAGGTCCACAAAATTAGAAAAGTTGCAAACTTGAGTTTCACGTATGTCACACTACAGTGGTCTCTATGGTTTACAATGTACAATGTCGGTAGTGCAAAATACATCAACAAATATTAAAAATAATGTATCAGACCTCACAGTTCGTTATAAACAAACATCAAAAGGACTAAGGTACGTAACAAGCACAGTTCGTTACAAAGGAGGTCATTTAAGACCCCTCAAAATGCCCATTGCAACATTCCACTAGCTATTAGCAAACTAGATTCTTAAGATTTATTTAGTAATTATCCAATGATAGTTTTACATACATGCCAGAACAATACAGATCGACAAGCAGATCCACCATTGCTCGATTACTTCAGCCATGGGAAAACGGAGATTTTCCTCGACACTCCACAAGTCAAGATCGGGACTGTGTACATCAAATCTGCAGTACTAGGATTCTTTTACCATGTTTACAGGCGGGAGATCTGAATTGGGATAGACATAACCTCCTCACCCATGACTGGCTCAAACAAATCCAACTCACCATATCGCTCAAGAACGCGCATTCTGCAGTCTTCCGCAGCCATCACTCCGGTAGCGAATGCACCATGCACAGAACCTGGGAAGTCCGTGCTTGTTGCCTCCCCAGCAAAGAAGAGGTTATCTACCGGTACTCTTAGCTTCTCATACAGATCATGGGGTTTGCCTACCATATCGTAGCTATAGGACCCAAGTGAATTAATATCTGTTCCCCACCGAGAAACAAGAAAATGAACCTGTATAGTTCAAAATCAGATATAGTCAGTTTTCAAATATAGAATAGAACAATCAAGACGCCTTTGTCAAAAATCGAGAAACAAGGATTACCGGATCAGAAGCATCTGGCAGGATCTTCTTGAGTTGCGTATATGCAAATTCAACAGCCTTTTCATCTGACATTTTCTCAATGTCTTTGGCAAGTTTCCCTGCAGGCATATATACAAGCACAGAATGACCAGTCGCCTTCTGAAGATTTAGAAAATAGCTGCAACAGTAAGATGTCTCTGCAACCACTCCTAAAAACTCCACATTCGGCCAGAACACCTTCTCAAAGTGCAACACTATCTTATTCTCAATTCCAACTCCAAGTTCAGCAATGGCTGCTTCCTTCCAGTCAGGTAGTTTTGGCTCAAACTTGATGAAATTTTCCTTGAGCACACCGAGGGGAACAGCAACAATAGCGGCATCTGCAAAAAATGATCTCCCATCTTCTACTGTTACCATCACACCATTATATCGCCTTAGAATTTTTGTCACCCTGATAACAAAATATATGTAATTGTTGAAGAAGCTACATAATAGAACACATACATTGGACCATTATTAATGAAAATCAATCCCACCTATGGCCCAGGCGAATGTCAAGACCTTTAGCGAGGGTGTTTATAACAGGGCGATATCCCCTGACCATAAGACCATGCCCACCAGGAAGCAGTTCTTCCTGCACAACAGAAAAACATAATTGCTACGATTAATTAGCATTCATTATAGTTCACTTGTTAACATATAATTCATCTTAATCATTGGTGTTTCTCAAAAATAATAGCACAATTGTCTGATGTTCCTACCATTCAGATTCATGCAGTCAATGAGCAGCACTACGACAATAGCATATTTACAAATTTCTTTTACTTGATAATAATTTATTCAACTTTAAGAGTGATAGATTCCGCATTTAAATTGAATTTAACAAGCACTTGATTTAGTTGTAAACAAAAAAGTAAAAAACAACAATAAAGGGATCATTGTTTGAAATCTTTTTCTCAACAAGAAAAGGATAGATGAGAAGCTTGCCTGATCCCAGCATTTAAGTGAAATTGTATCAGCATCTGCTGCAAACCAGCCTTCCATTCGGCACAAATACCACTGCAGTACCTTATGGGGAATTCCTTCCAACCTATTTAGTGTGTACAGAAGCAATTTGAATAAGTTACTCCTAGACTTTCAGGATGTGAAACATTAGAGAAATCAATGAAATATGGTTCTCAATATTGATACCTTAATTCCGGTTTCCTTTGAAAAACAATTGAGAAAGCACGGGAGATAGACATATCTTCTGGAAATTCCTTTCTTAGATCATCTGTCTGCAATTAAAAAAACAATAACCGTCTCAATAATGACCCACAATGACAACATGAAATTTTATAGAGGTTTAAGAGCAGCAAAACAAAGTAACCCGACTTACCTCTTTTAAAATTTCCTCAAATGTTAGACCAACTTTCGTGACCAAATCTTGAGGAACTTGTTTCCCGTCCATATCAAAGAGTGCATAGCTGCAAATAAAACACAGAGTTAAATTCATCCATAATGTCAGGAGCAAACACTAAAAAAAGGTCTCCACTTCACAGAAGGTCAAGTTCTGAATTTATGCAAACATCGCCATCAACAATAAGGGAGCTGATGAATATCAAGAAACAGTTAAAATAAGAGAACAAGTACCTTTCTAAGTCATGGTCATACAAAACAGAGTTATCACCACTGGTTCGATATAAAGGCAAACCCAGTCTCCCAATTAATGGAGCCAAGGGATTCTCTTTACATACTCCATGCAACCTAAACCATAAAAACACAAAATTAACCTACAAAACTCTAACAAGAATTCCAAGTACAATTGCTATGTCCTCGATTCTGAGCTTACCATGATGCACCCAAGTCAACCGGAAAACCAAACGAGTAATCAGTGTGAACTCGACCACCAAGTCGATCCCGAGACTCCAACAGCACAACCTGACCACACAAAAATTCAAAACTTCACAACCCTAATCCAATGTGGTTCAATACAACAATTTCATCAATAGCTACCTGAAATGAAGCATCGTGAAGAGCACGCGCAGCTGAAATCCCAGCCATGCCTCCACCGATCACTATCACAGATGGAGACGGCGTCGTTCCACCCGAGGTCGGCCTCCTACTAGCAGCCATGGTGATTCAAATACAAATTACTAAATTGGATTTAAATTAGAATTAAATTGGGTGTAGATGATGATAATAATAATAAGGGATCGAAGGCTTTCTTCTCTAATTCCAACAAGAGACACGTAATGAAGTGACTGGAATTCAGCTTCCCCAACCAGCTCATGCGACTTTGTTTTCAATCCACGGTTTCTAAATTCCAAACAATCCGACTCTCAAACAGCGGCGATCGATTTGATCCGAATTTCGATTGCCTGAAGAGCTCAGACGAAGAAATCGCGAGGGAATCAGAAAGCCAAGTTTCGGGGATTTAGGGAGCCAAGATTTGAGACCGAGGATTTTGATTCCCACCTCCGAGTTTATGTAAACCAATTGTGTACTCGCGCCAGTAGGCTGAATAATGTACTCGCGGACACGTGTAAAGTTAGGAAGGCGGAAATACCGAAATTGCACGCAAAGGGTATATGCTGAGAGGTGAGGGTATTGTCGGTGATGAATGTCAAAGTGGGTGTTTTGTTTTTATTTTAGGACGTTTTTTTTTCAAATTTTCTCGCTTTTTGGCCGATGTGGTATAGTGATGATGTAGATAGCACATGTCGTACATCGTACACCTATGTATTTTTTTATTTTTTCATTTGATGTTGTTCTATTTTATTATAAACACGGTCAATTTCTACTAAACCTCATCATACTAGGAATGGTACCTTAGGAGAGAAGCCTAGTGGAACGTCTTCTATTGAGAGAGGCCGACAAAGAATGAGTTTCCAATTTTGTTACTCATGATTAGAACGGCTTCTGTTATGGCATCACTGCTTCCAAGGAATTAAGATAAGTGATGATCTAATCAGGTTTGGTGTCATCTTCTGGTGGAACTAGTGGTTTCCAAGGTTGTCCTCATACCAGATTTTAGGAAATGTCTGAGCATGATACCACTCAGGATGAAGTTGAGGAAGGCACTGTGGAAGAGACTGAAGAGGTTGGAGGAACAACAAGTCGGCCAACACAAGAATTGAGAGAGGAACCTTCAGAGAACATGGATTTCTGATCTTTAGACATTATCAGAACATGTAACTGCACAAAAACGAAACCTAATCAAGATAAAAGTGTGAAGAGACACCAATATATCAGCCCTTTTAAACGAGAACAATGAGCATTTGAAACAGCAATAGCATAATTGTCGTATCATAATGAGTTTTGACGAATCAAATCCCACAAACATAGCACAAGTCACCATCCCCCTTTGTTAGGGATATATACCATAATAAGCGTCTTGATGTTAGAGGGGCTCAGAAAATTTCTAGTTTATCCATAAAAAACCCCTTTTTAGTTTACCGGCTTACCATTTCTGAAGCAAAGACGTGTGCACCATTGCAGCATAAACCA
Organism: Comarum palustre; assembly: GCA_951800085.1. Taxonomy (NCBI): domain Eukaryota; kingdom Viridiplantae; phylum Streptophyta; class Magnoliopsida; order Rosales; family Rosaceae; genus Comarum; species Comarum palustre. The sequence continues at coordinate 5,928,111 of OX637578.1, forward strand.
TTGCATAGCATACAAACAAGTTTGACAGATCAGAGCAAGAAGCACAATTTAAGAAATGATGATCAAATCACAATTATGATCCATATATTTCTTAGAAAAGAAAAAAAATAATGCTGATGTGACAAAATAAACAGACTGTGCACATAATTAAGAACCAACAATTACCAGTCAATTTATTTTCCTTTTAATTGGTTTGAGAACCATGCGTGATGTTTTTCTGTTTTTACCTTACACTTATGAACACTTATAGAGTAAGTCATATGCAATAACTCCCAAACCAGTTGGTCTTAGGGTACTAGGTATTCAAGTGATACCCCAAGGCATCAATACTCAAGTGTCTGATCAAATCTCGTCACCCTTTCATGTAAACTACAAGAAGTCTCCCTCCTTATAGCCTAGTTACGAAAGATCAGAAGAAATGATAAACCTCTAAACATATCACCTTTTTAAAGAGACCGCAACAACTTTGAACTTTCAGTATTATTATTACCTTCTTCTTTTTTTAATTTTTTGCACTTTTAACTTTGTAGATCAGTTCAGCAGTCTATTATGTGTGTGTGCAATCAGTAAAAAAATTCCAAACTAAGATATACATACATCAACATCAAACAAAAGGATCACACATTTTCTTAAATCATATTCCTGCTAAACTTGTCCTACTAGTCAAGCTTAGATCATAAGTTCATAAAAAATAGTACAAACACATCATTGCATAAACCTGATACTCAGTTAAGAGAAAGGATTTTCCTCAAACCGATCAGTGGACAGTGGTTTGGTGAAAATGTCTGCTAGCTGTTTGTTAGTGGATATGAACTGCGTGTCAAGACTTTTTTGTTCAACCAAATCTCGAATAAAATGATACATAATAGCAATGTGCTTAGTTTTGGAATGTTGAACCGGATTCTTGGTGATATTTATAGCACTGGTGTTATCACATAAAATTTTGAACCTGCCATGATTGATACCATAATCTCTTAGCATATTTTGCATCTATAACATCTGAGTGCAACAGCTTCCTTCAGCTACATACTCATATTTAGTGGTTGAAAGTGAGATGCAATTTTATTTTTTGCTATGTCATGCCACCATGTTATTTCTAAGAAAGAAACACCTTCCAGATCTTGCAAACTACCACCCCAATCAGCATCTGAAAAACCAACAATATCAATATTAGTATCACATGTGTATCTTACACCAACAAGAGTAGTACCTGAGACATAACGAACTGTTCTTTTAACTGCAACAAGATGTGACTCCTTTGGATTTGCCTGAAATTTGGCAAACACACCAACACTATAGGCTATATCTGGTCTACTAGCAGTAAGATACAGTAAACTACCTATCATACTTCTATAAAGTGTTTGATCCACATAAATGTCTTTTGTGTCATCAATCAACTTAATCGAAGTACTCATTGGATTTATTGTGGCTTTCTTTGATTCAAGACCAAACTTCTTCACTAGATTTTCTGCATACTTGGTCTGTGATAAAAACATTCATGAGTCATACTATTTAACTTGAAGACCAAGGAAGTATGTTAATTCACCACATATGCTCATTTCAAACTCACTAGTCATAACATAAGTGAACAGTTCTACTAGTGTTTTTGAGGTAGAGCCAAATACTATATCATCCCCATATACCTAAGCAACCATAAAATCTTGCTTCTTAGAACGTACAAACAAAGTTTTATCCATCTTACCTCTTGTATATCCCTGACTTACCAAATATGTGGATAACATGTCATACCATGCTCGGAGAGCCTGCTTGAGTTCATACATGACATTCTTTAGTCTATACACATGATCAGGATAATGAGGATCTTGGAAGCCCTTAGGTTGTTCAACAATAACTTCTTCTAGCAGACCATTTAAGAAACCAGTTTTAACATCCATTTGATACAGTTTAAAACCAAAATGACATGCTAAGGCTAAAAGCAATTTGATGGATTCAAGACATGCCACAGGTGCAAATGTTTCATCAACATCTAGACCGTCAACCTGAGAGTAGCCTTAAGCTACCAAGCGAGCTTTGTTCCTGACTACATTACCTTGATCATCACTCTTGTTTATGTTGATCCATTTAGTACCTACCACATTTGCATCTAATGGCCTTGGTACTAAATCCCAAACTTGATTTCTTATAAACTGATCAAGCTCCTCTTGTATTGTCTTGATCCAATCTCTATCTAAAAGTGCCTCTTTCACATTTTTAGGTTCAATTAATTTAACAAAACCAAAATGTGAAATAAAATTTATCCTCTTTTTATTCAGGGTGAGAAAACATACCAGGGCAGATTCCTCACTTACCTCATTTCGAGTAGCTTGTCTTCTTGTCTTTATTCCATCATACAAGTCTCAAATGACATCTTGATGAAGAGCGATCTTTTTTTACTTGTTTGAATCTAGTTCTTGCTATGAAGGCCTCCTGTAAGTTGGAATCGTCAGACTCATATTCTTCTTCTTGAACAACATCATCCTCCAGATTTGAAGCAGTTGGTAAGTGAATCATATAACCTGTTTGAACTTCCTGACTTTCATAATAATCATCAACTATCACATTAATTGATTCCATGAATACCCTAGTATTTTAGTTATACACACGATAGGCTCTACTATTTACTAAGAATCCAAGAAAAATTCCTAGATCACTCCTACCATCAAACTTACCAAGTCTTTCTCTATCAAGAAGAATGTAGCAAGGATTTCCAAAGATATGAAAGTGACTCATACTTGGTTTTTTACCTTTCCACAGCTCATACGGGATATTGTCAGTACCTGGTCGAATGAGCACTCTATATATAGTATAGCAAGCAGTATTGATTGCCTTTGCCCAAAATTTCTTGCTGAGACCAGCATCATAGAGCATGACTCTTTTCATATCTAAAAGTACTCTGTTTTTCCTTTCAACTATGTCATTCTGCTGAAGAGTTTTAGGAGTTGAAAATTCATGAAAAAATACCATTCTCATGCAAAACTTAGCAAATTCAGCATTTTAAACTCTGTTCTATTATCAGACCTTATACGTGCAATTTTTAATTTATCTGACTGTTTAGCATGTGTTAACATATGACTTAACCCTTCAAAAGATTCAAATGTTTCATTTTTATCAGCAAGAAAATTTACCCAAGTGAACCTTGTGAAATAATGAACTACCAGAATATAGCTTCTACCTCAATGACTATCAACATGAGAAGGTCCCATAAGATCTAAATGTAAGAGTTCCATAGGTTGAACCGAAAGAGTTGCACTCAGATCTTTGTGAGAGACCCTAGTCTGTTTTCCCATTTTGCATGCTACACATACCTTATCTATTTTTCCAGTCAAACTAGGAAGACCTCTGATTATACCTTGTGTTGACAATTTCAACAAATCTTGATAGTTTACATGGCAATTTTCTATGTCAAAGATTAAACTATTCCTCTGTAGAGCTTGTCTTAAGACATGTCTGCACATTACACACATCATAAAATAACACATGATAACAGTTGTCAAGAGATCTGATACCTGAACTGATGCATTGACCTTTACTATCAAACATTGTACATTTTTCATGTTGACCCACACATCTTCAAAATCATATGTGAGCTGACTAAAACTCAGTAAGTTTGTTTTCAGGCCTCAACATACAAAACATTCTGCAGACTTGGAATATTTGGTGTGTTAATTGTTCATTTTCCTTTGATGCTAGCCTGCCCACCATCACTAAAAGTAACATGTCCTGAAATATTTTTGTCAGTGAACACAGTAAACCAATCTTTATTTCACACATGTGTCTGGAACACCCACTATCAATATACCACACATCATTCTCCTTGCAAGAAAGTGCAGTTAATGCTACCAGACATGTAGCAGTAAAGTGAGATTTATTTAAATGTACAGATGACCTCATAAAAGATGTTGGTACATCTTCTTTATGATTCTTACCTATCCAGGATTTTTCCTGCCACCTATCCTATTGTTTCACTTTAGAGATCATGTTAGACATATTTTGAATAAGTCTCATATGTTCAGTTAATTGTTCCTGCAATTTTTCAATTTTATGAACTTTTGAAACATTCTGAGAGAATCTCTTTAGACAATGTGGCCTAATATGAACTTTCTTACTACAGTAATGACAAACAGGAATAAACTTACTTTTGTTTAGATATCGTTTCTGTTCATTCTGAGTAACTTTAGATGATACTTGTTGAGCAAGCTGAATGCCTTTTGTCTGCAGTTTTTCCCTTTTTGCTTCAATGTCCGTCTTCAGCTTTGACAAATTTAGTCTGTCCTGAACATTCTCCTGTATATCCAAATCCAAACATATCCTTATGTGCGTTTCACATATTTATGATGTTTGATGCAATGCGTGAGCTTGTCTTAAACTGTTGTACTTTTCTTGAGATTTCCTCAATTCCTCCTGCAGCATATTATTTTCAAACACCTCTTAATATTTCAGTTGAAGTATCATGAGCATGTGGTTGAGCATTCTCAGCATGTTTCAAATTTTCTTTTAGCTCTTGAATTTCTTGGTATAATCGGTTTCTTTCCAAGTCCCAAAATTTTTGTCTCTGATCCAGCATAGAGAAACTTTCCTCCTTTTGCTCCTGAAGATATATAACTTGATTTTTTAGCTCAGAATTTTTATGATTCAGACCCTTTGTAGCTTCATATAACTGTTCATATTTGTCATCAAGTCTTCTCCAGCCGAAAAATACATCCTCACTAGATTGATCTGTATCAGAATCAGAATTGCAGTCATATATTTGAACTGAAGAAGTTAAAGCAAAAATTTTTCCACCCCTTTTAGATTGACATTCTTCATCACTGTCACTCCAAGTAGTGCCATTAAGTGCCTTCTTTTCTCCTCCTTGCTCTCTACGATTTCCACAGTTAGCAGCAATATGGCCATAACCATCACATTCAAAACACTTAGGTTTGTAACAATCTTTTTTCTCAGATTTATTATACTTACTATTTTTATCAAACTTTTTTTCTGAGTTTTGACCTTTTCTTGGTTCATAAGTGTTTCTGGAGAAGTTGCCAAAGAAGCCCCTTAGCCGACGGATCTTAGCCGATGGACTTTTCGTCGACTAGGATCTTAACCGACGGAAAATCGTTCTTAATTGACAATTTATTTTCATTGGCTAAGAGTAAAATTTAAGTAGTGTTACACTAAGCCTAAAATCCCAAAACATAAAAGAAAACCAAATTCAAAATAAGCTATAAAACCTAAAAATATTAAATGTCAAATCGGGTTATTAAAACGATATTATTTGACTTAAATCTGATAGGGCTCACTTAAGTGAGTCTTGTAGATCTCGTCGATCCCTTTCTGAAAAGGTATTATGCGTCTTAGACGGATGCTCTGCTCAAAAACTGCTCTAATTCTAAATCACGGTTAAAATCTGGCTTTTTACACGGGAAACCCGAAAAGTTTAAAATACAAATTTCTTCAATTTGTCAACAGCTAGCAACCTCTTTGTACTTGAATTACCAATATTCCAATCATTTTTCTTGATTCAACACCGCTTCTTTTATTTATCTTTTTTTTTCGCTAATTTGAACTTGTTCTCATCCAACCTTCTTTATTTTGCATATTTGTGTCAAGAAATATCCAAGCAATATGTATTGCCAATCATTTATGGTTGAGCTCAAAACAATACGTATTAATACCAATTTTTTTGAAAATGATCACCAAGACGCAACACAAGCGTGGAAGTTTGTAATGTTGCATCATGCAGCTCTCTTCTTTGATTTGGATTGACGTAAAAAGTTAATGTCTAAGTCGTTGAAAATTGGGTAACCACTTAAACTAATGTAGTGTGTCAAATACGAACGTGAAGATCAAAGTCTTAAATATCTAAAATATCTTCGATATTTCTTTGAAATTTCTATTTTTTACAAGCGTCGATATTAATTTTCATATCTCTATGATATTTTATACTTAGCATATTTTTAGTCAAAATATATAATTTTTATATAAATTTTAAAAAAATTTCCATCGATATTCGATAATTTCTTAATATATCCATCGAAATGTCTATTATTTGAACAACCAAAATTTCCATAATTATCGATAATTTAATTCTTGATGAAAATGATATATTCTTACTTTTCTTTGACGTTTTCTATTTGGGAGTGTTAGATGCTTAGATCATGCTGATGATGTCTTCCATTTCTGCTGCTTGTTCAGTTTCCAAAAGCTTGGAGAGGTAAAAGGGGTAAAAGGATTTTAAAACTCGAATCACAATCATGTTGATTGTTTGTTGCGAATTCAACCTGTTCTGCTAGTTAATTTGGGTCACAACGCACAACGTGCTAATTAAAGAGATAATGCTAAAAGAAAAACGAGTTAATCAAACATCGATCGTCGACGGTGACGGTGACGGTGACTGCTGACCAGACCTCCGACCACGTTTTTGTACGTGGACCTTTGACGTCCGCGGAGAAAGACACTCACATGCAATCGAAAACGACGTCGTGCGTTTTGATGGCTCAGGTTTCCAACCCACGTGTTCCAAGTGCGCATGCTACAGATATCTTCTGGTGCTGTCAGAAAGCTAACACCGGCTTTTTGGCTCTGAACTTCATGTACCGTTCTGTTCTGTTTTCTTTTTACATTACAGAGATGCTTCCAGACATGCACCAATCATCGGAGTACTGTTATTTTTGGGTTAATAATCATTCGAGTACTGTTATTTTTGGTGTAAATGAGGTTAAAAGCCAAAGTCAAAACAACAAAACAAGCTTAACCAACATTGCTGAAATTAAAAGGCCTGTCTAGCAAGGCCAACAATATCATCAATTCAGTGATCATTACAGGTAAATGGCAAATGTCATGAGCATTCAGGATACTGTTTTTGGCCAAAATATCTGCAACTGTGTTCCTTTCTCAGTGGATGTGACTAACTTGAAACAAATTATTGCAGCAAAGTTCTACAATTAACCACAATAGTTTCTAAAGAATGAAGATCAATGTCGGTACTTTGTAGAAGATTAATGAAAACAGAAAAGTCAGACTCAACCTGGAGCTAACAATATCCAAACAAAGTTTAGAGCGGGTCACCTTTAGCCCGTTGGTTTTGTTAAATAATCATTCGAGTACTTTAGAGCTTGAGAATTCTCTTTCTACCAGAGAAAACCGTGAATGGGCTGTTGCTGTTGTTTACTATAAATGGGCTAGTACTGCACCCATTCTAAATCCCAATTGCAAGCCCTAAAATGGGGTCATTTCTCATTTCCATAGGATTTAGAATCCCATCTTTCTTCATAGTTGCTAAGATGATCGAGTGCTAGCACTTTACTAAGTTGTGGAGATCTTGCTTCACCATTTTTGATCATCATGTTCGTTTCTCGGTTCTCCTCGTTCATTTTCACCTAAAATTGGATGAAAAAACATGAGTTTCGGCATGCATTTTCATATTTGTTTCTTGAAATAAACATTTTCATTTCGGCTATATATCAAATATACACAATGAAGGTACACATCGTTAAGAGTTTGGACTAAGAATGCCTAAGGAAACATGTCTATCTGGCTTTTGACTTGCATAAAACTTTATCTACCAAAAAGAAATGTCTTTAAAAAGTAAGATCTCTCGCATATTTTTCTAATTGTTCTTGGAGTGATGATTCAAATGGGTTATTTTAATTAGGGGTGAGAATCGGTGTGAATTATGCGGTTTATATCTAATACCGGACACCAGATCGATCTTACTCTTCAGACATGCGCTGTGAACGGGCCCGGCCGCTCATTATACAACTGTTGAGGTTGCCTGTGGGCGGCCTGTTCCGTTATCCGTTGTTCTAGTTCTGTCAATCTTCTAAGGATCACATCAGTCCCAACGATTTCCCTATTGTTGAGTTGGCCATGACTGGCGGATGGTGACGGAGAACTTTCCCTGATTTTCCTGGGAAGAGGTACCTACCGGCCTCCCAATTCTGGTGGGATCAATGGAATATCAATGTTTTCGATCCGCCGGCCCCCTTGGTGGCGAGCTCCTCTTGTCCCAGAGCTGGCAGATTATGATGTGTCTACATCCAGGGTTTCCCCTTTTTCCAGTTTTGCATAAGCCAGGAGTAATTCTTTCTCTAGGCTAGCCTGACGTGCTCTGAAATCTTGTAGTTCCTTGGTGAGGGCGGCAAACACGTTGTTGCCATCACCGGCTGGAGTTAAGGAAGTAAAGGGTAAATTTGGTGCTGGTGTTTCGATAACATCCCCAGCTTCTGAGGGAGACGCCGAAAAATTCAAGGTTCTTGCAATTTCTTCCGCTGCCCTCTGGCGGCTACGCTCGGGGGGTTGATCGCTTTCGACCACCATTATTTTCTCTTTTGTTTTCTATCTTATGCGTGGATTCTCACAGATGATGCCAATGTTTTGGACGAGTTCTCTCCTTAGAGGGCGAGAGGGGAGTTCAATGTTTTGGACGAGTTCTCTCCTTAGAGAGCGAGAGAGGAGTTGCCTGAAATGCTGTCCTGAAAATAGTAGCGAGTAGGTATCAGAAGTAAAGACTGCGACTGACGGCCTATTACTCTCCGTTGCCTAAGTCAGTAAGCGTACTTGATGTAATTATAGTAGTAGGATAGTAACGGTACCTTAGTCATTTGTACTGTCGTTATTTATAGGTTTGTCCCGAAGAGTCACTGAGCTCACATTTCGATATGGGAGTAAATACTCTCCTCGGGAAAGGCAAGAGGCATTGTATGGCCATGCCAACATAGCGTCAAGTAGCAATTTATGCGCCGTACGTGCGAGCGCGTCGCTAGGCTGTTTAGCTGGCGGGTCACACTATTGCGTGAACCTTGTTGCTGGCTTGCTTTTCGTGCCATTAGCGCAGGCTGGTGGGATGGTTATGGTTGATTCTTAGGTCGCCAAAATGCTCTGCTTAACACGTATGTCAACAGGTGAGAATCAGTGTCAATGGTGTAGTTTATAGCTAATACCGGACACCAGACCGATCTTTTTTCGGTTTGGTTTTTAAACTTTAAAAAAACCGACTATGTTTGGTTTTTTCAGTTTCAGTTATACCCCTGGTTTTTCTCGGTTTTTTTTTTATTTCGATTAATTTGCAAGAAAACCTGAAATTAAATAACAAAAAACAAGTCTAGAAAGTCTTACATTACATAACAGTTTTTAAGAGAACCATCAAAATATAACAAGTCTAGAAAAAATGGGGATTTTCAGTCCTCTACTCTACCAGCTGAGTTATCCTGACCATTGATGAAGTAAAAAGAAATAAAAACAGCAAAATAACACATATTGCAGAACCATCAACAGCAACAAATATAACACCAGGTCACCAACAACACAACAACAGCAAATTGCAACAAAACCATGAAATAACAACAAAAATCAACAACATACCACCAACAAAACCAAAACAGAACAAAGAGAAAAGTGTAACAGAACCATCAAATAACAGAAAAAAATCAGCAGTATACCAGTGACAAAACCAAAACAAAACAAAGAGAAAAGTGCAGCAAATCCTTCACTTTCTTTTCATTTTGTTCGACCTTCACGTCAAACTCACCATACAACACTTCAAAATAATCAACTAGCTTCTTTAGTTTATGGATAGGATCAAGAACAACTGCTACAAGGGTAAGGCTAGGATGTGTTGATGCATACCATGCATCAACTTTGTCGTAAAGTTGTAAAATGAGTCATTAAAGTAGTAATGTTAGTTGTTAAAGTTGTAATATGAGTTCTTAAAGATGTAATTACAACATTTATGGTTATATGTTCTTAAAGTGGTAAATAAGTTGTTAAAGTTATAAAATGAGTCCTCAATGGGATAAACACTCAATTTTACAACTTTAACAACTCAATTACTACTTTAAGGACATATAAGCACTAATGTTGTAACTATAAATTTACAACTTTAAGGACTCATTTTACCACTTTAAGAACAAATTTTACTACTTTAACAACTCATTTTACAATTTAACAACAAAGTTGATGCATACTATGCATCAACTCACCCTAGAATTTTTCCTGCTACAAACATATATGAATTCACACACCATCTTTCCACCAATATTTTTGGTCGTTAGCCTGGCGGTGGACTCTCGAGACAAAACTTAGATTAGTTTTTGAGGTCTGCTTATATAGTTATATATGATTGACAAAACTTGTATATATAATTGAAAAAAGGTCAACCGTCAACATAGAATTTTAAAATAATATTTATATATATAATTTTCTATTATAACAATTACTCCTGATACACTTTTGAGCCTATAATTATCACTAGCAAGCATGTTTTTATTTTTACCAAAACTCATATTTCATCCATTTTAACTAACAAAATCTGTTAACTAGTAAATTATAAAAATTTTATTTTATATTTTTTGTACGACATATTGAGTGTCACTAGCATTAGAATATATGAATATTGTCCCTTAGTAGTATTAAAAGCCACTGTTCGTTATATTTTTTTACAGTACTACTGAATGTCAGTAATATTATAATATATGAATACTGACCTTCAGTACAATACTACTTAATGTAAACATTATGACGTGCATATATATGAATACTGACCCTCAATACGATTAACAAACATTTTACGATATTACTACATGTAAGTAGAATTACGATTAAATGTAAGTTTACTGAATGTCAGTAGTTTACTGAACCTTAATAGAATTAATAAAACTATTGTCTATACATGAACTACGAGAAGTAGAATCAAACTATTGTCTATAAATACTGACCTTCAGTATGATCAATAAACGTTTGTATACATATTTTTTATATGACAATACTAACTGTAAGCAGCATTACGATTAAATGCACATATATGAGTATTGAACATCCGTAGCTTACTGAACCTCTTTGTTTTTTTTCTTTTTACTGAACCCCTCATCAAGATACAAAACTAAAGAATTCAAACCATACCATTCTTCCCAGATGTCATTCACACCACCAAACATAACTTTGAATCTAATCTTACCCAATGAAACCTAACCAAATTAAAGCCCCAAATCACCATAACATTCGATTTTCAGGGATTTTGGTAGTAGTTTTGCATACCTCGTTGCCCAAATTTACTGATCATCACGGTAATCGGAGGTCAATCTTGCCGGCGCTATCGATTTACATATCGATGAGGACCTAGATTTGAAATTGGTTTCAGCCATCGTTTTGCACACCTCGTTGCCTAGATCTATTGCTCATCACTGCAAGTGGAGGTTGTAGCACCCCGGGAGGGGAAACTACAGTAGCCACGAATTTAAACCAATAAGAAGTCAACGCGTCTGAAGGACGTGCCAATAACTTATTAACCTAAAGTCGTAGGCTTTGTAGTAAGTAAAATAAAATTAAACTTTAACTATAGTGGCACCAAATAATTTCTTAAAATATTCATCAGAGGTTTTCCAATTTCGTGGAAGGTGGACAAATTAAAGGGTCAATTAAAAACTTTAGCGACAACAATAAAATATAAAACAGGGTTATCAATTCAGGATGACACCTTTACTGTTTATGTAAAATTCTCTGGTAAACGACCCGAAGGATAAATCATGAAGAGTGAGTACAACTTGGACCACACATCGAGTAGGGAATGAGGCTCCACACACACATCTCTCTCTATATATCTCATCACAGTACATAGTACCTGCAAACAACCTATTGTAGGGGTGAGCATCGTCCTCGCGTGCTTCTATATAGGCCCACCAATGATAGGTTTGAAAACCATAAAACCAAATATATATATATATATATATATATATATATTTGAGCTAGTAATAAAACCATTTCAAAAATCCTTGGCAGACAAAAACATCATTTCATATCTTTCGGGAAAACTATGCAGTATGCTAAAACAGGGGCCAGAGAGCTCAATGAACAATACAGCATGCAGGGCTTCACGAATCTCTATGACCGAATCCTGGGTTTGTCTATACAGCAAACCGGGGCCAACTACCTATGCGTCGGAAGACGAATAGTAGCGAGAGTGTCAATTTACTGCTAATGCCCAACAAATCTCTCGTAATAGCACACAGTACTTACGTCTCGTTTAACTCTGTACGAGACGAGCGTAAGTGGGATAATTAAAATAAATAGGGCATTGCCCTCAGGAGGTTCACGGTCATCGACACTGTGGGAGTGCTATATACTAGGTCCCGTCACTCTCAGGTCACGCACTGGAAATCAGGACAACGGTGCTCAGCATATCACATTATCATATAAAAATCATTTACGTCTACCCTCGGGTTTTCTTGGCCCAATCATAAATCATTTATCTTTTAATACAAAGAAAACTTTCCCGTGGCATCGACCATGAGCATACATAAAATCATGCACTTTCTCATATATATATACAAAACCACTACCAAATGGGGTTTAGCTTCCCTACCTGGAATAGTCGATCCATACGTAAGCTCCAAGCATCCAGGAACCGCCTCGGATAAACCGAGGTCACCGCGTAAGCTACCTCGTCCAAATGAATCACTGCAGAATTAGAGTAGCTTAGCAACTAAGAAACAATAATAGTCAATAGACCTCAGCATTCCTAGTTTGACCAGGAATGACCACATTGACTAAGTTGACCAACCAATTCTTTTTTATGGAACTTTAACCTTTTTGACTTTCTTTTCCAGTTATCGACTCTTTGCTCATTTACCAGAAATCCGACTTAACTTCCGAACTTTCTTTTACCATTTTAATCTGATGTTAGGGTGTCACATAATAATTCGTTGAATTACTATGGACACCAAACGTGTCACATTAACCAATTCTTTAGTCTTGAGTCAATTTATCGATTTACGTGTCTCACCAATTTTTCTTAAAACAGTCAACTTGACATTTTCAGAATTCCAGTTATCATTTTCGATAACAAATTAATACTTTACAAATTTAACCAAATTGTGTCAAACTTCGTTGAACTTCAATTCTTTACTAAACAGTTTTTTTTTCTTCTGAAAATGGAACTTTCCCAATATAGAAATTTTCCTTTAATGGAATGTTTCCCAAAATGGAAAGTTTCCAAAATTGGTAGGTTTCCAAACTTAGAAGGTTTCCTAAAATGGAAATATTCCAATTACGGTCCGTTTCTGTTTTTGTACATTTCCTTAAGACGTAACTTTCTAATTTCGACTCTTAACTCGACTAAACGGAAACACATTACATTTCGAAGGGATTCGAAGACTACCTCTCGGCATTCTGCCGGATTTACTGCCGAGTCGGAATCGTCACCGGATTTCGGTCAACTTGCCGGAATCTCCTGCCGGATTCCGGTCAACTTGCCGGAATTTCGGCAGAGTTTTCCCGTTTCTTCGATCACCAAGTTCTCGACAAACAAACAACAAAACAATACTAAATCAGCAACCCAACAACAATTCAAATAACATCAAACAATAACACAGTAGCTTGAACAAAATAGGAAACTGCCTCTCACCTCCAAACTCCTCCAATCCAAAACTCAGCAGCTATCCTTATCGATTCCTCCAGCCTCTCCTTGTCACTAAACCGAATCCAGTGCCTCTGTCTCTGCTCCTGCCCCGAACCCAAACCACTGCCACTGCTCCAAAACCTCACCAGCTACCTCCAAGCTCCTCCCAAACATCAAACAGGTGTCCCAGACTGGCTAAAAATCCCCGAAAAGGTCGCCGAAAGAGGGAGAAGAGAAACCCAAGAAAAACCCAAAAACAGTGGAAAAACAGTGAATTGGGGATTTTGAAATCGAGGCTCGAATCGAATATCAAGAGGCAAGGGAAGGAATAGGAAGGGAAGAGAAGAGAAGAAGAACCATACCGGTTAGTGGTCGAGTCGCTGCCTGGTTCGTCGGAATTTGGCCGTTGACCGTCGAGTCTTTTTCTCGGTTGTTCTTCCTCCATAGTGGACGATACAGTGATCTCGGAACTGGGCTAGATATAGGAGGAAGAGAGGAAGAGAAAGGGACTGGTCCGCCGGCCTATGGTGGCCGGAGTCGCCGGCGCCGGGCGAGACACAGTAGAGAAGATGAGAGCTCGATCGGAGCTCTGTTGACCGAGCGGGGAGTTTTGATCGAGTCAAAACTCATCCTCTATTTATAAAGGATTGGACGATCCAGATTAAATCCAAGAAAGATCCAACGGTCTAGATTTAAAGAAGGTGAAAAGTAAAAGTTAAATGGTAAAAATTCTTTTTACCGGATTGATAATTAAAAGTTACAGAAAAAATAAAAAATTCACAGAAAATAAACCGAAGCTCCGAAAAATATTCCAAAAATACCAGGAGACTCGTGTCGACACGTACTACGATTCTGAGTTCTTAAATGAGGAATTTGACGAACTTTTAAAAACTCAAAAAGTTACCGAGTGCGACTTAAACCTCAATAACTCGTCAATTAACCACGGTAAGAACGTGTGGGGTCTCACAGATGTCGACCTCGTCAGTGCTGTTGATTAGAGATCAAGGATAAGGTGGTCATCGAGGTCGGAGGGAGGGAATCCAACATAGACGAGGTGGTGATTCCGATGAGTGAGAGAGAGAGAAAGAGAAAGAGAGGAGATCGTACATGCAGAGAGGAGTCGAAACAAAGAGGAGAGAGTCGAAGCAGAGACGTGGTTACTAATCTCCGTTAATGAAGCTCTGTCCATAGAAAAAATTTGATATGAATTTGCTAATGATAAATATAGGCTTTAAAATATAGTTATTGATAATTATCTCTTTACTATTTTATATTTAATATATAAAATATTGGTTTTTTAGTTCGATTTTAGTGTCCAAACATGGGACACCAAAACCAAACCAATCAGTTTGATTTTTCATTTTTTTAGTGAGATTTGATGCGATTTTTTTATTCTCCTAAACCGGAGAGATGTATGAAATCTTTGAAGTGGGGTAGAACAATATTGTTGCTTAATGCTGATAGCCTGATTTGGTTTTTAAAGTACCAAGTTGTGGAAATGAACAAAGCAATGAAAAGATTAGGCAGAGGCTACAAGAATGGGACCAAAACCCTTTAGGAGACATCAATCTTTTTCAAGCTCCCAACATCAAGAAAAAGATGGCAGTGGGGACTCTGAGGGGAAGATATATTTAGTAGAATCTGAAAGCAAGAG
This sequence comes from Comarum palustre, assembly GCA_951800085.1. Classification (NCBI taxonomy): domain Eukaryota; kingdom Viridiplantae; phylum Streptophyta; class Magnoliopsida; order Rosales; family Rosaceae; genus Comarum; species Comarum palustre. Next base: position 5,943,140 of record OX637578.1, read on the forward strand.
CATTCCATGCCACTAGCTTTGTAGGGCTCCTCTGTAATCTGTTCATATATATATATATATATATATATATATATATGTGTGTGTGTGTGTGTTCTTGTGGGTCAGATACTAGATAAGCTAATAGAAATAAAGAAGTATATATATGGATTAGAATTCATGATGCTGTGGATGACGATGATGTTGATGATGTTGTCTTAGCCTAGCCATTTTTAGTTTAGAATTCAAGAAGGGGAATCTGATCCAGGACCCCTACTCCACCCAGAAAACCCAAGGAGAATAGGGGAAGTGAGGAAATTGTCTCAAAATGGCTGAAGAAAGTACTTAAATTCTGGGCTTACATTGCTGATCATGACTGTTATACCCGAAGCAACAGCGGATTCATTGAGTGAGTTTTGTGAAGATTTTAAGTCAAGAACATGTATGTCGCAAATATAGTACGAATAATTTTATTTTATGATTCATTTAGTTTTATTTTATAAATTTTCCGAAGAGTTGGAGAGGGGATGGATGACAATGAGTGACTAAACCCCACCAGCATGATAGAATATAAGATCGTTCATGCATATGTTGGTGACATGAGAAATCCTTCTTGCTGGAAAGAAGAATGAAGCTTTGATAATGAGATAGGGAGACATAAGTGAGTCATGCACGTGCACTGTAAATGTGTTCAATGATCAAAACGAAAGAAGTGTGCATTTCATCTATGGGAGAACTTGTGACAGTTAGTCTGAGGTGGTTGCTTGGCAATTGTTACAAGAGACTATTTTCTGCTACGATAATTTTTATGTCGGTTTTAGAAGCAAAAATGGAAGTGTCATTATCAGTACTCACTACCCTCCATAGAGTTTCTGCATATCTTTCTGGATAGAACATACAAAATAAGACTCGCAGCACAGGCAAGAATCAAATGAACCCCAACCTTGCAAGACTTGGTAGCTTAGGTACTTATTTCCAATTCAATTGTGTTCCATGTTAGCAACTGCTCTTCTTCATTGAGATAAAATAATGGATTAACCTTTTGGCTAGGTAAGAAAGATAGCTAGTAGAAGTTTTTGTTGACTTGAAGAAACAGATATGCTAGAGATGCAGACCAACAAGTTGGAAGCATATATACTTGCCTTCAGGAAAAGAACAAAGCCCCAATTTTTAAATCAGATTTTGAAGAGTTCCAATGTTTATATTCCTCAATAATGGTAATTAAGCCATGTGTTTAGAGATAAAGGGCATCCCAATGTCAGGAGGCAGTTGCCTTTGCCTTTATTTTGACTCCAAGACCACTCACCACCTGTGAATTCATTGGAGCTTGACCAAAACTACAAGATAAAGATTGAGAAAAAAGAGTGGGTACAAAGCATTCAGTTTGATGCTCAACCTTGAAAGAAAAAAAACAGGTGGTGAATAGACCAATGTGTTAGAACATGTTCAACTGCAATCTTTACTTCAACAAGCTATCTAGATCAAAGGCTTCAAGAGTATCTATTGGTGAGTAGAGAAATGTAGATAAGATGGTGTTAAGGGAGTGTGTGTGTGTGTGAGCATACCGCATTAGCATAAAGGTACTGAAGAAAGTAACAGGCATCAGTATCCATATGAAAAATTTAGTCAATTTTTAGGATTAATTTCAGTTTTCATGAGATTAACATCATTTCATCCCTCGTAATTTTAATTATGAAAGTTTAACCCTAAAGTTTTCAATTTTTCATCAATCATGTAAAATTGATGAATTTTCGACTAATTTAGACATTAAATGTTAATATGTAGTTTTATTAAAAAGATTCTAAAAAACGATTTTTGCTGTTAGATGACTATATTTGACATTAAAGTGAGTTATAAAGTTATAATTAACGTCCAAATTACACAGAATTTCAGTAATTGAGCATGATTGATGAAAATGAAAAACCTTAGAGGGTAAACTTTCAAAATTAAGTACGAGGATGAATTGATGTTAGTCTCAAATCTCGTAAACTGAAATTAATCCTTTTTTATAAGCAAAACATGAATGAGCAATATGCCTGTATTTTATACAAGTTATGGGCATGGAATACAATCTTCTTGCAGAGTAAAAAAACTCAAACCAGAAAGATACATCACTACTCTTGTCTCTGTTTGTAGGGTTTCGGAGCAAGTTCAATGCCCTATTAGGATGTGTCATTGGCATATGAAAGGTGACTTCAATCACCCCCAGGAAATATATACGGTGAAATGGGGAGCCTTTAAACTGTGATCAAGGAAAGAGTTCAGAACCCGCATTTCCCACATCGAAGTAATCTTGTTAAAGTTAGGGGACCATAGTCCATAGATAAGCATGTATCGTAGTTGATTAACCTGTTAACATCAGAAAAAGAGGTACTTCCATTAAAATTAATCTGATAGGGATAGTAATGGCATCAAAGATTCAACAGAACACTACTATCAAAACGAAAACGATCATTACGAAGAGCATCAGAATCAGGGCTGTTGACAGCTACAAAGAAAAATCAAGTGTAATCTATTGAAATGTGTCATAATGGCCTATACAGATAACATGAGAGCAGGGAACAAAAGGAATAGATGTTGTCAACCCTTAATAGTTGGGAAAAGCTTGTGACCATTCACTTCCAGTGGACATGGCATTGAAGATAAGGTAATGAATTCACTAATGCAATCAAAATCCACCATATTGCCAATCATTTTGATTTTTGACAGCCATAACTCACTAGTCCAATTTAATTCATAATAAGCATGGTATCTTATTTGCTACTTCAGTTTTAGAGAGCAATAAGCAATAATAACCTTACCCAAAAGTGGTTGAAATGACTTGCTCATTTTGCCACTTGAATCCTCATTAGTTGCAGCTCCACCACTTAAAGGTCCAGTGTTCATTCCAGTTGGTGCCATCATCTGACTTTGTGGAAGAGGGTGAGAGCCAAATCTGAACATATTCATAGGCTACAAGATATATTGGATACGATTAGAATGAAACTTACTTCCGATAATAAACCTAAGCATCATATTACATTTTATTCAAGAAAAGAGTCAAAAGACCACATACCTGAGACATGGTCTGCATATGATGGAATCCCATGAGACGTGCATATTGTTCCTGGAAAGAGGGATTTTGCATCTGGTTATGGTAATCAACATGATTCAGAACCGGTGTTTGACACATTACGGCCTGGTTTGTTGGTGGAGCCACAGTCATACACTGATCAACTATAGGCACCCGAGGTAACTGCATTGGATTCTGAATAAAAGGCATGGAAGGCGGTCCCATTCCCATTCCCATTCTGGACATATAGTGCTGTACTCCCGGAAACAACATCGGTGTCATCCCACCTCCCATCCACATTACCTAAATCACCAAGAAACCCTTGTTAGTTGCTTGTAAAGCAAACAATAGGAGGTGGTATCAGTTTGGTGGTGTCCATTATACCTGAAGTTGTAGCTGAAGAGACTTCAAGTATTCAATTGCCTCATCTAGCATTGACGCCTTGTCTGTCTGCAAAATCAGGACATATCAGTCACAGAAATTTAAAATTAGGGGAAGGTAAAAAGACCAAGAATTGAATGGCTTGTAAGAAAGTAAACCTTGTTAGAATGAGGTATGAGCTCTTGCAATGCCCTCATCTTCTCATTGATCCGATCTCTTCGTCTCTGCACCAAATAAATAAATTAGCAAAGAATCACAAATTCAAAACCTTGAAATGCTATTAAACCTGAAAGCCTACCCTTTCTGAGAGATTATGGACTTCAGCAGCACGTGTCCTCCTTGAAGATCCTGATCGTGGCGCTGGCTTGTTTCCCGCAGCTGATTCTATTTCAGCAGCCTAAATATAGACAGGCTATCATTTCTCAGGAAACAAATAAGTGATATTACAAGTAGTCAAAAGTCTTGGAGAGAAGGTTTTTACCTCACTTTGGCACTCTGAGTCCTCAGCATCTCTACCCCTTCGTTTGTTGCTATTGACAACATTAGACTGCTTCCCTCTGCCAAAACTACTGCCAGAACCGCCCGAAGATGAAGTAAGAGTTGGATCAAGGGTTTCACTCATCCCTCCCTCACTCAGAGGCATCATCTTTTGAACATTGTTGCACAAGGTTCCAGTAGAAAACACAGTAGTCCCATCACCATTGCTCGATGCCCGACTCACATCAAAGTCATTAGGAACTTGGTTGCTACCCGAGTAACTTGATCCAACAGTCATCATAGAAGACTCTCTAACCTCTGCTTGGTTCAACTTACCAGGCTCTGTCCCTCTTATTTGTTTTCTGGAAGATACTATATTACCCTTTCCCAGTGCTGAAAACTGAGAAAAATTAACTGCTTTCCCCAAGCCTCCAAGATTTTGGTTTTTCTCAGTTGGATTACTGATCTGAAATCTTGGAGGCATTGGATTTTCAGGATATGCCACACCAGTAGAGGACTTGACATTAGTTTGTGGTGAAGAGGAAACAAGATTATGGGTGGCATTAGAAGCATCAAACTTAACAAACTTCTCTTCTCCAAATTGTTTGATTGGCTTCTCAAACTCAAGTGGATCACAGGAAGGCAGTTCAGAAAAGAAATGAGAACAGAAATCTTTATCAAAGGAATCTTCTAGAGGGTATTGGATCATGGAGACTGCTTCCTCATCATGAATCAAATTACCTGAGTTCCCATAGAACCCACCAACCCTCATTTGATCATGTTTCTGAACTTGCCTCGACTCATTAGGATTAAGACCTGGTCTTCGATTTGTTTGGCTGTGCAAAACTACCTGCCCATTTCTCCATAACAGCTCTACTAGTTCATGATCTGGCCTGTAAATATACCACCCAAATCAAGATAATTCAACAAGTCTAAAGAATAATTATTTTTGTTCACTATCTTCTTCTACTATACAGATAGATGTAGAAAGATAGAAAGTACAAACCCCGAGGGTTTCTTTTGGTTGGCAAAAGGGAGATCACCCTCAAAGTTCCAATCAGGAATGCAAGAATTCATGTCTGAACAGACAGAAGTTCCTGTAAAACAAGAGAGAAGACAGATTAGAGATCTTAACTAGAAGAAAACTACTAAAGAAACTAAATGATTAACTAGTCAACTGACTAACTAATTTATTAATCAAACACAAACCAATAAAATAATTATGCGTACCAAATTTGGAACTATCCTAAGAAATGGAACAGGAGAAACAATGGAATATGAAGCCCATATATAACTACACAGTTCATCAGAAAAGCAAAGTCTTGCCTTTTCTATTGCAACTACTATAATTGCTTACAACAGCAAATTAATCTATAAATTAAAATATTGAGCACCCCAAATTGGGAAAGAAGGTTCGCCAAAAACAATTTGGGAAAGAAAGAGAGTAAGAGACCATGGAACCCAGAATAAAATAGTCCAGCAAAGAAAATATGAGAAGAATCAAGTGAAAAATCTCTAGTTGAAAAAGAAACACAGGAGCTAGACACATCATTCACCACTGGGGAGAAATACAATTTAATGAGTGGAAAAACAAAAAAAGGGGTCTTCTTTCTACAACAGAAAACTCAGAAACAAAAAACAATGTTTTAGTAGAAACCCAGAAAGGAACATGAGTGAAAGAGAAACCCCCAGAAGCTTAATATGGAACAGAAAATCACACTGATGAAAGCACAGCTCTGACTTCTTCTCTTGAGATGGAAACTGTAAGCCAACAGTAAAGTGTCTCTCTTTCTGTGTTTGTGTGTGAGAGAGAGTTATGGTAGAGCAACCAGAAACTTGGAAGGGACCTAAGAGCCTTAAAAACCAGTTTAGAAGGACGGGAACTTTAGCACAGAGGTCAGAGAGCAGCATTGCTAGCATGCCATGTGGCACTTGGTAAATTGTGGTATGTTGTGGATGTTGTAGAATGTAAAAAAGGGTTGGCTTTGGGTGAATGGAATTGGTTTAATTTGAGTGAAAGTTCTGCTCTGCCCCGTGGTACCGCGTGCGCAGCGCTCAAAACCACACAAAAATGAGTGAGGCAACAAAATCTACAACTTGGAGGTCAATCAAATTGTGATCTGAAAATGAGTGAGGGTGGTGCCACGACTGCAATTGGAGACTATATTTTATTGGACAATGATGAGGAACAAGATTGTATCAGCAAAAGTTATAGACATCTCATTTTACAGATTGGCCCTAGTAGGCAAAGCTTCTTTGGGATTTGATGTTGGCTAGATTTTGGATGATGCCAATTGCAAATTGCACTTATCTCTACGAAAGTACGAAATAAAAGACCAAATAGTATAAAATTTTGGCTGACAAATTTGATCGACCAGTAATTTTCAACTTGGAGAATCTGATGAGCACTCCCTAAATCTTGAAGAATTAGCCCAACCATGTAGGACTTACGCTTTTAAGGTGGCTAGAAGATCCTTGAAAATAGTACCACTCCCAACATGAATGAATTATATTAGTATTAATTTGGGGAGCTAGTAGTTGTTTGCTTAGAGGGGCTATCCAATCTAGTGCATGTAGTGTAGTTCTCATTATGGGTCGGGTTAGGGTCGGTCTAACTCTAAATTTTAGGGTAGGGTAGGGTAGGGCTCTGTTAAAATCAACAAAAATTAAGATCGGGTAGGGTAGTGTAGGGTCGAGACTTGAATATGTAGAGTCTGGTAGGGCCGGTCCTTTAAATAAGACTAAACAGGGTCGAGATAGACTTGTTATTTTTTTCCTCACAATTTAGTTTTAGAATTATATATAATGAACCTTATTTTTGGGTTATATTTAACATGCATGCATACACATTATACTTAATTTAAGACATCTATATATAAACTAAGTGGTTATATTCATATATCTTACGGACTATTGCTCTAAATCATCAAAATACAATCGTTAATTAACAAAACAAAAGGAAATCAAAGGAACAAAGCTAACAAATCAATTACAAAAGAGAAGATTAGTTGTATTGTATCTAAAAAATATGAAACATTTTAAAACAATATAAAATAAGAAATTATTAGGGTCTTAATGACGGGTTTTTAGGGTCGGGCCGGGTTCGGCTTTAAAGGGCTCATTAGGGTAGGATCGGGTTTCATTTGCTCAACTCTTACCTTATCCTACTCGAGAAGAGCTAGGTCTAGCTTGCTCTAATGAAGGGCCGAGTAGGGTTTTGGCCCTAGAGGGTAGGGCAGGCTAGGGTCGAAGAGTCAAATGATGAGGCCTAGTGCAATGCTTCCAACTAAGGAGCCATGAGATCTACAAGTACCAGCTCATGCGGAAAGCCTTCATAAATTGCTTGTATTTTCTTTGTTTTGAGATGGGTTGTGTTCATGAACTTTAAATTCATGCCAATTTTGTTCTGCGGAGGCTAGAGCCTCCTAGCTTAGCACATGAATGGATTACTATGAATTTGGCTATAAATTGGGTGTGAGCTATTGTCAATTTCAGTACAATTTCAGCCAAGAGGTTTGCCTTTAAATGCTGTTTTAATATCAAATTAGGTCCATGAGACTTCTAGTTGTAGGTGGAGAACCAAAATGCTTTTATTATTTCACAGTGGAGGTCATATCCTTGGAATTTTGGACTACACAATGAAGGGATTGAGATTAATGTTTACCTTTCAGCTCTAGTGTTTGCCTTAAGGGTGTGTTTACTTTGCCTGAATCGGAATCATCAGTTTGGGAGTCATTCCCATTCCGGGTAGAAATTTTGTTTACTAACCTTTGGCGGAATCAGATCTGTGTAGGCCCCAGTGATTTACCTGGATTCATTCTCCCTTCTCCATTTCAGTCTAGAGGGTCGGTATTGATTTTGATTCACCCTGAATCAGAATTTGTTCCCATCTTAACCTTCAAACGCCACATCCCACCAGCCAGACCACAACCATCCAACCTCGACGACAACAGTTAGCCACATCAGTTGATCAAAAAAACCACCATATCGTGAACCAAATAGAAGATGATTTCCTACTCGTTGGCCGATAACGAGAGAGTAGAGAACGATTTGGTGTTTGGGTTCGACTATCTGAGGAGACGGCATCAGGTGAAGGAGTTGGATTGTGCTAAAGAGGGGTCCGAGGTCAGATCTGCTGGAGAGGAGGAGAGTGAGGGTTGGGTGATGGAGAGAAGAGGTGGTTGGTGAAGAGGAAGAGAGTGAAGGCTGGGGGTGATGGTGAGAGAAGAGGTGGTGAGGCAACTGGGTTATTGAGGAAGAGAAGTGGGAGCGGAACAGAAGGGGTCTGGTGGAGGACGAAGGAAACAATGTGATTGGAGATTTTTTTGGCATATATAGCTATTTCAATTTTGGTGGAAGGGTATTATTGTAATTAAACGACAATAACTCTACTTCTCTTTTTCATTCCAGATGTGAAGTAAACAAAAATCAGACTTATTCACCCTTAATCTCATTCACTCTCATTCTCAGTTACCTTTAATCTCATTCATGTTTAGTAAACGCACCCTAAATGTGAATATGCATTGAATGGTCAACCAGCAATCAATCATTGTGTTGAAAATATGTAAATTTTGTAAGGAGGTAAGTTCACTGAAGTTCCCTCTATTGTTCTAATAAGTTCAATGTGATACTTAAATTATTTTTCATATCAATGTAGTATTTAAATTTTATTTTTACTATCAAGAAGATATTTACCGTTAACTTAGTTAACAATTTCGTTAAGCTTAAAGGTAAATCTGTCTTTTTGTATCTTTTTATTATTATTATTATTACTAATTTCTTTCAAAGTAAAGTAGTTGCAAAAATATGAATACAAAGCTACACAAACAACTACTCATAACTATAATTACAAGCACAAATAATTCTTGTAATAAAAGCACATCACACTAGATGATTACAGCTTCACACAATACCACACTATATACTAGCACACTCGTATTTACACTATTCTAAAAGGACTATATTCTGAATATCTTGCTTCTTGAGAAAAGTTGAGAGTATTTCAAACTTCTATCCTAAGTTTCTGATGCCTTCACTTGGAAGTTTGAGGCTCCCTTATATATGAAACAGACTTCAAACGATAATTAAACAAAGCTAAAAGAAGGTTGTCGACATGAGGTATCTTATATGATAACTTTAATTTAGCAAAAGTAAAGTCCAATGTCTTTATGCGTTGGTAACAAAAGGAGAATGCACTAACTTTTTACAAAATGAAAAGTTTTTTGTCCCGGTGTGTCGACTAGCGTTCATTTTTTAAACATATTTGTGATGTTGTGATATTCCTCATTTGTGTAGTCGTAATCAGCTAAAGAATCTTGGCCCTCATGTTCCTCTTGTGTTGTGTCTTCTTTTTCTTCCTCTTTCAAGTCTGAATCATAAGGAAAAAGATAAGGAATCTTAAACCATTTATCTTTCTCAACCTTTTCTAACCAAGTAGTAGTAGCTAGAGTGCACTCAATCTCATTCCTCATAATAGATGAGAAGAAATCACTAATCACTGGAGGAGGATTATAAAAAATGACTATTATTTTTTATCCGCTTGCCAAAAGACTTGAATCATAATCTCTTCAGACCATATTTTTAATGCACATAATGGTTATAGCTTTCATCCATGTAATGCTCTGATTCAGACTACCATTTCCACCCGTACTGCCTGAATTTGAATTCTTAATTGGACTCTGGATTAATCTAACATAATGATAAGAGAGATATAATTCATCTACCCATTTATCTTTGTCCATTCTGGTGTAGTTGATATAAATTTTAATTTTAGGATGCATCCATCAGACCGAATGTTCTTGACAGCTTAAGTTATTATCTCTGGGAAACATTTTAAATCTTCAATAGTTTTTATCTAAAGATTATGAATGAAAACATTCTCCATGAGCCACAATTTTTGCTTTTGAGGGTGTTCTACTTGAACATTAACTATATATCGCCTATAATATGGACATGGAACTAGTGATAAGGTTGATGGAAGAACTTTTCCTTCTCCATGGTGATTATGAAAGCTATACCATTCGAATTCCTTCAATGCTGAAATATGAATTTTAGCACTTTTAGATACGCCACTTTAGCATTACTTCCTTCTGCATATTCCTTCGTATGGACTCCATGCAGTTCTTCTGTTAGGGATGTAAGGGATTGAAGCAAATAAGCTTCATTCTCTTTATAGAAAGCATACAAAATGTTGTCTATGAAGATCTTCTGTCTGAATGCCAATAGCCTTTCGGTTCTAAAAACTGGGTTTTTGAAAGTCTTCAGTGGTTGACCACGGATGGTCTTTTTCCAATAATTTCAGGAACTTTATTACCTTTACAAGAGGTAATTGTGATGACCTAAAATAGGATGGTGCTAAAGAAAGAAAGATACTGACAGGCTAGTAGGTGCACCACATCTCACATCGCTCGGGGGGAAGACGTTATAGTGCTTATGTGTGCAAAACTAGCACCTTACATTGAGACGCGTTTTGAGGTGAAACCTCATGACAAAAACCGTGAGGACCCTTGGGCCCAAAGAGGACAATATCTCAATATGATGGGTCGGGCTATTACAATTGGTATCAGAGCCTGTCCCTAACCAGAAGTGTATCGACGCAGACGTCGGAACATAAGGCGGGTGGATTATGATGACCTAAACTGGGATGGTGCTAAAGAAAGAAAGAAAGACACTAGCAGGCTAGTAGGTACACCACATCCCACATTGCTCGAGTGGGGAAGAAATTATGGTGCTTATATATTAAAACTAGCACCTTACACTGAGAAGCATTTTGAGGTGAAACCTTAAGACCAAAACCGTGAGGACCCTTGGAACCAAAGAGGACAATATCTCAATGTGATGGGCTGTTACAACAATCCTTCTTTTAGGTAAAACAACAACCATTAACAAACTTAATATGTTTTTACGATGCCCTTTCAAACGGACTAGCCGATATTTTACCTTGAGATCAATCAGTAAACGTTGTTCCCTTAGTGCACATCAAAAACTCTTGAACAAGTTTATCTTCTTCATTGAAAGTAACTGATTGACTTCCTTACTACCATGAGACCCTTCATTGGAAGTAACTGATTGACTTCCTTCCTGCCACGAGACTCTTATGCATACACGCTTTTCAGTTCTTCTCACTTAAGCATTCTCATAGGTGTTTTAGCATCTTCTTCATCAAATGACTCTTCAAGAAAAGTAGTGGATTTGGTTCCAGAAGTGCTAGCTTCGTCATAGCTTGCAAATGAATTTATATGAAATTGTAAGCTTATTTTTCTTCTCATATCTTCATAAATCGAAGCATTGGTATTTTTGATATGTTTAACTGGAGGTGTCAGGTTCTATTCTCTTAAGAATGTTACTTCATTCCATTTTGTGGCATGTTTGTGTTAAGAAATATTTTTTGGATTGGTGAGAACTGAAGTGGTAATCCCAGGACTATTGAGAAATCTAGTATTTGTGGTTACGTTCTAGCACATCAATTTATAATAGATTCGATAATCAATCGCAAGTTCTATCATTTCTTTCTTCATAGAGATTATGTCTGTCTTTATCCTTAGACGTTGACAAGGCACAACATCTCTAAGAAAAGTTGTGAAATTTGAAAAAAAAAACATTAAAATATGTAACTTGGTTTGACAGAGAAGATTCTATTGTTCTTAACAGACTTTTCTTAAAATCTGTTATTCTATCGTTATGTAGAACACATATAACTGAGCAGTTTATATCATCTCTGGCTAATAGCTTTATTCCTTCTTGAACTGCTCTAATATGTATGTAGGAATATTTCTTCTATAGTGCATCACTTACTTCTTTTGGAGTTATTAACCTGATGTCTATTTCTCCTCCAGTAGCCGGGACAGTTAGTTCAAGAATCTTGAATCGATGAGAATGTATAAGGAAATTTCTCTTCTTATAGATTTCATTAAATATGAATCTACGAACCGATGCTTCTCAAACACTAGATTTGATTTCACTAAATTTGATTTCATTATACTCAAATTCTTGAACGTTTATCAATTGTATTAGAACTGTGCTTCTTTTACTGAATATTCCGTTCAACATCTTCACATCTTTCTTTGACGTTGTTTTCGGCGACTTCCATGTAAGTAGCTTAGATTCACTAAACTTAAACCCACTTTCACCTTTTTGTGAATGAGGTATAATGATTTTACTAGCTACATTTTGAGCTAGTTGTTCTTCATTAATTTTTTTCATACCCTTCTCCTTCCTTTATATTTTCTACACTCTTTTGCAGATTTGAGATTTTGTTGTTTAACTCTCGAAATTGGTTTTCGAGGTCAATACATATCTCTTTGAGATAGGTGATCTTATAATTTTGCGGGTGTATTATTGCTTATAAATTTTCAGCAAGTTTTTATGTAGGAAGGTAAAAGCTTATAGCTTTTATGTTCAACTGTTTTACTTTTGGATCAACTCTTTGATTCATAATATATGTGAGATCAGAGTTTCTAAAAGCTTCTTCAGAGTTTCATGAGTATCTCTTAGTTCGGCTACCTGCTGACAAATATTGTTTGCAAGATTCTCAGTCCGAACTAATTTCTTTTCAACATCCAATAGATATTGTTTTTTCTTGAGGTAATCAAGCTTAACTTTAAGCATGCTAATTTTTGAATTTATTTCTCAAGCTGATTGATTCTAAGATGAAATCTCTCAAGTTGTTCTAATAACCTTTGTGAGGTCATATCCCTAGATAGATTGTCTATGAACTCAATTAAGTCTAGTCTAGTTGAATCAAGTTCTTCTACTCCAGTTTCTCTTTGAAGATGGATATGTTCGTCGTACAGTTTATTTAAGACTCTACAAGCGTACTTTATCGAGTATTGACTTTCCTAAATATATGCCTTAAATGAAAGCACACTTGCCAATTAGCTGTATATTTTGTAGTATAAAAGAGCTGGTAATTTTTAAGTTTGAATTCTCTCTTGTTGGTCAAGAGAAGCCATCTCTGTGGGATAATCCTTTTACTAACCTGCCTTTGAGCCAAGCATTCTCTGATACCAGCTAGGGCAGATCTAACCGATGCTCAAAATATTAAGAGACTTTTGATCTTCTTCAAAGATTTCTTGGAGAACTTTAATGTTTCCCTTGTTTCGTAGATCCATCGTTGAAACCTGAAAATAATATCCCAGTAGATTTTGTGTTTGTGGAAAGGTTATCTCTGTACTTTTTTTGTTTTCTTAATTTTTTTTCTTTTTTCTTGCTATTCTTTGTAAGATATTTTAACATATGCTAAGAGATCAAGTTTGGTAGCTATTAAATTTGTTATTGATGATGAAAAATTAATTGTTTACCTTCGAGTATGGAGGATGGGTTTAAATATTTGCAGTATGTTGGATGAACAAACTCAAAAATTCTCGGTCCACCATGCTCCGTTAAATTTTTTTAAGCTTTCAAAAAAAACTAAAGATAAAAAACAAAATACAAAAGAAAAGGTTATTTTAGTCTTTTGGTTGCTACTAACCGAAGATTCTAAAAACTCAACAAAATATTCCCAAAATTAGACGGAAGCCTCTTGAAGATAGCGAAACAAGAGTTTTGATATCACTTGAACGTTTTAAAGTTTGGACGTCATATTACAGCATAGTTTAAGGACTTCCGCTGAAATTAACACTTGTATTTTATGTCAATGTGTATTCCTACATTCTTCTTTGTATATAGGAGCTTACAACTCAGATGCTAGTATCTTTTACACGTTTTCAACAGGGAAGCCAGTTACAGGTCTAATCTCAGAAGCCAAGGAGCGCAGCTCAGTTACTTCATCGTTGAGCTTCCATTCGAGTGCACCTGCAAATTCCATAGCATGTTCTGCATTTTTGGCTCCTGGAATTGGCACAATATTGTCCTGGGCTATTAGCCAGTTTAAGGCTACCTGTCAAGAGGAACCCAGTTTCAATCAAATCTCTGAAAGATGAACAAATCCTGGCTAGCATTTAAATCTCAGGGCCAATTTCTGCCTCTTCAAAATGATTCGTTTAAATATTGATGTGTGAAAGACTACATCAAGCTACTGAAAGTTGGTCTACATTTATAAACAGCTTGTCACTTAGTGCTTCTGTATTTGACATTCGCGTCTGTCAAACACTGCTCATGTCTGGACATTCAGGTACCTCGAGTTATTTTTTTCTAATTTTTAGTCACGTTTCCACAGTATCAACAAAATTCAGGCTTGCAAAGAAATTTACACGGTCGTTAAAGAACATGCACAAACCTGTGTAGGTGTTTTACTGTACTTTTCTCCTATTTCCTTGATTCTGTTCAGCAGAGGTTGAAGCTGCATATCACCATGATATTTTAGCTGTAAAATTGGTACTGTGTAATCGACATTCAAAATGATGAATAAGTAACTATGGTTTACCTTTGTAAGGAAGTCACGAGTGTAAATCTGGCCTCGAGGGCCAGTTGGAATGTTTTCAGGTGTATAATTTCCTGTAAGAACACCTGCATACGTACAATGGTTGAAATTTCAGTCTTCACATCTCTCCCACACAATGTCAGACATGAATTTGACTGCCTCAGAACCAATTTTCTATCCATAGACTAAATCTGTAATCATCATACCCACCAGGACTGTGCTAGATTAAGCCCACACAGACTAAAGTAATCACGTATTCACATCCTTTTTGCCTCAGAACATCCTTAAGATGTAAAACTGTCCAGTTAGGGTGGAGAAGGCAGGCGTTTGACTTGTGTTGTAAAACTAGTAAAGTAAATAACCACTATCCACAAGTAGTTGAATTTAATACGAGTGGAACGTCAAATAGATGAGCACATATCTATTGCTCAGACGACTCACTTAAGAGATTTACCATGCAACATTACCACTTATCCGTCAGTAGTTGAATTAAACCATAAGCCAAACCAATAAGATATTCACGAAAGAAAAGGCATTGGAATGCGGAAGAGACAAAATTTTATTTAGTTGTATACTTAAAAGATGACGGGATGGTGAAGTTTTAAGTGAATGAATAAAGTTCTCACAGAAGTACCAGAAAAGAAATAAGATTGTAGTACTGAAGTTCAGAAAACTACTTTAAAAGTAAATGCTATAAAATCGTAAATGCTCATAAAATCAAGCAGCTCATAGCTAAAGGTGAGCAAAGCCTGTTTTCTTAACCTCAATGATTTTTTATTTTTATAATTTTCTTCTGAGTTTATACCTTTACTAAGTTGATCTAAATAACTCCTTACAAAAAAACAAACAAAGAAAGAAAAAGAAAAGTTGGTATAAATAACTACACCAGTGTCAACTTTTTTAAAGCTTATGCAGAGAGGGTCTTGAATGCTGTGAACTGAGAAGACTATAACTTCTTGCTATATTGAGTGAAAATGATCATAGTAAATGCAATAAAGCAAAAAGTTTCACACTTTACCTTGAGCAATAGGTGAATAGGAAAGTAATCCCAAGTTCATCACAGGTAGCCTTAACTCCATTCTCCTCTGGTGCCCTGTATATGAGGCTGTAATTCACTTGGTTTGATGCTAGTGGGATACCTCTCCCTTTGAGTTTCTCATAGGCATTACGCAATCTCTTTTCTGAAATAAAGAACTTTATGTATCATATTCTGATATCTTTTCAGTGTGCAAATATCGTTTTTGCTTGCTAAATTGAGGAAGAAAAGTAAAAGAGACAGGATGTTTATAATGTAGAGGAAGTATATCATCATTCGACTTTTATCAATAATAAAGAGATTTATACCTCTGTAATTTGATAAACCAACTGCCTTCACAAGGCCTTGCTCAACAGCATCCCCAAGACCATCAAGATATCCTGAAAATTGATTGATTTCCAAAGGATTAAGCCTCTTCAGATACAAAGGTGATTAATATATGTAGTTATCACCTGGATAAATAGTTGTTAAATATAAAGATGTTACAGATGAACCACCTTCATTTCCCCACACTCCTGGCCTGAAATCAAATACAAACTTGATTCGCTGTAGTTAGTGGTTGTATTAGCAGAAAATATATATGCTCGTAGAAAGATCATACAAAGTTCTCGTTAAGACCTACCAATGGAGTTGATACAATTCTACTGAAGAAAGACCAAGGCGATTGAGGGAGTCCTTCAGGGCAGAGAGGACACTCTGATGACCCAGCCTCCAAGGTAAAGCTGCAAATTTGGTTGCAACAGCAACCTCCATTTCTGGATCCTTTTCTTTCCTTTCCTTGATAAATCTGTAAGAAATTCACTGGATTTGAATGCCAAAATTCTCAAAAAGCAGAAAACAACCATGATTAGTTGCACTATCTGCTGACTAGATTGTTGAATGAGATAAGATCAGAATCCCGGAATGTACCTTCCTAGTAAAGTTTCAGAATTTATAGCGCCAAAAGAAGCCTGCAATAGTGGAAAGTGATGATTTTGGTTGGATTATCCAAAGAAAATCTAGACATCTATTTGACTGAAACAAAACAATAAACAAACCATAAGACATAATTTTCTCACCCTAGAGCCATAAACTTCAGCAGTATCAAAGAAGGTTATGCCACCATCAATGCTGGCATCAAAAGCATTCTTAACAGCCTTCATTTTCCTATCTGCAATTCTCACATAACATTATCGCAATCATGAGCACAATATTTCATTTTCTTCACACATATTCAAACCAACTCAACCTAAAGTACTTAATAATCCAAACTAGAAAGCTTCCACAATCCTTGAAATTCCTCAAACATCTTGGGGCACTTGTACAACTACAACAATTACCATTTCAGAAATATGAATTCCTGCAAATTTCAAATGTACTTCTTCTCATTTTCAATCTTAAGCTACTTCGGCCTTACAATGTAAACACGGGTTATCAAAGTGGAGCTAAATGAACAGAAAACTCTCTCAAACGGAAAAAGTGAGCATACGCACTCTGGAAAGCAAACTTAGCCACAATTGTACAAGAATAAACCACCAATTTGAAAAGGGTATCACAAATTTTCAATCTTTTCACTCTTGCCTATGTATAATTGAGAAACTTACCATTCAAAGGAATTCTCCAAGTTTCAATCTTGTCAATCTTACTTAAATGAAATTGAGCAAAATACCATGATTACCATCCCATTCAAAGTTATTCCAATATCGAAGGGGTATTATCTCAACGTTTCAATCTTTTCAGTCTAGTTTAAGTGAAATTGAGAAAACTTACCATCCCATTCAAAGTTGTTCCAATAACTGGTGTCACCCCAAGACCAAGCTCCAATCCCAAGCTTTGTCACCTTCAACTCAGAAGCCCCCAATTGCACCTTCTGTTCCTCTATGCTCACATTTTCAGAAGCAACAGCTCTTACTCTACTGACTCTCCTGTGACAAAAATGGAAAACCCTGCACTGCTCACATGCATAGCCATCACCTTCTGAAATTGAAGATCTTTGTGCTAAAAACTGAACCAAAAGGCTAGAAATTATAGGTCCCAGAAGTTAGGAGAGGAAGAGACAAAGGTTTGAGGAATCAATCAATAGTTGTAAAGAGTAGATATGTGTGTGTTGGGCTGAGAAGAGAGAAGTTAAAAACATGAAACATGGTCCTTAGGTTGTACACGTTGAACATGTAAAATGAGATTTCCAACTTGAAGCAGCAACACAGGAGAATGCGGACGGCTTGATCTGCATGCGCCATTTACACAAACCGAATTTGCCGACGACGGAAGTGGTCTCGTTTTGGGCCGAACTTGCAAGTCTAGTTGATACTCGAGAGTCGAGAAATAAAACAAGGCAGTTTCATTTCTTTCCGCCTGTGTTGCCGAAGTGAAGGGAATAGTACTTGGTAAAAAGGATAGTTGTTACTATCAATTTTTTAGAGTATCTTTAATACACGGCATGCATCTTATTTTATATAGTAGCATTGGTCTTCGTATTTGATTTTTTTTCTTTTTGAAATGACTCACGGTTGATATATTTTCATCTTAATATGATAATTCTTAATAGTGCGATTTTCGTCAGTTTGATTAGTTATTGTCTATTTTTTGCTATTTGATTCAATTTATTGTGCAATTTTTGTTATTTGATCAATTATGTGCAATTTGACCACAAATGTAAATTTCATTTTGAAAGAAAGCTGAGCAATAATCAACAACGAAAATTTCAAAATTACATGTAGTAAGTTATCAATAAATATCAAAATTTGCTTGTAAAAATGCAAAAAAAAAGAGAGGCAAAACCGTCATTAATATTAGTATTATGAATATTATTAGTATCATTAATATTAGCATTATGAATATTATCATTATCACTAATATTATTGTTATTAAAAATGTCTTTTTTCATGCAATTAGTAAAGAATTGAAGTTTAACGAAGTTTGACACAGTTTGGTGAAAATTGGTAAAGTGTTGAATTGTTATCGGAAAATGATAACTGGAATTCTGAAAATGTCAAGTTGACCATGTTAAGTAAATTTGGTGATTCACGTAAATTGGTAAATCGACTCAAGGTTAAATATTTGGTTAGTGTGACACGTTGGGTGTCCATAGTAATTCAACGAATTATTATGTGACACCCTAACGTCATTAAAATGGTAAAGGAAAGTTCGGAAGCTAAGTCGGACTTCCGGTAAACTGAGTAAAGAGTCGATAACTGGAAAGACAAGTTAAAAAGGTTAAAGAGTTAAAAAGGAAATTTGTTGGTCAACTTAGTCAATGTGGTCATTCCTGGTCAAACTAGGAATGTTGAGGTCTGTTGACTATTATTGTATCTTGGTTGCTAAACTATTTTAATTCTGCAGTGATTATTGGACGAGGTAGCTTACGCGGTGACCTCGGTTCACCGAGACAGTTCCTGGAAGCTTACGTATGGAACAGCAATTCCAGGTAGGAAATCTGAACCCCCTTTGGTAGTGGTTTTGTATATATATGAGAAAGTGCATGATTTTGTGTATGCTCATGGTCGATATCTCGGGAGAGTTTTCTTTATATTAAATGATTTATGATTGGGCCAAGAAAACTCGAGGCTAGACGTAAATGACTTTTATACGATGATGTGATATGTTGAGCACCGTTGTCCCGATTTTCGGTGAGTGACCTGAGAGTGGCGGGACCTAGTTTTTAGACTACGCTTCCCACGGTGTCGATAACCGTGAACCTCCGGAGGGGCAATGCCCTGTTTATTTAAATTATCCCACTTATGCTCGTCTCGTACAAAGTTAAGCGAGACGTAAGTGCGGTGTGCTGTTACGTGAAATTTGTTGGGCATTAGCTGTAAATGGACACTCTCGCTACTATTCGTCTTCAGATGCATAGGTAGTTGGCCCCGGTTTGCTGTATAGACAAACCCGGGATTCAGTCACAGCCCTGCAGGCTGTATTGTTTATTGAGCGCTCTGGCCCCTGTTTTAGCATACTGCACTGTTTTCCTGAAAGATATGAAATGATGTTTTTGTGTGTCAAGGATTTTCTAAATGGTTTTATTAAGAGCTCAAATCTATATGTATATATATATATATATATATATATATATGATTTTATAGTTTTCAAACCTATCAATGGTGTGCCTATATGTGAGCATGCGATGACGACGCTCACCCCTACAACAGATTGTTTGCAAGTACTATGACGGGATAGATAGAGAGAGTTGTGTGGAGCTTCATTCCTTCCTCAATGTTTGGTCCTAGTTGTACTCACTTTTCTGGTTTACCTTTCGAGTCATATACCAGAGCATGTTACATAAACAGTGAAGGTGTCATCCCGATTTGTTAACTATGTTTTATATTTTTATTGTTGTCGCTAAATTTTTAATTGACCCTTCAATTTGACCACCTTCTGCGAAATTGGAAAATCTCTGATGAATGTTTTAAGAATTTCTTGTGGTGCCACTCAAAGTATTAAAGATTAAATTTTATTTTACTTACTAAAAAGCCTACAACTTTAAGTTAATAAGTTGTTGGCACGTCCTTCGGACGTGTTGGCTTCTTATTGGCTTAAACTCGTGGCTACTGTAGTTTCCCCTCCCGACGTGCCCTATATATATAATAAAAGAAAAGCTATTAACCCGGGAGAGTTACGACTCATCCATTGGGCGTGCCCCCTACTAGCTACCTGATATGACGAAGCAGATGGTTGTGCTCCAACTCTCGATCCTCCTAAGGCCGGCGATGATACTCTTCTGGGTCTGTTTGCGAGGTGTAATTGACATAGTCAGGTAAATGCATTCGAGGATTTATTATCTACAATTTACGACTCGATAAACTTCTCGTTTATCTTTCTGACATTAGAGTCTAATTATTTGATACCTCGATTCTTAAACTAGTGAGAATTCAGGATTGTTATCTATTCGATATTTATGTCGTTTCATCGCCTATTTAATTTAAAATATTTTTAAACAAGGTTTAGTAAAAGGTTATAAACCCTTTTACAATTCTAAAACCTTTAAATTAATTGACTGTAACGGTAAAAATGTAAAAGTTAAAAATCAAAATCAACATTAAACAGTAAAAATTAACGGTCAACGGTAAACAATACAAAAACAATAAGTTATTGACCTAATATGATTGTCAATTAAAAGTTACATTGGCTCGTAAAAATTAGCCCTCCGTAACCAGAAGATCCACATTGTCGATCTACAATGGAGTAATCAATCAGGGGCTGAGGGCCTCTAATTACCCTCCCAGCTTTACGTTTCAGCATGATCAAAACAAAGCCACACAGCCAGCGATGACACTGAATTGAAACGAGAAGAAAAAGCCACAGTGACATATGTCCCACTCCAACAATGAACCAATGAGAGCCCCTACAACCTTATCCCACATCAAAATCCAATCCTCCAAATCATCCACTCCCCCCGATCCAAATATCCCAAAAATTAAACCAGCCATTTCCCTTCACATATCACACAAACCAACATATCCAAAACCCCATTTTTCCTTAGCTCACATCACACATTTGTACACACACCACAGCCATCACAAAGTGGGAGCTTTCTAGAGAGACTAGTAATGGCCTCGACTGCATGCTTTTTGCACCACCATGCACTCACTACTTCCACTGCCGCTAGGTCTTCCTCGTCCCAGCGCCAAGTGGTGAGCATCAAGCCTAACCAGGTTGTGATCTGCAGGGCTCAGAAGCAGTCTGTCCAGGAGGAATACGGCGGCGCTATCTCTCGCCGTTTGGCTCTTACTCTCCTCATTGGTGGCGCTGCCCTAAGCACCAAGGTTGCACCTGCTGATGCTGCTTATGGAGAATCCGGTATAGTATATACACTTCTCTTCCTTGATTGCAAAACAAGAAGTTTTGCTTGGTCTCTAATCATATGCTTGGAAGTCTTCCTTTATTTGATGATCCATGAATGCATTTCTTGAGGAAGCCTCTAGGGCAACCGGATATATTTTAAAAGAGCGAGGTAGAAGAAAAGTGAGTAGCAAGAGTAATCTTATTGTCTTCCACTATTAGTTGTTGATATTAAGTATAAAACACAATGAAAACTGCTGCTACTATCGCCAAGCTATTCTTGCTAAACTTTGTCGAAAATGATTTTGATTATCTGAAAGCACTTCATCAATTCAAAAAGCATATGATATACCAAATAATGGATTTGAGTAATAAGGGGTAAATGAATGCGTGCAGCCAATGTTTTCGGAAAGCCTAAGACAGCAACAGACTTCTTGCCGTATGCTGGAGAAGGGTTCAAGCTGTCTATCCCTGCAAAGTGGAACCCCAGCAAAGAGGTGGAATTCCCTGGTCAAGTTCTTAGATATGAGGACAACTTTGATGTTACCAGCAACTTGACGGTCACAATTAACCCAACTGACAAAAAGTCCATCACTGATTTTGGCAGCCCTGAACAATTCCTCGGCCAGGTATACATAAAGATGTTAGCTAGCTAGCTTCTCCTTGTTTCTCATAACGACAATGCAATCATGTCGCAGAACTCTTTATACACTGATAGTTCGGTTATGATGTTGCTATTGTTTTCAAGGTGGACTATTTGCTAGGCAAACAAGCCTACTTTGGAAAGACTGATTCTGAGGTAACCTCTAGTCCTAATAAGGGTTACCAAGCTCTTTGTTGCAGACTATCCTTAAATGTGACAAGTGACATCTCATCAAAGATCAAACTCTGTTGAGTTCTTATGGAATTTGACTTGGAAATGTGTAGGGAGGTTTCGACTCAGGTGCTGTGGCCGTAGCCAACATATTGGAATCTTCACAACAAACAATTGATGGCAAACCATACTATTTCATCTCTGTGTTGACAAGGACAGCTGATGGTGATGAAGGTGGCAAGCACCAACTGATCACTGCCACCGTGAAGGACGGTAAGCTTTACATCTGCAAGGCCCAAGCTGGAGACAAGAGGTGGTTCAAGGGAGCAAAGAAGTTCGTGGAGAACAGTGTGACCTCTTTCAGTGTTGCCTAATTAAGAATCTAATGAGGGTTTGTATATGTAAATCACCTTGTTTAAGACTGATTTGTGTCGAGCTCTCTAGTCTTTTTCTTTCTACTTTTTTCTCCCAAATGTTTCAGAGTTGGTTATAATTGAGGGAACTGGTTGGATAACTTGGAGTAGCCTTGAGCAAATTGAAATATTTTATGGTATAAAGAAACCTTTTGAAATGAGATTTTCCATCTCAGTGATCCACTCTAGTACTTTCTAAAGTACAGGTTCTAACTGTCCAGCACTGCACCAATTCCAAGAAAATGGCTTCTCCAACAGTACAGGGTTTATGCTTATGAGGTATACTTCAATTTTCACATAACAGCTGTTGGAGGCACAATCTGGTTATCAAGGAGTATAAACCCCAAAAATTCAAAATGACAATTTAAGGTTCTGTTCATGCTGATGGCAGAGAAGAAGTTATGGTGCATCATCTAAAGCATATGGCAGAGAAGAAGTTATGCAGTTTGTAAACGATAAAAAATGGGCAGCTGATAAATTTAGGGATTGCTTTAAGCCCTTAAGGTACTCACACTATTTTATATGTAGAAGGTTTGCCATAATTTTACCCGTCAAAGTAAATTTGAGATCAAAACAAATACCAGCTATAAAAACTTATCACCCAAAGAACCTGAGAATAAGCTCCAGACAATTATTCTTAAACACACATAACCAGAGTCACTAGATCATCTAAACCTCGACACCTTCAATTGAGAAAGAAAGATGCAGATTTTATTATGCGCAAGTAGCTTCTCAAGATAGCATGCTAACTAAGAACTTGCAACCAATAGGCCAAGCCACCTCTCATGCACATAAAATCAACAGCATCACTTGATGAAAGAAATAAGTACTGAAAATGAAATAGTAGATTTATTATATAGTGTGTTACTTGCTGCGCAATCCACATGCTTGCTTGACATGAATGTCTGATCTTGTAATGCAATGGTCCGAGAAAGAAATTATAACCGGCGGTTTGCTTTCCATGTCTTTTTCAACTTCTCCCATTGCAACAATGGACGCCATTGCTGTGTGCATCCTTGTGTTTTACTTTTAGCTCATTTAGTCCCCATATTCGAATTGTACGGTCATCACTAGCTGAGGCTAACATGTGTGGGTTTTTTGGATTCCAGCTGACACAATTAACAGCTCCGGAATGCCCTGGCAATACCTCTATAAGCTCCCCCGAGCATCTATGCCATACATAAAGCTGCAGGGTGAGACATTTGTTAGCACACCAAAGGAAAAGGACAAGTCAATGTTCACATGTTCTTTTCGATTTAACAGCAAAGCCACTTAATGCAGTTTCATCAGGTTGGCTTCACTGTACAGTGATGGTCTCTAATATCATAACATCCACCAAACCCATGAATGTGTGTATAAAAAATAAAAATAAAAAGACAACGAAATATAACGTTCATTTAAAAATAAAATAAAAAATACACATCTTTCTTTTTAGGTTAACCTCTATACTTCTTGATACCGTGTACCTAAGGGGTTAAACCTACTCCGGGCATTTGCCCATGTGGAAGGAGAGTTTTATAAAACAAAGCCCTAGAGAAAGAACATACCAAGTTAATAAGCTACCCATCTGCCTACCTCACAAATTCTTTTACGACATTAAACTAATAATCAATCTCTCATCATTTCATTTCTGTCAAGGGAATGATCCCAGCAATATATTGGAACCATATCCTAAACAAGAAACGTGACATAATTGATAGTGTGTGTGCGTGTGTGTATATATATATATACAGAGATTCTCAGTTCTTTCCTAAGCTTTAGTAAGGATTTTTTGAATTGGCTAACCTTTAGATCATATTTTCTCATCTTAACCGTTCAGTTTCTAGATATATATGAGTAGATCATCTATGCAAAATTTCAACTAATTAAGGAAATCCGCACCCAACTCTTGGTAAGGACGTCATTAGCCAAGAAAGCCTGTATATATATAGGGCTCTTCTAGTAAGAGATCTCTCATTGTGACTTATATGAGGGATTGAGCATTAGACCAACTTTTCGATCACATTTTTCAATATCCACCATTCAACCTCTAGGTATATATGAGTAGATCATTTCTAGAAATTTTCAGCAAATTTGATTTTCGTTAAGACTTCAAACTAGCTTAAATCAATAGACAGTTCAAATCTGCCAAATCTAAACCGTTCATGAAAATCACAGTTTTGAGCACCTTAACAATCACCAATTTGAATAAAATTTTGCAAAAGTGATCTACATATTAGGACCTAAAAAATGAATGGTAGAGGTTGAAAAATTTGATCAAAAAGTTGGTCAAATGCTCAATCTCTCATATAAGTCATAATAAGGGATCTCTCATTGAAAGGACTATATATATATATATATATATGCAACACTTGTGCAAGTAATGTCTGCCTCCTACATGATCTCCCCCAGAAATAAACATTGTGATTAATCATCAGAGATAGATACAAACTTTATACGTGATGAACAGAAACAAAGGTAAAAAAGTGAATTTGATGCTTTAACTTTACTCCTGCAATTTGCTTTGCAAACAAGCAAAAGATCTCGGGAGGATGCAACTAAATTCTTTACCTGTGAGTCCTCACTACCACTAGCAATGAAAGCTTCTTCAAGTCCACCAAAACAAGACCTGATGACAAATCGGGTGCGTTTGTGACCTTGGTACTTGGCAACAAGCTTGACTTCACCTGCTATGCTCCAGAGATGAATTTCTTGGTTCAAAAGATTTACTAACAATAACTTATCATCGCTTGAAAGAGAAAAAGAAGTTATAGGTTTATCCTCTTCAAGTAGTATGTCAACTTTGGCTTCCCTGTCATGTAGCAATATAGCATTTTCTCTGCAAGTACTTAATATTTTCTTTCCATCACTAGTTATTTCCAAATCAGAGATTTTTGAAGTTCGCTGCCCTTTCCAACACTCTAGCTCTTTCCCTTCTAACTTCCACGTGCAGATACTCTTGTCAGTGAGACCAGAGAATATCCATTTCCCATCTGGGAACCATCCACACGACAATAGACCAACACCAGGTTTTTCATAAACATGGAGGCATTCACCAGTAGAGACATCCCAACGCCTAACAACCTCCTCCACTCCACAAGTGAGGAGCTGACAGTCATCAGGACTCCATGAAACATAGCAAACCGGTTGATGGTGACCAACTAGCATATGCTTTAATGACACCCAGCCATTTACATCAACCTAAACAATATGAAATTGGAGGGTACAAGCTTCTTTAGACAATAGGATAAAGTCAGATAACAACAAGAATGACATCATTCAGATATGAATTATGATGATACAAGTAAAAAAACAAGAATGACATCGTTTCAAATAAGAATTATACTCTGAAATGTTCTGTATTGCAAAAATATAATAATAGGCAGAATAAGCCCAATGTTTACCAGGGATACACATGGGATTCTCATTTCCAAATTGGCTTGTAGATAGCTTTGAGCCCAATCAAAAGTAATGAAATTTTTTTGAAATCCTTGCAATCATCTTAGATCTGTATGCATGAATTTTCATTTTATTTATGCTTTCAGTTTGACCATGCATTTCTTTCAAAAATTCCCAACCTCAAATATGCTCCCATCCAACATGGGGTTATGGGGGCCATGTT
The DNA here is from genome assembly GCA_951800085.1 of Comarum palustre. Lineage (NCBI taxonomy): Eukaryota > Viridiplantae > Streptophyta > Magnoliopsida > Rosales > Rosaceae > Comarum > Comarum palustre. Next base: position 5,969,007 of record OX637578.1, read on the forward strand.
TAAACAACTATAATCAGAAAATTATGTTAGCTTATACCGAATTAGCAAAGGAGAATAGCAACAGTGCAAACACAGATGGAAAGCAGGATTGGAGTACACATGAAGAAATTGAAAGAAATAAAAATAAACAATTTAATAGAGATCATCAACACAATAACAATATGCACTCATCTATACATTGACAGAGATTTGTGTTGTTCCCAAAGGAATAGAAATCAAACTATAAGAGTAGGGCAGTAGGCACAAGACTAAGATAGCTCCACAATGTATTAGTGCATTAGTCTTACCTCCCATATAATAGCTGATTTATCACTTGACGATGAAGCCAAGAACTTCCCATTGTGTGAAAATTTAACAAACCAGACTTCATCACTGTGGTCTTGTAATACCTGAAACAAAAATGTGACGACAGATTTAGAAAGTAGGTGAAACTAATAGCTAAGCACCAAAGAGTGAGTAGTCCAAACGAACATAAAATCCTATTTACAACAAAAAGCATCATAGAGAGTAAAATAGCAGGACTTGTACAGTATGTTTGTGAGAGAGAGAGAGAAGGAAATCTGCTTTTGACAGGACATACATATGGACATACCATAGACATGAACCGATAAGATGGATTATAAATTACTTCAGCTGGGAAAAATGTAGACTGACTCAAAGGGTCAAGTTAGTTTTTTGACAATTAGGGGTCAGGTTATTTAAATGTATCAGACCTTTGGCAGCAAATTATTAAGATGGGAGATGTACTAAACAAGGATGCCTGGAAACGCATTGCCATTCTCAATGCACCTATCACAAATGTCTGAATGGTACTACTGATAAGAAAAGCTAATATCCCTTTCAGATTAAAGAAAAAAAACACTCAATAATAGAACCATGACCCTTGAAAGAAAAAAAGTGTTCCCATTTGCAAAAGGATAAGATACAATGCTAGCAATATCATGACTTCCATGTTCTATTGAATTTTGGAAACTATTGAGCTGTAGCTAAGGCACAATGTAGTTTGACACATTTCTTTACATTCTATGTTTCTAACCCCCAAAGCCGGAGGGGGAGCACAAAACCACATATCATGGTGACACCAGCTGTCCACGCACCTAACAATATGCCACAGTATCATTGCATAAAATCCTCTAATGAATCATCGCATGAAAATACAAGTACAGTAAGTATATGAATTCACGTTTATTCTACAAAATGGAGAAAAGCAACTTGGATAATCCACGCAACCACACATAAGAGCTTATGACATCCCTTTTTATCAAAGAAAAGCTATCAAGTTCCACATGTCCAATCTGGTCAGTAAAGCTGTGCAACTCTCTGAGCTGAAATGATTTTACTGACAAACTAGTTACCCTATATTTGGGTTCTGAAACTTCTCTAGTTACTGAACCTATATATACTCTACATTTTTCAATCATCCCCCTAATTAACAGGGATAACCAAAATCCTCCTCGAAGAACACAGTAGACTGTACCATATCCTTGTTTCTAACATAAAACCTATCATCCAAAGGCATTTTGCCATAATCACAAGTGCCCCCTCCCATCACACCATAAAGCAAAAGTGAGTGATAAATGGTTGGACAATTTGTTTCAAACTTGCAATAGTTTCATATTAAACCCTGGTTTCACAATTTGCGAGTGTGCTAACAAGAAAACACAAGTTTACTCTTGATCTAGTTTATCAAAAGTTCATGGACGCTGATGGGTGCTTCTTGTGAAGATCCGTCCAGCAATTCTATTCATGGTCTATGAAATGTAAGAATAATTACAAAACTGAAAGTATCCTTACCAAACACAATGCTAGTCTCTCCTCATAAGGAACATAAACTATGATGGACCAAGACAGGTCTAACTTACCCGGGAATGATACTGCTTAATTGAGATAACTTATATCATAATCAATCAGCACAAAGACTATCATATTCCCCAAAAAAGAACCCAAAAGTAAATAATCTCTATCTTATATAAGATAAACTTAAACTAACCTGCACTGTTTGAGAAGGAATTTGATCTCTCCCACACCGATGATCGGTGTACAAAGACATGTCCTCGTTCAAAGAGTTGTGAAAAATGCAAGTATCACGCTGTAACACGAGGGCTTGTTCAACTAAATGTTCCAACCTTCTTTCAAGTATCATAACATTTGGCGGGAGCAGCTTTCGCAATTCCTCCAATAACTTTGGCCGAGACTTGGCCCTCACAGTGCTTTGACCAGGGGACCCAACAAATGAAGGAGAAACTATGCATGATGAAAGCTCATGAACTCTGCTAGAATTTATGCAAAGAGGTGCAATCTCAGTCCTCAATGTCTTTAATGCATCCATGTCCTTTTTCTCATTTAGAAGTTCAAGAAACTTCTGTTCCAATATCAGAAAGGAAGCAGATTTAGCAATATTTTCATCTGAGAGACCAATTTTCTGCAACGTGACTACACTTTCATCCCAATTTCCATTGAGAATTTGCTCCATAAATAGATTTACCACAGGAGAGTGTAAAGGTATTCCAGACTCTTCCTCCAGACGAGCACCACTTTTGTTATAGCCAAGAGAATATAGTGCCTTTGCTATTAGTCGGACAAACTCAACTCTCTTAATAACACCTTTAGAACCAACAACCTCTTCGTCCCCTTGGGATGCTAGGGGCCGAGCCATCAAGTATCTTGAAGAGCCAGCTACAGGCTCTGTATAAGATGAACCGTTGGAAAGGCCTCTCAAGTCTCCAGGGGATACCTTCATGCGTTTTGAGGCTGGTTCTTCATTCCCCACACCTCCCATGAAATGTGCACCTCAGCCCATATAGTATTACAATGAAAGAAACCTAGACAGATTTTCCCAAGGGCCTCCAGCCGGTCACCAGAAAAAATTCCTGAAAAATATAGTAGAAGAGTAAGTTTCTGGGAGTTCATTCTATGAAATAAAACTCTATTGCTAAACTTGATCATAACAAAACAGCAAAACATCAGATAATAAAACCATGCTCTTAGAAGCTGTAAGCCAAATCTTACACCCTGACAACACATATAATCAATATTCAATGATACTATGTTATATCTAAAGATATATCAAGACCAGTTTGCATTAGCCTTTACAACTTGTATTTTACACATAGTTGGGACCAAAGAATAGAATTCCATTATTCAGAATCACCGAGTTAAAAAAGTTCATACCAAATAAGGATTATGGTATAACAAAATGGGCACTAATATCGATAAGGGAAAAATTTCAGTTGTACATGATGGCAATCCAAAACAAGTTCACACAAGAGTACCAATCTTTCTAAGTGACCACATCAAAGAATAGGCATCCAATGAAACTTCATAGCACATCAAAAGTAATCAGAAAATGAAGAAGAGAACCAGTACAGTTTCTCTTCACCTTTCACCACATGTGGCAAGGAAACTATCATTCCAACAAGTCAATCAATTAAACTGTCGAAGGATAGAGCAAATGTACCACTAACAAAATGATCCACATTCAGTATTAAACGTACATCATATTATTGACACGCTGCATCATGAGAGCTAAATACCAAGACAATAAACTAGTGATCTGACCACTACGGAAACAGTGTCAGTCCATATTCAGACCATAAAAGATATGATTTTGACACTAAACAAATCCTCGGCGATAAACCCATATCAGAAACAATAAAAACTTGGCAATCCAACATACTAAGCATTAGAAAACAAATCAAAACATGAAATCCGTAACCAAAACAGCAAAACATAAGGACAGCCATGAACACATAAACCGATTCTCAATCAACACCAAACCAGAAACCCAGAACAAAAACATTCATATACAAATGACACCAACAAACAGCAATCATAATGTTAGCCCAAATATACAGATTAACAAGCTAAAAAGCTTAATATTTATACCCAGAAAGCGATTTAAGTCTGGAACCGAATCCGATCAACAACCCAGCACAGCAACAGGTTAGGGATTCAACAATCAATAATGGGTATTGAGAACAAAGGAGACCAAAGCATCTGAAACAAGAACTAACTTTTCTTCTCTGTCGGCACATTAAAATTACACATAGGTAGGCAAAGCACCAGATTGAGGTGATAACATGAGAGAAAGGAAATGAAAAAAAAGAAAACAAATACAGAGGAAAATGAAATAGCAGATTGCAAATTTACAATCAATGTCCCAATGAGTTGTGGATTTGAGGGGAAAAGGGTAATGGTAATAATGAATAAAGTATCTGGTGCCTTTGAGAGTTGCCTCTTTTGCGTGGAGGAAACCAACTCGATGAGGTTTATAGAGAGAGAGAGAGAGAGAGAGAGAGATGAGTCTTCACTCCAACTTGCCACAACCTTCACATGGGGAAGCCAAGAGATTTACAGAGTTCAGATTTGGGCCAAGATTAGGGAACTTGCACTGAGTTGGGCTAGGTAGAGGTTGAATGTCCTAGACTCAATTGTGCGTTGCTCTTGTAAGAGAAAGCACGAGAAATTTTGATAAGTGACTCACCTTTGATGTTCAAAATGATTTTTGACCTACATTTTAGAAACTAATGAAAAATAACCTTTTAATCTGGTAAAATGACATATAAACCCCATCTCATTTTACAACCCCAAACCTATCTCTCCATCTCTCAACAGCCGCCTCATCTATCCTCTACATCTCAAAAGCAGTATATCACAAGCCTTGTTGTATCTAATTGGGTCCATTGCAATTACCATTCTCGTTACATTTCATTGTACTAAACTAAATTATCACCCTGCTTTGCAATAGAATTGATTTGCTCACAGAATTTCTGCAATTCTGAATGTGAAAAACAGTTGACACCGCTAACATGAAGACCAAAACCAGAAAAATTACATGACCTTCTGTACTAATACGGTACACAACAATCCTGAAGACAAATTTTCTACTGTTGTACTTGGATTTGACAACTCGGAAAATTGTGATGGAATTTCACTATGAATATTGCAAAACTTCAATTCCTTCACTTTCTGCAGTCTGTATACAGTGAAAGATGAACAACTTTCTGTATGATTACAAACTACGCTGTGCAGAGAAAAAAAACTACTCTTGCTGACTTGCATTCATGTGAAGTTGAGTGCTCCAAAAATTATGCACTCCTGGGGCCATCAAGGTCAAAACCATCAAAGCTACTGGGGTCAGATCCACCCAAAATTCTAGTCAAAAGGTACAACCATCAGCGCACCTTCTCTTAAATACCTTCTCTCAAATACTAGGCATCAAAACCGGAAAGAGTAACCATCAAAACCTTACAGCCTTGGGGCAGAAGCGAGAGAAATACCCTGATGACTGACATCTTCATTTGGGCCTTCAATAGCTTTTGATATTTACCTACTTGGCGAGCTCTCTGCAATCTACATTACAAACAGCTATTACAATTGTTTGCAATTGTATTACCTCCTTTTCGAGATCCACATGAACTTCATCTGAGGAACTCATATAAGCTGCGTTGCTATTTTGGATAATTTCCCTAACACGATCAAGATTTTCTGGCGGTAACTTCTGAATCAGATTTCCAAGCTTGTGCTTCTCATGAATGGTCATGGGCCTGGAATATGAAGTTAAAAGTTCAACAAATGCTATGCAAGGATGAAGCATGTCTTTATCCATTATCGTTCTAGTTCCCAAAATTTCACCAAACAAAATATAAACTCAGTCTAACTTTGGAACCCTATCCCTTCCATGTGAAACATCGTCTCAATCATGATTTCAATTCTTAAATGTCTCAACCATCTACTTCCAGATGCCTATAAAACATTAGACCGTCTCATGTTTTCAACTCAAGTACAATATAAAGCAGCTATAGCTGTCAAATATCAACTCTGAGGGAGCATCATTACTACATTCCTGCACTTGGACATCACAGAATCAAGAATCTTCTCAAGCTGCTGCTCCATGTGCCCTAGCTGAAAAACAGAAAGAATTTTGGTTCAGATGTAAAACATTGTAAAATAGGAAGCGTAAAAAGCTCACATAATATTGTTGATAAGGGAAACAAAGGAATCTGATCAGACTGTGTACTAATGGAAAAAGAAGGAATTCCAGAAAATTACTTCCACAAAATATTGATCAGAATATTTTTTTACCGTCTCCTCAACCTCCAAGTCATTGCTCTCTATAAGGGACTGCAATTCATCATCCACCTGAAGACTGCAATCCATATAATCCAAGTGTGCCATACAAGATTGCACATAGAAGTAATTTCTAATACTATTCATATGAACAGAAATCCAAATTGAACAACAGAAAAATGAACCTGACAAATGAAACCAGCAAGAACAAACTTCCAATTGTCGGCAAGAAGCGAAACTTCAGTCGACCACTCATTGCATATTTTCCTCCATAGCTTCACAAATTTAATCAAAATAAGATCAATCAAAACAACATTGAAATTGAAAGTTACAATTGTTCATCATGGCTACTGGCAGCAGGACGATAGAAGGCCAAAAACCTCACCTCTGCACAGTCACGATCTCGGCAGAGGAACAGGAGATGGTGATGACGAAGCTTCAATGCTTAAAGGTGAGGTGGATTTTGGTTGTTGAGTTTCTGGATTTTTATGGTTGGTGAGATTGGTTTTTGAATTGATTGTTGTGTTTTGGTCGATGGAGGAGGTAGGGCAGCATGGTGGAGCTCGAGAGTTTGGCTTTAGTTTTGGAGGCTTGGATGAAGAGGGAGAAGCCCTCCTGGCGTGATCGCAGTTTCGGCAGAGGAGAAGAGGACGCCCCAGAAATAATCGATGAACGAAACCAGAAAGAGGAGAAAAAGAGGCGGCTGTTGAGAGATGGAGAGATAGGTTTGGGGTTGTAAAATGAGATGGGTTTATATGTCATTTTACCAGATTAAAAGGTTATTTTTCATTAGTTTCTAAAATGTAGGTCAAAAATCATTTTGAACACCAAAGGTGGGTCATTTATCAAAATTTCTCAGAAAGCACTCACTCTTACAATTATGGAAAAGCAACGTAATCTATCTAAATGAGGTGAGAAGATTTAGAAAATGGTGAGAATGATTAAATTTTTTAATAAATGTTCATTTGATACTAATTATTAGGTTTCATTGTCTATTTTAATGAAAAAAAAATTTCCTCGACCATTTCAATTAATCATATCATAATTACATTTATATCCCTAATGAACTCTCCATCTCACAGATCTCTCTCTGTTTCATCTTCTCGATTCGAACCGCCATCGTCGTTTCTTCTCCTCGGCATGCACGCCTTCGATCCAAGGCCGGCGACGAACAAAAGAGTTATGCAGTCGTCAGAGTCGACGGTGTCAACATCTCTCTCTCTCTCTCTTAACCTCGCCTCGACTCGACCCGACCCGAAGCTAGCCAACGTGTCGTCGCAGACAATAACACATGATCCAGATTGAAGTTGTACATGCGGAGGTGACGGTGACGATCACCAATGAGTTTCGTTGTGGTTAGGCTTGATTTAGCGTCAGGTAGCGATCTTGGTGAAGATTGAGATCCCGATCTTGTTTTGGTTTATTCGACTTATTGGGAGCGTTGGAGTTCTATATCGGGGTCTAAGAGGAGGCACCTGCTCGGCCTTGTTTCTGACGGATTCGTTAGATGAACTTGCCAAAGGTGCTGATCGGCGCTTGAAAGCAGGATGCGGCTGATTAATGGGGTAGAAGCATTGGTCTTCAGATCTTATGGCGGTGGTGTAGCTGCTCTGGTATGTAGGTTTGGTGAATCGGGTTTGGGTATGGGCCTTCGAGCATGGGTTAAACCTTGATTTGGTAAAGCATGTTGTTCTTGAGGTGTTGGTGATCGATGGAGGATCCCAGGGTAACCTCCTCTACGTAGGATGCATGGTTCTAGGTTGATCGGTTTTTACAGGTTTAGGATACGTCCATTCATGTCGTTTTTGCTTAACTCTGGTTTGTTTCTATAGTTTTGTTTTCTGTTTGGTTCGCCGACGAGCTTATTAATGACTGTAGCAACTCCATATCTGATTCGAGCTCGACGACTATGAGGTTTTCAATGGCTGTAGCAAATCTCTTTCAAATATCAGTACACTTGCTAGTTTGCTTTCGTAGAAGAGATGTCAAATCTAGTCAAAAACAAATCCAAGGTTTGTGAAGAACACTCTGGTTTAGTGTCTTCCTCTTCTTCTTCTTCTTCTTCTTTTATCTGCTCCAATGCATCGAGTTTGTTCATCTACTCGAGTTTACTATCCTAGTAAAAGTTTGCTAATGGTAGTAAACTTTATTTAATCGCATCTAAGTTGATTTGTCACTGTTTTTAATGTGTATAATAGGCCTTGGAGATATTGTTTTGCAAGTTTACTACCTCTGGTACAAGTTTATTAGGGGTAGTAAACTTATGATTTACTACCAATGTCTTGAGTTTGTTCATCTGCTCAAGTTTACTACCCTAGTAAAAATTTACTAAGGGTAGTAGACTTGGATTTGATGAAATACTGGGGTCAGTAGACTTGGTTTTGAAGTATACTGGGGCTAGTAAAGTTGGTTTTGATTTGTACAGTGGGTTATTAGACTTGGTTTGGAGTATACTGAGGTTAGTAGATTTGATTTTGTAGTATACTAGGATTATTAGACTTAAATTTGGAGTATACTAGGGTTAGTAGACTTGGATTTGATGTAGATGTAGCCCAGTAAACTTTCTGTAAAAGTTTATTGCCCGGTAGAAAAAAAATCGGGTAAAATTCTTGCTACCACTAATTTTCTGGCGTCTGGTGACCTGAGTCCGGCGGTTGGTGACCTGAGACCGGAGTCCAGTGACCGAAGATGCTCCGGTAAAATATTTTCTCTCTCATTTTTTTCTCCAAGTGCTTATAAGGAACAAGGGTAAAATTGTCTCAAAAAATTATTTTATTATGAATTTAATAAAGATTTGTGTATTTGGACATTAGTAAGAATACCTTGTATTGAAATGAACATTTGACTTTTTAATTCATTAGTTTGGGGTTTGACTTTTCTTATTTTGTGCAAATGGTCATTCTCCCTAAATTTTTAACTTCTGATTATGTCCTTAATTTATTAAAGTTCAAATCTAATAATTTAAAAAAGTATGGATAAAATTGACAATTCATGTTCTTAGGAATGAGATTCTCTTTCCTACAGAAGAGAAAAAAGTGAAGATGAAATATGAACAAGTAAATTCACAAAAACATAAAAACAAGTTAACACACACATAATGCGAGTCAAAATACTAGTTTTGAATTAACGGGACGTGTAGTAAAATTGAATGAGATTGAGAATGATTCGAATAGACAAAGAGATAGTTTTAGAACGAACAAAATTCAACATGAGTTACAAGATAGGAAATTTGGGTATAGGAGTTTGAATCGTTCCTAGTCTAGTTGCTAATAAATGTGTGCTATGTACGGAATTCTATAATGTCATGTTTAATCACGTTTTTTTATTTTACTTTTATTAAATAACTCGCACATCCTACATATGTCGTGAGGTTTGAATCTATAACATTAAAGTTATCAGTTAATCACGGTTCAATTAACGAAAATTGTCTAATACTAGGCTAGAGATTAAGCATAAACCCTTAATTATAATAAGCATATGGATAACGTCATAAAATAATATATATATATATATATATATATATATTGTCTACCGATTTTTTTAAAATTAAGTAAGAGATTATGCGATATTAGCTCCTCGGGAGCAAACGATGTAGGGAACAAGTCTCACCCTCAATCCCGAAAGGAAAAGGTTTGCCACACTCTGAGAGTCCACCGCATGTCCACCTATTTTAATTTTATTTATAATAAAAAATAAACAAAGTACAACAAAAATAGAGGGGGAGACATAAACCTTACCCTCATATGTCTGTAAACAACTTGCAAAAACATGACATTGCAAGTAAATAAAAAACAATAAAATTGTTATTGAACCATAAGCTTTAAGGGTTGAAAGTCATGCTTGTCCATGTAAAAGCCACCAAATGTTGCAATAGAATCCCAGCATCCGCTCATGAGAGTAATTACAACTGATGAATATAAGGGAATCCCAGATCATCCATACGTAAGTAAGGAGAAATATTAGATGAAGGAGAAGCATGTCATACCAAAGAAGAATAGAATAAACTCATGTCATCCATTCTATCAGCCACCATATTTCATTCCTGAAGAATTTGAAAACAATAAAAGGTCATTCCTTGCATACGAGCCAAGCAAGTGTGCCATGCAATCTGAAATGGCCAATGAGGGACAAAAGATGAGCAGGCTCGGCCCTAGCCTAGTGCAACCAGTGCGCTCGCACCAAGACCAGGGCAAAAGAGGCCCGTAATTTTTTTATTTTATATTTAATAAATAATTAAAAAAATTAGGTTGTGTGTTTCAGTCGTTCAATCTGCCTCTTCCTCTTTTCCTTCTTGTCCTTTTCTCTTCTTTCTCAAATTCTTAATCTTCTCTCTAATCTCAATTTCTACATTCGTTGGATCAATTATGGAGAAGACCCGTTGGAGGAATAAAGAACCCGATTGCCGATTAATGTTCTCTGAAACCAAAATTTATTTGACTGCTCTCCCTATAAATTTTTGCAATTCTTCGAAGTTCTTCATCCTCTCTCAATTTCAAATTCTCTATCTCTCAATTTCTCATCTCCTCTCTCATAATTTAGTTTTTTCAAGACTGGGTTGAAGGTTACTTTGAATTGTTGAGATATATATCCCACATCGGGAATATGAGACTTTGCCTATGGATTTATAAGGGTTTGGGTCACTCTCTCTATTGCCAATTGGTTTTGGAGTTGAACCTCAGACTACTTTATCATGGTATCAGAGCGGGTTACCCAAGTCCACGTGTGAAGCCCAAAGGCCACACAAACTTCACGACTACCCAAGTTGTTGTCCAGGTGTTAGGCTTAAAGATTCGTCACACGTGTGGGGACGTGTTGAGATATATATCCCACATCTGGAATATGAGACCTTGTCTGTTGGTTTATAAGGGTTTATGACACTTTCTCTATTGCCAATTGGTTTTGAAGTTGAATGCCTTGTGGTTCCACAATTTGTCAATTCCATTAGGTCTAGGTATCCCCAATTTTTGAAACCCTATCCCAATTTCAAATCAATTCCTTCTCCTCGGTCTTAAATTCGTGAAGCTCAGCCATTCTTCTTCACTGGCAAGGCCCGATTCATCGCCTCTTATCTTTGACTCGTTCTCCTCTATTCAAGTTCAAGTATCTGAACGTTGCTGGTTCCAAGCTTATGGTGGCTTTGCTTCACCATCTTTGAATCTTCGACAGTGATGCCTTCGAGTTTCAAATCAAAGCAGAATTTCTCCAGTCAATCCACACAGTACAACACTTCCTACATATAGGTGTATTGACTAATGAAAAGACAGAAATACCCTTCTATAATATATATCCCTATATTCCTAACATGAATTTCATAGGCTCACAACTTCGACTTCTTCCTCGGTACTGCCATTGAAACCTTTTTAATTTTTTTTCCTCATTTGTTTCTTTCTGGAATTTGAGATATATGGAATTTGATATGGAATTTTGCTTAATTGTGTTTATGTTTTTGCATAGAAGATTGGATATGCGCTTAGGTTTGATAGGTACTGCAATTGAAACCTGTTTATTTTTATTCTTTTAGAGATATATGAAATTGGATATGAAATTTTGCATATGGAATTGTGTTTATGTTTTTACATAGAAGATTGGATGTGTGCTTGGGTTTGATAGAATTGAAGTGCTCAAGTGCAAGTGGTTATTGGTCAGCTACGGAATATTGACAATCCAGGTTTCAATGTTCTATTACTTTATCTTACACTAGTAGATAAAACACTTAGCTCACGAAATTATAATATTTTCTTCGATAAAGATTTACTTAGCCGACGGAACAACTTTCGTAGCCTAAGTTAGCACCTAGGAGACGGAAAATTTTTCTTAGCCGACGATATTTTTATATATAAATATAAATAATTATTTATAACAACTTAGGCAACATATATAATTCCGTCTCCTAGATTATGTCTTAGCCGACAGAAAATTTTACTTAGCCGACGAAATTTTTATACATAAATATAAATGATTATTTATAACAACTTAGGTGACAGAAAATAATTTTTTCTCCTAGGTTATATCTTAGCCAACAGAATTTTTGAATTTTTCAAAAAATTTTGAATTTTTTTCTTGCCAAAATTTCAAAAAAAAATTACCGAAACTTTCGGTCGGTCTATTCTCTCTCTCTCTCTCTCTAATCTATATCTAAACCACATTCATCTCTCCTTCTCCCACATCTTTGTTCTCCTCTCCTTCTCCCTTTGCTCCGCGCTTGACCACTAGACCCTCCTCCTCTCCCCCTCCCCTCTGCCCCCACTCTCTCCTATCTCCACCACCTCTGCCGGGTTTTCCTCCTCGATCGTCTCCAACCTCTCCCAAAGCAGCAGCTCCAACGTCGTCTGGCTCCTTCATTCTTGTCATTCTCCTCCTTCCCTTGCACCTCCCCTCTCTACTGCCTCGACTCCCCTGGCTCACGCTTCAACGTCGTCATCTCGACCAAGGCCTTCTCCATGCTAGACCCTTCTTGTCGAAGCCTCCGATTAGTGGTGGTGGGATTTAAGGGCGGTGGTGGTGGTTTAGGCCGGCCGGTGGTGAACAAAATAATTTCAGACATAACAAAAAAATAGAAAATAAAATCAGAAAAAATTAAAAATATAAATATAATTATTTTTAAAATTTTACCTTATGTCGACTAAGATTTTAGTCGATAGAAAAATTTCCATCGGCTAAGTTAATCATCTCTTAGTCGACGGACGTCATCTAGGATATGTCTTAGTCGACGGAAGTTTTTGTTTCCGTCGGCTATTGTCTTAGCAGATGAATCTTAATCGATGAATTTCTGTCGGTTAAGATTTTAGCCGATGGAAAATCGTTCTTAGCCTACGATTTATTTCCGTCGGCTAAAAGAAAAATTCCAGTAGTGTTAATTTTTAGTTTAAAGTAATGTTTTCTAAGCAACAAGCATCTGGTAATGAAAAAAACATCTGAGCGGTTCTATACAAAAACTTTGGAAGAAAAAAATTCTTTTTTTTAGAAAACCAAGTTCAAAATAAAGTGAATGAATGAGTACAATATTTTTGCTAGAAATGAAAATTTGGTAAACTAAAATGTGCCTGAAAATGAAAATTAGATAATTGAAGAAACAACAAGTGTGCCTAATAATGAAAATGAGTTAAATGAAGAAACAACAGAAGTGCCTGAAAATGAAAATGAGGTAAATGAAGAAAAAAAATAAGTGGTTGCAACTGAAAATAATGAAGAAACTAATCATATGCGGTAATATTCAGAACCTTCATTATCTTTGAATATATATGATCCTAGAGTGTGAGATAGTTTAAATACAAAAAATGAGAGATTTGCATGTTGAAAAGGGTCCTATTAGTGAAACCAATGTTAATTTTCCTAATGATAATCACAATAAGAGCTTCTCTACATAATATTATGATCGAAAACTAATAAATTGATAACTTACTGAAAGGAAATGACTGACTTAATCCAAAGAATTGGATAAAATGTTTTGCTTTTGTTGTAAAGTGGTAAGATAAACTTGTTCTAAAAGTCATTTAGCAGGTGATGGAGTTAATGATTGGGGCATTTGAATGAAAAACTTAAGCAACATGAAGATAGTGCAGAACACCTTACCAATCTTAGAGCTTGTGCTGAACTCCGAGTTAGATTGAGAACAAATCAAACTATTTATAAAGAATTACAAGAGCAAATCAAGAAAGATACCGAACATTGGAAACAAGTTATGATCATAATAATTGTTGTAGTTAAACATCTTGTGTAGCACCCCGGGAGGGGAAGCTACAGTAGCCACGAATTTAAGCCAATAAGAAGCCAACACGTCCGAAGGACGTGCCGACAACTTATTAACCTAAAGTCGTAGGCTTTTTAGTAAGTAAAATAAAATTTAATCTTTAATACTTTGAGTGGCACCACATAAAATTCTTAAAACATTCATCAGAGATTTTCCAATTTCGCGGAAGGTGGTCAAAATAAAATGGGTCACTTAAAAACTTTAGCGACAACAATAAAAATATACAACAAGGTTTATGAATCAGGGTGACACCTTTACTGTTTATGAAAAGGGCTCTGGTATATGACTCGAAGGGTAAGACTGGAAAAGTGAGTACATCTTGGACCAAACATCGAGGAAGGAAGGAGGCTCCACACACAGCTCTCTCTATCTATCCCGTCACAGTACCATCAATCAATCTGTTGCAGGGGTGAGCATCGTCCTCGCGTGCTCACATATAGACCCACCAATGATAGGTTTGAAAACCATAAACCATATATGTATACGTATAGATTTGAGCTCGTAATAAAACCATTTAGAAAACCCTTGGCACACAAAAACATCATTTCATATCTTTCAGGAAAACAGTACAGTATGCTAAAACAGGGGCCCAGAGCGCTCGATGAACAGTACAACCTGCAGCGCTTCACGAATCTCTGTGACCGAATCCCGGGTTTGTCTATACAGCAAACCGGGGCCAACTACCTATGCGTCTGAAGACGAATAGTAGCGAGAGTGTCCATTTACAGCTAATTCCCGACAAATCACTCATAACAACACACCGCACTTACGTCTCGCTTAACTCTGTGCGAGACGAGCGTAAGCGGGATAATTTAAATAAACAGGGCATTGCCCTCCGGAGGTTCACAGTCATCGACACCGTGAGAAGCGTAGTCTAAATACTAGGTCCCGCCACTCTCAGGTCACGCACCGGAAATCATGACAACGGTGCTCAACATATCACATCATCGTATAAAAATCTTTTACGTCTAGCCTCGGGTTTTCTTGGCCCAATCATAAATCATTTATCATTTAATATAAAGAAAACCTTCCCGAGGCATCGACCAAGAGCATACACAAAATCATGCACTTTCTCAAACATATATATAAAACCACTACCAAGAGGGTTCAAATTCCCTACCTGGAATTGCTGTTCCATACATAAGCTTCCAGGAACTGCCTCGATGAACCGATGTCACCGCGTAAGCTACCACGTCCAATAATCACTGCAGAATTAAAGTAGCTTAGCAACCAAGAAACAATAACAGTCAACAGACCTCAACATTCCTAGTTTGACCAAGAATGTCCACATTGATTAAGTTGACCAACCAATTCCCTTTTATGGCACTTTAACCTTTTTGACTTGTTTTTCCAGTCATCAACTCTTTACTCAACTTACCGGAAGTTCGACTTAGCTTCCGAACTTTCCTTTACCATTTTAATGACGTTAGGGTGTCACATAATAATTCGTTGAATTACTATAGACACCCAACGTGTCACACTAACCAATTTATTTACCAAGAGTCGATTTACTGATTTACGTGAATCACCAACTTTATTTAACACGGTTAACTTGACATTTTCCAGAAATTCCAGTTATCATTTTTCGATAACAATTCAACACTTTACCAATTTAACCAAACTGTGTCAAACTTCGTTGAACTTCAATTCTTTACTAAACCGTTTTTCGGAAAAATGGAACTTTCCCAAAATGGAAACTTTCCCAAAATGGAAAGTTTCCCAAATTAGCAAATTTCCAAACATAGAAGGTTTCCTAAAATGGAAAGATTCCTAAATTACAGTTGGTTTCCGTTTTTATACGTTTCCTTACTTAAATTCCGATTACGACTCTTAACCCAACTAAACGGAAACAATACACTTTAAAAGAAGTCGAAGACTACCTCTCGGCATTTTTGCCGGTTTAACTGCATCACCGGAATCTTTGCCGGATTCCGGCTAACTTGCCGGAATTTCATCGGAGTTTCCCTGTTTTTCCTCGTGACCAAGTTATCGACACACAACAAAAACAACAACCAATTACTATCAACACCAGATCAACAAATCAAATAACACAGCACAACTAAACAGTTTTTAGATGGAGAAATCCTACCCTCTGTGTCTCTGCTCCAAAACCACTGCAGCTGCCTCGGTCACCACCTCCACCTCTGCTCGTCGTTGGCTTGAGTACCTGCAGCTGCCTCGATCACCACCACCACCTCTGCTCTGCCCCAACACACTACAGCTTCTCCAGAACCTCACCAGCTGCCTCCAAGCTCATCCCAAACCCCACTCTAATGCCCAACACTCCCTAGAACTCCCAGAAGAGGTCGCCGGGCTTAAGGGACACACCAGAAACCGTCGGAGGGAGGGGCAGAAATCCCAGAAAAACAGTAGAAAAGGGATTTTCAATTTAGACTCGAATCGGACATCAAGAGCATGGCAAAGGAAGAGGAAGAGAAAAGAAGAAGGAATATACAAGTCACGCGCCGAATCGCCGCCTAGATCGCCGGATTCTGGCCGTTGACCGCCGAACACAGTGGCGCTCGATCTCTCTTCACGGTGGCTGCCTGGGGATTCTGAGTGTTGGGTTAGGTAGAGGAGAAGGAGGGCAAGAAAATGGAAGTAGTCTGCCGGCCTGTGGTGGCCGGAGTCACCGGCACCGGGCGGAGGATAGTGGAGACAGAGGCGGAGCTCGGGGAGCTCGAGTTGACCGATTTGGGGAGGTTTGACTCGGTCAAACCTCTCTTATCTATTTATGGAGAAATGAACGGCTGAGATCAGATCTTGGAAAGATCTTACGGTCCAGATTTAAAGAAAGTGAAAGGTAAATGGTAAAAACTTGCAAGATTTGCAAGATCTTGTTAATTTATTTTTATTTTTTTTACATTTTTTAGTTACAAGAGAAAATCTGAAAGTTCAAGATTTTGGTGAATCCTTTAACACCATAGGCACGTTTCTCATTATAGTGGTGGAGATGATAGCAGTTCACTCTCTTGCAAGTTTTTTTTCGATGAAGCCTTCTCTTGCAAGTTTGTTATAGCAGTTCACTATCTAATAATTTTGTGCTTTTTATCTTGAATCAGAAAAAAAAGACAGAAACACATTGCTCTTGCAAAGTCCCATTCGAGTGTTAAAAGCCAAGAGGGAAGGAAGGGTTAAGGTAGTCGCGCCTTATGCATATGCAAAATAAGGGTGGAAATGGTTTGAAACGGTCCGGTTTAAGACCCAAACAGAGACCAAACTAGAGATAAAATTCGGTTCGGTCCTGTCTGGTTTTTTAATTTTAGTCCCACCAAACAGTGAACCAAACCACACCTACGGTTCGGTTTGGTTTTGGTTTTTTTTCCTGTTTTTTTTTTTCAATTGTTTTTTAAATATAATTTTGACAATGACTTAAATCTAGTAAAATATTAATAAATTAATTGACTTAATTTTTTTAGTTCCATAAAGCCACAAACATACCAAACGTCATACTCAAAAAACAAACAAACCAAACTTCTTATAAAAAAACCACAAACCAAATACCAATTGTATAAAAAGTAAAAACACAATAAAAAAATAAAAATAGTTTAAAGTCTATAGTTAAAGTTCATACATATTAAACACAAAATAAGATTTATACATCAAACCTTATAATCCAATAGTCCATACAATCATAAGTTAAAACTTAAAAATCCATAAATTTCAAACCAACATTTAAATTTTATACATCACAAAACATAAATTTGGAATAAATATTCTTAAAGCATATCAAATTCTTCTTGAGGGAAAGAGAATGAGGCAGATTAGAGTGAGTGGAGAACGCTCAACTTAGGTTTTTTTTTGCACCAAAACGACGTCGTTTTGGTTAGTTTGATCGTTGACTGATTTGAACAGTCTAGTTTGGTTTTTGAAAGAGTAAAATCGGAAACCAGACCGTATTGATCCGGTTCGGTCCAGTTTTTCTCTTTTAGTCCTGTTTTTTAGTTCGATTTTGAACGGTTACGGTCGAGTTTTCAGTTTCGAAGTCCCGCCCCGAATTTCCAAGTCTCTCTACCTCAACTCAACCAGCCCTCCACTCTTCTTCTTCTTCTTCTTCTTCTTCTTCAATCCCTTTAGCGCCAAAACTCCAAACAACAGAGCCGGAACCAACCCCGCCTAGAAAAATGGGAAGAAGGAGGAACAAAGGGGGACCAGCCCGTTCCCCTATCATTTCAGAAGAATCCAGAACCCGATTAGATGACACCCTTCGAAAATTCCTCGAGTCCAATGAACAAGGTCTCTATCTTTTTATGCTCCACAATTCTAATTCAAGCTCGGTTTTCTACATTTTTTAGAAACTGAATGTATGTGGTTGTTTGGTGTGTAGAATACATATTTAGAACCGAGCTGAATGCTAATGAACAGGCGTACGTATGGATATGAAATCCAAGAGCAGTGGGTGAGTGACACTCTGAATTCTCATATGTGTTTCTATGTTGCAAAGATTTGTTTCTTTTTATTGTTATTATTGTTGTTGTTGGTGTTGCTTCTTTTGCTGAATTGAGCTTGAATTTCTGTGTAGGTTCTGTAAAAACCGGAGGGTTCGGGTTTACAGGCTGTTTAGGAAGGAGGCAAACGTCAATACTAAGGACATAATCCCCCGGCTCGAGTTTTTTGAAGGCTCAGCAGAAGTTTTGGGGGATTTGTTCATGCGTTACCCTCCCGGGGATGGAGAAGGAACCAACCAAAGGACGAAAGGTTGTAAGTTTCAGAAAGTTTTGCGGAAGAAAGACCCCTTGTTCTGCAAACCTTCAAAGAAAGTGGAAGCGCATGCTAAAATGAAAAAATCCAAGGTTGTTTTGAGCTAGAATTATGTTGTCCCTGTTGTGTCGGAATATAAATGTAGTAGTCTGAGCTGTGACAATTTATTTATGTAGATTACAGTGGACAGGCTTAAGCTACCAATGGCATCCTACAAGGATATGGTAACTTCAGCAGTTGAATCTAACCAGGTTAAGTTACATCTTTTACACTGTGATCACTTCATGAATTATATTATTGTTGAAATTTCTCAGTGTAGGTTATATATGCATGTGTTTTTATCTCATCATGGTCCCTCTGTCATTGGCTATGAGAATTTATTTGTTGATAACTTTATTGAACTGTGGTTTGGATTGTATGGATTTCTAGCACAACCTACTGATAGTTTGTTCATTTTGAAAGAAGGTTATTTTATATCTGGTAAACTGGGTGCGGTTAGACCACACAGATATGTGTATAACCATATTACAACATGGATTACTATATAAAATCCGTATACAAGGCAAAGACCAAGACACACACATATATATCAAATATCCTAGAACACTCCCCTTTGTGTCACGTGTCTTAATGTCGGAATGGTGTTTATGGTGTTGCCTCATCAAAACCTTGCCAAGTAACAAAACCCTGTGGGAAAACTAAACATTGGTCGAAGGGTAAAAGAGTACAACGCACCAACTACTCTATTGAGAACTCGTCATGTGATGCTCCCCTTATTGTGTGCTTCAATCGAACTTTCCTGATGAATGGTGCATTCCAACATGTATCTCAAGAGTAGATGTGAGCCAAGACTTGAACAAGTCTGCCATGATCAACCATAAATAGGGATCAATGGTCTTTGCGGTGCATGCAATGTTACATCGTTAAAAACCTTGTCAAGCAAAAACCCAGTGGGACAAAAAGTTTAGACTAAGGGAAAAAGAGTGCAACATGGTTGACACAAATAACCACACCCTTCACATTTGATCATGGCATGTATCTGCTAGACCCTCTTTCAAATCTGCATCTCTCCCTGATCTTAAGATCAATCATAGGGCGCTTCCGGATCCTTAGTGACCATGGAGCTGTCTTGACAACCTGGCATATGTATGCTCTTTTAACATGTCTTAAATGTGGCATTACTCAATGCTCAGCATCTATGTGTACGGTGCCTAGCAGCTGTATGCACAACGCTCGGCAGCTGGAGTGCACAGCGCTTGGCAGATGGTGCACAACGCTTGGCAGATGGAGCACAACTCTTGGCAGCTGGTGCGCAGCGCTCGGCAGCTGGTGCACAATGCTCGTATAGTGTCTGGCAGCAGTGCACAGGCAGCGCACAGGCAGGGTGCTATATGTCCAGCAACTTGGTCACTAAACTGACCGGTGCCTAGATCATGATTCTGCTTCCGATGTATCTCGATTCATGCATGGCTAGCGATGACATATGCAACAACCTTTCTCTCATTCCATAGGGATTGAATATGCCAGATACTCTTAGAGTATTCAAGTGATGTCCTTTGCCATATCATTGGCATTGCGTGGGCGCAAAGCTACGTAGCTTTATAACGAATGGAGGAGAGGTCAAGTCTTTCTTTTGATTAAATGGATCACTCTCTTGGAGTAAAGACCTTGACTAATCATGGGAATATATGAAGGTTCCACTCTTCTTCAGAGGACCTAAGCTGATTGATGGAAATACATCATCAATACACAATCGATCGACTTCAATACGAGATTGTGTATTTCCCAAGATACTTTTCATTCCAACATCAGATATCCAACATATACTGAGATCATCTGGTATCAATACGCAATGGCATTATTCATCATATCCCATCCGAAATCAAGGAGTCATGTAATATGCGTCCAAAACACTTGGCCAACGCAAGCTTCACTTGATTTGGCTTATGAAGTCTATTTAAGATCTTCATGCATATCTCTGATCCCATAGAGACGTCATTATGATCATATTCATAAGGCTGCATGTACAGTTATTGGGGAACTACCAAACTAACAAGGTAGTGGAGTGCAATAACATCCATTACGAGAGTACTTCTCATCGTAGTCAATCCCAGTGGGTGTTTGTGAAAAACCTTGCGCCATAAGAGAGTCTGAGACTCTTATTCTCACTACAATAACTCACAAAGGTTTACTTAATAGGGTTTACGCTTGCGGTTTCGGCAACACCTGTCCAAGGTCCTATCCATTTGTCTGGGTCGTATCTTTCCATTAGGCCAATCAACTCTGTTTCGTCAACAAAGTGCGGTTCGACAAACTCATCATTCCACATTCTTATGTACACTAGTGTAATGTCTGTAAAGTTCTATATGAATTGGATTGAGGCGTCCCCCAACTATAATCACAATTCAGACTCCATGAGACGGATTTGAGTGTCATTGATCAATGGATCAAGTTGTGCCACGCTCGCTTTCTCTCTAGTGCGAGTGATTATCGAACGTAAAGGCCTCCTCCTAACCCTTGAGGAGCCGCAAGTCCTGTGACACCATATTGTCACATTATGACGTCACTACATCACCACCCACAGTGCTCGGAAGCTGATACTCGGTAGTGTCAGCAAGTACTCGGAATCATCCCTAACACTTGGCATGATGATGAGGTCAGGACCATCTCAATTTGGTCGCGCCATGTCCTCTTGATAGGACATCATTCCTTACATACATAAGCAACATTGATCTCGTCACTATAGTTCTTTTAGGATCATGTTGAGACTTAGTGTTAACCAACCACGACATTTGTGTCGTTTCCACTTGAACACTGGTGTTCGTATCTCCCCCAACGGCGGGAATACAGTCTCAAAGTGACAATCCGCAGTGTAGCGGTTAAGGAGATCGTCTGACCAGAAGCTTAAGGTGGAGAGCACTAAAGTGACTCTTATCTAACCTTAGAACATATTCATCTTACGCGACACATCAACATTGGGCACTGTGACAGTGCAAATTGGCACATTGTGAAACTCAAGGCTGGAGATCCGTTACTATCCCACCGAGTTTAAAGATTACAACTTCATGTCAATCCTAGCACACAGTTACAAGCTGTCGTGCATCAATGCAATGATGGTAAGTCATGGACGAATTAATACATGCATGCATGTCCCTCTTTAGGGATGGGTAGTGAGCCTACGGATACATAAGCAGCATGTGGTAGACGATGTTGCAACACATTGACCAGTGTGTTAGCTCTTCAACCAACACCATAAAAGCGTATACCGTTCGTTGCATCGGTCTACATAATCTCTCTTCGAATTTTCAATAAGAATGATATCTTTTGTGGCATAGAATAAGAAGATCTTTCACCTTACTTAGAATAATAGGCCTCTTGGGCTATTACATGGATATGTGTAAAACCCTATTACAACATGGATTACTATATAAAGCATGTATACAATGCATGGACCAAGACACACACACACACACATCAAATATCCTATAACAAATACAGGGTAATTGCACCACTGGCAGAGCTTCTTGTGGGAAATTAGAAAAAAAATTTAAAAACTAAGAAAAGAAAAATTCCATTTTTTCTTTTTTGGTAATGAACCACGGAGATCATGCCATTTCGTTCCTCTTTGTTTTTGAAAAGTTTAGGTGAGAGCTTGGTTACGCTACATCACCATCGCTAGGGCATACCTGCAACCTCAACCTGAAGGACTGACAATGGACATGTGTCTGTCACACCAGCCTTCAGGTATGGATTTCCACAAGAATTTACAGATCACGAATCAAACGAGACCTGTTAGTAGCGGAGATCGAACTCAAATAGGGTCTGCACCACAAATGCGTCAGAGCCAAAACTCGTTCGCATGTCATTTCGTTCCTCTATTAAAGCCCCACCGCTACAAACAAAGAACTTCAAGCTTGAGATTGCGGCTTCTGCTATTACGAAACTGACCGACTCAGTCTTTGTTTGTCGGCAATGAACATGTAAGGTATTTCATTGGCTCTCTCCATCATCTTGCTTATCTCATCTTCCTCTTGCTTTATTACCCAGCAAACCCAAGTCAGAGGGTCTCTCTTTTTATCCCAAAACCTTCATCATTTTCTCTCTATTCCAATCCCACATGCTGCTTCAGATTTGTTGACTCATAAATATCCCATTTTTATACGAGTCACTCTTGCTTCTTTGGGTAATGCTTAGAACTGAGTATTGCGTTATGGGTTTTCGTTAGTATGCTTTGTGTGTTGAGAATTGAGAGATGATATGATGTTCTTAATAGGATGGTTTATGCTTCTAGATCAATTCCATAGCGCTGCCAAGCTGGAATAGGATTGTATAGAATTTTGAGGAATGGAGAATGTGAATGATCTGTCTGCTTCGTTGAGCTTTACCTCTTCGTATCTGTCAATTGGGTCTAATGGAAGCCATGGATTTGCTTCGGCTAATGGTCAACCCGGGTTGAGTACTGAGCATTTGAGTCTAAGCAAATTGAGTGACAGTCTTGGGAAGTTGTTAGTTGATCCTCAGTACGATTATAGTGATGCAGAGATTGTTGTTGAGGGTGTCCCGGTTAGTGTTAATCGGTGTATATTAGCTGCCCGTAGTCAGTTTTTTCATGAGGTTTTTCAGAAGGGAAGTGATAATAAGAACAAGGAAGGTAAACCACAGTATGCGATGTCTGAATTGGTTCCTCATGGTAGTGTCGGCTGCGAGGCGTTCAAGGTTTTCTTAAAGTATTTGTACACTGGGAAGCTTAAGCCATCACCTCCAGAAGTGTCGACATGTGTTGAGGATGTTTGTGCTCATGATGCGTGTGGCCCTGCTATCAACTATGCCGTGGAATTGATGTATGCTTCTTCCACTTTTCAAATGAAGGAGCTTGTTCAAGTTGTTCAGGTTGTTCATGCTTTCCTTTGTAATTAGAAATATCTCTATCATGCAGCTGACAATGCTTGATTAGATAGTTTTCTTAAAAGTGGATTTTGCATGATTTCTTTAGCAGCTCATTAACTTGGTTGTCTTAAAATTGAGAAGTGTGATGATATATCCTACAATGTTGCCTTATAAGGTTATAGTACCTTAAAATGCTCTGACTTGACAATTTATAGCATGTGAGATTGGAGTTTGACATGTAAAGATTTGGTTTGACCAAATGAGTGAAGAAATGGCATTGGTTTCATCTCTGGTACTCCTGAATGCTTGCAATCTCTGTTTATTATATTCAATCTTTTTCTATTCCGTATTTGCAGTTAGTTGCTTAGTTTTGACACTTACAACTGAAAATTTTATTACATGTTTCTATTAAATTCACTTATTTTCCCCTAGCTGTGATGAAATCATGTAATTTCTGATGAAATACTGACATCAATGTTTAAAGATTGCCCTCTCTATTTGTTATGGAGTTATGTTTTAGCCAGAAAATAGGATGGAAACTTTATGCTGATATTATATTTCCTAAATCTTTGATGCAACTTTCTTTCTGATATGTGCCAATTTTCTGCTCCAGCTTGAGCAGGCCTCAGCTGTTTCAGTGTCTAGCCTGAACCTTGTAGCTTCTGAATCCTTTCTTTCTTTCTTTCTTTCTTTCTTTCTGGTTCTCAGAATATCTGAAGCATAACAAATACTACTTGAGTGACAGAAAGTGTTATTTTTTTCTTCTCCCGTAGTACACTAGCTTGTGGTCCATAATTTCTTAGTCACAAGTCGTTTTGTTGTTCTCAGAGGTTCTGAAGCATAAAAATTGCTATTTCCTCTTCTCCAAAATTGTGAACACTGTCCTCTGGTTTCATATTTTGTAGGGATTTCTGTGATTATTGTCTTGTGTAGCAAAGGGTTAGATACTTATTTTTTCTTGTGATAGTTTCGGTAGTATCACTCATGTTAACTTTTTCTTTCTTCTAATTTTGAACAGGATCATACAGTTTCTTTCTGGGTTTTTTACAAGTTTGTTTTAACTGTTAGATTTAATCACAATCTTTCAAATGTTGAAAGTTTATTTAGTATAAAAATTCTATTTGCACACATCTAGCAGATCTTTTCATCACCTTTTTCTCTGGGGATTCAACTGTCTATCTTACTATCATATCATTATTACCTGTTAACTGACATGCTGACACACCCTTATATAACATATGCAAGTAAAACCTTGTTTATTATGTATATGGAAAAATTAGCTAAATTCCATCTGTATGATCATTTGTGTATGCTGACAATTTCCACAAATTCATGCAGCGCCGTCTTTGGAACTTTGTTGACAAAGCTCTCGTTGAAGATGTGATCCCAATTCTTGTTGCTGCTTTCCATTGCCAACTGAGTCAGCTGCTCTCACACTGTGTTCAGAGGGTCTCAAGGTCAGATCTGGACAATGTAGCTCTAGAGAAAGAGCTTCCTCATGAAGTTTTCGATGATATAAAATCACTCCGTCTCGAATCTCAGGAAAAGGACGAATCAGTATTGCTTGAGAAGGATCCGATGGAGGATAAGAGGCTAAAAAGCATCAGGAGAATCCACACGGCTTTAGACTCTGATGATGTTGAACTTGTTACCCTTCTTCTGAATGAATCTGATTCAATTACGTTAGATGATGCTCATGCTCTCCACTATGCTGCGGCATACTGTGATCCTAAGATTGTTAAGGAGGTTCTTGGTCTAGGGTTGGCAGATGTCAACCTTCGCAATTCACGAGAACACACTGTGCTTCATGTAGCAGCAAGACGTAAGGAGCCATCAGTTATAGTTCATCTTCTGAACAAGGGAGCCTCTGCCTTAGAAACTACTTCAGATGGTCAAACTGCTGTAGCCATCTGCCGGAGGTTGACTAGACCAAAGGATTATAATGAGAAAACAAAGCAGGGAGAGGAATCTAACAAATACCGAATGTGTATAGATCTTCTAGAGAGAGAAATGCGAAGAAAGTCTATATCTGGGAACTTGTCAAACACATCACATATGGCAGCTGATAATTTTCACGTGAACCTGAGCTATCTAGAAAATAGAGGTAATATTTCTTAGTTGTGTTCAAGTACATTTATACGTAAAGGCTTGAGTCCTGTATGCTGCAGATTAGTTGTTTCCCTTGATACCAGAGGGTTCAGTCTGTCTTGTTTTCATTGTTTCTGATCGGTAGAGCCCAAGAATATTCAAAGATAGATAACACTCATGAGTGAGCAATTCCAACAGACCCACTTGTTAGCTTATAAAGTCTGACACTAGCTACCACATTCTCAATCTCACCAAGATATTTATTTTTTGTTCATTTTTTTATTATGCATACTTGAGTGTTAAATGGTTTTTGTTTTGCAGTGGCATTTGCACATTTGTTGTTTCCTGCTGAAGCCAAGCTTGCAATGGAAATGGCTGATGCTGATTTAACATCAGAGTACTCTGGCCTTTCAAGATCAAGAATCTCAAATGGACACTTACGTGAGGTTGATTTGAATGAAACGCCCTCTGTAAGGGCCAAAAGACTCCAAGAAAAATTGCAAACCCTTATAAAAACAGGTATGCTAATTTACCTTTGACAACTGGCATGTATCCAAGACCCTACTATAAATCCTGTGTGATTGGCATGTTTCCTTGTCCTTGACATGTGTCAGCATCTTTAACTTCCAATTTTATAATGATCCAATATCATGTAGAATGTGATCTCTTGATTGTAGAGACAGTTGTTCTGTACAGTTTTTACTATGGGTTTAAACAACCTGGAAAAGAAAGTTAATGATTCAGTGACTAACTTGCAGCATATTAGCATTGTTTTCCTGTAGGGGGAAAGTAAGGAAATACTTTCAAGATGGTTGTTACTTGTTAGTAAAGCAAATCACTTTAAATTCAGCTACGCCATGCATTTTACTTTTTCTGAACTAAAGATGGTAATGTCTAGATCTGTTTGATTTCACCTATATTTTTGGTTAGTTTTAGTGGGACTATACGATTGATCTCTACCTTCCACTTTTTTTTAACTATACAATTGATGTTTCATGGCCTAATGGAGCCTTTTCGGACTATTCTCGTTAGATTTCAGGTAGAAATGTCGAAAATATTGAGACATGGAAATTTGTTAGATATTTGGGTCTAGGATGCAGTGTTAAGATTTTAGTTCTGTTATTTGTTAGCTGTGAGTTGAAGAAAAAGTGAAGTCTCGTTTTTCATCAAGTGTACATGAGATCCAACTTCTCTATAAGTGGTCAAAGTTAGTTCCCAGGACTGTTTTTGATAACCCTTTCAGTTTAAGTCTAAAGGTAGACCTTTAAAAAATAAAAATAAAGCCTAAAGGTAGATAGCTTATATGCAACACTGCAACTGAACTAGGTTAGAAAACTGCACAATTTGTTTCCTGATTATTGTAATTATATGTCATATGGTTATGGCAGTGGAAAAGGGTCGGCGCTTCTTCCCCCATTGCTCAGCAGTGCTTGATAAGTTCTTGGATGATCTCGGTATGGGTGATTACTTTCTCGAGAAAGGCACTCCTGAAGAGCAGAAAAACAAGAAGAGACGTTTCTTGGAACTCAAGGCTGATGTTCAGAAGGCATTTTGCAAGGATATGGCAGAAAAGGCTGAAAATGACCAGTCTGTTTTGACATCCACATAATCATCTTCATCTAATTTGAAGAGGTAAATCAGAACTAGGGTAGGAACAGTTGAAGTTAATTACTTTTTTGTAGGAAGCTGAAGACATTAGCATTTGTACATTTTAGGAGCCTATATTTTTGGATTTCTGTATCAGTCTGTAAAATATCATTTTTAGGTATTTGGCTTGTAGAGTGCTCCAAGAGTTGCCAGTTTTAGATGAAAAATAAAAAACAAATGTCTGTTCTGTATTTCCTTGTGGGGTTGTCATCTTAATATTGTTTCAAATTTCCCCCCAAATAATAAATAAATGCAAATTTGCGAATTCTGATTTAATTTCGCTCATCATTTCCCTGCTTTCACTTAGAAATTGGGAATCGTATCATCATATGAGTTTTTTTGCTGTTCTATTTCAATATGGAGTATGAATGATGTAATAACAATGTGTATAGCTTCCAAGTTACCAGAAGGAGATAATAGAAACAACAGAAGCATTGGTACTTCATCCTTCAGAGTTTGGATATGCAAGCAGTGCTCTTGAACAGAAGCATAACAGAATCTGCATCACAGTTTTGTCTAGTAACCCAAACTTGTCTTGAGTGCTTTATTTTTTTAGAGAATGACCATTTGCAAAAAATAATAAAAGTCAAACCCCAAATCAATGAATTAAAGTCAAATTCTCATTCCAATACAAGGTGTACTTACTAATGCTTAAATACTCAAATCTTTATTAAATTCATAATAAAATAATTTTTTAAGACAATTTTACCCTTATTCCTTATAAACACTTGGAGAAAAAAGGAGAGAAAATACTTTGTAGGAGCATCTCCGGTTGCCGGACTCCAGTCACCAACAGTCGGACTCCAGTCACCGGAAGATTATTAGTAGCCGGAATTTTGCCGGATTTTTTTTCTACTAGGGGCAATAAACTTTTACAGAAAGTTTACTAGGCTACATCTACATCAAATTCAAGTCTACTAACTCCAGTATACTCCAAATTTAAGTCTAATAACCCTAGTATACTACAAAACCAAATCTACTAACTCCAGTATACTCCAAACCAAGTCTAACAACACACTGTATACATTAAAATCAAGTTTACTAACCCCAATATACTTCAAAACCAAGTCTACTAACCTCAGTATTTCATCAAATCCAAGTCTACTTCCCTTAGTAAACTTTCACTGGGGTAGTAAACTCGAGCTGATGAACAAACTCGATGCATTGGAGCAGATAGAAGAAGAAGAAGAAGAAGAAGAAGAGGAAGACACTAAACCATAGTGTTCTTCATAGACCTTGAATTCGTTTTTGACTAGATCTGACTTCTCATTTACGAAAGCAAACTAGCAAGTGTACTGGTATTTGAGGGAGACTTGTTACAGTCGTTGAGAACGTCGTAGTCGTCGAGCTCGAATCAAATATGGAGTTGCTATAGTCGTTAATAAGCTCGTCGACGAGGCGGCGACGCTTCTATTGACCCTAATATACTCCAAAACCAAGTATACTAACCCCAGTATACTCTAAAATCAAGTCTAATAACCTAGTATATTCCAAAATAAAATTTACTAAGCCCAGTATACTCCTAAACAAAGTCTACTAACCCTAGTATACTCTAAAACCAAGTCTACTAACCCAGTATACTCCAAAACCATGTTTGTTGACCGTAGTATTCTTCAAAACCAAGTATACTAACCCCAGTATACTCCAAAACCAAGTATACTAACCCCAGTATAGTCTAAAATCAAGTCTACTAACATAGTATATTCCAAAACATAGTTTACTATCCCTAGTATACTCCAAAACAAAGTCTACTAACCCAGTATATCGAAGCTTGCAGATCGAATCCACCGACCTCGTCGAGGTTGCTTGGAGATAGGAGCTCGCAGATCGGATCTTGTCTCACTGACGTCAAGATCAAAACACACAGATCAAATCTTGGCTCACCGGCGTCTAGATCAAAACACGCAGATCAAAATTTCGGCTCACCAGCGTCGAGATCGAAGCTCGCAGACGGAACCTCAGTTCACCGGGGTCCTCGATGCTGTGGCAGGCTTAGATGAGGCGGTGACGGGATGATAGGCTAGGTCTGTGCGTCGTCGAGGAGCGAGAGAGAGCAGGTCGAGAGAGGTGAGAGAGTGAGAGCAGATCGAGAGATGTGAGAAGGTAAGGGTGAGGAAGAGAAATGAGTGGTAGATATTTAAGTTAGGGTCAAAAATGTCTTTTTATCAGGATTAATTGAAATTGACAGGTTACATCTGTTTTCATTGAAATTGGCTATCAATTTCTATAATTAGTACTATATGATCAATTATTGTTATTTTTTTTCAACCCGTGACGATAGATATAACCCTTAACGGATCTTGTTCTTTAAAAGAAACTGAAATGCAAGTCTTAGTGTTCATCTTATTCAAACTATATTGAAGGGACTGATGCTACCAGAAAAGGGTCCCTCTTGGATTTATTTCAGATTACCAAATTCTAGTGTCTATCATGCCTGATTACCAAATTCTAGTAGTTCAGTGATCCTATCATACATGTCAAAACAGATATTGATCTCGTGCTCGGCATTTTGATTTTTGGTTTCATATTTTAGTTTAAACCAAGGAAAAAAACATTATTTGAGGAAAAAAGGCTTTTCGTCAGGTTGGGGCGGCCAATATTAACATGACATGGGAAAAGTAAAAACTATTTCCAAAACTTTGTTTTTTTGAAGAATAGTTGATGCGGTTGCCCTAAGTCTTGATTAATAAAACCATATAATACAAGAAGAGACATAAAACTCAAACCTCAAATTACAATAAGTAGCATATTCTAACATGTACCAGTTAACAATGAGTGCATCAAGAGCTACTTTATTTGCTTTAACAAAACGGTGATATAACGAAAAGTATACTAAGGACAATCATCATAACAATTAATAGTGCAACTTTCCTATTGTGTTGCCGCACGAAATCATATCCGGCGGCTCACTGTTTTATCATGTTACTACGAGGTTGCGACCATTTGACAAAGCAAGGAACTCGCACCTTACCTAGAGCAACCAAGGCATGCAAGGTGTCAATACCGACACAACGTCCACATCTTCTTATTGAAAGCAGTAAATACATACAATCTAATAAAAATAACATAAATATAAATGCACTTTTCCTAAATGAGCTAAATTACTGAGCCTAGGCTGTGCCCAAAAGTAAGGCCCAAGCCTAAGTCCAAACTAGGGACAAAGGAGATACTGCCACCGCCGCTAGCGAAGTAGCTGCCATCGTCACCCGGCATTGCTAGACCACCACCAACACTCTCTCGTCAAGATTGCGCAAGAACTTGCTACCACGATCTCGCAAGAACTTGCTACCACGATCTCGCAATGTCCATCCCCAAAGGAACCTGATCTCAATGTAGATCAGATGCTTCTCTAATTCAAAATCAAGTTTTCCAGTCTGAATCTATAAGCACGATCTCACCAGAACTGAGTGTTGGAAGAACAGGTCTCGTGCTGCTTGTGCTGCATGAAAGTAGGAAACTTGGTTTGCAAGTTTCGGTCAAATAAAATCCCTACAGATTAGGGTTGGTTGCTGGTTTTACGTTTTTGATTTCATGTTTGAATACCACGATGATTCGTGGGCTGTATTTTCTCATTCTTGTTACATTGTAAAGGCTATATAAGCCATGTTTCCTGCAAATGAATAACATAGCATTCACTCATCTTTCTTCTACTTTCAAGTTTTACATACAGTTCTTAACAATTGGTATCAGAGCCCAATAGGGGCCTGATCGGAGTACAACGTTAGGAACAACAGTATCCTAACCTCACAAGGACTGAGAAGAAGTGAGAGAGAGATACATACAGTGATCAAATGGCGAGTGAGAAGGAAGGTCTACTGAGCATCCCTAAATTTGATGGAGACTATGATCACTGGACGATGCTAATGGAAACCCTGTTACGATCGAAAGAGTGGTGGCATCTGATCGAGACAGGCTACACAGAACCTGGAAGAGGAGAGGTGCTGACTGGAGCACAAAGGGCAACTCTAGCTGATCTGAGGCTGAAGGACCTCAAAGTCAAGAACTACCTGTTTGCCTCGATCGAGAAATCCATACTGAAGACCATTCTCCAGAAGGATACATCTAAAGAGCTGTGGGACTCCATGAAACGCAAGTATCAAGGAAATGAACGAGTTCAGAGGGCACAGCTACAACGTCTGCGGAGAGATTTCAAAGTCTTGGAGATGAAGAATGGTGAGTCCGTAACAGATTATTTTGCTAGTCATGATAATAGCAAATAATATGCGCAACCTAGGAGAAGACATGCAGGATGTACAGGTTGTGGAAAAGGTTTTGAGAACCTTATCAGAGAAGTTCAATTATGTGGTGTGTTCCATAGAAGAATCAAAAGACATTCAAAGTCTTTCGATTGATGAACTTCAGAGCTCGCTATTAGTACATGAACAGAAGTTTCGAAAGAACCCTGTTGATGAGGAGCATGCTCTAAAGGTTTCACATGAAGGAGGACGGGGACGAGGTAGCTATCGAGGAAGAGGCAGAGGCAGAGGCAGGCAAGCATACAATCGAGCAACGGTGGTGTGTTTTCGGTGTCATAAACTCGGACACTTTCAGTATGAGTGTCCATCAGCAGAGAAAGAAGCAAATTATGCCACATTAAAAGAAGATGAGACGTTGTTACTTATGTCTCATATGGAAGCAACAGAGAGCTGTGCTGAGGGAGATCCTGTGCTAATGGCCTATGCAGAAGCACACGGGGTACGAAGAGAAGAGGCTTGGTTCATTGACTCAGGATGTTCCAATCACATGTGTGGAAACAAGGACATGTTTTCAGAATTTGATCTAGGATTTAGGCACTCAGTCAAGCTGGGAAACAACAGCAAGATGAATGTGGAAGGAAGAGGAAATGTGCATCTGAGCTTTAATGGTTTGAAATACACAGTCACAGAAGTCTTCTACGTACCTGAACTAAAAAACAATCTACTCAGCGTAGGGCAATTGCAAGAAAAGGGTTTGGCAATCCTAATGCAAGGAGGAAAGTGCAGGATCTATCATCCAGAAAGAGGGTTGATCATTGAAACCACTATGGCAACAAATCGAATGTTTGTCCTTATGGTAGAAGGAGCTTCAAATCCTACAAGCTGTTTTCTTACTTCCACACAAGATATGTCACAGCTCTGGCATCATAGATATGGCCATCTGAGCTACAAAGGCCTGAAGATCCTGCAAGACAAAGAGATGGTTTTTGGCATGCCTAAGTTGGACACTGAAAGGAAGGAGTGCATAGATTGTCTTATTGGGAAGCAACACCGAAATCCTTTTCCAAAAATGAGCACATGGAGAGCAAAGAACAAGCTTGAACTGATTCATGCAGATCTGTGTGGACCTATCTCACCAATTTCTAACAGTGGAAAAAGGTACATTCTATGTTTCATTGATGACTTTAGCAGAAAAACATGGACCTTTTTCTTGGCTAGCAAAGCAGATACATTTAGCTTCTTTGTAGTTTTTAAAAGAGTGGTGGAAAAGGAAGCAGGTCTACCAATCAAGTGCCTTCGCACTGATAGAGGTGGAGAATTTAACTTAAGTGAGTTTGAAGAGTTCCTTAAAGAGAATGGGATCAAGAGGCAATTGACAGCAGCTTACTCACCACAGCAAAACGGCATTGCTGAAAGAAAGAATCGAACCGTTCTCAATATGGTGCGATCAATGCTCTCTGAGAAAGAAATGCCAAGAAAGTTCTGGCCAGAAGCTGTGAAGTGGACAACGTTCGTTCTCAACAGGTGTCCTACAGTTGTAGTTCAAGATATGACACCTCAAGAAGCCTGGAGTGGAGAGAAACCCTCTGTGGATTTCTTTCGTGTCTTTGGATGCATGGCTTATGCTCATGTTCCAAAAGCAAAAAGGACCAAGCTAGAGGATAGAAGTACAGCCTGTGTCCTTCTCGGAGTTAGTGAGGAATCAAAAGCCTACAGCTCTATGATCCTGTTACTAAAAGGATTGTGATCAGTAGGGATGTAGTCTTTGAGGAGAACAAGAAACTACTCATGGAGATGAGGCAGCAATAGAGTTGCATTGTGAAGATGATGAAATTGAAAGACAGATTGAAGAAGAAGCACCACAGATGGAAGAAACTGGAGAAGCAAGTTCAATTGTGGAAGGAGAGTCAAGCAGGGTACGCAGGACACCAGCATGGATGGATGATTATTTGACAGGACAAGAACTGGCAGACCTAGAACTGGAAGCAAACATGGTAACAATCATAGCCAGAGATCCAATTTGCTTTGAGGAAGCAGTTGAAAGCATGGAGTGGAAAAGGGCTATGGATGCTGAGATCCTCTCAATTGAGAAGAATGATACATGGAAGCTGGTATACTTGCCTACTGGAACAAGGAAGGTGGGAGTTAAGTGGATCTACACAACGAAGTACAATGAAGCTGGAGAAGTTGACAAACACAAAGCTCGTTTGGTAGCTAAAGGCTACTCACAGAGGCAAGGAATAGATTTCTCAGAGGTATATGCCCCGATTGCCAGGATGGACACCATCAGAGTAATGATAGCTCTTGCTGCACAAAGGGGATGGACTATCTTTCAACTCGACGTGAAGTCTGCATTTCTGCATGGAGAGTTGATGGAGGATGTCTATGTTGAACAACCTTTGGGATACGAAAAGAAGGGAGAAGAAGACAAAGTTTACAAGTTGCAGAAAGCCTTATATGGTCTAAAACAAGCACCTCGTGCATGGTTCAGCCGAATTGAGACCTATTTCAAGAAGGAAGGATTCCAAAAATGCAGCAGTGAGCAGACCCTTTTCACAAAGGTTGGTATTGGAGGTAAAATTTTGTTAGTAAGTGTGTATGTTGATGATCTAATCTATACCAGCAATGATGGTGTGTTGCTGGAAGAATTCAAGGTCTCCATGATGAAGGAATTTGAGATGACAGACTTAGGGAAGATGAGGTTCTTTTTGGGGCTGGAAGTGTTGCAGAAAGATGAAGGAATTTTTGTTTGCCAAAAGCAATATGTGTTGGAAATTCTCAGAAGATTTGCAATGGAGGATAGTAATGAAGTGAAGAATCCAATAGTCCCAGGATGCAAGCTAGGCAAAGATATAGGAGGAGCTCTGATTGATGAAACTTATTACAAACAAATCATAGGCAGCTTGATGTATGTAACTGCTTCAAGGCCAGATTTAATGTTTGTCGTGAGTTTGCTTAGCAGGTTCATGGCTCGACCAACTGCTTTACACCTCCAGGCAGCTAAATGGGTATTGAGGTACCTCAAAGGGACTGCTGGTTTTGGCATTTTTTACAAGAAGCAAAGCAGTGAGGAGTTCATTGCCTATACAGACAGTGATTATGCTGGTGATTTGGAAGATAAGAAGAGTACTTCAGGGTATCTTTTTCTACTAGTTGGAAGTGCAGTATCATGGGCCTCAAAGAAGCAACCTATAGTTACACTCTCAACCACAGAAGCTGAATATGTTGCTGCAACCAGTTGTGCATGTCAAGCTATCTGGCTCAAAAGAGTACTGCAAGAGATGGGAAGCAAGCAGAGTGGAAGCATAACAATGAAGTGTGATAACAGCTCAACGATAAAGCTCTCGAAAAATCCAGTTCTACATGGACGCAGCAAACATATTGATGTGAGGTTTCATTTCTTACGTGATCTAACACATGATGGTGGTGTGGAATTGCTTCATTGTGATACGCATGAGCAACTTGCAGATATTCTGACTAAACCCTTGAAGTTGGAAGTCTTTCAGGAGCTAAGAGCACAGATGGGTGTGTGTGACCAGGAATACATAAGCTGAGTGCTTGATCGCACCAGCTTAAGGGAAGGATTGTTGGAAGAACAGGTCTCGTGCTGCTTGTGCTGCATGAAAGTAGGAAACTTGGTTTGCAAGTTTCGGTCAAATAAAATCCCTACAGATTAGGGTTGGTTGCTGGTTTTACGTTTTTGATTTCATGTTTGAATACCACGATGATTCGTGGGCTGTATTTTCCCATTCTTGTTACATTGTAAAGGCTATATAAGCCATGTTTCCTGCAAATGAATAACATAGCATTCACTCATCTTTCTTCTACTTTCAAGTTTTACATACAGTTCTTAACACTGAGAGCCCTCGGATCAGAGTAGAAAGCTCGGCTACTGATCTGCCTTCCTCCGCTCCACGGTGGCCATGCCGCCAAGTTCGACAACCGTGCTGGTCTCTTCCAATCCTCACCTCATACCGCAACACCAAAATTCCTCATATGAAGGTGAACAGTCGCTTCCAACGACGGAGGAGGTGCTCGCCGTCGGACAGGGAGGGAAATCACTGTTTTCTCGTCAGGCACATGCTAGCGCCTTCTAGCCTCCCATTCTCAATTTGGTTTTTTATGTTTCTGAAACTTTGTTAAGGTTATGAGTATTTTGTGTTTCATGTGTTATGTTCGACGCAAATGCTCTTCCATATATTATATCAACAAGACCGAAATATAGTAATACTCTAAAGGGAGGGGTTCCATTAAGAGTCTTCTTGTTAAGGACTAGTTGAGAAATTGTTTGTTTCACCTTATTTTCGATCGCATATTCACATCTCAACCGTCTAGTGTGTAGATATATATGAGTAGATTATCTCTATAAATTTTCATACAAATTGAAAATCGTTAAGACATTCATAAATGTGATTCACCGATTATAAACTTGAACGATTCATGTTTGACATATTTGGACCATACAATGATTTGATATATTTTAATGCCTTAACGATCACCAATTTGACTGGAAATTTGTAGAAGTGATCTACTTATATAGACCTATAAACTGAACGGTTAAGATTAAAAAATGTAATTGAAAAGTTAGTGTAATAAACCATTAAGGATAAAGCCTCCAACTAGTTCTTAATAATAAGGTCCTCAATGGATCATCTCTCATACTCTAAAATATCAAAACTTTATGCAATATTTAACCCTTGAACGAAAGATGACTACAATTTGGTCAAAATCACGTGACAAAGAATGTGGTAGACAAATCTTCTAGTTTTATTTAATATTTATTGGAAGCCCTTCTATTTATACCTCCAAAAATGCTACTTGAACCTCCTTACTTAATATACCTTTAATTTACATTTATAAAGAACTAAAATGTTATTCATACCTCTATAATTCAATAAAAATCAATAAAAACCTTTTATTCTATTCATGCCTCCATATTTTGTAGTTAGATCTCATTCCATTTTAAATCATTTGACAATCATAATTCGTTTTAAACATTTACCAAATTGGTTCAAACATATTATTAGAACTAAGCTTATTTGTTCAGACACGGTAACAATTAGCAAATAAATAACTCTTCAAGTTCTTCAGACACTTCATTGATTATAACAAGTACATTCACACAAAATTCAAAAACAAACTGACATAGAAGAGAAACTAAAAATTGTCTACAAATTGCATCATCTTTCAAAATTACATCAAAGAGTTAACATCTATATATTGCATAATGTTTCAATTTTTTTTGTAAAACTTTACTTAATCATTGATTGTGAATGATTTTAGATCTATGGTTCTTGGGCAACAATATTGTAACGATCAAATCTTGTCTTAGTTAAAGACTCGTCGTGAAAATAAGTTACGATTTAAAAAAAAACATTTTTTGTTGATGTGTCTTTATGAGTAATTTCATATTAACTTGAAAAAAAGAGAGGTGGTAGCCTTTTTAAAGATATGAATACTAGCTCCCATATTTATTTCTAAAAATAAAAACCAAAAAAAAGTAAGGACAGAACCAAACATGAGAAGGGAATGAATGAAAAGAAATAAGAGTGGGAATATGAATTGGGTTCTGGAAGTATCACAAGTTACGTGCGCAAAGATTATCTATCTATCTGGTTGCTTACGCCCTAAGCCTAATCTCTCCTATTCCAACCTTCGTTTCTTCCTCTCTTGCTCACTTCCAGGTACCCTCTTTTCCTCTCTCAAACCCCTTTTACGATTTTTTTTTTCGATTTTTCGTCACCTTTCACAACCCAAAAGCTCGATTCTTTTTGCACCAAGGCTCTTGGTTTCTTCCCCATATCAGATAATTTGAGCTGTTTGGGCAAAGGGGTATGCTCTGATATCGGTGTTTCAATGGCAATCAAATCCTATGAGATGTTGGCTGAGGAATACCTGCTCTCTGACCATGTTGTTCCTTATACGTCTATGCTTTTTGGGATTTTGGCTTGCAAATTGGTATTGTCTCTAACACCATTGCTACTTTATTTCAATGGGAAGCTCATAATGATCATGAATTTGTAATACCCTTTTTCGAAATTTGGTCAGGTTTATCATGTTAACCATTTGCTCAGTGCTGCTTACTTCAAGGGCTATTCTGGTCTTTCGAGAATGAAACGTATTGAGTGGAACAATAGGTGGTGTTTTTGAGCTCTTATTAGGTACTTTGTTTGTTCCCTTTTTTCACAATTTTGATGTCTGGCTCATGTTTTTGTATTTTTGTTGTACTGTTTGTGTAGGGCGATATCAACTCTTCATGCCATTTTTATCACAGCTATGTCATTGTACTTGGTGTTTTGGTCGAATCTCTATTCCGACTATTCTGACAACCAACACAAGCCTATTGTTACTTTCCAGAGTTCCCTAATGTCTACATTTGTATTGGGGGTAATGGTGCTTTCTTTTATGATGTTCAGGACTCTTTGAAATGCTTGTATCTGCTCTAGTACGGTGTGATTGTTTTTTTTGGAGATTGTCATGTATAAGTAGGACCAGTGACCCCCAGAAACTTTTATGCTTTCTGTATGCATGTACATTCAACTGGGGTTTCTTAATGCATGTTTGAAACCAATTTGGAAATTGTGGTGTCATTTTGAGGTCATAGTTGTTTTCCAATAGAGGCGGTGTCAACACAGGTTTTAAAGTCACTGCTGAAATGGTAGTCTTATAATTGAGTCATATTGATAAGGTTAAATGCATAATATGAGTAGAACAAGACACCAGGGAGTAAAATGTGTTGTAGATGATTATAAATGATGATTGGTTACCTTCTGTATCAACTTAACTTGCCTGTGATTTCGGCAGGTTTCAGTTGGGTACTTTCTGTCTGACCTTGTGATGATCATTTGGTTTTACCCTGCTCTAGGTGGATTGGAATATGTAAGTGCATTTCTTTTGAATTGTATGTAGTTGGCTTGAAACTATATCTGTGCTGCGCAGTCACAAACTCGGTGAAGCTTCTAGTTATTGAAGTGAGTTCAGCTTGATATTGATGTATAGTCATCATGCTTATCTTCTAGGTGATTCATCATTTTCTTTCTATAACATCCGTAGCATATGCAATGTTGACGGGGGAAGGACAACTGTATACCTACATGGTTCTTATCTCTGAGACAACCACCCCTGGTATCAATTTGCGATGGTATAAATATCCTACAAAATGCTATTGCTAATATGATTTTGTTTCCATTGTCGGTGCTTACTAGTGGTGGGCTTTTGAAGGTATCTTGACACTGCTGGAATGAAGAGGACTAAAACATATATGATAAATGGTGTTGTAATATTCATCGCTTGGCTGGTGAGTAAAATCTATTATATTCATAAGATTTGTAAAACTTCCATTTTCTTGTTCTTTAATATTTTGCTGCATCAAATTTACCCAAGGGTCTTTTGACAAAAAATTGTCAACTCTTTCGTACTATCTTTGATTATAGATGGTGCTTATATATTTCATTTACGTGCAGGTTGCCAGAATCCTCCTGTTCATGTTTCTGTTCTACCATCTCTACCTACATTATGAACAGGTGATTCCTGCGCTACAAGCACTTCATTCGATAAGCTCTAGAGTTTTTACAGAGCTTGTCTGCCACCTAATAGAAGTTCACATTGCAAATTGATTATTCTACGAATCACAAATTATTACCATCTTACATTCTCTTGTGCAACAGGTCAAACAAATGCATGCCGTTGGACAATTTTTAGCTTTCGGGGTGCCACCAATGCTAGCTGTCATGAACTTGATGTGGTTTGGGAAAATTTTAAGGGGATTGAAGAAGACATTAGCAAAGAGGCAGTGAGATTTTGATGGGGGCTGGTGATTTCCAGATTCAAACAATCTTTGTTCATCTATCCCCTTGCAGTCCCTGATTGTTGCCATGACATATAAATGGAGTTTCAAGTGTATATATGAGCTACATTTTTTTTAAAATAAAAGTTCATTGAATCAGATCTATAGCTAAATTAGCTATAGTCGAGCTGCCTTATATAAGAGAGAGCAACGGAAATCCAAGACTAACCTATGAAGTAAACCGACTAATAAGACATTGGGACGTTCACTATGTAGTAAGCCCTAACTAAGTAATTACTGATTTGCTTCATATGCATTTATGCATCTAGTCTTCTAGGTCTGTCTAATAACGCAATTGTGTACAGATGGATCTAGTTATCAACACACTCAGAGTAAAGCAAAACCCAGGCCCAAAAGGAATAAAAAAGGAAACCCTAGACAAAACCCAGGCCCAAAAGCCGAGGCCCAGTCAAAAGCCAACCTTCCATACCCTCACAGCAAAAATTTTCGTCGCTGTTATTGCTTCGTCTAGAGGACAACCTCCCGAGACCACCATCTTCTGCCGTTGAGCTTACCCGAAGACCAACCTCAACAACGGCAACCAGAAGGGCTAGTTGTCAGAGTATAAAACTAGAAAACAAAGAGAAGTATTGAGAGGTATTAGAATTGCAGTAATTCATTGATTGAAAACAGGCTCTGTTAAATAGAGCATACAAAACAAACTAAGATAAAAAATTAGAACGGCTAGCTGCTAACAATCCCTTATATCATGGGATTCCTGAAGACTTGGTAAATCAACAAACTCCTAGTAGACTAGGACTATGACGTATTCACTACTATTCTAAATGAACTAAAAACACCAACAATTGCTCTCATAGTCATCAACATATCAGTTTACATAAAAAACTCCAACAAGTTAATCCACGTGTATCAATAGCATCACCAATGACTTCCTTCAATGAACACACACCATGTAGTCCCTCAACTTCAAGAATGTAGCTATCTTGAGTGGCTTGATTAGGATATCAGCAATCTGATCCTCACTTCTACAATGTACCAACTCAATAACACCATCTTTTGTCAAGTCACGAAGAAAATGATACTTAACATCAATGTGTTTACTTCTGCCATGTAACATCGAATTCTTTGATAACTTGATGGCTGAATTATTATCACAATAAACAGCAGTAGACTCTAATTGAGGAAAATTTAATTCCCCAAACATTCTCCTTAACCTTACTACTTGACAAGCACATGATGCTCCAGCAATGAACTCAGCCTCCGTTGTTGACAAAGAGACAACTTGCTGCATCTTTGATGACCAAGAAACAGCTCCACTATCCATCTTAAACACATAACCAGAAGTACTTTTTCTATCATTCACATCTCCAACATAATCACTGTAAAGCCAATGAGTTCTGACTTCTCACCTTTCTTATATAAAACACCATAATCAATTGTACATTTCAAGTAGCCATGACCCTTTTAGCAGCAAGAACATGTTGCTCAGATGGCTGCTCCATGAACCTGCTAATAATACTCACTACAAACATTATATCTGGCCTTGTTACGGTGAGGTACATCAAGCTACCAACCATCTGCTTGAAATATCTGTTGTCAGCTTTCTTGCCTCTAGAATCATTAGCCAACTTCAATCCCGGTTCTGCTGGGGTTGCAACTGAGTTGCAACCATTCATCTCAAACTTCTCTAATACCTCCTGTGCATACTTCTTCTGTGTAATAAAGATCCCAACATCTCATTGAACTACTTTAATACCAAGAAATTAATGCATCATTCCCAAGTCCGTCATATCAAATTCCTTCATCATAGACCTCCGCAGCTCATCATTACCGGTATAGATTAAATCATCGACATATAAGCACACAAATAAATACTTCCATGCAGTTCCATTTTGACATAAAGAGTATGCTCATACGGTCACTTCTTGAACCCAGCTCTAGCAAAGTAGACATCTATATGGCTATACCAAGTCAACCTGTCAAACTGTAAATAGTAAAAGTCAACCAGTCTAACTGTAAATAGTAAAAGTCAACAGATAAATAGTAACTCAGGTAAAACTGTAAAACCGTAAAAGTTAAACAATAAAAATGGCAGGTTGTAATATTGAAAACTGTAAAAAAGCAAATCTACTGTGATAAAAACCAGGGTTTTTACCCCTTGTGCCTATGATCGGCTGTTTTGTTGGAAAACCAGGTTTTTCCGGCCAAACCAGCCCCCAACACCTGTAATTCAACCTTCTACAATATCCAAGCAATCCATCAAGGTAAGAATCGAGAGAAAAGATGGAGAATTTATACCTCAAAATCGAGCTTCACTGTTTTCCGGCTGTTCTCCTCCTCTCTTCTGGCAGTTTTTGGAAGCTTTCCAAAAGCTCCTTGCTCCTCTTTTCAGCTGGTTTCACGTCGAACTAGACATGGCAGTGTTTTCAAAATTTCTTCTCCCTTACTGGGCGGCGATCGCGGCAGCGCTGGCTCGGCTGGGGGTCAGGATGTGGTTACCGAAGCCTGGCGAGCTCGATGGTGGCGACGGTGAGGCAACACGCGCGTCGGCGAGGCTCACCTAAGGGTGGTCTCGATCGGTCGAGGAGAGAGAAAGAGAGAGAGATTGTTCGCTCGAAGAGGAAAGGAGAAGAGAGAAGAAAGGAAAGACAAAGAAAAAGGAAAGAAGATAAGGAAGAGAGTGAAAGGTTTTTATGAAACCTTTTAACGACGGTCACGATTCGTCGAACGAATCCAATGGTCATGATCTCCTTCGATTTTTAAATAACGAAAACGTTTTCTGTAAATCACACACTGAAAATAATTTGTCAAATCACTTCCATAAAACAGGACAAATACGTAGAGTGCCGGAAAAACATTCCGTAAATACTCATACACAAGTGGCGACGTTTGCTCTAATATTAAAATATTAGAGTGCATTCTCGACGTACCGAAAAGAAATCGTAATTAAACCCTAGATGTGTCAAAAAATTAATAAAATAAGTCAGGGTCTCACTGTATCTAAGATCGTGCTATCAATCGCCTGAAAGAGGTAATTCTTCACCTTAAGATCTTTCAGCTTCAACTCATCCAACGTCTTCCTCTGTGTTGCGTTTATCACCACTCTCGCAACAGGCTCAGTGAAGCCTGTCTCGATTAGGCTCCAATACTCCTTTGATCTTAAGAAGTTCTCCATTAACAAATGTCAGTGGTCATAGTGACCGTCAAAGCATGGAATGGAAGGCTGCACTTAGTTGTTATTCTTTGTCATCACCCTTGTTGTTGCAAACAAAACACACACACGAAGCTGCTGCACTTCACACACAAAGTTGTTGCTCTTCACCTCAGGCCCAGAAGGGGCTCTGATACCACAATGTCAGGGTATATAACTTAGTAGTATAAATTTCTCTTTTTGTATATATAACTTAGTAGTATAAATTTCTCTTTTTGTATATGTTAGAAATTTCTCTTTTTCAATACCTCTCATATAATCTAGTTGTATATATGAGCTACATTATATCTTCTTCAATGCAAACCTAACGTTTTAGTAGACGTCAAAGAATCCGATGTGAGTTTTTTTGCATGTTTGAGCCATACGAGAGCATAAAGAAATCCACCCAATAACATGAGGATCTCAACAAAGCGTCAATGTAACTTTTTTAACGCCCAAGTGAATGAAATCATGATGAAAAAAACTAAACAAAACAAAACAAAAAAGAAGAGGAGCCAAGTTTTCAAAGGCTTGTCAATGTTTGGTGGCTTCCCTTGTACCAACTCCCACCATAAGGTAAAAGGGAGTTTCTATTCATACATTCAAAAACACCACTAAAATATCTTCATTTTTTTAAGTTATAATTGACTTTATCAACTCATGTAAATGTAAAATTACTACAAACACATAAGAGTAAAAAAACAATTTGTTTTACCTTCAGAATGATAGTCTTTAAAGAATACCATCAAACATAAAAAATATTTATGATTGAATCAAGTCGAAAATGGTTTTGAAATCAATGCATTGGTAAGAGTTTCGTGTTCTTTATTATTATTATTATTATTATTATTATATGAATGAATCACATGTCTATTAATGTATTACTATGATTGTTTCAATAAGAACAAAACTTCTTGTCGAATAAGTTCTAGAAATTGATCGTTAAGTTCCTCATATGATCATTTATATGAGGTCGGTTATGAAGCGCATATCCGTGAAATAGTTAAAATGCGCATGAGAAACTTGTCAGCCACCCATTGGCTGGATAGAACGTTCACTATAGTCAACAATTTCAGTTATGAAGTGGGCCCCACTTGTTCATTTTCTCTACTTCTCACCTCACGTGTTATTCATCATCTTCAACACTAATCTCAGGTTGGTCTGTTTATGCTTGATTCCCTAAATCAATCTAAGATAATCAAAATAGTAGCCTCTCATCATGGATCAAAGTAAACCTATTCCTTCTTTTCCTTTTCTTTTTCATGTTTTCATTTGGATTGAATCATAATCAATCAAACAATGAAGTCTCAAACCCACAAATAAACCCAGAAACTCCAATTTTTCACGCTTGGGCAAACCAATCTTAGGAGCAGGGTTAACCAAATACGGGTTTCTCATAGGCGAAGAAGAATGGGCCAAATCGAAGTTACCAGGAAATCTGAATTTCACATCTGAGATAATACCGAAGTCAGGAAGAGGAAAGGTCCTAGATGGCGAGGTGTTGGACCTGATCCCAGGTGATAGTGTCCCTCATATGCACAGTGAAGCTTGTGCTATTATAAGTCTGATATTTGGTCGCTGCATATATATCTCGAATCTTCGCCATTGCTGTCACGCCCCGGCCCAAGTTTACCTTCCTAAACCCGGGTTAGGACGTGCGGGACCCATCCCAAGAGAGATTTACTCGTAGTCCCCCTTGAGAAGGGATAACCATTTTTCCAAACCAATTTGAAACAGTCCAAACGATACCGGAATAGATCTCACAGCTGGAGGTTATCCCGATTTTCGTATTTGGATCTCAAACCAATCATCTAGATGACCTAGGGTTCTAATAATATTTGTGACTGCACCCGAATCCCGGTCAGGCTGCCTACGTACCCTGTCCTCAGGGATCAAACCACACGTAGCTCTTATTTTAGTTAACATCCTAACCGGGAAAATCTCGGTTGACTACTTATCGGTCGATTTAACAATGGATTGCAAACGCCCAAAGTATACCTAGAGTTTAACCCCTCCGCTGAGGTATTCACCTACCAACTATCTATCGGGATTAGCTCTAACATTCAACCAAACTTATATACCACAATCACACATATAAATACAATAAGATGACATCCACGTAAAAATAAATCCTCCTTCAAGGGCACAAAAGTAAAAACACCAAATAGGCACCCTTGTTGTTAACTTGAACTGTCAGGGGCATTTAAGGAATTTTGCCCTTAGTGGCAGCCTTGTAAATAGACAAAGCCGCCAGGGGTATTTCGAGATTGAACCCTCAAAGGAAAATTACTCATCTCGAAATCCCGCTAAGTCAACTATCGCCACAGGGTAAATCCTCAACACTTGATCGATCAATAAACACCTACAATTATGTAATCGACTTTAGTTGCAACACGAAGGTACTAATGACTCGATTCGACTAAACGTCATACTAAACGATAACCGAAACCGGAAAATTATATATCCACGCGCTCGT
Source organism: Comarum palustre (assembly GCA_951800085.1). Classification (NCBI taxonomy): domain Eukaryota; kingdom Viridiplantae; phylum Streptophyta; class Magnoliopsida; order Rosales; family Rosaceae; genus Comarum; species Comarum palustre. Next base: position 6,013,818 of record OX637578.1, read on the forward strand.
ATCGAAGAGTACATGATCGTAGGACAACTCACTGCCCCTGAGTATGTCAGACGCGCCGCCACGCGCCGCCACAGGCGGCTGCGCATGGGCCCCACGCGCCACCACCCTCAAACCGGTAAACCTCACCCAAAAACCACCTACATGAAACCACAACAACCCTAGAAACCCTATAGGAGCAACCAGAACTCCTAGAACCACCGGACGCGCCTACACTCGCAGCCACAGCCGGCAGTGCGTGGGCGTCACAAGCCTCCATCCAAAACACCGAATTTTAACAAACTCAAAACATGAAAGTTGTAGATCACAGTAAGAGAAGCAACTTTAATAACTGGGGTTTTGATCAACTCGGCCGGGAAGTGGCCCAAAACTGCCCCGAAAGGAAGAATTCGTGATATGCACCTCCACGCTCCAAATTGACCTTCAAGGGATACACCAGCGTGTTTAGAATGAGGAGACGATCACAACAAGGGTGGTTTCAGTTCCTAGAACCACTGCAAATGACGGGTTGAAACTGGGTCACCGCCATTACTGTGCGAGCCTAGTTTCACCGTTCAAGGTCGAACTGGGCCACACCGCCTCCATAGGAAGGCTCGCACGAAGGAGAGGAAGAGATCCCGACAGGCCTCGACGTCTCCGGTGGCCGGAGTTCGTCGCAAAAGTCGGGTCGGGTCAGTTCAAATGTTTGGATAGTGAAGGCACGCGCACGTGCGTGGAAGGGGAGAAGAAAATGGATTATTTCTATTTTTGGAAATCCACCCTTTCTATCTATATACTTTCTAAAAATAGGAACCAACTTTCGTTGACCATAACTTCTTCACACTGTATCCGATTCACACATGACGCGTGTCCACAGACTCGTATCGTCGAGCACTTCAACTCTCGTGAAGGAAGTTTTTTCGAGAAACTCGACGTAATAAAAAGTCAACCTTAGACCACTATAAATAAGTCGTTTCCACGCGTCCCTTAACTCCGAACACTTCGGTACTCTTCCTGAAGGTACGAATACGTATCAATACCACTAAAATTTCTAAATTTTACACTCTTTAATACTTTGAAGAAATTTACAGCGCGGTTAAAACCCTCTGTAACCCGTCTGATCCTGGTAAAAGGGTAAAATTTGGAACGGGGTGTTACAACTGCCCTGATAGTACAGAACTGATATATATGTATAGATTATCTCTGTAAAATTTCAGCTGATTTGGTAATTATTAAGGCCATAAAAATGTATAAATACAATGAACGAACCGAATCTGTTCAACCGAAACCGTTCGTGTTTTTCTCTGTAAATCACAGTTTAGAATGCCCTAACGATCACCAAATGAACTGAAAATTTGCAGAGATGATCTACTCATATATATATATATATATATATCTAGAAACTAAACGGTTAAGATGAGAAAATATGATCTAAAAGTGGGTCAAATTAAAGAAACCCGCACCAAATTTATGGTAAGAACATCTTTAGCCAAGAAAACCTGTATATATATAGATATATATATATCGTGTTGCACAACCCCTAACAATTTATAAAATAAAGATGAGAATGATAATAACAAATATATTAAAGAACATTTAATCTAAAAGAAATAGGTGTTTATTGATTTAATTTGACTATGGGCGTTTAGGGAAACAAAGGGAGGTGTAAATAGCATTTTAGTTCTTTTTAAAAATATATTGGACCATTAAGCAAGAAGATCCAAATAATGTTTATAGCGATATGAATAGAAGCCCTAAGGTAAAAAACCAAATTTAGCTAAAGAATGCTCCCACCATAAGTTATATTTCAATAACCAAGGAAAAAAATTTAGCTTGAAAGATTTGGTAAGCTAAAATATTATTTTATTTAACTTTAGATTTATCATTTTAAGTTGCACTATAACTTAAAATAAAAACTTGGTACTACCAAAATTTTCTATCATGGCGAAGATCTCCACGAGATATTTCATGTGAGTAAAATATTGAATATATTCAAATAAAATTTTACATATAACTAATAATTAATTTAAACAAATATATGACAAAATAAAATAAAATGACTTTACTTTAGGATTTAGCTTACGGTGAGAATATTTTTAAAGCCAAAATGTTATAAATTTGGCTTAGGATTTAGCTAAGTGGTGGGAGCATCTGGTAAGTTAAACAACATTCTGAAAAATATTCTTACTTTTTAAGCTAAATTTTGCTTCAAATTTACCTTACAGTGGGAGATGTTGTTACAAAATAATGGTAGTTACTTTGTTACTATACTTGTTCACAAGTTTCTATTATTTTGACCAATCTTTATTTTATTTTTCTGGTTACATGGAGGGGCAGAGAGCCCAAAAACAAACAAATTAAGCAATAACAAGGATCAGTCGTAAACCACCATCTTTATGTTCTTGTAGTCTGCCTAAAATACTAATAGGCTGATTCTCAAAGAAATGGTGTCTCAAATTCTAAGTGTGTCCATAATGAGCTAAGTCATCTGCAGAATATTGTATTCCTAGTATATATGAACTATAGATCAATTCCAAATCAAATGAGCCATTTGGGGGGAACACAAGATTTTCTATGACATGATCATTTGAGTTCCTCTAAGTTGTTAAAAACAAAATTACAAAAACAAGAAAGACGAAGATCTGTTTGCATGGACCACTATGAGAGCGGCTCTAGGCTCTGCTAGGGTTTTCCCGACGGCGCCTGAATGACCGAGATGGAGACTCTCGTCTCAACAGGGGACACCAATCCCCACTTCTATTTGTGCAGCCGATTGCTAGGGATGAGTAAGGCAGTCGTGATCCTTGTTTTTACGTTGGCTCTCTTCAGTGGCAGATTCAAGATTCAAAAATTAACTAGGCTAATTTTCTATTTCACAATAATTTTTATTAGGTTTGGAACCTATTAGGAGGCTCATCCTCAGGTCTTTATAATTTTCAACAAAAACATACACCGAGGGGACATAAAACCAAACCTCGTTAATCAACAACAAACATAAATATGTTTTAAACAACAATAAACTAGCTAAATCGTACCATACGAGATCCGGTCACTTCAAACTCAGCAATCACATAATCATTATCAATACTCAGCATATTCTCTTTCAATGTAGAGAACCATTGAATCATCAAGAAACTTATCCTTGAAACCCATGCTCAGTAAATACTGGATGATGAGAGAGAACTATCAAATAAGAAACAAGGGAATGAGAGAGAACTATCAAATAAGAAACAAGGGAAACAAAAAGCTTTATCCAACTTCTCAGAGTACTCAACCCAAGGTCATTCTTAGAACCACTTCGGATTAAATTTTCGACCTTGAACTCCATCAAATAAAAGTGGGTAAAAACTTAACACTGGTTGATATGGTCCTAACACCACATAAGCTCTTCGAATACTATCACACGCTCATTCATAGGATACTTACATATCAGAAGCCGTATTCCTGGATCACATTGAATAGAATTAATATCCAACCTCTCTTTTTTCTCTTCTAATGCAATGGATGAAGAGGTGTTCAAGGGAACGTCATTAATAGAATTTTCAGTCACTCTACTCCCACTCCTTATCGTATTATCATCGACACTATCATTTGATTGAATATTACCTGGTACAAACCAGAAGAGTAGATTTTTGTACCTTGTCTTTTCCAACATGGAGAGTGAGATTTGAACTGAGAGTTGGAAAGGATAAACGAGAGAGAATTGTTAAACACCCTTCTTTCGGTGCGAAGTCGAAGTGGGGTAGTCGATCTACTTTTTTTTCAAGTATATAATGGGCTAGCATATATATAGGTATACTTAGGGATTTTTGGGACATATTTTTTCATGGGCTTGAGCCTAAGTAGCCTTGAGCATCAATCCGCCCATGACTCTCTCTATGACGTGGAGTCTGAAGGAGAAATTGCTAGTTCATTATGAGCCGACAATAAAAATTACTTCATGTGATAACTAAATACCCAGTTACGCACTAGCTTCCTTACAATGAAAAGTGCATTCACCTTCTAAAACAGTTTATAGCATATCAGTATATCATACTCGCCCCTTTGAAGAAGGAAATAAAAGGTGACAACCAAGGGGAAGTGAGACTACCACCCCTCAATCTAAGATGGGATTGCACTTTGGTGGGCGATAAATACCCAACGTAGCCAAAACCAGTCTAGCATGGAGGCCTAAACCAAATAAAGGTCTAGTCCAAGGATGAAGGTCAGACCATCAATATCGACAACTTGATATTCCTTTGGAAAGTGAAATTCATACTTGTTTTCTATTTTTGGTAACTTAACTTTTATTTTTAACGACTTAAATTTTGTATTTTTATGAAAACAATTGTTAAAAATAGTAGTTTAGATTTCAATTGCGCACTCTAATTAGCAACTTCGTGTCCAAGGTGGCTACAAGTAACTAGAAATATATATTAGCCTGACAAAGATTAACTAAATAAATATGAATCAAAATTTACCGATGAACTTGAGATTTGAGATTCAATTGTATTTTTCTCTAATATGGTATACATATGCTACAAATTGAGACATCAAAAAATCTAAGTTTATCTTGCCACCAACTGCTCAGTTAATTTAGGACCTATAATTGCTCTCCCATAAGCTATTGGCAATGATACTAACTTCTTTGCTTTTCCTACATAAGCCCTCTTTGTGAAATTGTCATAACCATTTGCTTCAATGGCATCCAGAATCTGCCTATATAGCAACAAAGAAGCCCATACTGGCCATCTACTTGCTGAGTTGAGTTCTGCAACCCCTTTTTCAGCCTCATCAAAGAACATCCTAGCTCGCTTTATTTGGCCCTTCATGAAACTTTGCCACTTGTCTGTCACTTTCCCGTGGAAGATATCATCATCCGATAGTCCAGCCTGAGCAAGCTCATCTTGTGGAAGATAGATTCTTCCTCTCCTAGCACTGCAAAGATTAACTCATGAACTCAGTGATCAATGATTACATAATTTTTTACGGTAATCTTCTCTGACATATCATGATTTATAAGTGTTAATCTGAACACTACGATTGAACAAGATTCCATCTTATGAATGTTTCAAATTGAGAAACTCGCACCATGACATGTGACATAAAAGCAAGTTGCAATTTGATGGGGCATAAAACATTATGCTGCACAAGCTTTTAACAAATATGTTTAATGCACGGAAAAAGTTGACTCGAAGACGAAGCTTACTCTTCTCCAACATCTCGAAGTATGTTAGTGAGCTGATTAGCGATTCCAAGGGCCAATGCAGCGTTGTAAACAGTCTCTGTTGAAGCCTTTGATTCAGGGGCGATCCCCATTACCGGAACACTCATCAGTCCAACAGTTCCAGCAACATAGTAGCAGTATAGGTAAAGTTCATCAAAATTCTGATATCTTGATTTTCTCAAGTCTAACCTCATTCCTTCTACCATGTCCTTGAAGGGCTGTTACGAGAGAGAAACAAGTTATATGGTGAATCATTCACTTCTAATACATAAAAATCATTCAAACCCCGATTGTAGACATGTGGTAGTTCATACCTGTATATCCACTGGGTACTTGGTGACAGTATCAGACAGAGCTGCATCGTACATGTCATATGGACGACCTTCAAAAAGGTCAGTTAGTCTTTTTTCCCATCTGTCAAGAGCTTTAGGTGTGATATATGAAGCATTAGGTCCATCCACTAGTTCATCAGTCCTTCTGCACCATACTACATAAAAGAATCCACTACTTGTAAATTGAGAACGAATTGATCTGTAAGCTTCAGACTATGCACAAGCTGTCTAAAACAAAGGTCAAGTACCTGTTGTTTAAAATAAAAACTCAATCGACCTCATAGAGAGTTATTTACAAATTTTAGACATCTAACTGCAGAATGGGGACCTTGGTTTTACAATTTTTAATGCAACAGATAAAAAAGAAAAACTTGTTTCAATGCAGGTAAGGATGGTTTCTCTAACAGGGGCTGGGTCTCAATCATTAACCTGGTATTACAAGAGGCGGTGATGCTTAAATATCTGATAGACTAGATAGGAATTATAAGCACAAACTCTATCCACAAAGATATGGCTGAAGTGTTATGAACCACAAGAATCACGGAATGACTAAAATGCATGTTGAAGAGGAACAGTTATACGAACCATAAATTGCCCAAACTGCTCGTCTCCGCTCGGGTGTCATAAGCAATGTGCCTGAGAATCACAGAAAGTTGAATTAAAAACAGTGTGCCTTGCCAATCAATATAGAACAACATCAAAGCTGAAATTTTCAAAACTTCATATTCATATTTTCCTGCACTCATAGTTAGCATTTAGCAAACAAAAACAAATTGGAATATGACGAAAGGACTGGTTATATGCATAGTGGGACTAACATAACCCCAATCGTTTCCAAAGACAAATTCTTGACTAATAAAAAAGAAACCCAATCTATTGCTTGTTCCCCTTTTCTGCTTAACATGATATTCAAAGTAAAATAGTATATCCAAGAATCTGACTAGACCCAAAACAAAATAAAATATACAGAAAGCTAGACACTTCAACCAGAATCAGAGCAAGAGTTGGAGAAGCAGAGTCAACTCACCCAAGTAAAAAGTCTTGGCATATTCAGCACAAACTTCACCACACCTATCATAAGCCTCATTCAGCAAATCCAAGTTGGTCAGACCATCACTACCTTCAATCCCTTGATCGAAGTCCAAAGCTTTCTCTTTTGGCCTCCTCTGTTCTCTCACCAAAGCAGCTTGCTTGAGCACCACTTCATAGACCTTCTCTTCTGAAGACCTTGGTGGGTGAGCAACAGCTCCTGAATAGGCTACTATCCCAGGAGAGAAACTCAGCCTGGAGCAGAACTTGGACCTCTTTGGGCTACCAATTCTGGGCATCAGACTAAGCAAAGAGGTAGCATTCTCTTTGGGATTCACCACCCAAAGAAGAACACCAGACATATCAAAGAAGGATAGAACTGGTAGAGTTCTGAGTTTGGTTTTGGAAATTTGGCTTTTGGGTATTGGCTTTGTGGCTTTTTTGAGTTCTGGGTCTCCAATGTGAGGATGTTATGGCAGCTGTGAGTTTAGGCCAGCTCTTCTTATTGAGTGGAGAATGCAGCAAATATATAAGAAAAGGTTTTTAGAAGAATGGGTTGGCAAATGGGTGACCAATAGTTTTTTCTGAGCTTCTAACAAATATAAAAAGCGCTCAGATGCATTGTCTTTAACCATTACGTGGATGTTACTGGCTCTCTCAGCAAGAGGAGCCAAAATTCAAAGGATGTGCACCCAAGAACTGATAGAGGGAAGTGAGAAATGTGTGGACACCAGACAAGAGGTCTATGTGAGTGTGTTGAAAATCCTTTTAATATCGTTTTCAGTAGTGTTGGCCTAGTGAAGGATTGGCGACCATTCATAAGTATCCTCAGTGGCTTCTCTCGCCAATCCTCCGCTATCCGATGAAATAAAAAAAACTGGCTATCGAAATTTTTTTCGTGCTAAAGTATATTTTGTTGATTAAGTTAAATTTTTGTTGGTTAAAATTTTCGTCAGCTATTTCGTCGGTTAAGTTAAATTTTTGTTGGTTAAAATTTCCGTCGGCTACGATGAAAATTTAACTTTTCTTTTTTCATCGGCTAAACTAATTTTTTCGTCAGGGCTATAGTCTGTAAACTATAGCCGATGAAATTATAAAAGTTTAGCCGACAAAATAAATAATTTCGTCCGCTAAAAGTCTTTATATTTGCAGATCTAGACAGCAGCTCATTTAAGAAAAAAAACGGAAGAAAAAGTTTGGGTGTTGTCGAAATTGTTAGGTGTCGTCGAAATCTGTCCTAAATTAGTGTGTGGAGTTATATATAGGTACGTATATGTGTATATATCATGATTTTGAGTTGATTTAAGAGTTTTATTTGAGTTATATAATACTGATTTTGAGTTTTATTTGAGTTATATAATATTGATTTTGAGTGTGATTGAGTTGATCGATTTTGATTGAGTATATATATGTTAATTAATTTAATTATAATATTGTATTGATGCATGGTATGAATTAATTAAGTTGTTGATTATGATTTTGTGATGATTGATGTGTTGATATACAATATTGTTATGTAATTAGTAATTAGTATATATATGTAATATATATATATATATGTTAATTATTAATTTGTTATTAATTAATTGTTGTAGAATACTAAATGATTTGAAATTTTATATATAAAATTAATTAATTAGAGTTATACATATATATTTTGTTATCTTTTCAAGATATTGATAAGAGATAGATTTCACTTCCAAAATATGACAAAAGATATGGTAAAGGAGTTATTTGTTTTATTGAATATGCGCTGGCTAATGTTAACGAGAATACAATTTTCTACTGCCCGTGCACGAAATGTCAGTGTCGTAGCGATATGCATCGATTTGCGGTTGACAAAGTATGGCAGAACCTGAAGAGTAACGGGTTTTGGAAGAAGTACACATGTTGGATATATCACGGTGAAAGATCATCAGGGGGTCCGCATGATCATGAGCAATTTTCTGAGACGAGCAGTACATATAACGATCCAACAACGACCTTTATCAACGATATGTTTCCTTATGAGAGTGTTGTATACTCTCAAGGAAAGTATATGACTGAGCCGGTTCAGCCCTTCCTTAGAGTTGTCAACACTGCTGATATTGATAAGTATAACAAATTACTTGCTTTCCAACAGACCCCTGTGTACCCTGGTTGTCAGAAGACGGCTCTTGAAAGTGTGATGGACGTAATGAAGATTAAAGTTGAGACAAAATCGACCGTGAAGGCTGCTGATGATTATCTACAATACACTGCTGCGATGCTGCTCCACGGTTATCGTCTTTCTACCACTCATCATAAGGTCTGATGTATCTTAAAAGATCTACAGTACATTTCTATATGTACATACAGAAATGGCGAGAGGGAGTAGTAAATCAACTATTTCTCCTTATTTACTACATAATCAAAAGATAATATATGAATTACAAATTATAAACTTATTATCTTTACCTATTCACTTGTTGCGCAATGTCATTATCTTAAGACAAGTTTGGTAGTTTTAAGAATACTGCTCCGTAAAAACAGGTAAGGTTTCACCAGAAAAAATTTCTCTCCCTCATATAACTGCACCGCGGCACTAGTGCTGGTCTTCGGCCACTCTGACACCTGTTATTGTGGTCGGACAGAACTTGTTAATTTCTTGGATGTGAACCCGGGCTACAAGGACGGGATGGAGGAGGTTTTCTCTCTACCTTTGTCGATCTAGCAGACGCTTGCATCCGGTTTTGGGTGATGACCATGGAGTGGTGTGTCAGGTTATCCCTTACAGGATTTTATTGGAGGATTCAGGCGGTTAGAGGGCGGTCGCACATGAAGGGTTTTGATCGTAACAGTGGAAAATCAGGGAAGAGGCTGGGGTCGACCTGATGTCTCCGGGCTCGGTACTGCCATAGGATTTTGTAGTAGTATGCGGCTCTTCGATGTACGGCGAAATATCCCTATGGTAGCGTGACTAGGGTTGACGAAGGTGGTTGCAGCGGTGGTCATGGAGGAAGTCTGGCGATGAAGTGGCGGCTTGGACTGGCTGAAGTTGATTTGAGGGTCTGCTTGTTTGTGCATAAGATTATTGTTGGGATAATCTCATGTACTAACAGGATGTTGTTGATAGTTAGTTGTAAGTAATGACAAGACACAAAGTTTATAGTGATTCGTCTTGCCATCGATGGGTAAGGCTACGTCCACTTTAATATGCACTAAGTGGTGGGAACCTTGAATGAGTCTCGACAAGTATTACAAGTGATGTGTTGTGTACTTGTTATGATGTGTCTAAATGAGTGGTGTGGAGTCTCCTTTATAGAGGAGGGAGGCTCCCCCCTTTACATATTCTTTAATGTGAGACTAAAAGTCATATTCTAGTCTCCAAGTGTTGCATGAGAACATGTTGGTAAGGTCGGAAACGTGGCTTGCCAGTAAGCTTTAGATGACTTCTTGGTACCGACGCGTAGCTTGCATGTCGGGCTTGGTGTTGCATATCGTGGTCGGGTGCCACCATGGCTCGTGGGCCCATAAAGAGGGTGTCAATTATGTTTGGTGGTGTAGGCATATTAGCCATAATATTGGCTACACATACACTACTCACCCAGACTATAAGTTTTGTGTCATGGGTCAATGGCCTGGGTTCCTTTTGGGCCTAGGTTTGGGATTTTTATTTTTTGGTTTTTAGTTAGTTTTGGTGTTGATTAGGTTTAGCGATGGTATAAAGTTTAGGTAGGGTGGTGTCGAGGTTGTCCCTCCTTTTTGAGAGAGCGTTTTTTGTTTTGATAGGGTGGTGTTGTGTCTAAAGACTATTTTAACGTCGGTTAATTCTTGTTGTCAATTTAATGGGATGTTACCTGTGCATATATGCTGGTAGTTTTAGCGGGTAGTGTTTAAAAAAGTTGTTTCTTCTTGAGGTTGACTGTAAGGATGTATCCGTACTTTTGGATTAGGTTAGATTACGGTTGAACTCATATGAGTTCTTGTCCACTATAATCATTGGGGTTTCGGGTAGGTAGTGAGGAGAATAAGGAATTTATTTCCACCACTGATGTCTCTCATAGTTGTAATTTTGTATCCCCATTAATGAAACTTCTGTTATTGGTCTAAAAAAAGACAAGTTTAGTAGTCGCGAGTTACATTTGCATTATTGAAGTTGAACATTGAAGAGGAAGCATGCGCCTAATGGACCAAACTATGGTGTTCTTTGTTTTTTTGACAATTATTTGTGTTTTCTTTATAAAAGAGTATCATTATGAGAATTTAGAGGAGGAGGAGAAGAATTTAGAGAAGCAGGAGGAGGAGGAGGAAGGAGAAGGATTTAGAGGAGGAAGGAGAAGAAGGTTAGGACAGGAAGATGAAGAGGAGGAGGAGGGAAGATGAAGAGGAGGAGGAGAAAAATGAAAGATATAGAAAATTTTGAACTTTAGCCGACGAAATTTCGTCAGCTAAAGTTTAAAATTTTAGTCGAAAAATTTCAAAATTTTAAAAATCCCCGCCAAAAAATTTGAATTTTTAATTAACTTTAGCCGACAAAATTAGGGTAATTTGTCGGCTATAGTTATTTTTTTTATTTATTAATTTAACCTTAGCCGACGAAATACTCTAATTTCGTCAGCTATAGTTATTTTATTTATTTATTTATTTAACTTTAGCCGACGAATTACCTTAATTTCGTCGGCTAAAACCCTAAACCCTATACGTAGAAGCTTCAAACGAAAAAAAGTTGTGAAATAAGATATGACCGAAATGGTGAAATACGTCTATAGTTGAAAATCATGTAATTCCGGTAAAGTCTTGGTACCGATAATTGCGGTTAACTCAATTTTTCATTCTTTCTCCCTAGAGGTAGCCCTATCTCCGGTAGTTATTTTTCATAAAATTTTTATACCACTGGTTGCGTCTCATCGATTTGAAACTATTTTCAGTTAAAGGTCCGGGCAAAATACGTAATTTAGACAGTCAAATGACCGTTTCCGTGCGTTAAGGGGTTTGACTTACGTGATTGACCGTAAGGATCGAGCCCTTAACGTTGTCAGATTAAGTTAAATTTTTTCCTATATACATATTTCAACATAATGATCATATCAGACGGTCGGAATTTTGTTTCTCAACTTTGATCATCGGAATCACAACATGCGTACTAATATTGTATAACTTGTTTACTAAGCTTTAAGTAAATGTTTCGTTTCTAAAACAAACTGTATGTAGAAACTTCAAACGCAAAAAAGTCGTGAAATAAGATATGACCAGAATGGTGAAATACGCCTACGGTTGAAAAATCACGTAATTCCGGTAAAGTCTCGGTGTCGATAGTTGCAGTCAATACAATATAGAGGTTTGACTTACGAGATTGACCGTCTAGATGAAGTCCTTAAATTTATCGGATAAAGTTGAATTTTTTACCAGAGATATATTTCAACATATTGATGATATCTGACTGTCGTATTTTTGTTTGTGAATTTTGATGAACGGAATCACAACATGCCTACTATTTACTATTATTTATCTATATGGGGAGGCTTATCATGGAGGGGTAAATGTTTAAAAATTTTTAGATGGACAGTTGCGTCTCATTATGGTGAGTGTTTGTTGTGTTGAAGGTTCGGCCAAAATACCTCATATAGGTGTAGATATAGACATTTTCGTGTGTTTAGAAAAACTTTATTTTGAAGCCTTAAACGAAATCGGATGGCCAAAAAAGCCTGTATGTCATGGCATTAGCGATAAATTTTACTCGTACGGCCGTTCTGCTTCCAGATTGGTATCACAATAGTCAATCGGACACCGAAATATCCGTAGTGCAATTTTATAACTAAAAGTTACTTTAGCTGATGAAATACCCTAATTTCGTCGGCTAAACTTTTTAAATTTCGTCGGCTAAAGTTCACATACTATAGCCGACGAAAAAAGCACTTTAGCCGACGAAATTTTTTTTTGTCAGCTAAAATTTAACTATAGCCGACGAAAAAATTAGTTTAGACGACGAAATTTTTTTTCGTCGGCTAAAAGTCCACTTTTGCCGACGAAAAAAAATTTCGTTGGCCTGTTTTTAGATATTTCGTCGGCTATAGTCTTTTTTCTGGTAATGCCTCCTCCTTCCTCCCCCTCCTCCTCCTCTCCCTCTCCTCACATTCTCCTCCTCCTCCTCTTCTCCTCCTCCTCCTCTTGTCCTTCTCCTCCTTACTCCTTTTTCAGTGTAAAAACGAAAAAGAAGTAAAAATTTTGATCAAAAATATAATAAATTAAATAAGAAAAAAAAATATGAAAAAATTAAAATAGCTATAGCCGACGAAATTTTAATAAAATTTGTCGGCTAAAATTAAAAAAAAATGAAAAAAACATAGCCGACGAATTACCCTAAAATTCGTCGGCTATAGTTTAAAAAAATAATAATTACATAAAAAAATAATAATAACTTTAGCCGACGAATTACCCTAAAATTTGTCGGTTAAAGTTAAATAAATAAATAAAAATAATAGCTATAGTCGACGAAATTTAATAAAATTCGTCGGCTAAAATTAAAAAAAAATTAACTATAGCCGACGAATTACCCTAAAATTCGTCGGCTAAAGTTAAATAAATAAATAAAAATAATAGCTATAGCCGACGAATTTTAATAAAATTTCGTCGGCTAAAGTCCAGAAATTAAGCGACGAAAAATTTCTTCGTCGGCTAAATAAATGACTTTAGCCGACGATGAACAGTAATTTCGTCGGCTATAGTGTTGGCCGACGGAGTTTGCCCGACGACGTGTCGTCGGCTAAGACTTTAGCCGACGAAATTTAGGGTTTAGCCGACGAAAAAATTTCGTCAGCTAAAGTGGTTGTTCTGGTAGTGAAGTATGAAGCTCCTCTTCCACTCGTCCTAGAGCAGACATACTATTTACTTAATTAGCTAAAACCAAAAATAAATAATTATTAGTTACTCCTTGCTGGAAATTTTTTTAAGTCTATTACCTTCAAGCAGTATGTATGTGTTTAGAGAATCTAATTTTATTACTAATTTTCTTGCCAATTTGGCAATAATATAGACAATTATGGCGTCTAGCGGGACTGTGTTCCCCCAAAGGCCAATCTTGCTCTATCCTTTGATTATGTGAACTTTGAATGCTCTAGAGACACCACTATCTAATATACTTCATTTTTCAAGGTTACAAAAAACCAAAATAAATAGCTTCTATCCTCGTTTTTTAATAATGATGCAATTAATAATGCTGTATATCGGTCGTTGGCATTGGAATTAGTCACACCATTCTACATGAATCATTTGATGGATGGATCCCTAGCTAAAATCTAGAATCGCACCTATGCTCTAAATAATTAACTAACAGCATATCACATATTTACCAAGAGAAGCCAAATGAGTATGTAATTCGATGCTCTATAACGCGCACCGCTATGAACTTGATTGGCTTCTTTTAGATACATAGCTTAATCTGGAGCAACTGAGAACCTATCTTCGACCAGGAGAAGGACGAGATGACGACGAATTAAGAAGATGGAAGATCCTTTGAATGATTCTATGTGCTAGCTAGCATGCTTGTTCTGTTAGCTAGCCATGATCGAGGACAAGTACTCGTCACCTCGGCATCATTTTGATTATGTTAACTCGTCTCTATGCTTGTATCTGAAATTTTTAGACCTGAGTCGAACTTTTAAAAATAGATCCTTAAACTATAGTATTCATTCAAATTTATTTTCTCTTTTCAAAAAATTCATGAACTAAAGCTATAAACTCAAAATCTAACGACATAAAACATTAAAATTCTTTTTTATATTTACTTACACTACTCATTTTTTTTCAAAAATAGTAACTAATGATTATAATATAATGCTTGTTTTTACTAAACTAATGTGATTACATAATAAGAAAAAAAAAATTAAACCCTTAAAGGTTCGGGACCCTGAGTCCATCAACTCTTAAGACTCTATTCAAGTACGGATCTGACCCGATCTTGACATGTATGAATAGAATTCTCAAAGAGATGGACGACGATGACATGCGAGTGTTTATAATTCTTCTGGCTTTGAAATTTGTTGCTCCCACATCACATGCGAACCATCTACACATGTCACCTACAATGTGTCTTGTTCGTAACAGAATACGACCCCATGCATATATATACAAGTGCTGCCCTTTCTTTATGTTATGTTTAACAATTACTATTCAAATCAAGAAATTCTACCAGTTTCTCATCCCATTTCCACCTTAGATATATCCCTGGCCTGTTTGATGCTCGGGGATGTCCCACTACCAGAATAAGTATCTTAGCCGACGAAAAATTTTCGTCGGTCTGTTCATCAGATTCGTCGGCTAAGGTTATAGCCGACGACGTGTCGTCGGCTAAGAAGTCGTCGGCCATAATTCGTCGGTTAAAGTTATAGCCGACGAAATAAAATCCGTCGTCGGCTATAATCCAACACTTAGCCGACGACATAATATAAAAAATTCGTCGGCTATAATCAAACTTTAGCCGACGAAATATCAATATTTCGTCGGTTTATACGTATGACTTTGGCCGACGAAATATTAAGGCCGACGAAATATTAATATTTCCTCGGCTAAAGTATTTTTAAAAATTAAAAATGAAATAGAGAAAAGCCGACGAAATATAGTTCATTCGTCGGCTAAAGTATTTAAAAAATTAAAAATTAAATAGAGAAAAGCCGACGAAATTTACAATATTTCGTCGGCTATGATACTTATAGCCGACGACATTTACCATATTTCGTCGGCTAAAGGTTGTTGAAAAAAAAACTAGTATAGCCGACGAAATATGGTAAATTTCGTCGGCTATAGTACTTTTTATACTACAAACCCAAACAAAATTTATAAATTACCATCCAAGCAAGCTGCAAATTACAGAAACAATTTCATAACCAACAAAAACACACCATCAAAAGTAACATAAACATTTTGCAATAAATTTTCAATTTATAAATTGTTAATAAACCTAAAAAGTAAATAAATAATTGTTCATAAACCTAAAAAACTAAATAAATAATTGTTCATAAACCTAAAAAACTAAATGAAGTCGATATCGTCTAAATCAATATCTGCGCTAGGATGAGGTTGCTGGGGAGGTTGCGGCGGTTGAGGTAAGGGAATAGGCGTGGGCATGGGAGGAAGCGGAAGTCCCTGAAGCTGTGCGTCTAAATCACGAATTCGAACCGAACGACCCGCTTTAAAATTATTAAGGCGAATTGTAGAGGAGTCAGGAATACCTATTGCACTGTGTTCTTGACATTTTCTTCCTCGTCTTCGGCCTCTCCAAGTGTAGCCGCCCGGTAAATGTTTCGAGGGTGCACAAGATTGACGATTTTCCACGCGTCACCCTTAACAAGGTCATCAAGATAAAACACTTGTTTCACCGATGTCGCAAAAACAAACGGGTCATCTTCGTAACAGCTTGTACCAGTGTTCACCGATAAAATCCCGTACTGATCAATCTTCATGCTCTGCGAGCTTCTAGTATCAAACCATCTACACTTGAACAGGTGCACGGTCATGCCTTGCCCATAAACGAGTTCCACCACTGAATCAAGAACACCGTAATAATCAACTCCATTCCGGCCACCATACGCCATAACCCCAGAATTCTGTGTTCTTCGTTTGTTGTCTCTCTGTTCACATATAAATTGCACGCCATTGACCTTGCACATCGGGTAAACTCTTGACATTATCGGCTTCATAGCTAGAAGTCTTAGTTCGTGAGACCAATTTGGGTGACCATCAAATTGAATATGGTTCATCTGCAACCAAATATTCAATGTATTGTAAAAATGAATAATTATGCAATCATTGAGTCATGAACAGAAATAAAGAATTACATACCCAACCGCCAAAATAGTTCGCGAACTCCTTGTTGTGGTAATCGAGATCACCTTGAATGTCTGGACAGTATAGATGGATGTCTTTCCAGTATTCAACTTCTTGACAGTTAATCAATACCCACCAATGGGCTATGATGAGCTCATGGGGTTGCAACTTGTAGGACTCTGGTAAAATTCCATAAACTTCAACATCATTTGAGACTATAGAAAGGTTAAACTTCGGTTCATCAACCGGTATGGTTTGTGGAGTTTCCTTCAATGCTCCTAGATACAACTTCATGTAGGTGACGCACTCGTGCGCAATATATGCTTCAACTATACATCCTTCAGGCGCGGATTTGTTAGCCACATAAGCTTTGTAGTTTCCAAGTTGTCTGTAAATAAATAAATTTGTTGTCATATGTTACGATTATACAATGAACATGTACAATAAAAACATTAGGTGTAAAAAACATACCTTTCCATAGGATACATCCAAGTATAGTGTACTGGACCGGTAAGCAACAATTGCTCGGGAAGATGGATCATCAGGTGCGGCATGATGTCAAAAAAATTTGGAGGAAATATTCTCTTAAATTTACACATGATATAAATAATGTCCTGTTGCATTTCCCGGAGATCAGATTTTGTCACTTCCCTTGTGCATAACTTCTGGAAGAATCTTGACAACGCTACTAACGGCTCCACCACCTGACGGGGAAGGAACGGTCGAATGAAAATAGGGAAGAAACGTTGTAGCAGAATATGACAGTCATGACTCTTTAACCCGTACATTTTATTGTCCCGAATGTTTACACACCGGGCTATATTTCCTGCGTAGCCTGAAGGATACTTCACAGAACTTAACCACCTAAAAATTACGTTCTTCTGTTCAGGCTTCACGGTGTATGGAGCTTGAGGCATTTTTTCTTCCCTTCTTTCAACCACAAATGTCTTCGTATCTCCATTTTTTTAAGATCAATGCGTGCCTACGGTCCGTCTTTCGTCTTTCCCTCCAAGTTCAGCACGGTTCAAACCACACTGTCACACACATTCTTTTCTATGCGCATCACATCTAGGTAGTGCCTGATCAACAACTTACTCCAGTATGGGAGTTCTCAGAATATGCTCTTATGTGTCCAAAATTTATACCTGTTGGGTCTGTCAGGTATTGCCGCCACTATATTGGGATGATTGCTGAGCTGCCTAAAATCATACTCATTAAGCACTGCTAAAATTTCTTCCCCTGTCCATCTTCTAGGAGGCACACCAAGTTCTACTGTCCCATCAAATGCCTTGTCATCGAACCGCCATTCGTGATCATACGGAAGGAGAGTACGGTGACCTAATCTACATATCTTGTTGCAATGACTACTGCTCACCTCATCGCTTAGGCACTCTGGACAAGCCTTGTATCCCCTAACAACGTTGCCCGACAACATCCCACGAGCAGAAAAATCACTAATGGTACCAACAACCATAGCATGCATCTGGAACATCTCGTGCATGAACTTATCATAAGTGGGATGACCAACGTCCCAAAAAAACTTAAGCTCTTCAATCAAGGGTCTCAAATACACATCGAGACACTTCCCTGGATAACCGGGTCCCGGAATCAACAAACTCAACATATTGTATTCCTTCTTCATGCACATCCATGGAGGAAGATTGTATGGTACCAAAATCACCGGCCATACACTGTATTGAAGACTCATGTTGCCAAAAGGATTGAACCCGTCGGATGAGAGCCCGAGCCTCACATTTCGGACCTCAGACGCAAAATGAGGAAACTCCCTGTCTATATGCTTCCAGGCCTCCCCGTCAGCAGGGTGTATAAGGGTATCTTCGCCTTGCAATTCCCTATCAGCGTGCCATCTCATAGATTTGGCCGTGTGTGATGACATGTACAACCGTTCCAGCCTATCCCTCAACGGGAAATACCGAAGTACCTTCATAGGTTTCCTATTGCCTGCAGGAGTCAACTTATACCTGTCACTCTGACATACTGGACATGTGTCAAGGTCACCAAGGTCATTCCCTTCTGGATCTTTACCCCAGAAGAGAACACAATCATATCTGCATGCATGGATCTTGATGTAGGAAAGCCCAAGATGTTTCAGTATACATCGGACCTTATGATGAGTGGTAGGAAGACGATGACCGTGGGGCAGCATCGAAGCAGTGTACTGTAGATACTCATCAACAGCCTTCACAGTCGATTTTGTCTCAACTTTAATCTTCATAACGTCCATCACACTTTCAAGAACCGTTTTCTGACAACCGGGGTACACAGGGGTCTGTTGGAAAGCAAGTAGTTTGTTATACCTGTCAATACCAGCAGTGTTGACAACTTTAGGGAAGGGCTGCACCGGCTCAGACATATACGGTCCTTCAAAGCATACACCCCTCTCATAAGGAAACATATCGTTGATGAAGGCCATTATTGGATCGTTGGATGTACTGCCCGTCTCAGAAAATTGCCCATGATCATGCGGACCCCTTTGATGATGTTTCACCGTGATATATCCAGCATGTGTACTTCTCCCAAAACCCATTACTTTTAAGGTGCTGCCAAACCTTGTCAATTGGAAATCGATACATATCGTTGCGACATTGACATTTAGTGCACGGACAATAGAAAATTGTATTCCCTTTAGCATTATTCATCACATATTCAATAAAACTAACAACTCCTTTAGCATATCTTTTGTCCCATTTTGGAAGCGAAATCTAACTCTTATCCATATCCTGAGAAGATAACATAATATATATGTATAAACGCTAATTAATTAAATTTACGAATCATTCAATTTATATTATATCTGCAGTTAACGTACAATTAATTAATATATATATACATGCATATATATAATAATTACTAATTAATATAATCAAATTAATATATATATATATATATATATATATATATATATAACAACAACTTCATATATATTATCAAACCCAAATCGATCAACTCAATCACACTCAAAACACAATATAATCAACTCTAATTAAAACTCAAAATCAATGCATAACGAAAATAAAACTCTTAAATCAACTCAAAACAAGATATATACACATATACGTACCTATATATAGCACCACAAACTAATTTCGGACAGATTTCGACAACACCCAACAATTTCGCCAACCCCAAAACTTTTTCTCCCGTTTTTTCTTTCACATCAGCTACTGTCTAGATCTAGAAATATAAAGACTTTTACCGACGAAATTATATATATCGCCGGCTAAAGTTTTAAAATTTCGTCGGCTATAGTTCACAGACTATAGCCGACGACACAACATTTCGTCGGCTAAAAGTCCACTTTAGCCGACGAAAATTTCACTTAGGCGACGAATTTTTTTTTCGTTGGCTAAAATAGATTTTAGCCGACGAAAAAAAATTTTGTCGGCCTGTTAATTTTTTTTTCGTCGGCTATGATACTTATTCTGGTAGTGTCCCATTCCGGCTTGTAGGTTTCAAACAAATGAGAGTTGAGACTTGTAATTTATTAGGGTTTCGGAGCTAGCTAGGGAATTGCATTTTGTTGATTTTGAAGCTATGAAATGTTTTGTTTGTTTGTTTTTCATGTTTTGATATTGCAATTGAAGTATTTGAATTACCTCTATAAAAGAAAATTCGAGAGGATTTTCTTCTTCAAACTTTCTATTCATAATCCTGCAAGCGAGCGTGCATTAGCTTCAATTTAATTGTAGGAATTCAAAATCTTTTGCATCACGCCCTAGCTAGTTTTTGTAGAGATCATATGTCATCCAAGTGTTGAAAACGAAAAACTTGATTGCAACAAGTTTAACTCACAATTGGAATTCAAAAACCTTGCTTTATTCAACTTTGAGATAGGCATATATATAGCCTTCTCGATGCAACAGAAATCCTAAACAGATGCCCTCGTTTTCAGCCACGAGTTCTAACAAACTAGAAATAATTCAACTTAACTAAACCCTACTGACTAGGACTAATCCCAACTAACTAGGACTTTATTTACTTAATCAACAAGAAAACCAAGTCAAAACTCAACAAACTCTCCCTTAAACTGAACCAGTGCAACAATTCAGTTTACTTCAGCTGCTTCACAGATTCTAAGCTTAGTGCGAAGATGAACAAACGCTTAAGTCTTCAAAGGTTTAGTCATGATATCAGCAGCTTGCTCAGCTGTCTCACAGTAAGACAATGAGATCGATCCTTGTTTAATGACATCTCTGAGAAAGTGATACCTTACATCTATGTGCTTACTGCGTCCATGAAGAATTGGATTTCTTGACAACTTAATGGTGGAGTTGTTGTCACACTTGATGTCTGTACAGACCTCTTCTTCTTCTCCTAGTTCTTTGAGAATCCGCTTTAACCAAATTGCTTGACAAACACAGCTTGCAGCAGCAACAAACTCGGCTTCAATGGTTGAAAGTGTCACAATTGGTTGTTTTCTTGAACTCTAAGATACAGCTCCAACTCCAATCATGAACACATACCCACTTGTGCTTTTACGATCATCACAGTCTCCTGCATAGTCACTATCGGTAAAACTTTGCAGTTTGCAACCTTCAATTCTTCTGTAAAAGATGCCAAAATCCATTGTTCCCTTCAAGTAGCGCAATGCTTGTTTCACAATTTGTAAGTGCAACTCTGTGGACTTGGACATGTATCGACTAGCCACACTTGTGACAAACATCAAATCTGGACGAGTAGCTGTCAGATACATGAGACTTCTTAAAAGTTGTTTGTAGTAAGTCTCATTAATCACTATGCCTTCCTCATCTCTTGAGACTCTTGTGTCAGGAACTATTGGCATAGACACTGGCTTACTCTCTAGCATACCAAACCTTTTAAGAATTTCCATTGCATACCTCCTTTGACATATGAAGATCCCTTGTGACTTCTGTATAACTTCTATGCCGAGAAAATAACTCAAACTTCTCATATCACTCATGTCAAATTCTTCTATCATAAACTTCTTAAAGTCGAGCAAGAAATCAACATTATTACCAATGTAAATCAAGTCATCAACATAAAGACTTACAATGATAATTTTGCCATCCTCATCCTTCTTTATGAACAAGGTTTGCTTACTGTCGCATCTGTGAAATCCATGGTTGATGAAGTAAGATTCGATCCGACTAAACCAAGCTCGAGGAGCTTGTTTTAGTCTATATAAGGCTTTGAACAGTTCATACACCATGTGCTCCTTCCCCTCTTTCTTGTAGACTTGAGGCTGCTCCACATAGACTTTCTCAACAAGCTCATCATGAAGAAATGCAGATTTTACATCAAGCTGAAACACCTTTCAGTTGTTTTGAGTTGAGGCTGCAAGGATGGTTCGAACTATGTCTAAACGAGCAACAGGTGCAAAAATCTCCAAGTAGTCAATTCCTTCCCTTTGAGTGTAGCCCTTTGCAACATGTCAAGCTTTATGCTTGATGATCTCTCCAAGTTCATTGTGTTTAGTCTTGTAGATCCACTTCACTCCAATTTTCTTTGCTCCTTTTGACAGTTCTGTCAACTTCCAAGTCTTGTTCTTCTCGATAGCATTGATCTCACTATCCATTGCCTAACTCCATTTAGCTTCTTTAACAGCATCTTCTAAATAAACTGGATCAACATTCTCTCCATCTTCGATCAACAAAACTTCATCCTCATTTAGATTATTACCAACTGTATAGTCATCCATCCAATCCGGTCTTCGACGCTTTCTCCCTGCATAAGATACACTCTCAACCATTGTTTCTTTTCTTCGAGGTTTAGGTTTTGGATTTCGTAGACTAGGATTTTGAACAGAGTTAGGGTTTTGAACAGAAGTAAGGATATGATTGAGGCTAGAGTTTTGAGTGTGACTAGAATTTTGAGTGAGGGGACTAGGGGTTGCAACTTCTTTAGGATTTTGATTTCTCACATTGCCCTCACTGTTTTGGTTACTCTCACCCCCTCATTGTTTCCTTCATCACCTGTCTCTCCCTCAAAGCCTTCACCCTCAAAATTTTCACACTCATTCTCATTTCTCCAAGCCAGCTCGAAACTGATCTCCCTCTCTTGTTCCTTTCCCCATTCCCACTGTTTGTTTTCTTCAAAAACCACATTCTTACTAAACACAACCTTTTTCTCAACTGGATCATACAATTTGTACCCTTTGGACTGTTCACTTACCCCCAATAAAACACAAGGAAAGCTACGGTTATCCAGTTTACATCTCTTTTCTTCTGGTATGCGCACATGACCATTGCATCCCCAAACTCGAAGGTGGTCCACAAAAGGTTTAGTTTTGCTCCATGCCTCTTGAGGTGTAACATCCTTTACTGCAAGTGTTGGTGAACGATTCAAAACATAGAACATCCATAGCACAGCTTCTGGCCAAAAGGTTCTAGGCATTCCCGTAGCAACCAGCATGGAACGAAACAGATTCATCACTGTCTAATTCTTCCTTTCTGCCACGCCATTCTGTTGAGGAGTGTAAGCATTGGTGAGTTGCCTTTTAATTCTCTCTTCTCGACAGAAATCATTGAAAGCATTAGATGTGAATTCTCCTCCTCTGTCTGTTCTCAAGCATTTGATTGAAACTTCTGCACTTTTCTCCACTAGCTTTTTGAAATTCTTAAAACAGTTTAAAGTTTCTGATTTCTCAAAAGTGGGATACGACCATGCTTTACGGCTATAGTCGTCAATAAAACATACCTCTTTCCACTGTTTGAAGTAGGGGTGATCGGTCCACATAAATCGGAATGTATCAATTCAAGTACCTTGATGGCTCTCTCCATAAACTTTTCTTTGGTGTCACACCTCTTGGTTGCTTTTCGATCAGGCATTTTGCACAAATTTCTTTAGAAACTCCAAAATAAGGCAAGCCATCTACCATCTTCTTCTATTGCAACGTCCTCAAACCCTTGTAGCTTAGATGACTATATCTTTGATGCCAATGATATGTCAAATCTAAAGAAACTGAGGTTTGAAAACAGGGACCATCTTGTGCGCTTGAAACATGTTAGTCTTCAGAGAATAGAACAAACATCCTGTTTGTGCTCATTTTAGTGCTTGCAATCAGGCCTCTCTTTAAGTGATAGATTATACACGTTCCATCTTGGATCAAAATGGCAAGGCCGTTATCTTGAAGCTGTCCAATACTTAGCAAATTGTTTCTCAAATCCAAAGCAAAATAGACATCTTCTATAACATACCTCATGCCTTTGAAAGAGACTTTGACACTGTCTTTGCCAACGACATTCATCCTCGAATTGTTTCCGAGCTTGACAGAATGACAAAAATTCGTGTTCAAGCTTATAAACAAATCTTTGTCTCCACACATGGTTTGAGCATCCGGAGTCTAGAAACCATGCATTACTTTTCTGATTTTCTCCTTCCTCAACATAGGCCATCAGTAGCATTTCTTCCTCTTCATTGAACTCTGCATAATTAACTTTCTTGTTTCAAGATGGACACTCATTTTGAAAGTGTCCTAGTTTATGACACTTAAAGCACTCAGATGTGGCTCTGTTGAAACTTTGTCTGCCTCTACCTCTTCCTCCTCGTCCTCGTCCACGTCCCCGATTTCCTCTTCCATAAATGCTTCCTTCACCATAAGTCACCTTGAGAACCTGCTCCTCTCTCATGCTTTGGTTGCTTCTATTCAGCCTCTGCTCATGCACAAACAAGCTGCTTTGTAGCTCATCAACTGTCAACAAGTCAAGATCATTTGACTCCTCGATAGAACAAGCAACATAATCAAATCTAGGAGTCAAAGATCTCAGAATCTTCTCCACAACATCCAACTGTGACATGTTTTCTCCACCATGAATCTTTAGCTTATTGATAATGGTTAGGGTTCGAGCAAAATAATCATCTATCTTCTCGTCTTCTTTTATTTGAAGCATTTCAAATTCCTTCTTCAAGGCATGTCTCTTTGCTCGTTTTGCTCGATTCGTTCCATGATATTTCTGTTTCATGGAATCCCAGATGCTATTCGAGCTTGACTTGTCGAGAATGGTTTCTAGGATTGTTCGAGGAATGGCTTGAAAGAGATACCTCTTGACAGTGAAGTCATCTTCTCTCATCCTCTCAACCCTTTGTTGCAATTCTTCTGCTTCCTTCCTTTGTGCCTCAGACTGTGTTTGTTGTCCTTGCACAACCGTGGAGAATGTCTCAGCTTTAAGTGGAGAATGTCTCAGCTTGTTGTGTCACTTGGGTAGGCGTTGGTATGACAACTTCAATGTGGTGCCAGGCCTTCTTTGATCTGATGAAATTTTCTATCAAAAGTGACCAGTGATTATAATGTCCATCAAAAATTGGAATGAACATTGGTGCCGAGCTTCCCTTAGCTCTAGGCTTCAACAGTGCAGTACTACTTTCTGCCATCACAAATCTCTCTCTTAATGTTTCTCTCCTTATACACAATCAGGCACTTTGCATGGGCTATGATACCAGATTGTTGAAAACGAAAAACTTGATTGCAACAAGTTTAACTCACAATTGGAATTCAAAAACCCTGCTTTATTCAACTTTGAGATAGACATATATATAGCCTTCTCGATGCAACATAAATTCTAAACACAAAGATCTCATCGTGATAATGTACATATACGTAAATGAAAATTTGATGATCCAATGAGGATCGGAAAAAGCTCCATATATGTGAAGGAAATGTGCTTAATTAGTTGACTTGGAAGATATATAGTTTAGCTTCATGAAAAATGAAACATGAATGAAAGAGGTTTTTTAGAAGAGCTAGGTTTGCCTCGTATGATATAAATCATTCAACACAACGTGTTCGATGACAGTGTTGGAAGGATGAATTTCAATTAGCAACGAGTTAACGTCAACCTCTGTTGTCACATAATACAAACCTATAGCTAGAACCAAAATTATAACAAGGAAAATATATACAGGAGAATTGCTTTTGCAAATTAAATTGGATAAATGATCATTTCATACTAATTATAAGAGTTTATTTCCCATTTAAATAAAAAAAGATTTCCTCAGCTCATTTCTATTATTCTTAGTAAGATTACTATTTTATCATAATTTATCTTTTTCTTCTAATCCTCACACTCGGTCTCTCATTCCTATTCCCCATTCTCTCTCTCTCTCTCTCCATCGGAGTCTACATACAAAGCTCTCGCCTCGCCAAGTCATGAGGCTAAAGATTCGTCTTCGGTCACCGCCAAGAGAATGATCAACGATGACGGTTCATGCTCCCCAACGTCGAGGACCTCAACCACCACGTTGAGATCTGCGATTTTGAGGAACTCGGTTTAAAGTAGAGAATCTCAGTTGCCGTTATTCTCGACTGGTGGAGGAAGTGGTACTCATGCGCCGGCGAAGTCCTTGTCGGTCGAGAATGACGTCAGCAGCGAGGAGCTATGGAAGATGGTGATCTATGAGAAGATGAGCCACTACTACACAGGAGGGCTTCAATGACACACATAAAACGTCATTGAAGACCTTTCATGACGTTCTTCGTGTGTCGTTAGAAGTGTCGTTATAGCCTGTGTCATGGAAATGGTACCCTTCAATGACGTTAGATAAACATCATCATTTACTTTTTTATGTTACTTTTTTCTCGTCATAGAAACTTTTCAATGATGTTTCCTGAACGTCATGAAAGATTAAACTACGGCAATTTTCAAATATCATAGAATTATATTCATAAATTTTTAAACAATCACTGAAAGGTTTTCATGACGTTTTTCAAACGTCATGAATTGTTATATATGCATATTTCAAAAAAAATATTTGATTTCTGATCAATACAGAAATCAATTATTATTTTTATTTACACATCAATGGAAAAACAATATTATCATTAATAAGCTATCATAATCATTTCATTATTTATTTCCACTACATTATAGTATCAAATGAAAATAAGAACTATACAAGCGAGCTAGTATCCAAATGAAAATGAGAAAACACAATACTAATGTATTTGCAGGAACTTTTCAAGCCAAGCTAGCAAATTCTATTGTCGGTAGGCCAATGTTCTGTAAAGAAATCATAATAAATAAGTTATAATCAACACTTCTAGAAGCAGATAGATAAACATGTGTTATGCTATATGAATTAGGAGCTGCTCTCCCTAGAAATGTAGAGATACAAACTTCAAATATAAATGAAATAAGGACTGTGCAATCTGCTTACATCTCTTGTCATCACCTTTTCTTCTATCTCAATGTGAACCTGATTGAAGTCTAAAAAGAATTAAGATATATTCATGCTTATAAAATCACCAAATAAGCTAAGAATAAAAACATGCTTCTGATAACCGATACTCACCTCCAAAAGACTTGATCATACCAACTCCGGAACCGAGTACCTCACCTTACCCTCCGGGGTCTCCTTACCACGTTTATCTTCTGAAAACTCTCCACAAGTGACCACAAGCACACTACAAGTTCCCTGACCATTAAACATTGTTTCCCTCAAGGCTCCCAACAGAGAGTTGGCAACAACAAACAATTAGCTCAAGCTCTTCACACAAGACTTAAAGCCCCCAAAATCATCATATCTCACTCTACACCACTGAAACAAAGCCTTAATTCCCAACTCCCTGATCAAAATTTCCAACTCCAATTCAAACAAGCACAACCAAATCTACTAAGAATTATCAACTCCCAGAAACCAAAAATCACTGAACAAACTAAGCATGCAACAACAACAAGATCCAGAAACCAAAACCCAATAATGGTTAAAGTAACAAACTTTCTGTCACAAAAACAACCAATCAGGGAAAAAGCCCCAAACTTTGAATCCTATAAAACTTGAAATTGGATAAACAAGAGAGACCCATATGAGAAAACGTGGAAAAATCAAAGGAAAACTCACCAGAGGCAGAAGAATGAAGAATATGAAAAAGTGAAAGAGACACAGATGAGGAAATTGAGGAACTTGAACTACCCAGAAGAGAATGATGAAGAAGAATCACAAATAAAAGCACTACCTAGAAGAATGGAGGAAGTCGCCTGGGTTTACAAAGCGGCGGATGAGAGAGTGAGTTGTGCGGCTTAGAGAAAAAAATGAGAAAATGAGCTAAAATGTCCAAGGTTTTACCCTTTATTCAATTTTAAAAAGTTAAAATAAGGGTAAAACTTTTCATAATGGTTACAAAACATCATATATAGTCCATTTGTCTTAGACGACGTTTAACAAACATCATTACAATATTTTCCATGACGTTTGAAAATTGTTATAAGAATGATGACACGTGAAAAACGTCATAAACTTCGGACAAGATTAAAATTTATGACGTTTGCTTCCGAAAACGTCATAGAATGCCCATATAATGATGTTTTCGTTCAAACGTCATTAAATAACTGTCATTAAAGGCTATATTCCTAGTAGAGGGAGTTGATGATGTAGGAAACGAGCACCCAATCGTTCTGATTTTAGATCTACGGTTAAGCATTGTAATGCTTTGTTCACATAGTGTTTTCTCCCTTAGGTTCAAGAAAGAGGACTACTCGTGGAGGGAGGAGAAAGCTTAAGGTTAAGCAAATGATTCATGATACATATATGAATGAGAGGATGCACGCTATGAATGAGCTACTATATGTGATAATTATTGATTTTTTTAATAAAATGATAATTATTGATTGTGATATATATAAGCTACTGTATGTGATAATAATTGATTTTTTTTAATAAAATGATAATTATATATATATATATATATATATATATATGTGAGCGAATGGTTTGGTCTATATTTGGAATATTATCTACCATATCTATACTTTGTCTTATGTTTTGAGTTTTGAATTATTATTCAAAGTCATTAACTAGCTAGAAGTCAGTAATTTTCCTCAAAGTTTTTTGTTTGTTGAAAATCACCTTCTTATTCTTTTTCTTCCATCTTCTGTTTTTTGTGCTTCGACTGATTATTGGGGTCTGTAACACGATTACTGGGGGTCTGTAACAAGATTATTAGGGTGCTGTCACACGATTATTGGTGTTGGTAACTGAAAACTGGGGTCAATAATTGCTTATTGGGGGTCAATAACGGTGTGACCAGAGAAAATCATGTGACTGAAATCAGACGATTGGAAAAATTCTGAGTTACTGGGTATCAGTAATCAAGTATTGATGGTTATTGGGGGTCAATAAATGAGTTATTGGGGGGTCAGTAACCGAGTTACCAGTGATCGAAATCCCTAGTTACTGGGTGTCAGTAACTGAGATACAGATGGTTACTAGGGCTTAGTAATCGATGATCGGAGTCTGGCGACCGATGACCGGAGTCCGGCGGTGCTCAGACAAAGTCTTCTCTGTTTAGTAAGAAATAAGGGTAAAAATGTCTTAAAATTATTATTTTAATATGATTTTAATAAAGATTTTTGTATTTAGAAACAAATAAGTGTATCTTTCATTTAATTGAGTTTCAAAATCTTATTTTTATTAGAATGAGATTTGACTTTTATTTTTTTGTATAAATGGGCATTACCCCAATTAAATTAACTAACATAGTAACATAATTTGTGAGCAATTAGTTTTTCTTGGTATAGAAGATCGAGCTAGCTAGATTCATAACCTGGTGAGTATATAGCTAGAGTTAGCGGAGTCTACAATTTTATGAATGACAGAAAACGCAGTCTGAGGCAATGAATAAAAATGAGTGATAAATGATCGAGTCATATATTAACATGTCAGTTATCGAAGGTTGGTTGTGTCGAAGGTAGTCTCTATTCCAAGGCTTTTCACACTTTTTGGGGTTCGATTCCCTTTTGCTGCCATGGCATGGACAGCGCGCGCCCAGAAAAGACCAGCTTCACCTGCTTGTTACTACACACACCACATATGTCTCATTCTTGTGTTCTTGGTACAAGACAACCCTCCATCCACTTGGCTTCAAATCTTTCACCCTACTGTGAGTGAGCAAAACACTGCAAAATATTAGGCCTTGGACTCATATGCAACTAGCAGCCTTGCTTGGACTTGAATTCAGTTCAAGTGTATGGAGAGGAAAACGAAAGAGAAACCGCTGTACGACAACCTGTGTTACTATCGATCATCTGGAAACGACTGTTGCCCTTCGATCGATCTTCTTCTTCTTGCGGACTCCATATGCCTTTTATAATGTACATGCAGTAGAGTATCCCTGCTAGTATATTATCTTTGCTTGTGTATGCAATATATCCAAGCTCATTATCCAATGCCTTCTCCCAAAGATATATAGAAGTATGCATGTATGTTACCAACGGGTAAGACTATGATATAAATGTAAACATTTCTCATACATCAACTATATACCAATGTTTTAAATAACGTGCTATGAGGTGCGCCTTAATGAAAAACGAGACGAGACTTGGAGCTTTCGCCTCAAGACGTCCTCTATTTAGCGTTTTGCATAAAAGGCGAGCAAATAGCCCGTTGAGGCGCTCCAAGGCGTAAAAAAGCGATATGAGGCGCCCTTCAAGACGCGTTGAGGCATTTTTTTTAAAACTTATTTATTTTTATTTAAATGTATTTATTTCAATTTTCTGGTGTCTCTATATACATTTTATTTCAATTTTAAATGTACTTATTTGCAAAATGTTATCTTCTGGTGTTTCTATACATTTTATTTCAATTTTAAATGTTTAATCTACTTGTAATGATTTTATAAGTATTACTTATTTATTTATATTTAAAATATTGAAATACACAAAAGGCTTTGTCTTTTTCGCATTTTTTGCCTCAAGGCTGCTATGAGACAAGACTTCGACTCGACAACTCTCCTCACGCATTCGATTTTTAAAACATTGCTATATACTTAAAATGACTCTTGTCATCACTTAAATCATTTAATCATTTGAACGACTCGTTTTACTACATGATGACTCGTATGTATTATCTAAATTTACGGACTGATTTTACTTATTTAAGAATGAGTATTATTATGACAATGATTCCTTTTTTTTACAACTTTAAGGTTTTTTTAGAGAAAAATCAAGAATTTCATTAAATGGGAGGAAAATAAATTTTAAATTTGAGGGATATCGGTGGAGGAAATATAATATTACAAACATGGGGGATATTAGCTGAGGAAATAAATTCCACACTCTTTTCAATACCTACCCGAAATACCAACGATTACAGTGGACAAGAACCAATAGGGGTTCAACTGTAACCTAACATATTTCAGAACTCTCGATACATCTTTACAGCCAACCTCAAGAATAAACAAATGTTTTAAACATTATATGTCAAAACTATCAATATATATGCACATGTAACCTCTCAATTACATTAAAAACAAGAACTAACCAACATAAAATAGTCTATGAAAATAGCACCGTAACCATGGCTCACCCTATAACACGATCAAACGACACTAACCTATCAAAATTCTAAACCCTCCATCAAGTGCACGTCATACAATAACACATGCGCCCATTGTAAAATCTCTACATACATATATACATGTAACAATTGTGGGTTTGTTAAAGGTATGGTATTGAACGAACTCAATGCAAGTGGTATTGAACGAACTCAATGCAATCCGCATGGTTTTTGCGTGGGTGTCACAATTTTTAAGTGGCACCAACCTATATATATGTTTTATATAAGCTTCTCATATATATACTTACGCATGCTAAGATATTTGAGAAAATTAAAAATATACAGTAAAATAATGTTAGATTAAAACAATAGTTCACAAGTACTGGCCTAAGATAACATATATATACAACTTACTAATGTGTAGATTAGATTAAAGTCATGGATATGTATATTTTCAATGAATACGAGAGTGTCACAACTTGGATTTATTGAAACTATATAACATAAAATATATTACTGTAATGTAAGCATTTCTTCTTTCATGACTCGTCCAACTTCCTTGGAATGATACAGAAGAATAGAAGTAGGTTGCAACATGCGCATGTATGTTTCGAAACAAATTGTATAGAAGTATGGACCGTAACTTAATCACCGGGAAGAGGTTCAGAGTTCAGACCACCAATTCCATTATGATTTATGAGAATGATAAAAGAGTCAACGGGTTAAAAGTCATGTGTGAGAAATATCATTGTCTCTCAAATGAAAGTAGATCTTAATAAGACTTAAGATTTATTATTTTAATTTTATATGACATGTCACTTAGACACTAGTTAATTTAAAAAATCTTGTCATGTCATCAATATGTCAAACTACAAATTTACGTCTTTCAAATCTAAATTAAACAATAATTATATTAAATTCTTCTATTATTTAGATGATTTAGTTGCTTTTTTTATCAAGTTGATTTTTATTTAATTTATTTTTAATGGAATCATTATAATAATTTATCAAATTTAAAGAGTCACAATTACGATATTAATAAATTTTCTTTCCATCTTTGTGAATTAAGATTCAATTTTAAACTTTATAATTCATCATTCTTTTTTGCTTTTATAGTTAGAAGTACCATATATATATATGAGGACCCTTCCATTAAGGGATCCATTTTTGACATATATGAGGGACCAAATATTAGACCAACTTTTCGATTACATATTAACATTTTCACTGTTTAATACTTAGATTCATATATGTAGATCATTTTACAATTTGGTGATAGTTAAAACATTGAACTAACTGAAATCAATTCACGCGTTAAATCTGTCAAACATGAACGGTTCATGTTTACAATTTTAATTCGCAGTTTTGATCACCTTATCGAACACCAAATTGGACGAAATTTTGCAGGGATTATCTACATATATAAATCTATATATTGGACTGTGGAGATATGATTTGGTGATCAAAAAGTTGGTGTAATCCTTGATCCCTCATATATGTCAAGAAAAGGGATCCCTCTTTAGAAGGATGTATATATCAGTCCATACCTGGGCAGAACTCCGTTCTGAAATTTAAGACTACGACTCCTTATTTGGCTCACTTTCAGGTCATATTATGCAACTATGTATATCATTCAACTCAACACCTTGCCTCACTCCTTCGTCTTTTTTAACATAGACAAAAAATCTCAAAACTTAATAAGACCTAGAATCATTTTTCTTTATTCTATTCATCTAATCTCTTGCGCATAAATTGTTCTTGCTTACATTGAGACCCACATGTATCTCTGATCACCATTGAGCTCGTGGCTAAAGTACTCTTGAGAAAAGTACTGAAGGGTATAGGACTACCGGTTTTAAGATCCGAGTGCATGCATAATTGCATATACGCAGGGGCTGAGCTACGTCCAAACCCAATGGGGTCTGGACCCCCAGCTTTCCGACAGTTTTTCTAATTTGCTGTGTTGCGGACTACTTATTCATTTAAGGAAGCTCTTCTAGTGAGGACCTCTAAGTTGATGACTTTTTGGTTTATCCCTCTTTTCGATCTTATATTCACATCTTAACTGTTCATTTTATAAATATTTAAGAGTAGATTATTTATGTAAATTTCAACTGAATTGAAAATCGTTAAGGCATTCATATGTGTGATTTACCAATTATGAACTTGAACGGTTCATGTTTGACAGATTTGGTTCGTCCATTGATTTGATCTACAACTAGTTCTTAACGATCACTAATTTGGTTGAAATTTTGTATGATTGATCTACTTATATATAAATCTATAACTTCAACGGTTAAAATGTCAAAATTTGATCAAAAAGTTGGTTTAATGAACAATTAATTCAAAAGTTCTCAACTTAGAGGTTCTCATTAGAAGGGCTCTAATTCATTCAATATCAGTTTTATTTCATAATGTGAACACCCCCGCCCCTGCGCCATTTCCACAACACCACGTAGGAGAAAACAAAAACTAAACAGAATAGACAGATGAAACAAAACTAATTGATATTTTATTACAGTAAATTAGAAACCACAAATACAAATAAATGTTGGTTTCGTCTGAAAAAAGTTGGTTACATTGATAAAAAAAAAATATAATAATAGTATTAAGTGTTAGGAAATTTTTTTCAATTTTTATAATTTAAGAAACTTCACATCAATTTTGAGTCTCATCTTCTCTGATTTCAATGAGTATGAACCGCAATTGTGCAATAGTATGGAACTAAATCATCACTCACCATTTCTTAATTGTTGATAAAAATTAATATGGATTTAAAAGATTTTTAGTTTTAAAAGTCCGCATATTTTTACTAAACTCTTTTATATGAGTGCTGCAACAAGTACCATACAGCTAAGATAAATTTACATCAAATCCTTTATTACCAAACTCGAATCCTCTCAAAGTGAAAATTCGAAAAGTCGATGGATGGATCCATTGTATAAAAACAACCTAATTCGCCTGTTCTCAACTATCTTTGTAAAACAAAACTCTTCTTTCTAAAATATCGAATCCCTTGAAGAGGCGAAATAAAACTAAATCCATTGTATTAAAACACGAAAAAGGAAATGATAGATGCAGGTTAGTATTAATCACACACGTTCCTTCCAAAGCTCGCGTACAATCCAAACCCTATCATAACACGTGTCAAATCCACAGCGCGAGTATCTATTGTACCACACTCGCAGCAAGTACTTATAACATTAGGCCTGTATTTGTTTTTGTTTCCCTCGTTTTATTTGTTCAAAATACAAAAACGACCCAAAAGGAAACAAATCAAGAGAGCTAGGGTTTCGATTCCAGTTCTTGGAGATCGATGTTATGCGTCAATCGTGAATCAGGGTTTGTGTGCAGATCAGTGTTGAGGTTTCTTGACAGATCGCTCGCCGGAGCCATGGGCTGCTTCTTCGGTTGCTTCAGAATCAGAGACGATCGCAACCTCCGCTCCAGGCGTCACCTCGTTTCTCACTCCGTAAGGTTTTTTCAATTCCAGATTCATGAATTGAATTTTCCCCTTTTTACATTTCTTTAAATTAGCTCCATTTCGGTTCTTGTTATTCATAATTCGTTTGAATTTGAGAATATTAGAGAGAAGGAGAGTCGACTTGTGTCGAATTAGCTAAAGAAATGAGATTTAGGTCTTTCTGTGTTGTTAATTTTGGATTTTGTAGCTGAGATTTGTCATGTCGAATCGATTTTATAGCTGCTAATTTTTTATGTGTTGTTTTCGGTTTCCGATTGTGTTGGCCAGGGAGCTGCGGTGTCACAGAACCGTTTGGCATCTCTATTTTTAGACCAAGGTATGTTAGTTTGCTCACATATGAACTGTTTTATTCATTCTTTATTAACAAATGTAATTGCTGATTCTTTTTATTTTTTCGTCTCTGGTTTGTTGTGATTTGTGCAGAGAAAGGAGAATCCCCATCCAGAGATAGGGAAAGTCCACAAATTGACAAGGATCTCAAGAATGAGGTACGAGACACTCGAACACTGACATGAGATGTAATCTTATAAATGTTAACATGCTTTTGGATGTATTGTTTTAGTGATCCCCTCATTCTTCTGTGGTTAATGCCTTTTCGTTATGTTCGCCTGGTAGTCAATTACTCAATTTAGCAGTTAGAAATCATATAGTTACCTTCTTTTTCTAAAATAAATTACAGTTCTGTGTATCAGATTAGTCTCATCATTCCCAGTCACAATTGTTTTGATTAAGTTTATATGCTAACATTTGGAATTTTCCATACTGTAAAAAGGAATACTTGTTTTAACCAAGGCACATGATTCTGCAGGCCAAGTTTCTTAAGGCTTGTGGTACTATAGTTGAGACCCCAGTTGAAATCCGGAAAGCTTCAAAGTTAAGTGGCTCACCCCATCATGATAGAGATTCAGAGCCATCAAAATTCAACTCATGGCTTCCCAACACATCCATTCAAAAGCTTCAGCAGGAGAATCAACTAGAGCAGCCTCCAACACCTGTTAAACTTTTTGAGCATACACCTATCAGGTTATGCTCATAACTATTTAAAATTATTGGAAAATTGTTACATTATCTAATTATCAGAAGCATGGAAGGTCCTTTTTTAAACATAATTACCAAAGTCATTGCAGTCGTCTATGAACTGCTGGTGGTTATCTCATCTTTCTGGTTTTAAAAAATTGGTTCCATTTGTGAAAACTGTCTCCAGTAAATAATTGAGTCACTATGTTATTGACTGAAAACTGAAATCTTGGATTTCAGTTTTATAAAACAACATAGTTTCTGACATTTGTCAAATTCATACATTTTTGTTAGTTATGAGTCAAACCAGAATACTGGAAGGAGCTCTCTCACCTCTACTGATAGTAGTGGAATAGGTACTGCTTCATCAGTAAAGATCCATTCTGATTGGCATGAGAACACTGTAACTCCAACTTCACCATCCCACTCAGCCACAGATGTCCAGGGCAAGGGAAAGTATGTTCGCTTTGAATGTGACTTTGACACAGCATCCTCAAAAGGTTCTTCATCTGGTAACTATAGCAGGAGTGCAAAAATAGCTGAAACTCCCGGAAAACAGGGCACATCAAAGTATTCAGATTATCCAACTCCGCTGACACTCTCTGAAGAGATGCAGGGAACTTTTCCTAATGGAAAGTCTCGAATCAGGTCTCACTATGTGTATTCAGGTCCATACCCTGGGGGCAGCTCTCGGTGGAATCTACCTGAAGAGGACTATTCTAACTCACATGGGTCTTCAGGTGAGTCTCTCAACCAATCTGGAAATGCGACCCCCATATCAGAAGAGGGGGAAAAAGATACTTCTTCTGGCAAAGAGTTGCAGGTGGAATCAAGTATGTCTACCTGGCTGAAGCCAGTGACTCAAGATGACAACTATCTGAATTTGGGAGACGCTTCTGTCAGAAACTTTTATTTTGGCAGAACTCCTGGAGACAGGCCTATAATTGGTTTGGTTGCTACTCACTGGAATGAAGATGACCCTATTCGTATCTCGCCCAAGTGGTGGGACGGGAATGGAATCCCAAATTCAACCAATAAATACAAAGAGGTTTGTCTCACTGCTTTGTATGTACTTCTGCAGCCTTCATTTGCTGATGTCCTTTCTATTTTCAGGATCAGAAAGTGAGTTGGCATGCAACACCATTTGAAGAGAGGTCGGAGAAGGCATTGTCTGAAGAAACTTTCATTTCTGAGAGGTAGTTCCTTGTCTAAGATATTCTGTGCAGCTGGATTTCTGCAAATATCTTCTCTTAGGTTGAAACCTGCAAGCAATGTGAAATTTGCTTTGTTAACCCCAGTATTGGTTTACTTAATAGGCTGTTTTTTTCGGTGAGGGTTTATTTACTAGGCTGTTAGAGCTGCACTAGACCTATTACAATTAGTTAATATTGTTCGTCATGTCTTTTTGGGTTAAGTCATGACCAAGACTCATTTTTTGTCTTTCCTTCTACTTTTCTTTCAAGGCCTTGTGGTTGATAAGGTATCTCCCTTGTTACATCCCATACAGATTATGTTTTTGATGCAAAATTTATATTTTAATGAATGTTTTAAAAGCGGCAACAGTAAGTGCAAGCATGTCAAATCTGTACCTGAAAACATTTCAAAGTCCTAACATTGGCTATCATTTCCATAGCCCGGCCGTGTCTTAGGAATGTAGGCATATTCTCTTTTTTTCTTCTTTTAGTGATAACAAAAACTTCCTCTTTTGTTTTCTATAGAATACTTGTGCTATCTTCATCTGAGAGCTGAATAATCTCCAATAGTCTTTCTGCTCTTCAATTTTACATGTTTTTATTCACTGTTAAAGATGCTTAAAGTTGCCTTCATAGCAAATCTAACTGCACACTCTTTGGGTTGCAGAAAAAATAGAGGGAATGCCCATTGTGTTTGATGAGAACGAGGAATGTGACACTGCTCTTTCTCAGTTGCAGTCTTCATCTCAGCCAAAGTCAGTGGTTTCATTCTGATGGGTGATCATGGTTTTATCTCCTTTTGTTGTTTGTTTTACATGTGAAATGATGTTCATGGAGTTCTTTCGAACTTAAAGTTTGAACAAGTTAGGGATATGGTGAACTGGTGACTTGTTTGAGTCGCACAATTGAACAACTGAGGCTGATTCTGGAAGTTCCATTTTGGTGTCAAATACATGTTGGCAGTTTGCTACTGCTTAGAATGTATAGAATTTGACAAAGTAGTATGGAGTTTAACTCCAAAATGAATTGGTAATGGAGAGAGTAGCTCACAGACAAAGTCTCATATTCCCGATGTGGGATAGATATCTCAACACGCCTAACATGTGGACAACATTAGAGATGGTGTGAAGTGCGTGTAACCAGTAATGATAACACATGTGGACATGGGTAACCCGTTTTGATAGCATGATAAAATAGTATGAGGTTCAATTCTAAAACTAATTGACAATGAAGAGAGTAGTTCAAACCCTTTATAAGCTCACATGCAAAGTTTTGTATTCCTAATGTGGGATATATATTTCACAGACAATTGTATTCTAGTAAGAAACAAAATTAGGATATTAGAAAATTAGTTATTTACCTTCAAGATGGGGATTAACTTTATATGGTATATACTTTTAAACTTGAAATGAACTTTGTTGTTGTTGTTGTTCAACTAGAATGTTATATGTGCTTAATATACTTATTGAATATGTAGTTCAGATTGAGTGACACCATTTATTTCCCTTTCTTGATGCTGATGCCTCCTGAATTTGCAGAAGTTTAGGAAATCGGTTATATCAAGATTTCTAAGATGCAACTTATTTTCATCGTAACAAGACATAGCATTCGATATCAGTGGAACTATACGTTCTTTTGGTTTAACAATACATAGTATTCCATATCAGTGGTTTTACTTAACTTTTTGTTTGAATAAGTGTTCGTTTAGACATAGCCATTCCATATCAGTGGTTTTACGAAACTTTTTATTTGAATTATCTATCAAATAAGCGTTGGAAACTTGGAATGTTTTTGGAGCACGAGTGCTATACAAATTCTGTTTGCCGATAAACAACTTTAGTGCCTCTCAATCCTAATTTATTGAATAAAGGCATTCAAATTTGATTTTACAGAATCAAGGGCAATCAAAAGATACTATGCAGAGAAGTACAAGTCACAAGGGACCGATTTGCTAGGAAAGACAATCGAGGAAAGAGGGCTTGTGGAACAATGGCTAAAGGTTGAAGCACAAAACTACCACCCATCAATAGACAACTTGGTCATTGACATTTTGTTTACACCAGCCCAGGGTTTCCCTTCAGACCCAAAGATCATACAAGAGAGTGAAGAAAAGTTAGGCAAGGTGTTGGATGTGTATGAGGAGAGGCTGTCTAAGAGCAAGTACTAGGCTGGTGATTTTTGAAGCCTTGCTGATTAAGAGCAGAAAACATGTCTCTGTTTGGTGGGATGATATTAGCAGCAGGCCATCGTGGAAGAAGGTGCTCTAGTTTACTTGTCACTTAAACAGCAAGTGACGGATTATCGTGAGAAGAGTTTCTGTCACTTAACCATCGATTCACTATGCCTTAAAATAAATGAAATGTAGTACCTCTGGGAATAATGTAGAAGACTATTAGGCTGTGCCCCTCATGTATGTTTGTTCCTAGTGAACAATTAGTATTGAAGTTCTAAGCTCTAGCTGTGTTTAAAGGACAAGGTTGCTAAGGAGAGCCATCCTCCACAATTTAGACTCCAGTTATTTTAGTCTCCAGTATTAATTAATATAGGTTAAAGCAGGCTGGGTAATCAATGTTTAGCTATCTGTGGAAAGAGCTGCTGTACTTGGATTTGACTCCATCATGATAGTGTTGAAGTGTTTCCAATCAGAGATATTATTCCCGTGTCATGAAGTAGAAGAAAAGCCAATCTAATAAGGTGATCAATCAGCTGTGTAGGTAAGATTGATGATGGATGGAAGAAGCCAGTGGCAAATGTCAGACCTAATAATTCTTCATTTTGGCATTTTTAGTGAAGAATCGAGCCATTGTTGATCGAGGTCCACAGCTTCACATCGGTATGAAAAGAGCCGACTATCCATGTCTGCTAATTGATACATGTACAGTACGTACTGTAGAATCATTGGCTTACAATATCAAATCGTTTTGTTTGACTAAATTGGTTTGATGCCAAGTGCAGGATAGTCACTAACAAGCATGGTTTTATCAACCTTACACTTTCAGTCAGCAGATAACCTCCTGTTGAGATTCACATGAAAGATGAAAGAACCAAAAACGGAAGCTGTCACTGGAGCAGCCCTGAACATGACACGCATCCAGTCCAGGCGATTGTTTCTAATTCTCAAGCAAGTAGTCATATATGGTGTTACATTATCCACACACGCAAGGAATTTGTCACGTCGTGGTTCAACAAAAGATGTAGGTGACAGCAAGAGTGGAATTCTAAACTGAGTAAACTCTACCAAGCTCGATCATCTGGTGCAGTTTATTCAAATTTCACCACTCCTATATCTGACACTAGATGAATTGATTGAGCTTTTAGTATAATGTCAAATTGTAAATACATCTAACCTGCCTATATATTGATCTATTAGACAGCAATAATATTGATCATCACAACTTGACTGTTTGGTCCAGCTGATACTATTCCCATGTACGCTGCATAAGCACAAGGATTAATCGATGCAGTTATTTTTGAAGTATATATGCACCTCCCAACTACTTGGACAGAGGACACATTTAACCTTTTTGTCAAATCCTTTTCTATCACTACTATTCATTTCAGAATGTCTAATAATTAACCTATACAATTATACAGGACACATACAGATTCCATAGGTCAACACTGCCGGTTCAGGATCCAAAATTGAAATAACTACTGGACTAGACAGATTATTTTATCAGGCTAAATTCAAACGGTACGTCTGGCCGGCCGGAGTTCGCTACCAGAAGAACTGAAGAAGAAGGTAAACTTTTTATTATTGTTTCAGGAGCAGTGAGGAGAGTGTACTATATAAACTTCAATATGTATATGGAATTATGGATCGAGCGAGGTCAGACGTACATATCAAGCAAATAGTTAGCATGAGTATCAGATAGTTACAATAATGTAGTCTCTTTTGATAGCTCAGCAGGTGTATTTGGAGCGAAAATTAAGGAACTAATTAATAATACTGTATTGTGTCAAACGCTACCTGAAGCTGTCATGGTTTTAACATAATACAAATAACGCAAATGCAGACGACTGATTTGGAATTGGAATCCCAGATCGACATTTAGAATGAGATGTGGTCAAATATCTGATGATCGAGCTCGATCTACATTATGAAGTTGATCGAGGATTCAATAGTCTTCGCATGCATGCATGCTATATTTCTCTCAAATTGAGTATTGTTGGTGCAGAAAATCTCGGAGAAGGGAGTTTGCTCACCAAAAATACCTGCAAGCGCGAGAGCTGGTCAGGTTTGTCAGGGTGAAGGTACCTGTAAAAGGCACTCCGACGCTTAAGTCAGTATTTGCAGGGAGTATGTTTTGTTCTTAGTTTTCGTCCCTTACCTTGAGGCTCGACGTCTCCTTATATAAGGGTTGCGTAGATGAATCAGCCGGACATTAACTCCACTGTAATGTTCGTATTTATTCCTTCTAATGGCAGCAATCATGTCCTTACAAAATATTGTAACAACACTGCACTTACAAGCATATTTATGTCACTATTAGTGGTATCTGAACTTATGATAAGAGCACAAAAATGTTATATTCTTAATGTATTTCCGACCCTATTTAGCTATGTAATTCCTTTAACAATTTCAATTTAACTTATTTTATGTTTTCAGGTCTTAAATATGTCCATGAGCACAAAAGAGGCAAAAAGGAGAAATCTTGAAGAAAAATGAATCCATGTCTTGCAAGGAAAGAAATCCAAAATCTGCTAGAAATCATAAGTCAACTTCGACAGCAAATTGTGATAATCTCACAACGATCCAGGAGATGTTTCATATATCAACGGAAAGTTACACGAGTCTAATTTCCAAAACTTTTTACGGATCATCAATATCTATTTTCTAGAAAAAGTTATGACTGATTGAGTGGTCAAAGGTCATGTCTGCTGAAAATCTGATATTGGACCGAAACATCAACTTCAAGGTCTAAACCATAACGGGAAGCCCATGGACGAGTTTTGAGAGTCTATAACCCTAGTAACAACTTCAAAACCAGAGAGGATGAAAAATATTAGCCTCAAAGAGACAGTGCAACACAAGAGATCATCAAGGAGAAAGCCGCCAAGATCATCGACAATTCTATCTCTATCCACAATTCTTTCTTTCTCCCTTGTAATCTTTTGGATTTTTATTTGTTTTGTATGATTCGTCTATTTGGTTTTGTTTTATAGAAAACTTTTGCTTGTTTATGTTCATGTTTGGCCAACATAAAATATTATGAACTTGTAATTAGGGCTAGAATTAGGTTGTTTAATCTCCTAAACGGTTAATACGGCTTAGTTCAAAGTAATAAAACCTATAGGACAATAGGTGAAACCAAATAGAGAGACTTGCATGCTAGGTAGGCGTTCCACACTAGTTTTGCATACTTGTTCAATCAAACTTCCACGGATCTTCTTAATGCTTAGGATAATATGTTGATAGAATGTGTCCTATACCTTGATCTATTATTCTAAAGGCTTTGATAACAGTGTGTCATCTTACTTTAAGTATTTAAGTGAAGTAATAAGAATTTACGCAGTGCGTTCACAGTTTATTCTTGATTAAACCTTTTCATGACTTGGTAATTGAAATCTTGGTTATGATACATTGTTTTGTAACATATTCGGTGGTGAATTTCCAAAATCCCTAACCTTATCTTTATCATATTTTTCAACTTAAAATGATTCTAGTTTTCTTATTCGTTTCTCTATTTTTCGTGATTTATTTAATATAGTAAATCAACTCTCAATCCTCTCAAATTTTGTGTGTGTTCCTCAGTGTGACTAGTATAGGTCTGTTAAATTTCATAATTTTCTGAGTCCTGTAGCTTAGGTAGTTAGGTGTGTTTTCGTCTGCTGTTCGATAGGAACAATAGATATTTTTGTGACATTGTTTTTTTGTGCAAAATTAAATACCCTCAATTCGTGACATCGAACGATCTCTGCTTCATTATACTACAATTGACAATCTTTTGCAGGGTTAAATTGTGAGGCTATTTTAGCCGTTTACACCGCGTCACCGCGTATTGTAAAATTTTAATTTTGCACACAATTTATTTAGAGTCTTATTTCTTTTTCGTTGTTAACGTTTTTTGTTTGTTTTGCTTCTTTTGAAGGAATTTTCTCTAATTCTTGCATATATATTTTTTGTTTTTTTTCAATAATATTCTTTTTTGTTTTAGGATTTGTGATTTAGTTGTGTATATATTACTAACTAGAATTTATGTTTTGTTTTTCAATGTGGCATCAACATTATGAGGTGTGTTCCATATGCCCCAT
Organism: Comarum palustre; assembly: GCA_951800085.1. Taxonomy (NCBI): domain Eukaryota; kingdom Viridiplantae; phylum Streptophyta; class Magnoliopsida; order Rosales; family Rosaceae; genus Comarum; species Comarum palustre. The sequence goes on from OX637578.1 coordinate 6,056,343, forward strand.
GGTAGATCATTCAAGGGATACATATCCAAACATCCAATATCAAGGATACTATTATAACAATATGCTTGGAGAATTTGAAGACAACCAAAGACATTGGAATGACTATTACTCACCTCCACACAGTCCAGTATGGGGTAATCCTTCTTATTCTTCATGGAACAACAATCCGGACATGCAACAAGGATTTTGCAATGAGTTTCAAGCTTCTCCATATTCATTCGATGACTACTTGACACAAGCACCATCTCATCAAAGATTCAGAAAGGTCAAATCATTTTGATGAGATGATTAAGTCTTTAACTGAGATGGCTGAGACTCTAGTTGTTTCAAATCAAGCACGGGACGAGGAGAGAAAAATTTTCAATGAAAGTTGGGTAGAAAGTAAAAAATGTTGGCGACATCTGGCATTTGCTTTTGGCGACAAATGGTGCATCTGAGTCCTCTACTAGGTTTCAAGATACTTGTTTGAATTCATATCCGTTGTTTCTGTAACCCTAAGCCTAGCCCCATTACAATCTTGAAAAAGACCTACTTGATCTTTGAGATGGGTTAACTATGATATGTTGAGTCAGGTACAAAAGTTTAGCATATTGTGGTCCATTTGGAAAGTATTTGATTTCCTTCATGGGATTTGAAAAAACAAATCATATTTTCGTTAAGCCTTTCTTTCATACGTATGTGAGCTATTTGATTTGGATTTTTGATCTCTCACATACACTGGAGCATACCGTAAATCTTGAGAGAAGAAAGAGCGCAATCCTTGTGAGGTGAAATCATTATTTGTTTGATACATGTTGAGCTCTAACCATCATCATTGTTCTCTCACAAGTCTTACTTGTGCTGTGTTGAAAATGAGTCTTTATTAACTTTTGAATGTGAGCTTGATTCTTGGTTGAATGTTATTCTTGATGCTATGAAAGTAGAGGATTGCTGAGACAATTTTTAAAGGCATTAGAGTTGTTTCGAGTCTAGTTTTGTTTTGAGACTTTATTTTGCTAAGGGACAAGCAAAGACTAAGTGTGGGAGAATTTGATAAGAGCACAAAAGTGCTATGTTCTTAATGTATTTCTGACCATATATAGCCATGTAATTTCTTTAACAGTTTCAATTTAACTTATTTTATGTTTTCAGGTCTTAAATACGTCCATGAGCACAATAGAGGCAAAAGAGGAGAAATCTTGAAGAAAAAAAATCCATGTCATGCAAGAAAAGAAATCCTAAAATCTGCTAGAAATCATAAATCAACTTCGACAGAAGATTGTAATAAGCTCACAATGATGCATGCAATGTTTCATATATCACCGGAAAGTTACACGAGTCTAATTTCCAGAACTTATTACGGATCATCAATATCTATTTTCTAGAAGAAGTTATGACTGATTGAGTGGTCAAAGGTCATGTCTGCCGAAAATCTAATATTGGACCGAAACATCAACTTCAAGACCCCGACCACAAAAAGAAGCTCATGGCCGCGTTTTGAGGGTCTATAACCCTAATAAAAACTTTAAAACCAGAGGGACAAAAAATATTAGCCTCCAAGATACATTACAACAAGGGGTGTTACTTCAAAACCGAAAAAAAACGTATAGAAACTGAAAAAAAAACCAACCGAAAGAAAATGCATCGAAAAGAAAATAACCGAACCGAGCCAGCCTTGTTTGGTTCGGTTTACGGTTTTGGCCAGCAAAAACCGAACCGAATCGAATATACCGAAGTCAAATAGTCAACCATACAAAACGACGTCGTTTTAAACAAATACAAAACTTTGTGAACCAACTCAACATATAAGCAAAATTATCAAAAATCTGGTAAAATAAGATATGATCGAAATGGTGAAATACGTCTACGGTTGAAAATTCACGTAATTCTGGTAAAGTCTTGGTGTCGATAGTTGCGGTCAATACAATTTACCATTCTTTCTCTCGATGGGTAGCCCTATCTTTGAGGGTTATTTTTTAGTAAATTTTTATGCCACTAGTTGCGTCTCATCGATTTGAAACTATTTTGTGTTGAAGGTCCGTCCAAAATACGTAATTTAGACGATCAAATTACTGTTTCCGTGCGTATAGAGGTTTGACTTACGAGATTGACTGTAAGGATCGAGCCCTTAAATTTATCGGATCAAGTTGAATTTTTTCTCATACATGTATTTTATCATGATAGTCATATCAAACGGTTAGATTTTCGTTTGTCAAGTTTGATCATCAGAATCACAACATGCCTACAAATATTGTATAACTTGTTTAGTAAGTTTTAAATAAATGTTCCATTTCAAAAACAAACTCTACGTACAACCTTCAAACTCAAAAAAGTAGTGAAATAAGATATGACCGTAATGGTTAAATACGTTTACGGTTAAAAAAACACGAAATGTCTCGTTGCCGATAGTAGAAAATCAATTTATTTTAATATTTTTATTACAATTTTGATATTTAGTGCAATATATTAGAAATTTACATATTTTTATTGCCCAAAAAAACGAAAAAAAAAATAAAACTGACCGAACCGTACAATTTGGTTCGGTTTACGGTTTGCCTTTCATAAAAACTGGAAACCGAACCAAACCAAACTGATTATTAAGTTCGGTTTGGTTTCCGGTTTTAGGTGAAAACTGAACCGAAACCACCTGATAACACCCCTAATTGCAACACAAGAGATCATCAAGGAGAAAGCCGTTGTCGCATCTCGGGACTATTTCCGGCCCCGAAACACGGCAGTAACCGCCATGATCCCGGACTAATGAATAACCAATACGTCATCTGACGTATTGACTACCCACTAGGCCAAAACCACAAGGCTAATATAAATAAAATGACATAAATGGGAGGAGCAGATGAATAAATAAATATAGTATACAAGTGCGGAAGGTAGCGTACAAGACTTAGACTACAAGATACATGAAAAATCCAAGTTAGTAAATATACAACATGGGCCAACAAGCCAAGTACACGTGGATAAAAGCTCGAAAGGTTAGAGTGCGGCAAATGCGTCCAAACCAACAATCACGGAGATCGAAAAGCTGAAGTACCACGAAAGATGAAAAGCTTCTCCAGGGTGATCCCAAAATACAGATGCTGAACAGCACGCACTGCCAAGCCCCTAGTCACCGATACATCTCTTCTAAAGCAGGTCTACCATGTACCTGCAAAGTAGGGGTGAGCACTTGTCTTCGCTAACCCAAAAGGGGCCGAACCCAACCAAGATAGGGTTTGAAAACAAAGGTGTAGTTCTCATAAATAGATACTACATATAGCTTTCACCGGTAATTAAACAGTTCGTAAAACATGCAACAACCAAAAATTGTATTTGGTTTCCATAGGCAGATTTACATAAATTAATTTTCCCATGTGCCAATGCTAACATCAATATGACTGAGCGCTCAAAGTAACAAACAGCCTGCAAGGCCTCACGGATCTCGAGTTTGTCTTCACAGCAAACCGGGGCCAACTACCTATGCGCTTGAAAATGCGTAGTAGCGAGAGTGTCCATTTACAGCTAATGCCCAACAGATCACTCATAACAACACCGCACTTACGACTCACATAACTCTATGTGAGACGAGCGTATGCGAGAAAAATAAAATAAACAGGGCATTGCCCCTCCGGAGGTTTACGGTCATCGACACCGTGGGAAAACATAGGCTAAACACTAGGTCCCGTCCCTCTCAGGCCAAGCACCGGAAATCAGGACAATGGTACTACTTTTCGATCCGAAACATCACATGTGTGTCTAGCCTCGGTTTTCTAAACATTTTATGAAGCGATAAAGTAAAAAAACATATATCGCGAGGCATCGACTATGCACAAACAAACATCATATCATATAACTTTTATATCGTAGAGCACTACACAAACTAAAATGTCACTAACTCGGAAGTTACGGCTCACCCTAGCGGGCGGCTCACCTACCTGTTATGACGAAGCTGAAATCCTCGTGCTCCAAGCCTCAGTCCTCAAGCTCTGAGTGTAGGCGAAATCCTGAATCCGTCACAAGAGAAGTCAACAACTAAACAAGTCGAAAGTAAAAACGTAACGGTCATTCTATGGTCAACTACCCACTTTCCTAGTTTGACCAGGAAATGTCAAAGGTTGACCAAGTCATTCCTGGGTTGACCAAAACTCGGTAAACTCGACAAACTTTCTGTTTATTTTCCACGACACTAGAGTCTAATTATTTGATATCTCGATTCTCGAACCGGGCGAGAATCGAGATTATTACACATTCGGTACTTACGTCTTTCCGTCGCCTGTTTAATTTTTAAAACCTTTAAACCATTTAACCGTAGCGGTAAAACGTAAAAATTGGTCTTCTACGGTAAAAGTCAATCATGAATAGTAAAAGTCAATGGTCAACCATAAACAGTAAAAGTCAATGGTCACCATGAATAGTAACAGTCGACGGTCAATCATGAATAGTAAAAGTCAATGGTCAACCATGAACAGTGAAATTCAATGGTCACCATGAATAGTAAAAGTCAACGGCCAACCATGAATAGTAAAGGTCAACAGTTACTAGCCAAAAGTCAACGGTGAATAGTGAAAGTCAAACTACAAAAAGTAAAAGTCAACCGGTAAATAGTAAAAGTCAACAGGTAAATAGTACTAAGGTAAACTGTAAAAGTTAAACAGTAAAACAGTGAAAATGACATGTTGTAATATTGAAAACTGACAGTCAATTCACCTCACGGTAAAACTCTAAAAATGTAACTCTAAAACAGTGTTTACCGATCGACTAGTTCGCCAGAAAACGAAGCTTTTTCGGCCAATCCAGTCCCCAACAGCTGTAAAAACAGCTTCTACACTATCCCAACAACACAACAGGCCAAGAATCAAGAGAAAAGGTGGAGTATTTACCCTCGAAGCGTTTTCCTGGGTTTTCTGGCAAACCTTCTTCGACGGAGCTCCGCTCGGCTCCTCTTTCCTCCTCCTCGCTCCTAGGCAGCTCCTGGTGGCGCCTAGGAGCTTCCTTGCTCCTTCTGTGGACTGGTTCGACTCGATGGTGAATGCACAGTGCTTCGGTTCTTCCTCGACTGGGCGGCGCTCGCGGCGGTGCTGGCTTGGCTGAGGGTCAGGGCTAGGTCGCCGGGGCAGGGCGAGCTCGACGGTGGCGACGGTGAGGACTCAGTCGCTGCTCGAAGAGAGAGAGAGAGAGAGAGAGGTCGAGCAGAAGAGGAAAGGAGAAAGGGAAGAAAGAGAAAGAGGAAAGAAAGAGAAAAAGGAAAGGGAGAGAAAAAGGAAAGAAGATAAGGAAGAGATAGAAAGAAAGGTTTTTATAAAACCTTTTAACGGTCACGATTCGTCGAACGAATCTAACGATTACGATCTCTTCCGACTTTTAAAATAACTAAAAACTCAAAAACGTTTTCTGTAAAACACACATTGAAATAAATTAGTCAAATCACGTCCGTAAAACAGGACAAATACGTGGAGTGTCGGAAAAACATTCCGTAAATACTCATACGGAAGTGGCGACGTTCGCTCTAACATTAAAATATTAGAGTGCATTCTCGACGTACCGAAAAGTAGTCGTAAATAAACCCTAGATGTGTCGGAAAATTAATAAAATTAGTCAGGGTCTCACAGCCGCCAAGATCATTGACAATTCTATCTCTATCCACAGTTCTTTCTTTATTCTTTGTAATCTTTTGGATTTTTATTTGTTTTGAATGACTTCTACAACTATGTGTGGCTAGTTTTCTTTTGTTAGGAGTGGAGGTTTGAAGCCCAGAATTATGCAATAAACCTTGTTTCACAACCTTAATTTCATAATTGCTTAGCTATGATTCGTCTATTTGGTTTTGTTTTATAGAGAACTTTTGCTTGTTTATGTTCATGTTTGGCCAACATAAAATATTATGAACTTGTAATTGGGGCTAGAATTAGGTTGTTTAATCTCCTAAACGGTTAATACGGCTTAGTTCAAAGTAATAAAACCTATAGGACAATAGGTGAAACCAAATAGAGAGACTTGTATGCTAGGTAGGCGTTCCACACTAGTTTTGCATACTTGTTCAATCAAACTTCCACGGATCTTCTTAATGCTTAGGATAATATGTTGATAGAATATGCGTCTTATATCTTGATCTATTATTCTAAAGGATTTGGTAACGGTGTGTCATCTTTCTTTAAGTATTTAAGGGAAGCAATAAGAATTTACGCAGTACGTTCACAGTTTATTCTTGATTGAACCTTTTCATTCTAGTTTTCTTATTTTGTTCTCTGTTTTTCATGATTTATTTAATATAGTAAGTCAACTCCAAATCCTCTCAAATTTTGTGTTCGTGTTTCTCTGTGTGTCTAGTATAGGCTGTTAAATTTCATAATTTTCAAGTCCTATTGCTTAGGTAGTTAGGTGTGTTTTCGTCTGCTATTCGATAGGAACAATAGATATTTGTGTGACATTGTTTTCTTTATGCAAGATTAAATACCTTTCAGTTTGTGATATCGAACGATCTCTGCTTCATTATACTACAATTGACAATCTTTTACAAGATTAAATTGTGATGCTATTTTAGCCGTAACAATTTTTACACTTACTACCTATTCATTGCCCCTTTGACGTTACTTTCGTTACACATTTATTATCGGAATTCTTTGTGCTTCAGTCTAATGTGCCCAATTTCTTCAAGTCTAATGTGCCCAATTTCTTCAAGGTTAGACAAATACTATCGGAAATTAAAGTCCTCGATCAGATAGTCAGATGTCTAATAGGTGAGCTTTCCCACAGCTAGCCCAGTGCCCAGATGATTATTGATGGCTGGCCTGGGTTCGATCCAAAGTACATCATATCAATTTCAGAACGTACTTTTCTGTACGTCTCGTTTGAATACTTAGTAAAATAAGAAAATAAGAACCCTAGATAACTTTAAACTCAGCAGGAAAAGTTGTAGCAGAAATTAAAGAAATATGACTCAAAGAGAGGGATATAATGAAAAAATCACTTTTGGCCGGTCATCATCTATATATCTATTGGCATTTTTGTCCAAAAAATTGACACATTTGCCATCATACACACACGAAATCAGATACATAATACGTGTTTTTGTATTATTTTGCAGTTGATACAGACCTATAATTCTATAAACAATAAGTGAGTTTCGCTTTTAATTTGTATGAGTCAATGAGTAATTATAACAAGGCATTTGAGCTATTATTTGTATCTAGATAGCACAGTGTAGATCGATCCATCGAAGGTTAGAATGATTCCATTCACCATTTCAATAGGGCCGGCCCTAAATTTTTCAGGGCTTTACGCAAGAAACGAAAATGGGGCTCTCCAGCCACTTTCAAATATATTCCTAAATTTTTACATTTTAAAAACTACTTAAAACAGATTTAAACAACAAATAACTACATAACAACACAAGTATACACAACTTGATAACATTTCAATGTTGAAAAAAACAACTCGATCAATAGCATGTAATAAAATATTTCTGTGTTGAAAAAAAACCTCGATCAAAAGCATTTATCAAAACACTTATTGTAAAGTTATAAAAGTTAAGCACCGAGAAAATGACCCTTGTAATCTTAAAAAATAGCACCATAACCACCCACTCTTTCTGTATGTTTTCAAGAGTTATCAGAATTTATCTTCACCCAATCAAGAGAAGGAGGAAACTAATTAACTTCAACCACTCTAGGAGTAGCACGAGGTCGACATGGGGTTCCAAAACAATTTAAAATTCTTAGCTCCTGAACACTATTAATTATGCATATGATCCGTTGTGAGATGACTAGTGACTCTTATATGACAATCAAATCTGGTTTTATTCCTCACATGCCAAACAAACCACAAAATGAAGGTAAAGCAAATGCTCCATAGTTCCATTAATTGAGGACTTCTTCCATTCTGCAAACCCAATTCATAGAGCTCCAAAATAGAAGATGAAATCATACCTAACTCAAATAGAGAACCAAAGTGTCTCCAAATTGAATCAGTGAAAGAGCAAGAGAGAAAGGTATGGTGCAAAGTCTCTAAGCAAACACCACAAAGATCACATTTGAAAACCCAAGCTATACCACGGCGTTGAAGTAAATCATCTGAAATAACTCTACCTCTTAACACCTTCCATACCAGTAAAAATATTCTTAGCAAAATATATTTTGCCCATAATCTCTTACCCCAAATTGCTAGATAAATTAGAAGGAAGCCGCATAAAAATAAAGGATTGTTTTGCGGTTAACTCACCTGAGGCTAAAGAAGTCCATATAAGTTTGTCCTTAACTGAAGGATCTAATGACACAAGGACGTGACTGATCATATCACATAAGGTTGTGTAGTGTAATTGCAGTAACAGAGGGAGATTCCAAGAGCCATTATCTATATACTTCGACACCAAATCTGAGTTATCCTGCATAACATTAGAATCAAATAACTCATTTATTGGCATGTTCATAAATCGGTCGCGCCAAAAGTAGATATCATTCCCAGAACCAAATAACGAATGTGAATTCTCTTGAACTGTTTTCCAAAACTGACGAACACCAGACCATATAGAGGAAGGAGCATAAGATTTCCGTCTAGAGAAACTATTGCGAATAAAAGCACAACCTTCAAATTGAGCTGTATAAACTTCCCAGCACCGTTTCAATAGAAGAGATCGATTGAGAATAACTCGTTGTTTGAGCCCTAAGCCACCTTTTTCAACTAGGGAACAAACAGACTTCCAAGTCACAAGAGGGATCCCTCTTTTATCAATTGACCCAGACCACAGAAAATTTCAACACCAGACCTCAATTTTCATCAACATAGACACAGGTCATTCATACACTTGAAAATTGTATACCAACATGCTAAAAATAACAAACTCGATAAGCTGCAAACGACCTACCATTGACAAAAAAAACTCACCCAACTCGATAACTTGAACCTTATTTTGTCAACAATCTGATTGAAATAAGAACCCCGAGGTTTACCATGGATAATAGGGGCACCCAGATACATGAACAGAGCCAACCTCATTGGAATCCCCAAGAAGTTTGAAATTGAATGTCACCTTGAATGCATACATTTTCCGACAAAAACCTAAGACTTCTCATTATTGATAACTTATCCCTAAACACTACCATACTCTTCAAAGAAGCTCATAATCCATGATAGATTCAGCTTATCACACCGACAGAAAACAATAACGTCATCTACAAATAAGACATGAGATGGAGCAAGAGTATTTCTAAAAGAAGAGATACACTTTAGCTGTCTTGATGAAACAAGTAAGGAAATCCCACGACTAAGGACCTCTTCTGCTAAGCAAAACAGCAAGGGAGAAAGAGGATCACTTTGTCACACACCCCTTTCACAAGAAAAAATATCCCACAGTGAAGAAAATCCCATGACAGAGTATCAAACACCTTTGTAATATCAACCTTAATTGAAGGTTACGTACCTCCATGACATTTCACGTTCAACAAATTAAAGAACTCTGATGTAGTTAGGATGTAGTCTGATATGTTTCTCCTTGCAACAAAAGCATGCTGTTGTGGAGAAATAATATGAGATGCCACTGACGCCAACCGAAGAGCTATGATCTTTGGGATAATCTTAAACACAAAGTTGGTGAGAGCAATAAGGTGGAACTGTTTGATGGAGTCAGCATGATCAACCTTTGGGATTAAGATGATAGGACCCAATGTTCTAAAACTCGATCAACTCGGCCGAGTACTCGTTACTCGGCTGCTTGCCGATCTGATTTTCACCTACTCACTGCCTATAGTCGGCTAAAAGAAAATCGGCTGAGTACTCGGTCTAATTAAGCCAACTCGGTGAACTCTGTCAGCTAGGAAAAAAAAAGCAAACGACGTCGTTTTCGTTGACACCTAATTCTCTAACTCTGTCTCTTGCTCTCATCTCTGAGTCTCTCACACTTTGTAGCTCTCTAACTCTCACAGTCGCACTACCTTGGATTGCTGAATTGGATTTTGATATATGACATTGTGTTCTTGTTAAGTTGTTATATTGTTATGTGTCACAAAAATAGATGATATGAGTTTTAAATTTGAGTCGGATTCGGATGGAGTACTATATGAATATGGAGAAGAAGAATTTGAGGCATAGTTACAAATGATATGCTTGGGATTGTTTTTTTTATCAAAGGAAATTTCATTCAATAAAACTGCAATTACAAAGCAATCACAGTACCTAACAAGGTATTATAGCTACTAGCAAATAACTCTAGCTTCAAACTACTTATCCTCATCTCGAAAATGAGAGGCTGACATGTCAATAAATCTAATGAGCGTCGAAATGGGAAATTGATTGAGTTAACTTGACCAATATAGGTAGCAATTACTAGGATAGATACGCTACCCCAGAATCTCCATGCCCAGGAATTCCTCTCTACAATCTCAACACAGACTAATAATATGTTCGACCAATGACCGACAAAATTCTGGTTTCTTGTAACAACGAACCAATTACCCAAAATGATTGCTCTATCAGAATCTATTACATACTTCCAACAAACTTGAAAGAGTACGGACTTATTTGAGATCTGAAAACCAGATAAAAAACAACAAAATGAGATTAAATAATTGAAAAGAAGCAAAGCAACCCACCCAAAGAGGTCCAGCAACCTAAGATAGGCCCAAGCACACCAAGTTGTCGCGCACTGAACCACCCCACCGTTGTTGTCGAAACTGCATCATAGCCACTTCCGATACTCGTCGCATCATTAAACCATGACCACCCGCTAACTTCGCCAGCCAGATTGCTTTGGATTCCAGTTTCAAAAAGATACTAGATCCAAATAAGGGGCGATCACCTCGAGCTTCGTCAGATCCCCAAAACCCCAAAACGGGGGAAGACGCAACAAAATCCGACCTTGGTACCCAAGATCGTCCTCTCCAAACACGGTGATGCCTCCACTGTACCATCCATGCTTGTCGTCGTCTTGAACCAAATCGGAGATGACTAGAGAGTATCATAGCTGGAACCCGTATAGTTCTTGTGAAGGACCCAAGTGGTTCAGTCCTAAACTGGCCCCAAAATTGTTGCCTCTCGTCGATGGGTATGCCGAAAGTCGTTGTCCGTCCGACGACGACGTCCCAAGGACGTGCTGCCGAACAGAACATTTGAAGCGGAAGGTAGGGTTGTTGCTCCTCTGCTTGGGATTGTTTGCAGGAATTGAATTTGGTATTTATTTTTATTACTTATAACTCATTGAGTTATTGTAATGGTTGTTTTTTACTTTTTAGACATTATTATCTCATGAATATGGTAATGTTTTATTGATTATTTTGAACATTATATATTTAATTATATATTTTAAAAATAATAAAATTAATCCAAGTACTCTCCGGACTACTCATCTACTCGCTACTTCCCGGCCGACCGACCGACTAGAGACTAACGAGTTTTAGAACCTTGCCTGAATTAAATGAAGGAGCCAAATAACCATGTTGAAAAAATACTGAACAACATTAACAACATCTGCACCAATAACATCCCAGCAAAAGACAAAAAAATGGCCATTAAAACCATCTGGCCCCGGGGCACTATCAAGATCCATTGATTTGATAGCTGCCCAAATTTCCTCAGGCAAAGGAACACGGGAAAGCATCATATTTTATTCGAGAGCTAACATAGATTGAATTACCTTACCCACCAAGCCACTATATTCATACTTTGCATGCTTAGTAAAAAGATTTTTATAATAATCAACTATATGATTTTGAATAGAAATTTAATCCTGAAACACCTGGTCACCATCACGAAGCATAGTAATAGAAGACCGGTTTCTGCGCACTTTGAACATAGCATGAAAATAAAAAGAATTGTGATCACCTTCTAACAACCACCACAACCTTGACTTCTCTTGCCAGAGAATTTCCTAACGCCGAATCAACTCGTTCAAATTAGCCTGCAATTTAGTCTCTTTATCAAACTCTTCTTTTGATCCCCCAAAAACTGTAATTATATTTTGAATATCAGCAAGGGCTGCAAGGTCAAACTCAACCTGACGATGCACATCCCTAAAGACTTCCTAGTTCCAAGTACGAAGAGATTTCCTTAAGTTTCGTAGTTTACATTGAATAACAGAAAATGGACTGCTAGACGTATTAGAAGAGGACCAACAACTCTTGACAAAGCTCATAAAATCCTTATGCTCCAACCACATTTTTCTGAATCAGAAGAGACTAAAATGAGGCCTACAATACTTTGAAAAGGACATGAGTAGTGGATTACGATCAAAGCAAGTCCTTGGCAAGGTGCAACAATCAAACTGATCTCATTTCTCCATCCAATTCAAGTAAGCAAGATTCTTCGTTCAACATTACCACAAAACCACGTCTTCTTACCTATGTAAATTTTGCCCCTTTAGTATCCATATGAATAAGTTCACAAACATCTGTCATTGCTGAAATTCCTCACATGATACATAGAAGAGCACCACATTTTTTTTCATGAGCACCAAGAACTATGTTGAAATCCCCAAAAACCAACCATGACCCTGTAACAAAACGACCTTTGAATTTTGTAATATCTTCCCATAACTTTCGGCGGTCAGAGATTGTAGTACGAGCATAAACAGCTGTAAGAAAACAGTTTACTGAATCAAACATAACTTGTAAAGAAACTTGCTGATCCGAGGTAGATAACACCCGAATCCATGGAACAAGAAAAGTCTTACAAAACCCCATAAATTAGGTAATGCAGAACCTCAATCATTTTCACCAACAAATCTCATTCCCAACGAACACCAAAAGGATAGAGGAATTGAATCTGTTTGTGCAGTAATTATGCGGACTAACAAAATCCAAGGAAACGAAAAAATACATAAAACTTTCGGGTTGTGAGCCCGTACAAACTGTCTTAAAACATCTTTTAAGTGGGGACATTAGCAATGGCCTGTAGGTTCCGCATGTATGAAAATGGCTGCCAGTCATCTAATTCCAACCATGATCATACTTCGGTCAAAGTAGGCCTCATCATGGGCCGGGCTAGGGCCGGTCCGACCTTAAATTTTAGGGCTTAGGGTAGGGCTCGGTCAAAGTCAACAAAATTTAGAGCCAGGTAGGGTAGAGCCGAGGCTTGAATATGTAAGCCCTAGTCCACCCTAGCGGCCCTTTTGTTAAGGCTAATAGGGTCGGGTAGGGCCGGCTCTTTAAATAGGGCTAAACAGGACCAAGATGGGCTTGTTATTTTTTTCTCACAATTTAGCTTTAGAATTATATATAATGAACCTTATTTTTTAGGTTATATTTAACATGCATGCATACAAATTATACTTAATTTAAGACATCTATCTATAAACTAAGTGGTTATACTTATATATCTCATGAACTAATGCTCTAAATCATCAAAATACAATCGTTAATCAACAAAACAAAAGGAAATCAAAGGAACAAAGCTAGCAAATCAACTACAAAAGAGAAAATTAGTTGTATTGTATCTAAAAAATAAGAAACATATTAAAACAATACAAAAAATAAGAAATTATTAGGGCCTAAAGGGCGAGCTTTTAGGGTCGGGCCGGGTTCGGCCCTAAAGAGCTCATTAGGGTAGGGTCGTAGGGTAGGACCGAATTTCATTTGCTCAACCCTTACCCTACCCTACTCGAGAAAGGCTAGGGCTGGCCCGTCTTAATGGAGGGCCGGATAGGCTTCAGCCCTAGAGGATAGAACGAGTTTTAAGACGGGTTAAGGTCAAATAACCAAATAATGAGACCTAAGCCAAACTAAGAAGAAAGGGATCGAAACGCAAGGCCCATGGATTAAAGTCATGAACTAATTTACTCATGCATGATACAATGAAATATATATATATATATATATATATATATATATATATATATATATATATATATATATATTTCATGCTCTTGTGAAAACCAAATAAAGTGTGTGTTTCAAATCAAATTAGCAGAATGTATGTTGCAAGCTATGGATCAATATATCAAAGAGCCAGCAACGAGTGTGTTAATATTTCTGGGGTAAATATTACGTCAAGGTAAATGTATATACGATCTGGCATATATATATATATATATATATATATATATATATATATATATATATATATAGTTGCAAATTACCTAATTAGGTTTGTCTGGAAAAAGAAGCTTCTCTACAGACCTGACTTTTACAAGCACATATATAATATCGATAGAACTTGGACTTCGTATTTTGCTATGTCTGTTGTTTTTTTTGAATACAATGGTCTCTGTTTAAATATTAATAATGAAAAAATTATATACATTATGTATAGTTGACTTGGATTCTACTGCAACCGTCTCTATATACGTCGTCAGTGTCTGTCCGTCAAACTAAATATGTTTAAATTCTTCCACATATTTTCTTTGTCTTCATTATTGACATTATGTATAGTTGACTTGACCACATTATTCATTTTTCTTCGAAGTAACTCGATCCATGCATGAGGAAAGGTAAATGTGGAAATTAAGACCATAATTCCCATAGGCTCTAGTAAGAAGAAAATCTCCATTCTCTAGGAAAATTGTGAATGGAAAATTAATGTTTTAGCAAATTGTGAAATGTGTTCTAGGATATTTGATATGTATGTATGTATGTATGTCTTGGTCTATATCTTGTATACGAGCTTTATGTAGTAATTCATGTTGTAATAGAGTTTTACACATATCCATGTAATAGCCCAAGACGCTAATGTATTCCTCTGTATAAAGGGTTTCATTCGATGAGTATAATTTATTCCACTACATCATGTTATCATCACTTAGCTTTAACCCAATAAAGCAAGTAGGCCGCCACCCAAAACAAAACAAAAAAGAGAAAGAAAGAAAAACATTCTTGTCGTGCGCATCCTGTGCACGGCCGCGTGCACCCTTGTGCACCGCCACACACCCCTGCTGTGCACCTCTTGTGCACTGCTGCACACCATCTGTGCACCGCTGCGCACCCTTGCACACCCCTGTGCACTGTTGCGCACCTCCTGTGCACCCAAGAAACCCTAAAATCTGTTGTAGGTTGCCCAAACCAACCAATATCAATTGGTTTTTTCACCAACATAGAACTTGAAGATTTTGTTCACACATTCCAACGCCGCCGACCTCACACCAAGAAATCGAACCGGCTATCGGATTCCCTATACCGACCGAGTGTTTATGCAACCGGTTCAGGCACTTCTCGAAGTCTGATTGCTGTTGAATTTGGACAGTACATGAGCACCGATGTCAGGATTGTTCATTCAAAAGGACACCTCCAGAACCAGAGTAAAAGTTGGTGAACCGATGCTCATAATCACTGTAACGCGCATAGGAATCGTTTTTCCTTGAGAAAAAACTGGTTGTACTCCTAGTTTTTTCTTAAATCCTTCATATGGTTGATGTTTTTCAATATTTTTGCTACTGTTTTATTGAAAATTTAACTAATCATATGATTTTATATGTTTCATGGTCTCCCCGCGCGACGATTCACAATGGAATTACGTGAACGAGTGCTGGTTGCTGATAGCCGCCAAGCGCTGTCGAGCCCCAACTGCTTAGTACTATCAAGCGCTGGTTGTCGAGCACTGCCTAGGGCAGCTGCCAAACGCTGTCGAGCACTAGCTGCCAAGTAACAAGCACTAGATGTCGTGCACTGTGCACCAAGATGTTTTTAGGTCCGCGTTGTGAGGTTTCCAACGTCGGTTTATTGTATGCTATTAAAGCATTGCATGTGCACCAAGATGTTTTTAGGCCCGCATTGTGTTTGATCAACGTTAGCAAGCTGCCAAATGTAGGTTGCCCAGCTGTCGAGCACCAGCACCTAGTTGCCAAGCACCGACCGCCCAGCTACTGTTCACAGGCTGCCCAGCTGCCGAGAGCCCAGTGCCTAGCTACCAAGGACCAGTGCTGCATAGCTGACGAGTGTCAACTACGAACCACTGAGCACTCAGCTACCGAGCATGACACATATTCTGCTCGAGATTTAGTCATTGCTTCCTATGCTGAAACTCTAACCAATAAAGCGAGATGACAACTTTTGAGTCTCAATAACTTGGTTTTGTATGCATAAGCAAGGAAATTTGCCGCTCACTTATATATTGACCCTTGAATGCTGCTCTAAGTCTCTCACGAAGATTAGAAACTGAGCAACACTGTTTTATGACAAAGGCAAGTAGCTACTTAGCACTGCTTAGACGCTACCATGCTCTGCTACCAGGGCTTTCCTTGTGCACGCGTACGCTGATGCCAGGCACCGCATATGCATCTACTTAGGCGTTGTCGAGATCTGCTTCCAGGGTCAGTCCCTGTGCATACGTGTGCTGCTGCCAGACACCGCATGTGCACCTGTCTAGGCGCTGTCGCGTCCTGCTGCCAGGGCTTGTCCATGTGCACGCGTGTGTTGCTGCCAGGCACCGCATGTGCACATGTCGGGCTACTGTAGTATGCTTCTGCCAGGTCTTGTCCCTCTACATGTGTGCGCTGATGTCAGGCACTGCATGTGCACCTGTCGAGCTGCTGCTGTGCATTGCTGCAGGGCTTGTCCCTATGCACACGTGAGCTACTGCCAGACACTATATGTTCATCTGGCTGCCGGCTGCCAAAGCTCTGTACACCAAATTTTATGCACTGGACCCTAGCTGCCGAGCCCTGCTGCCTAATACCGTGTGCTAAGTGCGCTAGCAGTTGTGTAGTCATTGACTGTTGTCGAGTGCTTAGTACACTGGCATATGAGTGGCTCCAAATGCACCACCAAATGTTTCTAAGTGCTTAGTGCACCGAGATATGAGTAGATAAAATGCGCTGCCCTATATTTCTGAGAGCTTAATGCATTGGCATTCGTGCAAGCTGCAAATCTGGGAAACCATAAACGAAAACAGTGAAAATGCCACCTTCTATACAGTAACTTCCGACAAGATTTGTGTTTGGCTCCGGATGAACTAGAATGCAAACCTTATATCACTGGATAGCTACGTCTATCCTAGTGTTCAATGGTTTTCGCAGTTTGTTCATATCCATCATAATGAAGGAGTTATGACTGTTTAAGTGAGCAAATGCCATGCTGCCAGAAAATTTGTTTTGCACATGGGTTTGTATTTGTGCATCTTTCCATGTGCCAGCTCAAGACATCCCGGTTGTAGATCCTTAGATCACTGGTTTATGATTGTCGAGCTCATCATTTTTAAGAATAAATGCATACAACAAACGTACAAAGAGTACAGAAAATCAAAATCGATGCCTCTGACATTTGATGTCATGGAATTTTTGATTTTCTCCAAGCTATATGAAACCTCGATGAAATCGTTAGTTCGATAAGTGTATTACACTATGACATGATCATTCACATCCTCATGAAGGTGTGCCAATGTTCGTGGTTTAGTCTTCATCTAACGACAGATTTTCCATCATCGGAATGTGTGGTTAACCTCTGCAAAGGTTACCCATCCTATTGATTTTAGATCCCTCCATGATGTTGTTACCAAATGTCGTCCTTCACGAACGTTGAAGACTTGTAATGTCACATAAATGATTTACTTTTGGTCGAGGAGCAATCCTGCGATGCCACTTTAAAGTTGAAAGCTTCATCATGTCAAAATTTACGAACACAGTAAGTTGAACCTACTGTATCGTAACTTTGTCAAAGTTTTCTGATCGGCTCCAGATGAACCAAATCCCATTTTTATAATATTGGAAAGCTATATGAGTCTAGTTTCCAGTGGTTTAAGTGGTTCATTCATATATGTCCTGACGAAAGAGTTATGACAGTTTAAATGCGTACAGGTCATAATGCCAGGAAAAAATGACAGTGACTGTAACCTACTGTCCCCTAACTTTGTCAGAGCTCCCAGATCAGCACCCGATGAATGCCTACTTTATATCATTAGAAAGCTATGTGAATTTAGTTTTCAATGGTTCAAGCGATTCATTCATATCCATCCAGACATGAGAGTTATTGCTGTTTTAGTGAGTATAGGTCATACCGCAAAGAAACTACATTCTCTTCGCAAATTGTGAATCCTTTTTTATGACAAATTTGATTGGATCTTCACTATCATTTATGACATGGCTGAATGGATTGTTTATGCCTTTTGGCTATATGATCCAAGTCACAAATGCCCTCCTTATGTTGAGAGAGACAATCGAACATTGAAGTGTGTTATAAATATACATGTCAACGATTACCATGATGAGAATGAGAGAGACTTTTATGTATACTTATCATGAGTGTTGATGGAAAGCATTATGGAGAAGAGTATGAGTTCTAAGTTATCATCAATAAGTAGATTTAGGACAATTAACTCAGACAAGCTATGACATTTTAGTCATACCGAAAGAGATATGCGAGCCAGAATTGTTTGATATTCTTAAGTTTCCATTCCTATGATCAAAATGAAATCATGCCATGATTGTACGATTTACTTGTGCACCGACTTGATGTCCTCAGCAACTGCATGCTGCTCCGAAGTTGTACGCATGCCGCTCGATAGCAGCACTCGTTGTGCACACAGAAGAGCGTGTTCTACTCAGTCGTTGACATTGTCTGACACTCAGTGTTTTATTTTGTAAGGCTTGTTCTTTAGCTAAGGAAGGTGAAAGATCCTCTTATGCTATGCCACAAAAGATATCATTCTTATTGTAAATCTAAAAAATGATTATGTAGACTGATGCAACCAACGTACTACACCGTATACGCTTTTATGGTGTTAGTTGAAGGGCTAGCACACTGGTCATGTGTTGAATCATCGTCTACCACATGCTGCTTATGTATCTAGGGGCTCACTACCCATCCTAAAAAAATGGACATGCAGTCATGTATTACTTCATCCACGACTGACTATCATTGCATTAATGCACGACAGCTCGTAACTGTGTGCTAGGATTGACACGAAGTTGTAATCCTTGAACTCGGCAGGATAGTAATGGATCTTCAAGCCTTGAGTTTGACAATGTGTCAAATTATACTGTCATAGTGCCCAATGATGATGTGTCGCGTGAGATAAACCTATTCTAAGGTTGTACATGAGTCACTTGGTACTCTTTACCTAAAGTCCTTTTATGTTTGCTCATTGATAGACGATCTCCTTAACCGTTACACTGCGGATTGTCACTTTGAGACAGTATTCCTACCGTTAGGGGAGATACGAACACTAGTGTTCAAGTGAAAACGACGTGAATGTCGTGGTTGGTAACCACTAAGTCTAACCATGATCCCAAAAGAACTATAGTGATGAGATCAATGCTTCTTATATGTCTGTAATGAATGATATCCTACCAAGAAGACATGTCTCGACCAGATTGAGGAGGTCTTGATGCCATGGCTCGACCATATTGAGGTGGTCTTGACGTCATCATCTTGTGTGGTGATATGAGGGCGCCATAATGTGTCAACATGGTGTCCTAAGCCTTGTGGCTCCTTGAATGTTAGAGTGAGGCCCTTGGGTTCAATAAATACTCGCATTGAGAGAGAAAGCGAGTTTGGCACTACCTGGTTCATTAATCAGTAATACTCACTCACATTGTAACTATCGTTAGAGGACGCCTCAACGTCAAAACCAATTTATAAAGAGAGATCTCTACAATGACTACACTAGTGTACATGAGAACGTGGGATGATGAGTTTATCGAACCACACTTTGTTAATAAATAGACAAAGTTGATTGACCTAAATGGGAAGATGTGACCCAGACAAAGGGATAGGTCCTTAGGCAGGTGTTGCCGACACCGCAAGCATAAACTCTATCAAATAAACCTTTGTGAGTTAGTGTAGTGAGAACAAGAGTCCTAGACTCTCTTATGGCGTAAGGTTTCTCACAAACATGCACTGAGATCGACTACGATAAGAAGTACTCTCGTAATGGATGTTATTGCACTCCACTACCTTGTCAGTTTGGTAGTTCCCCAAGAACTCTACATTCAGCCCTATGAATATGATCATAGTAACGTCTCTATGGATCTGAGATATGCATGAAGATCTTAAATAGACTTCATAAGCCCAAACAAGTGGAGCTTGCGTTGACCAAGAGTTTTGGATGCATACTACATGACTCATTGATTTTGGATAGGATATGATGAATAATGTCATTGCGTGTTGATCCCGGATGATCGCAGTATATGTTGAACGCCCGATGTTATAATGAAAAACATCTTGGGAAAGACACAATCACGTATTAAAGTCGATCGATTGTGTATTGATGATGTATTTCTATTAATCGGCTTAGGTCCTCTAAAGAAGAGATGAAGCTTCATATACTTCTATGATTAGTCAAGTTCTTTTCTCTAAGAAAGAGTGATCTGTTTACTCAAAAGAAAGACTTAACCTCTTATTCATTGAAAAGCTAAGTATGAAATGACAAAAGACATCACTTGGTTACTCTAAGAGTATCTGGCATATTCAATCCTTATGGCATGAAAGAACAGTTGTTGCCTATGTCATCGCTGGCCATACGTGAATCAAGATGCATTAGAAGCAGAATCAGGATGTAGGCAATGGTAAGTTTAGAAGCCGAGTTGCTGGATATAGCACATAACTGTCATGTGCTGCACACAGCTGTCGAGAGCTGTGTGCAAGCTGCAGTGCATTATGTAGCCTCTGTCGAGAACTGCATGTTGTCAGCTGCCGAGCGTTATGCATCAACTGCCGAGCGTTGTGCACATAACTGTCGAGGGCTGCACTCCAGCTGCCAGACGTCGTGCACTTAGCTGTTGAGTACTGAGCAATGCTACATTTGAGATATGTTAAAAGAGCATACATATGTCAGGTTGTCAAAACAGCTCTGTGGTCAGTAAGGATCCGGAAGCGCCCTATGATTGATCCTAAAATCAGGGGGAGATGCAGATTTGAAATAAAGTCTAGCATATACATGTCATCATCAAATATGAAGGGTGTGGTTGTTTGTGTCAACTATATTGCACTCTTTTTCTCTTAGTCTAAATTTTTTGTCCCACTAGGTTTTTGTTTGACAAGATTTTTAACGAGGTAATATTACATTCACCGCTAAGACCATTGATGCCTATTTGTTGTTGATCATGGCACACTTGTTCAAATCTTGACTCACATGTACTCTTGAGAAACATGTTGGAATGCACCGTTCATCAGGAAAATCAGATTGAAATACACATCAGGGGCAGCATCACATGACGAGTTCTCAATGGAGTAGTTGGTGTGTTGTACTCTTTTATCCTTCGACCAAGGTTTAGTTTTCCTACAGGATTTTTGTTACTTAGCAAGGTTTTGATGAGGCAACATCATAAACATCATTCTAGCATGAAGACACGCGACACAATGAGAAGTGTTCTAGGATATTTGATATGTATGTGTGTCTTGGTCCATGTCTTGTATACATGCTTTATGTAGTCCATGTTGTAATAGGGTTTTACACATATCCATGTAATAGCCCAAAAGACTCATATATTTCCCTATATAAGGGGTTTCATTCTATCAATAAGATGAGTATAATTCATTACACTACATCAAAAGGAAAATTGAACAATTATAAGGTCTAAGTAGTGGTCAATATATATAGCTCTTGTAGTACTTTTCTTAAGACCTAAAGCTACTTAATTAGTGAAAATTAGGAAAGCATATCCAACAATATTGACAACCTGGAAATTTGTCAATTTTTAGATGAATCTTTTGCTCCAATATAATACTTAAGAAGAAGTTGACAAATTTAGAAATTGATAGTGAAAATTGATAAATCTATCAATTTTGGAGAAAAAATTAATTAAAAATTTAGCAATGTTACTAAGCAAAAACTTAAATATTGCTATTGGTCATCTAAAAATTGATAGATTTAACAATATATTTATCAATACTATTAGAAATGCTCTTAATTTGTACGTATCTAATGTTCCATAAAGACGACGTCTCCCATGTTGGTAGAAAATGTGTAGTACGTATTTTTTTAGGATAACTATCTCTATTAATTACGAAAAAAAATTATAGCATATTCGAATGACCGGTTGTGTAGTACGTATTTGTTAATCCTAGAAATCTATAAGCTGAACTTTGGTATTTTCGACAATACTCTATACTTTCACGTAGACAAATCTATTCTTGTATATTCTTTTCTTCATATTTCAATTATGTACTAATTAATCTATGAATGATGAACTATCTTTCTCCTCGTTCGGTATACTCATCTTCAACTTGCTGAGATATCCAGATGGGATTTAAAAGAGATGAACCTACGACGGTGGATTGTACTATATCTCTAGCAAGTGACTACCGACATATGTCCACTATTGGATTATGACTCTTAGCCGATGAAACCGTTCCGTCAGCTAAAACCATATTTCGTTTGCAAAGACAATAACTGACGGAAATTCTGTCGATTATGATCAGTCTGTTAAGGGACGTCTGCTAAGATAATAGCTGACGAAACAAAATTTTTCATTTTTCATCGACTAAGTTATATCTTAGTCGACGAATCATCTGCCACATGACTGACACACCGTTTGTCGGCTATGAATCTATCGACTATAACGGTACTTAAATGACAAAAATTTCCCTTCTTTATAGATAAAATATTTTCGTCGGCTAGGATCCACGTTTCATAAACGACGAAAATTTTTCGTCGGTTCATACCTAGCAGATGACAAAGTGTGGGTTTTTGTTCGCACTTAGCCGATAGAAATTTCACTTTTTCGTCGATACAGGAGTTAACCTTTACCGACGGATCAATCTCTTTCTGTCGACTAAGATGGTCAGTAGCTGGTCTCTATCATTGCTTAGGTGACGAAAATTTCACTTTTTCGTTTGTAAAAGTTATATCCTTGCCGACAGAACTGTCATTTTTCCGTCGACTAACGTTTTCAAAATCTCTAAAAAAATTATTTTTTGAATTATTTTTTTTTCAAAAATTGTTATTTATTATTTTTGGTTTTTAATTTATTTTCTAATAAAAATTCATATTTTTTCAGTTGTTATAGAAAAAATTAAATTAAAACTCATGATTAATTTCAGTTTACCCACCTGAGGTTTAGGACTAACATTATTTCACTCGCCGTACTGTTAATTTTAAAAGTTTATCCCTTAGAGTTGTTAATTTTCATCAATGATGCTCAATTGTTGAAATTTTGTGTAATTTAGACATTGATTAAAACTTAATAATTCATTTTAAAGGCAAATATTGTCATCTAGCAACAAAAAATCATCTTTTACAACCCTTTTTTAATACTACATATTAGTATTTAACATCCAAATTGGTCAAAATTTCAACAATTAGGCATGATTGATGAAAATTTGAAACCTTAGGAGGTAAATTTTCAAAATTAAGAGTATGGGGTGAAATGATGGTAGTTTCAAACCTCATGTGGGTAAATTGAAAATAATCCTAAATCTAAATACAGAATCATTAATTATATAAAAATTATGCGTTAATAATAAAATTTGTCTTCAAAACTAAAATTCGACAACTACTAGATCAACTAAGTTCATACATAAAAAAGGTCGTCAGATGTTCAAAAACTGATCGGTGTCAAATGTCGGAGACGACTGAGAAATAGAAGGAGCCGGAGAAGACTGGGGAGGAGGAGGAGGAGGAGCCGTAGAAGACTGAGGAGGAGGAGGAGCCGATGTATATATGTCAACTCATGTCGGTCATCTTAGCACGGTACCACGCAGCCTCAGCTTCAGCCCGCTCAATCCACTGCTTCCACTATTGGAGCTCATGTTCATGGCAATCTGTGATCTCTCGAAACCTCTCCGTCTCTTCATTTAGAGGAGCATGACTACGCGAGGTCAAACCGGACGAGGACTTGCTCAAGTCTCGCTCACCTCTTAGTCTCATCTCTCGTATCACCTTGCCTTTACACATGATCAACAAGCATCTAACACATCAATTTGTTGTGATTGAATGTTTTCCATCATTTCCTCTTCTGTAGCTTCAGGATTTGACTCCTTGAAGTCTGTCTTTCATTGTTTGACCTCCTTAAGCATCTTCTAATGCAGAAACAAAACAATGTAATCGTTATTCCTTAAATAATCATATACCAACCACATAATTCAACAACAATGAAAGCAACACCAACATTTTTAATTAATACTAAGTATCAAAATACATAGACAAATAATTAAAGAAATAATTAAAGGAAATACATTTACGTATTTCTGTGTGGCCACTTCGTCACTAGGTCTCACATATCTCTACTCGAATTCCTTTATGATCGGCACACTAGCGGATTATGGGTCTTAGCTGAAGGAACAATTTTGTCTCCTAAGAGTATTTTTCCATCTCCTAAGATTTTAGCAGACGAAAATTCCGTCGACTAAGATCCGTCGGCTAAGACACGACGGTGAAGACCCTAGCCGACGGAAAATTTTATTCCTTCGACTAAGAGACAACATAATCGACGGAATTTTCGTCGACTAAGATCAGTCTACTAGGATCTTAGCCGACGGAATAATTTAATTGGTTAAGTTTCTAAGAGACGAACATATTTTAAAATAAAAACAAATTAATAGTTATCTTAGCTGACGAAATATTTAATATTTCGTCTCTTAAGTAATTCTTAGCCGACAGAATTGTTTGAATTTCGTCGGCTAAGAATTACTTAGGAGACGGAATTTCTGTCAACTAAGAACTTAGCCGACAGAATTTTTTTTAAATTAATTAAATAAAAACTCTTAGCCGACGAAATATTCTGTCGGTAAACCTAAAATTAAAAAAAACGAAGATCGATCACCGAAAATCCATCGTCGGCAATCGATCTCCGGCAAGAGACCGGCTATTCCGATTCCACACACCATCATCATACACCACCACCACACACCACACCACAACACACCACACCACCACACCACACCACCACACACCACACACCACACCACCACACACCACCACCACCACACCACACCACACCACACCACCACACACCACCACCACACACAAGAGAAGAGAGGAGAGGGAGAGGAGAGATTTTGGAGAAGTAAAGAGAGGAGAGAGGAGAAGAGAAAATTTAAAGAAAAAAATTTGATTTTTTTTGAAAAATTTTCTGAAATTTAGCACGGTGATTAAAATTTTGAAAATTTTTAGCTCTTAACCGACAGAATTCAATAATTTCGTAGGCTAAGTGTTTGAAAATTTTTCTAAAATTTTGCTCGGGTAAATTGTTCTGATCTGATTTTTTAACCTCTTAGCTGACGGAATTAAATAATTCCGTCGACTAAGCGGTACCTTAGGAGACGAAATTATTTAATTCAGTCGGCTAAGGTGTTAAAAATTATTAAAAAATATTTTTTGTTTTTTTATTTAATTTTGATGGAATTGTTTTTTCCCATATACATATTTCAATATAATTATGATATATGACGGTCGGATTTTTTTTTGAATTTGATGATCGAAATCACAACATTACGGGATTGACCGTAAGGATCAAGCCCTTAACGTTTTCGGATCAAGTAGAATTTTTTCCTATAGACATATTTCGACATAATAATCATATCTGACGGTTGGATTTTGTTTCTCAAGTTTGATCATCGGAATCACAACATGTCTAATGATGTATAACTTGTTTACCAAATGTTCAGTTTATAAAACAAACTGTACGTAGAAGTTTCAAACAAAAAAAAGTCGTGAAATAAGATATGACCGGAATGGTGAAATACGTCTGCATTTGAAAAATCATGTAATTTCGGTAAAGTCTCTGTGCCGATAGTTGCGGTCAATGCAATTTTTCATTCTTTCTCTCTAGAGGTAGCCCTATCTCCAGTGGTTATTTTTCATAAATTTTTTATATCACTGGTTGAGTATCATCGATTTGAAACTATTTTCAGTTGAAGGTCTGGGCAAAATACGTAATTTAGATGGTCAAATGACCGTTTTCGTGCGTAAAGGGGGTTTGATCGACTTACGGGATTGACCTTAAAGGATCAAGCTTTTAACGTTATCGGATCAAGTTGAAATTTTTCCAATAGACATATTTCGACATAATGATCATATCTGACGATCGAATTTTTGTTTCTCATGTTTGATCATCGGAATCACAACATGTCAACTAATGTTGTATAACTTGTTTACTAAGTTTTAAGTAAATGTTCCGTTTCAAAATAATCTATACATGGAAGCTTCAAACGAAAAAAAAATCATGAAATAAGATATGACCGGAATCGTGAAATACGTCTAAGGTTGAAAAATCACGTTATTTCAGTAAAGTCTCGGTAATATAGTTGTGGTCAATGCAATTTAGGGGTTTGACTTACGGGATTGACCTTCCGGATAAAGCCCTTAAATTTATCGGATCAAGTTGGATTTTTTACCATAGACATATTTCAATATATTGATGATATCTGACGGTCCTATTTTTCTTTGTGAATTTTGATGACCAAAATCACAGCATGCATACTATTTACCATTATTTATCCATATGGAGAGCCCTATTATCGGGGGGTACATGTCTCAAAAATTTTAGATGAGCAGTTGCGTCTCATCATGGTAAGAGTTTGTTGTGTTGAAGGTTTGACCAAAAATACCTCATATAGATGTAGATATAGGTGTTTTCGTGTGTTAAGTGTTTAGAAAAACTTCATTTTGAAGCTTTAAACAAACTCGGATAACCAAAAAAGGCCATATGTAATGTCATTAGCAATGAGTTTGATTCGTACGTTCGTTCCGCTTCCAGATTGGTATCACAATAGTCAATCGGACACCAAAATATCCGTAGTGCAATTTTGTAAGTAAATATTATTTTTTTCATAGCCGACGGAATACGAGATTTTCCGTCGACTAAGAGTTTTCTTAGCCGACAGAAATAGCTAGGATCACAGATCCGTCTGCTAAGAAGGGCTTAGTCGATGAAAATTTCCGACGAACGTATTCCGTCGGCTAAGAGGTTCTTAGTCGACTAACTTTTTCTCCTAGCCGACGGAAGTGTTTCCGTCGGCTAAGAAAATCATACCCAACGGAACAGTATAGAGTCTGTCGGCTAAGAGTGCAAATCCACTAGTGACAAGGGCTCACCTTACTTTGTTCCACACATCCTCCATGATGTAGATGATAGAAGAAGACCCGTTGAGGCGGTACATCATCTTCAAACCAAGGTTCTTCATGTTAGAGTTCGAAAGTTTCTAATACACGATATAATTAAAATATTATTTTTTTAGAATAAAATATTTAATAATATTTTATTCTAACAACCTAAAATATGACAATAAATAGCATAACCAAACCCACAACATAATCATGCAAAATATCACCAAATAGATTATATTATTATTATTTTTAATAAGAACAAATTTAATAATATATTATTCTAAATAAATAATGTAAATGTGACGTTAATTTACAAAATAATGATTCATATTAGAGAGCTTATATTATTATTTGTTTTTTATTTAAAATTGTATTATTCTAACAGCTTATAATTTTTAGGAAAAATATAGTGGTCAAGTTAATTACCCAAAAAACGTTTAAACACACACATACATAATGAAAATACAAATTAAACGAATCTAGCCAGAGAGTTCGCTAGAAAATATGATCCGTGAACCTAATTCTGTCGAAAATGTATAAGAAAAGTTAAAGAATACGTACCAATGATCAAAATGCTAGCTAGATTAGTTGCTTGAACTTCAATCGATCCATGTCGAGAGGTGTTTTGGCAACGTCTGGGAGGTTGTTTGGAGGTGTTTTGATGAGAATGAACGACATTGATGTGTTCTGCACTTACCAGGGGTTCAAATAAATGATTCAACTTAGCCGACGGAATATTCCGTCGGCGAAAACAATTTTCAGTCGACTAAGAAAATGTTCATTATGCACGGTCAGAGAATAATTCAACTTTATCTTCCTAAGAAAACTTTTCGTCGGTTAAGAACGTCTTAGCTGACGAAAGCTTCTTCTTAGCTGATGAAACATTTTCCATCGTCTAAGTCGTTCTTTGCCGACGAATATGTTCCAACAGAATTTTTTCGTCGGCTAAGATGCTCTTAGTCGATGGAAATTTCCGACAAAAATTTTATGTCGGCTAAGAACGCCTTAGCCGACAAAAATCTTTGCATATTTCCAACGAATATATGTTCGTCGGTTAAGACAGTCTTATCTGATGGAATGGTTACAGTTCCGTCAACTAAGAGCCAAAATCCACTAGTGGTCATTGTTTCGATGAGAATTTGAGTTACAATTTCATCAGAACTTCTACTGTATACACATACATGTATGGAATATATATGAACAGAATTTGACGCTGTGCGATCTATCTATGACTTACATATCAATATATAATTCGATGTGTGTCACATAAATGCATATAGTAGAACTTACCATTATCAAACTTATTATATGGAATAGTCATATGAGTTTGCCGTGGAAAATGCAACTACAAAGTTGCCAAGTGGAGATGATCGACGTCGACTACACTATACAACACATCATATATGCAGCTGTTCATGTTAGATTATTGTTGATCGATGATCTAGATCTCTTTTTTATTTTTAGTGCAAATTATTGAAATATATCGAAAAATATTGATACGCAATTATCAATATAATTTGATCAGTCTAAAGCAGTAAGGTGTACGTGTCTGATTCAAATGGGAAGGCCTGGTCTATTTAGGAGGGTAAAAGAAATACTATATTTCAGTTTAATCTGGTTTTAGGGTTTGATAAATATAGCAATAGCTTTCTATTACCTCCATCAGCAATAATGTACCTGTTACCAATTGAGATAGCTGGCTTCCGGTTGAAAAAATCCCCAATATATTAGTCAAGGGGTGACGTAGTTGCCTACACAGGTGGACTTTCATGATCGATCAACTTAGAACGTCCTAAAGCACATGTTTTTTTACCTTCCATATTTTACATGCATGATTAATTTTTTGTAAGATTACTACTAATCCTTCGTGACCTAATTGATGGAGAAAACTAAAGCTCTATTTGTTGCACAAGTCACACATAATCAGTATGAATAAGACTTGTTTTGCCAATTAGATTGATTTAGAATTTAACTTGCTAGAGATAATGAGAGAGACTGCTGGTTCTTCCAAGAGTACTTAACCTGATCTTTGATCGATTGGTTTCAAATAAGGGTGGGAGTTTGATACCGAAATCTCGATATCGATCTCGATTGTCTCATACTGAACCCGATCGGGTCGGGACACAAAGTGAAAAAAAATATTGTCCTAAACCGTACCGAATCTCGAATTTAGTAATCGGTTCGGGATTGGTATGAGCCAAATAGATATATATCGAATGTCTCGAACCGTCCTGAATCCTCCAAAATTTATAATTTTACTAGTTTTAAAGAAAAAAAAGTATGTATTTATAATGAAGAATTAATCATCTTAAAGTGATGAAGTCGTCTAATTATGTTAGTTTGTTGATTTATGTTAAGAAAAAATGTTAAATAATGTAAATATAGTACAAAAGTGATTGTTTAATCGCCTAATTATGTTAGTTTGTTAATTTATGTTAAGAAAAAGTGTTAAATATTGCATAAATATATTACAAAAGTGATTGTTTAATTTATAAATATAAAATCCTAACTTAAAACCTTATGCCCCGATTGGTCCGGAACTTGCATGTTCCGAATTTTTCAGTATCAGGACGGTTCGGTACTAAGCCTTAAAATCACACATTCCGTCCCGTACCGATACTGAAAAAAAAAATCAAAATCAATATTAAAATAAGTCAAATCTCGTACTGTTTCATATCGATCTCATCCCGTTTCAAAAGGAAACGCTTGTGACTTGACCAAGGCAACCGTACCACCGCCAAATTACTATAGCACTATTCTTCTCGATCTCTTTAAATATCTATTATATTTTTGTGGCAAAGACTTGAAGATCGACCCTTCCTTTATCTTCTATATAAGATCGAAGCTTGTACTGCTTAGAGAATAGCTAGAATAGTACAGGTATGAGCTGAAAGAAGCAGTAAGAGATGTCGTAAAAGAGAGTTCAAGAGATGGAGGAAGCAGCAAAGGTTAAACTCAAGCAGGATGGTGATGAGGAATTAGAAGGTGGGACTCTTCCGGGGTTTCGGTTTCATCCGACAGACGAAGAACTTGTTGGGTTTTATTTGCCGGTTAAGGTGGAGAAGAAGATTAGTACTAGAACTTCTACTAAAGTGGATCAGCTTATCAGACAGATTGATATCTACAAATATGATCCCTGGGATCTTCCAAGTACGTAGTTACAACATCAGCTATATATAATTAGTAACTTATATACTGCATCAGCTCATTCTTAACGATTCAGTTATCGTGTGTGTAATCATGAAAACTCTAGGATATTCTTAATGATATATATATATAGGGAGCCCTTCTATTGAGGACCTCTAAGTTGAGGACTTTTCGGTTTATCCCGCTTTTCGATTTTATATCCACATCTTAACCGTTCATTTTATAAATATTTATGAGTAGATCATTTCTGCAAATTTTCAACTACATTGAAAATCGTTAAGACATTCATAAGTGTGATTTACCAATTATGAACTTGAACGGTTCATGTTTAACAGATTTGGTTCGTCCATTGATTTGATCTAAAACTAGTACTTAACGATCACCAATTTGGCTAAAATTTTGTATGATTGATCTACTTATATAAATCTACAACTTCAACGGTTAAGATGTCAAATTTTGATCAAAAAGTTGGTCTAATAAGTAATTAATTGAAAAGTCTTTAACTAGTCCTCAATTTAGAGGTCCTCATTAGAATGGCTCCATATATATATATATATATATATATATATATATGTTCTACAGATCGATACGTTTATTTGACAAATAAAACAGATGGATTTTTCATCATCATCTGCATTTCTGCACAAATGATATTTGGGAGGGAAAATTAGTGGGTTTGAGTGCTTTCAGTCTTTGTTTGTTTGTTTGGTTTCGTCTTTTAAATTACCGAAAAACACTTTAAATCAAAGTATATATATATATATATATATATATATATATATGCAGGTTATTTACTTTTACTCTAAATAAAATTCAAGCATTATCAGTGCTAGGATCAATCGGGGGTGAAGAAATCTTCACTTGAAACAAATTCCAAAACTGAGAAAGAGATGGAACACAACTGGACGGTTTTTCATTCGAGCTAATTTTGATCTTAACACTAGTTATTATTCTTAAGTTTCAATTAAGTATGTGAAGGAAATCGGTTGATATATAGAAAGTTTATTAAATTATCTTAGTATATATGAATCAGAAAACTAAGTTTCACCATATGCAACATATTAAGATATCCCTTCATGTTAGCACCATTTTCCCAATCACACTATAATTAAGAACATTTTTGTTTTGATGTTCTAATGGGGTATTTTACACTGAAGAAGTTAGTACTGTAGGAGACAAAGAGTGCTACTTCTTTTGCAGGAGAGGGAGAAAATACAGAAACAGTGTAAGACCTAACAGAGTCACGGGGTCTGGATTTTGGAAAGCAACGGGCATCGACAAACCCATATATTCTGGTAAAGAATCTCTTGAGTGCATCGGCCTCAAGAAATCGTTAGTGTACTACCGAGGGAGCGCAGGCAAAGGCACCAAAACTGACTGGATGATGAACGAGTTTCGCCTTCCACCTAATGGGAAAAGTACCACCAACTTCCTCAATGCCAAAGTCGACAATACAGAAGAAGCTGTAAGTTTATACACTCGTTGACTCGTTAATTGTATATATACTTCCTATTAACTTTCTTCATTTTAAGTCTGGATTACTTGGACTCAGTTTTGTGCGACATTATATGCGAAAGGTCATCATTAACCGAACTTAGCTCTATCAAGAAACTATCTATAAATACATATAGTGCTATTCAGATTCGTATTCTTGATCAGTTGGATATTTCATGGATGATTATATATGTATATAAATCATTTATCTTTCTAAATTACTTACATATGCCTCCAGCCCTCCAGGTATTATACACGTACAGATACATATGTACGTAACAAAAGAAATGCAACCTGAGCTCACACCTAAACTGTAAGTATGATCAGAATGCCATATATATATTGTGCCCAAATTTGGAGGAACGAAAACTGAAAAGCTAAACTTCATACATATAGCTTCTGACCCTTCTGTATTATTTCATTTATTTGTTTTTTTCCTCTAGCTTAGGGCCGGGAAAGAGCTATTTTTGCTCCTACAACTTTCCAGAACCTAAATTTCTCTTACAAATAGTGGGAAGAGATCTATATTTACACCAATCGTACTAGTTTCCATATAATCTAGCTAATACTTTTCTCTAATTAATTCGATCTTTCTCTTCAAATTCATGCATTTGCATCATGATAGTTGATTGAAAAATTCTATGTGTCAAATAATGTAGGACATGTATAAAATTATCTTAAAGTTACGAGTTCTCAAAATAGAAATAGTACTAGTCGTGTAATAGTTCACAATTCGACTCATAAAAAACTAATTGTTATTCGATACAAAAGAATCATGTTGAGAAAGTGATAGAAATGCTTTTGAATTTAGCCAAAAAAAAGTAAATGAATCCATTCTTTTTTCATACATATTGAAGTATTGAACAACTAGATAGTACGTTGTTAGACTTTCAAACTTTAGCTATATGTTCCAACGATAATTATTTGATAGTGATAATGACCTTCATAGAATAACGCTTCAGAAACTATCAAGTTTTTGTTGCAAAAATTGGCTAATGATTCATATCTAAATGATACCTAGACCTAAAATATGACAAGAATACATTTATATATGTTAGTCCAATTGAAAACTAAATGTGAACAAAAAAATGTGACAGAGCATTTGTGTATAGGTCTCGTTTGAAGCAGACTGATATTTAAACAAAACATAAAAGAAAATAAAATTAAATATTAGAAAAAAAACATTAAAAGAACGACGCCTGAGAGATTCGAACTCTCGCGGGGAAACCCCATGTACTTAGCAGGCACACGCCTTAACCACTCGGCCAAAGCGTCGTTTTTGTTAAAAGTCTAATATTTTTTTAATATAATATTATACCTTCACCGTTCTATAAAACTTTGAAAATCTAATATACCTGCTTTGCTTTTACTTGATTGGTTTTGCAGGAAGTTTGGACGCTGTGCAGAATATTCAAAAGAATCCCATCTTACAAGAAATGCACACCAAATTGGAAGGAAGAAGCAGCAGCCGCACCAACCAAGCATAACCCTAACCCAACTGATTCTAATTCAAAAACCAACAGCTTCGAGTCTGAGAACTGCAGTACTTATGAACCATATTCGAGCCTCGGAGACTCCGTAGTCATTCAGCACATCAATGAAGGTCTGGAACAAGTCCAAAATGGTGAAACAAATAATCACTGGTTTGATAGAGGGCAGCTCGGTTTTCTAGCTGATGGACATCATCCTCATGAGGCTCATTCATTCACAACGGCTTATAATGGTTCATCCTTCATGAGAAATGATCAGCTCTCTTTGCATTCAAGCGAAACCGATGATTTCTTTACAAACGGAAGCTGCTGGGATGAGTTGACACCAGTAGTTCAATTGGCTGCCGATCCATCCCCAAAGTTTATGACGACTGTGTATAGATAAGTAGATCGACCTTCATTTGGGAGTCGATCTCCTTTGCTTTGAGACCGTTTAATTTCCTGTATGATAGGAAAAATATAGGTTTATAATAATAATAATAATAATAATAATAATAATAATAATAATAATAATGTAGTGATAGCCATTGTTTCGTAGTTTATATTGTTGTACAAAAGCTTAATGGGGTCTACAGTTTTCAGTGTACGTAATACGTATTGGTTTTCTCTAACATTTCAAGCGAAAATTCTTGCATTTCTTGTACTTGAATCATACATAGAAAGAGGATAGGAAAACAATTTCAAGCTCAATTTGTCGCATAAGAGGTAATTTTAGTCGCTTAAAACCACAAGCAACGAAAAATTCACCACATAAGAGGTAATTTTAGGTTCATGCGACGAAAACTCAATTTTTCGTCGCATAAATGCCCTTTAAGCGACGAAATATTTTTCGCCGCATAGACTTATGCAACGAAAATAAAGTCGTTGTATAAAGTTATGTACCGAAAATTTTCATCGCATCAACTTATGCGACAAAAAATATTTCGTCGCTTAAGAGTTTTTTTGGGTCGTTGCTTAAGAGTTTTTTTGGGTCGTTACTTAAGAGTTTTCAATAAATAAAAAAATTACTTTAATTTTTAATTGAATTAAAATTTCATTTTTATTTGTAATTTAAATTAAAAAAATTAGGAATTTTTTTTTACATTTTTTTGTTTTTCCGAGATGGAGTTTTGATTTTGTTTTAAGAAGAAGAAGAAGAAGAAGAAGAAGAAGAAGAAGAAGAAATGGTGGGGTGGTGAAGAAGAAAAAAAGAATAAGAGAAGAAGTAGAGTGGTGGTGGTGAAGAAGAAGAAGAAGAAGAAGAAGAAGAAGTGGTGGTGGTGGTGGTGAAGAAATTTGTGGGGGGTGGGGGAATTTTGACTGAATGATTCAAAATTCAAAATTTTTGGCCAGAACTAATGCGAGAAATTAAAAAATTCGTTGCATGAGTGTGAACTGATGCGACAATTTTTTTTATTTTGTCACATGAGTTTTGGAGGAATGATTCAAAATTCAAAATTTTAGGCCAGAACTGGTGCGACGAAATAAACAAAATTCATCGCATGAGTGTGAATTAATGCGACAAATGTTTTTTATTTCGTCGCATCAGTTCTCACTTATGCGATGAAATTTATTTTCGTCGCATGAGTGTGAACTCATGTGACGAATAAAAATAAAAATTCGTCGCATAAGCACTTAATAATTCAACTAGTGATAGAAGGCGCACCCCAAAAGAATTTGTTTATGATGAGGATAATAATCAATTTACCGAAGAAGAATAAGCAATGAAAATGAAATTTACCGATTCATCGAGTTAAAAATTTAACAAAGGATTTCTATGTTTTGATGCTTAAATATATACATTAAAATATCGTTAAATTAATACTCGATTAATTAATAATCTCGTTAAAATAATAATTTATACCGGTCCCGAGTCGGGAACAACGTGGTAAATTAATAATTCGCTAAATTTATAAGATAATGCAAATACAAGAATTCACATAGACACCAATGAATATATAAATTAATAATGTCTTAATAAATAGAATTTATTAAATATTTATGGAGAATTGATCAAGAATGAGTCGATTGTTACTTGTTTTTTCTTGAAATTGATCAAGAATGAGTCAGTTGTTTTTTTCTTGGAATTTCATCGTTCTGTGTCGATTAATTAGCATTCTTTTTCAAGAGTAGTGAGATACTCCAAAGATTGCTTAATTGTATTCGATATCGCCCCTTGACTCACTTGCAAGTCGAACTTTTTTAAAACTCACTGTTGCAATTATTTTTAAGTGCTACTTGGATTATCTCTACAGTGCTGGCACAATGCTTTATGCATTTTATCCACCATCGTTGATTTTTTAACTCCTTTGAGATAAGAAGCCATTTTTCTGTTTTTAATGTGTTGTATAACTATGATTTTTGTTTATTTAAATAGTGTGTTGTTTATTTAATATTCATCATGTGAACTTGTATAGTAAATCGAACTTACATAGTACGTTAAATATTATAGTACATCAAATAAAGTAATTTATTTAACAATGTATATGTAGTAAATTTGAGATATATATATAGGGCCCTATAAATAAACTAAAAATAGGGATCCCTTAGTGGAAGGGCCCTCTATATATATATAATCATTCTAATGAGGGATCCCTTTTTTGACTATTTCTAGGGATAAGTTATTACACCAACTTTCCGATCAAATTTCGGCATCTCCATCGTTCAGTTTGTTGGGCTACATGAGTAGATCACCTCTATAAAATTTCATGTGATTTGGTGATCGTTAAGGCATCCAAAGTTTCGATTTATTTTTAATGATCTTGAACAGTGTAGGTTTGACATAAGTGTTAAGCTTTTTGTTTTAATCTCAACCATCCAAGCTTATTAAAAAATAGATCTAATAGTGTGGGTCTATCCTTAGAAATGAACAAAAAAGAGATCCCTCATTAGAACTTATGGAAATGAACTTATGCAAGAAGTCAATGCAAATGAGAAGATTATTACCATATGGCAAGGAAAATTGTGACTATAGATGAAGGCAAAACTCAAAACAAATTGTAAGCTCTACATATAGCAAAAGATACGTGCGAACACCCTTAACAATGTAATTTCTGGATTCAACATCAATAAGCTGAAATATTTGAGATCGATTTGAAGTCTGATTATTGATGCTAGTGAGTTTCTAGTGACTTTGTTTCAAGTATATGTTTGTTGATCAAGTGTTTATTTCTGCTTATTTGACCCAAAGTCACCCAACTGATATAGAACCAGCAGCAATCCAGCATCGACATTATTATATTTTTCATCTGATCGAGAGCAATGGGGAACAAGTAAATATATTGTAAGGAACAAGCAGGGAATACTATAAGTTAATTTACCACTAATGACATGCTCGTGTAAATTCCCGGCCAGACAGCCTAGAAATCTAGAATGTCATCTGAATACCAACACATTGCTATGCCATTCGGGTCGCCCTGGTGGCACAACCGCGACAATATGCCTGGAATCGTCAGGAACGTTGGCCGGAGGTGATGACGCCGTTGTGCAGTTGGCTGATGGCTAGCAGAGTAAGGAAGTTATATCATTCATATTTTAGCTTTATGTTTAAGGTTTCAGCTATGTTGGTAACTGGCCAAATAGTTCAACATTACAAACAGAAATAAAGCTGTCGCATAGAACTAAAATGTTAATCATGGATATTAATCAAAGGTAAAGTGGTTTCTGGTTTAAGTTTAAACCAAAACTTTGCAGCAATCGTATTTCAATGGCTCATGTTGATCGAAGAGATTATTAATCATTTTCCACACTTCATGAGCTGCTATCAACATCTCTTGTATTACAATTAGAACTGGACATGGAGCTGGATTGAGGTCATCCCACGTCCTGTCCCGGTTGTTACATATGAGATGAAATCGGGACGGGCCTAGCATTTTTGAGAGTGAATCCCGCCAGGCATAATTCCAGATGAAACGGGATGGGACGGGCCCAATCCCTCCACAAAACATAAAACAAAAAAAAGAAGAAAAACTTTCGTCACTGCTGTCTGAATTCAAATTTTTTAGGAAAGTAAATAGTAGCAATTCAAATGCACACTCTCTACCCATATACCTTGGCATCAATTGCAAGAAGCAAGCTTTTTTGACCTCCATAATATCCATGGATTCAAGCCGACTTAGAACTCTAAGACACAAATTTACATCTGCATTGCCACAAATAAAAGAAAAACCAATGTTCACAAAGGCAAACACACAAATAAATAGGACACTCTGGTTACTCGAAAACTACACCAATCTTTTCAATTCAAAGTTTAATCTCAAAACAGGTAAACAGAGATGAAGCCTTCCACATAGACTGATATTGGTACATTAATGAAATCAATGCAATCAGCACCGTGAAAAGCAATACCTCAAAACAAGAAGCCACCAGAAAATGCAAATCTCATTGATGAACCTATGCCTTGGAACTAACGGAGAGATAAAAGTAGAGCAATATAACTTCTCGAGGAGAATAGAAAAAACAAGCGTGCCTTACTCAGGTCAGTAGAACTAATGCCAGATGTAATTAAAACCCAGGTACTAATTGCAATTTGTAATACAAGACTAATGAATTCAATTGAGACTTGGAAAGAACACCTGTAAAACCCAGTGTTGAACTGCTCGAGACAGCGTGGTGATAAGGATCATCCAAATCTTTGCCAAATTCGATTCAATCCATCCAAAATCCAAATCCCTGGAAAAATCGTAATCCCTTGTTCCTCCACTAGTCAATAGAAAACGATTAATAGAAAGCTCGCAAATTAAAGAAACCCCAAAAGCCACCCCAGTCCACTCTAACAACGACGTTTCCAACACGCCTAACTGATTTTGCTTTCAAATAACAAACCAGATTCAAATGACTGAGCTAACAGAAAGAGGAAGTGATGATATATCCAAGAAAAATCTGCTTACATTCATGAGCGGTGGAGGCGAGCAGCGAAGGCAAGCGGCGGAGACAAGCAGCGAAGGCGAGTGGCGGAGGCGAGAGGGTTGAATCGAAACAACAACTTGAGCCTTGGAGAGGAGAGGGTCAAAGCTGAGAGAGGAGAAGAGAGGAGAGAAGTCGAAGCAGAGAGAGAAGCGGAGAGGAGTCGAAGCAAAG
This sequence comes from Comarum palustre, assembly GCA_951800085.1. Taxonomy (NCBI): domain Eukaryota; kingdom Viridiplantae; phylum Streptophyta; class Magnoliopsida; order Rosales; family Rosaceae; genus Comarum; species Comarum palustre. The sequence goes on from OX637578.1 coordinate 6,094,406, forward strand.
AGAGGAGAGGAAAGGAGCCGAAGCAGAGAAGAGAGGAGATGAGTCTATCGAAGTCGAAGAGTGAAACAAAGAGAGAGGAGTGGAAGAGGAGGCCGCAGAGTTTTGTGGCTTTTGTCTGTTTCGTTAGTATTAGGGCTAAAAAATTAACGGTCAAGATTAATTTTAATTTTTATACGGGACAGGCTTAACGGGACGAGAAATTTTAGTCTGGCGTCCCGTTTCATTGTTTCTCTGACAGGATGAACATTTTTTGTTTCAAATCCCGTCGGGATCGGGACGGGACCGAGATTTTATGTTTTTCTACCCACCCTTAATTACAATACGAGACTGTGGGACCCCGCACGTTTTAACCGTGGTCAATAGCGAGTTACTGAGGTTTAAGTTGCATTCGGTAACTTCACAAATTAACGACCGCGTTCATTTTCGAGTTTTTCAAAGTTCTCCGAATACCTGATTTAATGACTCGATGTCATAGTACGTGTCGACACGAGTCTCCCGGTATTTTCGGTTTATTTTCTACGAATTTTCGAAGTTTCCGGTAACTTTTAAATTACCATTCCGGTAAATCAGTTTTTACCATTTACCCTTTTACTTTTCACCATCTTTAAATCTGAACCGTTGGATCTTTTCAAGATTGAATCTCAGCCGTCCATTTTTCTATAAATAGGGGATCAGTTTTAACTCGGTCAAAACCAACCCAGCTCGGTCAACCGAGCTCTCGCCTCCTCCCTATTCTCCGCCCGGCGCCGGCGACTCCGGCCACCCCAGGGCGGCGGACCAGCTTCATTCTCTCCCTCTTCTCCTCCTCTACCTGACCCAACCTTCGGAATCTCCAAGCATCCACTGTGCAAGGAGATCGAAGTTCACTGGCTCGGCGGTCAACGGTCGATTTCCGGCGAATCAGGCGGCGGTTCGGCACGTGATAGGTACTGCTCTTCTTCTCTTCCTCTTCCTTCTCCTTAGTCTTGATCATTCGATCGGAGCCTTAACAGAAACCTCCAATTTCACTGTTACTGTTTCGGGTTTTCTGGGTTTCGAGGTTAGCAACTCCGGCGACCTATTCTTGGTGTTCTGGCGAGTCTTGGACACCTGTGTGATGCTTGAGAGGAGCTTGGAGGCAGCTGGTGGAGTTTTGGACCGAGGCAGTGAGCTGCTCGGTGTGCTACAGCTGTGGAGGAGCAACTGGGCTCGGTTAAGCTTGGCTCAGAGGGTGGAGTCCGTCATGGAGAAGGGTGAGAAGCTGTTCGATCTTGGACTGGAGCAGAGACACAGAGGGTAAAGATTCCCTCTCTTAACTATGTAATTCTTCAGTGTTTAACCTGTTGATCTGTTGTTGTGTTGTTGATCTGTTTCTGATAATTGGATGTTGTTTTCCTTACATGTTGTCGTAACTTGGTAAACGAGGAAAACGAGGAGGTTATGGCGAATTTCCGGCAAGTTGCCGGAATCCGGCAGAGGATTCCGGCAAGTTACTGGAATCTGGTGATGCAGTGAAACCGGCAGAAATGCCGAGAAGGTAGTCTTTCGATCCCTTCAAAGTGTGTTGTTTCCGTTTAGTCGGGTTAAGTGTCTTAATTGGAAATTACGTATAAGGAAACGTATAAAAACGGAAACTAATTGTATTTGGGAACCTTCCATTTGGGAAACCTTCTAAGTTTGGAAACCTACTAAATTGGGAAACTTTCCATTTTGGGAAAGTCCCACTTTCAGAAAAACGGTTAAGAAAAGATTTGAAGTTCAACGAAGTTTGACACTTTTTGGTTAAATTGGTAAAGTGTTAAATTGTTATCGGAAAATGATAACTGGAAATTCTGAGAAAATGTTAAGTTGACCATGTTAAGTAAAGTTGGTATTTTACGTAAATCGGTAAATCGACTCTTGGTAAATGAATTGATTAGTGTGACACGTTGGGTGTCCATAGTAATTCAACGAGTTATTATGTGACACCCTAACGTCAAGTTAAAGTGGTTAAGGAAAGTTCGGAAGCTAAGTTGGACTTCCGGTAAATTGAGTAAAGAGTCGATAACTGGAAAAGAAAGTCAAAAAGGTTAAAGTGTCATAAAAGGAAATTGGTTGGTCAACTTAGTCAATGCGGTCATTCCTGGTCAAACTAGGAATGTTGTGGTCAACTGAACTGTTATTGTTTCTTAGTTGCTAAGCTACTCTATTCTGCAGTGATTACTGGACGATGTAGCTTACGAGGTGACCTCGGTTCACCGAGACAGTTCTTGGAAGCTTGGAGCTTACGTATGGAACGGCAATTCCAGGTAGGGAATCTGAACCCCCTTGGTAGTGGTTTTATATATGTATGAGAAAGTGCATGATTTTGTGTATGCTCATGGTCGATGCCTCGGGAAAGTTTTCTGTATATTAAATGATTTATGATTGGGCCAAGAAAACCCGAGGCTAGACGTAAATGATTTTATACGTCAATGTGAGATGTGTGGAGCACCGTTGTCCTGATTTCCGGTGCGTGACCTGAGAGTGACGGGACCTAGTATCTAGTACTCCCGCGGTGTCGAGACCGTGAACCTCCGGAGGGTGGTGCCTTGTTTATTTTATTTTCCCGCTTACGCTCGTCTCGTACAGAGTTAAGCGAGTCGTAAGTGCGGTGTGTTGTTTATGGGTACTGCAGTAAATGGACACTCTCGCTACTCTGCGTTTTCAAGCGCTTAGGTAGTTGGCCCCGGTTTGCTGTGAAGACAAACCCGGGATTCGGTCACTGAGATTCGAAAGTTCTGCAGGCTGTATTGTTCACTGAGCGCTCTGGGCCCCTATGTTTTAGCATACTGCACTGTTTTCCTAAAGGATATAAAATGATGGTTTTTGTGTGCCAAGGATTTTCTAAATGGTTTTCTTACGAGCTCAAATCTATATGTATATATACGGATTTTGGTTTTCAAACCTATCATTGGTGGGCCTACGTGAGCACGCGAGGACGACGCTCACCCTTACAACAGATTGTTTGCAGGTACTGTGACGGGAAAGATAGAGAGCTATGTGTGGAGCCTCATTCCTTCCTCGATGTTCGGTCCAAGTGTACTCCCTATTCCGGTTTTACCCTTCGGGTCATTTACCGGAGCTTTCTACCTAAACAGTAAATGTGTCATCCCGATTTGTTAACGATGTTGAATATTTTTATTGTTGTCGCTAAAGTTTTAAATTGTCCCCTTTATTTTGACCACCTTCCGCGAAATTAGATAAACTCTGATGAATGTTTTAAGGATTTCATGTGGTGCCACTCAAAGTATTAAAGTTTTAATTTTATTTTACTCACTAAAAAGCCTACGACTTTAGGTTAATAAGTTGTTGGCACGTCCTTCGGACGTGTTGGCTTCTTATTGGCTTAAATTCGTGGCTACTGTAGTTTACCCCAAGGGTGCTACAGAGACAGCCCAAAACAAAGTAGCAGCCACTGGAGGTGATACTGTAAATGATTTATAATCATTTAACATTATATGATACCTTCCAAATCCTTCACTAAAATGTAATGTGGATACCACCAAAACTGATCAGATCACTGAGTTGGATGGTTTGGTTGAGTAATTTGCTCTCATCACTCCTCTAAAGAGGTTAAATGCGTAGTCTCATCGCCAAATATTTTGATAAATATTTTTTTGTTTCTATTCAAAATTTATTATACAACTGGCTGGTGTTTTTGTTGCTGGGTCTTGGAAATTTATATGGATGTGGTAAATTGGAGGGTAATAAACTTTGTATTACGAGTTCTACGCGATCACAATGTAATGGAGAGCGATTACATCACCAATATTATTTGTCTACATATTTTTTATTTCTATTTTTCAGTGTTAGTATTGGTTTTCTTCAACGTATCAAGTACTTGAGCCCACAAGCTGATAGAGTCATACACTACTAGCTAGCAAGCTGCTTTTTTTTTCGATTACTACCAGCAAGCTGCTTTCTATTAGAACAAACGTATAACACACCAACATGGTAATTCTACATCTTTGTGTTACCCCGACATGTATATGTATATTATGTATAAAACAACTGAAATGATAACGAGAAGCGTGATACCATTACAAAATGATAAAAGTTCTGTTCTGTTTACAACATTCATCCAATGGGAGATGCACGTAACAACACCAATGACATTTTTCCAGACAATAATTGTTTTAATTACATGTAAACTGATTTATTGAAACAGATTAATGCATTTCCTGCATTAGTTCGTGCTCTTGAGAAATGGAGGAAATGAAATGATTCCACGCTATATATAGGACTGGGATTGTCCGGAAGGGTGGATATGGTGGTGCATTGGACGATGGCTGATGGCTCTGGTTTTAACGAGCAATGAGAAATACCGAAGCTAACATAGTAGCTGCTAGGCAGATGAAACAAAGCCAACAGATGTAAAGACATAATCACGCTGCTCCAAAGTTAAATTGGACATAATCAGCTTATCAGCGTACAGGCGCGGATTTAAGGGTGTTTTGGTGGGGCTCAAGCCCACCCAAAATTTTTGGGTTAAAAAAATTAAGTATATATATAATATTTTTTTTTGTTCCATCAGAATTTCGAAACCCCAACTTCACTCTTCACTGAGTTCACTCTTCGATAGTTCGATACTTCGATTACGACTTCAAACTTCTGAAATCTCAACCAACTTCAGTCTGAGTCTCTGTCTCTCTGACACTTCGGTTACGACTTCAGACAAACCCGATCTGCAAAGCTTATCTCTGGCTCAGTGGCTCTCTCTCCATCAAGTTCAGATCGGCGCCTCGGCGGGTCGGCGGACGACTGCACTTCGACACCTCTGCAGTCTGCACCAGATCGTCGTCGTCTCAGACACGGAGACACTAGATCGACACCTCTGCACCAGAGCATCCAGATCGGCAGATCGCCACCGCCGAGCGCACTGCGCAGCGCAGAGTAAGTTTTCCAATTCCTCATATCCCGATTCAAATTCCTCATTCCCGAAGTTGTCATTTTATGCTATATCTCAATTCTCGAGAGGCCGAGAGCTTATTGGTTCTGAATTTCTGATGGGTGGGCTTTTCATTTCCAAATTCCATACATATGATTAATTGATTATGCAAGACATTTTGTTAGTGTTTGTACTCGTATTCTGGGTTTAGAGGGTACACCTGAAAGAGTAGAGGATCAAGGAAAGCTGACTCGTGTAGCTGTAGACAGCAGACCTGCAGTATGTGTTTCAGAAAAATAAGCCAGTTACTTTTTGAATCCCCTTGTTTTTTCATCTGTTTATCAGTATATAATGTTTAATTATTACTGTTATTTTCAGCTATGAACATCATTAAGAATAAACTTAGAAGCAAAATGGAAGATGAGTTTCTTGATGATTGTATGGTCCTTCATATTGAGAAGAGTATGCTGAATCTATTACTAATGAGGAGGTGATTGAAGAGCTTAAAGCTTCATCGACTCGTAGAGTTAAATTTTGTTAGTTTATGCTATCATATTGTATCACATTGCATATTTAGTTTAATTGTTCAGTTTAATTTGTATTATAATTTTGCATATGCATTGGAGGGAAAATGCTTATTATATATGTCCTCCCCTGACTAGATGTATCATTTTTTTTTCAATCAATAAATTTCTCTCGCAGCGTCGAGATTCTCCACATTTTTTCTTTCTTTGGTTAAAAATTTCAAGCCCACCCAAGATCGTAATCCTGGATCCGCCACTGTCAGCGTATGGTGAGTTGTGACATTATATGGTTCAAGATACAATTAGCAAAGAAGGCAAGAAAAGCTGGTTGAAGAAGAAACAGCCGGAAGAGTATTAGCAATAGATAGTTTAAGATGAAGCCCTTCAGTATAAGTAACAGTTCTGTTGAGAAGGAACGCAAAATACAACAGTATGGACAGACTCGGGAGAAATTGTTGTATGTACCGGGCATACCACATGGTACCATTACACAAAGGCAGGTTTTACGTGTTCCTCATTTTCTGTGAATGTCTTGACGCTATGAGAGATGCATACAGTAACCTCTGAAGAACCAATTTTTGTGAATAAGAAAACAGCAAGAAAATTCTTGTTTCTCCTATAACTGGCTCCTATAGTCCTCTCTACAAATGTATCGCTTTTCAAGGCTGTTGAGAAGAGTTTCCCCCTTGATCGTGATGGTTACCAACTGGTTGGCTAACAACACGAATATCTAAACTGCTTGCTTCTGACTCGGGGGTGATTTCTCTTACATCAGCTATCCTCGACTCGGTAGCCTGAATATCACTCCATTCACCATCTCCAACTGGCTGGAGGTTGGCTTGATCCCCTGCCATGTGGACTACACTCTCTCCCGGTACTGGAACTGATCTAGAAACACTGAGGCATGCTTTATCAACATTTTCCTCTGATGAGTCTATATGTTTTGTCAGGGGTGTATTGCCAATATCTGAGCAAGACTCTGACTTCTCCTCAAACACTTGCTTATCAACATGCTCTCTGTTGACAAGGAAAAGATAGTTAATCAACTATGCACCTACATAACTTGCAATTAGATAAACTATGTACAATGACTTTCTCAAGAAACCCAATTTTGTAGACTAATTCAATCAATAACCCTAACAGCACAAGCCCAAAAAGGAAAGGACATACAACTGAACTACCCACATCCATTAGGTCTTTCCCCAGATGTAGAGGTAACTGGTATCCCCATCATTGATAAAATAACTTGATAAGAAAAAGTGGAGGAACTAAATATTAACACATTTTATTCCCAGTCTACTAATATAATTGGCAAATAAAAAAGATATCTAACCTTTGGAGTTGTGCTTGTAACTTATTTACATAGACAAGGAGCTCCTGCTTGTCATTCAGCGCAGCTGACTGTTTCTGTACAGCTTCCTTTATTCTAGCTTCAGCATCTGCATCTGCAATCCTGACCTTCTCCTCGGCTCTGACAACGGCTGCCTCTAAAATCACAACACGCTCTCTAGCTTTTGCAAGTTCAGAACGCCACATGTGAGCCTCCTGATGAGCAGAGTCTCTCTGCCTAATCAATTGCTCACTTTCTTTGATCAAGCCCATAACCTTTGCTTCAGATTCTTTTAGCTACAAATATAGAGAAAAGCACAAGCAAGACCAGATCCATTAAAAGCGCCCTAACAATAAAAGTCAGTTGTATGATGGAAATCATTGCTTAAAATATTACGAAAAAGATTTACGACATACGAAACCTCATCAATACCTTTGACATGGACGATTCCTGCTGCTTCTCTGAATCTCTTCTTAAACGCTCAATTTCTGCACAAGCAATTCTCCTTTGTTCATCAATTGTATGAGCTGCTGAGGCTGCAGCCTCAGCAGATTCAGCAGTCTCAGTTAGTTTCTCTGCAAGTTCTTTAATTGTTGAATCACGTGCTCGTACGTCCCGAGCCAAATTATGTAGTTCCTCATCTTTAACCTTCAGTGTCTCCTAAAGAACAGGGGATCCATACTCAGAAAACATAGGCCATGTGCAACTAGATGATTACAAGATTAAAGAGAAATGAAAATACAAGAACACAGATGCCAAAATGCCATGTAACAGGATACTACACAGGCATACAAGGCAGTCTTTAGAAGCATTGGTAAGTTATGTCCTGAAATATAGAAGCTCCAGAAGTTCTCTTTTAATAGCCATAAGTTAAATATCTTGCCTTCAATTACATGATTGAAGCATCTCCGTCAAGTTACGTTAGACCTAATAACTGATATAGCTGGATATAACTTTACCCAAGTCAACGGTACACTGTTCTACAATTTGTACCCAAAAGGGATATGACAAATTTAGAAGATAACAAATTAACTATCATTAAAGGGTTCCACCCGCTATACAATTGATTTGCTGACAAGAGTCCCACCCACTATACTATAAAATTACTGACAAGGAATATCACTACTTAACTCTGGCAGGCTTTATGTCATTCCACCATGAATTTACCATATACAAGTCCCCCAACTAAACGTATAACTCCACTCAGAAGTAATTTTTTAAACGACTAGAACTGAAACCTCAATCTCCAAACCACCCCATACTCCTAAGAAAATGACTAGCTTTCAAACATAAATTTCTTCTTGAACTCCATGTTGCTTTCACAAAACTTTGAAGAGAATCAGTACCCTACCATGTTTAAATCTCTATTGACCACAAATGGTGCTTTAATAACATAGGCGTGTATTAGGTATTACCTTCTATAAGTGTTAAAATTTCTTTTATTACACCCTTCTAAGAGTACAAACCATGCTAGTTAGAACTGATCAAGTAGAAGTGCAACGAGAGCCAATCATTAATAAACATACTGTAAAGTACCAATTTAAATAAGAATTTAGGCCATTTAAAAAAAATGAATTCAGGCAGCGTACCTTCATTACTGCAAAATCATCCATGGGACCATCGGTTGGCTTCTGAGTTATCATTCCCAAAGCATTTCTCAAAGAGATATGCATTGCTGCTTGAATTTCCTTCGAACTCTCAGCAGCAGTTGAATGTGCAGCAGCAACAACTGCTGCAACAGTTCCTAGTTTTGCTGAACCATTGCCGCTCAAGGAATTCACAGCTTCTTTATGGGCCTTTAGTACCAACTGTGTTGCTCTGATTGTCAGAAGGGTACAAATAAAAAAGAGCATGAGGCACAAGCTATCTACAATGAAATAGCTACATAATCACTAGACCATGTTGTAAAGGGACAAAACTTACTGTAACGTTGATACCCAAGCTCTAGCTGCACCGGGAGTTTCTGCACAAAGGAAATAGTCTTTTTTCTGCGGGGTACCAATATCTAAAGAATGTAGTTAAGTAGCATGCCAGTTCATGAATTTGGATCCATCTAGAGGAATATTTTCTATAGAGCAGTAAAAAGTACAACCTCCTGTGTTCTGCATCACTAAAACTACTGGAAAAAAAAGGATACAAAAACAGCAGCCATCATACTTTGGCATCCCGCTGCAAAAACAGAAGAGGGCAAAAGAAGAGGCTATTAATCATCGGCATTAACAGCTGCTTAGATGGACAATATATGAATTAGGCTGTTATGCAAAGATCAAACTTACTGGAAGTTCACAGGAGACAGGGTGATTGTACTGTTTGCATCAAACAGAATAGTCCCCTTCACACTCGGCTCATTTCTCCTTATCCTAAATCATAAAAACACACGGCATCAGTAAATGCATTTACAAGACTTAAATTGAAGCCAGGAGTAGCACTGCAAAAAAAACTAACTTGTATTCCATTCTTCCTGTCGTCGGGTCCAAGATCACCCACCGCTCGTTCCATTTCCGCAGCTGTTACAATCCAAAATCACAACAGATTCAGCTAATTTCCAGGCCGAAGAGCACACGAAAAGACTACGCAACACAGTCACTAGCATAAAACTGGACTAAAACTGCAAAGATGAACTCTTTACGCGTTGCTGATGTCAGTGATCACAATCACAGCCACAACTTTACAATTATGGAAATTCAATTCAAGCTTTTGATTGAGAACAATTCGGGTTTCGAACTAATACAAATTCTATAACAACCAACTGGAGCTTATGCAATGTAAGTTATCAGATCCAATGGAGCTGAAATCAAATGCCGAAATTGAATCTTACAAAGCCCAAAAATCAAAAGAGGAGAGATAAGGAAGTAAATTACAGTCTCGGATCGCTTTTGAAGTGGGCCCTGGAGCAAGTTCCGACCCGAACCGGAAGCGAGCTGGCGCTTGATCTTCTCCAAGCTATTCTCTGGGTCTGCAACTCTCTGTGAATTAATAAAAACACAAAATTCAAAATTGAAATCCAGTTGAATCAAATTGCGAGAAGAAGGAGAAGGGGGACTGACCGGAGATGCACCATTGGAGGCCATGGTAGAGATCGAAAGAGTGAAGCTTTTTGGGGGAAATTGGGAGGCTTGTTTTTGAGGTCTGTGAAAGGCTGGTAGGTTTGTATCGGGGACTAGAAGGTGATCAAGGTCCTTTTCCAACACCGCATTTGTTTCACAAAACAAGTAAGAGGATTTTTTTCCTTTTATATTTTTGACTAGTTCTTTCATTCTCTAGTGCTTTACTACTTGATGTTGGAACTGTGTTACCAATTGTAACAAAAAAATGAGGTAGATATTGTAAATATAAATATAACTTATAATTAAAATAAATAATTGTAATTGTAAAATGAAGAATACAAGATGAACATGAAGAATACTAATGTTGCAAACTCGTATATAAGATAAGAGGAAAATATTGAAGTCGAATCGTGTGTCTCATACACTTTTCTTAAGATAAATTATGTCACCTCTAACGGTGTAAAATGCTTGATAACACTTGTCTCTCAAAATACAAAGACATACTTTAAGTCTTTCATGTCAGAAATCCAGTTTGCATCATTGTATCTTTTAGGACAGCTAGATAATTTGTATAGTACAACTCATAACTTTGAGTGTACCGTAAGTACTTGAGTACTTTTACTATTGCTTGTCAGTACATAGCTCTAGGATTACTCATGTATCTACTTAGCTTGTTCACAACATAAGTTATGTTTGGTCTTGTACAACTCGTTAATAATACATCATACTTCCAATGACTCTACCTCTTTTATTCTTTAAGAGATCTAAAGTCATGTTTAACGGAGTTCTGTCAACTCCAGAATTCTCCTTCTCAAATTTTCTAAGGATATTATCCACATAATGTGATTGACTTAATACAAATCTATTTAATGTTTTTTGTGATTTTAATTCCCAATATGACATCAACATGAGTCATATTTTTTATGTCAAATCTGAAATTTAACATATCCTTAGTGGATTTGATCATCTTTTCATTGCTTCCAACAATCAGCATGTCGTCAACATACAAACACAAAATGACATATCCACCTTCTGCGTCTTTGACATACACATATTTATCACATTCATTGGTGATTATAACATTGTCAAACTTCTCATGTCATTGCTTTGGAGCTTGTTTTAAGTCATATAATGAATTCAGCAATTTGCACACTTTTATTTTTCTTGACCAGGAGCAGAGAAACCCTTAGGTTTCTCCATATAAATTTCCTCTTCGACATGTCCATTAAGGAGAGCAGTCTTCACATCTATTTGTTGTACTTTATGATTACGCAATGCGGTGATTGCAAGTATCATTCTTATGGATGTTATTCTCGTCACAAGAGAATAAGTGTCGAAATAGTTCAGACCTTCGTTTTGCTTATAGACTTTAATCACAAGTCTTGTCTTATACTTGTCTATTGACCTATCTGCTTTCAATTTCCTTTTCAAAATCCACTTAGAGTTTTAAGGTGTACAACCTGATGGAAAATCCACCAGTTCTCAAGTGTGATTCTGCAAAATAGAGTCAATTTCACTCTTGATAACATCTTTCCACAAAGGATTATCAGCAGAGTTCACTACCTCTTTGAAGGTGCGAGGTTCGCCTTTAAGCATATATGTCTAAAAATCTGACTCAAATGATGTTGGAACTATCCTTACTCATTTACTTCATCTATGATCAACCTCGAAATTAGTTTCTTAATCTTGAATGTTTTCATTAACAATCTGGTTGTTTTCATTAACGGCCTCACGTGTGCGTTTCGAAGAATTTGATTCCTCTATGGACTTACATGGAAATATATTTTCAAAAAATTATTCATTTGTCTATTCCATGATCGTATTGAAATGTATATCAGAGATTTCTGATTTGTGCACGAGGAAACAATAGGTTGTATTGTTATGTGCATATCCAATGAAAATGAATCAATTGTTTTAGGCCCATTTTTCATCTTTTTAGGGGTTTAGGAACTGCCACCTTAGCCAAACATCCTCATACTAGCAAGTCTAATTATAGGATGACTTTATTCATTTCCATAATTCGTTGGAGTTTTCTCTTCTTTCTTTTTGGACACCTTATTTAAAAGGTAATTAGCCGTCAAAATAACATCTCCCCACATGTTGGATAGCAAGCTAGAACTTAGTAGCATTGCATTCATAATTTATTTAAAAGTACGGTTCTTTTGCTCTGTATTCCCGTTAGATTGAGGTGAGTAAGATGCGGTTTTTTCATATATAATCTCATGATGAGCACAAAATTCAGCAAATGACGATTCATACTCACCGCCTCAGTCACTTTCTCAAAGCCTTGATTTTCTTATCAAGTTGATTCTCGACCTCATTCTTATAGAGAACAAATTTCTCTATTGCCTCAGCTTTTATCTTCAGTAAATACATATAGCAGTATTTTGTGCTGTCGTCGATAAAGGTGATAAAATACTTGTTACCACCTCTTGATTCTGTGACCTTCAAATTACATATATCACTATGTATTAGATCAAGGGGTGCATCGTTTCTTTCAACTGTTTTAAAGTTTATCTCGTTAGTTTTGTCTCAACAAAAATTTCACACTTATGTTTCGCATCAATTTGAATTTTTAGTAAGTGTTCCATGTTAATTAGCCTTGTAAAGTATCATAATTAACATGTCGTAGTCGACTATGCCATAAATTAGAAGACTCAAGCATATAAGTGAAAGTGCTAGCTTCGTTCATATTTTTTGCAATTGCCATTACATTGAGTTTGAACATTCCACCACTCAGTAATCCTTACCCACATACATTTCACTCTTAGACAGAACAACCTTGTCAGACTTTATCACAATGCGGAAACCATGAGTGTTCAGTAGTGCACCAGAGATATGGTTATTGCTGATATCAGGAACATAAAAAATATTGTTCAAAGTCAGCTCCTTTCCAGATGTCATCTTCAGAACTACCTTGTCTTTGCCCAAAATGAAAGATGTGGCTAACTTTCCCATGTACATTATCTCCCTATCAGTGGTAGGCTCAAATTTAGAGAACATCTTCTTATCAGCACAGACATGGGGAGTAGCTTCAGTGTTGAGCCACCACTCTTTTGGGTTTGAGTCCATCATGTTCACCTCAAATACCACAACATAGAGTTTATATCAGAAACATCCCTTATGACCACTTCAATCATGTTAGCCTCGTTACTCTTCTTCTTCTTTGGCTTGTTGCAGTCAATAGCTCTATGATCATTCTTGTCACAATTGAAGCATTTGCCTTCAAATCTTGGCTTTTTGGAAACGCCTCCTCTTGGTCTAATCTTAGACCCTTTAATTTTGAACTTTTGTTGTTTGAGCTTTGACCATGTTCCACAACATTTGTCTTGGCGGAATAGCCACTGACCAATGTCTTCTTTTCAGATCATATGTTGTCTTCTTTTCAGATCATATGTTGTCTTCTTCAATGCAAAGCCTAACCTCCAGATCATCCATTCTCATTTCTTTTCGCTTGTGCTTCAGGTAGTTCTTAAAGTTTTTCCGAGCTGGTGGCAATTTCTTGATAGCACATGTCACCTAGAAGCTTTCACCAAGTTTCATCCCTTCAGGATGAATCTCATGCAAGATCAACTGGATTTCTGAGAATTGACTCACAACAGTCTTGGAATCCACCATCTTATAATCAAGGAAACGACCAGCTATGAACTTCTTGGCACCGACATCCTCTGTTTTATACTTTTTCTGAAGTGATTCCCACAACTTCTTAGCCGTTCCCATATTAATATACACATTTTACAAAGAATCGACCAATTCATTCATGATATAGTTCCGGCATAGATAGTCACGACTATTCTATGCATCCACAACGACAATCTTTGCCTCATCAATTCGCTCATCTTCTTTGAGCTCATGAGTTTTCTCAGTTAAGAACCTTGCAAGATTCAGAATGGTCAGATAAAACATCATCTTCTGTTGCCACCTCTTAAAATACAGCCCATTGAATGTCTCATGCTTCTCACTATGATATACTAAGACAGGTACATGAGCAGCAACAGGGATGATAGACACTTGGGTTGAAGTGATAGTCTCATCCACAGATTTCCAAGAGTCTAATTTCATTTCTGAAATATGTTTAATAACACACGTTAAATAAGCTAACAATAATTAACAACATGCAACACAAACTAATTGTTCACATATACATAAGCAATATCAATTTGGTTACTACTCAATTCGTTCGGTAATTTCAATCAGGCACGACCAAGTAAGATGGTAAGGATTCAGTGGGGAGAGTCTTGCTTAAGTACATTGTCTCGATTGTTCTAGGTTAGACATCATGCTCAACTAGTTGGAAAGATTGATAACCAAATAATACTAATTTTTCTTAAGATTGTAACAAAAAAAAGTTTAGATATTGCAAATATATATATATATATATATTCATATAAATACAATTTGTAATTAAAATAAATAATTATAATTGTAAAATGAAGAACACCAATGTTACTAACTCGTATATAGGAGAACATAAAAATGTTGAAGTCGAGTCGTGTGTCTCACACACTTTCTTTAAGACAAATTATGTCTTTTATACCGGTCCAAAATGCTTGATGACACTTGTCTCATAGGATACAACGACTACTCGTGTTTTGGAGATGCACTGTTGCCAAGAACACTCTAACGAACTTTTAGTACCTTGTTTCTATCATCAGAATGCAATAAACTAGATATGGAGAGAGATAACTAAAGAGAGGAGAAGATGATTTGAGTTGGTGTGTTTAGAATGAAGAGGATATCACTTATTTATACATGATGGAACTTTGGAGCCACTTGAATGTCATCAATGAAAACCATGAGTTACAACATATCATAATGCCACAATCATTTCATTTAACATTCATCCACTACTATTCTATTTAAGATTTTTTGATGTTATAGAATCCAACAAACTATAAAAGGTTAAAAAGCAATTTTAGTGACTAACTACTAACGAATTATATAACGAATTATAATTATTTAATTTGAAGTCATTGGACACTTCTCTAATTTTTGAAGCCATTTTTGACGACATTGATTACATATTTAGGTGACTAACTACTAACCAATTATAATTATGAGTTAAACACTTGTATACCCTCAAACTTTAACCCAAAAATAGTTTTATCCTCTTTCTTTCAAATTAAATAGGTATACCCTCAAACTTTCGAAATTTGACAGTTTTATCCAATCCGTTAAAAGTTCTATTAAAACTAACTAAATAGGGTTTTTTATATCAAGCTCTTGTATTTAGAATAAAATACAAACTAAAACCTAATCACCCACCAACTCAAAAACTAGTCTTCAACATGCCAATACTTCATCTAACGACTTTCTGTCTAAATGGTTACTATGCTGGTGGAATCACTGTTGTCTTAAGTTAGAAAATTCATAAATTTTAGTATGCAAAAATATCTCAAGTACATAATTCAAACTAGCAACTGAAATTAGAATAATTCAAACAAAAATATTTTTGTGACAGATTTATGGGCACAAGATAGTATTTATTTAACATAACATAACTACAAATACATAACCCAAAGCCTCGCTCTTGGGTAAACAGTTGTAAGCTGTTTAGTTACTCATAATTATAATTACAAGTACAGATACTTACTTGTAATAAAAGCACATCACATAGAAGTAAACTTTTTTCATCTGCTATGCCATGACTACGAAAACATTCCGTCGGTTAAGATAGTTGCTTCTTAGCCGACATAATATTTCTTCTGTAAAGAAGAACTTTTTGGTCGTCTAAGATGTAACTGTAGTCGACGATTTCCTAACCGATGAAATGATTCTGTCGACAGTACTCTTTGCCGACGAATATTTGCATCGGCCAGGATGAACATATTTCGTCGGCTAAGATGTACCTTAGCAGACTGAATATATTGTTATGTCGGCTAGGATCTTCACCGACGCGTCTTAGTCGACGGATCTTAACCGACATAATTTCCGTCGGCTAGGATCTTTGCAGACAGAATAATTATCTTAACCGATGGAAATATTCTGTCGCGTAAGAGCCCAAATCCACTAGTGCATATATCACACATACATTACATAAACAAAACTCCAACATATCTCCAACGTACAAACAAAAACATAGATTACGCATATCTTACACGGAAAACCTAGTTGACGTAAGACGAAACTTACGTTAAGGGTAACCATATGTTACACCTACAAAACTATGACATAAGGGACTTATACTAATTAACCACCGTGTATACACATCATAACCTCCAACTATGGAAGCTACTCTGGACTTATACTGTATAGCATAACATAATGACCCTCCCCAGTACATAAAGGAGAGAATGTAACTCTTGGTGCAGTTCTCCCATTCGAGATGACTGAATCTCCCAATGGACATGTCGGAGTCGTCGGAGTTTCTCTCTCACCATTTTGTGGTTCGAGGCAGAGATTTTCGAAGGTCTTGCAGTAATTGTTCTTATACTACCTAACCTTAACCACACTTCCTTCACCATTGTGAGTCCTCGATGTACCTCCCCAATGGAGTCTTCTGTTGGAAGACTTCTACGGTGACATATCCACCACTGTATGAACTAATATGCGAAGCATTTATTTATTAATGTCCTCACATTCTAGAAGAAAAGATGGCATGGAATCACAAGAGGAGGAAGATTGTTCTTGGATAGGAGGGAAATGGTTGTAGGGTTCATTTATATTCCCCTCCTCATCTGAAAAATCTAGCTTCCATCCCACAGGTTTAGAGTTTGACATGGGTGAAAAAATAAAAATAAGCAAATCTGCAGAACATAATCATCGAGGTCAGTTTCAGTTTGCAAGGCCTTCATATGAAGGGTAAATTCCTCTTATGGTACATGAGGTATGACTACTTAGACAATTTGGTACCTCATGTATAAATGATGACAGTTTGGTACCTCAAGTACTACTTAGTTTTCTCATATGGTACTTCCGTCAACTTTTCTGTTAAATATGAACATTTGACTTGCAAATTTGTTTACTTTAAGGGTTATTTTTGTCATTCTAGTCAAAATTTTTCATTTTATTCATTTTTTAACTTTTCAATTATTTTTTAAAATTAAGTTTCACTTGAAAATTGAATATTTTCATATATTAGAAAGAATAAAAAAATCATGTACTATACATACCTTGGCCATCGTAAATAAAACATTTATTTGGATTTTTTTTATTGTGTATGTTTTTTAATCTTGGAAAGTTTTTCAAATATATATATATATATATATAATTAAAAAAATGTATAGTGGATGTTTTTAACTTTATGTCAAATATGTATACTAGATGATTAAAAATAATACTAAATTTTGAAATGAAAGATAATATATATATATGTCTATTTTGAAAGTTATTAATAGAATATCAAAAATAACCTTTGAAATAAACACGTGCAAGTCACATGTTCATATTTAATGGAAAAGTTAACGGAAGTATCATATGAGAAAATTAAGTAGTACTTGAGGTACCAAACTGTCCTTTTTATACATGATGTACTAAATTGTTCAACTAGTGATACCATAGGTATCATAAGAGTAATTTACTCTCATAGGTAGCTAAACTGAATTATTTGTGATACAAACGTATAACTTCATGACATTATTAATAAACACCAAGCTGAATAACCGAAGCAAGTCTACACCAAACTGTTTTATGTTGGACTGTTTTTGTTACTGTCAGCCCCTAATTTTTTAATTCTTCTATCTTTACTTGAAAATGTAATGAAGATGTATACGCGTGTATTCAACGATTCACTTTAATTCTTCTATCTTTACTTGAAAATGTAATGAAGATGTACACGCGTGTATTCGACGATTCACTTCCTCCGGCCTCCTTTTTTCTTCTTATTTATTTGAGGTCCTGCTGGCTAGATCGATCTGCCATTTTTGTTGTACACGTCTTATACACGAAGGTTTTTCGTCCATGACCTATTTCCCAGCAGCTAGTGGCGGTAGTGGTATGAGTAGTATCTATTTCACCTATGATCTACCATCCCTTCAATAGGCAAGTTCATGAATTTAATCAGGTCACTTATTCAAATTGTAATAAATTCTGAGTTGTGTAAGCCCTAAATAAAATCCATCTCTTTCATCTCACGGTCTCGCCGAAATTCCCACATCCCATCTCTTATTCATGTTCATCTAGTTTATGGGTCAGTCACCATTAGATTTAACTAAGAGGGCGAGGAGAATTATTTTTTGGGAAAATTTTGGTAAGTGCTCATGAAGCTTAGATCATTATGAATTTTCGTGCATTAAGTTTCAAAACATGAATTTTGATACATTAAATTTCAAGTTCGACTAAATATTACACCGGTAGTTCTAAGGATAAATTGGTCTCTACAAAACATTTAGGGGCACTTAACTCTCTGTCTCTCCCTTATTTAGGCACCTATCTCTGTTCTCTCTGAGACCAGAGACGTATCTGTTACGGAGGCTGCTTGGGCTATAGCCCAAGGGAGATTTCAGTAAAAAAAACCCCTAAGTATATATATACATAGCCTATACCCTAAGGAAACAAAGAACTGATACCTTCATGCATTGCAAGTATTTCGGACTAGCTGTAACAGAATGCACTCTAGATATGTAAATATCTCAGACTAGTTTGTTTCCTTTACCAAAAATCAAGTCGCTGGTACTAGTTTAGGTGATTTTCAGTTCTTCTTTTTGTTCCTTTTCTTTAGCATTGTCATTTCTTTATGTTTTCCTTCTTTCACTTATTTCTTTCCCTTCATGCATCAGCTTGTAGGAAAATGCAAAAAAAATTGACCTTTGCCCAAATTGCCCACCCCTTAATCGAATCCACGATACGTCCCTGACTGAGACCCTAACTGATCATAATCAGTAGTGCCACCACCTCCGTTTTCATATGTGCGCCACCACAAACATGGCAAGAACGATCACTTTGACCGTAGTTTGTCGTCCTATTGCATGACCACGACGACGTCGCTGTCAAAGATCTGTACAACCAACTCACTGAGACGGATGCGCGTTTCACACACGCTGGGATCAACTTCCAGCATTCGTTGAGCCGGCTAGACTCACCTAATCGAAATTGCCACCAGAGCCCGACTGGATTAATTAGCAGGATCAGTAGAGAAGGGCCAGCGGGCCATGGGTCTAAATCTGGAGAGGGTTTGGAGGTCTAATCAGTTCAGGTCTTCCTCAAAACCAAAACATCAGGATGGTATCTCCATTTTTTGAAACATATAGTTTGGCGGAGACTCTTTCTACTTATTCATATTACTTAACAAGCAGAACAAAGAATTTCATATTCTTCTTAAAAAAAATAAACCGCATAGAAGCGATTCAGTTTCGGTTTGGGATTATAATTCAACCGAATTAAATCGAACTACACCGAATTACATTTTTATTTATTCTTTTCATTAATGAAATTGGGTTTGTAATATATAAAAATTCATTTAGGTTTAGGTTTGTAGTAATTTGTAAGTTATTACATTTGCATGATAGTTTTTTGAACAAAATGTCATTCAATTCAACTTCAAGCAAGCAGTACAAAGACGACGCAGTCCTATGAAGTCATTAGAAAACATCGTCTTACAGAATCGCAAGTCATACACTAAAACCAAAGTATAAGCTACAAGATTCACAGTAACCTACCTTGTAACGATTAAGACCAAGCGAAATTAAAGATTTAAAACATTTGGAGTACCAAACGCACTACCTTCTACAGTATCCTACACAATGATCACGCCCTCCAAAGCTTCTGGGCCCTAATCATCTGTCTTCCTACTAGCCTCACTTAATGAGATTGGCAGCTCACCTGCTTCAATCCTCACAGCCTCCTTTGATTTCTCACAAACCTTAGATGTTATAATCTCCACCACTTTGGCCCCATGTGATGCAAAGTCTTTGAAATGAGAGGGTCATTCTCCCCTCCCATAGAAGTAGAGCTCGTTGCCTTACACTTCCACTTCTTAGCTTTGACAGGTACCTTTAAAGCTGCCGCCTCCTTTTCAATTCCCTCCTACTCCTCCTTAGGCTGGTTCTTACAACTAAACGGACATCCAATCAAATGTTTTAAAAGGTTAAGACGTAGTCGAGGTTACGCCGAGAGAGCCTAACTAAGGCGTAAGCCTTGAGGCAAAAGGTTTAGGTCTTTTGAAAAATAACCTGTATTTATCAAATTATCCCTCTTATATATAGAACATATATTGTAATCAACACAAACAATATATTATCATCCATTCTTAGTAAGTATTCAAAACAATGCAATTTAAACAAGTCACCAAAAATAAATACTTGAGCACAATGCAAAAGATTGTACTTATACGGCATTCCAACAAATGGGGAGAAAAGAAAATGTTTGACAAAGTTAATATTTTTATGCAATACCTCGTCTGGATCTTACATGCACCTCATAAAGATGATGGCATTACAGCTACTAGCCCAGGAAGCTCATGTTTACTAACATACGAGGTATACGCTACTTGATAAACAGATATTATTCCCACCAACACATAATCTTCATATGATCAATCAATAAGAATTATAGCATTTCAGAGGTAAATGAGAGCTCAAGTAGAGGTAAATCTCAAGTTCAATAATGAATTAATGATTATAAATTAAAAATCATGATAGTTGATGAGACCTTTTGCTTCCTGGGCTAGTAGCTATAGATTCCTAATCCTACAAACCAAGTTACCAACTATACCAACATATAGGGATGTCGAACTCAACTCCATATATAAGGATTACTAACTTTGACAGAAAATTTATCTCAACTCTATAAACAGAGCAAGCAAACGTCGAAACCGAATTCGGGATCTCATTCTCAACAATCAACACTGCTGATGTCGAACTCGAACCCAATGACAACGTTGATGTCGAACTCGAACCCAATGGAAAACAAGTTCATCAAACAAATAGGGAGAAAGGAAGCTGAAATTGCAGTATTTACCCAGCCGAATAATTTTTTTTAGCTGTGATACAAAAATTTTGCCCATCGAAAGCTGGTGCGGTTCCTCTTAGATCCGCCCCTGGTCTCTCCTTCTCTCAACTTTGGATTGAAACTTTGAGGCGGCTGTGTTTTTGGGGAGGGATGTGAGAGTGCGAGACATAATGAATGTGGATCGAGAGTTCGAGACCAAGGAGAAGTGCGACAAACCTAAAAATCTCTATTTTAAAAAATGACTTTTTTTTTAATTTTAAGGCGCATGCCTTCCGCGCTCTGGTACACACCTTTTGCGCCTTATAGAGAGCCTTTAGCGCATTTGCGCCCAAATTATCAAGGTCGACTCAATTGGAGCACCGTCTCACACTTTTTAAACCCCCAGTCGCGCCCGAGGAGCATTTTTTAATACAGAGGTCCCATCTTCTTCTTTTTCTTCAGAGACACTATTAGCTTGCCTTGGTTATGAGCCAAAGAAACCAACTACACATCCAAATTCAAAAAAGGTACTAGGTACTTAAGAAACCTTTTCCCAGTACTTTCCATAAACTCCACTCCACTCATCTTCCTCCTAATATACTGCTGCACATGTTTTTCAACTACCATTGGTACCTCAACCATAGAAGAATGAACCGTAGCTTTCATATCCTTCCCCTGCTCAGCCGACTTCTCCATAACCCTAGATTACTTTATCGGAGAAGCAACAAAATCCTCACTTCCCGCCAACTCCCAGAGGCCAACGATGGACTCGCTGACTGCACTGCTTCCGTGCTATGCTCACTCGCGGAGGTTCAGTTAAGAGACTGCCCCGAAATCTTAAGGAAAGTGAACAGGGACAAGTTACCCATCTCCATCTCTAGCGGCGCTTGTAACGCGTCCTTTTCCTTCCGAATCAGAAAATCATAACATGTAGGATCATGAACAAAAAGACCACAGGTTTTGCAGAAGCCCTTAATCTTCTCATAGTCAAACTCGAGTCCAACCAGGATATCGTCCAATTCAAATTCAATCTCCTGCCATTCTCTGATCCGCCGGCGAACATCAAACTCGAGTCGAATCCTCTGGATCTTATCCTTCCTCTTCAAAGTTGTTTGATCAAAGTGAATGACTTGCCCTAACCTTACCCCCACCATATTCAGCGCCTTAGGGTTTCGCACATTGTGAGTTAAACCTGTTACAACAAGCCAGGTCTCCAGAGAATTGAGCGGAACAACATTCAGATCTCCGACTCCATTAACGATCCCTAGCACCAGCATAGCATTACGGTAGTGCCAAGGCCCACCATGCAGGATCTGGTTGCGCTCAACGACATGCAAGAATTGAAAAACAAATATGTCTCCTGCATAAGAGATAGAAAGACCATTCTAAACCTCCCAAATCCATGAGATCATACCCTTGAAGCTAGAAAATTTTGATTTTGGCCGGAGTAGCCTCCCTACCAGATAGGCATGGTCTGCCTGCACTGCACCTCCTCTCTCCGCGCCGATCTTGATGCATGAGGAATCAGAGACTAAAAGTTTGGAGGCAGCGACTTGAAATGCCAAGCTTAAAGAATCAATAGCGTTAGCCATGGATTTTGGTTTTGAACTTCAGAACGACGAAACCCTAGCAGAGCGGCTAGGTCAGAGTTTTAGATAGTTGATATATGTTATTTATTAAGTAATAAAGTAGTGTTTATGTTAGTTAACTAAGTGATATTAATTTGTAGACTTTTACGGATGTACTCTAAATGAAATTCAAAATTTGTTCATGTCATACAATAATTATTATGCGAAAATTTAGACATCATTTCCTTGCTAAAATAAATGAATTGGTCCACAACCGAAACCGACTCACACCGCACCGAAAAAGTGTGTAACCGAAATATTCAAAAACGAATAAAATGGTTTATTTACGGTTTAAAATGTTGTAAAAATAAAAAAAATGGTTCGATTGCAGTTTGAGTCTCAAACCTATCAGAAGTGAACAGTGCCACCCATAAATAAAATATATCAGACTAGAAATCACTAATTGACTAACGAAATCAAACCAACTGCTTATTGCTCGGATAGATGTGAAAAGGATCGTGCACGTCGGAATATTGCCGTTAACTTCTTGCTATAAAAACCTAAGTTCTGCATGTCGGTTACACACAAGAGTTCAATGTGAAATTTTGAAGTTGAAGCAATCCAAAATGAGTATAATTAAGCAACTGCAGCTGCAGTTGCTCTTCATCAGTCAAAACCCGGAAAGGTTATATTCCGGTGATTATCGTGGCAAAACAAGGGGACGATGATCAAGAACAAACGTCCAAGAAAGTGTGGATACCGATTAAGTTGATGAATTCACCACCGTGGAATTGTTGCACTACTCAAAGACCAAGCAGATGATGAATTCGGGTATCATCAACAAGGCTTGCTTAAGATAAGATACGATGTCCATCTTTTTCAATGCATGGTAGAAAGTTTATCAAACCACAAGCACAAGTAATACGTACTGGTTGTCTATATCTAATGGTGTAAACAGTAAACTTTTGAAACGTAGTGCCCAGGGTTAGAAGATTAGAAAACGAAACAGAGGGACTAGGCGAGTGTATTGTGACGCAAAATATCACAATACGATATGTAATATAAAACAACTCCCTAATCTATTGTTAACCCTTAACGCCATAGTTTGCCATGTCAGATATAATCTAGGCGTGGTCTTATTGCTCTTAAGTCTTAACTGCATGCCTTTCCTAGACATGCATGCTTACTTTAACTAACTTGATAAGTGTTTGTTTGATTGAGGATCTGTTTAACGATCAAACGAAATCTCAACTGATAAAGCAGTTTAGATCCAGGATCTGTTTCAAGATCCATCATATGAAATCCTCAATCGATCATAAAGCGTGCGTTATCGATTAGGCGAAGGCTTGCTTCACCTTTGAGATTAGCAAGCTAGAGCCGAAAAGTAGGTAATATGCTCATCATCTTGGTAAGCATGGATCTCCATGCCAGCCATATGCATAACCAAAATGAAAATGGAAAAACATCAAGCCTTTAT
This sequence comes from Comarum palustre, assembly GCA_951800085.1. NCBI lineage: Eukaryota > Viridiplantae > Streptophyta > Magnoliopsida > Rosales > Rosaceae > Comarum > Comarum palustre. Next base: position 6,118,106 of record OX637578.1, read on the forward strand.
ACAAGAAGGTATAAGATGTTAAGTCTTGAAGCCTAAAAAAGCACCAAGAAGGTAACCCAGAGCAGTAGGATAACATGTGCTAATACCGAGCAACAAAAACGTGTTTATATTAGCTTCAAATCTCACATGGTGTGATGCCAATATGTTAGATTGCACACGCTCTCATTGTTAGGCTAAATGCTTTTCCATTTGCAAAGGTAGACGTGAGAGACCAGAAAACACAGTCTGACGTACCACTGAGTTAGATAGGAATTTAGTGACGTAGTTAAGAATTTAGATCGGACATGAAACAATAACATAAAAAAATTAAAAAAATGCAATCTCTTCTATATACTATATTGGTAATTGTTTTTTTGAAATCGATGCATAATAATTTCATTTTTTATACTATTGAAAATGTCATTCTCAATGAAGAAATTAAACATTCATAAATTTCTTACCCATTTGATTTTATAATTGCGTTGTCATAATGCTTATAACAAAAAATATTGTTTATATATAGCAGAAATATTCTCTTTACACTTACAGTTATAACCAGTAGAATCAATGGTACAAGAAATTGTATTATATATGTAAATCTATTACTAAAATGAATGAAAACAAATTATAAAATATTAATAAACTCTAATGTCTAATAATACCACAAAAATATGGCATAATAAATAATAAAACAAAGACTTATTTTGGAAAAGAAAAAAGGATGACCACAATCTAACTAGCTAGTTGATTAGTTATCATCGAGGATTTGATGCAACGTAGGAAATATATTGTATGTCGTTGCTTCAATCTCAATCGCTCGAGACGTACTAGAAAAGAACAAGTTTCGTGATGAACTTACATCTATATTCACATGAATTTTTTGTATAGTAACTAATGCTTTTAGAAGATTAATACAAATACATTTAAGTGTGAGGTTGTAAGTTCCGCCTCCTGCAACAGTTACTCAATATAAGGAGGTGAACATTGGTGCAACTGTGAACAAGCTTATAAGGTTTCCGGCGACCAAGAATATTGTGGTGATACACATCACACACTATTACATTTAATTTCAGATACTGATTTGGACTTCAATGGAAAATTCGATTCGTAAGAAAATATTGCGGAATGACTAAACAATGCATTTCTTCCAAGTGTTCTTGAGAGGAAATGGATTAGGAATCTTCGGGCTTAAGATTAGAAGTCGGAGCAAAAATCAAGCCAAGTAAAGCCTAGAAAGGATTTGGATCTCCATGTTTGATGTTGATTGAAAGGAGGAAATTTTCCATATCCTTCATATCATTTTGCTTTATTCAATCCTGCTTGGTCCCCATATTTGTTTGCACCAATTTTAGCAATATTAGGTACATATATTTTTCAACATGACCTATGATATATGCCGTAAATCTACTTCGTCGACATGGCAAAAGTTCGATCGATGTGCCTACCCTCATCACTATATATAATATATCTCAATACCGGAGTCTAGGAATGCACCAAGTATTCTACTTCAGTTAACTAAGTTCTTGTTCTAAACTGTTCATATCTGCACTCTGTTCTCATTTTCTTTCGTAGGCATGGCCACAGACTTCCCGGAGACTAATACCTTGCAGTGTGCTCTTGGTGTCAATAAGTTCGAAGATTTTGAAGTCACAGAAGTTGATGGAACCATTCTGTGGGACTTGCTTGAGGAGTTGGAGAATCAAGAGAAGAAGAAGAGTGACAAGAGTGAGCTCTTTGATCATGAATATATTGATACGATGACCAATGCTGATGAGGTTTCGTTGGAGAAGAACCAGAGCTCCATCCCGGACTCAAACACAAAATGGGTAACAATGGAAGATATGATGGTGGAGACTGATCCATTACGTAACATAGAGGGTTGGTTCACAGATGACATGGTGGGAATGATAGACTTTGGTTATACTGTGGGAGATTACTCACAATTGCTCAATGGAGTAGAAGCCTCCAGCAATGAAGTTGCTTATAATTGCTTGTGGGAAGAGAGCTGATTGATCTAGAAGTACCATCTGTTATGTATGGGATAAGGCAAATAATTATCAACAGCATGAGTTTAGGGGCCAACCCAACCAATGCTGCTGTGTATTTTACCTAATATAATGCCTTCTTACCACTTTTAACTCTTAAGAACTCATCTAAATTGTGAATATTTCTATAGTTCAAAGTAATAGATACACTTCCTAAGTTTTACTTCAGTGAGCTTCTCTAGTCTACGTAATATAGAACCTATTAATAAACAACACCTTACATGATATTGCAGATAGATGCGAACAGATTTATCTAGCTGGTTGACGTTGAATTTGAGTTAGATTACATGGGTTATTCATATACCCCTAACCTATTAGTTCTGTCATAGTTGCAGATTGTTCCAAGTCAGCCTCTTTTGATCCAACTATGAACTTGGCAATGAAAAAACCGATTGTATCAACCGGAGATGAAGGATCAAACCTCTGAACAAATTCAAAGTCAAGTGCTTCAAAATCATGTTGGTTATAGAATTCAGTGTTCCAAGGAATGCAAATACAGTAGCTTATGGATTTGCTTCTCATGCTTTAAGAAACAGTGATAGCCAGACTTTGGTCTGTTATTGCTCCGGATTTCACATGGAATGTCATACGAAACGATTGTAATCGTTAGTTTGTCTCAATCAATTGGTTTTAAAAAAAAAACTCTGAACAAGTTCTTCTCTTCGTGACCAGGTCTCAGCCACTCCATGTGAGGTCAATCATATATAGTCAATATGTAATTTTGATATTTTTAAACTATTTTACTTGATGTTGTTTTTATCAACATCAATTTTCTTTAGGTAATGCAGTCAACAAAGTTTTATTTCGAAGTTACCAATTGAACAGAACAACACAGATAAGCATGCACTGATGTAGAAGCATTTATTTCCCACATGATACATCTAAGAATAGGTGTAAACAATCATACGTGACTGAAGAAAAGAACTTAATCAGTATATCAGTCAGGAAATTCAAAGCGGCCAACTAAACCAGGCCCTCCAATTCTAGGGTTCTACAAATCAAAGTCAATAGTAAATGTAAAATCAGATAGCAATCAAAGGCATAGAGATATATGTAGAGTAAACTATATAGATCTCCGAAAGACAAAATCAAGTCGAACCAGTGGCGCCAAGGATATGAATTTATAGGTATCCAAAGCATATCGAACCACAACTTCATTCTCTCCAGAATTTATTGTACATCTAGAGAGGAAAACAACATTGGAAATTTTGCCCAGGCCCTCGTAAGTAGGGAAGCCTCCTTACCTAAACTTTTTTATAACAAAAAACAACAACATTGGAAATTTAGTTCAGGGGTATGATGATACAGGGCAGAAACAATCTTCGCATTATCATGCAATGCTACTAACACGATACGAATAAGAGAAGGCATATCTACTTACGTTGAATACACAAGAATCCGTCCTGACGAACTAGAAGGAAATATATATAAAAATTAGACGTAACTTACTAGTTTATATATTAATATATTATTTAATAAAAGAGCTTAATTATAATGAAACAAAGTTGATATAGTATCACTTTAATTTTCTCAATTTTGACGAACATTTGACAGTATCATCAACACTGATAGTGGCCACTAGATACGAACACAACTGGATGAAATTGTATTTACAAAACCGCTGTTAGGCAAACACAAATCGCTGTCATTGTCTGGCGCGCACAAAGCCAAAGCCAATCGCAGTCCATTGTGATCTCTCCCACCCAACAACACTATCACATTGAAAAACACGAATCAGCGAATCGATTTCATCGCTGTCACACAGAAACAACTATTAGTTCCAACCAAACGCAAACGAAACCATGCTTCGACTCGGTCTCCTCCTCCCATTTAATCGTCCTTCAATCTCTTCCCATTTCTCAAATCTCTCTCCCAAACCCGCAATGGCCGTCTCGTCTTACACGACGTCGTCTCATCAATCCTCTAAGCTCCTCTTCCGTCAGCTCTTCGAGAAGGACTCCTCCACGTACACTTACCTCCTCGCCGACGTGTCCCACCCCGATAAACCCGCTCTGGTCTGCCTTTGCTTTCTTAATTTAATATGAAGTTTGTGGGGATGTGACTTATGTTGGCATTGATTTGATTTTGCAGTTGATTGACCCTGTGGACAAAACAGTGGAGAGGGATCTTTGTCTTGTTAAGGAGTTGGGTTTGAAGCTTGTTTATGCTATAAACACTCATGTTCATGCTGATCATGTCACTGGCACTGGTCTCATCAAGGTTTGGACTTTGGTGTGCTTTTTTGCTGAATCTTTTTTTTTGTTTTGGGAAGTTTGGGATTGTGTTAGTTGGGACAAAGTTGTGATCTTTATGCAATTTGGGAAGCGAAAGTTGTGATCTTTGTGCAGTTTCTGGTTTGGTAATTGATTGATATGAGTTGTGGTTGTTTGTGGCAGAGTAAGCTTGATGGTGTGAAGTCTGTGATTTCAAGGGCAAGCAAGTCGAAAGCTGATCATTTGATTGAGGCTGGTGATAAAATATATTTCGGGGACCTGTTTTTGGAGGTTTGGCAGCACTTAATTTCTGTTTTTGAGATTATTGAAGAAATTGTTTGTTACTGTAGCTGTGAGTAATTAAACTACTGAAAATGCTTGTTTGTGGCATAAGGAAATACTTCTACTTTTGTCTATATACCTGTCATGCGGCCAGGTTTGATTTCTATAGAATTGATTACTTTGTCTCTTTGATGTTGTGTGAGATCATGTTGTCTTCATGATCATGATGGAATAGTGAGCAAGTAGTAGGGAGATCATATGATAATGTCTAGCCTCCCAGGTGAATGTAAAGGTTAACTTGGTGGATTTATTTGTAGTATTTAATCCAACTCGGCCATAGTTTTGGAAACATACAAGGGGGTTCGAGTGCTGAAGAGTCAGCTCTTGGGTGATCAAAATAGAAGAAGTTCTGTAATATGGTAGTGGTATCTCATAAGTGTTAAAACTTCAATAGTCTAGGAGGGTTATATGTATGTACTGGTCTATGCTGTGTGGTCTACTGCATCCCCTTCAAGGTGAAACTACAGAGATGATAAAAAGAAACAACCTTTTGCATCTAAGTTTGTCTGCTACATACTGATTCCAACCTAGTTAGGCTTATTGCTCGTGTTGGGAGTGTGCAAATGTATATGTATGTGTGTCTGTTTGGTTTTGTGTTTTCATGTGTTGTTTCTAGATCTGTTTCTAATGTCTATGTGGTCTGCGGCATCCAATTACTGGTGTGATGAACTGAGTGCAGAAAAATGAGTGAAATAACCAACTAATACTGAATAATGAGATAATTTTGAATAGCTAGTCATAATGTGCTTCTCTGAATGGGGTTTCTTTCTGCACTGGGTATGTCTGCACATGTTAGATGTACATGTGGATCTTATATTGTTTTTTTTTGTATTTCAGGTTCGAGCTACACCTGGGCATACATTAGGTTGTGTTACATATGTTACTGGTGATGGGCCTAATCAGCCACAACCAAGAATGGCTTTCACTGGAGATGCTTTACTCATACGTGGATGTGGGAGAACTGATTTCCAGGTGCAGTATGTGAATTTCTCAAAAATGTTTGTTTTTTGACTGACATACTCTCTTTTTACAAAGATAAGATGAAGGAAAAACAAAGCATGAAAAGCTTGCCAGCAAAGAGTTGACTTGCTCTTTATTCAGACTTTTAAGGGGATTTATCAAGGACTGTTTGTTGAATTTGTTTAATCTCTTTGCAGTGCGGCAGCTCAGATCAACTCTACGAGTCGGTCCATTCTCAGGCAAGTACATGCTGATGAGATGTCATACTTTTGATAAGTTGGGAAATAAATGAATCTGTAGTTATACACATAATTTGATATTGAGAAAACCACTAATGCCCTTGTTTTACATCTCCAGATCTTCACATTGCCAAGGGATACATTAATCTATCCTGCTCATGATTACAAGGGATTCAGTGTATGGAACCATCTGATTTCTTTTTCTTCTCTACCAAGTAAATCTTAGCAGTTGCTTATGTCACATTTCTTCCATGCAGGTTAGCACCGTGGGGGAGGAGTTGCTCTATAATCCTCGGCTTACTAAAGATAAGGTATACATTTTCTTTTTCCCATTTTTTTCCTGCAAGTGTTAACCGCTTTCATTGACAATTTGGTTATATTCTCTTTTTCCCTATATTTATCAAACTAATTCATTTTTTAACTCCTCTTTTCAGGAGGGGTTTGAAGATATCATGAAAAGTAAGTATTATGTCATGTACCTTAACTTTTTGATATTCAATTCTATGACCCATTTCATTTGTCACTGGATATGTCAACCACTACGCTTGGATTAAGTCTTTTCTTGTTTCATTGGGCTGGATTTTTACAGATCTAAAACTTGCATATCCGAAAATGATTGATGTAGCTGTGCCTGCAAATATGGTTTGTGGATTGCAAGATTTGCCTGAAAGGCCTGTTGAGTCCGTATCAACCTAGAGACATAATCATGGCTCAGACTTGTGTTCTGTACAAAAACCTCTGGATGGAGCCCTGGATTAACTACATGGATCAGTTACCTTTCCACAACACTTGATGCATTCTACCCCTACAGTTGAATGTGTTTTAGACCTTGAAAGAATACAGATCATGCCATATTGACACATCACACTGAAGCATGAGTGCATGACTGATAGAGCAAGCTACATCTGTCTGTTAGTACAATAATGATGAGATAACTTATGATAACCCATCTTCTTAACTGTTCCTCACACTTAAGCCTAATGCAGTATCTTCTGCATTTGTTCAAAACTTGTGTACATGTTATTATGAGAGTTATGATTGTTCTTCAAATGGTTCTGGAGATTGTTCATGAAGCATCGTTGATGAAGGACAAATAAGATGAACTCTAAATTAACGGTTTAAAGATGAAATTAAGAAAGGGATAGGTCTCACACCTAAGGATCTCAAGCATCACATATAATGTTAGGTTGTATCTCATAAACCTGGATAGAAAGCAAACTCTTAAACTTTTATTTATTCAACTCTGTCAAAAAGACTACAAAGATCTCTATATATAGAGAGGTTAAAGCCTTAGATCAATTAGGATCAAACAACTCTAATATTTTAGAACTTAAAAGATTCTCTAATAAAAACTCAAATCCAAAATAAGAAAGAAATCATAAAATCCTGACTTAAGATATTATACTCGTATTCTGCATTATCCTCCCCGAGTTGAAAAACTCGACTCCGACGAGTTATGGGTGTAGAATCTTGTCACTAAGCCACCATGCCCTTATCCCAAATGATTTCATCTTCAGCATGTTAATAACTTTCTTCTTGGTTGCTGCATGTCCCCTTAACACCTTTCTGTGGGGCACCATGTCAAATTTTTTCATAGGTTTCAAGACAACCTTGGGCTTATGAAACAATAAATATGTATTTGCTTTTCCACAATGGTACACATCACGATCAAATAGCCAAAGTTTTCCTACAAGGACATGGGCTATCTTCACGGGTAGCACTGGAATATGGGTGTTGTCAACCCAACCGACCTTGTATGATTGTTGGTGTAGAAGTACTTGAAGTTCGAGGCGCTCAACAACAACACTTGAGACAAAATCAACATAGTTCTCTCCGTCCATATCGATATTTCCATCAGTATCCACTTGTTCAAGCTCACCAGTGGCTTCAAGGAATTCTGTGACCCAAGCCCTAAAAGTTTGTTTGTTGTGGGGCTACTCTTCTTCGTCACTAGCGGTGTTCTCCTCAACTGCCGGTGCAGAAGTCTTCCCATTATCTTCTAGCTTTCTAAGCCAAAGATCGAATGATTCAAGTTGTTCCACAATTTGTAGTAACAGTGCATCTCGCTGTGTCAGTCAGATGACCCCAGCAAATATTTTCCGAACGTGCAACCATTGGATCAATAGGTTTTGGTTCCCACAGACGGCGCCAAAACGATGCCGGACAAATAAGATGAACTCTAAATTAACGGTTTAAAGATGAAATTAAGAAAGGGATATGTCTACTGGCATCACACCAGTAGGTTTCTATGTATCACATCTAAGGATCTCAGACATCACACCTAAGGTTAGGTTGCATCTCACAAACCTGGATAGAAAGCAAAGCTCTCAAACTTTTATTTATTCAACTCTGCCAAAACAGACTACAAAGGTATCTAAATATAGAAAGGTTAAAACCCAAAATCAATTAGGATCAAACAACCCTAATATTCTAGAACTTAAAAGATTCTCAATAAAAACACAAATCTAAAATAAGAAAGAAATCATTTAACTGTGTTCGTTGTCTTTCTCTTAAGCGGTAGAATTCTTGAATCAGCACGTACTGATTATAAAAGTTTTAAATACTGTTTCATAGCATCATGGGTTTCCTTATCTTGTTCTCATGTTCATGTTACAGCAAGCCTTGCTATTCTAGAACCATTACAAATGAAGTAACTAAAGTGCGAAGAAAGGTTCGTCCCCAACACTAAACCGTCGAATTTGTTGAAAAGCACAAGGTTCTTGCCGGTCCGCAGTAACGAAACAAAACCACCCCGCTGAAGTCTTTGTTGTCTTGAAGGTTAGGTACTTCATTAGCCAGCTAGTTGGCAATAGCCAATGTCTCGTTTACTCGCATATCTATGCTGGTATAGAACATAAATTTTCGCAATGTATCTAACGATGTAGCTTAGAAATTGGAAGTGGCGAATATAAGATGGAGGACACTTGAGCATCAGAGATAAACTGAACAGCATCAGGTGTACTCCATCCACGTAGCTTCATAGGGCGATCAGTTAGCCTTTCCGCTGCTACGATGCAAGTTATATGATTTTCAGAAAGAAACAAATGTAGCAGTGGTAACTTAATATTGGCTAGCTCGAAGACATTGATCAGATCCTAATCAAAACATCTAATTTCCATGCTGCATTCAAAGTTGGAGAAACTGAGACATTTCCAGTATGAAGGATGGAGGCTCGCTCTGAAACAGGCATGGTTTCCCTTATAACTTGTTATACATACTTGCCGCCCATTTCTACATGAAAAGGCCTCTTGATCTAATTTCATAACACATTTCTCCAAATGCTTCTTAATTAAACAATGCATGATCGATCATTCTGACCTAGTCTCAATTTCGCTTGCGTCTTATCATTTTTACCAGTGGTTTGATTTCCATCCATTCATATACATGATCAAAATGCTCTCTTCTATTCAAAAATGATCAAAATGCTCTCTTAGATCAACTTAGCTTGCATTGAGGCTTGAGCTTGTGTCAGCTGCCAATAAAGTTTGTTTCTATCTGCAGGCTTCAGTGTTATAGGCCACTAAAGTAGTATGAGGTTCAACTCCAAAACCAATTGGTAATAGAGAAAGTAGCAAAAACCCTTATAAACCTACAAGCGATGTCTCATATTCCCGATGTGAGATTTATATCTCAACACTTCCCCACACGTGTGACGAATTTTCAAGTCTAACACGTGGACAACATTTTGGGTTGAGATGGAGTTCATGTGGCATTTGGGCTTCACATGTGGACGTGTGTAACCCGCTCTGATACCATAATAAAGTAATATGTTGTTTAACTCCAAAACCAATTGACAATAAAGAGAGTAGTTCAAACACTTATAAACCCACATACAAGGTTTCATATTTCCGATATAGAATTTATATCTCAACATATGCTGGATGCCTTACTCTTGCTTGGCACTTCATGGATATTTTTTATTATACAATTGTTGAATTTCATATTGGATGATCTTTTCAACTTAAAACAAATGTGTCCTGACCTCTAATCTATTTCTTTTTATCCTATCATATCAACACGGTGAGTAGAATTCACGGTTTCTTACTTATAAACAAAAGACTCATGTCATTGTGAGTATAATTCAAAGCCTCTTATTCGTCAATATGAGACTTATGTCGCTAGAACTTTTGTTGGAATCAAAGTCTAAAAACATTTTCATTTTGTTATGTCATATTTAACGAGTCGGGGCAGGGCTGAGAAAAATGAACCTATAGCAGCATTCCATTACGTAACAAAAACTTTCAAATTGGGAGTCCAAGTAAAACGCTAGCAGCAATTTCAGAAGTGCCAAGCATAAATTTTAACATTCAGACGATTGAAGGAATGTGGTGACCTTTTGATTCACATCCAAATGCTACAAGACAGATTTGGTAATTGAAATTCTTATTAGTATTCCCAAAGTTCAACATCTTTGTAATCTTCCGTAATCTTGTACTCACTCCAATATCAAATGCATGATTTTGGTAAACTCTTTGAGAGTTTGAGGCAGACCTGAAACGTGATTGCGTGTTGGGACTGCCGCATATTTGTGTGTCAAACAAAAACTCCTACCCACATTCCGCGAACATTTTTGGCCTTGTTCTAGGGAAAGAAATTGTCATCCTTAAGTAAAGTGACTAATGCCTAGTTGTGTACTAAAAACCCATTATAAATATGGTGGTGTGTTGTGATGAAGAGTATGATTGCAACTTCAAAGCACTCAAATCATCTTTTACCAATTTTGTTTTCAATTGGAATAGTGCAACCGGGATACACAAAGGATTCAGATTCATAGTCACAAAATCACAAATGCATACCAATGTCGTGTTTCCATGCATATTTAAAATGCGACAACATATGTTCTTATATTTAACATTCTTATATTTAACAGTTATCCGTTATAATTTACAATATAACATGTTAGTCTTTCTTAAGATCGGAAGAATGTCTTCGTACTCTAACACATCGAAATTGGGTTCTGCAAAACAACAATTTAATCATCAAAGGTGTTGAGTTATAGAGATTTCAATGACATCTTGCACGCATGGTAGATATATACCACATTATGTACTCCTCAAAGCCATTGTACGTAAAAGTACTGTATTTATTTTATTTGAACTATCCTCTACGGCCAAATACACGTTTTACAGGCGCTGAATCAATACGTTCCAACTCGAGTTACGATAGGTGCTCAATTTCCAAATGGAGTAGCTCAATTAATTTGGATTCTAATATAGCAGTGATTGTTGAAACTATTGCTACAAAACCTCTACATAGGGGAATATATTAGAGCATTAGTACACACTAAGAATGAAATGGCCAATTTCTCTTTGAATTGTACTGAGACTTTTGGACTAGCTACTGCACAAAACTTCATTCAAAAACAGGGAAAAGGGTTGTGTGGGATTCATATTTCAAAGTCAGCACCACATGTGCAGAGACAAGTTACACACAAGAGAACACTATGGCACACAATGTGTGATAAAGTAGTATTTATTTTTTTGATGTGGGATATATATTTCAGTATGTCTTCGCAGGTATGACGAATCTTCAAGCTTAATACGTGAACAACATATGGGGTGACGTTGAATTCGTGTGGCATTTAAGTTTCACACGTGTACATGGATAACATGCTCTAATACCATGGTAAAGTAGTCTGAGGTTTAACTCTAAAACTAATTGGTAATGGAGAAAATAGCTCAAACCCTTATAAGCTCACAAGCAATGTCTTATTTTACTGACGTGGGATATATATATATATATATATATATATATAAGAAATTTCTTGGCTACAAACGTCCGCACCAATGGTTTTGGTGCGGATTTTCATTTTTTCACCACTTTTTATCGAATTTCCTTATCTCCATCGTCTAGTATCTAGATAATATTGTGTAGATCATCTCTGCAAAATATCAGCCAATTTTGTGATCGTTAAGGCCTTCAAAATTGTATTTTTTTGTAATAAACATGAACGGTTCATATTTGACATAATTAAATCTGTCAATTTGTTTTTCGATTTTGAAGGTCTTAACGATCACTAAATTGACTGAAACTTTGTAGAGATGATCTACACAATATTATCTTGATATTAGACAGTGAAGATGAGGAAATTCGATCAAAAAGTGTTGTAAAAATGAAAATCCGCACCTATATATATATATCAACAATGTGGGAAAAATGATTTAAATCGTAGTGCGTGTTCATATCTTTCCCAGTTTCAAAGCCTTGTTCATATTGACCAAAAAATAACCTTGTTTATAGTTTTTTTCTTTATATTAGTGTAGGTTTTTAGAGTCAACATTACTTCAAAATCCAAACTAGTCCAACTGCAAAACAAGTCCTGTATGCAAATTTTTGATTAAATCCATATATATATTGTATAGTACTAAGGATGATTATGGCGGCAACCGTACCCCATGTAATCTTTATATGTTTGTGGTCATATTTCTAGGTGTCTTGTTGACCATTCCATCAGATAATGGCAGACATTCTCCCACATTTAGTTAGTTATTAGGTACGTATTTGGTTTAGTATATATTTTCATTTTCAGATGAAATATATTACATTCGATCGGCCAAAGTTTATAAGTGGTATAACACATGAGGTTTGATATCCCAGTAAAAATGGGACAGGTCTGCTTGCTAAGATGAATATGTACATGAATGCTTTCAACATGAGAGGTCTCTAGTTTGATATTTTATCAAGTAAAAAACACCTGATTAAAAAAGAATTTGACATTAACCTATTATAACCGTGGAAGTGGTAGTGTACCCATCTACCATTTTTTGTAACAATAAATTGTATATGGCAATATTTTCTTATCTAGCCTACATATGTTACAAATTGTCATTTTTGTGAAAAAGTGCAAATTAAGGTCATGAGTCATGATGACCAGATGACCAATAAGGGGGTTGGGGCTAAACAAGTGTCTATGTGTAGTTAATCGAGAAATATGAACTTTTACTTCTTTAATCTAGTTGAAAACAATGGCAAAAGTAAAACACAAGCATGGTCTATGGATCAATCTCGGACTGATATTGTCTCAACTTAACCACCTTTAATGTGTTGAGTTTTGATCACAAAATGTCTTGGTACAATGAAAAATGATCAACTCACATGTAAGTTATATTTTATTTGCTCTGTTTCTGATGTGAGATTTCTTATGTCCAACAACAAACATATATATATATATATATATAAAACAATTAATATAAGAGTAAATTCCAGCGCCGGTATCTAAACTTTTATGACACGGTTAAAGTGATAATCAAACTTACAAAACTATCAATGTGGTACCCAAACTTTATTTTTGATACCAACGAAAGGTCTGAGGTCATTTTCCGTCACGTCGCCGTTTGTTTGATGACGTGTCTCATATGAGACCTATCAAAAATATTTCTTGTCAGTAGATAACCACATCAGTAGTACCTGAACTCTTTTAGAATGATCAACGTGATACCTAGAATGAAAACCAAAGTTTTTTATGTTCAAACTAGTAGGGAAAGCGGACCCGCAAAATTAAATTTTAGAGATTTTAGAAGGAAATGAGATCTAGCAAAGACAGAAGGTTATTTTCGTCGAGTGTTTAGAGTTTAAAGACTTTTTGTCGAGAGTTTAGTGTTTATGATTTAGATGACTTTTAAACTTTTTCTAGATCACATTTCCTTCGAGGGTTTAGGGTTTAGAGATTTTTTGTTGAGGGTTTAGGGTTTAGATGATATTTAAGCTTGGGTTTGAATATGGAAAACCTGAGGTTTCATTCTGGGTATCACATTGATAATTTCAAAAGAGTTCGGGGACTACTAATGTAGTTATCTACTGACAAAAAATCTTTTTGATGAGTCTCATACGAAATACATTATCAAACAAACGACGACATGACAAAAAATGACCTCAGGCCTTTCGTTGATATTAAAAATAAAATTTAGGTACCACATTGATAATTTTTTAAATTTAATTATCACTTTGACCGTGTTATAAAATTTCAGATACCGAAACTCTGAATAGATGATCGGTTTCGCTTTGAATCCCCTAACACAGCCTACGCATTTCATCCTTGGGAAACCACAACCTTTCAACATCTGCTAGCTTTTAGTCTTTTAGCGAGCTAGGGTTCAATTTCCTGCCCCTTTCTTCTTGAAATACCGTCATCTTGTATTCTTGTAGTTAATCCCCTACTATTCATGCCCTTCTTTGCAGGGTGATCGATGGCACAGCAAGTCAGCTAGTCAGAAATCTGACCAAAAGAACTGACTACGTTATATATATATATAGATCAGTTTTGACAGGTTGTCTGTTGAATCAACCTCGTTTATAGATAACTAACAAAAGAAAAGGAAAACAGATTCATTCAAAAATAAATGCCTTGCATTGATCATGACACTGTTGCGGCAGCCGTTAACAAGTCTTAATTGGCTACACAGACCATGAACTCATAATTCTCTGATCTAATTTCGATCGAGTAAGGTTTCATCAAGAAGAAAAATGGAACAAAATATATGGTTTGAAGCTTTGACTTCAGTTAATTATCTGATTTCATTATAGTGATTACATAAAGAAGACAATAGTTTAACATAATTAATCTTAATCAAACCGTAATAAGTAAGTGTGGAACCGACATTCTTGTTTATCTTTCAACAATCTACTTATGTAAGCTAGCGCAGCTTTGCTTTAGTCTCTTAATATTGGTAAAGAGTTGTTAGGTGTGACATTTTCTAGGCATGCTTGAGTTTTGAGTGTCTTCCGTCTAAGACGAGAGTTTTCACATTAATTATTGTTTAAAACTATGATAATCGTAGTTTACGTAGCTTATTGTAATTGTTTTTCGTCAACTTAGTCTGTACGTTTATAAAGCTTTTAAATAAAAAATTCTGATTTTCAAGACACATATTTTCAATCGTGTAATATTAAACAATTCCGGCTTATCAAACATCATTCTTTTCGGTCAAACTTTACAATAGTTTAATTTCTAGTCAAAAAGTAATTTTTTTAATATATTTTTTTTCCATAATTTGGTCGGGACAAAGAAAAATAATCTAGAGTTTTTATTAAGAAAAGAAAAATTGAGGCATCATCTTTGCAAGACATGACTGAAGCTAAACGCCTAAGACCAAATGTAAGTCAGAACTCAAAACCAAGACCATGGACTATTACCAAGTAATCAGAAAATAAAATAAAAATAAGTAAAATACACCAAAAAGTATTTGAGAATTGAGAGAGACTGGTGCAATGGAAGGCTCGTGTAGCCTGTAATTTGTAACTGTAAATGAAGAAGAAGAAGAAGAAGAAGAAGAAGAACCATAACGTAAAAAATATAACATTTTTTTCTCATCAAAACCGCGTATTCAACACACCTCACATCTCCTTTTGATTCAAAGTCTTTGAAACACAATTGAGAATAGTGCTACTTCTGCCTCGCTATGCTGTAGCTCTCTTTTTCTTCTCCCACATATATATATTTATCACCTCAATAAATGTGTCCTCTGTCTATTTCTGAGCACTGATTCAGGGTTTTCTTTCTTTTCTGTTTGAACTTTACACAACCCCTTTCTTTCTTTTTGCTCAAAAAAGCTTGGGAATTTGAGTCAAAGATTCATGCTTTCTGGGTTTCATGTAGGATTCTTTCCCCAATAACCAAACAAGAAGAGAACATCATCATCACTATGTCGGTTAACGCCTCTCTGGCACTAGCTCTGGTTCTGACATCTGCAAGCGTTTATGTATCTATTGCTCGGGTTCACAGCCACAACAATCACAACCCCAATGGCTCAACTCTCGCCGGAATAGAGTTCCCGGAGCACATGAGCTTCAATGCTGTGTCCTCTTCATCCCACACCGCCTGTAGCTTTGAGAAGTCAGAGTCTACAACCACGGCTTCAGCGCCGAATGAAGAATCTGATGAAGCAGTTAGTTCTCATAAACAATCTGTGAAACTTCACTTGAGGCATGAAAAAAACTCTGTTTTCGAGTCCACCGTCAAAGACTTGACCAGAATTCAAACTCTGCACACCAGAATTGTCGAGAGGAAGAACCAGAACACCAGTTCAAGGCTACACAAAGACAAGAAGGTCCCCACAAAGGAGGAGGCCGTTATTGTAGCTCCGGCAGCCTCACCGGAGTCTTATGTCAGCCCCAGCGAGCTTCCGGGACAGCTGGAGGCGACGTTGAAGTCCGGGGTGAGTCTTGGCTCAGGAGAGTACTTCATGGATGTGTTCATTGGTACACCTCCTAAACACTTTTCTATGGTACTTGATACTGGTAGTGACCTCAATTGGATTCAATGTGCACCTTGTTATGATTGTTTTGAGCAAAACGGACCGCATTATGATCCGAAAGACTCAACGTCATTTAGCAACATAGGTTGCCATGATCCGAGGTGTCAGTTGGTTTCATCTCCTGACCCTCCTCAGCCTTGCAAGGCTGAGAATCAGACATGTCCTTATTTCTATTGGTATGGAGATAGTTCTAACACAACTGGGGATCTTGCTCTTGAAACTTTTACTGTTAATCTTACATCGCCTGCTGGGAAGGCTGAGTATCGAAAAGTTGAGAATGTGATGTTTGGATGTGGCCATTGGAATAGAGGCCTGTTCCATGGGGCTGCAGGGTTGTTGGGACTAGGGAGAGGGCCTCTCTCCTTTGCCTCTCAGCTTCAGTCACTATATGGTCATTCATTTTCGTATTGTCTTGTTGATAGAAACAGCGATACGAATGTTAGCAGCAAGTTGATATTTGGGGAGGACAAGGCCTTATTGAGCCACCCACAATTGAATTACACATCCTTGGTTGCTGGCAAAGATAACCCTGTTGATACATTTTACTATGTTCAGGTCAAGTCTATCCTAGTCGGAGGAGAAGTGGTGAACATACCGCAGGAGAATTGGAAATTGTCATCAGAAGGGGCAGGAGGTACAATCATTGATTCTGGTACTACATTGAGTTACTTTGCTGATCCTGCCTATGATATAATCAAGGAGGCATTTTTGAAAAAGGTTAAAGGGTATCCGGTAGTGAAGGACTTTCCTGTATTGGATCCTTGCTACAATGTGTCTGGAGTTGAGAAAATGGAGCTACCAGAATTTGCAATTGTGTTTGCAGATGGAGCTGTTTGGGATTTCCCAGTTGAGAACTACTTCATCCAGATTGAACCTCAAGAGGTTGTTTGCTTAGCAATTTTGGGGACTCCGAAATCTGCGCTTTCGATTATTGGTAACTATCAGCAGCAGAATTTCCACATCCTTTATGACACAAAGAAGTCTAGGCTTGGATATGCACCAATGAATTGTGCTGATGTTTAACAATCTTTGCTAGATGGTGGACAAACTTTGTAAACATGGTAGTCTGGGAGGGCACAATTTTTTCTGTTCTTATCTTTTTTTTCCTCTTATTGAAAAGGATCAGAGGTAACCATACACTGAAATTAGATTTATTGTTTTTTCATCTCTCTTATCCTATTGATAGCCAATTAGCTAGACAGGATCATAATATGTACACATTTCAAACAGCTTCTGCTTCTTACTTGCATAAAGCTATAGTTTATGAATGGAGTTTTATAATTTATGGTTTGTTTTTGTTCCATAGGCTAAGACCACAGTTTTACTCACACCTGGTAGGCTGGTATGAGACTCTTGCTTATTATTCCACAGATTCATCACCGTAGAGAAGACCTAAATTGTGTCAGTTTTGCTATACCAATTATGAATCTTAATTCTTATCTTTATAGTCTATATTATCTTGAAGTTTGATAATTGTTTATCCCATTGCGTATCACAGTTGGACTATTAGTTTGTATGGAGGTCGCTTGTCCTAAAATTGAATGTAGATCATAAAATGATAAAAATAAAAAACTGGTCAAATGTTGGTGCGAGAAACCTTCTTTTCATAATACAAACCAAAGAATTAGTCAACCGTTTGGGCTGTCACAAACTTTAGCTACTGTTTCAAGTTCTAAATGTACAGTTGATGCTGCAAATGTGAGATCACTCAATCTAAATTCTAAAGGTAGTCCCAGATGAGCCTCCTAGGGTCATTCATTTCAAAGGTAGTTACAGATTAGCCTCCTAAAGAACACTCCGGATCTGAAAATGTTGTCGGATTTTTGTGTCTGAGGATCAGCCGTGTATTATATATCAAACTATCAAAGGGTTATGAGCTCAATATTGTGATCCAGGGAAAAAATTCAAGTATAATCTGAGGGTTCTGGATAGGGCTGGCATGATACGGTTACCAAGTTTTTTTTACCATTACCAATTACCAACCAATTATAATCGGTAAACAAAATCCTATTACCATTACCAACCACCAAAATCGGTATACCGACATGTTGATATGGTACGGTACATGTTGGTACGGTACGGTTGGGCCTTGTATCAACATTAAATTGGGCTAGTTTTTTTCATGAAAAATAAGACCTGGCCCAAATTTTTTGGAATTCTCCTGCTATGAATTGGTGCATAATTTCACAATGTAATATGAAATAATCAACAAAGAGTTATAAACCAACTTAACAAGGTTCATCCAGATGAATCATACAATCATAAAGTCACAAACACAGTTCAAAACTTCAAATTGTTCAATAACACATTAACAAATAACAAACATAGTTGAGAACAAGTTGTTGGCCTGCTGCAAGGCTGCAGTGTTGCTCGAGAGGTTGAGAAAATGAGAAATGAGGCAGTCAGGCAGCGCATTAGGTTAGTATAGGATAGACGGCTAGGATTAAAAGATCCTTAATCAACAGCTAGGATTAAAAGATTTAATATAATTTTAATTATATATATAAATAACAGTCGGTACGGTAATTACTACGGTAATTAAAATCTGTTACCATACCGTACCGCCAGAATGAAGTTGGTACGATAACCGTACCGTAGAAGTCGGTAACCGGCTATGTCAGTTACCAACTTTATTGGCTCCGTTGATTTTGTGGTAATCACAGTAAATTAGCATACCATGTCAGCCCTAGTTCTGGATGTTTTACGACGTACTTGGGAGCTTTTCTTACCGCAGATAGTATATGACACCAAGGAAGTGCACAAAATAGAATGTTTAATCTCTCATTCCATTGCCAACCACCACAATTGAAATGCTTTGAAATATCTTGCAAGGTCATGACTGCCTCCAAAAGGCCAACTCTCTACAGCTTAAGCCGACCTACAAGCATTTTCGTTTTCATTTGTTTCCATTTTCATTTTCATTCATCCACCATTTTAGTGCAAGTCATTATCTATGAGCTATGTACTGTACAAAATAATCTGATTAGGTAAATTGACCATTACTTCATTCGTAAATCAGATAATGAATATGAAGGTTCTAGAGGGACTCACAATCCAGAAGATGACACAACGCCTAGCCATTCTGCCTAGTCTACCTACTAGCACTCAACTAAACTTTCTCTCATGTTTCTCTCAAGTGTTTTACAATGAGAACAATAAGCTTCAAGCATAATTTATACTATAGCTTATAACTAATTCTCTATGACAGCTTCACATAGTTGTTACATCACCTAGACCGCACTCAAAGTATGCATGAAGTATGAACAATGAATAATGTATGAGTTTTGAAAACGTTTTGTGCTTAGCTCTAAGAATGAGAACCACTAGGAAGACTTAGAGTAAGGGAGCAAGTAGCAACAATGCTAGACTCAATGAAAGAAGATGCAAAACTTTAAACCTCAACAACGAAAGAGCAAAGAAGAGTCGAACTCCCCTTTTATAAGCAAATCACCAGCAAGAAAGGGTTGACTCTAATTACCATGCAAAACAGTAACCTAAGGGCTGTAGCATTTTGTCTCACATGCAATAGAACGGCTGAGACCAAAGAGATCCAGCAGATCTAAGGAAAAAAGCAAGGATAAGCTCTCCCAAATAGGAATGAATCTAAAAGAAGAGTGTTGTAGGTTTAGAAGCAAAGTAATTATTGAAGGAACATCACAAACCTACTAACTCTAAGAGGTCACTTAGATCAGCTAATAATTTAGGCTACATGGCACATGAGTCAGCTGTTGATTGAGTTTATGTATCACCAAAAAGCCTGTTGGACAACACAAAAAGGGCTGGCACCAAAAATCTATAGTCATTGGGTCATGGGCTGAATTAAGAACACAACCCTAGACTGACTTGGAGATCGAGCCCATAAACAAATGTTTTTTCTCACAGAGATTTGAAATTCAAATATTTGAAATGTTGAAGCAAAAACATTTGAATATGCACTAAGTAGAACTCTGAGATTATGATGAATACAACAGAGGTATCCTCTAATCTGGGATGATAAGAAGAGCTGTCATTCTTAGTGAAGTGAATATGAAATGCACGTGCATGAACTACTTAATGCACTTGAGTACAATCAGGTCTTCAATCTTCACTTGAGTTAATACCACTTGTGACCTGTGTGTGTTACCTATAAGGGATTGCCAATAAATCTTATGCCAATAAAATATTTTCTCTCTAGTGTGAAGAGCATCATTTTGGGATGCTTGCTGGGTTGATAACAAGAGACCATATACAAAACATTCAAGGGTTATGAGTTCATTATGCTGATCCTTAACACACTGGAAAAATGTTATGATCAAATGATTCGAATATTATTATTTTTGGATCAGAAAACTCTTGCACTTAGCTTGGACTGAATTCAGCCAAAAGCAAACAAAAAATTCAAGTAAATTATCAGTACCTTTAGAGGTAAACATGGTTTTGTGGGTTCTGATTTCTGCATTTGGGAGATTTTCTTTTAACAGATACATATTTCTGACCTATGAAGCACGGACACGCCATTTTGCCTCCGTATCACGTATCGGATACAGATACGCGTACGATACGCTCGAATACGTTGAGATACGATCGGACACGCGCATCTTATTTGGACACGCTGCGGACACGCGCGTATTTTAGTTGGATACGTGAGTATCTGGGTAGGACACGAAAATAAACAAGATACGAGGGGTAAATTGGACATTGAGCAAAAAAAACTCAATTAGGGTTTAGGGTTAAGACTCTACAGCATGCAAACCTCTGATAGTTTTTCTTATCATTCTACCATTGTGACACTATGAACTTGGTAATAAATGTAAAATAATAAAAAAATATTTAATATTTATAATATTTAAAATAATAACGTGTCCACCACGTGTCCATATACTATAAAAAAAATTTGGCGTGTCCACGTATCGTATCGTGTCGGATACGGACACACGTACCCGTATCTATGCTACTTAGTTTCTGACACAAAGAAATTGCACAGAATAGAATGTTCAGTGTCCATAAATGAAATGATTTGAACTTTCTTGCTATGGAAGATAGTTCCTCTAAAACCAGCAATGCTGATTTATTTGCATAATTGCATTCTGTTACAACATTTTAATGCAAGTCCTTGTTTAGATTAATAGAGATGCATGAACTCGTAAGAGATGATGGGATTTGAACTTTGATACGAGCAATAAATTGCATTAGTTGGTAGAAGTGGGGATTCTTTCTGGGTCTGATAGGAACTAGGAAGAGAAAATCTAATGAAGATCTCAATCTTCGACGACCTGCAGGAGTCAAGGGCTTCCTTGTGCCATTCATACTAGCAGGGCTGACGGCTCTGCCGTGTGTATCAAACTATTATTCACCATGTGTCTTAAGTCTCAGCTCTTAGGAGTAGGGTAGTTACATACGTTTAAGGCAACTTCGTACTTTCCTGCTCCTTTCTTGGGGGTGCTTCAGTCTTCTATTGAAGTTCAAACTCTACGTAAAATCACAGTTTTGAAAATGAAATCGAAATCAAACACCTTTGCAAACATTATTGGCCTTCATCAAATGATTATTGAAGATTTACCATCTACTGCAAGTAGGAGTCTCTTATTGACAATACAGATGACAATGTTCAAGTTTCTTGTAGAATCAAAAATATGGTTCAGGCACGTTTAGTGAACACAAATTTCTGGCACATGTAGAAAATTCGTAAAGCATGCACTGCGTTCGAGACAATTTTTTTCATAAAAATTGTTGTTGCAGTATTATGTGCAAATTAAAAAAAATAAAAATTGAAAAATAACTTAAATATGTGCAAGTTTGGGTTAGGCATAGATTCTTTGTCATGCCACTTTTGACCTAAAAGCTATACTGGGCCTCTCGAAAGCCCAGATATCGAGACGGGGAGCTAGGGTTTTAAAACCTCTCACAAGTTTATAGTCGCCAAAGAGAGTTTAGGTGGTAGCAGCAGCGGCGTCTCTCATCCCAAATCTGAAATGGCTCCTTTCAGGGTAAACCCTCTTCTTCCACATCCATCCTTTAACACTTGGCATGCTTGTTTCTGTGATTTTGGTTTCAAAGTCTTAAGCTTTTGAATGTTGGGTTTGTTTGTGTGGAAAACAGTATCATCAATACCAGGTGGTGGGGAGAGCTCTCCCAACTGAGAAGGATGAGCATCCCAAGATCTTCCGCATGAAACTGTGGCACACAAATGAGGTCCGTGCCAAATCCAAGTTCTGGTAAGCATTTGATTCTCTAAAGATTGAAACTTTGAATCTTAGACTAGACCTAGTGTAAACTAAGCGATCTACTTGACTGTGTAATTGACTAATTGATTCTTTATAAGGTTTATGCTTGTTTTTTATTATGGTGAAGCTGCTTGTAATATCCACTCTGTTCTAAAAGTTTCTGGTTATGTTGATGTTATGGTGTTTTTTGTTTGATTAGGTACTTTTTGAGGAAGTTGAAGAAGGTGAAGAAGAGCAATGGCCAAATCTTGGCCATCAATGAGGTATTTTTCTTACATTTCTGTCAATATAGTGCTTACTCTTTAAGCCATCATGTGTCTGTTGTTTTACCAATTGTGGGTTGGCTTTTTAAGTTGGTTTCATGCTGGATTAGGTTTATTTCATTCTTAACGAAAACTGTATTGCTTATTTTTTGTGTGTGTATATAAGATTGTATTTGCAGTGATGATAGATGTGAATCCCAGCTCATTATGAGACCTTTTGTGGTTTAGGAATGGACTGTATGCACATATCTGAGCCCTGATTCAGATGGAATAAAGACGTTATGGTCATAATTTTATCTTTAAGTTTAGGCCTTTAGGGTTTGGTTAATGCTTACACAGAACTGATTTGGGTGTGAGGCTTAGTGAAGCCAAGGTGTATGTACTTGTCATTGCGATGATGATACATGTGTATCCCAGCTCATTATGAGACCTTTTGTGGTCTTGGAATAGACTTTATCCACATATATCTGAGCGCTGGTTCTGATTGAAGAAAGTACTGCTGATACAAGTTTAGGGTATATAGTTACCAAGAACTGAATTGGATGTTAGCCTATTCTATTGTTGATTCTATTGTGTTAATCCAATGAGCCAATTTGCAGAGCAATGACGTCCAATTATTGGCGCAAATTGCATTGAAGGTTGGCAATAACTAACCATGAAGTGATTCTCCGTGCCTTCCAAATCTCTCAATTTTGAGTTTGGCCTCGAACAAGTCACTACATTTATTCCTTCCATTTCTCCACTTCCTTTTCTTTTGTTATAGCCTGCTGTTTTTTCGGTCTGTAATCTGTTATAGCGTCTGGGGTTTTTCTTTGAGTGATTATGTATGAGCCCTGATTCCAGATGGAACAACGAAGTTTTGGTCATAGTTTTATCTTGAAGTTTAGGGTTTGGTTAATGCTTACATAGAACTGAATTGGGTGAGGCTTTGTGAAGCCAATGTATAGTTATGTTTGTACTTGTCATTGCGATATATGAATCCCAGCTCATTATGAGACCTTTTGTGGTCCGGGAATAGTCTTTATCCACAAATATCTGAGCTCAAATTCTGTTTAAAAACAATTATATTATTTGGTTATTTAATGATAAAGTTCAGTCTTTGTTGCCTCATATTCTTTGATCTTTGATTGTACTTGTATTTTCTTTCTGGTGTGTCATTAGGTTTTAAATTAGATGGGTGCTTTTCTGCAGTAATAACATACTGTCATCTTACAGGAGTTAAAATAATAACTCTGGTATTGGGTTTCTGCCTGCAGATCTTTGAGAAAAATCCAACTACCATCAACAACTACGGAATCTGGCTGCGATACCAGAGCAGGACTGGTTATCACAACATGTACAAGGAGTACAGAAACACAACTCTGAATGGTGCTGTTGAGGACATGTACACTGAGATGGCATCTCGTCACAGGGTGAGGTCTCCATGCATCCAAATCATCAAGACTGCAACTATCCCAGCAAAACTCTGCAAGAGGGAGAGCACCAAGCAGTTTCACAACTCCAAGATCAAGTTCCCATTGGTGCTCAGGAAGATTAGGCCCCCATCTAGGAAGCTCAAGACAACTTACAAGGCAACCAGGCCTAACATCTTTATGTAATCCTGCTACTGCATATGCTGTTCCATTCGTTGGAAGCGCTGTGCTCTAGCTAGACTAGATGGACCTTGGAATGATAATATGTCCAAACTTCTGTTTGTTTGGAGTATGAACATCCGTTTTCCATTATGTATTATCTACTGTTTCAGTTTTGAAGATTGTGGTTTTGATATAAGATGTTGAATTTAATGAGCTTGACACCTAGTATGTATGTTTGCTTTGTGATTTTTTTTATTTGTATGAGCTTCGGAACTGCAATTTTGCTATGAATCCACATTTCATATAATCTTTGGTCCATTTTATCTGTTGCAATGGCAGACTTGCTAATGGTTGATCTAATGTGAGTAATAAAAAAACTGCCCAGGAAAAGATGTGAGAGTAACGGAAACTATGGCCATCACAAATTAGAGAGAAACCCAAGTAAGCGTGGGGGTTTGTGGCATCACACACTAGCTACTTTGAAACTCAAAACCAGGTACTTTCAAAATCATGGGTGTAGTTGGGGGTGGTCGGTACGTGAAACCTTTTCTCTAGTTATCTACCAAACCGAGCAAGATAAAATGATCAAGCAGACAACCCATTTCGTTCGCTACATTTTCTTCAAACAGCTCCACTGCTCATCATCTTTTTGGCTCTCAAGTATGTTTCAGTTTCAAACTTTCAATGTCTTTTAGATCAGTTACTTGAATGAAACTGTTTCTGCGCAATTGCTCCACTACTTGGGATTAATTAGTAGCTCAATCAATTCATCTCACTGGCCTTCTTTCTATGTCGGGTTTATTTGTTTGTAGTTGGTTGGATTCAGACCCAGAAGTCTTCAAAATGGCACATGAAGTTGCAACTTCAGATGAACCGGTAATAAATTTCCTTCTATTTCTGGTTGCATAATTTTTTTCTTTGGTGTTGTATTCCACTTTTCCAGAAGATAACAAGTGTACCTGATCATTAAATGGAAGTTTTTGTGGATCTTTTTAGGTTCTTCTTGTAGAAGAAATGGAGCATGTGAGGTTGATCACATTGAACAGACCACGTCAACTGAATGTCATCTCATCAAATATGGTAGTTAGAATCAACAACTCTGACTTGCAGATTGTTGCATTTTCGTACGAGTTATTGAATTCACTTTTTTTTCATCAGGTTTCTTTGCTAGCTGAAAACTTTGAGAAGTGGGAAAAAGACGATAAGGCTGAGCTTGTAATCATCAAGGTTAGTTTTGACTTCTAATGATCTCTGAAATCGTGGAATTACATTGGTCTTCAAGTTTGATGGTGTGATGTGTTTAAAGCATTTCAGTTATGATTCCACTGTTCTTGTATAGGGATCAGGCCGAGCTTTTTCAGCTGGTGGAGACTTGAAAATGTTTTATGATGGCAGGAAATCAAGTAAATACTCTCACGAAATAAACCTTACATTTTTTTATTGTAGACATTATCTGACATGTATAAGGAAAGTGAAGTTGC
Source organism: Comarum palustre (assembly GCA_951800085.1). NCBI lineage: Eukaryota > Viridiplantae > Streptophyta > Magnoliopsida > Rosales > Rosaceae > Comarum > Comarum palustre. The sequence continues at coordinate 6,143,658 of OX637578.1, forward strand.
TCATCGGTTGCTTTTGGGTCTTTGACAGAGGATTTGTTCGCGGTGAAAATGTGATTTCTTCGAACAACTAAGTTTAAGGGTTGCCATTACCTATAGGTCAGATACAACCTTGATCTTGATGCGCTTCGCCTTCTGACTTCTCTTCAAACGATTGTTGTACATGTGTTGGTCAGACCTGCATTCAGGTTCTTCTTAGACCTAGCTGAAGAGCAACTAGGATTTTTCTCCTCTTCCTCTGAAACGGACGTTCCTACTCAGACCGATGTGGTTGAGCAGAGCTAAAAATCACGGGAGTTGGTGCGTTCGCCAAAGGATCTCTGACAAACTCTGGATATTTGCTAGAGCTTTCCACCCTAACAATGGTTTTACGGGTATTCGCCTACGGATAGGGCTTTATAAAGCGGTGGTGGACTGTTCGCTCACTGATGAGGCTTGGTGAGTAGCTGCAGGAAGTGCTTACGGATGAGTCTTTGGTGAGGTAGAAGCGGTGAATGCCTACGGATACGGCTTTGGTGGGCAAAAAGACTAAAGGAATCTTTCTGGTAGAGGTGCTCCGGAGAGGCTTGTTTTGCAGTGTGCAAAAGTTGTGTTGAATTGTTGAGATGTCCTAGTCCGTGCTTCTTGACCCCTTTATATAATGAACACTAGAGTTTATTCTTTCTTACGAATCAAGGTATATCAGATCTTCTTGGATTCTCTGAGAATTTCTTAAGCAACCATGAATCCTCGCCAATAATGACTTCTACTAAAAAAGAAATACATTAATAATAACTTAGACCGTAAGAATCGGTCCAATGGGTCTTCTAACAAACCATTCACCGAAAGATAATATTTTGATCCAAACAGGATTCATGCCTTGAAGTAGTCTACCGAATGTATTGGCTTTGCCACCACATTCATAGTTATAAGAAAACACAGGTAATGCTTTGCAAAATCTGATTCTATCATTCTCCAATCTACAGTTAAGAGGCAATATTATCCCTTGCAGTTAATGTTATCATGGAAAATCTATGTTAATATCAATAGGTTGCTCTGTTCCATGGAATTTCTGTGGGTGGAGGTGCTTCTCTAATGGTTCAATGCTGTAAGAGAGAACATCTGAGCTTTTACTATGGATGCAACAATAATACTTTACTTAACATCATGCTAAACTACCTAACTAGAAAGTAAAGCCATTGCAATTGGTAGGCCAAATTAGTATAAAAAGGGGAGAGAGAGGATATATATGAACTTATGAAGCACTGCATCTCCACGTTAATTGAGGAAACTTAGCTGTGCATAACCTGTTGCTATAGCAATTCCTAATATTACAAGAGGTGGAACAAGAACAAATGCTCCAATAGTGGCAAAGAAAGTTGAATCATTCCTTTGAGATACTTCATTTAAGTCGGCTTGCCTTCTGATATTCCGCTTCTGTGAGACAGTTAAAACCTTGGGCCTTTTGAACTTTTTACCCAGTGGAATGGTGAAATCACCATCTCTATCCCCAACTAACTGAGCTAGTTGCTCACGGATGGCAAGTTTCTGTGGGTGAAGTTTTCTGTTGTCACGGAAAAAACTGTGAGTACAATTCCATTCTGTTTATTTCTTACAGCCATGATATCTAGTCTTGTGACATAAGCTCTTTTGTGGTACATTTTATGAATGCTTTAATAGTTTTTTTCCACTCCGGAAGAAAGCATTGGCTTTCATACTGATTGTGGTTTCTCATATATGCTTTCCCATCTTCCCGGGCATCTCGGTAGGCTGGGTTATAACATAAATGAAAATTCTTTGATCAGAAACTGTCTGATCTAGAGAAGCCTTTGATAAGCTTAAACTCAGGAGATTCTAATGGAGTGAAGGCTGCAATTGAGGAATTTTCTTTGACAGTTCATCCTGATGAAGAAAGTGTCTTAAACAAGTAATAAATCTCAGTTACTGGTGTTGTATTGCCAACTCCACTTTGATCAAAACTGAACTTCGTATATCATATTATTAAGCATTTCTTACCTTTCAGGCAGTCGATAATTCATGAGTGCTTCTCCAAGGACACTGGCAGAGATTATAAACTCATTTGTAAGGTTCCTTTCGCTATTTTTGATTAACAGATTAGTGAAGACATCGCATGAGTATTTGCTCATGTACGGTTTCTATAAACATGTGATTGTTTTACAGGAAGCTGAGGCAAAGAAAGAAGGCAATGGATGGATAGGTCCCGTTCTTAAGGGCTTGAAAAGATCATCTCCTACAGGACTGAGAATAAGACTAAGATCGGTATGGTTTCTTACAATTTGATCAGTTGCATATTTTGGTTTCAAGTTAAAGTTGTTAAAGTGGCCATGGTCATGTTTCCTAGTTAATGGTTTAGTTAATGGAAGCCTGAAATGTATATGAAATTGTACAATTAAAGGCTCATCCCATGAAGCCATCAACTATTAGGATATTTGCCTCACCAAATTATGCAAAGTTTCTCCCCCTCTCTAGAATTATGGATGCTTAGTTGCCTCTCTGCCTTATTATTCTCCAGATCCGCGAAGGAAGGAAGCAAACATTGGCCGAAGCTCTGAAGAAGGAATTTCGACTCACACTCAATATATTACGAAGCACCATATCCGAGGATGTATATGAGGTAATATCTGCAGGCATTCACACTCTTTGAAATCCAATTTCTCTTCCTACTGAATGCAATGATCTTCCTATTTTAATGAACAGGGTATCAGGGCTCTCACCATTGACAAAGACAACGCTCCAAAGGTAACCTTTCCCTCCCAAGTCCTGTTCTATTCTTCCTTTCCATTTTCTTAATTTCTATATGTTGCATGGCGCCATCCACCCACTCTTGATGAGGCGGACAATGCGAAGTTGGACCTTGTTTTCAAGCCGTTTGCAGAAGATTTGGAGCTGAAGATACAAGAAAATGAAGAACTCAGGTAACAGCAGCCTCGGTTTTCCCGGTTCATATCTGATTGCTGATAGTGGCCAAGAAAATAAGTCATGTTTCTTCTTTAACAAATTGCAGGTGGGATGGCAAACATGAGAGTTCAGCCTATCCATCCTTGAAGGCGACTGAATAAAGTCAATAACTGTTTGTGAACATTCGGGAGGTTACTGCAGGCTGATTTTCATGACTGAATATGCGTCTACTTCAATTGTTGCTCCAATTGTAAACTTGAAGTACTACATTTTTTATCATGTTAATGAAATAAAATAGGCTTTGGGAAGTTGAAATCGAAACTGTTAAAAGCTATTTCCCTTTCGAAAATAAACTTTCATAAAGCAACCAAGACTCCAGTTTTTGTGAATAGCTTTTGCGACAGCAAACTGTAAGAGTCAAAACACTACTCATTCAACACATGAACTCATCTGTATTTCCTTTACATTCGATCTGCCAAGTACAATGTACCACCGAATATGAACACAAATGCACAGTAAAACAAGAGATCAACGAAAAACTATGACACACCCAATTTATCTCGAATAGTATCAAAAATTGATGAAGCTGCAGGATTTTGTGAAAATGTCGATCTCAGTCGACCAAGCAATTCCCCGTCATTTGCCTGAGAGGCAGCATCAGCAGCTTCCTTGGCCATGCCAATCCGACCATAAGCCTACAAAAATTTAAGATTTCATTGAAAAGCAGTTACGTGCGGAGAAGATTTGAACCATTGCCAATTAGCACAGCACCGAACATTCATGGCAACAAAGCTACTACTGTTAAAGAACCACTTTTCAACATGTAATATGGAACACCATCAATAAAAGAAATTTTTATAGAACAAAATGTATGCAAGCAGCACAAGCACAGCAGCAATAATATGTTTCTATATCAGAAAGTTTAAGTTACCTCAGCTCTTTCCCGAGGATCTGTAAGTTTTGGGATATATTTCAATGCTTCCCCTTTTTCATCTGCTTCAATGCATGCCTCAACAAAGGGCCTAAAACCTGTCATAAGAGAAAACCAATGAGGTATCTACTTAGTATGACTGCAACCTGCCATGACTGTCCCCATAAATAACAGAAAGAAAGAAACGTTTGAAAGTTGTTTATGTATTTCCCCTATGTCCATCTTTGACAGAAATGTCCTTCCTATCCATAATTAAATGAGGGCCTTACCAAGTGGTGGTCTCTTTTCTTTTGAAAACTTCTCCAGGGTATCCCAATCTCTGACTGTAGCCAGGGCAAAAGCTTTCAGCCAATACCATCTCTTCTCAGAAACCTGTGACAAGTGCACATTAGCGCAACGTATAAAAACTGACACGGAAGGCACAAGCGAAAAAAGGTTTGGAACAAGCCACAGGCTTCTATCCTGTTATTATGAGTGTAACTTCACCGACCTTAAAATCAGTTTTCACTTTCATTGCTGCTTTATGATTTCCCAGCACAATACATGTTCGAATTGTATCACTGATACTAGAATCAACAAAAATAGCTTGCTTTGTTGACACTTCTAGACCATGCTGCGCCCTGTAGAAATGTATTCAGAAAACCAATATATGAGAACATCATTAATAAAGCCAGAAGGATTTTAGGAATGGTTAAATTTTTGAAGTACCTAAAATACTCTTAATTTATTAAAATTTAAAACTTAAGGCTTTCAGTAACCATGGGTAAAATAGTAATTGACACTCAAACTGGGAACCAGATTCATTTTCCCCTGGGAATCAGATTCATTTTCCTTGAAATGAGAGAAACTTCAAATATTATTAAATAAGGAGAATATTCAAATATTAATTGTAAAAGAATTTTATAAAAACAGAAAAGCAAATTAGCACGCACATTGTGCGGGTCAAGATGCTAGTTAAATTTTATGTGATATGTGTCGCGGACAAATTTATCACTGTAAATTAGAAATAGGAAAACATCTAAGCTAACCCATAAAAAGTGTCACACATTGCTAGGAAGTTAGAACTAATAATTAATTATAGCAATATTTGTTATACATACCACCATAACATGATATATTCCTTGAAGCCTATTCAACAAAACCAATCGCATTTCACATTAGTTTCATTAAATCAACATTGCAGCTAACCAAACTTAGTCAATTCTAACCTCAACAATTTTGAATGTTCCTCCGCAGCCTTTGATTCAAAGGTGAAGTCCTTGTCCTTGTTCGCTTCCCCGAAGAGACTATTGGATTCCTTATCCTTATTAGCTCCTTCGAAAAGATTCTTGGTCTGGTCAATTAATTTAATGCGCGGATTATGCAGGGGAGGTCCTCTGCTTGCCATTGGATTTTTTCCGAGTTCCCAAGATTCTTTCCACACAAGGAAAGCCACTTCCTACAAAACATGAGTTCCCATAAAAGATATTAATACGTACTAGAGAACTTGATCATTAGATTAATGTTGTTTGATGACTGCAATGAACAGTGGGAACTAGTAAAATATATGTGAAACCAAACCATTTCCTCATCAAGCCCCAATACAATTTAAAGTAACTAGCATGTCTCTTAGTTCAGCACTAGTGGAGAGTTAAAAGAGTGGAAAAACAAGGGAACGGTTGCTCCCTGGAAAATTTCACTTCACTTTATGCTAATATATGAGATGACAGACAAAAACTAATAGGATATTTAAGATAAATTCCCATTACAATAGATGATGAACTTACGGTAACCCATTCTTCATATGAAAGTTTAAATGCATTGATATAATGCTTTCTTTTGTGTTCCTAAGATTGTATATATTGTCCATTCATGCATGCTATGTATACATAAAACCAAAACCCAACTGACACCTACTTGAAGTTGTCCAGCCGATAGGAAGAAGTCCTTCAAAAATTCATGATTATAGCACCTGAAACAGATAAAGCACAAGATGCATGTGAAATATAGATTAATACACACAAATGCAACTTAAGAATATATCAGGCTAGCGTGAACTTACCGTGCATAAATCACAAACAAATCACGCGCCAGGGGTTTCGGGTGTATCATTTTGAAAAATGCCAAAGGTTCTCTCTGCATAATAAAGCAATTTGTTAGTTCCTCGAATAGTATTCTTAATCCGATATAAGGAAACTTGTAACAGAAAAATCAGAGTACATGTTGAGTTTCTAGACATATTACCTTTTGCCAGATATGAAAAAGAACAAGATAAACAAGGTCTGTATCACCACTTTCAATTGCCTTCATTAAAGCTGTGTCTTCTTCTCCTATGCTCAACAAGAGAGGAACCTGAACGAAAGAATCAGAATCAAGACCGCAGACTTCTTCACATTTTCATAAGTTTCAGATCAGGGGATAAAATATAAGAAACATGGTAAGAATATGTTAAAATAAATAAATAGATGAAAATAGGACCTGTTTGGAGGACCGCGGTTCGTGTTCAACAAGCATAGCGGCTAACTTCCGGCGGCCATTCTTATCTGCATGAGCAGCAACTGCTGCGTAGGATATTCCTTTGCATAGTTTCAACTGAAAAATATAAGATGGTGATTGGTTTGCATGCAAATGCAGAAGGAGAACACACAACATAATAAGAAATGGAGAAAATCACACAACCTTCTCAAGTAAGATTTCAAGGAGAGTTGCATCAGGAATTGCCAGGGAAGCTGTTATCTTCGAACATGTCCAGTGCATTATCACCATTTCCTGTAAACATTGAAACAAGAGATGAGTCAGATTACATGTGGATTAGTTCTAATTTTAAGAAAGCAGAAAAAGTTTTCTCAATAACCTAGTATATAGAACAAACATACAGCGATACAGATGCATAATAGTACAATTTCATATTTCTGTATCGTTGGCCACTATGGTCTGGTTTTGATCACAAAAAGGAGCGGACCAGCTATGTAAATGGAACAGAGTAAACTTACTTGATTCATTCCAAGGTATTCTGATATCCGTAGTGCAAGAAGGTGCTTGTAGGAATTAATCAAACGACCGATCAGAACAGATGGTGTAAGCAACTGAAGGAAATAACCATATTCGGAATCATTAAAAGAACTAACATGAGTATTCAGCATTACTGATACAAAATTACAAGAGTCCAGCTTTAAAAACCTTGTATTGTTGAATACTAAGAGGCATTCCAACATCAGGATGCCGCACAGCATTTAATACTCGCAACGTTTTACACATCTCTTGAATATGATCACGTTGAAAATTGCTGCCAAAGCCAACTGGATATCATTACCTAGAGCAAAAATCAGAAATAATGTACTAAGATCTATGCGGCTAAGAAGATTTACCTATTGGATATATCATTGATTTTAGGCAAAATAACTAAAACACCACCTGGCTCTAATTGTCAATTTACACCCTCAACTTCCAATTGTTCCAATTTACCTCCTCAACTTGGTAAAAACTGCCGATTTGCACCACATCCATCAAATTGGATGATTTTCATCCAATTTTAGATTATGTGTCATGCGTGTGAGGGTATAACTATATTTTTCTAATTTTTTTTCTTTTAATACTAAAAATTATGAAACAAAATCTTTAAGTGTGGGAGGTGTGAGAGAAATAATGGCCAATTAGAATTGCATGGCTTAGCCATTTTAGTAGACAAATTATGTCTTGTTCATTATCATCAATTCAATTTTAATTTTACTTTTTTCAATTAAGATTATCAAGTCTTTCTGAAAAAAAAAGATTATCAATGTAGGCATCATCTTCTAAAGGATATTCATGCATGACCATCAAAAAGATGAAGTGAATGACAAAATTGTACAAAAAATATTAAATAAATAATATGTAAGGAAATTTAAAAAAAAACAATTGTAACGGGGTATTATTTTTTTTAGAACAAATCTCTTTTTGGAGATTTTTTTCATTATATTTTTAATATTACAATAAGTTATAAAAAAAATGGCAGTTACACCCCTCACATAGATGACACATGACTCAAAATTGGATGAAAACCATCGAATTTAACAGAGATGGTGCAAATCGGCAATTTTTACCACATTGAGGAGGTAAATTGGCACAATTGGAAGTTGAGGGTGTAAGTTGACAATTATAGCCAAATTCAGGGGGTGTTTAGCTATTTTGCCTTGATTTTAAAAGGACTAGCAAATGGTAAAAAGACCTTAGAAAGACCTTAATTATACGAAATACGAACTCATCATAAGCTTAAATTCCAAATGCTTGGGGCCTGAGAAAAAACTTATTTCGGTTTTGGCACTCCTACTTAACAGAAAACTTGGATATCAAGCTTCTTCCATTACTGAAACCATAACTAGGTTCACGGTTCTAATGAAACTAGATAACAATGAAGCACGAAGGAGTCAATAATATAGCAATAATTAGCAAGACATCCACTTTATCAAGCTTGTAAATAAATTAGAATATCGGCAGCACTGTAGTCTGATTAAAATTTAGAAAAGAAAACCCGCAAGCATTTAAACCCAAGATACCCCTGAGTACTCATGGCTGGAGCAAATAAGGGATATGGGTAAGACCAAAAAGATCAGAATGATCATGTTCTACTGTAATATCATGCAAAACTAACCTGCAAAAAGCTTGACCATAGCTTGCAGCTCTTAGCAGTGTTTGTTGACGTGAGAGATCAAATTCATGACCAGCAGCATCAATACATGCTTCAACAGCCTCCGACAATGATGCACGTATTAGTCGCAAATTCTCATCTGCCTGGTAAAAACATGAAATCAGAATTTCACCAAAACAACATGAAGATTAAACGTTTAGAACAAAGAAAAAGAGTACCCTACCTTAGCACTTCGCCTGTCAAAATGATCCAAAGCATCAAACAACAAAGCCGCAGGCGACGTACTACCAATCTTAAAGATAGACTCAGTAGAATCAGGCACACGTTGAAGCAATTCCATGCTGGAGTTGGACAATATCCTCACTCCATCACACTCCGGTATAAGAATAATCGGTTCATCATAAAAGTACCGTACTGGATCCCCTCGAGGACCCATCATTAACAGTATATCGTCCCAATACAACAACACCGTGTCCATTCCACACCACGCTAGCTGTTCCGGAGGAAGCGCAGACTGCATTGCACAATACACACATACACATTATCATCTAATGCTAACTGTAATGTTGTTGCTCCGAAACAATTGCCGCAATGTTGCTTCAAATATCAAGGTATGCTAAATTACAAAGCTAAGTAGAGTAATGTGTCAAATTGAATATTTGAGTAGAATTTTAACCTCGCATTCCTGCTCAATTAGGATTTCATTGAGATTTGAAGTCATGACCAACAAGCGGCCGTCGTGAGTGAAAGAAGCGAGCCATTGACCGTCGCGAGAAACCGCCATCTTCTGCAGCGGTCCACGTAGGACGTCGACGCCTAGCTGCTGCACGCCGTCTTCCTCCACGGCCAAAACCCAAGGCTCCAAAATCCCAAGCAGAACCTCCACATTGCCAGACATAGTATACTGCGGCTCGATCACGGCCATACAATACGGCGGGTCCTCGATCCCCGGGTCGGCCAGCTGGACCGGGTTCGGGTTCTGGAAATCCGAAATGCTAAACAGGTGGTTGGATTCCGTGATGCAAACGACGCCGTTTCCCCAGAAGACGCAGTCGACGACGTTGCGCTCGAAGCACTCCTTCCCCATGGAGATGCTCGGCTCGACGATCTCGGCGTGGATGTTGTAGCGAAAGACGGTGCCGTCCTGGACGAGGCAGACTAGGGTTTGGTCGTCGGTCCAGGACATTCCGATGAGTCTTCCGCCGGGGTGTTTCCAGATGGTCTCGCCGAGTAAAAGGCCGGAGGAATTGAAGATGCGGAGCTTGCGCTGGGCCGACTCGCCGCGGAGCTGGACGATCTTGGAGTCGTCACGGATGACGGCGATGGGGCCGCCGAAAGGGGCGCAGGCGACCTTGTTGCGGCTAAGGTCCACGTGGCTCCACGTCATGCGGTAGACCTCGGGCTTGCGGTAGTAGCGGTTGTAGAGGAGTTGCCACTCCGCGGCGACTGAGACGTTCGCCATGGCAGAGCTTTTGAGAGCGAGAGAAAGAAGTTTCAGAGCTCAGTAGAATGAAGCAAACAGAGTTTCGACGGTAAGAGTTCGTAAGGTTAAAATGTCAAACTTACCGCTGGTGTCTCCGCACTCTGCAGCTCTGTAAGATGTTTAAATGACCTTTCGGTCCTTCTAGTTTGGCGTACCGTTATTTCACGAGAGAAAATAAATTACACTACAAAGTCTTTTGGACAACCAAAGTTAAACGAGTTTAAAAGGAAAGCAAAAAAACACATGCTTAGAAGCGTATTCAACCATAACTTCGGTGAAGGAAGACGATGACCACAGGAAGCTACAACATCAGCTAAGAAGTTGGCCTCTCTGGAAATGTGGGCAAAAGAAATGCTATAAAATCTTTCCTCCATGTGATCGATCTCTCTTATAACTAATCTAATACACCAAGGAACGTCACTTTTCTCATGCACATAATTTATAATAAGCGCAACATCACCTTCTACCAAAAGATCAAGATGATTGAAACGTAAAGCAGCTTGTAACCCATCATTGAGGGCATCAGATTCAGCAGCAACAGGAACAGAAGCATTACCAAGACTTCTAACACCAGCGATAGGAGGGATGCCATTGTGGCCCCTGATAACAAATCCAACAGCAGCTCCACAATTGGGAACAATAGAACCATCAAAATTAAGCTTAACAATCCTAACAGGAGAAGGATGCCACTACTTGATCAGGTTTGGATAGGTTTTTGGACTCCTAGCAGGGATAAGATTGAAAGCTTTGTAAGAAGCGCTTACCGCTGTAGAGGCGTGAACAATATTGGCAGGAGCAAAGTTGACAGATCAGAAAATGACATTTGTTCGAACTTTCCAAATCTGCCAACAAATGATCATGCAGTTCTCAATAGTATTAGAAGATTTATTAGAGAAAATGTGCAAACGCCAATCGTCAAAGTTATGAAAATTAGCTGGAGCAGGAATAGACCCAACCAAGTTCCATACATCAGTAGAATAGGAGCAAACCCGAAATAGATGATTAATATCTTCCACCCCCATTGTAAAGTGGAGACACAGAAACTAAACCATTCATAAATCTAGCTACACGACTTCTTGTTTTTAGTTTGTCTCTGATTAAAAGCCAAACAAAAACTTTGACTTTTGGAGGAATATTCAACTTCCACATTCTATTCAAAATGTCTGCTTTTGGATGCATAGAAGCATTGTATTGCATCCAAGTGGCAAATTTTATAGTAAACTTTACATTAGCAGAAGGACCCCAAACAAATTCATTCTCAATTTCACAACTCGGCAAATTAATTGAACAAATGGACTTAACAGTGACATCATCAAGAAACTGGGAAAGCTTAGCAACATCCTAATTTTCATTAATAATATAGTCTGCAACCGAATCATCCATGTTCATGGAGTGTCTTCTATTTTCATCAACAAGATTTAATAACGGGAAATAAAAAACCCAATTAAAAAACCAGAATTTTATGTCCTTACCATTACCAACGATCCACCTCATATCTGCTAGGATAATCTCTAGCATCTAGAATCCCTTTCCAAGCCATAGAATGACTATTCCTTTTCTTCAGATCAAAAAAAGGAATTTCTTCTCAAATACTTGTTCCTTACAATAGTTGTCCACTAATTATCACTTCTAGTAAACATTTTCCAGCCTAACTTGGCAAGCGTTGCCTTACTAAAACAAAAAATATGTCTTTTTCCAAGCTTTAGCATCTTTGGGAGGCACTTAAAGCAAGAGAGAACATGGTTAGGAATATCTAAAGTATTAGTCTTAATTAATGTCAACTTACCAGTCCTGGATAAAGACGTGTTTTTCCAGTCACTTAATCTTCTCAAAACCCTGATAAGATGTTCCTTAGCATTAACAGGATCCTTTCAGAAAATAATATTATGAATTCCTAGATATTTACCAATAGTACTTTTGTGTTGGATTCCTAAAATATTAGAAATGTTCAGTTTAGTGACAGCTCTTAAATTTGGAGAGAAGTAAATAGAAGACTTATCCAGATTTAGCTGTTATCCTGAGCAAGATGCAAATCTTTACAAAATCCTGGAGATGTTCCTGGCCGCCGTAGAAGAAGTTCTGCCATAAATTAACAATCATCAGCAAAAACAAGATTAGAAACTCTCATCCCTTTAAGGGAAGATAAAACACCAATGTGATTTTTTAGTCATGCTACCCTCTCTATTTAAATTTATAATTAAGGGTTCCATACAAAATGAAGATATATGGGGACAAGGGTCACCCTCTCTAATTCGCCAACAAGGAACAAAGTGACCTTCAGTCTTACCATTAATCAAGATAGAAAATGTGACTTATCTAATACATTCCATTATGAGAGAGATCCATTTAGGATGGAATCCAAACTTTGTCAAGGTTAGCTCAATATAGTTCTAATTCAAAAAATCATATGCCTTTTCAAGGTCAAGTTTTACTGCCATAGCACCTTTTTCAGCATTCATCCGATTGAAATTTGAGAATAACTCATGAGCTATCAAAATATTGTCAACAATTGACCTTCCTGGGGCAAAAACACCATGATTTTGAGAAATACATTTCTCTAGAAACGGTTTCAATCTAGCTACCATGATCTTAGAGATAATTTTATAAACTACGTTACACAAACTAATTGGTCTATAATGATGCACAATTTCTAGATTATCAATTTTGGAAATTAAGGCAATGTTAGTATTATTCAAAAGCCTCAGAGAAGTCTCATTGGCAAAAAAAATCAGAAACAATAGGATATATACTTCTCTTTACACTCCCAGTTCTTTTGGTATAAGAAAGAGTTGAGTCCTTCAGGTCCCGGCACTTTTAGACTTCCGATAGAGTTCATAGCATTATCAATTTCCAAAGGAGAAACAGGAGCAATGAGATTCTCATTTTCAACTCTGGAAATAATCGGCTCAATCACATTCAAGAAATCCCCATCCCTAGAGTTGCTAGGGATGACGGCAGCCTGAAATCTCTTCTTAAAACTTTGTATAAAAACATCAGATATGTCAGAATGGGAGGTAACAAATAAATTCAGATCATTTTTAATTCTGTGAATCTATTTCTTTTCTTTCTAATGGTAGCTTTAGTATGAAAGAACTTGGTATTCTTATCACCTAAAGTCAACCAATTAGCCTTGGCTCTTTGAGCGCAGTAAATCTCAATTTTTTGAGTTTCTAATAAATCTTTAGTCAACAGCTCCACTTTTTCTTTAAGAATAGAAGAAAGAGGAAACATCATCAATTAGTTTTGATACAAGGCTAGCTCTTTTTCTAACCCAAAACATTTAACAAGGAAATTTCTAAAATTTTCTTTACTCTAACTAGAAACAATACAAGTAAAAGTCTTATAAATTGTTAAGAAATTCTTGATTGGGTTTGGATCAAACTGTTGCTTCCAAGTCTTCTTAACAATATCAGGAAAGTTTGTGTGGGACTGCCAAATTGTGTTTAAACTTAAACTGTCTTTCAAAGAATATCTTCGTCGATAAAGTAGTTAGAAGAATTGGCCCATGATCCGAACTTGCAATGGGAAGGTTTTTCATATTTGCATGAGGAAATATATTGAACCAATTAGGGTTAGCAATACCTCTGTCAAGCCTTTCATAAATAATAGTGTGATCCTTATGTTTATTACTCTAAGTAAAGGGTAGACCTTTAAGTAGCAACCCCAATTCTATTCATAAAATTAACAAAATTATGCATATAAACATTGCTAAGATCATTACCTCCCAGCTTTTCATCCACACAAGCAACATTATTAAAATCACCCATAAGAAGCCAAGCTTCATTGTTATGAGACTTAATCTGTTCAAGTTCATTCCAAAACATTTGTTGCAAACTCTTATTAGGATACGCATAAACAAAATTATTGAACCAAGTAATATCAGAAAATGGATCAGTGATTTTGCAATGAAAATATCTATCATACTTGATGATTATGTATAATTGACAGTAGTGGAGTTCCAACAAAGAATTAGACCACCACTTTGCCCAACAGAAATAATTTCAACATTATCATAGTATTGAAACAAGAAACTAGAAATTTTTATTCGGCCAAGAATCAATAGACAACCTAGTGTCCAAAATACACAAAATATCTAGCTTTAACTTAATGATAAGCCAATGAAGACTAGCTACAAATCCCGTCCAGGAACTGCCCTGGCTATTCCAACTAAGGATTCTCATTCAGAACATTTAGGATGAAAACATTTTCATTTGCATTGTTCTCACTAGTTTTCATCTCCCCAACCATCCTTCTAGTCCTTTTTAGGGCTTGGGGAAGCCCCAATGACCAAGTTAGGGTTAAGAACAAGAAAATCAGTATTATCACCCATCAGTAAATCCAGATCTCCCATTCTAGAGGGCTCAGCAGCAAGGAACTGGTCCACCTCTTGAGAAGAAGAGTTGTCAGAAACGGCCACCACTTCTTTGTTCTTCATAATATTTGCAGTAGAAGACCTATTAATCTGCACAACTGGTCTCACTAGTTTGACATATCGTTGCATTTGGTTCTAGGTCGGAAAAATTAAGTGACAAATTTTTGGCGACGAACCTTCTTCGCTTAGCTGCTCTTCTATTGACAAAATTTAATTTAGCAAAATGATTTGGATATCGAATTAGGATTTGGATTTTTTTTGTAAGTGCCTAAGTGGGAATATGACTAACTCATCATCCTAATTCGAAAATTTATTGATAAGCAAAAAATCATATAGGCAGGCTATACTAATACCAAATCTTGAAAACCGAATACAAAACAACTTTAAAGAAAAAGAACAATACATGAGAACAAATGAATACATAGACAGAAAATGAAAACATAACAAGCATAACAAGCAAACCAACCGCCAAAATCTCACCTACATCGGAATATATGCATAGAGGATAAGTCACAACCATAACTAGAGATTAAGAATGGAGGAATTACATCCCAAAATTGGCCACTATGTGATGAATCGCCATAACTAGCTAATACATCATTTGGCATGTTACCCTCTTGAAATATGTCACCTTGAGATGATAGTGACGGCAAAAGACATACCATTTAACCATCATATGTGCAATCTCCATGACACCATCTTGGTACATGAAAATAGCGTACCACGATCATAGAATCAGTTTCAATCCATCCGTGAAATTAGGATTTGGACTTATTTGTAAATATTTTATTTAATAAAATAATCTAATTAAATTTTAAATCGAATACTCTAAACTTCGGTAGTCATCGTGTGACTATATCGTATTATGATTTGGACTTGCATGTAAATAATAAAAATGATCTAAATAAAGTTGTTAAAATTCGAATAACAGGGTATGAGAGTCGATGATGATTGTAGGTAAAGGTTGTTGAGAGTTCTAATCAAGAAAACCCTTTACTAAGGCACTTGGTTATCTTTCTAACCGCGCAGGTCGCCCCTTGGTTCTACTTTCTAACTAGATGAGCTATTATTGCTTAACAACATTGATGATATTCTTTCAAGGTCATCTCATGATTCTAAGTGGGCAGTGCTTTAGAAAAAAATGTGACATATCAACAGCATTAGGAAACTTATGATTGATTTCATGTGATATTGTAATGAATCAACAAGACATACACATAACCTTTTTAAAATGTGCCCTCAACTCGTTTCGTAGTTTTCTTGGATAGTATCTTTCAAGTAAGTAGTCACCAAGTGTTGTATGATAGTGATTGTGGAGCTCGTGTTTTTGCTAAGTTTTTGCTTTCTTAAACACATAACCATCTCCTCTCCTAGAAGAGGAGACTTGTTTTGATCTCTTCATTACTGCCAATCATTCTAATTAGATCCATAAACAAAACTAATGATCACAGCAAGAGGTTAACTAACTGTATAGTACAGATTTTTGGAGTTCAAGTTTGTAATTAAAGATGAAAAACAATGTGCATTATCTATATCTTACTCTGGTTCTCAGCCCACAGAAACTTGCAGATAAGTAATATAAAGCAAACGCACTTTTCTAGCTAGCTCCTTAACCAGTTTGGTGAACCCCAAAGATTAAGGTCCTCACTTTCAACAGCAAGAATAAACTCTATAACAAACATGTAAGAACAAGTCAGAAAGTTACAAATGGTGATGATGAAGCTCAAGGAATCAAAGGCAGTGTTAGTATTTGAAAACAAATGGCCACATATTCTGCTTTTCTATGAGCAAACACCATTAGATTTCCCACAACAGAAAAGATTTCAATAGCTAATCTGTCTTGGTCCACCTGTCTCATACTACACTACCATTCAAATGATCCATTTCCGTCTTCTACTTCATTTAGTGTGTAAGTTTGTTAACATGTTCATTTCTTGATTAGGTCCTTTGAGCAGTGGATTAGGGCAGTTATCGATCGAGTTTAGGGTATTATGTAGGCAGAAGCCCCATAATCTGAATGCTAAATTAGCTTAGAATCCAAATTAATTTATTTGAATCTACAAATAACATGTTTCATACTCAAGAACAATGTCTCAGACTTAAATGTGAATGGCTGTGTGGTTCTAGGTTGGTGAAATAGGTTATACTAGGTTCAAGAATGGTATGGAGCACAGCGGTTAGTGGGAAGCAGAAGATAATGTATAGTAGGGAACCCACACTGTCAATTTTCTCTTGGAGCATCAAAAACCTGACATTCCTTTTGTTCTGAAATTCCACATTCTTCTCCATACACCACCAAAAGGCCTGTCAAAAGCAGTAGTGATCCCCACAAAGGTTGAAATATCAATTCATCCCAATTATCCTTCACTTTGCTTTCTTACTTAATTTCAAGTATTCTCACTGGACTAGCAATCTACCATCACCATCCATGCAATTCCCATCTTTGTTAACATTAAAGAATCCCACTTTGCCTTCTTTAAACCAAAAAGAAACAGCATCTGCCAAAACTATCTCAGAATTCTTCCCTTTCTTCAACTTTGTTATCTTCCCATTTGACATCTCTCAATCTTTTGAAGTGAGGCAGCTAGTTTGTATGTGGTTGAGCAAAATGCTGACAATCCAAATGCTGTGGTCAATGGTCTAAAAGGCGCTAGGCGATAGGCGGGGCGACCCATAGCCTAGCGCCTGGACAGCCTAGGCGGGGACTAGGCGGAGATTAGACGATTTACTTTTTTCATATTTATTAATTAAAAATATATATTTTATGTACTACAATATTCAAAAACAGTCAAATGTGGATAAATTATTCAACATAAATCTTGTTAGATATATTTATAAAATAGATTATAGCCAAAATTTAGCATAACTTCATGTACAAGTGAGCAACAACAACAATAAACACATAGACTTCTAATTCTAAAAACATCATTTACTCTTATACTCTCATGCTCCCTACAATGTAACAGCCCCACCACCAAAAGTAAATAAAATTAGCCGGAGAGATATAAACCCTAGGCGGCGTCTTGGCGGGCTAGGCGGCGATTAAGCGAGCTAGGCGGCCGCCTAATTGCCCACAGCCTGACACAAAAGCCTTGAAGAAAAGCGAGGCGGCTTGTTGCAGCCTAGAGCCTAGGCATGGACTAGGCGGTGTTAGGCGGGGCCTTTTAGAACCATGGCTGTGATGCACTATGTTTTATAATGGCCTGTAACTGACATCCAAGCTTCACCAGCATATAAAGTGCTTATTCCAGAAGTTGAGTTCTGCTTCATTTCATAGAGAAAGCAGGATGAGGTTTCAGCATAAATTGGTTTTCTTCTGTATTCTTATTCTTGTTTCACCACTTTTCACTTCATCCCAAGAACATGTGAAAGGAGTAAGCAATCACAAAGAACACATTCATAAGGTATGAATTAGCTTTAATATATGTTTTTTAATCCTGCTTCTATTTAAGTTCAAGTGCTTCAGGGTTTGCTTAGATTCTGGTGATGATTTTGAAGCAGATCAGTCGCAAACTATTGTTCGAGGTTAAGCTTCATGGGTTCCTGCTTTGGGCTTCCATGGGGTTCTTGATGCCAGTAGGACTACTTGCCATCAGAATGTCACAGAGAGAGCAATGTAGAAGAAGACTAAGAATTCTATTCTATGTTCATGCTATTTCAGAGGCAAGTTGCCAAGTTCATATATGTTCCTGTTACATTAACCACTACATAATTTTGATAGTCTTTACTATCTCTCACTTGAAAAAGACACTGTTAATGAATAAAATTATGCTTCTTACTTTGTCTATTAGTTTAAAATACCCCCACTGTTAGTCTTACTTCCAAATACAGTATGGAGAAGCCAGATTGGAATGAAATCATTACTTATTAGTTAGTTGGAAAACTAATCTAAAAATTTTTTATCCAAGGAGATTATCATTAATGCTTGGAGAGAAACAGAAGGCAATGATTATAAATCCCTGTTTCATCAACATGTCAAGGCTAATTGATCCTCCATTTTTTTGGTTGTTTGAAACTTAGCCGATGGTATATATGTGGAACATCATTATAGTTTTAGGTGCTTTGTTTTCCCGTATCTCATATCACATCAATTGAATTATATGTGGTGGGTTTTGATTACCATATGACATGAATGTAATTTGGATACTTTGTGTAAAACAGATACTGTCTCTACTTCTTTCAACAGCAGGCGCTGTGATGTCCTTCAGAAACTTCAACAACTCATTCAACAATAAGCACCAAAGGCTTGGGGTTGGCCTCTATGGTCTAATATGGCTGCAAGCCCTAATCGGCGTTGTAAGGCCACAAAGGTAAACTACTAAACTGCGTTAGTCCCTCACTTAAAGGTAGAAAAAGTTTTACTGGGAAAACAAAAGGTTACAGGGTTTCAATTTCCGTCAATCCTCTACAGGGCTACCAGGGGAAGAAAAATGTGGTTTATGGTGCATTGGATTCTTGGAACTGCCGTATCTGTGCTTGGGGTACTCAACATATACACAGGTCTAGTAGCCTACCATGAGAAGACATCAAAAGGCATAAAGTTCTGGACCATAATTTTCACAGCTGAAGTCTGTTTCATTACCTTCTTCTACCTTTTCCAGGAGAAATGGGATTATATACAAAAGCAAGGAGTGATTTTGGGAAATGAATCAAATAGGGCCACCTTAAATCAAGTGGTTTTGCCAAGAGACAAGCAAAAAGATGTTTCACTGGCAGAAACTTGTTAAGAAAGCATCAAATGGCTTGTTTTAACTAACATGGGATCTCTCCATTTTCCTTTTTTCATTATATTTTTTATATTTTTTACATTGAATATATATCTTTTATTGAATATTGGCTTTATCTTGAAGGTGGACCAAAACCCATTGGAAGCCCATCTTGATCACATGGGCTATACTATGTCTAGGTTAATTAGGAAATCCATATATGCATGTATTCTAGCCTAACTAGGATTAGATATATATATATATATATATAGGTGCTGCCGTCAATGACTAGAGGCAGAGAGAGAGAGAAATCATTTAACCTAGAGCAGAGCTATCTTTCTCTATCAGCAGAGAACGTATAGCATTGGGGTTTTGGGTGGTCGAGAGTTTTTGCCATAAAGCTCTATTGTATTCTCTCCAATTGTTATAGTGGAATTCTTTGCCGGCTTCGAGAGTAGACATAGCTCAATCACATTGATTGGGTGAACCACTATAAATCTTGTGTTCTTGTCTTCTATTTTCTTTACCGTTCTTCGATTATCCAAATTGTTCCATATCAATATTGTCGTTTGTTTACGCTTCCGCATAACAAACTGGTATCAGAGTCTGTTCTGATTTGGGAGTTGATTATTGATTGGAAATCATGAGTGACAGTGAAGGTGCTGAAGTTGATAAGAAGAAGAAAGGGACAGAGTCTACACATGCTAAGCCATCTGTTGGCAATGCCAAATTTGAAGTTGAGA